>JAJJWW010015769.1:2500-1273006 GCA_023531295.1 Papaver armeniacum | reverse complement strand
AATAAGACAAAAATACAGGTCATTATGAAGTAAAACCAAGCCACCCCTTAACCTTATTTTTCTAAATGGCTAATATGCCCTTGGTTAATTAATACTAAATTTGATTAGGTTAATTAATTGAGTTTAGATTAAAATTTTGAAATTATGAATTGATGGAGATTAACCTTTTGATCCGTCTTATGAGTTGATTTCGATCCAAAAATTTTGTTTTGAAAATATGAAAGGCCGGCGGGGTCCCGGAGTTTTGAATAGTGCTGGCTATAATATAGCCGCATGGTATTTGTTTGAATAAAATGCCACCAATTTTAGCCGGCATGGTCCTTGGATGAATAAAAATGAATTTTGTGGCCAAGGGTCTTTTGAATGAAGATTATGCCGAACATTCTTATGACAAATGGCGTATGTGTAGCAAACATGTTAAGGATTTATAACCTCACGACATTTATATATATACCAAGCGAAAATAGAATATCGGAAGATCTAATTTACTTTATTCATGCAATTTTGGTTACTACATTGATTGAAATGGAGGGTTTACAGAGGTCTACCCACAAAACCTATACAAAACTTCTAAAGCCATCAATCTTCCTCATCCGAAGACGATACGACATCCAAGTACTCGGGTTATCCTCCGGGATTCTTTGCGCCAAGAAGTGATAGCTTGCATCGAATGCGAATGCTTCCCCCTTTTCTCCAAGTAGCGCTTTCACGACTTCATGCTACAAAAACACAAAAACAAACTTACATATGTTAGTGGTGTTTCATTGGAAGATAAAACAACATGGGTTGCGTAAAAAAACCACAAATTGCTTACAAATTGTGCAATGGACAAGTGAAGGCGAGTGTTAAAAATCCGAGGTTGGAGAGCCAAAAAGCAAGTATCGCGTTTTCATGACTAGGTGCCTTTCGTGGACTTGTTGAATACTTCTTCCATTAGGATTACCAAACTCGCCGCAAAATTTGTTGGTACCCAGCCCAAAAGGTCGGGAATCCTCCCTTTCGGAGGATTGATGCCCAAGTCGATTTTCCGCATACCATGCTTTGGTGATTGCCAAATCTTCATTTGAATCAAATGAAGTCATTGTTGTTTAGCTATTGGGTGAGTTTGATGGATTGTATGATGATATGAGCTTTGGAGAGTATATGAAACTATTTGTATGTTGTTTTTGTAGAGAGAATTAGTGTATTTATATATGGTGTCCAAATTTGGTCGTTATAGTGCCCAAGTACAAGTCAATCAATGAAATTGTACTTGCCAAAAATTTGAATTTTGAATTCGCCTTGGCGCGATTATTTTTTCTCAATATGCCGGCTATGACACGGTCGGAATGGTATAAATTTAAAACCATGCCGGTTATGATGGTTTTGGCATCGAAAGAAATCATTTTCTTCAATACTTCTGCAATATATTTTGAAGTTTTACTGCCAGCTATGTTATGGTCGGAAGGGTATAAATTTAAAACCATGCCGGCGTTATGATGGTTTTGGCATAAGAGAAGGTATTTTACGTAACAAAATGCGGCGTATTCAAAACATAATACACCACACTGTATATTCCCGTATGCAACTCATTTTCCGCCTCGATGCAAGCATTTTCATTGACAGGGGCAGATCTGACACTTAAAAACCTTGCCGGGCTCCCGGTATGGTCGGGCATGGTGAATTAAAAGAACCTTACGGCTATTTGTCTTGAAACTTTTATGTAGCTAAACAAAACTTTCATTCAACAATTAGAAATCAAACACTTGTTGTCCAAAATAAGAAAACATGTCCCATAAACCTTAAAAACCATTTGTCCAACCATTAACCTTTTACATTTGTCCAACCTAACATAAAGAAATAAACTAGAGATCGCATTCATTCACCACGAGCACGACTACGACCACGACCTCGGCCCCGTTTAGGAACACCAAAGACTACTACTACCTTCACCACCACGACCACTACGAGCCCTCTTTTTGTCAAAGATTCATCTTGGCTTGTGCTTCCCTCCGGACTTTTCTTCCCTTCTTACTTCAAAGATCAGCTTGCTTGAACATTTCATGGGCATCCTCATTGTCAATATTGCTAGCATAGTGAATGTACTTGGTTTGCTCTTCAATCGACAAAGTCTCTCCTCTTCTCTCGCAACACAATAACTTCACAAAGGTCTTCAAATGCCCCTTCTATTTTCTAAGTTAAACAACAAACAATTAATAGAATTATCCGATAATGTAATCTTAAAACAGTAAGAGCTACTCCAAAAATACTTACAAGGAAGTTAGGAATCGTTGTTGAGTCATTCGATGCCATCTTCCTCTTACGAGCAATTGTTCACCGATCCATTTCCTAATCACAAGAGGACGAGCCCAACCCAAGTACCACGACATGTATCTCTCTGAGCTTCATGACCTTCTGTCACCTCGTCCAAAAAGACTCGTACGACTTTACGGTCAAGTCTTTCGTTCCAATGTCCTAGAGTTGGGGGTGGAGCGTAAGCGGCGTTAATAGTTTTTGGGATGTGCTGCAGTCCTCCCTTAACACTTTAAAGAAAGGCTCAAGATCGAAATGGGTTCTTCTTGGACGTAACCCAATTGTCGATTACCCGATCAGTTCGTACATTGAAAATCCATGGGAGAACAACAAGGGGTCCGTAGTATAATGCAACATCATCTCTCCTTTGGATTAAACCTTGATTTCTAGCATCTCTGGGTAAGGATCAAATATTACCTCATCCGTAAATCAATTTGTCCAAGGCGATTCGCACGTTAATAAGCGGTACGGCATATCCTTTTCCCGAGCACCCTTAAAATCGTATCTTTGCGCTCTTGGCTTATCAATCGCAAGCTTTTCATTCACTTTGACGTGGAGTTGGTTTTCACCAAAGTAGGGAAGTGCTCATATATCCAAACCTATGCAAACACAAAGTTTAGTAAGAATCAAACATTACAAGCATTTGGCAAATATAAATGATTTAGACAATACAATTACTGAAGAGACATATGTTTCCGTTAACTTGGTGAGTGAGTGCCCTTGAAGCCTTTGTCAACTCATTGTTCAAGAAGGCGACCACCGCAGTACCCCAAGAATACGCATGCATCTTATCTAAGGGATCCAATAGTTGCAAATAATCATGCGCCGACCAAGCTTCCCGAACTGCTTGGGAAGATACATCTGCCCGGGACGTAAAGCAAATAACCCGACGCAGTAGCATTGATTCGCACGGGGTTCACCATTCCTTCCACATCAAAGATTTTCTTGGTCCTGCACAATGTATCCTCTGACTTCTTGATTAAACTTCTTGCTAGATTACCATCCTTCATCGCAAGCATAGACTCCGTCTTAATCTCGATCCCAACCGAACAAAGTGTTGGTCAATTTGAAGATATCCTCCCAAGAAATGTTATTATCGAAGCCCTCACTCGATCGGCTTTTCCCTCAACCTCGAGGCCTAGAATTTGATGAGCATCATCGGGAGTTATCGCCATCTCACTAGAATGGGAATAACATTGTATCGGTCTCTCCGTAGAACCTCTCCACTGCAATGCAGATACGGTAACTCTATCATACTCAACATTCGAACTCTCCACCGCAGCAACAACCCTGAGTTCTTGACAATCACTTTCACCTCCTCACATTCATCCTCAAGATCCCAAGTCTTAGTCACCGAACATGAAGCTTGGCGCCTCATGAGACTGGATAGCATGCTTGTGATCCTAAATACCAAAAAACAAAAATGAAAAGAAATACAAATACTTGACACAAATTTAAGATAGTTACACACTTAAATGAAAACAAAGACGGATTGAGATTACTTACGATAGTATTTTGGATTTCACATGCCCACGAAGTCTTTGTATCCAAAAAGAACACGTCCACCATCTTCTGGGTCCCCGGGAAGCTCGTTTGGTTTCAATTTAATCTTCAATTCAGGAAGGCATGTGGGAATTAGTGGGTTTAGTGATAACCCTTTTCTTCTTCCCTGGTTGCACTAGTACTTGCAGCTTGGGTTTGTTCCCCAACTTCTTCTTCTTCTTCTTCTTCCACTTTGCCTCTTCAACAATTTCATCTTCTCTACCCTTACCTTTATCTCCATTACCATCATCATCATCATCATTACCTCCTCCAACATTAGGCATGTCTTGATCACCATCATCATCATCATCATTGTTCCCTCCTCCAAGAAATGAGTTCTTTCATCAACATCATCATCCTCACCTCTTCTACCGAGATGGAATTGATTGGTCTTCATCCGGAGTCTCGTCCGAATCACTTGGTTACATGGTGGTTGATAATCATCATTCGGCACACGGATCTTTGTCGTTCCCGCCACAACGTATGCCCTCGATGTCTTGAAGTCAAGAGTTTGTCACCAACACGAGGAGGTCTTGAAGGAGGACTAAGAGCTTTGAGCTTTCTTGTTTGCCTTTTGCCTTTGAACAAGAACAATTAAGAAAAAAACTATAAGTCGGAAGGCTCAACATATATAACCATTCCTGGACTAAGGTCGGAAGGGTCATATCTAAACATCAAGCCGGCTAAACAAGGGTCGGGAGGGTTTTATTCCAATAACCCGCCGGCTTTTAACAACTATGGCCGGGTTTTTAACTACAAACGCTCGGCAACGTATATAATAAAAAACAACACCGGCTAACATAATGCCGGCGTTGTATTATTTAGATACCATTCCGACCTTTATCATTCAAGGCATCGGGAGACGCTAAAAATCGAAATCCCGCCGGCAAGTTTAAAATTTTTAACCAACCCGGCTTAAAAAATAAAATTTTCACGGCAAGATTTTTTAGGTTGAATAACATCCCGACTACTTGAAAGCGATTCTGATAACTAAACCCCAAGATGATATTCAACCAACGAGCATCCCTACGGAACACTAAATATGAAATCCCTGAAGGTCCCCAAACAAACACATTGCGGCCAAATAATCGCAAATTCAAATATTCGATTTTTCGACCTAATTTGACATGCAAACATGAAATCGAAGTACTAGAGTGAGTTTAAGTAGGCCCTTACTTTCTTAATCGCACCATTTCTTCGTTTTGAGCGGGTTCAATCTCTTCTTCTTCGACGGTTTTTTTCTTCTCTTTTGTTGAACTAATTTTGCAATTTCGGGGTTGTATTGATTGGGTTTGCGAGTTGGCGCCTTTCATACGAGTTCCCTTACATGTTGTGGTGGTTCCATTGTTGAAGATTACTCTGGAGTTTTGAATCGACGATGTTAACGAATGTCGACGAGTTTTGGTGGTGGTGGTGGGGGAGGAGCCGGTGTGGTTGGTTATGGAAGAGAAGAAGAGAAGAAGGAAGATGAAAATAAAAAAAGCGATTATGGTAATAGAATTATAAAGGTCAAGGGTAGTATTGTAACTTCAACCAAATTTGACCTCCCCCTAGTAAGGTCACATGTCCACTTCCAAATTGGGTATACCCCAATTAGTTTTGGTATACCTGCAATCTCGCGGGTTATTAAAAATGTATGAAATTTTCTCATAAAATGTATGCATTATTTATAAAAATGTATTACAGTTTTCTGTAATTAGAATGTATGGAATGAAACTACAAGTATTATGAAAATGTATGTGTGTATTCAACATATGCGATTCTGTGAATTTTAGAAGTATTATATAAGGATCATAAGTATTGAATTTGCAAACTCTTTTGTTGTGAGTGATGTATGTATGCCCCCTTTTTGGTTTCGGAAGCTGTTGCGGGAGCTTGTGAAAGCAAAAGTAACTGCCCCTGTAAAGCTTCGCGGGTACACTGGATGATGCGTTGGTTACCGCTGAAGATCGGTCCTCAGCAAGCTTGTAGTCTGATGGTTCAATCTGTTGATGTTGGCTTTATAGAAACATTGGATTGGATTGAGCTATCATCGTTGCTCTCTTGTAGTACTGTTGGTGCAATATCCAATTTTGAACTGCTTTCTCCCCTTCCTTAAATTGAATTGGTTTGCATCTGGGATTTGAGATGGTCCGTCTTTGATCATCCTCACATCGTAGCAGCAACACCGGGAAGAGACTTTAGGTTGCACTTATCTAGAATTGAAACATTGGCGTGGTGTCTTCCACCCATTTCTTCCCTTGTCTGCAACCGCGTTCCACTGTGCTTTGTAGTCCAGCTTGCACGGGCTGCATCATCGGAGTTGAAGTTCAGGAGCGTCAGAGTTGCATGTGGAGTGGACTTTGATGAGCCGTGTTTTGGTGGGTCATGGGAGCATCGTCAGTCAGTTCAGCTAAGTAACATAGTGACCTAATTACTATCTTCGCTCCATATAGTGTTCTTCTTGTATAACCTTACTAAGACTGTCATTGGTACTAGCCAAACGGTACTCATAGTCAGGAAATCTGCACAAAAGTAAAACAACACAATCGTTCCAATAGATGGTATTCTTAGCCGTGCTACTATCTGCGGTAAGATAGCGGCTTTACAACAACATTGAGCCGGGCCACGCTGCGGTTACATGGCGGCTTTGCAACAACATTGAGCTAGACGAGCTATCTTCGTAATTGAGCTAGTCAGTTTCTTCTCTACCTGAACGATCGTGGCTGCAAGGTCGGAACTGTATGATCGTTACTGCTTCATCATCGGAGTAGAGGGCTTTTCACCATAGTTGTAGATCTTTGCATAGTCGTCATCGGACTTTTGTATTGATCTGCTTTGGTTTGCTTTATATTCACGGGGATGAGAGCTTCAAACTGCGTCACAACTGAACTTTGGCATCCCAGCATGAATTGGAGTTACATCATCGGAGTGGAGAACCGAAGCTTTATCTTCGGAACGGAGGATTGGAGCCGTCATCGTCTTTGGAGATCATCGTTGTCAGAATTTAGATCGTCGTATGGCTTTAGAGCATCCGGCTGGGAGCAATCATCAGGATTACCATGGGCATCTAGCTTCGGTTCATCATCTTTGGTCTTTATCATCATCTGGTTTGAGCCTCATGTGCCATCTCGTGTGTTGGAGTTGTAGAGTTCGTTCATCGTCGTTATCCTCCATGTATTGGTACTGAAGCTGTCTCCTGTGGTTTCTGGTCCTCTCTTCTGGCTACACAAAACAAAAACAAGGAGTCCTCGAGCTTTGAACTGCATCAGCACTTCGTACTTTCATCCATATGTTGGCCATTGTGTATTAGCATAACTATAAGCCTCTGTATGTTGGCCATTGTGTATATTTGAGGATCTGGAGCATCTTCCTCTGGGTTGTAGAGCTTGTACATCTGCATCGGAGCTGGGGAGCTTTTGCATTCTCATTTTTAGTTCCGTACTTCACTGATGTTGTGTAACAAGGACTCTAGCCTGTTGTTGGAGACGGGTATTGGACACCATTGCATTATTTCTTTGTAGTATGTTGATCCTCGGTGTGCTTTGAAGCAACGTTGAACTGGTTTATGCCGCGGGGAGTGGTTATCTTCGCTTGAACTGGAGGATCGGAGCAGTCATCGGAGTTGGGCTGGTCTACAACTTCGGAATGAGGGACCGAAGCTATTTTCATCGTCATCAGATCGAAGCTCTCATCATCAGATGGACTATGCATCATCTTGGCAGGACTTCACATCATCGTCGTTGATCTTTGGTTCACCTGCATTGAACTTTGAATCATCGTCCAGCTTTTCGTCTTCGTCTTTGGATTTTGTATTGTCGTTGCAAGACTATGCATCATCGGCGTGAGTCTTCGGTTCATCGTTGCTGGACTTGGCAGTTGGCACTATCATCGTCCTGAGATTTGGTGTCATCGTTGTTGGGTACTTCAATTATCGTCAGATCGTCCAGTTGCTTGTGCACCAGGTGGTACGTCGGATTTTACGTTGGAGAAACTGCACGTAGATTCTTCACAGCAACGTTGGAAGCTTGCATCATCGTGTAGCAAGACTTGGGCTCATCGACTTTATCTCTTCGGCATCATCGGGATTGGACCATCGTTGCTGAGGTTGTGCTTCGTGATACTTTGGTCATTTATACCGTCGTCCCAGGCATTGCACTAGCGCAGCTGCAACACTGTACATAAGGTAGCTCATTGTTCTTCGGGTCACTATCATGGTCGTCCGACATTGTACCATCGTCTTTGGTCTTCGCATTGGGGAACTGTGCTTCAGGTGCCTTCAGCATCCTTGTTGAAATTTCATCTTTCAGCATCATCTGTGGATATGCAGCAACTTTATGCTTTGGTTACTTCATTTCTTTGTCTTCAGATTTAGCATCGTCATCATTCTACTCTGGTTGCTCTGCAACGCTGGAGATGAGGGGTAATCATCGGAATTGAGATGCTCTGTACCATCGTCACCATAATTTGAATCATCGGACTTTGGATCGTCTTCGGCCTTGGATCATCTGGACACCGTCTTCATGAACTGACTTCCTTTGTAGCTTTAACTGCATGTACTCCTTGGATCGGAGATTATTGTTGTCAGAGGTGATGAGTTTGGCCTTTTAGCTTCGTACTCCACCTTGGACCGGAGCTGCTCGGAGCGGAGAAACATCACCGGACTGACCGGTACTCTCATCGTCGGACCAAAGCAACATCATCGGTACGTTGATTCTAGCAGCAACAACAACGGGTTGAGAATCGGAATTGCATCATCATCGTTGGCTTTATACTTCGAGTGGGCTTTGAGCTTGAACTGCTGCTCCCCTCCTCCGAATGAGTGCAACTAATCACATCATAGCAGCAACAGCGGTGGTATGTAGCAGCTTTACATAGTGTGCTCAATTGCTTTCAGTAGACAATCAATCCAATCATAAACCCACTCCCTTTGCAGCATCGTTGACTGGGTCTGAATTGCATCGTTAGTGTGTAGTCCTTGCACATCAAAAATGCTTGGGAAACATACTGGTTGTAAAGTGGAGTGCTATAACATCAGGTTAAAAATCAAAGAGAGGCTTTGTTTATTAGATCATGACAACAATGGGGTTTTAAAACAAATAATCAGAACAAAAAATCAAATGGAGTTGACAGAAGTAGATGAGATAAATCCAATAGACTAAACAGAACACAAGTACAAATGTAATAGTTCATTGAATCATTTTTACAAACACTCCGAAGGCAGGTTTAGAAATTCAGCTCACAGGGTATTTTTCTATTTGGATGAAAATCAAAACTAACAGCTGCAAAACATTTTTAATTTGCTCAATCAATTAACACATTCCATACCACACAGTTAAATATAGCTGAACTACAAGTAAATGATTTCAAACCATTCAACCCAAGGTTTCTTCTTAAAAAGAAATAGGAACAAGGGGTGTTAAATTTATTAGAACCCAGCTCAAAAACATTCATAAGAATCTTAAAAGTTAATAAATTTGTAACAAGTAAAATGCTTTAAAAAGCTAATAGATCTGGTACAGGTAGAATAAATTCTTTACCCATAGCCTATTTCTAGTGCCAAATTATTACTACCATTTTTCTGGTAGAACAATCAAATGAACAAGATCATTGAATCTAGATTTAAACCATAAAACATCAAGTAGAAAGCAAAGTATAAGCATATAAATAAAGGATTCACACAGAGATTAACGTGGTTCGCAAAGCCTACGTCCCACGGGAAGGTAAAGGTAATTATTATTATTCATTGATGTTACAAGGAATTCCATTACTAAGAATGAAAGTGAGTGAAAGTGTTGTGGAAGTGTGGGTATTGAATGAGCGAAGATAGAGAACGAAGGCTCTTCAACCTTCAATCTCATCTTCCTCTTTTTTAGCCGACCAAAAGTCCCCTTCTCTCCACCTTATCTCTTCCTTTATAGACAAAATATCTTCCACAAATCTTAGCTTGAAGGATTCTTAGAGTTGGTGTAGTGTGACCGTTGTATTGTAATATCTTGCTTCAGCTTCTAATCTCCCTCCACGTGTCAAGATATTTTATGGTGTATACAACAACTACGCAGTACTATGCAAAAACAGACAAACACGTTAATTCTGGAAAGAAAAAACAATCTACACGCCTAACAACAAACCTTCCCCAAATTCTCAATAAGAATTCATTGTCCACAATGAGACAGGCACATGATCGAGTACCACTCACTTGTCACTATAATTCATCCCTTATTTTTCATAACGTACTACAAATCCCTTAAGGTTCTTAAGAAAGAGAACTCAGTAAGTCAAAATCCCCACTTGCAAAAAAGGTTCAGATTTAAGCCATATTCGGTTATCAACAAAATTGAAGTTTGTTTATACACTCCAGGCTAGTAACATGAACTTAAATATCCATAACACATAACAGGTTGGGTAACTAACGTTTGAAGGCGAGTAGAAAAAACCAAAACAACTTTATTTCCTACGCAAGGCTATGTTTTATATTGAAATTTGTTCTTGAAGGACTCAGAATGATGCTCATTCCAAGTATCTTTTTGTCGTGTTCTAATTTATAGTCTCAAATTTCTGTGGTATTCTTGCAAAGGGATTTTATCAAAAGCGCACCAAAATGTATTTTCTGTAGCATTTATCATGTTGAGCATATTAAGATAAAAGATCATGGCAAAGAAAATTCACGAAAAATCATAGACAGTACAGTTAAAGGACTACCCCACTAAATAACGCTATATTCTGAGAAGCAAAAAAATTGCATTACGGTGAGTCTATCTGTAGATCCCAACCTACCAGCCAAAATCGACAGTCTAGTTGAAGCATCATGTAATGGAAACTTTTAAATCTGAACCCATTCAAATGTTAATGGCTATATTTCATGAAAAGTCATTCAAAACTTCAGTTCAAAAAATTAAATTCACTAATTTGATTGAGACGTCGAACACAATTCTTACCTCAACCTTGCCACCTTGGCTCTGTAAATCTTATCCAGTGACCATTATTACAAATTGAAGTCGATTTAAACTCAGGTTTTATATCTACTTTTCTAAGACATACTAAACTCATAATACAGTCAATTTATGCTCTTACAGCTCCAACTCCATCCCATACTCATTCTAAATCTCAGTTCCATTAACAATCACATCATGCAGCAATGAAACATAATAATTATGCTAAGTTAAATAAGAAGAATTCATTACCTCAAAATGGTTTTCTCTCAAGCATATTGAATTCAACTTCTTCTTTATTTGATTCGGCTCGACAAATCATCTCAAGACTATCAACACCCAACAGTTCAATTCAACTAATACCCGGTAATCTTCATCAGTATCCTTCTGTTAGGGTTCTAGACCTTTAAACACTGGAGAAAGTTGTGAAGATAGTCATCACAGGAGAAAAAATTGTGAAGGTAGTCTTCACAGGATTGTTTGCTAACGAAAAAGAAGAAAAGAACTGGATAAACCCTTTGAATTAGGGGTTAGACACCGGCTACGAAAGGAAAACAAAATAAAAAACTGAATTGTTGTATTAATTGTTGATTAAGAACAACTTATGGCCAGGCTATTTATAGCTTCAAAGCCTTGGTAAACAAGCAAGATAATATTAAGAATTCTATTCAAACAAGGAAACTAAACTAAGCTTAATAAAGAGAACTAGAGCAAACTAAATAAGGAAATAGAAGATAGATGGTGTTGGTATCGTAACATCCCACCCTGCTGGAAAATGGCTTTTTCTCAAGCTTTAAATTTTGGAAAACGTATGAGAATGTCATATGCATCTTCCCATGTTGCTTCATCTTTATGATGGCCTTTCCACTGAACTAGCTACTTGGTACCAGCAAGATTATTTTTCTTGTACATTTGTCTCTCCAAAACAAGTTCAGGTTCCCATTTCTCATAATCAATTATACTGGGAAAAGTTTGTTCAACATTAACAGTAACACCAAGTTTCAGTTTAAGTTGTAAGACATGAAAAATTGGATGTATACGGCTTGTAGGAGGCAACTCTAGTTTGTACGCAACTTCTCCAATCTTCTCAATGACACGAAAAGGACCATAGAATTTATGGGAGAGTTTTGAGAAAGACTGAGTAGCAACTGATGATTGTCTGTATGGTTGAAGACATAAAAATACCCAATCATTGATATCAAACTTTCTTTCAGTACGATTTGCATCAGCATTATTCTTCATTCTTGTTTGGGCAGCCTCAAGATGAAACTTCAAGATCTTCAATGTATGATCCCTAGCTCTCAGATTGACATCAACATCATTTACAGTCGTAGAACCAGGAAGATAAGTAGAAATTATTGGAGGAGTTCTACTATAAACTGCTTGATATGGTGTCATGTTAATAGCAGAATGATGACTGGTGTTATACCACCATTCTGCCCATGGTAGACATTTAACCCATTCAGTTGGTTTCATACCTGCAAAACAACGAAGATAACATTCGAGAGTCTTATTTGTCACTTCTGTTTGCCTATCGGATTGTGGGTGATATGCAGTGCTACGGCATAGTTTGGTATTCTGCAGGGCAAAAAATGCTTCCCAAAATTGCTGATAAAAATTGGGTCTCTGTCACTGACTATACTTTTTGGAATGCCATGAAGTCGTACAAATTCACGCACAAAAACTTCAGCCACAGAACTTGCAGTATATGGATGAGAAAGAGGTATAAAATGAGCATACTAGGATAACCCGTCGACAATGACCAAAATATAATTCTTTCGACTAGAAGTAGGAAATCCATCGATGAAGTCCATTGAAATATCCATCCAAATGTCAACAGGAATTGGAAGTGGACTTAAAAAGACACAGTGGAGATACCGCTTTATAATTATAACGTTGACATGTATCACAATAAGAAACAAATTCTTTGACTGAATTTTTCATGCCTTTCCAATAAAAATTCTCATGCAAACGCTTGTAAGTCCTTAATATCCAGAATGCCCTCCAATGGGATTTGAATGAAATTCTTCAAGCAATTTAGTGCACCAAGTAGAATTTTAAGGTACAACTATGTGACCTTTAAAACGTAATATACCATCAGTATAAGAGAAATGTACCTTACAAGTCGCATCTTGCTGTAATTGTTGTAATAATGACTCCCAATTCAGCATCATCATGACATTCTTGACTAATGTCATTAACTCCAGAGAAGACAGGAGTAGAAATATGAAAATTAGAGCCAACATTTCTTGATAATGCATCAGCTGCAATATTTTCTTTGCCATAACGAAAAATTCATAATCGTAGCCTAACAACTTAGATAACCACTTCTGCTGCTCCATTGAAGATAGCTTTTGATCAAGAAAAAACTTAAGACTGCGATGATAAGTAAAATTCTTAAAATATCTTCCAAGTAAGTAAGGACGCCATTTTTGTATTGCTAAAACAATGGCTAGCATCTCTTTATCATAAATATAGAGATTAAGATTCTTCCAAGAAAGAGATTTACTATAGAATGCAATTGGTCGTTGTTGTTGAGTTAAAACAGCACCAATGCGATTTCCAGAAGCATCACATTCCAAAGTAAATTCTTTTTGTGAAATCATGTTTGAATATTAGAGTTGTTGTGATCAGCTTTTTGCAATAATCTGAATGTCGTAGTTGCCTTTTCAGTCCATACGAAGCATATTTTTGAGCAATTGTGTCAATGGAGCACTGATCTTTCCATAATCTTTGAAAAACTTTCGAATATAACCAGCTAGTCCAAGAAAACCTCTCAATTCCTTTATTGTAGTTGGAATTTGCCATGAAAGTATGCATTGAATCTTGTCATTCTCCACTGAGACCCCCTTAGCGAAAGTACATGACCAAGATATCCAACGATTGATTGTGCAAAAGTACACTTTGATTCTTTGTGAATAGACTATTAGTTCTTAATATATCAAACACAATAGACAAGTGTTCAATATGCTCCTTCATATTCTTACTATAAACTAATATATCATCAAAAGAATATAAGAACAAACTGTTAGCAAATGTGGCACTGAAAATATGGTTCATCAAACTCTGAAATGTAGCAGGAGCATTTGATAATCCAAAGGGCATAACTAAGAATTCAAAATGACCATCATGTGTTCTGAATGAGGTTTTTGAAATATCTTGTCCACGTAGTCGAATTTGATAATACCCTGATCTTAAATCCAATTTTGTAAAAACAGTGGCGCTAAATAACTCATCTAGCAATTCATCTACCATTGGAATAGGAAAATGATCTTTGATGGTGACTTTGTTTAAAGCTCTATAGTCAAAACACATACGCTAAGAACCATCTTTTTTACGGACCATAAGTATGAGAGAAGAGTAAGGACTGGATCTTGGCCGTATAAATCCAGCTTGTTGAAGTTCTTGAACCATATATCTTCTCGATCTTATCCTTCTGAAAATGGGAATATGTATAAGTTCTCACATTGACAGGAGACGTATAGGGTAGTAATGGAATTTTATGATCATGAATTCTTTCTTGTGGAAGAGATGTAGGGGTTTGGAAAATGTCAGCAAACTGGGAAAGTAGGTTTGAAATTGTAGGTGCTAGGGTTGTAGCTGCATTTAATGAAGTATTCAATGCAGATATGTGAAGAAAGACTGCACAATTTGTGGTGCATAATAAATGCTTCATTGAATCTGCTTCCATAATCTTGATTGATGAGTTATTGTATCCAATTAATGAAATAGCTTGCGCCATTAATGTGGAGCGCATAGTCAACTTTGCAAAATCCCATTTAATTTGTCCCCAAAGTACGTGACCATTGAACTCCTAACTCTACATCACATCCACTAATATCAAGTAGATGAAAATCGGCTGTAAAATTATGTTGTTGCAGAAGAAATGGAACATTAAGACAGACCCCTCGAGTATCTAATGTACCACCATCACCAACGGTCACACTAAGTGGATAATTTTTGTATTGAATCGAGTAACCACACCGTTTGGCTAAAGATGGGTGAAGAAAATTATGCGTGGACCCTGAATCTATTAGCATTGTAATGGATTGTGCTTTAGTGTAACCATTGACCCTCATTGTTCTAAGAAAAGGAGACCCCATCAATGAATTCAAAGAAATTTTAGGCTCAGATTCAGATATCTCAATATTAAAAGATAGTAGTTTCTTCAGTTTGTTCAGCATTAGAATCAGGTTCAACTTCATCAACATCCAGTAAAGTTAATCTTGGATTTTCACAAATATGATTGGGTGTGAATAATTCATCACAGTTAAAACAAAGACCTTGAGCTTGTCTTTCTCTTTGTTCAGCTGGAGATAATCTTCTAGCTCCTGCAGGTAAAGAAGATTTATTGTATGGAGTAGGTTGTATTGTGGAAGCAGGTCTGAATTGAGGAGGACGATAAGGATGTCATGTAACAGCCTTACTAACTGCTTCATAAGCTTCTTCTTGATGAATTGCTTTAGTAAAAGCCTCATTTAAAGTTTGTGGTGACAATAATTTAACCGTAGTACCAATGTGAGGTTTCAAAGAACGAATAAAGCAACTGATCAAAAAATCTTCAGGAAAATCCACAAGGTTCAATAGATGCTCAAACTCAGGAATATGTTCACGTACAGTACCTTTCTGCTCAATGGTGCTTATATCTAGCCTAGCATCCACGAATTTCTCTGGTGAAAACCTTCCACGACTAAAGCGCAAAATTGTTCCCATGTAAGTAACCTCAGTTTTGGTTCTTCTCCATCTAAACCACTGATTTGCCTCTCCTTTAAGATGTGCAGCGGCTATAATAATTTTAAGAGCATCAGAAGCATTGTAAACACTAAAATACTGATCAGCATTAAAAATCCAGCCGTCAGGGTCTTCTCCAGCAAAGTTATGAAATTTGATATTATGGCACAGCTGTTGTGGTTGACCAGGATTAGGTTGAATTGGTGGAGGTGGTGGAGCACCAGGACGTTGTTGTATCTGAGGTAAAAACTCTTTAACTACGTTGCGTAAAGAGTTTTCCATGTTTGTCGCGATAGTGGTATTGAGTGTTGTAGTAAGTTGTGTGACTAGAGCAGTACGATCTTGTTCAGGTCGCAACAACTTCTCTGCTATCTTCTTGTTCTGAGTCTCTTCATCAAGAATATAAATCTTGGTAATAGTGTCAGCCAGATTGTCGATCTTGTCTGCTACTAATTCAATACCTTCATGCACGTTTTTTCAAGTTTTCAGTGTAAGACATTGGGGAGAGAAAAAATTTGGTCGATTTTTGGAGATTGATCTTAACCTGCTCTGATCCATGTGTTAGGGTTCTAGACCTTTAAACACTGGAGAAAGCTGTGAAGATAGTCTTCAAAGGAAAAAAAGTTGTGAAGGTAGTCTTCACAGGATTGTTTGCTAACGAAAAACAAGAAAAGAACTGGATAAACCCTTTGAATAGGGTTTAGTCACCAGCTCTGAGAAGGAAAATAAAATAAACTGAATTGTTGTATTAATTGATTTAAGAACAACTTATGGACAGGCTATTTATAGATTCAAAGCCTTGGTAAACAAGCAAGTTAATATTAATAATTTTATTCAAACTAGGAAACTAAACTAAGCTTAATAAAGAGAACTAGAGCAAACTAAATAAGGAGATAGAAGATGGATGGTGTTGGTATCGTAACACCTTCTCTAGATCAACGGAGAGTATGTGGATCTCTCAATTGCCTAAATCGAAACTCCAATCGACGATATTCTATAAAATCAGTGGAGTCGATTAGGGAAGAATGATTTGGGGGGGAAAACTGATAGAAGCGTCGATTTTGTTTTCGTTTGGCACGATTACGCATGTACCCCTCATGTGTCTGAAAACTACGAAAAAGTAGACAGCAAAACAAAAACGTGGAGGGGTAATGTTAGAACATGGCTCGGTTGAACCCACCTAGCGTTGGTATGTCAAGTTTGATTGTCATATTTTAGTGAATCAAAACTCATGTTAAGAGTCGCTTGATTATGTACTAGAGTTAAACTTCGTATAGGTTAGCTTGAAAGTATTAGGATATGAGACATTACAAGTATTGCAAAGACTTGAAGATGTGAAGAAGCAAGGAGCTACAACGACAAAATCATCCTTCCACTTGAGGTTAGTGATATTTGACTTGAATCTGTTTCATTCCCTAAAGTATGTTTCAAGTCGTGCATATTGAAAACATAATCTACGAAGCATATTTGAACTCTAGATAGACATAGTATTAAGGAATACAATACGAGGTTTATTGCTTAACCATTAAACTTTGTAGATAAGACATCGCCATAATCATTTGAATGTTATTGTGATTATGCATGTGTATGAGGTGAGGATTTCATCCTAGGGAACAATGTTTACATATGTTCTAAGGAAGTAAGTTCATAAACTTGTTTGTGGTACCGAAAAGAAATTACCCAGTGTTATTGGTTTTGTTATTCATTGCATATCTTATGAACAACCAATATGTGTGATAGAGTATAACCGCTCACAACTTGTTGTGTTCTTGGTAGAACTGTTCACAAAGGCCTTACTTATGTATTGGTATAACTTTTATTAGTAAAACCGATCTTAAGTAATCACACAATGGTATGGTCGGATTTTGTATATACGCCCTTGTAATGGAAAGGGAACCGATCCTAGTAAGGGGTGCAGTACATCAAAGGGAACCGATCCTTGTATGGGGTGCAGCAAGGTTTATAGCAGAAAGGAGAACCGATCCTATGGACATGTGCAACACATATAAGTTAGATACCATATATATGTGGGGAACCGATCCTAGTACCTAGTCAACCGAACTTTTGGGAAGCTAGTGTGACTATGCACAATACTCACATGGAGGTAGAACAAAAACTTGTTTTGGTAGAACCGTAAACCCATGATTGTGATTGAATGTTGGTTTGATCAATCGCATAGTTCTTGAAAGTCAGATGAACCAATTATAAACTTGTTTGGAAGTGTGGCAAATCGGTTTCAAGGTTGTAAGTGTGAAAGAGAACTTACAAAGTTAAGATGTCGACAAACTTTGAACACGTCTTTGTGAATGTTTATTTCTATAATTGTTCAAAGATATTCCTTAACGGCTAAGGGAAGAGAATCCCGAGGATCGAAACATAAGTAAGTTAAGAATCTTTTAATTAAGGTTATTAATTTTATTTTGTAGGGAAATTACAGAATTAGTAATGTAAATTTACTAATTAGATTTTTCGAGAGATTTCGATAGTTATTTTTGGACAGAGCATTTCCAGGAATTATGAAAACCGAATCTGTGCTTTTATGAATATCTTTAGAATATTTTCGGTTTTGGAAATTCCTTGGTGTGTAAACTTCCTTGTCTATAAATACACGAAGTTTGCCTTTCTAGCAAACTAATCCTTCGTAACATGATTTACTCTTTTGTTGTTGTTACTTGGTGTAGCCGCCCTATTCGGAGAGGAGAGTAACCTAATTAGGCGAAATCTCTTACGGCCACTCAGTTTAAAGTCTTCTTTAGGATTGAGAAGCTCTAGCGCGACCTGTTAGTGGGAAACTAGATAATTGCGGTTTATCTTTGTTTTCGTTTGATTTGATTGAATAACGGTGGTTGAAATCTGATTTCACCTAGTTTGTTTATTCTTGAGAATATTCTATTCTAATATAAGATTCACTCAAACTAGTTCAGAGTTTCGACATGGATATTTAGACTGTTGTTAGTTCTAAAGACGATCTTGTGATAATCCATTGTTAACGACTACGCATTACGTGCGTGATTGATCACAAGAGATTCAAGTGATTGTATGCAGGTTTTTATTGAAGATTTTAAGACAAAGAAGATATTGAAGATCTGACTTGGGTTTTATAATCTTTGGTGTGCACAATAATTGTATCGATAAAAGAGGATCCAATTAATAATCGGTTTATCCTTGTGGTAGATTGGATTGATTAATTGAGTAGATCGGCATCAATATGTTTCCTTGTGATTAAAAGTATTGATTGGCTTAATCTTAAACGATTACCTTTGGGTGATTGAATATAAGATAGATCTAAGGACCCGACGAAGGAGTTTATATTAAGATAAACAGAAGATCCTTTGTCCGACTCATATCACTTGGTTGAATAGAGTTGATACCAAACAGATTTGTTGTTGCTTTACAGTTTGGAATACGAACCAAAGGAATTTTTCCAAGTACGTGACTTATTCACAAGTCGGAGGCGTGGGAATACAGACGGAACTAAGTGAACTAAAGGGTTAGTTACTTGGTATCAACTATACGAAGTTAGGTGTAATTTTGTGTAGCGGCTTAATCCCCGAGAGTATTCAATTCTGGACAAGGTCCCGGGGTTTTTCTGCATTTACGGTTTCCTCGTTAACAAAATCTTGCTGTGTCATTTACTTTTATTTTTCGCATTATAATTATTTTATTATAATTAAAGTAAATCACACAAACGTTAATTCCTATTTACTTGATAAGCAATCCTATTGTGTTTGGTTAAGTATGAACCTTTGTATCAAGTAAACATACTTCGTTGTTGTATTGTCTCGATCTCGTATCCATAGACGATCACACGAAGTGTGAACCGATTAGTTGTATTATATCGACTCAGTCCATAGACAATCACTTTCGGAGAAAGGACTTATTGGTAAGAAAAGTTTTAGCTTGAGGTATATTTGGGTACCCTCGCCTTTTCAGGTAACTTAGTCCTTTCCCGTCGGACGTGTGAAAAACCCCTCTTAATGAATCTTTGAATACTCCACAAAATTGGTCCTTCCATGATCCACTTTTTGTGATATACTGCGTGGCTCCGTGAGTTCTTTTATGTTGAGGATTTCCGATTAAATTAATCATGGGTTCCAATGTGGTTAATTTAATTGAGTATTTTGGAATTTGGATTACAAATAGGCTATTTTGCGTTTCCTCCTCTCCCAAGATCGTTAATTAGCGTTTCCTCCCCAAATAGATTAAAATTAGTGTTTCCTCCCATCGTTAGTTTTTCCATCCATTGATCGGTTAACTGAGTCAGCATCCGTGTACACGTGTCAAAAGGCATAAAATTTTATGATGAACTACCTAAAATGCCCTCTGTAATATCCGTATGATTTTCAAGGGTATTTATGTCATTTTATCTAGTATGGGTAAATTGGTCATTTTACATTGGGGTATTTTAGTAATTTAGTGCTTTTGTTTTGGAAATGAACTTCTGTTCGTGTAGGTTGGATTAGAAAAGTAGTGGGCATAATACAAATAGGTTATCACTTTTTATTATTATTTTAATGCCTAGTATTGATTAGTGCCTTAGTATTGGTTAGGCTACTGTTGACTTTATAGAATATTTAGCCAAGTATGTTTTTGATCTGGAAGAATTGTTTCAAGCATTACTAGATAGGCCGTCTTTTACACGTGAGTTTTCTAAGTGGAATTAGGCTAAACATTAGTGGGAGGTTCCTACGTAGGATAACTATTACTCAAGTTGGAATGTGTTTTGAAACTTTCTTTAGTGGTTCCCTGTGTCATCATCTCGCCACATCTCATTGTGTGATTCCTTGTTTTCTTTTGCTTTGCTGCGTGTCGATCAACTATTGGATTGTTGACTTTTGTTTGGTTGTATATTAAGCAAATTTTGATTAAGATGAAAACAGAATGTGAAAAATACTACAACCCCCTACTATACGGGTTCAATATATAGAAGCCCCACAAAATGGATCCTTCACTATCAACTCCATTCTTTCATATTTTGATATTTTTAGGCCCATAATTTTAGAATTCAGGGCTTAACAATAAGAATATTATCCATAATAATTCTAATAATACCAAGACTGCCCTTTAGTATATATAGGTAATAAAACTATGTTTAGATTTCATTTTTTGTTTCATTTTCTTTTTCACTTTCTCTCTCTCATTTTTTTTTTGCTCTCTCTCAGACGAAGAAACAGCCGAGAAGACACGATTTCTAATCAAAATTTTCAGTGAAAAAATGATTTCAAAACCTAGATCTAAGCTATACAAACAAAGATCCTGATTATCTAAACCTAATTCAACATCATCACCACTTGTTCTTGGAAGATTCATGGAATATCAACGGAAAAAGAAGTGATAATCATCAGCAGCAAATAAATCTGACGACTCACCTACAAACAATTGATTAGATGAGTATTAATTTCATTTCAATTGAATCGGTAGGTTAATTCTAGATTTCATTTTTATTTTTCTCTCTTATCTCTTTTCCATTCTCCTTCTTTCTCTCGACTCCGAGGAAAGTAATTTCTAGGGTTTGTATTTTACGATCTTATTTCGTTTTTGCGGAGATGTCGTTTCTAATTTAGTTTTCTGTTAGATTCGTATAAAGTTTCTAGGTTTATATTTCTTTTACTGATTTCATTTTTGTTAAATCATCTAGATGTTTGTTATTGAAAGAAGAAGACTTGTTAGAAACGATGATAAATCTGATTTTATTCTCATCGTATTGGAATTTTGATGCAATATTTTGAGTTAATCCTGGTTTTGATGTGGTTATTTAGAGATTTGACTCAATTGGTTTAATAGTTGAGCATATATGTATTCGAATCAATCAAATATTATTTCGATTTTATTTTGAATGCAAATTAAAGCTTGTGAATCTCAAAATAAGGCTTCCTCAACTCTTCTCAGTCTCCATTCAGGTCAGAAGTCTTCTACAATTAGTTATTGTTTCAACTGTTTAATTTTCTTCAAGGTTTTTAAGTTGGGATTTCCTCTTCTTTGTTGTTTCTCATGTATGTAATGATGTTTTAAACTTTAGGACTTTCTTGTTGTGCAGGTTCAACAATGGAACTAAGAAGATCTTCACCAACAGCAGAAACAAATAAGATAATAACTCATCATCATTCACAGGTGATTCAAAATCTGATTCTTCTTTTGCTTTGAAAACAACTAACGAACAAGCTGTTAATAGTAATAATTTTCATCTGGCGATTCGGTATCACTAAGATCTGATAATGCACCAAGATTTCTCCAAATTTTGAGAATCGTCCATAGATTCAAGGAATTGCAATACAGCTCAAGTTTTGAATCTCTCTTGTAATCATGTGGATACTAATATGGATGTTCTTATCTCTGAAACATTTGACGAGTTTTTAATCTTTCAAATTCCAAGAAACATTTGACGAGTTTTCTATTTTTGAGTTATAAATGTTTGATGAATTGATTTTGTTGTTTTTGATTTGATTGATGTTGGCTTATTTTATTTTTTGTTGTTATGTAGATAGTTATTGATGAACTGGAAATACTCATGAATCTCAGAAGAGTTTGAGTACTCAATTACCATTAGATTAGATTTTCTTGAGAAATTAGAGAGTTCTGGTAATTTTAACAACTTAATTTGTACTGAATCATTTTGAAACAAAAAGTTCTTTAAGATGATAGAAAATGATTTCGTGTAGGTGGTCCAGCCGTTGGAGACATTAGATGGAGATGTTTGAGATTATCATATGAAAGCACTTCTGAAGCTCATGATGCACAAAGATTGCTTGGACACTGCTTACCCCTAGATGGAGCACAAGCTAGATCAAAATGGTACTGCAATATAATCTGCTTTTTCCCATTCAAAATTAGGATGTGTTTGTTTGGTTTGAAACTTGAACTATGAGTTTCATTCATTACAATTTACTAATTATATGCATGTGTAACTCATAGTTACACAACTCAGATGCGTGTGTAACCTCTAGTTACACTATTCAGTTGCCTCTGTAACTCATAGTTACACATTAAGTTGAATGACTCTATAAAAAAACCCAATCAATCATTGATATCGAGAGAAAGATATCCCTCAAGAAACCTTGGAGAAAGGTAAATAATAAACAATATTCATTTCCTTAATATATCGTATGTTTCCAACTTATAGCGTATTATAGTTGTGACGACTAGAAACGATTCATAATGGCGTTCGGAGAGGGTAACCACTAAATTGAGTTCGTCTTACGCTTGTGATTCTGGGTTCTTGTTTTAGGTGTTCATTGAGACATGAACTTAGTCCTGGATATATACTATTTGCGAGCTTAATGAAAACCTTGACTGCGTAATCTTGATTCATATGATTAATAACATATGGGAAATTATGTGTGATTTGGGTATAAGCCTTGAATGCTTTACTTTTTCCTTTATGAAGCTTAGCTTGTTGGACTTGTTCTGTTCTAGGATGTTGGTCTTGTAGGTGGTTCAATATGCTAGCACATGAGTGACCTGTTTCTTTGGATCTTAAAGAGTTATCATTATTTATCAAGTTGTGGTCTCTGGTTTACTGAGTTTGCTAAATTGATATTTTCTTTGTCTCTTCTGCATTTTGGGCCAACAGGTTAACAACTTAACACAAAGTGTTCCAGCTAGTTTTAGTTGTTGATGCTCTTCTACAACTAAGTTTTGGCACCTTAGAAACTGAAGAGTACATAAAATACTTGAGGTAGGTTTTTTTCTGCCATATCAGTTTATGTTCTCAACAGAACATCCATTAGTGATGACCACTTTGTCGATTCACAATGAATACTAGCTTAATATAACGACTAATAATCTCATCAACATTTGTGGTTACACAATGTATCACATTGAATATAATTATCTCTTTATAGTGTCTTAGCTACTATATATCTTCCATGAATACTCTTAAGTAAAAACTGATGCAATATGCTTATCTTTGATTGAAACATTTTAAATCTTTTGAACTTTATGTGACTAAATTAGCGAATTTTAACTTGGCAAGCTTAGTGGGTGTGTAGCTACTAGTTACACATGCTAATTAGATGTGTAACATCTAATTACACAAGATAAATGGATGTGTAGGTACTAGTTACACATGTTAACTAGATGTGTAACTTATAGATACACATGCTAATTGGATAGGATAAAAAGTCTACGTTTTTATAAACAACAAGATAATAGTAAAAAATAATAATATGGCAACTTATTAATGTTATCTTTGGTCCGATTGTACTAGCAGCAAGTTTTTTGCTTCTAGGGGAAGAGGTTGTTGCTTATAATAGAGGTTAGTTTTCGAAACTCTCTTTTTCACGGTGTCTTCTTTTCGGGGTAATTTTATACTTTTCAATGATTGCTAACTTTGGTAGGACAAAACCTTTTTAATCGGGAGAAATGTCTATTTGTAAAAGGGATTAGGAAGGTGAAGAAATGTCTATTTGTTGTAACTAAAAGATACACTAAGAAGATTGGTTGTATAACTACGTGTTATACATGTAGATTTTGTCATAATCTTTGTTGAGTAAAGTGCTGATTACACATAATGCTTAGACAAGGTAATTTCTTATGTGCTGATGAAATAAAGTACTTTCTTGTCTGCTGATTACACTATGCTAATTACACACAATGCTAATTGCATATTAGACAAGGTAATATCATGTCTGTCGTGACCTCGAGGTGTAAAGTGTTTGAGTGGTTGAATTTTCAACATACATTTGAGATTGATATTTTCTATTAAATAATAAGTGTAGATTTTTCAATCTTGAACTGTGTTATACTTCTATAGATGCAGAAAGGTTTAGTATGTGAATCCGATAGATGGATACTTACTTTGTTTATGAGTTGATTGTTGCAAAATGGACTTTAGCTATAGAGCAGGGATAGGTTTTTATACCTTTGATACAATTGAAGAGGCTGAAATTGGTAATCAAATGACGGTGATTGTTATATTTTTGAGTTCCTAGATGCTGTTAAATGTGTCAGCAAAACAATGTGATACCATGAAATGATGTACTTGTAGTTGTACTCTGGTTTACTTAAGTGGTTTATTGACATATTTGTTCATGAGTGGGTGTAATAGAAGTTAAGGATGTAACTGTTCATGAATCATGACATCCTTGAAAGCTTGGTTTGAGGATATCTACTTTTCCAAATTGGTAAGTGATTGTAGGGGCTGCTGTAGTTGTTTCATTTTGATTTTTATAGCTAACATAGTATACGTGCCGAGTATACAAGCCATAATACTGATGTGTAACTGCGTCTTACACATGTCCTATGCATGTGTAACTGCCTATTACACATGCCTATGACATATGTAACTGCGACTTACACATGATATATGCATGTGTAACTGCCGATTACATGTAGAACAATTTGCTTGAACTTTTTCTAGGTTTTTTTAGCTGTTTTTACTTCTTTTAACTGTTGTAGCATTCAAAATGTTCTTTTACATTTATTTCATGAAAATATCCAACTGAGGAAAGTAACTAGATTTCTGATGAAGGATGTGGCATCTCACTTGGATGAGAGGGCAATTGCACTAAGGTGTCCGATGCTTCATTGGACATTGTATCTTGTGAAAGTTACGATCCTGGGTATGTGATCTACTCAAGAATGTGCTCTTTCGTCTGAATTACGAAATAAATTAGGATTATAAAGTTTTCTACGAGGTTATTCTTATGCTCTTGTTGTTTCTTACGAAGTTGCAAAATCTTCTTTGTCGATTTTGGGTATATGGCGCTAGGCTAATTAGGAGGTGGCTAGAGAAGAATGTGGTGACAGGAGTTGTCAAAGATCTTTGCTAAGAGAGGAGATTGACGAGAACTCTACCGTGTATATTGATGCAAGTCTAGATGGAGCTGAACTTACTTATCGGGTGGAAAAGAATGGTGGTGGATTGGTGAATGCCAGCACTGAAATTGCGCTTGATACTACTGCAAGGTTAGTCCAGCATGCCTCGGTCTATATTTTGTTTCCTATTCTTCGTTTTCCCAGAAATGTTGATCCTTTAACTCATAGCTTTACCAAAGAAATCAGTGGTTTGAACATTATACACTTGGTAATCATCCTTATGTTCTTGCCTTTATTGGTTCGTGTGCTGAATTCCAATATGATGTGTAACTCCTAGTTACACTAGTCAGTTAGTTGCATGGGTAACTGCTAGTTTCACTCCTCAGATGTATGTGAAATTGAATATACATTGTTTTTCATTTAATCTTGTAAAAACTAATTGCTTGTCGTTATATTTTAGGTCTCGCTGGAACTGGAGTCGACGCTGAACACACAAGTCAGACGAATGTGTAACTCTCAATTACACTAGATAGATGCATATGTAACTCTCAATTACACTAGATAGATGCGTGTGTAACTTCTAGTTACACATGCTAAGAAATTATTATAAATGAATATTAAAGTAATACATGTACTTTTTTTATGCGTTCTTTTTTATGTCTATTTTTTGATATGTAACTTTGCATTACACATGTCATAAGGATGTGTAACTTCTGGATACACATGACATATGGATGTGTAACTTCTGTTTACACATTCACACTATACTTTAATAATTTTGGGCCTAGATTTAATAATTTTGGGCTTAAATTTAAATTTTATTTAATTTGGGGCTTGACAATATATAAAAAGGGTATGGATGTCTTTTAATAACTCCGGGCCTAGATTTAAACTTCTTTTAATTAAGGGCCTCATATTATAGGTTATCCATGGGTTGGGCCTTAGCCTAATTTTCCCAAACAGAATTTCCCATATTAACTCGGTCAGGGATTCCATTCTAACCTTCGCATGCGCATTATTTGGAAGGATTAAGGTTGACTATAATATTATATATAAGACCTATATTGTTAGGGGTTACGAAACATCAAATACCTAGAGAGACGAAACATCAACCATGGAAAAAGAACTAGAAATAGGTCACAGTCAGAGAAACTAATCTGCTGGTTACGGCGGTAAGTCGGTCTGGTTAAAATCTTATTGTCACATACATATCAGCATATAAGAGGAAGAGGAAGAACTTTAGTTGACGGGTGGAACTTGGGATCCTTGGCATCGGTGTTTTGCATCCGTCTTTCTTTAGGATTATTTGCTAACGATTGAGGTAGGCGCAACACAATCAAAAATCTTCTTTTTATTTAAGTTTATTTTAATTAAATTTATTTTGCAAGTTTTCATTAATATATGAATGATAATCGATGTTGTGAGTATGATTATGAATGTTGGGTTGCGGTCCATAGATTGTGATTCTTAAAAACAACTTTGATGGGATACGAGATATCCTTGGGAACGGTTTTGTTTCCCTAAACCCACGTGGGGCTCCCTGGGGCGAGCGGATTGATTGAATTTATTGTTGTTTATGGATGAGGTGTTTCCATGTGTTTGTGGTGTTGTTAATCATGTTAGATGTTTTTAAAATGAATTGAAAAAATATTGCATAAAATGTTTTGTTGCTTCTTTGCCCTCTTTGGGTGTCACAACTCACGTCGTATTATGACAAAAATTCCAGTTTGATGCGTGACAAGGGAGTTGATCAACTTGGAGCCTAGAGAATGATTAGAGATGTCTAAAGTTATCATTTATGCCTAAAATTCTATTTTAAGATGTAATTAATCTTAGTTTGAATGCTGTAAAAATATTGTATGATGTTTAGTTGACTGATCTTCTTTTTAAATTATCAATATGTTTAGATGTGATTATTTTTGTAATAAGTGTAAAACATCTTAAGGGACATTTAATAAAATTTATAGAATTTTCTGAGTTGTATAACTATTTTTAAAATAATCCTTTATACGAGTGTTAAATCCAGAAAATATCTATTTTTTTAAATGTCTTATAAAAATCCTAATTAAGAGCTATGATATATTGGTTTTTAGATCTTAGTGTCCACATAGGAAATAATCATCTATGTTTTATCTTTCTAAAATGATAGGACTCATCCAATTTTGAGTTGTGCACGATTTAATATAATTTTTTTAAATCAGAGTGTCACAGTTTTGAATTTATGCAGTGCTAGTCAACTATATGTTTGACCGTGGTCTTAGGCAATTAAACTTAATCTAAAAATTATGAAAAATTGATATATAATAATAGTTTCAATCAGTATTGTATCCGTATAATTATCATAAATTTTGGAACTCCTGTGAATCCTTTAAAATTCTAGTAATCTACCTAGGTCTGTTTTCAGTGGTACAATTTGGTGTTGTAATAGTTACTTATTAATTAAATCATAAAACATGAACGGTATTGATATTTTTATTTGTGAACCAAAATGTGTTTTGTTTCCGGTGGATTTAAAATTAGGCTAAATCAACGGTTAGATTTTCCTAAATAATTTTTCTAAGTATTCCGCTGCGATAAAAATATTAATTTGAGCATAAATTAAATTAGCCCAAATGAATTACTTAACGAGCTTGGGCTTAGTAGCCGGGCTTCGGCTATGGTATCGAAGTAGCACTTCGGTTTTTCGGGCAGGATCCGGGCCCGAAAATCGGGGTGTTACATCCTCATCTTCTTCCCTAAAACTTTTTAAGTCTGTTCATTTCCTTTTTTCTGGAATTTCTCTTTCATTTCGTTTTCTTTGTTCTGTGTCGGTAAGTCGATGCTCCTGCTCTGAAAACCCATTGTTTTTCGACAGAATCATCATCATCTATAGCCAACGTTAAACCGATCTGTAGATCCAAATTCAAAGATCGAGTTTCTATATGATCTAATTCATTCAATAATCAATTAAGGGCCCATCAATAATTAATCCATTAAGTCTCTCTTTAATCAAATCAAACACTGTTTGAAATATCTTCAAGTGAAGATCTTGTTATTGTTCCATAAAAACCACGCAATAAGCTTCTTTGAAGCCATTATTAACTTCTATTATGGAACACACACTCAACTGGGTTCTGCTTAGAATCGATCTTGATTAAATGGTGATTGACAACAACCATGGATTTGAGGATATATGGATGTGATTGATTTAAGGTACTCAATAAAGAAAAAATGAGCAACTGCTGGTAGTGACGAAATTCTTTTGTTTGCTGTAATCGGTTTCTTATATGTAATGAAATTAAGTCGAAGCAATAGATAGAATTGATGCTTTGATGGACAGAAATTGGTGAAGTTGCCGAGATTGAGATGGTTCAGAAAAATTAATGTTAAAGTATTCGGGAAAGAATTGATTTCAGAAATTGAGGTTTGGTGGCGTTCATTGAATTGGGTATAACCCATTTCCCGAACTGGTGAAGCGAATATGGATAAGGGTATGTACGTTAGCCGGAGTTGGGACAAGGACTCTCAGTAACTGAAACCAATTTTCTCTCTGAGCCTCCCTCCCTTTGTTGTAAATTAGGGTTATGTTATTGGTCTCCGAATAAGGGTTGGAAACGACCCCTTCATTAGGGGAAACACAAAACAATAAAAAGGGTTTTATCATATAAATAGATTGATTTGCGGGAGTTGTTTTTTCAATTGAGTTTTTGGTCGAATGTGTTATGAAGAAGGGAGTGATCTTCCATGGATTTAGCGATCTGGGGGGAATTATTTTTGGTTTCATCGAGTGGAGAAGATAAGGGTATTTTGGGAACTATGTGTGACACTGTATGCTTTTACCACGTGTATAGTAGTGCTGACTTAGCTAACTGGAAATTGGATGGAAAAGCTAACGATGGGAGGAAACACTAATTTTAATCTATTTGGGGAGGAAACGCTAATTAGGGATCTTGGTAGGGGAGGAAACACAAAATAGCCCATTACAAATTCATGTTTTCATGTTATTTGTTAGTATCCAAAGAAATCCTTCTTTTCATGGAAAAGTAAGATCGCTCTTGTTCTTCTTTCGGGAATGACATTTTATGGGGGAGAGTTCTTAATTGAACTTGTGCTTAATTTCCAAATCTTTGTGGGGAGTGCGGTTGCGGAATATTATAGGGGTTATCTTGTATCTTTATAAACTCCTTGATGAAAGCATTTAGTTTTGGCTATATGATTTCATCTAAACAAAGTTGATATGTTCTATTTGGTCATGAAGTATCTCTATGAAAATTTCATTAGGATCCCACTAGTTTTCGTACCTTTGCCAATTTTTATTGACAAAAAAGGGGAGAATTAATGTGTAGTTCACAATACAAATACATATGGTTTACTGATAATTATGTAAAAGGGGGCAGTTTTCATGCGAGATGAAGTATTGACTAAGGGGGAGTGATACATATCACCATAGTGTTATTGTCAAAGTTGTGATACAATTGAACTTTGATGTTGTGTAATAATACTATGACACTGTATAACAATACGAAAACATCTTGTTTTTATATATTATTATAGCTACGGATTTTCAACAACTATGATGCTAAATTGACCACGTTCCAAATCACTGGAGTACTTGGAAGTGACGAAGATTTCGAGTAATGTTAAAGAACCAAGGAGATTTAGCATTTGGATGAGAAGCTACAAAGTTTATTTATTTTGTAATCCATATGTATTAATAGTTTTGTCACTAAAATTGACAAGCGTGGAGATTGTTAGAGCATTGCTCGGTCGAACTCGCAAGCGTTGCTATATAAAGCTTGCTTATCAAGTTTAGTTGTCAAAACTATAAGTCTTGATTTCTAGTCTACATACAATTAAGTCTCGGATTAGCATAGATTGTGTAGTCGAGCTTTAGACTTCATGGCGTTCATCGATTGAAGAAGAAGAACTACTAAGGCGAGCTTGTGGAACTTCATCAACAAAAGGTATATGAAGACTTTAAATCATCTATCACTCAGAAAGTCTATTTCTCGCTACATATTTCTCGAAATATGTATCGGTAAGATTTTGCTTTAACCAAATTTATCTTATGTTAATGATGAAAGTCAAAATATGATCATGTGAAAATGGCCTTGTAACATCTGACATGATTTGTGTGAGACAGTCATTTGATGTAGACTCGGAATGTTTCGTATTGATCATTTGATCACTTGAAAATTGCTTTGAAGCTAATAGTTTGTGTGAGACAGCTATTCCCGTCTTCCGAGAATGTTTCAATGATTGAAAATGGAGTTTAGAACGATTAACCATGATTGGATATAACATAGTATGCGTACTTGCATATATGGTATGCATACCGGTGTGCATACTGATTGGTTTTGTGAAAGTCCGGGAACTTAAGTATGCATACCGGTATGCGTACTGGCGTGATTTCAAGTTCCGGAATTCCAACCGAGGTTGGAGGTATGCGTACCGTTACATACTGGCGAACCCAAACTCAGTCCGGCCACTTAGATAGCCACTTAGGTATGCGTACAGGTATGCGTACCTAAGTAGGTTACGTTCTAAAATCGGTTTATTCATGAACTAATAAATTTAGACATTAAGGAATGCAATCTTTTGCAAACCGTGGATATAATGTCATGAATTGATTCAAGTGAATCAAAATCGATTTTGCTTTGATTGTGTCTTGTATACTTCTATGAGAATATAAAAAATTGAACAACTCCATAACTAGTTTCATTTGAGTCATTTGAACTAGTTGTGATGAAGATGAATAAGGTTGATATGAAAGTGTTCATATGGATAACTTCGGTTAAATATTGTTGAACCAACCATGTGCACATGTTTAGGTATGATTACCCTTATCTAAATGAAAGCACATTTCATTTGTGTATAACAAGCTAAGTTCGATCTAACGGTTGAAAGATAATGGCTTGAATCTATTCAGGTTTTCATCTAACGGTGAATATTGAATGATTGGTTACCAAGGTAACTTAGATTGCAAATCCTGATTTGAAAACTATATAAAAGATAACTCTAGCAACTGGGTAACCTAATCCCCACACCTCATGTGTGATACTAGTTGCGACTAGAGTCGATTCTCCTTTAACCTTATAGATTTTTCCCAAAACCCTGTAGGTTAACGGCTTAAAGAATTCTTTGGGATTGTGAAGCTAGACCCAATAATTTTCTATGTAGTTGCATGTTCTGATCTTGTTGTGTTCTATCGTGATTGAGTACTATCTTCTCCAAGATTTGTTCAAGATTTAATCTCCGATAGGCAAGATAAAAAGTAGTCACAAACATCTTCGTCTCATCGTTTGTGATTCCACAATATCTTGTTTCGCTACCATACGATTAAGATTATTGTGAGGTGATTGATATTTCTAGGATGTTCTTCGGTAATATAGGTCCAGTATATCAATTGGTTCCTGTTCACCTTGATTTATGAAAAGAAGGAAAAAAAAAACTCATGGGTATTTCTGTGGGAGACAGATTTATTCATATCAATAGACTTTTCTGTGTGAGACGGATTTGTTTATTAAAGTCTTCGACTTTGGGTCGTAGCAACTCTTAGTTGTGGGTGAGATTATCTAAGGGAATCAGGTGCGCAAAGTCCTTCTGGGATTCATGGGCGTAAGGAACGCGACTGTACCTTGAATCAGTGTGAGATTGATTAGGGTTCAACTACATTCCATTCCGAAGTTAACTTGGAGTAGGTTAGTGTCTGTAGCGGCTTAATACAGTGTCATACCCAAATCTGGACTAGGTCCCGAGTTTTTCTGTATTTTTGGTTTCCTCGTTAACAAAATTTCTGGTGTCTGTGTTATTTCTTTTCCGCATAATATTTGTTTATATAATTGAAATATCACAGGTTGTGCGTAAGTTCAATCAATTAGATAATCCAGCCGTTGGTTTTTGATATAAATTGATTGACACTTGAACATTGATATTTGGTACCGTTTAAGTTATTTCTCCATATTCAATAGGGCTCGCAAATTCATATTTGTTTGATTGCGGATTGAATAGAGAAATTGAGATACAACTCTTGGATATACTTTTCTTAATATTGAGTTTGACTGTCTAGTTGATTCTCTTGAAAGTATATTGGAGTTTGTCCATACAGATTACTAAACGAATTATTGGGTGTGGTTGTTATGCCCCGGTTTTTCAGTTCCAGTTAGATACCAAGAAATCAAACAACTAACATTCAACAACTTTTCAAGTACGTGTAGAATATAATTTTTTAATACTAGTAGAGGATGATTGTTTGTGGGTAAAAAATGTTTCCGCTGATTTTGGTAATTTTGGGTGTGTGGATGAGAAACGAATCTAAACCCTAAACAATGCACTGCGCGGGAGTAATTTTAATTCGAGAGATCATTCTGTACAATCCTGGCCCAAACCAAGAAATGGTCGTTCCAGGCTTGCTTCGGTCACAAAGTGAAGGAGAAGGGTTGGTCTTAGGGAGGGAAGCGAAGAGAGTGTTGAGACCAGAATGGTTATTTTTTGAAGATATGGCTTGTTTTATGACTTGTATCAAAAAGTCGAACTGGCTTGTAGAGTGAAAAACTATCAGTTCTTGGTGATTTCTGGATACTATGTTGTTGCCGACCAAAAACTTGTTGTTTTGTGGAAATAGGTCAAGCCTATTTATACAAGTCATATTTAAACGTACCCTGGTCTCGTAGGAAGTGGGAACGATTGGGTGATGGAAGAGTGGAGTAACGTATAACCGTCAGAAACCCATGCTTCCATGATGAAGGAAGTGGATCCGTTTACACCCGTTACTTCTTGCCGCCACTAATTGTCCCGCTTTATGACACTTTCTTATAACGGGCGTATTGCACGCCACATGCTGTAAACCGCCATACCAATACCTTGATGAGTATCCCCCAGTTTGTGACCTGTTTGATATCTCGAGTGTTATCGTGGAAAATGTGTAGCAGATTGCTACGTATGACAAGTCAAAGTCAAGAGACTTTCCATAGGAAAATAGCATGTGATGCTATTAGGCTTGCCTTGGCCGGCCGCCTAAAACTTGCCACAGGCCTGTCAATTCCTTGGCGAATTTGGACCACTGAGATTGTAGCTTATGAGAAAGGATGGCCATTGATTATGTCCACATCCTGTTGTATAGCAAAGTGACGCCATTGGCATAGTGGCGCCTGGCGTAGCCACGTAATAGCGACATGCTGTGGCAGCTGTTTTAGCATATTGGTGTTAGACCCAAATGCGGCGTGGAAACATTGCCCTGTTGCCACAACAATCCCAATTCTCTGGGAAACGTTACTTGGCTTGGTTGGCGTAGCAACTTTACCTGAATTAGGGTTTGGTATGCCAAAAACCTAATTAGTGCATGCGGCATGTGGCATGTGGCCGTGGCGCATCGACGTTTTGTGCAAATGGTGCCATAACCATATCGAAAGAACCATAGCCAGGCCATCATGTGAAAACGACCACATGAGTAAGGATTTCAACGGGTAGCTATGATATGGCATCTTTATTGGGGTTTCCTGGGTCCTGCACGGCTCGTGGCATGTTGTGGGGCCCGAAGTGGCATAATTTGTGCCACGACTGGAAATTAGGGTTTCGACCATGGAAGGTCGTGTCTCTGGTTAAGATAACCACATTGAAGTCTGTTATGGTGTTGCCACGAACATACGATGGGTTGGCACGTAAGTGCACTATTTATGGTATGTTGCCACGTTCGTCATGCTTCTGTGGTAAAGTGGCACGTTTAGCATGTTTGGCATTCCAATTAGCGTATTGGCGCAACCTTGTCTCTTTTGATGATATGGCAGGTTTAGGACGACCTGATTGGTCGATGGGAGGGGGACGGCAAACAACATGGGCCCGTCCTCATTATAAATGCGTGTGGCGCATTTAGAGCGACCTGATTGGTCGACGGAAAGAGGGCTGGCAAGCAAGGGCTTGGCCACACTTCCAGCGCGCCGTGGAGGGTTTAAAGCGACCTGATTGGTCGATAGAAAGGGGGCCGGTTGAGCAGCATGGGTGTGGCCACTTGCAAGTGGCGCCGGCTGGCCTATGACATGGACATACCTCCCTTTGTTTCTGCTCCCATTCCGCGGATCCTTGTTTTATGATTTTGGGTAGGATTTTGCATCTACTAATCCATGGCGGATTAATTACCTAGTTCGCCTATAATTAATTTCGACATGCAATGTCTAATATACTGCGCAACGCGCAAAACCTAACTTTTGCAAATTAGTCAGGGTAATATCTGAATGTTGTGAATTATCACAAAATTGATTGAATTCTATGTGTTGACACAGAGTTCTTTAAGTTCATTGCCAGAGAGCAGTATGCTTTCCGATTGAATACTTTATGCAAGGACCTTATTCTTGATACTTGGAAATTCATGCTACTGCATCACGAGTGAACAAAAATTGTCATGCCATATCAACATTAAGGGTTCAAATGGGAACATAGCACGTAAAGCATTCAAAGAAACTTATATTAATTGAATAATATAGGCAGTGCCCAAATTTACGAATATCCGGGATTGTTGCTACATGCACCATTCTCGTGGATATATGTTGCTCAATAAATGCGCCGGTGAAGAGGTTGAACACTCATCACTTTTACATGGCTCTGTTTCTTTGCAGAGTGACGGAAAATTAAATGTAGGGTTTTACAAATTTAACCCTGAACTAAAAACCACCATCAACATTAAGTCCCCTGCTTAGCATGTAACAGTGGTATTGTTGCGGGGTAATCATGAGATGGTGACAGAAAAGGATAAAAAATTGAAAGGGCAAGACATGAGAAGATTACCAAGAAAATTTGATTGACCTTTGGCAAGAGGCATGAGCAGTCTGCAATCTTTGTGCTGGCGCACTTCTGTCTTGGCCACGGAGTACATGTACCATTTATTGTTTGTGCACCGAACCTTGAATACAAAGATGAGTGTTGAGGTTGTGGAGTCGTCAACACTATAATCTATTGAGGCAGTATGCATGACAACATAGTAGTGAGTGTTGAGGAATTTGTACGTCTCAACACTAAAAGGAGAGAAGTGTTGAGGCAGTTTCCTGGCAACACAGTGATGAGTGTTGAGGACTTTGAAGTCTCAACACTAAGAGGAAAAAATGTTGAGGCGGTTGCACGGCACCACAAGAGTGAGTGTTGAGGAATTTGCACGTCTCAACACTAAGAGAAAAGGATGTGTTGATGCCCTAAGCACACACGGTGGTGAGTGTTGAGGAATTTGTACGTCTCAACACTAAGAGAAAAGGATGTGTTGATGCTTGGCAACACAGTGGTGAGTGTTGAGGAATTTGTATGTCTCAACACTAAGAGAAAAGGATGTGTTGATGCTCGGCAACACAGTGGTGAGTGTTGAGGAATTTGTACGTCTCAACACTAGAAGAAAAGGATGTGTTGATGCTCGGAAACACAGTGGTGAGTGTTGAGGAATTTGTACGTCTAAACACTAAGAGAAAAGGATGTGTTGATACCCGAAAACACAGTGGTGAGTGTTGAGGAATTTGCACGTCTCAACACTAAGAGAAAAGGATATGTTGATTCCCATCAACACAGTGGTGAGTGTTGAGGAATTTGTACGTCTCAACACTAAGAGAAAAGGATGTGTTGATTCTCGGCAACACAGTGGTGAGTGTTGAGGAATTTGTACGTCTCAACACTAAGATAAAGGGATGTGTTGATGCTCGACAACACAGTGGTGAGTGTTGAGGAATTTGTACGTACGTGATAGACGCATTTATGTGTCTATATTAGTATCAATTCTCTGTAATGTTAGTACTCGATTTTGCGCTTATTTTGGTATTTTGTGTCTTTGTAGGTGTTTTTGGAGAAATAAGCTTTTGCGGGAAAATTGGCTCGAAAAGTGGTATTTGCGCTCGTGGGAGAAAATTACTATTCGGAACCCTCATTTGGATAAGGGGCACCTCAATTACTAAGGGGCGACCACTTGCTATTCGCACCCATGGCTTGGATAGGGGCACTCCATCCCCTAGCTTTTGAATTTGAATTTGGCGGGAAACCAATTTGTGTCTCACCGCCCGAAGTTGCGCATTGATTAGGACGTATATTTTGTGGGCTTTTAATTGGATATGATTTGGTATTAGTCCTAGGTGCATCAAAACAAAGAAGATTGTCGATTCAATCACGTTAAAAAGGAAGCTTCTCGATGTTCTTGATAAAGCAAGGGGCGAACTTATATCGGGCTTAAAAGAAAATGAGATTTTCAAGGGATTTTGGACAAACAAATCAGTTAATTACCTTGTCTAAAGGAGCACTGACGTGTTTGGGACCTAAAAGTGGAATCGAATCATCATATATTTGTTATAATTTCCTAAAACAGGGATAAAAAAATATTCACGCAAACAGGGAAGGAGATGTTATTCACGGGAACTAAGAGAATCAAGTTCATGTTTGATATGGTAGAAATGGAAATAATACACAGTTAAGGAAAGGATGGAACAATCCAGACGCGTAAACAAGGAAGAAAAGAAAAAAATCCCGTACCTTGGGAGAAAAGAAAAAAAGATGGAAAGAGAAGAGATTTTCGGGATTTAATCGACCTGTTTGGTATATATAGGTGCTTTGAGGTTAAGAGAAGGTGGACGGAGGGTTTGGGGTGAAGCAGAGGCGAGGAAATCACGCTGCAGAGAAAGTTGCGGCAAGAAGAAAGTGAAGAGGAAGAAAGAGTTGCGACGACACTTCGAAGTGTCGTTCGAATAACACAAAGAACACGAAGAACAGACTCGCAGAAGCAGTCTTAAATTCAACGACAGTGTCAATCAACTATCGTTTTCTTTCACAGTCTTATTCTCTTATAACGGTGACGTTTGTAACACCAATACAGCGTTACAAATCTCTGTTTTATACAATTTCTTCAATAAAACACCTATTCGAGCTATGGATTATTATTTTGTGCGTGTTTTCGATATGAGGAGCTAAACCCCATCGCTGGGATGACGGAGAAAGCCAAGTTCACAATTGTTTGGTAATTATAATTGATTCTTATGACTTTTTGCACTGATTTTTAATCGATTTATGATTTTCATTGATTATTTGTGATTTTGTTTGATAGTGTATGCTTAGTCTAAGAACTTTTGATGCACTATGCTTACGATTTACATCTAATGCTTTATAAAATTTACTTTTGGCAAAGAAATAGAGTCTAGAAAAGAGCTAAAATTGTTACGAATCATTGTATGAACCAATTGATTGTGAAGTTTGGTGGAATCCTAAGTCCCAAAAGATCTCTCAATATTGTTAAAATCTTTTCTTTGTTTCTAGTATTTTATTTAAGTAAGTCTTAAAATCAACCTCAACGAGTCCGAGCGAACGATACTCTACTTACCACTTAGCTCTGTCTCCGCTAGGCATGTCCTTCGCGCATGATTGGGATTTGGGTATTTTAGGCTCCCCAGTGAGTGAGAAGCATCAGGTGTTAGTGATGACATCAAGATGATAACAGGTTGATAGACGGACAAAAGTCCCCAGGTCTTTGATGGGATGAAACTAAAGGTGGCCACAACTATGAACCTTGGCTGGCTGCTATCACGATCCTTGACAGGGAGGAGTGTGGTGGTTACGGGCACGAACCTTGGAAGGAAGGAGTGTGGCGGCTACGACACGATCCTTGGCAGGAAGAAGTGGCGGCTACGACACGATCCTTGGCAGGAAGGAGGCGTTGAAGCGGCTTCGTCTCCTGGAGAGGACGTTTAAGCTTATGGAGCAGAACGCTGAAGCAAAGCGGCTGCTGGAGCGAACATCGAGGCGGAGCGACTTCTGGAGAGAACTTTGAAGCGGCTCCTAGAGAAACGTCGAAGCATCTCTTGGAGAGAACTCCAGGTGAGGGTACCATTAACCTTTGACTTTGAAAACGAGCGATACGATATGGCATATGGGAAGACGCCACACAAATAGTGCTGGGTCGACAAGTCATGTTTTTCTCCTCACGGGAAAGAATACGCTTCTTCTGTTTGATTTTCCCTTGAAACTCTCAAAGTCTCGACGGTTACAATGTTCAAGTCGGAGGCCGCGTCAATCAGCGTGTTGTCAAACTCGATATCCTTCAAGTAAACAGTGGTTAGGAGTCCCCAGTTCCATCTATCAATCGTTCTTTCCAGGGAGAGGTTGGAGTTTGGGAACGACTTCCCTGGATGGAAACAGCTGTTTTCCTAATACCGTGCGGCTGAGGGATGCAAATATGTCTTGACGCTGCGCCTTGGAGAAATACAGAATCTCACATAAATGTTTCATCATAGACCGCACGATTTTGTGAACGGAGTCCCCGTGAAATCATGTAGCTCTGACGGAAGAGGGTCTCGTGAACTCGGGAGGGTTGCTTGATTTTCTTTGCCTTGATTTTGGAGAAGTCGTTCACGATCTTCACGTGTGATGAAATTGGATTGTTGATTCCTTCTCATGGGCGTTCGGGAACAACGCGAGCCTCCTCATCTATAAAGGCGCGTCCTGCTGAAGTGCTTGCGCCGGATGTTAAAATTATTCCTTGTTAGCTCCATCTGGGGTTATCGTGACTCTTGTGGTAGCCGCTCCGTTAGTGTCTTAGAGAAAATAGTTATGCCTTTCTGAGTAATAGCCATGTCTGTCTGATCCTTACGAGAACCTTTTTATCTTTCCATCAAATCAACAATGGTAAGAGGAGGTTGGCTTCCTCTGGCTCCTCCAGTCTCTCGTCCCAGTGGTGGAGTGGCGGCGGCTCTGGTGACAACCGGGGGTGTCACGCTTTGAAGAAACATTGGGGGTGGCAGCAGCGGCTCGACTCGTGATCGGAGGTGTGATGCCCGAGGGAACGTTTCTTATGCGCCGGTGCCGATCATGCTGACAGTGGTACATTGATGTCACTTGGAAGGAACGTTGATACCAAGGATGTTCTCAAAGTCTTTGGTGGCATCGGGGTTTGTTGCGACCGGAGCCGAGCTATACCATCTTGAAATTGGGATTGAAAAAATAAAATTGAAAATTGAAAATTGATATTGCAACCGAGAGATTAATCTCCCACCGTGGTCGCCAATTTTTGTGGGTGAAAACAAGTCACGATTTTGGTAATTTTGGGTGTGTGGATAAGAAACGAATCTAAACCCTAAACAATGCACCGCACGGAGTACTTTTGATTCGAGAGATCAATTTGTACAATCTGGCCTAAACCAAGAAATGGCCGTTCCGGGCTTTCTTCGGTCACAAAGTGAAGGAGAAGGGTTGGTCTTAGGGAGGGAAGCGAAGAGAGTGTTGAGACCGAGAATGGTTAATTACTCAGATGTGGCTTGTTTTATGACTTGTATCAGAAAGTGGAACTGGCTTGCAGAGTGAAAAGCTATCAGTTCTTGGTGAGTTTTGGATACTATGTTGTTGCCGACCAAAAACTTGTTGTTTTATGGAAGTAGGTCAAGCCTATTTACACAAGACATATTTAAACGTACCCTGGTCTCGTAGGAAGTGGGAACGATTGGGTGATGGAAGAGTGGAGTAACGTATAACCGTCGAAAACCCATGCTTCCATGATGAAGGAAGTGGATCCGTTTACACCCGTTACTTCTTGCCGCCACTAATTGTCCCGCTTAATGATATTTTCTTATAACGGGCGTATTGCACGCCCACCCGTAAAACCGCCAGACCAATACCATGATGAGTATCCCCCAGTTTGTGACATGTTTGATGTCTCGAGTGTTTTCGTGGAAAACGTGTAGCGGATTGCTATGTGTGGCAAGTCAAAGTCAAGAGACTTGCCATTGGAAAATAACATGTGATGCTATTAGGCTTGCCTTCGCTGGCCGCCTAAAACTTGCCACAGGCCTGTCAATTCCTTGGCGAATTTAGACGACCGAGATTGTAGCTTATGAGAAAGGATAGCCATTGATTATGGCCACATCCTGTTGTATAGCAAAGTGGCGCCATTGGCATTGTAGCGTCTGGCGTATCCACGACATAGCGACATTCCAGTGGCGTAGCCGTGGAAGATTTTTTAGCATATTGGTGTTAAACCCAAATGCGGCGTGGCAACAGGGCCAATGTTGCCACAACAATCCCAATGCTCTGGGAAATGTTACTTGGCTTGGTTGGCGTAACAACTTTGCCTGAATTAGGGTTTGGTATGCCAAAACCCTAATTAGTGCATGCGGCATGTGGCATGTGGCCGTGGCGCATCGACGTTTTGTGAAAGTGGTGCCATAGCCATACCGAAAGAACCATATCCGGGCCATCATGTGGAAACGGCCACATGAGTAAGGATTTCACGGGTGGCTATGATATGGTGTCTTTATTAGTGTTTCTGGGTCTGCACGGCTCGTGGCATGTTATGGGGCCCGGCGTGGCATAATTTGTGCCACGACTGGAAATTAGGGTTTCTACCATGCAAGGTCATGTCTCTGGTTAGGATAACCACATTGAAGTCTGTTATGGCGTTGGCCACGAACAGATAATGGGTTGGCACGTAAGTGCACTATTTATGGTACGCTGCCACGTTTGTCATTTATTTGTGGTAAAGTGGCACGTTTAGCATGTTTCGCATGCCAATTAGCGTATTGGCGCAACCATACCTCTTTTGATGATGTGGCAGGTTTAAGACGACCTGATTGGTCAATTAAAAGAGGGGCCGACCAAGCATGGGTGTGGCCACACTTCTAGTGTGCGTGTGGTAAGTTTAGAGCGACCTGATTGGTCGATGCGAAGGAGGCCTAAGCAAACAACATGGGCCCTACCCTCATTCTAAATGCGTGTGGCGCATTTACAGCGACCTGATTGGTCGACTGAAAGGGGGCCGGCAAGCAAGGGCGTGGACACACTTCCAGCGCGCCGTGGAGGGTTTAAAGCGACCTAATTGGTCGATGGAAAGGGGCCGACAAGAAAGGGCATGGACACACTTACAGCGCGCCATTGCGGGTTTAAAGCGACCTGATTGGTCAATGGAAAGGGGGCCGGTTGAGCAGCATGGGTGTGGCCACTTAAAAGTGGGGCCGGCTGGCCTATGGCATGGCCACACCTCCCTTTGTTGCTGCTCCCATTTCGAGGCTCCTTGTTTTATGATTTTGGGTGGGATTTTGCACCTACTAATCCAGGGCGGATTAATTACCTAGTTCGCCTAGGCTTAATTCGGCAGTCAATGTCTAATATACTGCGCAGCGCGCAAAACCTAATTTTTGCAAATTAGTCAGGGTAATATCTGAATCTTGTGAATTATCAAAAAATTGATTGAATTCTATGTGTTGACACAGAGTTCTTTAAGTTCATTGCCAGAGAGCGGATGCTTTCCGATTGAATACTTTATGCAAGGACCTTATCCTTGATACTTGGAAATTCGTGCTACTCACAAGGAGTGAACACAAATTGTCATGCCATATCAACATTAAGGGTTCAAATGGGAACATAGCACAGAAAGCATTAAAAGAAACTTATATTAATTGAATAATATAGGTAGGGTGCCAAAATATACAGAATATCTGGGATTGTTGCTACATGCACCATTCTGGTGGATATATGTTGCTCAATAAATGCGCCAGTGAAGAGGTTGAACAGTCATCACTTTTACATGGCTCTGTTTCTTTGCAGAGTTACGACAAATTAAATGTAGAATTTTTACAAATTTAGACCTGAACTAAAAACCACCATCAACAATGATATTCTAAAATATAAAGTAAGATTATAAAATCTATTTTAAGAAATCCAGTAAGTCTTGTAGAAGATAATCTTTTAAGATATCAAGTAATATTATAAATAATATTTTTGAGAATTTCATCACAAAATTTGATAAGAATCTGCATTTACAATACGCAAAATTATATAAACATTATTATGAAAATGTATTTTATTAAATATTGTATTTTTTTTTTTGGACAAATACGAAAAAGGTATTATAAGTATGTAACATGTTCTTTCACTGTAATAACATGTAGTTGCATCATTCAGGAACTATAAAAATTGGTCTTGATTGTTCATTTCCAAGTCTTATTCGGTTATTGATAGATAAAAAGGTTGCAATGGTTCTTCATGTAGAATACCACTCAAATTTTTTTTTTCCCAGTTTATCCCTCTTCTCAGTCTTGAACCAAATGCTAATTATTTAGATGACTATACAAAACATTGATAGTAAACATTATACTAAATAACTTGTGATGGAAAAACGTGAAACTAAATATGCGTATTCATAAGATAACTACTTCATCTTCTATGATTTTCTACAAAAAGATGAAAAAAATGAAATGAGATATTATTAATCGTATCAAAACTTAGATGTGGCATAATCACAAATAACTTGTATTGAAAATACATTGGAGACAAATATGTGATACATATAGTATTATAAGTGATTTGTCTGGTAACTACTCATTTTTATTTTATTTTTGATAAAATAAGTATTTTAGTTGAATAAATTATATATATATATGTATCACTTTAGATCGTGTTTTTGAAATGATTGTGTGAAAATATATTATGTTAGTAATAATGAATTCATGGTTACGAGCTAATACCTATTATATGTATCCTCAAGTTAAATAAAAAATATAACAATATAAAACATTAATCTATATCTCAAACAAATTTAGGAGAATACCCTATTTTATAACTTCTAATATTAAAAGATGGATGAAAATCTCAGAAATATCACTGATAGTTGGCGAATAACAATAACATTTCTCCAAATATGATAGCCGATCAATCAAGAAAATTACTTACATACGTATAACTACTATCAATTTAAGAAGTTTTCAATTGTCTTCCAATAAGTTTTCAACCCTGTCTTCCAAAAAACTAAAAAGTCTAACAACTAAGACTCAACAATTTTTCAGCCATGTCTTCTAATTTGATACCAAGAAATTAAAAACTAACATTCAACAATTTTTCAACTACGCATTACAAGAAATTAAGAAACCTAACAACTAAAAAAAAAAAAAAAAAAATAAAAGAAAAAAAAAAAAAGAAAAAATACTAAACTTCCCTATGACTAAATGAGAGTGGTCATGACGGGTGACCATACTGCTCCACATCCCCTTACCTAGACAATTTCCTAAGAAGATTTTCCCTTAAGAGGTAATCAAAGAGGACAAGACCACACCAACCCTGAATATCCTTTTCTTCAGCTTCTCACTTTTATGACTTTTGAACTTTCAGCCAATAATCTTTCTAGTTATTACAATACGTGATGATGCAGTTCAAAGGAGATACCTAAAACCTCCCATTATAATAATGCTCCTCACCGCCTCTAGACCTAGGTCATAACCTGTCCCTTCCATCTAGACTTCGCCGTTGTGTGCTGGTCAAAGTAACTCCTATTAATGCAATAGTTCCAAAGCCAAATCCAACTTTGTTGAAGTCATCCAAAGTATCCATCCAATCTTTTGTGTTGTATGCATCATCAACCTCCTTTTTTAACTTGAATCCTTCATGAGGAAAGCGCGTCGATGGGATTGGAATTACTGAACAAGAAGTAGTGTGTGCAAGACTACATGAAAATGGTAAGATATTTAGAAGATGGGAATTTCCTGGATTAGAAAGGAAGGTTTGTCATCATAAACACTATGCATTAATATTGTTTTTTTATCGATAAAGTAACAACAAATATATCATCATTTTTAAGATATCAAGTAAGATTGTAAAATATATTTTAAAGAATATCATCACAAAACTTGATAAGACTTTGCATTTGCATTCACTCTATGAAATATAAATTATATAAACATTGTTATGAAAACTTATTTTATTAAATGTTGTATTTTTTTTGGACAAATACGAAAAGGTATTACAAGTATGTAAGATGCCCTTGCACCGTAATAATATGTAGTTACATCATTCAGGAACCATATAAATTGGTTTTGATTGTTCATTTCCAAGTCTTATTCTGTTATTCATTCAAAGATGTAAAGGTTGCAATGGAGCTTCATGCAGAATACCACTCAAATATGTTTGTTTCAGTTTCTCCATCTTCCTATAATCTTGAACCAAATGCCAATTATTTAGATGACTATACAAAAAATAAATAATAAACATTATACTAAATAACTTGAAATGGAAAAATGTCAAACTAAATATATATGCGTAGTCACAAAATAACTACCTCATCTTCTATGTTTTTTTACAAGAAGAAGGAAATAATGAAATGCGAAATTATTAATTGTATCAAAACTTAGATGTGGCATAAATCACAAATAACTTGTATCTGAAAATATATTGAAGATGAATATGTGATACATATGGTATTATATGTGATTTGTGTGTAATATTATATATGTATATCATATTACACCAAGATTTAATATGAAATGGAGTATTCTTCTGAATTTGTTTGAGATATAGATTAATATTTTAGATAGTTACATTGTTATTTAACTTGCAGATACATATATAAGTATTAGCAATATATTTTCACATAATCATTTTAAGCCTTTTATTTTTATCAAAAGATACAAATATATATTTTTCAAGTTAGTTTCCCGTCAATTGAATAGTTTCTTATTATATGCTTTTGTCAAACATTAATGGTTTTGAAGAGTTGGGAAAGAAGCCTTATATACATAGGGCTCAAACCATTACAATTTTACACACATATTAGAGTATGTCTTTTTTCCTTTTAGATAAATTAAATGGATATTGCCATATAAAATATTACTTCTTCCTTACAAATTAGATGATCAACGCATGGTGATGAATATTTCAACCGGGTAATGCTAATTTGATGATTAATGTATGGATGTTACGGGTGTCCCTCCCTTCACTGGTGAAGGTATACGTTCTTTCATCCCAAGTCAGGCCATTTCTTATGCTATTTCGCGTAAGCGCACTAAATATTTATACTAGTATATTTCTTATGGTCATGGTTTGGGTGTTCTTGCTTTGTCTACCTTGGGGGAGCTTAGTGAGGATACTTCGTGTTTTTTCAAGAGATTGAAGACATGTTTTGCTAGTTTTGACGCTAGTAGTAATGTAGGGAGTTTTATTTTTCATATATTAGGTGTTGTTATTCAAAAAGGTATTGGATGCTAGCTTGTTCTTAGGTTACCCACCAAAAATTTGTACGAATTATATGATTGATATATAAAAATTCCATTTTGAGATACTAAAGATAGATAATAAAGCATCACGCAATTATATATAATCATCATAATAATACTCATTTACGACCAAATAATTTGCTTCATAGAGAAAGATCCACCAAATAGATCTTGATATTTTTTGGCATCTTTAAGAAGATGAAAAAATGAAACGAGATAATCATAGTACACTTTATATGTACATGTGGAATCATTTACATACACATTCTTTATTTGAAGAGCGTTAAGAATTATTCCTATTATGATAAGAAATATTCCTTTCGATTCGCTTATAACACTTCTCATTTTTTTTTTTTAATTATACGATTAGAGAATAGCTAAGATGGAATATAAGGATGTGATAAGGCCCATGAGAGGTCAGGAATAAGAAAAAAGAACCCCATAAACTCAACCTATGAACTTGATTTCCTTAATGTATATATTTTGTTTTAATACGTGCACATCTTCAATGGAGTATATATATCCTAAAGTGAACAAAGCCACATTGCAGATGTCACACAGAGTTGAGCCTTATGTTACCTATGGTTGTCTACTTTACGTCTTTTGTATGTTCATTTTTTGTGTCAGATCCCATTCCTCTGTTGTTGAATTCAACTTAATTACTTAATTAAATTTTTCTTCAATTCAACCATGCTACTAACAAATATTATTTCATTCACTTTCTTCTTCGTTGATAGCAATTCCCAGAAGGGAGTTAAACTACAAGTTTTAACTATTTTGCTCATTTCCTTTCGCCAACTTACCTCTTCGGTAATCACGGGAAGGAACTACTTTGCTCGTAATAATCAGCTGAGGCAATCCATTTAATTATACTTCACAACATGCTGCTCACTAGAAAAATAGTTGCATTGTGTAATATGTTATGTTCACTAGAATGATTTTAATTTTTCCTTAAGTAAACCCTAGCTGCTGGATATAATCAAAACTACTATAGTTATACACACAAGTGGAGTGTACGAGCGTTGTACGTTGAAAAATAATAGACTCTAACGTACGCCATGTCGTGCACCTGAGTTGCCACCAATCATCCTCTCCACTTCTTCCTACACATGTTATTGCATAACATGCTCAAATAGGTGTGTAGCATTGTTGCCGAGTAGATGTTGAAGGAAATTTTATCTTTTCCTGGCGGCTCTATGTGAATACGATCACGATCGAGTCGCGTACAATATATCTCTGCTCCTCTGTCATATTTTGCCTACGTTTTGATGTTATTCGCACTACACCATTTTAAGGGATTTGCTAGTGCCGTTGCGAAATTTCGGTTGCTAATCCCCGTTTCAAATTTTTCGCAACAGAGATATGCCGTTGCGAATTTTGCAACCACACACGTGAGGTTGCGAATCGCAACTGCTCAGGGTTCAAGCGTGTGAAACATGTGTGTGGTCGGGAACACTGGCACTGATAATTACGCCCAAGTCAAACTTCGGTCAAGTATGCTTCTTTTTGTTTCCACCCTTCAGCCAAAGTTATCCTATATCCCTTCCTCATCATTTTTTCCTTCACATTTTTTCTTCTCCACATAACCTCATCTCTTTTCATCTCCTCTCCACAGAACTGGAGCTCTGAAGAACTCATCTCTGTCATCTCTTTCAATCTAAAACCACTGAAATCTACCAGGTTTTAAGTCTCTTTAATAATCCTTTTGTTTCAGTTTATAGGGTTTATAGATTTTGCAATTTTAGATATTTTGATTTCTAGGGTTTCAGCTGTGAATCTATTTTTTTCTTTTTAGTTTATCGATTTTAAGTTTTTATCTGTGAGTCTGCTATTTTCGATTTTAAGGATTTCGATTTCAGTTTATCGATTTTAGTGTTTCTTTTGTGAATTTGTTGTTTTCAATTTCAGTTTTTAATTTCTTGAACTCGCAAATACAAGGATGAACCCGTTGAGGAAAAGGTGATGAGTTGAGCTGGTGCTTTGTAAGAAGAGTTTGAGTAATCATTGAAGAGAATGTGATGATGATGGTGATAAGTTGCGCTTGATGAAGATTGAAGCTCGGGTTTGATTTAATCGAAGGGTTTCGTTTAATGAATCAGAAAGGAGATCGAGAGGAATTAGGGTGGTACTAATAACGGAAGAACTGCTATTAGGGTTTGATTTGAACTCAAGAATTGATGGTGGTGATTCTGTTATTTTGAAGAATAAATTTAGAGAAATTCAAAATTAGGGTTTCTTGTTCTTCCCCAATACTTCAATTGAAGTTGTTATTAATGCTTGATGCATTGTAGGTGAAATCTGGTGGAGAAATTGCAGTAGCATAAGACCTAGAAGGAGTTCTGAGATATTGAAGTTAAGGTTTGATGCAGGGAATGTATGGATTGTGGTACAAACTTGTGATAGAGGATGGGTTTCTATTGGTGGTGTTTGAGGCGTTGAGAAGATGTTGGATGAGATGATGTTGTGTGCAGAAATTGATTGTGCTAGATGGGAACTGCTGGTGGTATGTGAGGTTAAGATGGCGGCAGGTTATGGCATTTCAGGTGATGATGATGGAGTTTTTGGTGTTGATTAACCATTGAGCATGGTCTAGGTGAGTAATTAACTTCATTTTTCGTTTATAGACCTAACTGATTAATTTTAGTAATTTAAAAGGTTTCTATGTTTTCAGCTAAGTCGTTCTCGATGTAAAGGCACTTATTTGGAATCATTGTCAAAATTTGATTTCATTTTTAAAGTATGTAAGCTCTAATTTTTTATTTTTTTTACTTCGTGTCTATGTTGGTCCTTGCTTCAGAATCGATTGATTTAGTTCTATTTTTGTCGCTACTAATTGGTGTTGCTTTTACAGTGTATATGATTTGTTACAGTCGTGGCTTCACCAAGGTTAGGAAGAATTACGGAATTCATAACAATCGAATTCGGAAAAGTTGAACTCACAAAGCAAAGTCTTGTTAGTGTTTCGAGAAATGGACCACAGCGGGAGGGCGGAAACGAGCTTAAATTATGATGGACCAGACGAGATTGGGTAAGCTCAACAATGATATTGTAAAGTTTGATAGTTAAACATACCATGATTGTTTTGTATGCTTCTTATCTGAAGTTTGTTGGCTAAAAAAATTGTATTGAGCAGCTTGATGTTGTTTAACATTGCCAATAAGATTGGCAATATTGATGTTGTTTAATATTTCCAATATGGTTTGTCTTACGCCAATAGACTATTGCTTAACAAGCCGCCCACCCGATCGACTAATTTCTTGAACGTTATATAATGCCTTGCTTACATTAACGTTATATGCTAGTTGACTCATAGATCTTATGCTATCTTAAAGCATACATGGTTGTGTGGTTGTTTAGTAATTTACCTATGTAAGACTGTAACACTCGTTGAAATTGCTTATGTTACATCTGCAGATAAGGAAAGAAATCTCAACAATGAAGCTGATAAAGCACCCACACATCGTTCAGGTAATGGGAATCATAGTGCTTGTTTGTGTCTCTAGGTTATCTCTATTTTATTTTTAATTTTTTATCATCTTTGTAAATGATTTATTCTCTTGGTTTAGGTGATGGGAAGCAAGGCAAAGATTTTTAACGTTTTGGAGTCTGTCACTGGAGGGGAGCTCTTTGAAAAAGTTGTAAGTGCGCACTCTCTTAAGTCCTCAAGGATAAAGGTTATGATGGGATAGCTGCAGATTTGCGGTCATGCAGGGTCATCTTATTTGTACTTCTTGCAGGTTACTTGCCTTTTGATGATTCTAACCTTCTGGTCCTGTATAAAAAAGTGAGCATAAATATTTCTACCATTTAAGTGTACTTTTGTTTGTATCCATTCACGACAGTGTTTTTATTGGACTTGCAGATTTCGAATGCAGAGTATATTTATCCTCCTTGGATCTCTTTGGGCTTTGAGATTTATAACTCTAATCTTGGATCCTAATCCCATAACTTTAAGCATGTTTTGTACATTTGTAATCGTGGTACTAATTTGTTGTTCAGCGGCATTTGGTCTCGAGTGAACTTGTAAAAGGCAAGTCTAACTTATTATGGTAAATGACAAGACATTCACTCCCTCTCAAAATTTTAAAGGATGAATGGTTCGGGAAAGGGTTTAACTGTCCCGTGTTTCAGGAGATAGATGACATCAACTTGGATGACGTAAAAGCTGTTTTTAAGGGCCCCGAGGTGAGTCAAGAGAAAGTTAATAAGATATTTTAAATTTTGCATCGTTGTTGTTGATAATGACTGAATTCGATATTTTTTGTTTGCATGGTACATGGAAACCCAATAACCAAATAAGAGCGAAGAAGGAAGAGCAGCCAGTCGCTATGAATGCATTTGAATTAATTTCCTTATCAAGGGGTCTCAATCTCGAAAATTTATTCGAAGTAGAAATGAGTTCACATAGCTTATCCTTTTCTATGATATATTGGATGTGTATTTTCTGTCATATTTGAAAAGGTTAATAGCATAATTCAAATTCATCGAAATGCCATAGTTTAAGAGTCAAGATTCTAGCGCAATCTCAAGTTGCAGTTAAATGGGGATGAGTAGGGTTTTTTAGATATACGTGTTGGTATCGTTTATGGACTGTTTCGTGAGTTGAGCTTTCATGTTCAATTTGTTATCGTTTTGCGGGCTCGATCAAGGTGAGGAAATAACCCGACCATGTGTACATCTCACGGGATTGAATCCGAAAATAGTCGTTAAGGGAGAGATTGATGTACAAGTAAACCAAGTTGATGAGGAGGTTCAGCTAACGAACAATGGAGATGTTTTTGTTTAGGGGACTTCGCTGGTGAAGCCCCATGATAAGTTGGTTGGTTCAACCTGTAGTTCTTCATATTCTATATTTCATCCTATTTCAGGTAATGAAGATTGTAACTTCAGTGATTGAGTGCAAACACTTAGATTGTTCTAAGGTTTTATCATTAGTTTCCTTACAAATATCAGTTGGCTTTTACAGAACTCTTTCCAATTGGCATTCATTACTCTGACATGGGTAAGCACTCACGATAAGATCGATCGAAAGTTCTTTACTTGTCATTTTTCGGTTTTCTAAACATCGAGATTAGCTGCACAATCCTTTGTGACAGGTTCTTCATCATCTTGGTCTCATTTACGATACGAGAATTGGTAATTTGAGGGGTGTTCTTCATCATCTGATTTTGTATTGATGTAGTGCAACAAAATTCAGTTCAACAGAATTGAACTCGCCACCAGGTAGGACATTAAGTTTGTTGTATGGACTTGCACCATATGTCTATTGATAGCAAGAGTAACAAAACCATATAAGTAGTGATAGGATTGTTTGTGGGTTAGTAGATTTTATATCACAGTTGTGCATTGCAATCCCTTGAAATATTTGTGGTTATGATCAGTGTAATATCTTGATTTCAAAATGAAATCCAATCACATTTTTGGTTAACTCGATGAGTTTCATGTCTTGTGATACTTAGAACACATTTGTATCAAATACTCATAATTTTTGTTAAAATCAATTGAAGAATCCATTTTCATAATTTGATACGGTTTTGTATGTTGAATGAATGAATGAATGTATATCTCAGGGAAATGATGAATGTGGGGAACGGGTAATCTGCAGGGGGGAATGTGAGGGAAAATGGATTTTGACCAGGTCAATGAAGACTTGACTTTTTTTTATGTTGCAAAATATTAGCAACGTCTTTAACTGTTGCTAAGTTAGAACCAAACTGAGAACCAATAACATTTTATTTTCGGGTAGGGGTATTACCGTAATTAGAAATGACTTAGCAACGGCAGACCTTGGTTGCAAATAAACAGTGGTCGCAACGCACATGACGTTGCGAATCTCCGTTGCTGACCAAGAGTCGCAACAGAGCTTATGCCGTTGCGAAAAAATGCAACACCATGTTTTGAAACGTCAACCTGCCGTTGCGACCTCGGTCAGCAACGTCCAGGCTCCGTTGCTAATCCCTAAAAATGGTGTAGTGTCGGGAATGTTATCAAATTGATTATTAGAAAGATACAAAACTACTATAAATATGGATACAGGACAGTACACATACCATATCACATACTGGCGCAACTATTATAGGTATGGAGCCGCATTACATGTACCTAGTACACGTACCGACGTAGCTATAGTTCGGAAACGACTTCTGGTACACATACCCAGTATGCAAACCCAAAAAAATTTGTTGACTCATGAACTCAGGATGGTACACACCTAGTATGCAAATCGAAAAAGATTTGTTGACTCCTGAACCTTTTTTGTCTGAAGGGTATACAAACCCGGTACGTGTACCATGACAAAAATACTCACGAACTAGAAGACAATACACGTACCAAGTACACGTACTTACCCGGTCGAATATTTTCAGATGGATCAGAATTATTTCCATGAGATAATCGGCATTTGAACAACTCTCTAAAAACACATCTAGACATATTTGATCATATTATAACCTATGGTTGTGTCTCAAGATTAAAGTCTTAACGTGTTATATGAAAATGGTTAAGCATATATTTTGTCTGGCCAGTTTTGGCTAACCTTTCATCAACAAGTCATTGTACACGGTTTAGTTATGGTGCATCATAAGCATATTGTTTATTTTGATGTGTTAATTTAAAATCAAAGATTCATCTAACGATGGATATTGATTGCTTGATTCCAAATGTAGCTTGGCTTAAATCTAAAACAACCTTTGATTTTGAAAGTCTATATAAGGAGAACCTCAAGAAACTGGGATCCTTGAATCCCTAACACTTTTCTTGTGTGTCCTAGTTGTAAACTAGAGTCGTTATCTCCTTTAAAACTTTTTATGTTTAGCTACTAAAAAGACTTCGCTTAGGGATTCTTGAAGCCAGGTCAAACTATCTTTATCTTGCTAGTTCGTGTATCCTGATATTGCTACTGATTGTTGAGTCTCACTCTGATCAGGCAAGATAGATTGAAATCACAAAGTTTGTTCGTCTCATACTTTGTGATTCCACATATATATTCCTCTATGTTGGTTCTTTGTTGAAATCTTAGTAGGTTTTACCTGTGAGGTGAATAATAATCTAGGTTGCTCTTTAAGAGTTGTAAGTTACGTATTTTGAGGTTTGCTAGACTTTGTCTATTGCAAACGATTTCCTATTTTACTTTGATCTTATGATCAAAACGAAATCACATATAGGCTTATCTGTGGGAGGAAGATTGGTTTAAAGTCTTCAATTGAGTTGAAGCAACTCTTAGGATGAAAAGGACGTCAGCTAAGGGAATCAATTGCACATAGTCTTGCAGTATTCAAGAGGCGTAACGAGCGCCACTGTAACTGAATTATTGTGGCGGTGGATTCGGTCTCAATTACATTATAGTCCAAAGTATTGATAGTATGATAGAGTCTGTAGCGTCTTAATACAATTTGATGTTCAAATCTGGACTAGGTCCCGAGATTTTTCCTGCACTTGTGATTCCTTGTTAAATTTTTTTGGTGGCTGTGTTATTTTAATTATTGTTTATATTTATTATTAAAATATCATAGGTTGTACGTAAATAAAACAAATTAGATATGTCCATCGTAATTTTTGGATACGACTTGATTGATCTTGGATATTGATTTTTGGTATCGTCCAAGTACCCTCACGGCATAATCAAGCTCACGGACTTGTTTCCTTTTACATATTGATTGTGAGAGAAAGAGATATAAACTCTTCATATAATTCATGATTGAGGTTCATTAAGTTGTAACTCTCGGAATTAGATTTGAATTTAGTCTATACAGGTTGCCTAAGAAGAAGTTGGTGGTGTATATTGGTACCACCGCATTTTCAGTAAAGACACATCATGCTCGTAGATAAAGGAAAATTTATGGTCACAAGAAAGTTAAAATAGTTTCTACCTCTTTTGATGAAAATCCATGCCTACCTCGAAATCCACAATCCACCGGTTCATCCTTTGAATTGATCATTGTTTATACAGATTAACTTTTAATCACACAAGCACTCTAACAATTTCGCCAATAGGCTCATACAAGGTTCATAACATAGTATCATACAAGTTTCCAGACAATTAATTGTATTTTGTACTTATGCGGAAAATAATTAGAAAACAGACAATTAATTGTATGTCATTTATCCCATGCTTCAATTTAAAGGTCTTTCAGAACTTATCATTGTTGAACTGATTTTGGAAGAGTTTGTTGGAAAATTTGGGCTAAAAGAGAGGATGAAACAATAAGAGAAAAGTTGTACTTCCGGCTTCAAGGCTCGATTAAGATTCTTTTAGACAATTATTTCTACCCTCCCAATATCAATTGGCGATTACAACAGGTATGCGAAATATTGCCGTCAGGATACAATGAAGCCCTATAACAACGTAATTGGATTCAAGGTTTGTACCCCTTGACCCAACCAAGAACACCCAAGAATAGAATTCTGATGATGCTTAGAAGAGAGAAAACAGAAAGTATTTTATGTTTTTCATTGTGAAGAATGAAAACAAATCATCACTACTTATAGGGAACTCATGCCTATTGGAGATGCCTCTTCACTACCAAAAGACATCAATAGTGCCTTATGGGAATGGATGTGTCTTTTGTGAACCATCACACCCTTTGGAGATGCCTTTTCATCTCCAACAAAAATCCATTTTGCATCTATTCTGCACCGGACGCTCCCCGTGATAGTGGCAAACCAAAAACGAAAAACGTTTTGTTTTCTATGTTATTGAAAATATCCAACAATCTCCCTCTATTTTCAAAAACCAAAATAGAAAATAAAGTAAAACTTACAAAAACCGGAATGGCTGCATCACTCAAGTGACTGCCTACGTACCCGAGTGGGATCAAGCCAACGTAGTTCAAGCAAAGTTGGGAATAAGCATCATCGTTGAAAACAATACATAAATGATAGGTATCTTTTGGATTTGAACCTTCACTTAGTGCAAGAAATTCAAAGCCTTATCGAGGTTCAAATGGTGAAACTAGTCTTGAACCAAGTACCCATGTGATAAAACCTAATCTCTACACATACCGATTTCGAGATTGTGTTTTCTCGTAGCTCAAAGACGTTAATGGCCATGTGCTATATCCTGGATTCATGAGTCTTCTTCGGAGAACGGTCTTATTCTCTTAGAAACGGCCTGATTTCCATACTCATATAGGTAAGTCTCGAAGGTGTTTCTCACGAGACACCTTGTGATAAAAGTTAGACTTATTAAGGATTTTCATCCATCCCTTTTTCTTGCGTAATCCCCGCACTAAAAATGTAAATGAGAAGTTTTATACTTAGTGCACCATAATCACTTCCATAACTTGTTGGTACCACATTGAACCTTGTTTATCCTTTTCAAAACATAGGTTGGGCTTCTCGCTATGGGTGATCAACCTTCCTTCACGACCTTAGTCCCATTTCGTATACTTCATTGAAAACATTTCCTTTGGGAGACTTTCCATAAATAGGTCTCGCAAGTTTTTCTCCGTTTCAATGGTTAACTGCAATTACTCCTTTCTTGAGTAATTGACTTACCGTTCAATGTACAAGACTTGTATGTCTTGACCTTTCATTATAAGTCTTTGTTGGAGACGTTATACATCATAGCCTGATTCACAATTAATCAAGACCGCTTGAGATGGCTTCTTCCAAAAATGGGATATCTACAAGTTAGGTTCTAAGCCATTCTTCCTCATTAATTGCATCCATTTATGCAATCAATTTTGACAACATTATTAAAAACGTTCCTATTTAATTTTGCAAAATAATTGTAACTTCTCTAGTGATCCTAATTAACATTTACAGTTAATTCACAAGAAGTCATTATAGACTTGCATACACTAGAGGCATAGAAAATTTGTAGGCAACTTACTTGCTATTTCAACAAGCACATTATTACGATGAGTAACTCCTCTACTCATGCCCAATCTTCTACAAATTTACACCCAAAAACATAGACAATGTCTATTTAACATTTTACATTATGTAGTGCAAATGTTCATTAATTATGCATCGGTAATATCGTAACACCTCATCGTTGGATATTTGGTCGCGCGCCCAATCTTCCAATACGTTACATATTCACCGGTATTCCATTTTCCTTTTCGATGTCATTTAAGACATGCCAATTTCCAAATTTTGGAACCTATAATTCTTTGTGGTAATTGAATTATTGTCCCTCCTTTTGATGGGTCTTCACAAATATCCCTAACAAACTTTACAAATGTCCCTGATGGCATAATTGAAATTTTGTTTAAAAAAAATATTTTGATGATTTCCATTTTTAGCCCCATGTATTTATAATTCATCTTCTTCTTCGATTTTGAGAAGAAACTTCATTCTTATTCTATATCGTCGCCGCCACAAACCAGCACCACCAGCTCCGCCGCATCTCCATCGCTCCCACCACCACCACTCTCGATCACCTCCACCACAACCTCTATTACCTCTGCCACTATAACAATAGATCTATTGCGATTTATATGTTCGTTTCTCTACCATTTTTGCAGCCGTAGTTGACGATGGGGAAGGTGGAGGAGCATATCAGATCTATATTTTCCAATTCATGTAAATGATTTTTCTTACTAGATTCGTAATATTTTGTTTCATTAATTGATGATGGTGGTCGCAATAGTGGTTGTGGCGGAGTAGGATATCAACTCTCCTTCTTGTCGGTGATTATGGTAGTGGTGGTGGTGGAGGATATTAAATCTATGTTTTTATTACAAGGTATGAAAGATATTGCAATCTAATTTTGATGTCTCATTACCGATTCAATGGGTTTGGTTTCTTAATTAGAAATTCTTCTTCTTCTCGGTAGACAATAACATTCTCAATTAAATCTGGATCTATAGACGAAGATTGTTGATTTTTATGTAATTTTTTTTGATTTTCCGGTGGTGGTGGTGACCGCAAGTGTTATTGGTGATCGATGTTGGCATTGAAGATGTTGATGTGATTCGATTCGATGCTTATCCGTTCCATAAGCGAGATCTCCAACACCATGTGTCCAGTGCACTACTCAAAGAAGAGTATCCAATCCACTACAACCAACCGCTTCGTTTCTTTTTTGCTTGAAATACATACGGCTTTGATTATTAACATGGAAAATTCACGAATTCATTTCACACCCATACTTTTTGCAGGTGATAGGTTTTTATATGGCTAGCTAGCTTCAGATTATATTCCCTGAAAGTGTGTCTTTCTCATCCTTCTTGAGCTGTTGCTTTTTTTGTTTGTCAATCTAGCTATTTAATTAGTAATAATCAAAATGACTACCGATAAAGACGCATTTCAAGTTATTTGCTTATCAAAACATAAAATATAAAAAAGAAAACAATGTTTTCTATGGATGGATAAGTTTTTGCTTGCTTCAATAAAGTTAGGGTACGACAAACGTAACCATCTTTTGGCCGAATAGTTGACGAGATAACTTCTTCCGCTAGTGTAAGTGATAACCTAGTCCATTTAGGAAGCACTGTAGCGTATATAAATTAAGACTCATTTTATGAAATTGTTAGGATTTAGGATCAGGATCAGGGATGGCATTCGCATTCGATTGAATAAGCTTGTACGTATGTCTGGTTAACATTTGTTGCTATATTTTTTGTGTTAACCGGAATTTTTTTTTTTGAACATTGCAATCTTAACCTTCTTTGGATCCTTTTAATTGTCAGATGGCAGCATCGTCATTAGGCATGCGATGTGGTAATACATTCTTGTTTCAGAAAGCAGAAGTAAAAGTAAAGACCAGGTACTTGAGATGGTTAATTGAGGCACAACTAAGTAATATTCTTTTGTATCATCAAAGATCTCGAAATTTAACAAACAATCATGGATAAACACCCATACTTGTTGATCCAACTGCAATGGATAAACATCCATTGTTGATCTAACTCGAAATGGATAAACATCCATTGTTGATTCAACCGAGATTAGTTTTGAAGTCGGGTCTTGGAGTCATTGGTGTTTATGAAGCTACAAGTAATGAAATATGATGGTTATATGGGTTGAAGCAGTAAGATATTGGATCAACTATGGTTGTTGATCCATATATTTTGGATCAACTATGGTTGTTGATCCATCTATATGGGATCAACTACTGTTGTTGATCCTTTGAACTCATGTTTTGTAGTTTAAATCATGTAAATTTGTTCTAATGTTGAACTTGTGGTGCAATGGTAGCATGACCGACTCCATGTCGATGATGCGTGTTCGACTCACGCCAAGTTCACTCCATTTTACATGGATAAACTATCATTATTGATCCAATTTTACATGGATCAACTTCCATTGTTGATCCACTAAAATTGGATCAACTTCTACTGTTGATCCTTTTTTCTTGGATAAACTAGATAAACTTCTACTGTTGATGGTTTTGTTAGTGGATTTGAAACTGCAGATGATGAACTGGTAGCATTTTTCCATCAGCATGGATAAACATCCATTGTTGATCCAACTGCAATGGATAAATTTTTATTGTTGATCCAACTGCAATGGATAAACATCCATTGCTTGATCCAACTGAAATGGATCAACTACTTTTTGTTGATACAAAAAAATTTGAACCTGTGATGGTGACGGTGGTGGTGGCGGCGGCGGTGGTGGTGGCGGCGACGGTGGTGACGGTGGTGACGGCGGCGGCGACGAATTTGTGGTGGAGGAGGACTAGTGGTGGTGTAATGGTGGCGGTGAAGGAGTGGTGGTGGAATATTGGTGGTGGTGGTGGCGGTTGGTAGGTGGTGGTTGTTGAACGGTGGTGGTGGTGGAATGGTAGTTGAATGTTGGTGGTGGTGGTGATGCTAGTGGTGTTGGTGAAGTGGTAGTGGAAGAAATTTGTTCCATTTTGAAATGAAGAAAAAATATTATATGGGTGAGGGTATTAAGGTAATCTAATATTAAATGGATAAGGTTGTTAAAAAAGGAGGGACATATTTATTGTTGCATAAGGATATATTTATTGGGTGTCAAAAGTAGGGACATATAAATAATGTACCCTAATTCTTTTACAAGAATTATACTCACATCTAAATGTTTCTCAACATTTACTGATGATTTCAGACTTCTAAATTTATAATTCCTACCGCAAGAATTATACCCGTATCAAAAAATTGTTGCCTAAACAATCATTGGTGATCTCTATTGGTTCTCTAATTAATTATAGAGCATTCATGACAATACTCCTCTATTGTCATGCGACCGAAACTGTGTCATTGAACGACACTTTCTTTATTTGTATCAAGTACCGCATGTGTTAATTTCTGCCGAAACACGGCGCACAACATTTCTGAATAGAAATAAAAAAAACTTCAAATCCAACGCACTGGTATGGGTACCATCCTTTTGAATTTGGGTCACATTTAACTGCTAAAAGTGATATATCTCTTATTCTCTTAGTTAGATGACGCCTTTCCAAACTACAATTCAAGTGAATTAGTTTCCAATTGGAATGACTACAGGCGTACCAATATCACTAACCAGTCCTTATATTATAGGACCCAGTTACAGACTAATCACAACTTTGCTCTTCTCCCCCACATTTCATGACTATTGCCCTTTTCATGAAAGTTTACGAGAAATATCTACAACTAGTTATATCTCTGATAAATATTCGAGACAAAGTCTCATTAGTGGGTTCAGAGTTGAGCCATTTCAAAAGTCTTGGAGGATCGTCATAATAACCATCCACGTTACTTTTATACCTAATCCAAACAGTCCCCATCCGTTTGTGTTTGAATTCAAAATTCATACATTTCTTACTTTTGCCAATCAGCAAAACTGTACTTGAGATGTCTTCTTCCCCAAATAAGTAGACTCGGTCGAACATTTTCCAGGGAGGAGAGAACATTGCATAATGCCGATCTCCATTTTCCATTTCTTTCTCGTTTCTCTTGCGAACAGACAACAAAGCTTGAAACCCGAAGTCTTCGGATTCATCATCCATTGGCTAAACGTCTCAGCCAATTGTAGCAAATTGTTAAACAATATCAAATAACAGAGAGGAGGTTAACCGTTTTCATGATTAATTCACCATTAAAAAAAATTTGGTAACGGTCCACATAAAAGGGTCTTCCGGTAAAAGGTGCCTCTTCAATACAGTCAAATGCATGACTGGAAACTTCATGCATTCGTATTACAAATGAACCGACACAATAAGTAGGCACAGTTTCGCAAGTGATATAGGTTTCCATGGCAACTTATCGTTTTCAAGGGAAGTTATCGTGATCAGCCACTTGAAACGACAATATTTCTGAACCTGTCGTTCACAGATTTATATGGCCGTTCACATGAAAGAGATTACATGGGAGTTACGGGGATTAGACATGTATATGGACACATCATTTAGTCATGTGAATGGATATAACTAATACATCATCTATGCACAATATACATTCGAATTCAATGTTTCCAGAAAGCAAAGCAATGACAAAATTCAAGAAATACAAAGATGCATTTAATCATGCACTTTCACGAGAAGTTCAAACAGTCATGCTTTCTCATGGTGTTAAGATACAAGACAAAATATATTGTATACAGTGCGTAAGGGAGGATGACAATGTATCATGAACGTATAACTATCCATCAAAGTGCATGGTATGTTTTAAACCGATTAACATGCGAAACTTCCCAGTATGAGATTTCTCAAGAAGCCGAAAAAATTAGAAACTGAATTGTCTTTAAGATTGTTGGAAAATAATATGCGGTTTCGGTTTCTCGGAAATTATGATCATGCAACAAACAAAATACTAACAAAAAGAGAGTTAGAAAGACTTATCGGATTGGTTGATCGATGCGGGGTAATCCTCTGTCCTTAAAGACAATTCATCCCCGCATACGGTGCTCACGGTTCTACGGATGTCGCCTTCCAAGATACAACGATCACGCCTTATAGTAAGTAGCAATACAAAACTTTTAGGCCAGCGAATGTTGACAATTACTGTGCTCTTAATTGACTCTGACTCTGACTCTTGACTTCAAAAAACTGTTTTCGAATTTTCATCCTCCATTGTTAGGAAACTAATTGTCTAAAACTGTTGGAAAATTTGGGCTAAAAGAGAGGATGAAACAATAAGAGAAAAGTTGTACTTCCGGCTTCAAGGCTCGATTAAGATTCTTTTAGACAATTATTTCTACCCTCCCAATATCAATTGGCGATTACAACGGTATGCGAAATATTGCCGTCGATACAATGAAGCCCTATAACAACGTAATTGGATTCAAGGTTTGTACCCCTTGACCCAACCAAGAACACCCAAGAATAGAATTCGATGATGCTTAGAAGAGAGAAAACGAAAGTATTTTATGTTTTTCATTGTGAAGAATGAAAACAAATCATCACTACTTATAGGGAACTCATGCCTATTGGAGATGCCTCTTCACTACCAAAAGACATCAATAGTGCCTTATGGGAATGGATGTGTCTTTTGTGAACCATCACACCCTTTGGAGATGCCTTTTCATCTCCAACAAAAATCCATTGCATCTATTCTCGCACCGGACGCTCCCCGTGATAGTGGCAAACCAAAAACGAAAAACGTTTTGTTTTCTATGTTATTGAAAATATCCAACAGAGTTGTTGTTACTCTTAAGAAATCTGACAAAATGTTGAAGTTTCGCGCGCAAATATGTCCTTATACCAAGCAGAATGGAATTTTTGCATTGCATATCAAACACAAAGCCAAGCAGTTGCTGATGTCCGCATACACTGAAGTCTGAGGAAGCCCATACGGTCCATACTGTATTTGAACATTATGTGCAAATCAGTTTCGTGGGCATTGTTTAACTTCTCCACTACTATCTCTAGGAGCACAATTTACGAGACTTAGATTTTGAATAAAAGTGAAATGCATTTAAGTTTGTCACAAAGGACCATAGACATGTTTTCAAGGCACATTCATGAATGAAAGTACGAAATGAATCAGTCAAGTCCGCCAAGACTCAAGACAGTCAAGAGTAACTTGAAGTCTTTATCGCTATAAATACATGAAGAGTTGTTCATTGGGAAAATTGGGAAAATGCCCCAAAACAGGGTGCAATGTTGGACAAATGCCCCAACGTTAAAAAGAGGTTGGAAAAATGCCCCACTGTCAAATAAGGCAGTTAAGTCCACATGTGTGATTCACACGTGCTTGAAAAAGACAGAAATGCCCTCCTCTGCTAAGATTCTGCCACATATACAAATGATCCGACGGATATGGAGAAGACTTACCACACGTGAATGGCACGTGACAACGTGTCAAAATATCATTTTTAACCCAACTATTTTTGTTACACCTGTTCATCTACCTGTTGACATTTTAGGTTGAGATGTGTCCGATTACACGTGACAATTTACACGAGTGTGAGCTCTGCCTTAAATTATCGAGAAGAAATTTTCATCTTCTGCAACTGCATTTCATTTCAGATCTAAAATATCAGAGAAGAGAAAGAGAAGACTAGGTGACGTGATTCAAAGTTCGAATTCATCTCGATTAAACTGGAAATTATTGACTGTTACTGTGTAAGATCCGTCTCTTAATGCTTCCACGATCGAAAGCTCCAAAAATTGTTGCAGCCATGAAGAACACACTTGCAGACGATGAAAGTTGAAGTTTGAGACAATTGTATTTCAATTGATGAGAAAGCCGAAAGAGGAGGAAGCTAAAACCACAGACAGCTTCGCAAAAGATGGGAATGATCAAAATTTAGACGACCAAGGAGTTATTTTGTGATATGCGAGTTATAATTTTTTACATGGTGAAACCCAAATTTGTCAAATTGGATTTGAACTGAATATCAGTTTCTCGAAAAATCAAATTCAATATCCGTTACATATGTAAGAACTGGCACATTTTTTTTCCGTGTAAGATTGGCAGATAAGTATCGTGTATTTGGCAATTTTAACAAGAAGTTTTCCCATATCAAATGACATAAATTTCTTTCATTTCATTTCATCTATGACGTAACTATTAACAAGATTCATTCTTCTTACACTTGTTCCTTTTTTTCCTATTCTTCCGTATCTATCGGTCAAGTATTTAAATTGTTTAACTGAATTCGAACGCGTTTAGTTAAGAATCAACGGAGGTACACCAGCGGCGTGGAGCAGGAGGAAGGACACGGAAGTCATAATGTTAAAAGATAATATTGTTTTAATAATTATCATTATGTCACGTGCCTTTCACGTGTGTCTCAACCTCCTCCAGGTCCATCGGATGATTATCATACGTGGCATGATCTAAACGTCGTTGGGTATTTCTGTCTTTTTCAAGCACGTGTGAATCACACATGTGGACTTAACTGCCTTATTTGACAGTGGGGCATTTTTCCAACCTCTTTTTAACGTTGGGGCATTTGTCCAACATTGCACCCTGTTTTGGGGCATTTTCCCAATTTTCCCTTGTTCATTCTCTACAAGTACAGTTTCTTTTCTCTTCTAAGATCTTTTTATTCAAGGTACAATGGATGATCAATTTTCTCTTACAAATCTCTTTAGCGCCAATTGTTTTTTGAATTCAAATGATGATTATGGTAACACAATGACTTTTACTTTATCATCATTTGTTATGGCTAGCAATACTGACATCCTAACACAAATTTTATTGTGTCTACCAGTTAAGCCTCTTGTTGTATCTAAATTAGTTTCAAAGAAATGGTTTTCTCTCATCTCCGATTCCTCTTTCATTCGCATGCATGCCATTCGAAACCGCAATCATCGCATCCCAGGATTGTTCTTACAAATTTCCATCACTTCCTGTCCAACCCCAGCAAAATAATTCCTAGTTCTTGACGAATCCAACATCAATGCTATGACTGTTAATTCAAGACCCCTAAACTTCTTGATAAATATATCAATTGACTTGGAGATTCTACAATCTTGTAATGGTCTTGTTCTTTGTCACACTGGTAAACACAACTATCACATCTGCAATCCAACAACTGGCCATAACAAAATTCTTCCTCTATCACCATCAATTAACTTCAGTTGCAATTCATATCTCATTCGCAACTTTAGTTTAGCTTTTGATCCAATAAAATCATCTTATTATGAAGTGATTTTTTTTGCAAGTTACTGGCCCTGAATCTGGGATGTTTCACTATCACATTCAAATATACTCTTCAAAAACGGATTCTTGGAGTGTTTCTGGAGAACATATGTTAGAAAAACTTCATCCTTTTACTTCCTATGGTGTCTTTTGGAGTGGCTCGACGCACTGGATGCCATCAACATATGGGCCTGAATTACTATCAATCAATTCTTCTTAATATAAAGCAGAATGATTTTGCTGATGTGGCGGATTTAGATTGATTCTAATTTTTTCTCCATATTAGGGGAAGCCACGTAAGCATTCAATTGTATCTGACTGAACAGATACGCCATTTGACCAAAAGACACTATTTGTTTTCGGAATATTCTAGAGATCGACTTCCATGCGCGCCTTTAAGATTTACCGACGTGACTCTTGAGTTGCATAAATAACGAATGCCGAAGAGTGGAAGACACAACGCTCCGCTCAAATTGATACTCAGCAACTAAGCCCTCTTCATCGCCATATTATACTAAGCCCTCTTAAAAGGTAAAAGTTTCACAAAATTTAAGAAAACGGTGTTCTTATTAAATCTTTACTTCTTTTTTCTTGACAAAATTATGTATGCAGGGACTCTTCTAAATGCAGTAACGTGTCGAAAGCTATCATTTATGTCTGTTGAGGTTAACAGATACCGTTTCTGCCTATTTGAGGGTAAGATATCGATTTCGAAAGAGGGAATTGTTTTTACCTGTTCATAATGTATTGCATGGAAATGAAAGATTGATGTTTGGGGTTAAAAATTCTTCTCACAACTTTGGTTGATAAAATGTATGACCCAGGTTTTAGTCGGTCTTCTTTGCTGAAGTTGGATGATCCGGTGGAGAAAGTCAGGATCAGGTCGGATATACGTCTCAATGCAATCATGTTTCAGTCCTTTTTTAAGAGCTCCAGCCGTCTCTACCCATTTGGATTACTTCTGATTTTGTATTTGATTTTTTTTTTTTTTTTCATTTGCTTGCCTTCAATTGACTTAGACTTTCCACCAAGTCCTGTAGTTAACATACCCACAAGCCATGAAGCCTAAATAGCGGAACTGATGATATCACAAGTCACTTTCAATCGGTCGAAAATAATTTATTGGAAAAATCCGATCTATTTTTTTTTTTAATTGAAAGTCAATTGAAAAAGTTGTAATTCAGGGTATGCATTTTGTTCTTTACTCGAAATATAATGCTTATGATGCATATTTTCAGATTTATGGGAGGTTAAAGAGTAGAGTAGCGGAGGATCTCATCAGGGTTCGTTAGACAACTCTCTTAATGTGTAGGATCGACCATTTTTCATTCTGCACTCCCTTCCCTTCCATCTAGTATCATTAATAAAATGATTGAAAATAAAACCAAATGTATTACAGTACAAGGACCAGACACCCCTTGTATTTATATTACAAGGCAACACAAATTCAGTGACGTGTGTGTACAGGACAGGCTGTAAACAGCTCACTAATCTAACCAATCAGAGATACACACGTACAACACTATTACCCCCCCTCAAGGTGAAGGGTGCTACCAGAAACAACCTTCAACTTGTCTCTGAGACAAGAAAATCTTGGTCCAGCCATCCCCTTAGTAAAAATGTCGGCAATTTGATCCCATGTTGAAAGATAAGTAACCTGCACATTCTTGTTTTGGACCGAGTTCTCGATAAAGTGATAATCTATAGCTAAATGCTTCATTTTGCTATGCAAAGAGATTTGAAGAAAGGGACACAAAGACTCACGATTGTCACAAGAGATCAAAGGAGGAGAAGGAAGGAAAAGATGTAAGTCCTTGAGCAATTGACATACCCAAACAATTTCAGCAGATTGTATTTGCTGAGATCCGTACTCGCCTCGCTTGAACTCCCGGAGACACCGCCTTGTCTCTTGCTAGACCAGAAATAGGATTTGGACCAAAGAAAAGGCGAAACCACCGTAGATCTTCGAGTATCAATAGACCCAGCCCACAAAAGCATCACTTGAACCCATGTAATGTAAGAAGACCCTTAGAAAATAGCACACCATAATCTAAAGTACCTTTGATGTACCTTAGAACTCTTTTTAGCTTGCAATAAGATGCCGATCGGTAGGAGCTTGCATATAGAGACAGGACTTGGTTAACAAAGAAAACCAATTTCGAGTCTTGTCCAAGTAAGATATTGGAGAGCACCTACTAATGACCTTTGTATTCACCGGGGTCTGACAATGGTATCCCATCCGAGGCGGTGAGTGGAGCAGTGTGACACGGGGGTGTTGCAAGGCTTAGCACCACCATATTGAACTTCTCCAAGAAAGTCTAGAGCATACTTGGTTTGACTGAGAAAAAGATGATTGGAGTTTCTTTTGACCTGAAGCCCAAGAAAGTAATGAAGAGACCCCAAATCTTTAATAGGAAAATATGACTGAAGTTGAGTAATGAACTGAGAGATATACTCATTGGAATTCCCAGTAATAATGATGTCATCTACATATACCAAGATGATAGTAATTCTGGACCCAAACTGTTGAACAAACAATGAAGCATCTGCTAGTGATGGCTTGAATTCATGTGAAATAAGAACCTGCAGGAGCTTATCATACCAAGCCCTGGGAGCTTGCTTAAGACCATAAATTGATTTGTGAAGTTTGCAGACATGATGAGGCTTAGAAGGATCAACAAAGCCTGGAGGTTGTTGCATATATACATCTTCTGCTAAATCCCCATGTAGGAAAGCATTACTAACATCCAATTGCTTCATTTCCCAGTTAAAGTGAACTGCCAAAGAGAGTATCAATCTGATAGTAGTAGGTTTAGCTACATGACTAAATGTTTCAGTGTAGTCTACTCCTTCTTGTTGATGAAAACCTTTAGCTACTAATCTAGATTTGAATTTGTCTATAGAACCATCTGCTTTGTATTTGATTCTGAAAACCCATTTGCAACCTACAACATTATAAGATGGATCTGGATCTACAAGAGTCCAAGTGCCTGCATCTTTAAGAGCAGTATGTTCATCTACCATAGATCCTTTCCATTGTGGTATTTTAATTGCCTTAGAGTAACAAGTAGGTGTAGGAGGAGGTATAGTTGAATGTAGATTAGCAGAACATATTTGGTATTATATACTTTAGGTTTAAAGATACCTCTTTTGCCTCTTGTCATCATGGAATGAGAATTTGAAGATGAATTGGGAATACCAGGAACTGAAGTGGATGAAGTGACAGGTGTTGAGGAAGCAGCTGATGGCAGTGTTGCAGAAGTAGAAGGACTGGCAGGTGTTGATGCAGTAGATGACTGAACAATATCAGACTGAAGTGTTGATGTTGACTGAACTGATGCAGGTGTTGTGACAGTTGATGCAGGAGAGATATCAGAGGATGTTGAAGGAGCTGCAAGGCCAGGAAGTAAAGTAGCCACAGGTTTCAATGGAAAGTGCTGTTCATTGAAAACCACATGCCTAGAGATATACACTTTTCCTGTTTTAATATCTAGACATCTATACCCTTTATGCATAGAACGTAGCCAACAAAGACACAAAGGCACACTTCTAGGTTGCAATTTATGAGCAAGATATAGGGCCTAATCCATGGAAAACAGGAGGAACCAAAAGATCTCGAGGAAAGAATAATCGGGTTTCGAGCAAATAGCTTTTCAAAAGGAGATATGAAACCCAAGCTTCTGACAGGCAATCTATTGATAACATAATTTGCTGTATGAAAGGAATCAACCCAAAATTTATCTGACAAGCCTGATTGAATTAAAAAGTTCTTCCCTGTATCCACAAGGTGCCCGTGTTTGGACTCGACCATTCCATTTTGTTCTTGAGTATGTGGACAAGATACTTCATGTATTATTCCATTGACACTTAGAAAACCATTAAGTTCATTGTTTAAGAATTCTCCACCTCCATCAGTTCTTATTTTAACAATAGAAGTATGTAGTAATTTCTCGATCATAGCTTTGAAATGAAGAAAGATAGCCTTGAATTCAGATTTTTCATATAATGGAAATATCCAACAAAATCTTGAATAGTCATCTACAATGTTGACATAGTATCTAAAACCACTTGAAGAAATTACAGGGACTAGGACCCCACAAGTCCATATGTAGTAGTTCTAGTGGAGACCGAGCTCTATGTGATGACAAAGTAAAGGTAATTTGTGACTTTTCCTAGATGACAAATCATTACAAAAGAGTGGTGTTTTGACTAAACTAGATAAATCCATATCCCTGCAAACTTTCTGAAGCACTTGAAAAGATGGATGAGCCAACCTTTGATGCCAAACTGAGGCTAGATTATTGTTGCTAAAGAAGGCTTTACTGTTAGTAGACTTGATAAAGTTGATTGGATATAGTCCTCCTTTATGTGGCCCTTGTAAAATGGTCCTCCCAGTTGAGTAATCCTTAACAGCAAAACCAACAGAATCAAAAGTGATAGAGCAGTTGTTATCACTGGTAAATTTATGCACTGACAATAGATTTTGTGATGACTTTGGAACTAGAAGCACATTATTTAGGTGAAAAGAGTGAGAAGATGCAATCTTAGACACATTACCAATGTGAGTAATTGGCATACCTTCACCATTGGCTGCTTGAATCTCATCCGCTCCTTCAACAGATGTGGCTTCTGGCAGTTCAGTTTCATCATTAGTTATATGGCTATTTGCTCCTGAGTCAGCATACCAAGGGTTCTCTCCCAAAATATTAGCAGTAGCAAGCATGGCACTGAGATTGTGAGGAGTATAAGTGTTTTGATAGGCAAAATTCAATCGATGTCTGCATTCTAAAGCAAGGTGACCAGTCCTGTTACAGATCTGACAAATTTTGTCAGAGATAGGTGGTGGAACTGAAGAGGAAGAAGCTCCATAATGAGGTCTTGCATTTGAAAATGGTGGTGGTGGTGGTGGTGGTGGAACATAAGCCATTTGGAACTGAGAGTAGCCTCTTGGATTGAAAGATGAAGATGGTCTGATGAATCCTGAGTAAGGTGGTGCAGATCTTGGAGCAGAATTGTACCCTCTACCACTACCTCGAAACATTGGAGCATAAGGTCTTGTAGCAGCAAAGGCCTTGGAATTTGCCTCAGTAATCAAGTTCTTTTGCTTATTGGTAACCACTATTTCTTCACTGAGAAGTAGATTATGAAGTTCTTTGGACGAAATTGGTGGATTACGAATACGAATAGAGGTACAAAAAGAACTATAATCTGGTCCTAATCCATTGAGTATTGTGACAACTAATTCATCATCATTAATTCTTGATCCAGCAGCAAAAAGTTCATCAGTTATTTTCTTTATTTCACTCGAGAAAAGTAGAGACAAGCACTGATCCAAGCTTTGTAGATTGAAGTTTTAGACGAAGTCAATTGAATGTGTAGAAGAACTTCTCCGGCATACCTTGATTCAATGTTGTCCCATAAATCTTTTGAAGAATCCGCTCCAACAACATATGGAATCACAATTTCGAGATCGACATTTGAATCCAAAGAATAAGAGTAGTATCATCATCATGCCAGGCCGTATAACCAGGATTGACAGCATTATCAATCAGATAGGGAGGACATTGTAAAGAACCATCAAGAAAACCATCAACTTTGTTTCTGCGGAGAAGTGGCAGAAGAAGTGATTTCCAAGTCAGAAAGTTATCATCCTTGAGTTTGTATGAGAGTATCTGTGAGATTTGATTTAGATTAACCTGAGAAATTCGTGATTCATAAGCAGCCATAGGAATAGAATTGATTTAGAAGTAGTGAAGAGATGAAAGAATTTGAGAAACAAGAATTTGGATTAAAGATGTGTAGTGAATTAGAAAACTGGATCTGAAAGGTTTTGAGAAGCCATTAATGGCAGTAGCGGAAGCATTGTTCTTCTGATACCATAGTATCATTAATAAAATGATTGAAAATAAAACCAAATGTATTACAGTACAAGGACCAGACACCCCTTGTATTTATATTACAAGGCAACACAAATTCAGTGACGTGTGTACAGAACAGGCTATAAACAGCTCACTAATCTAACCAATCAGAGATACACACGTACAACACTATTACCATCATCCTATTAATTTAACAATATTGTCAGTGATGTTGTTCATGCAACCGCAATACCCCCTTAAGTTTGTAAGCGTTGGAGGATCTCAATATGCAAGTGTGCAAGTATTGTAAGAAAGATGTCTACTAGAGTACGTCAACATATATGACGACGAGCTCGATGTCTGGATTAATAGAATCATTGACAACTTGGATGATTATTCAATTAGAACATGCTGCTCCATTGGAAAACTGATAGACCTGCATCAACAGAAAAGCATAAAGATATATCATTGGTGTTGCTGATGGAAAATTAGCTTCTGCGACAAATACTTCTGAAGATATACCAAGGCGTTCGTTGCGTCTGTTTTTAGAACAAGTATCAATTTCATGATCCAGATATTGTATACCTGATTGGCTTGGATTGGCCTTGGAATCAAGGTAATTGAAAGGACTCAAAATCTTCTGATTGCTACTAAGAACTTGAGTTTTGTTGAAGCCATCTAAGTTAGGGCTTTCATTTCCTGCATTCAGTTCAGAAGCTTCTGACGGACATAGTAAGGGCGACAACGAGGAAAAATAATCCTGTTACTTATTGTCTCTACGACTGTGTTCCGTTCTCTTAATTTCACACTCTATTCCTCCAACTATTCATCTTTGGAGAAGATAAGGGGATTGACTTCGTGGGCAATTGGAGTTTAAGGTGTTATTTTTTTCAATTATAAGCTATCGTGAAAAGTAAGTTGATGTTTAATGGTTATTTGGTGGTTTTTGATAACATGTTTGGGGTGTATCGTCATACCGAGATACCTTAACTTAATGAATAGTCAGGAAAGATATCATATGAATCTGAGTTATTATAAATGAGATTGCATTTGTCATTTATGACGATTAGCACAAGCACAACAACAGAATTGTCCAAGTCCATCTTTGTCGCATCTAAACGCCGGATATGAATTTACAAGGTTCACTTTCTATTAGAATACGGGCATCCAACTCAAAACCAATTGGCAATCCAACTCAAAACCAATTGGCAATGAGTGGAGAGGCCCTAATAAATTATAAACCGCGGGATCTAACCCAACCATGTGGGACTAATAATCTCAACACGCCCCCTCACGTGTAGCCTCGGCAGGTCTTACAAACACGTGGACAATTAAATCGGGTGACACGAGTAAAGGTACGGTCAACTGACTCGACACAAATAGCCTGCTCTGATACTATATTAGAATACGGGCATCCAACTCAAAACCAATTGACAATGAGTGGAGACGCCCTAATAGATTATAAACCGCAGGATCTTAAATAACCCAACCATGTGGGACTAATAATCTCAACACTTTCTGATGCATGGGCTTCCCATAGTTAACCATAAATGGTAGACATAGAAAGTTGAAACATATACTGTAATTCAGAGAGATTTTTATGCAAACATTTTCAAATTTCAAAGTATAATAGTTCGGAAATATTATAATTGCATATGCATTTTCAATCTTAAAGTCCTTCATGTCCGACTCGAGTCAAGGTTTATTTATCCATATGAATGTTGGTTGTATTTTCATGATAGAAAAACCAATTGCTGCAACATTATGAACTGCTCTGTAAAGAAACATTTTAGCCTCTAGCAACCTAATCATGAACCGGCAGACCGTAGGTAACATGCTGTAACGCCAAAATTCCAAGAAATCAAATCATGCTCTAATTCAAATTTCGGATTCGTCATTCACCACACATACCCAATGATCGTGGAGCAATTTTATGACCCTAGCCCGTGCATTTGCACGGGCCTAAAAGGACCTTGTATTTTAATATAGATCAACAACTATTAAAGACGATGCGGATGCCACCATCTCCCGAGGGAATACGTGATAATATTTTGTACTTTGGTGTGTGCAAAGGGCATTTGTATCTTACTACGAAGGTTGATGGTAGTACAGAATTTGATATACTTGAGATGGAGATTGATTATACTGGTTGGAGCAGAAGATTTCATGTAAATCTCGAACCGTTAGCTATTGAATTACCTGATACAGATAAAAGTTATTTGTTAGGCGAACATTGGTCAGACTTTGATGTTTTGTTTGTTGAAGAAATTGAACAAGATTCGCTAATGTTAGTTTTGCAAATATCAAACTAATATATCTATTATAATCTAAAGGACAGGAGCTTCATGGTTTTTTCTGATGTATCACCTAGAGGTTTTCGTAGACTCAGATCACGTCTAGGGTTACAGCTTAATGCATATCAGTTCATCGACTCCTTAGCTCTTGTTTGATTGGGAAACTCAAGTTTGTTGAAGCTGGTTGTGTAAAATGTTTATTGTCTAGGAGTCACGCATTACACTTTACCGCATATTATTCATCTGTTTTTTTTTTTTTTTTTTTTTTTTAATTTCTATTTGAGTTTTGAAGAATATATTATAGTATCATCAATGTATCGACTCCCTTGCTTCTGTTTGATTAGTTTTTTTTTTTATTTTTCATTGTTTCCTTTATGTCTACCTTGGATGATGTCAGGCGGCAGTACAAGAGTCTGTTTAAGCTTATTCTGGTGATATGTCAGCAATCCTCTGTTATAGCTCTATTTGGTTATAGTGCATCAATTCGCCAGCTTCCTTAAGTATTTGACTATCTATCATATTCTCTATGTTTGTTCCTCTTTAATTTGTTTTTCTATTTATGATGAAAGCGTTATCTTTGTTCTTACCTTGACATTTCACTTATCTTATGAATCAAGTACTAATTTCAATTTATCTAAAGAAGCAAGAAATGACCACATTAATTAAGAATCATATATGAGAATGCCGACCCTAGCCTGCTGCCTGTGTACCAAACAAGAGAAAAATTAGTACTACCATCTAGCACCGTCCAGAGGTACGCGTATAAAAATCATGTCTCAGTGGTAAAATCTATCCTCGGGTGATCTCCTTAGTAATGAAAATCCTTTTGTAGGCGTAAAAGGGTTCCATATGCATTGTGTATTGGAATTAGAGCCGGCATATCAAACATCAGAACGAAGTTGGTTAAATGGCTCAGTGGTAAAATCTATCCTCAGGTAATCTCCTTAGTAATGAAAATCCTTTCCTTGCTTCGAAAAAAGAAAAAAACTACACGCAATATGCATCTCAAAAGTCAAATTAGTCAGATCTTAGTCAGGCACGAAGCGCATGGCTTTTGAAACTTGTGTATAAATCAAAGGTTTGAGCATGCTTTATTCATGGAGTAGAAAACTGGCTCATGCATCACTAATTAATTCAGTTTGTTGGGTAGTCAAACCTCTTCCTCGGTTAAAAGAAAATGAAATTTCAAACCGTTTATCTTCTCCACACCGTGGCAACCACATACTGACACAATTAACAAGACAAGTGCATGCTTATGATTTCGGAAAATGTAATGAATTTACAATTTATTGTTGCATGGTTTGAATTGATTCAGATTCAACTAAGCCAAGCAGTTGCAGAAGTTCGCATACACTGAAGAAGCCCATGCCGTACGGACCATACTGTATTTGAACATTTTTGTGCAAATAATTTTCGTGGGCAACAAAAATTGTTTCAACTACTCCACTACTATCTCTAAGACTTCTTGAACAATTAACGAGACTCAGTTTTTGAAAATAACAAAATTCATTAATTCACAGTTAACAATACGCATGCATTAGATTTTATAGATTCATGAACCAAAGAAACGAATCATCAAGTCTGTCAAGAGTAACTTGACCGTATATATTTTTTTGCAGGAATTTGCATCTGTGAAGTACTCCATGCAGGTTCATATTCTTTTTTAAACAAAGCTCACAAGGAGATTTTATTAATAAAAAACACAGAAAACAGAATGAAGGGGAAACCTCTGAAAGAAGGGAGAGAAAAGCAAAAATAGAAACTAAAACATGTAACAAGAGTTGATCAGCTTAGTCAAGCAGGTTCATACTGTATTTGATAAGTTTTATGGGCCACAAAAATCGTTCAAAATTATCCACTACCGTATCTACGACTTCTTGTACAATTTACAAGACAATGATTTTGAAAATAGTATAATGCATTTAAGTTTGTCACAAATAACCATAGAAGGCAATGGAATCAGTCAAAAGAGTTAGAGATATTTTGTAAAGGGGTCGGATGTTTTTGGTCATATTAGGGTCTGGGTCGTAAAACATGCCGTTGATGCGTTTGGGTCGTAGACCGACAAATGACCGTTAAATAATTGTTAGTTGACTTTGCTATTTCGCCAAAAACCTTGACCATTAGTTGATTGACGTTGACAGTCAAAATATTGTCAAAATTTTTAACCTTCTAGTCCTTTTCCATCTACTTCCAGCCGGTAGAAAAATTTCTTCTTTTTTGTAGTTCAGACATTTTTCCGAACGCCTGATGAGCACAACCTGGTAGTACCGTTGTGCAATAAGAAGTCCTCTTCTTTAGCTGTCTAAGTCTTGCAAATTCAAATCATTGATAACCCATCTGCCATAATCAATCAGACACTCAGAAACATTCACATTCATACTCTCCTCCATTTAACCCCAATTATCCCCGGCAGTAACAACATGAGAACCCATCTGTTCCTTGTATCTATTGGGTTCAGAAACCCCTCTAATCGAAACATGCTGAGGTTTAGCAAGGATTTCAAGTCACTGGTAATCCTCAACTTCAACCTTGGTCGAAGTCAAAGTGCCAGTAGGTTTGAATCGGGATGATAATGATTGATATACTCTTCTGTGGTAATTGAGACTTGAATCTATAGTATTGACCTTTAGATGTGCCTTCCTTAGCTAATTCCTCTCATCAATGATTGCAGTTTTCTTCTCGCATGTAGCATCATTTGTTTCAGACACCATTAGAAGCTATAATCATCTTCACGCAACTCTGAAATCCCCGTCTTATCTCGTTCCCTATCTTCTTGAACTGCCCTTCCAATTTCTTGTCGTTGCTTAGTTGACATAAGTATTTAACTAGGTTAGGATGATATGTCATTCAAATATTTAATAAGGGTATTCTAGTAAACATATCAAACGGTCAAAGTCGGTCTACGACCTTATCACATCAACGGCATGTTCTATGACCCAGACCCTAATATAGCCGAAAACATACGACCCTTTTACAAAATATCTCAAAGAGTAACTTGAAAACCCTAATCTTAATTGGTATAAATACATGGAGAGTTGTTTAATCTCTTCCAATACACAAAGGTCTTCTGATATTAAGGTACAACTAGATTTTGTGCCCGTGCTACGCACCGGGCGGACCCAAAAACAGCTTTGTCTTCCTCTCCAGACGCATGCTTAGGATTTTTTATTTGGTTTGGCCGGGATTCGCCTCATCCTGTCGTTTAGGATTTTTGATTATGCCCGATGCGCATCTTTTTCTTTTAACCATATTTTTGATTTGGTGTGATGTGATTTCGCCTCTCCCCGTCGTGCATTTTTGATTAGTGTGACTCGGTTTCACCTCGCACCGTTACGTGCATTTTTGATTTGGTGTGGCTCGGCTTCGCCTCGCCCCATCGCGGTGCACTTTTGATTTTGGTGTCATGTGATTTTGATGCAATAAACCTTGAGTTTGGTGTGGCGGGGCGATGCACTAAACCTTGAACTTGGAGTGGCTTTATACATATACAAAGTTGAATAAGAAATGAAAAGAAGGTGAGCAATCCAAGTGTTTGGCTTTGTACATATACACGTATATGCAATAATGACAGTTGATGTAATAATGCAATTGCCATGTGTAAAAATGAAGAATTGAACAACTCCATTTTACCAACTTCATTAATGATGAATAAATCAGTGTCTTCTTTAATTGAACATGCAAGACTACCGACAAAATGGTTAGCCAAATAGACTCTATCAGGAATTCAAGGTCATGTCTCTAACCGGCAATTCAGGAATTGTTATCCTTGGAATTCATACTTCTAGATGACATGAATTGTGGCTAGTGCAAGGTAAGTAATTCACATACTAAAAAAGGATCCACGATACTGTGACCTATCAATCCATTTATCGATGCACAAAGTAAAAACTTTTGTAAATTATCACACCAACATATGCAGAAAGAACATGTAATCCTTTAAAGGCCCCATCGTATTTGAGTCTGACCTCAATATTCAATCAAGGCCCTTGGTGAGGCAAACGAACCAAATCGATTAGGGTTACACCAACCCAATTGCAGCAACCCAAGCACAGCTTTTAGCTCTGTATATTATGCTCCGACCTACGCAGGATACCTGTTTAATAAGATTATATGAAGTGTTAGTCAGTTTGATGCATTACTATCTTTTTGAAAGCAAAGTTTGGATATCTTGACTTGAACCCAACCGTCGGTTTTGGTATGGAAGTCTAAGTTTGCATATCTTGACTTGAACAATGTAAACAAAGTAAATACTGATTTAAAATGCATTAATAAGATCTTGTAAAGTTATTAGCCTTTACTTGGGGTCTGAAGTGGACACTTTCCTGGCTAGAATTTCAGACACAGACGAAATTGGATGGCCATAAATCACTTGTGAAGGTACTTTGTTCTCATTTGTAATGTAAATATGTCCTCTTTGTCACTCCTTGTAATCTCTTCAGTGGCACCAACACGATTCACGATACCTGCATAAGCTTAAAATTAAAACTCACCAAGCTCTTTGTATCAAATCAATATGAACAATAAGCTAGCATTTGCACGATAGTACTCATGTTATATCAAGCAAAGGGTAATCAATATATTTTCCACCAATATCATTAGGAAACCATTGTGAGTGCCCATAACCTACAGAATTTAACTTAGTTAAGCAATGTTCCAGAATAAGGAAACCATGCTTCCTGAACCTGTATGAAGGCCATGTGACTTAATTTTTACATTTTTTCACTCCAAAAAAGGATAATATTCCCACTGTATCATTCGCCTAGTTACCAAGATACATGTTCTCCGAGTAAATAAATAAATGGAGATGTACATGCCTTATTAAACGGTAGCAACAATAAGTACATATACACACTTATTCTGCCGTAACTTCATACAACAAAATCTTGAAATACCCTGAATTTATTAGCAAAGAGTATCTAAGACTTGAGGTTTTTATTGTGCAACTCTAAAAAACATGGGATTTAAAAAATTTGATGGAAAAAATGGGTTCACATTACGCAAGTATAAAAATAGACCAAAATTTTCATTTACGAACAAAGGCACTGTAAAATCATGTGATATTTTGCAACATTTTTGTAATCAACTAAAAATAAGAGTGGAAAACTATAAACCTCGAGTTCACTGAACGATTGTATTTGTTTTTGTACACTTTAATCCGAATTGGTAACTTTCATTAGCCACTCTTGGAATTCCTTTTTAAACACTGAGAAATAAAAAATGGACTCAAATTAATCCAAAAATAAGGAATCAAGAAAAGAAATTAACAAAAATGCTAACGCAAGGAATCCAATTTTAGTTTTTTTGGTCAGTCAAATATACCAAGTGACAATCCATGTACTTTACATCAAGAAGTTCAGACTAGTACTAATGATAATATAAACAAATACTCAAAAAAAGTCGGATGGACTTAAGGAAGTTACCTTCCATATTCAGGTGCTTGCTGGTAATGGCAAAGCCCCGAAAGCGGTGGAAGTGGACCGAACTGTGATCGGTGGATCAAGTGATGCGGTGGATATGGACTTGTGGCGCCGATGGTGTTGAATCGGTTATGGTCTCGGTGGTGGATGGAGTGGTGATGGTTGTATGCAGGTGGAAAAGATGGTGAGTGCGAGCTGAATACAGCTGCCACTTATGGGTTTTGTAGAGGAACAAATCTCGTCTCTTGGGAATTAGCTCGAGCATTTGATGTGCAGTCGATGATGTCTTCTTGTTGCAGCTTAGGAACCTGTCACCATTCTTCATAGAATAAACAACACAAATATCAAATTTTAGCCCTGTTTCATCGCTCAAAAACTATTGCAAATATGATAGCAACTTCATGGACACTCAAATCTAAATGAAACCAACTTTTGATCAATCCCAGAACTGAAAATATCTTCTTTAACCCACTTCGTTCCTTTGCAGTAAAGTTATTAGCAACCCTGTCTCTCCGAGTTCCCCCAGCTGCTCAAATTATCTATAAACAGTAAGTAAAATATGAGCATGAGATAAGTGAGTTATACTCTGGGATAGAGAACAGCCATCGAGCCATGACTGCATATGTATAAAACCACAGCTGAACAACAGTTTTTCGGACACATTCTCGCTGATTTTTCGGCTCATAACATCACCCAAATTATATTTATTGTTTCTCCTCCAGCTTCGACAACATTTGCTTACTCTATTAAGAATACTTATTATCCAGACTCTGCAACGCCATCTCCTCCAACTGCTTTCCTGGTTAACATCACCACTTCTCCACCCACCGTGCGACTAGAGAGCTCATATGACTTAGCCCATCGAGCCATGACTGCATCTGTATAGAACCACAGCTGAACAACAGTTTTTCTGACACATTTCTCGCCGATTTTTCGCCTCATAACATCACCCAAATTACATTTATTGTTTCTCCTCCAGCTTCGACAACATTTTCTTACTCTATTAAGAATACCCATTATCTAGACTCTGCAACGCCATCTCCTCCAACTGCTTTCCCGGTTAACAACACCACTTCTCTACCCATTACTTGGACAATATTCATCCCAGAACTCAGAGTGGTGAAGAAAATTTCATTCAGGCCATTTCTCGAACACCTGATGTGCACTGACTCTGTTAATGAAGACACAACTTCGATAGTGTTTTCTAATCCTCTTTATATCATCTTCCCTGCAGAGAACTCACATTCAACACAGCCCAATGTTCAGAATTCATCCAACATTCATAAATCTTCACATTCAGCCCCCATTATCAACCAACAACACCATCATATTCTCTTGAATTAGAATCACAGCTCCATCTCGCTGTAATCTTCTGAAATGTATTGTAACTCATTTGAACAACAAACACCACAACCATTCATTTCAACAGCACAAAACCCCCTTCATTCATCTGACTACTCCCGAAATTACACTCAAAATCCATCCTACTCGAATTCAATCATCACCAATTCACCATCATCTGTAACATGATTTCTTCATCTGGTTGCAATTCGAGCTCAAACCAACTCTTATCATCATCCAAGAACTCTCAAACCCCATCTTCAATTAACCCATTCTCCTTCTTACCGATTCAGAAACAGTCTCAGATGTTGTTCCCAAAACCAAACCCTAGTTTCTGAAACTCTTCAATTATCTTAACTTAATCATCAATCTCAGCCTCAATAACCATTATCTCGACAAACCCATATCAATTTCAGCTCTCCGATTCCCTCTTCGTTTCATCTCAATTTCTTCTTAAACCCTCAATCACCAAACACCGATCATAAGACCATTAACTTTTTAATCGAACACCATCGAGATCATCAGAATTTCTGATTCACTCTTAATTTCTCTCTTTAATCTCTAGATCTCTGCCTATTTCTCGATCTGAATCAGCAGCAGCAGCCGCTGCTTTGTTGATTTTCTTCTCAGGTGAATGGGAGAATGATAGGAAACCTCGAGTTTTGATGGCGAAACAAAACAAATCATCGAGTTTAAAGTTGGGTAATGATTTGGGTGAGTTTTCACGGGAGGATTGTCCACATTGACGGTGTTACTTAACGCCCAGTTAAGTATTTGATGTAAACAGAGTGTAACAAATTAATCAGGTGTAAATTATGACAAAAGTATTGTCTACCCACCTTTTCGTAAACGGTGTTACTAATGGCTGGTTAAATAAAGGGTGTCAACGGAGTGTAATTCATGTTTTAATGTCTCGACCAATAGAGTCCCGCCACTTGTCATCTCCAGAATTGCTCTATGTCAAAGCTTTTATCTAATTTAATTTGAGGGGGATGTCATACTCACCGTGCGACGTGAGAGCTCATATGACTTAGCATTTTAAAGGAGGGGAGATGGATGATCAAATTATGATGGTAGCAAAATGAATTATAACTCGTCATCCTCCGTTGTGGCTAGCAATATCGACCTCTTACTACAAAAAAAATTTGTGTCTACTAGCGAAATCTCTTCTTTCATTCAAAGTAGTGTCAAAACTATGGTTATCTCTCATTTGCGATTCGCCTTTCATTCGCACGTATGCCATTTGAAACAGCCGTCATCCCATACCTGGATTGTTCTTTCAAAGTTCTTCAAAAATATTTTGTACAGTCCCAGAAAAAGAATTCCTAGTTAAGCCTTTCAATTCAAGACCCCTAAACTATTTGAAATATATTTCAAGAGACATAACGATTCTACAATCTTTTTTTTTTTTTTTACTACAATCTTGCAATGGTCTTGTTCTTTGTTTCCGTGGCAGACACAACTATCATAGCTGCAATCCAACAACTGGCCATTACAGAATTCTTCCTCTACCACCATCAATTATCTTAAGACTCGTTCCCAACTATAGTTTAGCTTTTGATCCATTGAAATCATCTTTTTTTTTTTTTTGGGTCGGTAAAGAAAGGATTTTATTAAAGGATTACCCAACAAAAAGAAGGTCCCAATCAACACATACAAACAGAAGAGTAGCAAGAGCTAAAGAGGAATCCATAAGAGGACCCAGGAACCAACCAAAAAACAACTAAGGAGGGTCGAAAAATTTCGACTTCCAATTGCAAATAACATCATCTACACTAACATTTGACATGCAAGCCTTTGAACTCGACCAGGATAAGACCTTAAGCTTAACATTTCGTCATTTTATCTCCTCCGGTGTCTTTTGGAATGGCTCGATTCGCTGGATGCCATCAGTAAATGGGTCTCATTGAGACAATGTCGAGGCCATCGTCTCCTCAGGGAATGGGTGAAAATATTGAGTACTTTGATCAGCCACGAATCCAGAATTTCTAAACAGGGGTAGCAAACAAAATAATACACAACAAAAAGATCCAGCCAATTTTTTTTTTTCCATGGCACAAGATAGATTGTATATTGCATTGCCTTTCATATACCTAATAGTATCCACAAAACACCCAAAAAGTACCTTATATGGACGCTCAATCTATTAGTTTTCTATTCAAGACAAAATATACTAAAACCCCCGAAATTAGATATGAACCATATTCTTAATTTAACTCAAAATTACAAAACTAAATTGAGAAAAGATGGTACCTGTGTAATTCTAGAAGAAATACTCTAACGATTATCAACATATTTAACATAATTGTAACTCAAAATCTCATTAGATTTATGAAGATAGTCAATTTATTAAAGATTTTGAATTGGTTTCTCATAAGAGTTTTGAGTTGCTTCTCGGTTTCGGTGATTGTCGCGATATGCTATTGTTTTTTGTTTTTTTTTTTTTAATTTGGAAGTATATCTGTTAAGTTGGGTTTAAGGGGACGCAACTAGTGTATATAAAAAAAAATTGGGCTTGGAAAACTAGGCTTAATAGTAGAGATTTTGAAAATCCTCCAGAGAGAGATAGAGCTTTGCAGAGTGCATTGAGATGATTCTCCGTGTAAGTTTGTAACCCTTCAAAATCTCTATAACTAGGCCTAGTTTTTTAATCCCAAAGAAAATGCTATACACTAGTTGCATCCTCTTAAACCCAGCTTAACCGATATACTTCCAAATTAACATCGAGATAATCACAAAAACATAGAAGAAATAAGTTTACACCTTTATCGTGAATCAAGGAAAGAAATATGTTTACACCTTCATCTATGAACAACCATAACCACCCCATTACTCCACTTCTGCATTTTTTTCATCGTCTAACTGCTCCTCAGAAACAAACCCATATTCTTCAACTTTTATTCTTCCTTCACTGCTGCTCAAATCTCTTTGAATGTTTTCTTCCCATAATTTTGTTCTTCAGTACTGTTGATGGTGGATTTTAAACAAAGGGTAAAATCGTAAAACCCCAAATAACCTAATGTCACCGGTGACACATTTATTAGAACATTTAATGCATGTAGTCGAGTAATTAATAGGGGTATTTTTCAAATTAGGGTTACAACGAACAAAACCCTAATTCCCCTCCGTGCCAATGGCAAATCATGCCAAACACACCTAGCCCAAGCTAAGGCATGCCATGCCAAACGCACTTTCGCCTTGGCCCTAGCTATGCTAGCCACACCAAACGCGCCAAAGCATGCCAACCATGCTAGCCGCACCTCCGTGCCAATGGCAAATCATGCCGACCACACCAAACGCGCCAAAGCATGCCAACCATGCTAGCCGCACCTCGTGCCAATGGAAAATCATGCCACCACACCTATCCCAAGCTAGCCGCGCCATGCCAAACGCACTCTGCCTTGACCCTAGCTATGCTAGTCACACCAAATGCGCCAAAGCATGCCAACCATGCTAGCCGCACCTCCGTGCCAATGGCAAATCATGCCAGCCACACCTAGCCGAAGCTAGCCGCACCTCCGTGCCAATGGCAAATCATGCCAGCCACACCAAACGCAGCGCCAAAGCATGCCAACCATGCTAGCCGCACCTCGTGCTAATGGCAAATCATGCCACCACACCAAACGCGCCAAAGCACGCCAACCATGCTAGCCGCACCTCCGTGCCAATGGAAAATCATGCCACCACACCTAGACCAAGCTAGCCGCACCTCTTTGCCAATGGCAAATAATGCCAGGCACACCAAACGCGCCAAAGCATGCCAACCATGCTAGCCGCACCTCTGTGCCAATGGCAAATCATGCCAGCCACACCTTGCCCAACCTATCCGCGCCATGCCAAACACACTCTGCCTTGGCCCTAGCTACGCTGGTCACGCCACGCCAAGCCAAACACCATTACCTTGGCCCTAGCCGCGCCATGCCAAAGTAGCGCCCTCACCTAGGCTTGCAAACCGTGCAACCTAGGCCAAATTGGCCTCGCATGCCATTGGCACATGCCAACACGCTCGCTGGTAGCTTTTCTCACCAGGGCGTGGCCCTAATGGCCGAGCATGCCATTGGCACATGCCAACACGCCGCCGGTAGCTTTTCTCACCAGAGCGCGGTCTAATGGCCGAGCATGCCATTGGCACATGCCAACACGCTCGTTGGGTAGCTTTTCTCACCGGGCGTGGCCCTAATGGCCGAGCATGCCATTGGCACATGCCAACACGCTCATTTGGTAGCTTCTCTCACCAGGCGTGGCCCTAATGGCCGAGCATGCCATTGGCACATGCGAACACGCCACCGTAGCTTTTCTCACTGTGGAGCGGCCCTAATGGCCGAGCATGCCATTGGCACATGCCAACACGCTCGCTGGTAGCTTTTCCTACCAGGCCGTGACCCAAATTGGCCACGCATGCCATTGGCACATACCAACACGCATCGCTGGTAGCTTTTCTTACCAGGCCGTGACCCAAATTGGCCACGCATGCCATTGGCACATGCCAACACGCATCGCTGATAGCTTTTCTTACCAGGCCATGGACCTAATGGCCGAGCATGCCATTGGCACATGCCAACATACATCGCTGGTAGCTTTTCTTACCAGGACGTAGCCCTAATGGCCATGCGTGCCATTGACACATGCCAAAACCCACGCTGGTAGCCTAACTTGCAAACCGTGCCTACCACCAAGGCATTCCGCACACGCCATTGGCACATGCCAAACACGCCACTAGCAGCTCTGGCATTGCCACTAACACTCAACGTACAACTTACCACCAAGGCATTCCGCACATTCCATTGGCACATGCCACACACACCACTAGCAGCTCTGGCATTGCCACTTTCACTCAAGGTGCAACCCGCAACAAAGGCATTCCGTACATGCCATTGGCACATGCCACACGCGCCACTAGCAGCGCCGATTGCACTCAAGGTGCAACCAACACTCGAGACATCAACACAAACCGGGGATGCTTTCCAGGGTCTTGGTTTGGAGGTCACAAAGATGCGGCCAGTACACTACGCTCACATTAAGAAAGTGTGAATAGGAATAAAGCGGTCAAATAAATGAGGAAATAATGGTGAAAACGTTTTTACCCATAAACACCATGCGGTTACCATCTCCTCCCATTATTTCACCCTTTACTCTCTTCCTTCATGAGGCCAGGGTACGTTTCAATCTCGACTTGTATAAATAGGTCTTACCTATTTCCACCAGAAAACAAGTCTCGGTCGAGAGAAAATACAACACTCTCGGAAAGGCAACTTTGCAAGTCAGTCCAAAAAGCTTTCATCTCTTGCAAGCTTCCTAAGCTTTCACTTTCCGATACAAGTCGAGACACTACTCTCCCGTAACTATTCTCGTCTCAACACCTTTCTTTGCTTCCTCCCCAAATCAATCCTTCTCCTCCACTTTGTGACCGAAGCAAGTCCGGAACGGCCATTCCTTGGTTTAGGCCGGACTTGTACATGCATTGATCTCTCGAATCTATAAAGTGCTCACGTGCAAAGACATTTGTTTAGGGTTTTAAACAAGTTTCTCACTCACCTACCGAATTTACCAAAATCGGCGAAAACGATTTTTACCCATAAACAATTGGCGACCACAAATGAGAGGATTGATCTTTCGGTTACAACATCAAATTCCGTTTCCGTCCTCAAATTTCGCGCAAGCATGGTCGGCCATCGTGCCATCTCCACAACATTGATCCCGCTCAAGGTCATGATAACTCGTCGCTTCTAGAAGCAATATGACCAATGAAGAGGTCCCAAGACTATTTGACCTCGATGCGAGCTCAAGCAGATCCATGCCAAAAACATGGATCTAATGAAGGATGCGACACAACATACTCGACTTCCTCATCGCCCTAACATCGATCTAAGTGGTTCATGTTCCCCGGAGATCAAGAGCGGGGACCGACATCCCGAATAAGCATTCTCAAATCAATGGTTTCGTCACTGAGTGGAAGCCAGCGGACCAGGAGGCGACCATGTTGGTAGAAAACTTATGTGAATTGCTAAACCTCTCCAAGGACCAGCGAGTAAAAACATTCTCTGCTATTAACCGAATAACACTGAACGCATCACTAGTTCTTGTACCCACGGGGACTCCAAGGATCCCCGGAAGATCCACCAACAATATTGTTTTCACCGATGACGACATGATGGTAGAGGACTGTCACAACCGGGCCTTGCATGTTACAGACTCTCGTCGGGAACATAGAGTTTCGAAGAGCACTCATTGACACGGGTGCATCTTCCAATGTCATCACTCTCAAGACACTTAAAGCTGCCAGGGTGCGACCTAACGAGATCGTACGACAACCCACTACGATGACGGATTTCGAAGGCACTCAAACTAGCACGTACGGCTACATTAACTTGGAGCTGGAAGTAGGGCCGATTCAATCAAGCGTGAAGTTTGAGGTGATTGAAAAAGAACCAGACTACCACATGATACTGGGAAGGCCGTGGCTGCACAATCTCAAGATCGTTCCTTCAACATACCACCAATGCCCGAAAACAAGATCGAACGGAGAAGTTGTCCGCATCCTCGCATCACCGTCCCCCTATGCACCAGCTCTGCGTAGAAACACATGGGCCGAAGGAGGGTTCAAAAGGCGTGACGACCAAGATTCACGGTTTTACGTTACCAAAATGGACATCGCTCGAGATAGCGACAACCGGAGATACTCCACGAGGAGACCGCCCTCCCACCGTCTCCTCAGAAGGAAGACCCGCCAGTCTCCCGCCACCGGGCGTAACCCGTGCCCGCACCAAGCGAGAATGCACCCTTACCGCATGACGAAGCAAAAATGGAAAACTCACACATTACCACCGTTGTTAGCAATTAGCAAGGGAGACCATGACCCGTCTCTCCGCCGAAAGAATGTTTTCACAATAACCAGAGAAAGTTCCGACGCCCTCGAAGCCGCAAGACGGGATCGACTTAACCACCGACGAACTCGAAATCACAATATAGGGAATGAGGAATTCCCGCGCCCGTTCGATCGGTTCGACTCTACATTCTCGCGCACGCTCAAAGTTAGTCGACCTACTCAAAGAATACCGTGACGTTTTCGCATGGACTTACGAAGAAATGCCTGCTAGGATGAAAAACTGGTCACCCACCATCTGCACGTGATACCCGGATCCAAACCAGTAAAGAAGCCTCCAAGATAATTCAGACATGACGTAGAAGAACAAATCAAGGCGGAGGTCCAGAAATTACTAGTCGCTGGTTTTGTCAAACCTATTCACCATCCCACCTGGTTGGCCAATATCGTTCACGTCAAAAAGAAGAATGGTCAGATCAGGTGTTGTGTCGATTTCAGAGATCTGAACAAGTGTTGCCCTAAAGACGATTTCCCGCCCCCTAACATCGACATGCTGGTAGACGCTACCAGTGGACACGGTATGTTCTCTTTCATGGATGGATATACACTAGTGGAAAACAGAAGTTTCGCGACCGTCAGGACAAGTCATATATACGAGTTATACGACCAGTTTTAACCGTCTCTGTTGGGGTCTCTGATAAAGCGTAGCTGTTTTGGACGACCCTTATCCGTGGGTCTCACAATAAAGACTGATTTTAAGGGTACGAGTTACTGACCCTTAGCCGTGTGTCTCAGATTTAAATTATAATATAAAAAAAATATATATATTCAGATTTCTATTAAATGCCTGAATCTGAAATAATCTGACTGCAGCAAAATTAAGTCAAACTGAACTCAAATTGAAGTCAAGTCAAATGGAACTCAAATAAAGTCAAGTCAACGTCAAGTCAAATTAAACTCAAAGTTTGACTCAAAATTATCTCAAATGGAGCTCAAATTCAATTTACAATCTGGACCAAAATTATCCAAGTCCAAAGTATGAAAACTTGGACACTAAGTTCATTATTGAGCATCCAATTCTTTTACATAGCTTCACCTTACAAAATAGAGGGACCAGTTCATATATCCCGAAAAAAATAAGTAAACCGACACCTTCAGTATAAGCAATTAGCCAATTTTCCAACATTTTTGGTACTTCCAAAATGTAGTTCACAACTCTATCGTAACTACTGCGTGAAAAAATTTGAACAAAATAAAAGCACATACCTGCAATTTTGTCATAAAATTCTTTGATCAAATTGGTGAATCTTGCATCACCGGGAGACAAGTAAACACCTCCTTTTAAGGATGCTTTAGCTGTTTGGTACTCCTTTAGCTTAAAAATACAGTGCTGTAAACAGAAATAGAATGTCACAATGACATCAAAATCTAAGCTTAATATCATCATACATTTTCCAAGAAAACATTTACATAATGAAGTTAAGAATTTATGTATGAACACTAAAGTAACCATTGCAAGACAAACACACAATGAAACTCATGTAAGTAATTATCAATCAGAAAAAATGCCAAAACACTTGGGTACCTCTTAAGGACTAAAGTTTCGCATTCTAACAGAATTATGAACTCGCAAAGCTTTTAATATAATAAAATATGCTTCATAGAATACACCAAACTTGTGCCATTTAAAGCACCGGGTGGGTTGAATAAGGCTACATTGACTAACAAGATCATCAAGTATAAATAAGTAAAAATAAGGCTCTAGCTAGGTAAACATGAAGAGTGTCTTTTAGGCACAAAACTTACTGTTTATCATTGAGCTTTCTGCTGCTTATGTAGTATGTTGTCACTTTTCACTCCACAATGTCCGAGTGTCTTCTCCTATTATGATTTTCCTGCAATAGAAACTACCTAGTATTAGTAAACATAACAACACTACACACAAGACGCGAAACTTGCAGAACTTTAAATGCTACCGGACAAGGACAAGCTATTCACCTCTACAAATAATCGGTATTGCAGGTACATGCAGTATCCATGGTACTTGTCCAAATGGGTTTGGTTTTGTAATCCTTGCAGTAACTTCCAACCATCTCAAACACGATAACATGCAATGCGGCTGCTACAATTCAATGTATACCTCTGGAGATGAAATGGGTTTGGTTTGTAAGCCTTGGAAGTAGCTTCTCAACATAAGTATTCATACCCAAAACATCTTGTGTTATATATTTATGCAAAACTCCCAAAATATGTAGAAGTACAGTATGCAGAACAAAGTTGTCCGAAAATGGATAAGAAAGCCAAACCTATTAGAAAATGGCATGATGGGAAAGTTCTGGTTAATTTCGTTGAAGATGAACCTAGATGCTTTTATCTTCAATTGATAACTCTCTCCCACCACTATTTTGAATACAGTAGTTTGCCTCTCATCTAACAACCTTGGCTGTGATGTTTGGAAGACCATCAACTATATTGGAGGCAGGAATTGGAATAGCTTCCTCTTTACCACATATGTCATCAGAAACCAACCTGCAAAAACATGATGTTTAAGTCAGAAATGGGTAACAATGTATAGTGGAAACAATCTTAATCCACCGTCAACACAACCATTCAATCAAATACCAAGTCTAAATAATAAAATCATGATATCTTTCTCTAAGAGGAGCGAAATAGGCAATAAGCAATAATGAGTTGACAGACTACTTAAGATTGCAAGTTTTACATATGTGGGGAATTATAGTATAATTTCATACCAATCCCAAATCGTAGCTAACAGACCACTCTAGTCTCCACAACTAATGCGCTAACCCAAGTTTATTATGCTTTCAAGTCTATCAATACAATCAAGGAATTCACGACATCATAAATACAGAGGTATATGAATTGAACAGTGAGAAAATCAAGAGGACTTATAAATACCAAATAAATTGATAATCTATTTTTTAAAATTCAAAGACATGAACCATCCATAATTATTTGGAAACCACTAATGTGACACTAAGTTACGCTAAAAATACCAACATGGCAACATTCCATGGATTTTACACTAAACTTAGAACACTCTCTCAAGAAAATATAAGCTATGACATTTTATGTAGCATCATATGGTTAATGGTACATATATATTATGATTTCACAGGGTTAGGGGAAAGTTTATAATCAATTTAGTAACTTAGCAACTGACTGGGTGGATAATAAACCTCAAGTGACTAGTGCAGTATATAAAAGAAAGAGAGTGAAATAAATAGGAAATGTAATGGGTGTCCAGTCCTAAACATATGATAGATGTGTATAGTGGATTAGTCTGCATACACCCAACTTCTTAATGGACACACGACCATATGGAGTCATTTAGGTTGGATTTCATGAATAAACTTGCTAACATCCCTCCAATAGAAACTACCGTAGGAACCAACATTCCCACTTAAAAGTGAAATGAAAATGAGTGCATGTGTCAACAATCTAAAATTTAAAAGGTTCGACCCAATCTATCAATTATAAATTGTCAAAATTATTGTCAGTCTCAACATGCAAGTAAACATCCCAAAGTTTATCCCAAAGTTTATAAAATTAAGGAGATATGAAAAAGAAATATATGTATTTCTTCGATATATTAGTCACTCTTGTCAGTACAGCAAACATGGAAAAGATAATACAGTAAATTTCTATTCATCAACACCCCAATTTTACTTGGGAATTTTGTCAAACATGTTATGGGAATGACTCTGTTGCCAAACACAAGGCCATAAAAACAGAAAAATCAAATCTACCAACAAAAATAAAAAGAAGGAAATGTTTCTCAGTAGATGAGACAAACTAGACGTCAATTAACACAGGACCAAATATAAAATTTGTCCAAAATCTCAAAACTATAAATCCCCCGAATATGCAAGAATCAACAGTGCTTTGAAATGAGTTTACAAGAGAAATGCGATTAAATTGGACAGGGAAATGTTCGGAATCATTATCAACACAACTAGAATCCATAAGTTATAGCACCTTCACCCAATTCTTGCTAATCAAAACTGGACATGTAAGTATTTCAATAAATAGAGATTAGAAACCAAACCAACAACCAACAATTTCTATTTCATGTCTTTAACATGATCCAATTCTCTCATCTCTTTATCATGTCAAACCCAACATCAATATTAGAAGGGAAAAAAAGAAAAGAACATGGTCCAACATTAGATCAAACCAAATTACTCTATCATTCATCACTATACCAATCATCTAACTACGATTCCTTGAACAAACAATTACTCTATCAGCACACCCATGCTTATAATTACTTGAAATCCATGATAAAACACAATTGCTTCTAAGAAATGAAGATAAAAGTTATACCTGAAAGAAGATTTGCAACTGTAAGAAAACCACAAGAAATACATGACCATAAGAAAATAATTCATAATCAAACCATGCTTCTTCTAAGATCTTACGACAGTGGCATAAAATGAAAAGTTTCATATCAAATACCCTGTGGCATGAAATGAAAACTTTCATATCAAAGACCATGTGGCATAAAATGACACTCGACATACTAACATGAGTGTCAATTGATTAGTTCAGTTAATGGCACATCAAACCAATTATAATTGTTTCGCTTCAAGTTAATAAATGAGACTAAGATTAAGTATAGACCAAATCTAACAACCCGGACGGAATATTCTTTCCTGCAACTCATACGCAAGTCTTCATTGGATTCCTCAAACTCTTGATCTTTGTGAAATGAAACTCAACATTAAAATGAAATAACAGACATATGAGAAAACTGATCAAGACTAATACATAAAACAATTATCTACAATAAAAGGGAGATAGTTAAAAAGTTCAACCTTCCTGTGTAGAGACTCTCCATGGGCCTCATCATATGCATTTCCTCGAAATAGAGCGACGGGTTGCGAAGCATGCTTGAATAGTCCAGTGATTCCAGCAACACGAGGAAAGTGGACTCCCCATTGCAGATATTAATATTCCAGAAACCAATTAATAGATCCGGAAATTGATCCAACAACAGCTCCTAAAAAATCTAGTTTCAATTTCATTCCATGGCACAAAGACTTACCAACTGCAATCAAGGGAAAACAAAAATGCACATCAAAATTCAAACAATCCAGAGATCAATGAAAAACAACTAAAAAGGGGACATCCAATCAGTGAGCTAAAAAATTTTTGGAATAAAACCTACTTGTTAGGAATCACATATCAGACCCATAACTCCAAACACTCAATGGACATTAACATGAAGAAGCAAATGAAAACTTAAGGTGATTTAAGCTTCATAAAACCCATTCCAATTCCAAGAAGCAAATCGAATCATAACAAGCTTCAGACTACACCACACTAGAGACCAAGAGGTAAACCTAGAGCAAATAAGGAATAAACCTAATTAAAATATCAGATGGCTTACAGCGTAGAACACTTCTAGTTTAGAGTTGTTACAGAGAATTTCAAGAACCATTCTGTAGGTCTCCCATAACCTGAAATCAACTAATAATCGAAAAAATGGTTAAAACCCAATGAAGAGAATCAACCAAATCAACAAAAAGAAAACAAAAAAAATATTAAAACTCAAATTCTGTACCCGTGATGTTTGTAAATCAATCCCTAATAACCCACCAAATCGAGAAATCAACCTGAAATCAACCAATAATCGAAAAATCGTTAAAACCCAATAAAGAGAATCAACCAAATCAACAAATAAAGTTATAAGAAAAGAAAAAAATAGAACTTGAATTGAAACCTAACTGTGCCTGATGTTGTTTGAAAAATCAAACCCTAACTTCACAAAATTCAGAGATGTGGAAGGTTTATCGAGTTTCCATTAGATTTTCAGAAGAATAAATTCATGGTGGACTCTGGTTCGGGGTGGTGTTCAGAGAGAATGTGTTTTCCGCTGCGGATAGGGTTTGGGTGAAATGAACGAAGTGAAGTGAAGTGAAGAGAGAGAAAGATAACGAGATATATATAGGCTCGGAAACTACCAGATTTGAATCGGTGGTTGAGGGTCGTTGAATCGGTAGTTCCATGGTGGCAAAATAGTAAATAAATTTTATAATTCAGAGACTGCTAATTAAGCTCTCTGATTTTTTCCGTGTTTTTACCGAACCAGAGACAGCTATCTTTGGTCAACGTCACCTCTACTCGTCACCGAGGGTCTCGATGTGGGTCCTAAAACCCCATTTTCCACTAGTGATAGTGGCTACAACCAGATAAAGATGTATGAGCACGACGCGAGTAAGACTGCTTTCCGAACCCCTCTCGGAAACTTCTATTACACCGTAATGCCTTTCGGTCTGAAGAACGCTGGCGCTACTTACCAACGCGCAATGACTACCATCTTCCACGATATGATGCACAAGCAAGTCGAAGATTACGTAGATGATGTGGTAGTTAAATCGAAGACTCGAACGGATCATCCGGAAACGCTACGACAAGTGTTCGAAAGATGTCGCGAATACAAGTTGAAGATGAATCCTTTGAAATGCGCCTTTGGTGTCTCTTCGGAGAAGTTCTTAGGATTCCAAGTAACGGACGCAGGGATAAAAGTTGACCCAGTCAAGACACAAGCTATACTCACGATGCCGCCACCACGAACCACAAAAGAGCTCCAGAGTTTCATGGTCAAGGTAAACTACATTCGTCGCTTCATACCGGGGCTGGCACCTCATTACTGCGTTTACCCATCTGCTGAAAAAAGGAGCGAATTTTACATGGACTACGTCTCAAAGAAAAAGCGTACTCGTAAGATCCAAAGAAACGTTGTCCTCCCGACCATCATGAAGCCTCCTATGCAAGGGAAGCCACTATGTCTTTACACGGCCTTTAGCGATACCGCCATTGGAGCCCTCCTCGCTCAAGAAGACGACAAAGGAATTGAATATCCCATATATTACTTCGCCGAATGTTGAGAGACGCTTGAACTCGATACCCCAAAGCGAGAAAAGGCGTGTTTAGCGTTAATTTATTCCATCCGTAAGTTCGTGCACTACCTCCTCTCCAACAAGGTGGTGTTAATATCCAAATTAGACCCTGTAAAGTTCCTTCTCTCGAAACCCGCCCCGATAGGAGGCCGGCTAAATAGCTCCTGCACTGCCGAGTTCGACATAACGTGCGTTTCCCCGAGAGCCATAAAAGGAAAGGCTGTTGCAGACCTGTTAGCAGCAATCCCAGAAGAAAACACCGCGGAGTTACGAGAAGATCTCCCGGGAGACCTTCTAGATATCTTCTTAGTCCAAAAAGAAGCATGGCTGCTATTCTTCGACGGCTCTTCCACCCCCAAAGACTAATACCTAGGAGGAGCAGGTGTGGTACTAGTATTTCCTCGTCGGAGAAGTCTTCTCGCACTCTTTCAAGCTAGACTTTCCATGCACCAATAACTCACCTGAATACGAAGCCTTCCTCATTGGACTATCACTAGCTAAACGAGCCGGGGGCCACGCGTTTGGAGATAAGAGGAGATTCCAAATTACTCATCAACCAAAACGAGATTTACGCATTGAAAGAACTGACGCTGAACCATACAGTGAAGCACAAAAACTACTAAATTACTTCTCCGAAGCAACCATCGCACATGTCGGCCGTAGCAGAATGGGCATCTTGATCGCCTAACTACACTAGCATCAAAGATACCAAAGGATCCGAGGAAACCCCGACAAGAAAACGGCGAACCATAGCTTCAACATGGCTTTCACAACTCGAGAAATCCAAGACGATGACCGGAGAACTCCTATCATTCAAGAACTCAACAACTCACTTTCCAAAGGAAGGTCGACCTCAAGACTTTGCGGAATTTCTTTATGCTTCAAGATGTTCTCAGATCATCGAAATCCAGATGAGACTCTCCGTCAAGGTGTCTCGGAAAAGAGGAAGCACAACAACAACTTGAACATGTTCATACCGAAGTCTCGTGGAATAACATCGCAGTAACCCTCTATCATCGTTTACAACGACTTGGATACTATTGGCCGGAGATGGAAGCCCAATCCCGATTACTCCTAAGGCGTGTCCCAATTGCCGACGCCCCATGTCGACAAGTCCTCAACATCAGTCACACTGGGATCGGCGGGAGCCGTACATCGGTTTCCTTCGTGACGACATTCTTCCTACTGACAAAGAGGATGCTTCCAAGCTAAAACAAAATTCCAAAAGATTCGTGTTCCATGATGGGGTTTTATATCGCAAGAGTTTTGGAGGAAGTCTATCATGTGTTTGGGCGGTGCATGAAATCCCGAGCTTATGTTAAGAGAAATGCACGAAGGCGAACACCAAGGGAAATAGAAACTGTTCCCAGATATACACGAGAGGTACTCATCTTGGCCGACCATGGAAGACGACGCAGCTACTTTGCTCGTAAATGCCGAGAATGCCGATTCACGGAAACCTCATCCACGCGCCTCCAACATCCTTGCACTCGATAAGTAGCCCGTGGCCCTTTTATAACCGGGGGACTCGACATCATTGGGAAGATCAACCCGCCATCCTCAAAACAAAGATGAATACATAATAACCGCGACCGAGTACTTTACCAAGTGGGTTGAAGTCAGTCTCGCCGAAAGGAACCACCGGAGCCACGATCGCGCATTCGTCAAGGAACACATCATCCTGCCGCTTTGGCGTACCTAAACACGTCATCACCGACAACGGCACGCCTTTTGCTAACAAGCAAGTACATGAACTACTTGAGAGGTACGGAATTAAACAAGTCTTCTCTCTATCGTCTATTATCCCCTGTGGAACGGGCAAGACGAAAGTACCAACAAGACTCGATCCGAATCCTCACTCGAACAAGACACGACAATCCCAGACCTGGCACGAGCAATTTCCGATGGCTCTCTCGGGCGTACGTAACATCTCTTAGAAGCTCCACCCGCATGTCTCCCTACTCCCTTGTCTACGGTGATGACGCGATCCTCCCAAACAGAAATCAAGATCCCGTCTCGCGTAATCGCCGCAGCGAATGGACCTCGGGAATGAAGCCGAATCACTCAATGCCGAATCACGGAACTAGATACTATGGACTACGTAAGATCCTGGGCGGAGGAACATGCACAAGCATACGAAACAGATTTCCGGGCGTAAATGTACCATGTAAAATCCAGGGTTTTCAAGGAAGGGGATCTGGTGCTAAAAACCGCCAAACACATCCAAAGAAGATGCATCGGCACCGAAGTTTTCTCCCAAATGGGAAGGGCCGTACATAATCACTAAAGCGTACGATAGTGGTTACTACAAGATTATCAAAGAAGATGGGGGAAAGCTAGATGCGGTCATCAACGGAAAGTGGCTTAAGGCATACTACGCCTAATCACTTCCCCGCAACATGCTACATCAAAAATGTGAACGTCCGTACACCCTCTCTACTTTTACTTTCTTTCTTTCCAATTATCGAATTTCAATACAATCCAATGATTAATGGAATTTCTTTATTTCATCAAAAAAAGAAGAGAGGAGCCTTCAAATCTTGTGATACAAATCGTAAAAGCCCATCTAGTAAATTATAATCCCTACAAAATATCATCTTCAACCGACCATGATATCTTTCACCCCCGCTCTTCAAGTCTCGAGTTAACTCTTCAATCCTCCGAGACTCCAAAATGAAGCTTTCTCCTCTTCCGCATGGCTTTTGTGGCAAGAATCACACCAAGAAGAATACCAACTCTGTCGACCTTCACAATATTGAGACAATGCCGCAACCACCGATGTTAAATTCCAAGGATTCACGAGGTGGACACCATGTTCTCCCACCTTTGAATGGATGACTCTGCAGACACACGAGATGGACATATTCTCCATCTCAAAGAATCATTGGAAAAAGACAGTTCACTACGGAAACCAAGGCGGACGATCAACACTTCACTACGCTCCCGGTAGCTATATGGTCGTATGTCTTCCATATCCTCGTATAAAGGACCACGAATTCTTTTCGCACCAAGAAACCGCCAACATTCTCGATAATTGGAGGAGAGACACCTCATACGAGTCCCGAATGACAAACCTGCATAGGGGTATTCATAACAAGAGAGCCCTAAATCAGCGTTCTCCAAGTCTGCAGCAGTCAACGAGGTTGGATTTGAAGGGAGGGGAACGACTAGGTCATCCTCTTCAATAACAATAACGCATGCTCCAACGGGATATCTCTGCATGAAAGGGAAATTTTCCATTCATCAAACAAGCGGTGAAGCGTACGTCAGTCCACCGAAGAAGAAGAAAATATACCGGTATGATTTTCTTAACCCGAATAACCTTTGTTGGGATGCTCCTGCAAGAGTCAGACCTCGTGCCTTCACCTGGAGAATCTGGATGGTTAGAAGATGATTCGTCTCTGTGCGACATGACAAAGAGATAAACTCAACAAGAAGAACCCTTTCTCAAACGAGGGAGATGATGCAATTACGTTGGGTATGAATACGGAACCTTAAAGAAGGAAAGGAAGTAATGATGGACATAACACTTCCAGATTTTTGGCATGGATGATGCCCTGATTGAAGCCGCGCGTGAAGGAAGGCAAAATAAGGAAACTTTGCTATCTGTAGAAACATCTACTCCCTCCTTGTTTACACCGGTCCCATCAAGCTCGCGCCAGTCTCCCCAAACTTCCCAACAACCTCCCAAGTCCCGCCAGCTAGCACGCTCAGCTTCCCCATCTTGCGCCGGTCCCGCCAGCTAGCACGATCAGCTTCCCACTTTGCACCGGTCCCGCTATCTAGCACTCTTAGTTTCCCAACTCGCGACAACTTCTCAATGCCGCCCAGCTTCCTGTCTCTCACAACACTAACTTCCCAATTGTGCCAGCCTCCCGATTTGCGCAAAACTGCCAGAGACAAGGATTCCAAATCCTATTTATAAAAAGGTCAGACAAGCCTCCTCAATTCTCTTTACTATTTGTTGTTGATAGTTTGTCACCATCTCATGCTTACCTCGCAACAAAGCTCCTTGCCCGGAGCTGCTGGGGACTTAATGTTGATGGTGGATTTTAAACAAAGGGTAAAATCGTAAAACCCCAAATAACCTAATGTCACCGGTGACACATTTATTAGAACATTTAATGCATGTAGTCAGTAATTAATAGGGGGTATTTATTCAAATTAGGGTTACAAAAAACAAAACCCTAATTCCCCTCTGTGTCAATGGCAAATCATGCCAGCCACACCTAGCCCAAGCTAGCCGCGCCATGCCAAACGCACTCGTCCTTGGCCCTAGCTATGCTAGCCACACCAAACGCGCCAAAGCATGCCAACCATGCTAGCCGCACCTCCGTGCCAATAGCAAATCATGCCAGCCACACCAAACGCGCCAAAGCATGCCAACCATGCTAGCCGCACCTCCGTGCCAATGGCAAATCATGTCAGCCACAACTAGCCGAAGCTAGCCGCGCCATGCCAAACACACTATGCCTTGACCCTAGCTATGCTAGTCACACCAAACACGCCAAAGCATGCCAACCATGCTAGCCGCACCTCCGTGCCAATGGCAAATCATGCCAACCACACCTAGCCCAAGCTAGCCGCACCTATGTGTCAATGGCAAATCATGCCAGCCACACCAAACGCGCCAAAGCATGCCAACCATGCTAGCCGCACCTCCGTGCCAATGGCAAATCATGCCCGACCACACCAAACGCGCCAAAGCATGCCAACCATGCTAGCCGCACCTGCGTGCCAATGGCAAATCATGCCCGCCCACACCTAGCCCAAGCTAGCCACACCTGCTCCAATGGCAAATCATGCCGCCCACACCAAACGCGCCAAAGCATGCCAACCATGATAGCCGCACCTCGTGCCAATGGCAAATCATGCCATCCACACCTTGCCCAAGCTAGTCGCGCCATTCCAAACACACTCTGCTTTGTCCCTAGCTACGCTGGCCACGCCACGCCAAGCCAAACACCCTTACCTTGGCCCTAGCCGCGCCATGCCAAAGTAGCGCCCGCACCTAGGCTTGCAAACCGTGCAACCTAGGCAAAATTGGCCACGCATGCCATTGGCACATGCCAACACGCTCGCTGGTAGCTTTTCTCACCAGGGCGTGGCCCTAATGGCCGAGCATGCCATTGGCACATGGCAACACGCCGTCGGTAGCTTTTTCACTGTGCGGCCCTAATGGCCGAGCATGCCATTGGCACATGCCAACACGCTCGCCGGGTAGCTTTCTCACCAGGGCGTGGCCCTAATGGCCGAGCATGCCATCGGCACATGCCAACACGCTCGCTGGTAGCTTCTCTCACCAGGGCGTGGCCCTAATGGCCGAGCATGCCATTGGCACATGCCAACACGCTCGCTGGTAGCTTTTCTCACCAGGGCGCGGCCCTAATGGCCGGCCCTAATGGCCGAGCATGCCATTGGCACATGCCAACACGCTCGCTGGTAGCTTTTCTCACCAGGGCGTGGCCCTAATGGCCGAGCATGCCATTGGCACATGCCAACACGCTCGCTGGTAGCTTCTCTCACCAGGGCGTGGCCCTAATGGCCGAGCATGCCATTGGCACATGCCAACACGCTCGCTGGTAGCTTTTCTCACCAGGGCGCGGCCCTAATGGCCGGCCCTAATGGCCGAGCATGCCATTGGCACATGCCAACACGCTCGCTGGTAGCTTTTCCTACCAGGCCGTGACCCAAATTGGCCGCGCATGCCATTGGCACATACCAACACGCATCGCTGGTAGCTTTTCTTACCAGGACGTGACCCAAATTGGCCACGCATGCCATTGGCACATGCCAAAACGCATCGGAGCCGATAGCTTTTCTTACTGTGCCATGGCCCTAATGGCCGAGCATGCCATTGGCACATGCCAACATGCATCACCGGTAGCTTTTCTTACCAGGACGTAGCCCTAATGGCCATGCGTGCCATTGACACATGCCAAAACCCACGCCGGTAGCCTAACTTGCAAATCGTGCAACCTACCACCAAGGCATTCGCACATGCCATTGGCACATGCCAAACACGCCACTAGCGACTCTGCATTGCCACTAACACTCAACGTACAACCTACCACCAAGGCATTCTGCACATGCCATTGGCACATGCCACACACGCCACTAGCAGCTCTGGCATTGCCACTTGCACTCAAGGTGCAACCCGCAACAAAGGCATTCCGTACATACCATTGGCACATGCCACACGCGCCACTAGCAGCGCCACTTTCACTCAAGGTGCAACCAACACTCGAGACATCAACACAAACCGGGGGATGCTTTCCGGGGTCTTGGTTTGGCGGTCACAAAGATGCACAGTACACTACGCTCACATTTAGAAAGCGTGAATAGGAATAAAGCGGTTAAATAAATGAGGAAATAATGGTGAAAACGTTTTCACCCATAAACACCATGCGGTTACCACCTCCTCCCATTATTTCACCCTTTACTCTCTTCCTTCATGAGGCTAGGGTACGTTTCAATCTCGACTTGTATAAATAGGTCTTACCTATTTCCACCGGACAACAAGTCTCGGTCAGGAGAAAAATACAACACTCTCAGAAAAGGCAACTTTGCAAGTCATCAAAAAGCTTTCATCTCTTGCAAGCTTCCTAAGCTTTCACTTTCTCGATACAAGTCGAGACACTACTCTCCCAACTATTCTGGTCTCAACACCTTTCTTTGCTTCCCTCCCCAAATCAACCCTTCTCCTCCACTTTGTGACCGGCAAGTCCTGAACGCCATTCCTTGGTTTAGGCCGGACTTGTACAGATTGATCTCTCGAATCTATAAAGTGCTCACGTGCAGCACATTTGTTTAGGGTTTAAACCAGTTTCTCACTCACCTACCAAATTTACCAAAATCGGCGGAAACGATTTTTACCCATAAACAAGTACCCACGAAGATGGTTTAGGGATTTCAATCTCATCAAAGATCGCCCAATCGATATATCCAAAGTCCCAAGAGGTGATTCTCTATGTTTACATATGAAGCAAACTTATTAAACTAATATTTGATTTTATGATTTAAACTTCCTTTATTGAACTTTAGTGCTTCTGATTACAATCTTGGGTTTTTTATTTTCAAGTTTTTCGTTCAGTTAAGGGAAGGAAGGAGTCTGAAGACTACTATCAAGAATCTATTACACATCCGAATAAAGCCACGATCTTCAGAATCTTCAGTTTTTCATACCAAAAAGGTTTTGGTTTCCTCCATTTAATTTGGACTATTAATTTTGTGGTTTTTCTCAAAATTTTCAATTATGTGTAGTACAATTGGATGCATCGTTCTTCTTAATTTTCAAAATTATATGAATTTTCAGTTCATACACAGGTTGGTTTGGTTTCTACTACTGTAGTTTTAGATTTTTCAGTTCCATTGTACTGTTGTTATTGTGCATTTTTCACAATTTTCCAATTGATATGGTTAGTTCAATTGTTTCATTGCTCTGCAGATATTAGATAAAGGATTACACCCATTAGCTGCATTGTTCTTCTTATAACATTTGATATATTGCAGGTAGTACTATGTCTCTTCGTTCACATATCTATTTGAAAGTAATAGAGATATAAGATCTCTCACACTTTTGATTTCAAGTTGATCTCTAAGCAGCATGTTCAATTGTTTATTATTTTCAAAGAGCAAACCTAACGCGCTTTAACTGTTTGTTAAAATGCTGGGCAGAATTTCATCCTAAATTCTGTTGTTTTGTGATATAATCCATAACTCTGAGGCTAAGTTTCAGGTAACTATTCTTATATTTTTTCAATACTTTTTCTTTTTTTTGTTTCACTTCTACTTTTTTTGTTTGTATGTGATTTTCATGAAATGAATATACATTCTTCATGTTGAAGAATAGAAGTGGATTTGGAAAAGTACTTATGAAAGCAATTCTTATATATTGATTTTCGTTTCGTGAAGAATGCTATTAAAATTTCTTTTAGAAGACTTCTGTTAGTATTACTAAACTAGCTCCTTGGATATAGAATGATAATACTAAACTAGCACTTTGGAATTAAACACACAAATCATAATAGCATGAACCATGAATTATTTTATTTTTTAGATGCTTGAATGTCCTGATTTTCTCATGATGCACTTTGCTCAGTAGTTGTTTGTATATTATTACTTGAAGATCCCTTAGGATCCATGATAAAGTATTAGACTCTTAAACTATGTTTTTTATGTGATACAGTTTAGGTCTATGAGAAACTCCAAGCAAAAGGGTACCTTGATTATGAACGAGCGAGTTTTAATTACATATGAAAAGTCACCAAAAGGAGAAGGATTATGTAAGACATCCGCCAAAGTTAACACTAATTTGTTCACTGTTGAACAATGCTCTGGAGTATGGAAGTTGGAACGCACACATTGGCACTGTCATCAAATCTTACTTTGGTAAATTTTCTATGCAACTTCTCACAATTTTGTTACTTTGAGTGGCATCCATTCATTGTGTGGATAATACATAGAGGGTACACTCTTTACTTCTTTTAATTACCTATACATTGTGTTGCTAATACTTTGCAGATCGATTGAATTAAAAAATTCTTATCTAATTCTGTTATTGCCTCCAGAGGTATAATATGAATGTGTTGTTGTATATAGTTGTTATAATCATTGCCCAATATTGACTGAAATAGTTTTTCACAAATGTTTGTAAGTTTTTGAACATTGAACAAGGCTTATCTCATTCTTTCCTTTCACCTCACGCTTTTACACAAGGAGCATTAGCTGTAGATGCAGATTAGAATGCAAGCCAGGTGTTTGACCCCCTATATTTTTGTATGCCAGACTAACTACAGAACAAGGCTCATAATGTCTGCAGAATTCCCGAGCAATTTTGGCCATAGACTCATAGTGATTTTGATGTTTTCATAAATCTAAATTAGACTAAAAATTAAAGATCTTGAACCCGAGCACTTTGGTCACAGATCTTGAACCCGGAAGAAGAATCATTTTGGTATTCGATGAATACAGGTACTGCTTTAAGAATTCTTAGAAAAATTGAATTGGTGTACTGCAATTTTGGTATTACTTCTTGCTTTCTTAATTGTTTTTTTGATTAAATAAATTTTGGTGAATGGGCTTGGAAATGACTTTGTGTATTTAGAGCGGAATTAGGATCAGTCCCCTTAGAGACGTTCCATCATATCGAAATCGAATAAACAGTTGAAATCTAAGTGGATTTATATTGGAATCTAGGTAGATTATTATTTGGTAGGTCAAATTTCCCCTTCGTAGAGACATTGCAACTGTTATACTTCAGACATGATTAGGTATTATCTATGTGCTTATTTAGTTCAGGTGGTGAAGTTCTTAAATTTACAAGAAAAAAGAAAGAAATAAAAAAACTCTATTTTGGCTGGTCAATATATGTTTGTTTGGTTTCATAATGTAATCAACGACATCAGAAATATAGGTTGGAGTAATTCATCTCAACTTGGTGGTGCAAAAGTAACCTGGTGTAAAGATTAATTTTTCCTTAATATTGCAGGCACTTCTTGAGATGGATCCATCTCTACATTTAGCAACCACAAGTACCAATGGATGAAGCAACCTAGCATTTATCGAGGAATGAATGAGGCACATGACATAACATAGAACCTGAATAAGGAAAGATAAAACTGTTAGCAAGCCGACCTCCATGAACGAAACTGTTAACAGCTCTTGGATGTCATTTCCGTTGCTGCTTAGGTGATTTGGAAGCTCAAAGATCCACATGGTGCATCTATATAGTGAGAGTCACCAGATTTAAAAGTCACGTGCAACACTAAAAGCTCAACTCCAATTACTGCAACGGTAAAAGCTCAAAGCCAGCTACGACAGCAGCCAAGAATGCTTCAATCAAGAAGGGTAGGGAATAACAAGAATGCTTGAGTTGCAGTTCCTGAGAAAAAAAGCAATCAATGGTTTTTCAACACCAGCCCACAGAGCGCGTTGTTCTAGAACTAGCAACATGATTGAGAAAATCAAATTCGTGCAAATCCGTATATGAAACGTTATCTATGTACATCAGTACATATGCTCAAGATGGCAAACCAACAATCCCAAAGATAAAAAAAAAAGAGTGGCAGACCAAAGTAGTACCAGTTATACCATTAGAGAGAGATTGTATACTGCGGCGATGAAAACGGGAGATTAAGAAATCTAAAAATACGGTATATAGAGATTGTATATTATGACTTAGCATGGGGCTCAGGGAACGAATTTTGAACCGTACCTGAATTAGATTATATTTCCCGGTGCGAAACACGGGTTACTATCTACTCCCTCCGTTCTTAAATAATAGGCTGGTTTCTATAAATAAATGTTACAAAAAAAATAGGCTGGTTTCCTAATTGGGAAAGTCAAATGTTACTTTATTTTTCCTTAACCATTTTTCTTTAACTTTTTTGATGACAAGTGTCACATGACCATTTCACTTTACTTTTTTTCTTTGAAGTGTCATGACCATTTCACTTCACTTTTTTATTGACAAGTATCATGAGGACCACTTTCAATGATTGACTCTCTTAATTTCCTTAATTTTCTCAAAAAACAAAACCAGCCTATTAAAAAAGAACGGAGGGAGTAGTTGGTATTGAAATTGATAATAACGTGAAGAGGGATGAAGTCGGGTGTTAGTGAGAAAATTGATGGAAGGTGAAAAGGGTAAGGAAATGAAGAAAAAAGTCATGGAATGGAAGAAAAAATGAAAAAGCGGTTGCACCTGGTGGCTCATCTTATGCTAATCTGAACCAGATGATTGACGAAATACTAAACTCAAGTGCTAAAATTATGAGTAAATTTTTGATGGGGGCGTTTTATGATGGGTGCATGGGGGACAAATCATGTCTTGACATGTGTTTTTCCAATTAATTGTTTTAACAAATTCTGGTACCATAAATATAAAGGGATAATCAATATTTTCACCAAAAATTCACTTCTTTTATATATTTGAAAACAAAATTTGATGGAATTAATTTTTAACAGCGACACATGTTAAGACATGATTTGTCCCCCACACCCCATCAAAAAACGCCCCCATCAAATATTTTTCCTAAAATTATCGGTTAACATATCATTTTACAATTTGCTGAGCTTGGGTTCAATAATTTTTAATGAACGCGTAATTGGGGGATATGGAAACTAATTGGGGGATATAGCTAAATGACAAAATAGGGATCCAAATATCCTAGCTGGGTTACCCCTTATATAATTAAATTATTAATTCCTAATTTAACCCTCCCTAATCACAATTAGTAATTAATCCTGATTAGTAAAATATTAATGATTTGGGGGATATAATTTGTGTATTTATGTTTATTTGAATTTGTGTGGGTTAGTTGAGAGTAGAATGAGGGAAAAAAATTTTGAGTAGAATTTTTTTTTTTTTTTGAAAATGGAAGATGATTGTGATGAGAGACTTACTTGTTGCTAAATCTTTAGCTCAATTACAACAAAGAATCATATCTTCAATCTTCGATTAATGATAACAACTCACAATTGAGTGGAATTTTTTTTTGAAAATGGAAGATGATTGTGATGAGAGAATTACCGCTAATAAGAGGTTGAAAATTTGATTTTTTTCTTTGAATCCACCATTGTTGCGGTTGAAAAGCTTGGTGCCGCCATGGTATTCAACCAAAAACCCATGCGGGCAATTGTTGGAAATGTTCATAAATTGTTTGCCACTATCCGGGGGGTATGGGGGCGCGTAGCCCCGAGGGGCCGATTTTTTCTCGGTTTTGATCTTCGAATGTTGATTTTTTCTCGGTTTTGAACAGTACCGCATGGTAATCTAGTTTTCGAGCATGTTAGGTACATGTTCCTAAGCATAGTATTTTGCTTAAATGTCTATGCCTTTAAGATGAAAAGTATCCAGAATGTTGATTTTTTTTTTCACTTGACTACCGCATTGATAGGAAATTCTCGAGCATGTCGGTATCATGTTCCGCATATGGTCTTCATCAATTCCGACATGGTCTTCATCACTTCCGTTTGAATTTTTTCAGTATTAATCGAGTCCCTTAGGCATGGTCACAGCTATGAAGACCATGCCGTATTGTTTTCCCAAGATGGTCTTCATATCAACCACCATGCCTGCAGTGGGACTGATTAATACCAAAAAATTCAAACGGAATTGATGAAGACCATGCCGAATTGATGAAGACCATATGCTTGAACATGGTACCGGCATGGTCTTCATCAATTCCGGCATGGTCATCATCACTTTCAGCATGATCTTCATCACTTCCGAATAAAAAAAATTGGTTTCCAAAGTGAAGAGAAGAGAATTTGATATAGAGTGGGGAGAGTTTAGAATTTGAAAGGGAATGGGAAATATTTGGGTTTCAAAGCTCCACCCCTAAATAAGATTAATAAGAAGTGGAGATGGAAATGGGGATATGATTTTGTTTTTTGATTTTAAGTTTTTGATTTTTATTTCGTGGGAAGAGTATTTTAGTATTTTCATAACCAATGGTCACCCCTTAGCCGAAATCATGGGTTGGGGGAAGTAATTCATATCCCCAATTAGTTTCCATATCCCCCAATTACGTTCTTTTTAATGTCTCTTTTTTTTATTTTTTGGTTTAAGCATTTAATGTCTCATGAGAGAGTCATTTTATATAAAAAATAATAAATAAAAAAATACTAAAAAATAAAGGTAGGTTGATTTTAGGGATATTTTGACTTTGGGTCACAACTTTGTGACCAGAGTTGCGTTTGGGTCACGCCAAAATTTTAATTAGAGTTTGGGTCACGGACCGTCATTGACCGTCTTGACCGTTAGTTATTAATTATTTATTTTTAAATTCTCCACTTCATGATTATTGAACGGCATGCGGGGCACAACACCGGTTAGCTGCAAGATTTGATAAATCAAAAGTTATTGGAATGGAATGTTATACGAATTTTGAGTGTAGAAGGATAATATTACTATTATCGATGGCGCAACCATCATCACCATCACCATCACAGTCGGTGATTGGAGTTCCCGTCGTAATCATTTTGGGTTCAGTAAAACCTGCAGAGACGACACTTTAGGAATTCTTCTGCATGCACAACAATTTGTCTAATTTGTTAGTTGGGGTTAACATTACCATCACCACCTCCGTGTTTAACTGTCACCAATTTCTCCCGACACTTCATCTTTCAATCCAATCCTGATTCTAATGAATATCCGATGAAATGCAAGAAATGGTGTGGAGATCATGGCAGAACGTACGTGAAAAGCAAAATGATACGCAGACGTTGGATTATATATGATCACTATTGTTGTTGTGCACCTCAACCGCCACCACCACCACCTCCTCCACCATTTCCTCTTCCGACACCCCCAACACCAACGCCACCATCACCTCCTCCACCATTTGCAGCGCCAATCATTTCCACAACCATTAACCCCCAACCCATCATCCTCACCTCCATCTCCAACATTCCTATCACCATTTTCCCCTAACCCATCAGCGTTACCGCCATCTCCAATACTCGTACCACCATTCGCCCCCAATTCATCAGCTTCACCTTCATCTACACTACCATCATGCCCCAACCAATCATCCTCACCTCCGTCTCTAACACTCCCACCACGGTTTGCCCCCGACTCATCATCAGCGTTGCCTCCATCTCCAACATTTCCACCACCATTCGCCACCAACCCATCACTGTCACCTCAATCTCCAAATTTCAACGTGTCTTAGAATAAATCAATGGGAAGAAGACGAGGATATAGCCAGTAAATAAATTAAATGTTTGATTTAAATGTGTAATTTGAATAATTTAATTTTTTTTGGATGGTCAAGACGGTCAATGACGGTCCGTGACCCAAACTCTAATTAAAATTTTGGCGTGACCCAAACGCAATTCTGGTCACAAAGTTGTGACCCAAAGTCAAAATATCGCTTGATTTTATTATCTTCATGCAATACTAAATATTTTTCAACGGATTCATTTCTTTTCAACTGTTGCAAATTATTTTAACATATTTCTTTTGTTATTAGAAACTGTGCGTCATATTTGAGTTCCATCCTAACATCATCAAAAATTGCAGAGCTCTTTCTCAACAACAATGTTCAGTGAACTGGGTCTGTTAAGTAGGTACAGGTTAAACGTATCCAGCAAAATAAATGAAAGAAATCGTACAGTGTATTTAATCTTGTGGCAATTAACAATGCGCATGCTTTCAATTGATACATTCGTGAATCAAAGAAATGAATTCAGAGAGTAACTTCAAATCTTATTTGCTATAAGCACATGAAAGGCTTGTTCATGCATTCTCTTGCAATACAGCTTCTTTTGTTATCAGAGAAAGTCTTTTGATTTTTAAGGTACAAATGGATGATCAACTTTCTATTAAAAATCTCATCACAAGAATTACTTGCAAACTGAATTCAGGTGGTGGTGATGATGATAACAAAATGACTTTTAACTCATCAGCGTCGGTCGTGGCGAGCAATATCGACATCTTAACACTAATTTTATTGTGCTTACCAGTGAAATCTCTTCTTGTATTCAAATTAGTCTCAAAACAATGGTTTTTACTCATCTCTGATTCCAATTTCACTCGCATGTACACTGTTCGAGCTGGCAGTCGTCCCATTCCTGGATTGTTCATACAAAGTGAGTTTCCACAATTCCTAGTTCTTGACAAATCCAATATCAATGTTAAGCATGTCAAGATGAGACTCATGAACTTGGTGAATGATATTTCAATTGACATCAAAAATAATAGAACACAAATTCTACATTCTTGCAATGGTCTTATTCTTTGTCACAGTGGTGGAGACACCTATAGCATCTACAATCCAACAACCGGTCATAGCAAAATCCTTCCTATACCATCGTCATTTTGTAACCACCGTAGTGCTCATTTTCCTATCATAATTTTAGCTTAGCCTTTGATCCAATGAAGTCATCTTATTATGAAGTGATTTGTGTGCAAGTTGCTTCCCCGTCGGAGGTTTTTAGCCATAACGTTGAAATATACTCTTCAAAGACGGATTCTTGGAGGATTATTGAAGGGTTTCTGGTAGAAAACTCTGGTCCGTTAATTTCATCTGGTGTCTTTTGGAATGGTTCATTGCACTGGATGCCATATGGGAATCAGTTAACATATTTTGATATAGATAGAGAACTATTAAGAACCATGTCGATGCCACCCTCTGCTGAAGGAATGAGAGACGAAATTGAGTACTTTGGTGAGTGTAAAGGGCATTTGTATATTATTCATAAGGCTGATTGCAGAGCAGAATTTGATATATTTGAGATGGAGACTGATTATAGTGGATGTATTAAAAGATATCATGTAAGTCTCAATAGGGTACCAATTGAATTACTTGATGCAGAAGTGAAACAGTGGTGGAATGAATTATTTGGTATAGATGGGAGAATTATGCTCGACTTCAATGTTTTGCTTGTTGAAGAAAATGAACCAGACTCATTCAAGTTAGTTTTGCGAATAGAAAGAAATTATGTTTCTTACGATACAAGAGACCAGAGCTTCAAGATTATTTTTGGTGTATCACCTTCACTCTTGACAACATGTGCAGGCTTTTTTTGTACACGGAAATCACTTTTATGCTCAAAGCTCAATGCGTATCAATGCATTGACTCTCTTGCTTCAGTTTAATTACTATATTTACGTTCGTTTTGTTTAATATCTTGTTCTGTTTTCTGATCAAGTACTATATATATGACAATCAGAGTTATTTTTCTTGTGACAAAAACATCCACAAGCTCAAATTACAAGAAACTGTTTAGCAAAATTTAAAATCTAAAAGATAAAGATATACCCCCTCCGTTTCTGGAAAAGAGATACTTTCACTTTATCAATTTGGCCTATTTTTAGGCTAAAATGAAAAAGTGAAAGTATCATTTTCCAAAAACAGAGGGAGTATATTATAGACTGTCGTAACTAGTCTAATAAAGGATTAAGAACATGTCCCATAAACAGCACTGCGCCACTTTGCAACTCTCTAATTATGAACATGAAAGGATGATCTGCTACGAAATCCACAGGAGGAGGGGGAGGAGGAGGGGGGCCACAAGAAAAATACATGAAATCCTCAACAACAGCCGTAGAAGCAGCAGCTTCGGTTCCAGATTCATCGATTTCAAGAAAACACTTGTGGTAAACCTTTGAAACATAAAGATTACCGTTATCGTCAAGATTCACCATCTCAGTCAGCTCTGCCTTCCGTTCATCAAAGGGCAATCCTAGTCCGACTCTCTGTAGAACACTTTTTGCTTCAAAATCGAAACAAATTTTGAACTTGGGAATCTTGAATTCTCCTGTTGGAACTCCTCCCAAATAAGCTGGGAGATACTGATCCATAAATGCAGCAGGATCAGAGCTCACCTTTTCTATAAGTTCACCGAGCCCATCGGGCTGCTCGGGCAAAATTATGTACATCGAAAAATATGGATTGATGTTGGAATCCATTAGGTATGAGAGTTGCAGTACTTTAAAGCTATCATAACAACTAATACACTGATAATCAGTCTCTGATGACATGAAGGGAACGTCTACTGGTTCTTTTCCGTCGAGGAGATAGAACTTTGACATCTTAGTTAGTGATGGTTGAAATTGATATTCGTAAAAAGATCCTTTGAAATAGAGTGAATTAGCCAATATAAGTTTGGTACGTTCATTCAGTGCATCAGCAGGTAGGAGATCTTGAATTAGTCCATTGGTTTCCTTTTCGGCCCATGCATTCACCTTCTTCAGCACTTCTGTGCCCTGACGAAATCCGGTGCATTCAATTGTTAGAACGACGAAACAAAGAAAATGACTGCAAATAACACATTAAACAAAACCGAAAAATACAAAACAAGAACAACAATGTAAAGACGTTTGCCTGCGTACCTTATTTGCGAAATCAACAGTCTCGGCTTCCGCTTTATAAACTGAACGAGCAACTTCTTGGAATGCAGGTTTAAGAGAGGAGTTGACCCAAACACCGCCAACGAAAGACAGGTTTGGACCTTCAAGTCCGGTTTCTGTTTCGCCACACATGTCAATGAGCTTAGAGTGAATAGAATTTAGATTGCCGAGACTTTCACAATTGAGAAATCCTAAAAGCTGTTGCAAAGTTTCACCACTTGCTCCAGAAGCTAGTAACCCTAGAGCAGCTTCCATCGAGAATGGAGAGAATACAAGATTCATATTCTTGGACTCGCTTAACCACACGTTTTTAACGAGTTTCATGCAAGGATTGACGCTCTTTTTTGGTAGATTCATGTCTATGATGCTAAGAAAACCTAGAACAAGTAAATAAACCAACCACAGAGAGATTGATGAAAAGTTGAAAACTAAGAAATTGCAAAACTAAACGTTCCACGGATTTAAGCCTCTATTTATAATGTAGATCGGTAGGACTCTATACACAAATACCTTTTGTAACTCGGTAATTGCCAAACATATATAGACTGATTGCTAAACGGAGAAAACTTCCATAAACTAGGAAAAACGACAGCAAAGCCAAAAATAATCGACCCTATGTCCGTAGCTTTAGTCAAAACTGCGTCTCGATATATTCTCCAAATATGCTAGAGCTTTCGACATTATCCAAAATCTTAAATTCATCGTGACATATAAAAAAATGACATATAATAACGTTCGCAGTTTTTTTTTTTTCCGAAGGCGTTTTAACTTTTTTATTTATCATGCGGGAGCTAGTTTGATGCTGAGTCAGATTATCGACGCCAGAGCTAGTGACATACTATAAATTATTTTAGCAATCTCCTTGACAAAGAGCAACCAAGTTCTGTTTTGGCGTTGTAGAGTTTGTTTTTTTGCTGCTATGACCCTAACCCTGGAACTGTAAACGAAATTGCCAGTGAGGAATGGAGAACTATAAACACTTTCAAGCAATTCCACACATGAACAGCCACGTTTCACCGAAAGATCTTGGAGTTCAAACTAAACAATCTTGTATAAGAGGCACTCTAACATGATTGAGATTTATTTGATAACCAAGAAGTGATAGAATGATGAAGAGTCTGTGGTTGATTGGAAGATCAGAAGTTTGAGTATGTATTTCCTATGATTTTTTCTGATTGATATTCTTCTTTCGCGCATTTAATACTCGTCGACCGGTCTGCATAATGTCAGGGTTTCATGTCGAGAACATTTTTTTTAACTCCCTCTTGCCTCAATTGTTGGTTTGATTTAAGGGATTTATTTAACGGTACATGGGATAATTCCGCCGCTGTATTCATACCGTTAAGAAACATATATTACTACTTAGAATTTGAATTGGTGAATAATGAAGGCGTGTCACCATGAATCCCACCTTACTTGAGAGCATGCATCTATTTAACTAGATGAAACTCCACTTCAATGCCTCCAACATTATACTTAATTAGATATCTTTATGACCCTGAAAAATTTAAGAATTATATACTCAACATAAGAGTCGGGAAGGTAAGTACTAGCATCCACTGACTTGATTTTAAACACGAAGTTGAATCAATATATGTCATTTGATTTCGATATTATAAATTCTCTTTGTTTTCCAGTACCGTGAAAAAGTTGTCCAACTTGAACCCATAAAAGTCCCTAAAATGGGTGTTCTTACTTGGTCTTTCTTATCATCGTCATATCCACAAACCTGTTTCTTGGATGCCGCCAATTTTGCTTCCCAATTGGAAAATACAGGACCTATCTTGATCAATTAAAAATACTGTACAGAAACTGCCTTTGTCCCACGGTCCTAGATTAAATTTTCAGCTGCCTAAATATTCCACAGGTTCTTTTCAAAAAAAAAAAAAAAATTCCACAGGAAAGAATTTTGATCTAGCAGCACCAATACTTAACACTTGGCATTTCATGATGTCACTAAACTATACTTCAAACCATAGTTAGGTATGATTTTCCTTCATTTTAATTTCTCTTCATTACATTACCATCACCAATATGCATGTGTCCATCTATTGCATACCTTCGTCAAATCTTCTCGTGAAAAATCCTGAAGCGGAAATATGAAAGATAATAATAAATGGCTGAAACTACTTTGATTGAGATTTCATGGTCCTGTTAAAGTATAAATCTAAATCAGGGTACTCTCCGTCATATAGAGAAGCATGACGCCGTTCATGAGCAGCCAAGTCTATCTTAATGGTTGTATATGCAATCGTCCACCCATCACAAATTTACCATCACTGTTAATGGAAGACCTTTTCAAGATTACTCACCCAAAAAAAACACCATTAAAAGATTCGAATTTTCATTCCAATCAAAGAATTGGGTTCTGAATCTTTGCATCATATTTTGAAAAATTTGGGTACTCATCAAATTAAATATGATTACTTAGTCATTACTTCACTTATGTTTTCATGGAAAAATTCATTTCAAATAGTATTCAGATAAGCAATCAAGAGTGGTAGTGGTGAATCCACAATCTATTGTGCTGATCACCTCTTTCGGGAGTTAAATGGAAGTCACTATAGAAGAGGAGAAGAGGTAGGGCTGGTGGTGGGGGTAGGAGGAGAGAATAATTACCACAATGGGCTATGGTTTAGGAAGGAAAATCATACCCAACTATGGTTTAAAGTATAGTTTGTTAGAGCATCCACAACGTGAGTATAACCAAATTTTTTTTAAAAAATGACGCAGTGGAGACGGAGTAAAGACCAAAGACCAGACTATAACCAAAACCCAGACCATATTTAGTCTTTAGTCTGGTCTTTAGTCGGGCGCAATTGGTGCGTTACGCCCGAACAAAGGCGTAATGAGAAAACTCCGTCTCACACTAAAAGACAAAAAAAAAAAAAAATGGGCGCAACTTAAAGTTGCTTGAATGGGGCGTAGCTCAAACTTACGCCCCATTAAAAAAAAAAAAAAAATTTCAGGCGTAACCTCAAAGTTACGCCTGATGACAATGGGGGCGTAACTTCCTCTTACGCCTGATTCAGGCGTAACTTCCTCTTACGCCTGACCAAATTTTAGTCTCTCCCACTGCGTTGCAACACGGACTAAACCCAAATTTTCAAATTTTTTTACTCTTTGATTTTTGGTATATGATCGCACCACTGCAGTTGCTCTTAGACATCACAAATTGCCAAATGTTAAATAGTGGTGCAGCTAGATCAACATTCTTTCCAGGAAGTAAGCCCATAACGATTGATCTTACGTTATCATTATTAACGTGTAGACTTTATCATTGCCGCCTAGTTTCTTCACTGCCGCATAGATCTTCACACTTTAATCGTGATTAGGTGACGTCACACAGTTCGTCATCCTGGATATGTCGTGTGCGTTCGTGTTCGCTTACTATTAAAGGATTTACTTCGCATACTAAATGAGTGTGCGGTATTTTGTACCCACATTTTGCCTCTTCTCATATCGTTCTTTTGGTAGAAAGTGCGGTATGAGAAACTCTAGTTTATTGTTTTGCCGCGCCAGTTCATCTTTTCGTATTCTTTCCGACCCACATGCTTCTGTGATTTCGGCTTAACCGTCTACACGTGTTGACTTTCTTCCCCTTTCAACCGGCACGTCTTGATTTAACCGGTTATCTCTTTTCCCTATTTATTGACTGGGGTGAGGAGAGATAATTTTTTCTCTTCTTTATTTTCCTTCTTCTTCTCTGCAAATCTTCTTCATCTTCATCCTCTTGAAGTGTTCATCCTTCGTCCTTTCAGAGATTTTGCCGGTGTTGTTCTTCTTTAAACCTTATGGATTCTCATTCAAGGTTAGTGTATTATGTTATCATTGTTGTCTTGTTTTTCTTTCTTTTGAATTTCCAACTGCCATAGTTGATCTGCTACTGTTCTTTATATTCCCATACTGATTTTGTTGCAGCAAAAGCTCCTCCTCTGGTAATCTTCGTATTACAGTCTCAAACCCTAAATCTTCTTCGAGCCCTAAAGATGATGAATCTCGCAAAAGGAAGCCTTCGCATAACAAGGTAGTAAGAAATACTTTCTTCTCTTTATAACAATATTGTTTCCTCTGTTTCTTATATGCGTTGTGCTTCGAAGGGTACTGAGGGCGAAGTTGATTGCGAGAAGAACAAGAAGGTCAAGAGAGTTCGCCGCGCTCCTACACTCAATACTTCCCTTGTCCTTTCGGAGCTCAACTATAAATACCGCCCTCTGCAGCAGGTCTCTTCTAATAATGATGTTAACATTCCTTTGGAGGACGCGGTTGCCTCTGCTTCTTTGAATGTCTCTGCGTCTTTTAAGGAAGTCGATAATTCTGAGGAAGCCACTTTGACAAAGCACGTCACCACTTCCACTTCCACTTCTGCGGATGTTGCCGCACCAAATGAAGTTACTACTATCTATACTTTTGTGAATATTCCCGCATCAGCCGGAGATACAGCCGCTCCCGTTTCAAAAGATATCGCTTTTTCTGTGATTACCCCTTCTCTTTCTATGGTTAACTCTTCCTCGTTGGAGGCCTCTGCTGACAAGAGGGTCTTTGAAGGAGTTGATTCTGCTACCCAAACTTTAGCGGATATTATTAATGTCGCTCTCTCATCCATTAGTGATCCTGCTAAACTTCGCATTTGTGATGCTCTAGCCAAGCTGTTATGTGACTCTCCACCAGACAAGTCAACTAGGAGTGAAATCTTATCACAGCTGGATCCAAGCGTCAATCTTGCTTTTGATCTTTTGGTGAATACTCTTTTGCTTACACTTTTCTATTCATGCTACTTTATCGCGTCTTTATGTTTGTTTTATTTCTTCCTTAGGAATCTCGTCACCGCCTGGTCCAAACTGAGGGATTCTCTGAGTCTAGTAGTACCATACTACAGCTTTCTCGTCAGAATGCCAAGTTAAAGGGGGATCTCCAAGCTGAATCTCTTGTATATGAAAATCTCCGCAATAAGAATCAAGATCTCAGAGGTGTGTTTATCTTTCTTTTGTTAATCACTTAAAAGGAATTTGTATTTGCGTTCGTATTTTGAATTTCTTTATGCGTATGTTAAGACTTAAATCAGAAGCGGGTTATGGAGACATTTAGCTATCAATATTCTGCCGAAGATGCTCGCGCAGATAATGAGAGATTGCATGATCAAATAGATCAATTAGTTAATAACCATTCATACTCGCTTGATCAAATTAAGAACCTAAAAAATGAGAATCTTCGTTTATTTAATCAAAATGACTTTCTAGGCTCCCAAGTATCCTATCTTTCTGGATTGTTGCATAGCGCTGATTTAAGAAGTCAAACTCTATCAGATGAAAATCGAGTCTTGGTCGCAGAGAAGCGGTCTTTTTTAAAGAAGGAGGCGATGTTTACGCGCCAATATCTTATTCTCCAGAAGACTTGCACTGATCAACAGGAATCTCTTCGCATCTTGAGAAGCCAGCATGATAAGGCTATGAAGAAATTAACCTTGGAGAATGAAAAGGTTATCCAAAGCAAGATAAATGTGACCGTGAAAATGAATAAGATTCGAGAACAACATACACAGCTAAAGGGGTCTCATGACATCCTGGTGAAGGAAAATGCTTCTCTTTCTCAAGATGAAAAGAAGATTCGATCTCGTCTCCAAGGTTTAATTGGTGATGATTTTGGTAAGGTTATGGAGGATATGAAAAGTAGTGGTCTCGCTTTATCTCAATACCTCATTTCTTAGAGGGAAGGTAGTCACATTGAGTGATCATTTCGGTTACTTGTGTTTTTTAATTGCTTATATCTTGTAGATGCAAAATTGTCGCCCTAGTGATAATTAGATGTCTTTTTGCGATGATCTCGAGAAGTCATATCAATCTACCATCTCCAAGTTCAGGTCTGATCTGGCTAAGTCTCATAAATAACGCGTGAGACTTTCAGTAGTACTTTCCTCTTCTCTAGATAGAGCAAATATGAGGTGTTTGTATCTTGAAAGTTTGATGGGGATTGCCATAGAGAACACTAAGAAGAGTGTCGCATGAGAAGTTCACGTTAAGGCTCAAACTCTCGTAGACCGAGCAGTTTGCCTCAATAACTCACTTCCTCTATTAGATGTGGAACCTCTCGATGTAGATGAAGACGATAAGCTTCATGAGCCTGACAGTGACTACTATTACGAGAGCGATGATGATGAAGGTGGAGATGATAAAGGTGGAGAAACTCTCCTTCAAGAGGATCAACCTGAAAAGGATGGATCCGGTAGTGATCTTCCTAAGGATCCAAGCCCTGATGTCAATCCCAACACTGAGTTTGATGTTGAAGTATATGCACCAGATCAAAACATGCCTCCAAATGATGCTTAGCTTTTCTTTTTCTTCAATCATTTGTGCGTCTAGATGTACTCTAACTTTGAATGTGGATTTTGTGCTATGTATTAAAGAATCACACTTATATCTCTGTTACTTTTGCATAAGATTGTCTCTAACAAGGAGAATAATACGTCCCTTATGTTATTCCCATACTTGCCTCTAATATTTTCCATGTTATAAATATTCTTTATCTTCTCATCGTGCGGTTATATACGTGCGTCATTTAATCTTTAAGTATTTTCTGCCCTTCGCTGCTTCTTTGTGCGTTACTTTTGAGTTCCTCCCCTGCAAAATAAGAATCGTTATATTTTAAAGTAATTTTGGGGTTTTTATTGAGGTTTTATTGAGTCCCCTAGTTAGAGGTCTTGTCATCCTCTCTCTTATCTCTGTCTTAGGATGTTATTGTGCGGCAAAATCGCAGGCGGTCATTACCCTTTCAAGTAATGACCCTTTGATCTTGCCTTATCATTTCTTGTATTTTTGCCTCTGCAAGATGTATTGATGCGTCAATACGACAAGTTTTATTACTCCCGTGAGTAAAAGCCTCATGATATTGACGTCTTTGACATAATTCAGCTCCCTAATGGAGGGTGTCGTCCTTATATTCACTACACCATATCCTGTATTTTGCAACGTTTGAATTTTCGGGGTGTGCAACGGATATAGACGTTGCACCCTTTGAAACGTCTATATCCGTTGCGCACTCGGGATACGTTGCTTTAAATCATAATTTTTATTTTATTAAATGAAATTAGATGGAGCAACGTATTTCAACTTTTATAAACGTTGTACACGTCATGGCATATTTTTAATATAAGGTACTTTGATGGGATTTCTGTAGTGATTTTATTTTTTATTTTCTGATATCGGTTTTAATTATTTATTTATTTTTTGAAAAACTTAAATTGATTTCATAACTCGTTTTTATTTCTCTTTCTCTCTTTCTGAACCTTTTGAACTCATTTTTCAAAGAGAGAAGAAATCTGAGATTTCTTTAGGTTTTAGGTGAAAAGCCTGAAATCAAAACCTTTATCTCTTCACCCTTTATCCTAATCGAGATCTTCGAAGGTTTCTTTCTCTCTTTTCTTTCTCTCCCAGTATCTCTGTCAAAACCCCTCTTTTTAAACTTTTCTTCCAAATCAAAATCATAGCTGATTTCAGCTGAAAAACAAAAAATTAAAACATTTTCTTCTAAACATTAATATCCTAATAAAAGCCCATATACCAAAAATCTAGATCTATTGTTAGTAACTTAATTTTTTTGAAACCCTAGAAATATTATTTTGTTCCTGAAATCGAAAAGAAACCATCAATATGATAGGTTATTGTACTTCTACAGTTCTACTAACCAACAGTTGATTGATTCCGACTTACTTTATCATCAGGTATAAACCCTAATTTTGTTTTCCAGTTCTGATGATTTTTGTTGATTTTTGTTGATTTTTCTCATAGAATTAGTGGTTTTATCCTGGTATGACTTTTTTTAGTAAAGATTTGGATTGTGTGTTTGCCTTGGGTAAATATTACTTTAAGTGCTATGAATTCTTAGGTTTAGTTTATTTTGTTTTGTTGAAGCTGTTTTAGGTTTAATTTGGGATGAATCATGTCGTTGAAGGTTTAAGGTTTTGCTGTATTGGATGAAGATAGTGTGGATAACCATTTATAGTTATCATTGTTGTCTATGTTGATGCGAGGTAAAAAATTCTAAAGTATGGTTCTGGTTCCTAGGGACTTGAAAGGTCGGGGTAATTGCACTCTATATGTAGTATATTTTTTGTTTCTCTTGTATTTGTTCCTCGCAGGTGGAGGTTTCTGTTTCCTAGCGGTGGGATAACCCTTCATACTGGTTACACAAATTATCTATAGTTGATGTATTTGTTTGTTTGTTGCAGTGGTTAAATACTGTGAAAATTTGGATTTATGTAGACTCATTGAAAAAATTATTTTCTCCGACCCTTACCAAGAGTCTGAATACAACCACTGTACTTCTCTTTATCTGGATTCTCCTTATCTGGATAATGATGCTCTCGCTGTACCGGAGGATGATGAATCAAAGCTTGAAGCTGCTGAGCTGAAGGCGAAGTACTATTCTATATCTTCATCTTGTTTTTCTTTCCGTAGTTCCTCAGAATTCTGCTATCTAACAACAAATCTTCTTATGATTTAAATCGTCTTGCAATAATGATTATCGCATGAACTGCAGGATTTGTGAAAAAGCACAAGCCTTAATACATCCTGCAGAGGCAAAAATACAAGAAATGATAAGGCAAGATCAAAGGGTCATTACTTGAAAGCGTAATGACTGCCTGCGATTTTGCCGCACAATAACATCCTAAGACAGAGATAAAGGAGAGGATGAGAAAACCCTAACTTGGGAAGAAAATAACTTTCTCTCTCCTAAATATCTTGTCTAAGATCTCCAAAACCTGACGTCATTAGGGGCGACCCCAAAAGAATTAGGGGCGACACAAAATGACAAAATATGTTGAAAATACTTATATGTCCCTTCATAATCGGTAGTTTAGAAAAAGAAAAAAAAAGTTATCTACCGATTGTGACTATGTTCTTCTCTTCCTAGCTTTGTTTTGAAATAATTAAATTTGGGCTACTACCATAACCGGTAGGCAATAAACATCATCAAACTATCGATTGTACAATCGGTAGGCAATAAACATCATGAAACTACCGATTGTGAAAACAAATAAATCCAAAATTCCATTGGTTTTTGAAAAATTTGAATTTAGGGCTACTACCATAATCGGTAGGCAATAAACATCATGAAACTACCGATTGTGAAAACAAAGAAATCCAAAATTCCCATTGGTTTTTGAAAAATTCGAATTTGGGGCTACTACCATAATCGGGAGGCAATAAACATCATGAAACTACCGATTGTGAAATCAAAGAAATCCAAAATTCCTATTGGTTTTTGAAAATTTTGAATTTGGGGCTACTACCATAATCGGGAGGCAATAAACATCATGAAACTACCAATTGTACAATCGGTAGGCAATAAACATCATGAAACTACCGATTGTGAAAACAAAGAAATCCAAAATTCCTATTGGTTTTTGAAAATTTCGAATTTGGGGCTACTATTATAATCGGGAGGCAATAAACATCATGAAACTACCGATTGTACAATCGGTAGGCAATAAACATCATGAAACTACCGATTGTGAAAACATCTCAATCATGTGAAAATGGAATCTCCTCTATATAACAAATTTCTCCTGATTGTAGACTTAACTACCGATTATGGAGGGTATATTTGCCATTTCGAAAAATTTGAGATAAGAGGTGGCTTTGTTTTAGGTTTGGGTGACCTTTTTTGTCTTTTTGTGTCGCCCTTAATTCTTTTGGGGTCGTCCCTAAAAATGCCAGGCTCCAAAAAGATCCCTTCCTCTACAAAGGCACTTGGCTCCTTATATAGGAGTTTACATAGTGGAGGACAACTAATAAAACCCCTAATTTCGGATCTGACGTGAGTCAATGCCCGTAGATTTTATCATTGCCACCCGGTTTCTTCACTGCCACATAGATCTTCAAACTTTAATCGTGATTATGTAACGTCACCTGGTTCGTCATCCTGAATATGTCGTACGCGTTCGTGTTCGCTTACTATAAAAGGAATTACTTCGCATACTAAATGAGTGTGCGCTATTTTATACGTACGCTATTTTAAATGCTCAGTTTTGGAGTCTACAGTCCCAGTTTGCAATTAAATTTTTGTCATTTACGTACGTGGGTTTTAACTCGGCAAGTTTATCAAAATGTATTGGTAGACGGTGTGTCTAATAACGTCCCTTGGAACATTTCAATGGGCGGAATCTGGCCAATGACTATAAATAATAGTTTAGCAACAAAGACTTATCACCCACTCCATTGGCATCCTGGCCATATTCTCCATGCATCAAATTATTCGCTATAATGTTAGGTGCCCTAGAAAAGTCAAAATTGCAAGACTTGAGTCAGAAAATCACCTTTTCTTACATTTAATCAAATTCTTAGTGTGGTAATTTCTTGCTTCTTTAAAAGAGAAAGTAGACTAAAAGAAATCGGTAATTCAAAATTAATGATAAGTGGAACCTAAAGTTAGAGCACAAAGATAATTCCAATGCTTTGTTTGTAATAGAAAAAAGTCAAATAAACAACAGTCGTTCTACACGTACCGTGTAAATGAACTATTCAAAAACCGCCCCCTCATATGGGGACGGGTCCCGCATGGCAGGGAATTAGCAAGGGTAGGGTCATTGGAAAGTTTGTATGAAGTCCGGTTTTGGCTTAGTTTTTTGCTCGGTTCGTTAGGAATTTTTGAATAAACAATTGGTGCTGTGACGCGTGATTCCCATTGAAAAAGACATTTTATATATCCAACCAGCTTCAACAAACTTGCATTGCCAAACATCAACTAAGGTCAACAAAAAGGAAATTATGATCAAAAAAAAATTAAAAAATGCACACATCTAATCAAACAGAAGCAAGGGTGTAGATGCATTGGTACCCAACAACCTTTAACCCCAAGAATAATCCGTTTGTTAGAAAGCTTGCAGGTACTGCACCAGAAATTATCTTGAAGCTTAAATCTTTTAGATCATAGGAGATGTACTTGTTTGGAATCAGCAAAACTAATTTTAGTGAATCTTGTTCATTCTCTTCAATAAGCAAAACATTGTAGTCAAAAAAACGTTTCTGATCGGCATCAAGTAGTTCAGACTTTAGCTGGTCGAGATTTACATGGTATCTTTTACTCCACTCACTATAATCATTCTTCATCTCATATATATCAAATTCTTCGTAATAACAACCAACCTTAATAAGATATAAATGCCCATTACACTCACCAAAGTACTTAAATCTTATTGTACTTATGCTCGCAGGTTGCGACGGTGGAATCGGCAATGTTTTTAACAGTCCTTGATCTATTTCAAAATATAGTAATTGAGACTCATTTGTTGATGGCATCCAGTGCAAGGAACCATTCCAGAAGACACCTGACGAAATTAAAGGACAAGAGAAGTCAACTTTATATTCTCCGGAAACTCTCCAAGAATCCGTCTTTGAAGAGTATATTTCAATTTGATATTTATATATCCCACCAGCCGGTTCATTTGCTTGCACATAAATCACTTCATAATAAGATGATTTTACCGGATCAAAAGCTAAACTAAGATTGCGATCACCAACGGCAAAGTTAATTGATGGTGCTGGAGGAAGAATTTTGTTATGGCCAGTTGTTGGATTGCAAATGTAATATATACACCTGCTAGTGCCAACGCTGCGACAAAGAAAAAGACCGTTGCAAGATTGTAGAATCTTTGTGTCATCTATAATTATACGGTTCAGAACCCTGAGATTTCTTGAATTGACATGATTAGCATTGATGTTGGATTCATCAAGAACTAGGAATTGTTTATCTAAGGTTATAGAACTTTGTAAGAACAATCCAGGGACAGGTTGGCTGCAGTTTTGAATGGCATGCTTGCGAATAAAATACGATTTGGAAATCAGAGAAAACCATTGTTTAGACACTAATTTGAATACGAAAAGAGATTTCACTGGTAGACACAATAAGATTTGCGTTAAGATGTCGATATTGCTAGCCACTGCGGAGGATGAAGAGTTGAAAGTTGCTGTGTTATTATCATCACCATCATCATCATCTGGATTCAGTGAACAAGTGGTGCTGAAGAGATTTGTAAGAGAAAATTGATCATTCATCGAAAAAGAAAACCTTTGATAACCAAAGAAAAACTGGGTTAGAAGAAAATGAACAACTCTCGGTATATTTTTAGCAATTAAGCTTTCAAGTTACTCTTGATTGATTCATGAATGTATCAATTTAAAGCATGCGAATTACTAGTAATGGTGACATCTTAGATACATTTTAATGTTTTTAAAAGAATTAATTATATATCTTGTGAATTAATTATATATCTTGGGACTGTGGGAGCTACCGAGAAAACATTAAGAAAAAAAAGAAATACTTAAGAGGCAGTAGCAGCGACAGGCACGGTTCTGTGGGGACCCCACGAAGGCACTGAGTTTAGAAATGTGAAAACTATAATAAACCTCACCGAAATAGTCGTAAAAATCCAAGACGACACTTGTAGTACAAAAACCCTATTCGAATGTTGGGATTTATTAAAACTCTATCTTAAGCAAAATTGATACAAAAACTCTAAAATTTTAAAATTGATACAAAAACTTCAAATTTCAAAATTGGTTTCATCAAATTTTATGATGAAACCAAAATTGGTGTCATCAAATTCTTTGAGATTTTTGTGTTACTTTTGTTTTTTTGGGGTTTTTATGTTACTTTTGTTTTGATGGGTTTTTTGTGGATAGATAGTGACACCTTTGGGGTTATAACTCGCGAACCGTAAACCCCATGTTATTTAGAGTTAAAGGACAAGGGTCAAGGCAACCGCACATATTATGGTGTTGTGCCATCCCTTAACTATGAAAATAGTGCCCAACGGAAACTCATTTATCGCTTTTTTTTATTCCAAATTTTATTTCTACGTGTTTAGATAATTATTATTTATGGGCAAAAAAAAATTTAGAGATAAAGAAATGGAGATATAATAGGACATAAAGAGTTTTAGTAAAAATAATAAAGTTAAAATTGAAAAATAAAGAGTAAAACTAAAAAATTTCAAACGGAAACTAAGTAAGTATCCGTTGAAAATCACCCAAAAACTCAGTTTCCGTAAAGTAGCGGGATCAGGTGTTTGGCCTAAGTTGATCCTTCGCTCCTAACTTCGCATTTTAAATTTTTTTTATATTTTGGCCTTAGTTGATCCTTCGCTCCTAACTCCGCATTTTAAAATTTTGTTATATTTAGGCCCAAAACTTTTAAATATCGGGCTTACCAATAAAACTTTTGGATCTGAAATTTTTATATTACCTAAAGTACCCATTTATATATAAAAGCCAGTGGAGATATTTTTATTTTCAATTCTTATTTCTCTTTCTCTCTCCGGAGAAACTAAACCTAGAAAACGAAAATGAAAACCATTTTATTCAGATCTATTAATGAACCAGCGAGATTTCTCTGGTATCTAATCTTAGAAATGGTTGATTCGGTCTATAGATCTAGCTTCGAGATTCAGAAATCATTCGATTTAATATCAAAATCGATGAATATAAAATCTGTTATGTAAGAGAACTTTCAATTTGAAGAAGAGTCGACGAATATCATCTTCAACAGTTAGGTTGATGTTCATCCATGAAATCCATTGAACAAATAAGTTCCATCTAACTTTATCATTTTAGTTCGGTTCAATGTTTCAATTTATCGATTCCAAATTAAAAAACGTAGAAAACGATTTTACAAAGTCTGCAACTATGATTTCAACTAAAATTTTAAAATGAAATGTTGATCAGAACATAGATATGATATTGTATTATCTTAATCTTTATTTTCAAGAGAAATTTTTTAAAAATATTTTATAATTTTTTTTAGGATTAGTAACTGAAATTTGATCGATCTTCCGATTCTTAATCCCGATCGAAATTTTCACTTCAAAGTTGTTATCAGGGAACGTAAATTTATATTACCTATCCATTCTTGAACAAAAAGTAAGGAAATTAACATTTTGAACTAATCATGAATTTTTTTCATGTTCTTGATTAATTACAACAGTTTTATTTGAATTATTGTGTAACTTTTTCTTACAGAAGTCGTTTCAATTTATCGATTCCAAATTAAAAAAACGTAGAAAACGATTTTACAAAGTATGCAACTATGATTTCAACTAAAATTTTAAAATGAAATCTTGATCAGAACATAGATCTGATATTGTATTATCTTAATCTTTATTTTCAAGAGAATTTTTTTTAAAATATTTTATAATTTTTTTTAGGATTAGTAACTGAAATTTGATCGATCTTCCGATTCTTAATCCCGATCGAAATTTTCACTTCAAAGTTGTTATCAGGGAACGTAAATTTATATTACCTATCCATTCTTGAACAAAAAGTAAGGAGATTAACAATTTGAACTAATCATGAATTTCTTCATGTTCTTGATTGATTACAACAATTTTATTTGAATTATTGTGTAACTTTTTATTACACAAGTCATTTCAATTTATCGATTCCAAATTAAAAAACGTAGAAAACGACTTTACAAAGTCTGCAACTATGATTTCAACTAAAATTTTAAAATGAAATCTTGATCAGAACATAGATCTGATTTTGTATTATCTTAATCTTTTTTAAAATATTTTATAATTTTTTTTTAGGATTAGTAACTGAAATTTGATCGATCTTTCGATTCTTAATCCTGATCGAAATTTTCACTTCAAAGTTGTTATCAGAGAACGTAAATTTATATTACCTATCCATTCTTGAACAAAAAGTAAGGAGATTAACATTTAGAACTAATCATGAATTTCTTCATGTTCTTGATTGATTACAACAGTTTTATTTGAATTATTGTGTAACTTTTTATTACACAAGTCAGATACATATGTAACTTCCAATTACATTAGAGATATGTATGTGTATCTCCCAATTACACTAGACAGATGCGTGTGTAACTTCTAGTTAAATATGGTAAAATAAGGTATCAAGTGTCTCTCGTCTGTCTTGTCATACGCATCTTAAGAGGATCTCAAGTGGATCTCCTATAGCAGTTGTTGTCAATTCCGGTTGATTTTTCTTTGGGCGAGTTTTTTTTACTAGACACGAACTGTCGATTGGTGCACATCAACACTAAAGTAGTTGCAAACATTTCCTTGTGCTTTAGTGTAAGTTTCCATATTATTCATTTGATTATTCCAACAATTCTCTTTAATTCTATCAATCTCGCGGTTGAAGTAATTCTCCATTGCGTTAAACACAATCACAAAATTATCGACACATCCAAAAAGATTTTTCTTCAACCGGTGATGAGCCGATTCTACCAAACTTGTCGCTTGATTCCCAAAGTGTTTATGGTGGTTGGTAAATGTATAAACGAAGCGCTCTTTGTGCGGTTCCAACCATTGCTCAACCACATACGTTACAATATCCTCGGGATATTCGGGGATAGACCAATGTTCCTTAAATGCGGCAAGATTTAACTTATACTCTTCTTCGGTGAGAGACCAAGTCAATGACTCTCATTCACAGGACAAAGCAGCTCATTTAGCGTGATTTATAGTGTATTGTTTATCGAATTCCTCTTTTGCATCCGCTTGTTCTTCTTCCAGTAGCTTACTAATCTCTTCAAATGCTTTCCTCTTTGGTGGAAAAATTTGAGGCTTGCACCTATTCATAACATTACACCATATATGGAACGTACAAAGCATATTATGTGCTAATGGGAAGACTCTCTCTATTGCGTTTAATAATCCTACATCATTGTCTGTCACTATAACCCCGGTGATATCATCATCTCGGTAGATGGCCTTCAATTGTTGTAGCGCCCAAGTGTAACTTGGTTCTTGCTCATCCTTCAGAAAACAAAAAGCAACGGTAAACGGTGACTTCGTCGACGTACGACCAACAATGTTCAACAATGGCATCTCGTATTTGTTAGTCTTGTAAGTGCAATCCATTATAAGAACTTGATAGAAGCATTGCGCCAATTGAACACTCTTCGGATGCGCAATGAAGAGATGCGTTTTTCTTCTTCCGGACCTACCTTCTTTTGAACCGCGTAGCCTCTCTCTTGAGCAAAAAAAAAAAAAATTGTTGCATCACTTTTCTATCCTTCCATTCATTCCTTTTAATTGTCTCAGTTGCATTGTAAATGGTGGACAAAGATGATACGTTATCCTTGTTATCATCCTTTAGTAAGCGAAGCATATTAAGTAGTGAAATACCCATTCTCCTATATCTAGCTATTTTCTCCATTTCTTGAGGAGTGAGCCTTGCGGCTATTGAATTTCCTTCAAGATGATCCGGACGAGGGTGGTTATGATGACCTTCCACTTTATCCATAGATATAACCCATCCCTTCATTATTATTTTTTGCACTTGTTAAATACTAGCTTGAACGGACATTTAATTTTATTTGAGCACCTTCTGTTCTTCCTCGTCGTATTTCCTTTATACACATAACCCTTCCTCTTGTGACTAACATCGGGATCTCCACTTCTCTCAATTTCAAAACGAGTTTTGCTTTCTTTTTCATTCAAAACTAATACGCACATGGCTTTCTTGGCATGCTCTCTAGCCCAATTCTTCGCATCAATAGGTGAGTCAAATACTAAATCATTGATATAGTGATGGGATGTATCTTCGAACAACATATCAACCGGAGAAGGTTGATCATCCATTGGTATAGGTTGGCATTCATTCTACAAGAAATGGAACAAAATCAATTGCAATCACAAACAAGTTCGGCAACAAGATCGCAATAACCGAACTTGACGTTCGGTTGTTAAATCAATTTGACATGTAACCGAACAAACAGGATGGACTCAAAGAAATTGTGAAGTATAAAGTTCGGTTACCTGCCATTTTATACGAGGTAACCGAATATCCCTCTGAAACGTTTGATTTTTTTTGTTTGTTAAGTTCTGTTAGATATGTTGTTGGGTTAAAGTTTCGAATGAACCAAACTTATTACACTTGGTAGAATCTTATTTTACGTAACGTTCGGTTAGATAGTTGGTTGGTATGAAGTTTGCGAACCAACCGAACTTTGTACACTTGGTAAAATATTATTTTACGTGAAGTTCGGTTAGATGTTGGTTGGTATGAAGTTTGCGAACCAACCTAACTTTGTACACTTGGTAAAATCTTATTTTACGTGAAGTTCCGTTAGATGTTGGTTGCGAACGAACCGAACTTCTAGACCCTAAAGTTCGGCAACATTGCGGGCAAACCGAACATTACTCTATAAATCCTATAAACAAAGTTCGGTAACCTGCGTGTTAACCGAACGACCAAAAAACCTCCATTAAGAGCGAGTTCGGCAACCTGCGTGTTTGGAACAAGTAACCGAACTACACTTTCAGATGTGTTCGGTTACCTGTTCTTCACATAAGGTACATTTTTTTGAAGATTTGGAGCAATTCAACCAACATTATCTAAGTTTAAAGCATACCTGGTTACCCAAATACTCTTCCTCCGGTTGTGGTTGGTAAAATCCATCATTTTCATCTGGAGATTGAGTTTGGGGAAGAATACAATCACCATCTAAGAAATAACTCATATCCGGATCATTGTGAAGATTAACAAATACTCTACAAGAGGAAGGAGATGAGGATTCAGATGAGCTATCATCAATTGAATCATCACTTGTATACTCAAGCTTAGTGAACTCAAAAAAAAAATAATTATTTTCCATGTTTTTCTTCTTCATCTTCTCTAACTTTACTCTCTCAATAATTCTACTTATTTTTTAAATAAACCCATCTGAATTTTTAATCTCGCTAACTATCTTTAACTTAATCATTTCACTAATCAGTACACTAACTAATCATTACCCAAAATTAATCAGGAGAGTAATTTAGGTATTAATATAAATATCTAGATAAGAGGTGACCTAGATTTACTTCTAATATCTTACCCAAAATAAAACAATGGTCCCAAAAAAAGATCCTCATTTGGGGCATACATAGAAATTTTGGGGCATACATAATAATTAAATAATATAAATAATAAGGGCATTTTTGCCATTATGGAAAATGGCTAGATAAGGGGCACCCTAGAAACACTATTTCCAACCATGTTTTTGTCTTATTCAATATGCCCCAAAATTTTCATATATACCCCAAATGATGGTTCCAAAAAAAAGGCTTGCCCAAAAAAACCTGGCACTTTTAGGGGCGACCCCAAAAGAATTAGGGGCGACTTTTTTATTCCCAACCCATATACACCGTTAAGGGATGTCCAAAAACGCGGAGAATACGTTAATGCTCTTACACAATCGGAAGCTATTTTGTGCCCGATTATTATAAATCAATCGGAAGCTTAGTAACGATATTATACTACCGATTAATATCGATTTTGTGCCAAACTCGCATCTGGCTTCTATAACAATCGGAAGGAAAATAACCACACGACACTACCGATTGTTAAAGTATAGAAATAAGAAATCTTTTGAATTTTTCAATGGTGAAATTTGGGGCTCCTATATAATCGGACGAATAAAAAAATGTGTAAGCTACCGATTTAGGGTTTCCCATAATCGGGTAGTAAAAGTAACAATTCCTACCTATAATCGGGAGGTTTGGTAACCTATTTGTCTTCCGATTATGGCTAAATCCAAATCACGAACCACATGGTTATGGTCGGCTCTGCACCCCTCAAAACCTAGGGAATTTGGCCAATGCTCAATTTGGGGCTTCCAATAATCGGTAGGTTATAAGTAACCATTTCTACCGATTTTGGGATACTCAACAATCGGTAGATAATTAGGTGGTATTACCTACCGATTAATAACCGTTTGACAAATATGTGATGTACAATGCCTACCGATTAATAACCGATCCGATTTGGCACTTTATTTTGGACCGTTGTGGCACCCCACAGGATATGTGATGTACAATGCCTCAAGGGTGATGCGACAACACGGTTTTGTACAAGGTATACCAAAGGAGGAAATCCATGGCAATTTCACTTTGGATCTGGAGCACTGCGAGTCTGATAAAGATTCTATCACAGTGGTTCACAAGGGTTCACCATCCTGTAAATTACATTGGGATAGAAGGGCGCATTACTTGATCAACCAAGGAAGGGCAGCCAACCAAGGTTTTGAAAATGCTCCCAACTATATGGATTGGTACCGCAATGTTTCTCATATTCGTGTAATCCATGATCTTAAAGCAAAGCCGACTTTCAGTACAAGAGTATCCTCAAAGAGAAGCTGCGGGTTTTGATAGATTGGTACGTATTGATTTGTTAATTTAGTTTAATATTATGGGTCAAAATAGAGTAATAACCGTTTGATGGTATGCTATGTTTTAAAACAGATGAACAGGTTCAAGCGTTTGTCGAAATGGTACACTGATTGTATAAAGTCTGGAGAGCCTGTTTCAGTTGAGAAGATAAAAAAGCACCAACAGTTGATTAATAACGTTGACAATGAGGAGTATGCATCTCAGTTTGGGGAAAAATTGCAAAAGAAACCTACAACCAAGGTGAACAAAAGAACTCGGGCGTCATCAAGCACTCAAGTTGATGAAACCAATGATGATGCTGGTCCAAGTCGTAGAGGTGGTAAAGGTCGCAAAATCAAAGCAAAAAGGAACAAGTAAACTTTCGATGTTGTAAACTCTCGATGTTTTTCGTTAACTTTATGGATAACTTTGTTTATGTTGGATTATGTCGGATTATGTCGTTTTCAAAGTTTGTGTCGGAATATTAGTTGTTACGTTATGTTTATGGATTAAGAATAGTTATTTTACACATTTTATGCATTTAACGATGACTCGCAAGCGAATCACATGAAGAGACATGAAAGTGTTGAATTTTGGAACACAATCGGAAGATAAGTGTATATATTAACCTACCGATTCTGGGGATGTTCCATTTTTTTGTCAGAATCGGTAGGTTTATACGTTATTAACCTACCGATTCTGGGGATTTTGCAAAATATTTGGTCAGAATCGGAAGATTGCTAATATACTTTTCTCTCCGATTATCATGTGTAAAGAAAACTTGTCTTCTGTATCCAAACAACACCACAATCGGAAGGTAAATGTGCACCTTCACTTCCGAATAACAATAATCTGTGTAGGTTTATTTGTAATGTTCCTTCCGATTGTTATATGTAAAAAAACTGTGTTCTCTGTAACCAAACAACACCATAATCGGAAAGTAATTGATCACCTTGACTTCCGAATATTTTTAATCGGAGGTTTGTGGTTTTGTAAATTTCCGATTATTCTACCAAAAAACAACTATGGTTTCTGTAACCAAACAACACCATAATCGAAAGGTAACTTTTCACCTTGACTTCCGAATATGGTTAATCGGTAGGTTTAGTTTTTGTTGGTTTTCGATTATTATGTGTGAAATAACCAATGTTTCCTGGAACCAAATAACACCATAATCGGAACGAAAGTTGACACATAATATAACCGAATGTGCTAATCGGTAGTTTGTTTAACAACATAAGCTTCCGTTTATTTATAATCGGAAAGTTGTTGTATTAATAATCCTCCGATTACATCCATTACATAAAGTTCAAACGACCTTAACCTTACAATTTCGTCAAAAGCACCTAAATCCATACTCCTAATTGACCATAAAAGTATTAAAAAGATCATAACGTCCAAACACCACGAAATTGTCCCTCTTGATCTTGTAACATCCTTCATGTTCAAATCGTTTCCGTAGAGGTCCATATACCGATAATCAGCAAGATTTCTCTCGAAATTACGAATGAGTAACAAGTTAGTACTAACTTATGTTAATGTGAGTCGGAGTTATAAAGATACTTACTCGTTTTTCATACGTCCACCAAGAAAAAGCGTCCCTAACAAATCGTTCTTCATCTTCAAGTTTTTCAATCTCCTTGTCGACCGCCTTTTTTCTCATCTTAATGTCATTGGATGATCTTCGAATTCGATTACCATCTAACTCCTCAAATACCATTAGAATACGGTTCCATAACTGCTCTTCGGATTCCCGTTTGTGGAGCTTGTGAACACGATCATGAGCAGTTACCACAACCCACGCTCTATAAATAGCACAATCTTCTTCTTCGGCAAAAGCAATATCCATGTTTTTGGTTTTCAAAATTAGAACTCAAGAGAGGAAAGAGTTTGGTGCAATTGGGTTGATAGATATGAGTTTCTTTATATAGGTTTAGGGTCCAACGACTCTTTTTCTTTTTCCCAAAACTACAACGGCTATTTCTTAAAGTTGGTTTAAAGCCGCAATCATTAATTTGACGTAGGTGATATCTTGGAAAACCAATAATAGGTAGGTATGTAAGTTAGTAAATCTACCGATTATGGTAGCTTTCAAAATTTAAAAAAAAAATGAAGAGTGAAAAAACTCATTTTGGGGCAACTATTAATCGGTAATTTGTGGAACCTATTATCCTTCCGATTATGGCTGCATCCAAATCACGAACCACATGGTCATGCCTGGCTCTGTGCACTCAAAACCTATGGAATTTGGCAATGGTTCGATCCGGGGATCCTTATAATCGGTAGGTTTTTAAGTTGTTAACTCTACCGATTATGGTAGATTTCAAAATTCATCACATGAAGGATTTTAGAAAAAAAAAACTCATTTTGGGGCAACCTATAATCGGTAGGTTGTGGAACCTATTTGGCTTACGATTATGGCTACATCCAAATCACGAACCACATGGTTATGCCTGGCTCTGTACATTCAAAACCTATGAAATTTGGCAAGGGTTCGATCTGGGGCTCCTTATAATCGGTAGGTTGTTAAGTTGTTAACTCTACCGATTATGGTATATTTCAAATTCCCTTACATGAAGGATTTTAGAAAAAACTCATTTTGGGGCAACCCATAATCGAATGGTTTGGTAATATATTTAACTCCCGATTAACGCTGCATCCAAAACACGAACCAAGTGGTTATGGCTAGTCATGTACACTCAAAACCTATGAAATATGGCAAAGGTTGGATCTCGTTATAATCGGTGGGTTATATAATTATATACCCTACCGATTATGGTAGATTTCAAAATTCATTACGTGAAGATTTTTAGAAAAAACTCATTTTGGGGCAACTTATAATCGGTAGTGTATGTAACCTATTAGGCTTCCGATTATGGCTACATTCACAGCTCAAGCCAAGTGGTTATGGTTGGCTCTGCACCCCTCAAAACCCATGGAATTTGGCCAAGTCTGAATATGGGGCTCCTTATAATCGGTAGTCTTACAAGTTGGATAAGCTACCGATTATAAAAGGGATTATTAGCCGAAGTATCTACACAATAATCGGTAGGTATAGTTTCAATTTAACCTACCGATTCACCTTTAAACTACCGATTATATAAGGGCATATTGGCCATTTCAAAAAATAGAAGATAATGGGTAGCTTAGATTTACGTTTGGGTGACCTTTTTTGTCTTTTAGTGTCGCCCCTAATTCTGTTGGGGTCGCCCCTAAAAGTGCCAGGCAAAAAATGGTTCATATAAAAGAGCTAATGATGCCGCTCATAATCTCGCTAAATATGCTGCTCAGCCCAATATCCACGAGTGGTGGATATCTCCTCAAACCCCAAATCACATCCTATCTTCCACCTTTGATTTTTTCGTAGGTTTCATTTCTATATAGACAAAAAGGTAGGTAGAGACAAATTTTATAACCAAGTCGATCATACTGCACCACATATTGGGAATCTTGGGTAAAGCAACGAGGACATTCTGGAGAGATCACAGACGTGACTTGAGTTTTTTTGAGCATGTACACAAAAATGATATCTTGTTGAAATGACCCGAGTGAGGGGCGGAGCCACATGGAAGGGTGGGTGTGCGAACTATGATTTTAGGCATACATAAAACTTTCCGGGCATACAAAATGATAGTCCCATCTTGGGTGATCTTATAATGGGTAACCTATGGGTAGCTCAATTACCTATATATCCTTAATACAAAAATCTATAGTCAGTTTTCTAAAAAATCAAAATCAGCTTCCCTTAACATCTCTTCTTCTTCCTCCTCTAGCCGAACTCTTCCCCTCCCGCGAAAAAAAAATTCATCACCGTGATTAATTGTCGATTCGTAAAAATTTGATTGTCGATTAAACTGAACTACATAATGACTCGTACAAAGAAAAGCAGGGACTAGGCAAACCAAATCGTCTTCTAATCCATCAATTGAAGAAGAAGAACCAATTGAAGATGAAGGTGTAGAAACTGAAAATCAACCACCAATTGAACCAGGATTGAACCAACCTCATCTCCAACTCCTAAACGAGGATAAGAAAGTAAGTTTTACAAACCCAATCTCCTATTTGTTGTTTTTCATCGATTAAATGACTAGTTCTTTGTGTTGGGTTCCACTCAAAATTGAGTTGCGTTTTTAGCCGAACCTGTTTCTTCACAAAAGCTTCCTGTAAGTGTATATGAACAGTTCGGCTTGAAATTTCATGAAATTTCAAGCCGAACCTAGTCACAGAAAAAGATGCACAGGGGTTCGGCGTATTCGATAATCATAATATGTGCCGAACCTAGCACATTTACGAGGTTCGGCTATTACGATATTCACAATATGTGCCGAACCAATACAAAATTATTAACCCAAAATGTGCATGATCGGGTTCAAACATATTCTACTTATTCAAATAGTCGAACAATGTGTTTCCAACGAGTTCGGCACTTACGAATTTCTAAATATAAGCCAACCCCTAAACATTTTTTCTTCCAGACATTCGGTGTAGGGTTCGGCTTGTTAGGACAATTCGAACCAAGCCGAACTCCGGTCTACAAGGTAGGTTCGGCTCTTAATCAACACTTTCAGCTAACCGAACTGTTCATCCAGACTCGCCGAACCTTAGTGAAAAAACACAGCCTAAATGACTACAATTCAAGGGTAACTAAATAATCTACACAATTTTTTTTCTCACTTTCCCCTTCTCCTTCTAAAAAAACCTAACTTTTTTTTTCTTACTCAAATTTTTTATTAATCCTAAAACTAATCACCAATCACTAATCAGAATTATGTTAACTAATCATTAGTATTAACACTAATCCTAAAAGGGCAGATTTGCCATTACCAAAAATATTTGGTTAAGGGGCTTCTGATTTTGCTATTTACACTCCTTTTTTGTCTTTACTTGGTATGCCCTAAAAGATTTCCGTATGCCTAAAATCATAGTTCGGGTGTGCACTTGCCCACCCAGCCCATCTGGTTTCCAAGCCCAATTTTTGATATTTTAGCCCAATTTGATCATTTTTACCCATTTTGCACCCCTTAAATGTCCACTAATTCATAGCTTGCCCACCCAATTCTCAAAACCTGGCTCCGCCCTGAGTAACCTGAGTTGGAGATTTAATGTCATGTATCATCTCATGTGACGTGTATGTACAAATGTTTGGCTTGCATGTGAGTTATACATGCATCACGACACCATTTGACAATTGTGGTGTGTTCCCTGTGTTGCAAATCTACCACGTAAAAAAAAAAGTTCTTTTTCTTTTTTCAGACAGCTGATAAGTGATAACCCAAAGTTATGGACTTGTACTGATATGCGCGCTCGCATCTTTAGGCTCTCAACCGTTGGATGAGCAATCGGATCGGAATCAAATCATAGCAAACACTTACAGCTGAGATTACTCATCTCTTGTCTTTGGATTGAAATTTTCTCTCTCCTCTCTCGCAAATCGGGCGATGACTTAGTAAAAAATCGGTTTTCAGTTTCGCTACCAAATCTCTATTTCCAAACCAAATGATGTTCAGATCAAGCCTCCCTACCATATGATTGTTAATCTTTTCATATTTCTCTTCATTTTACTTATTTAAAAGTACTTAAACAGTCTTTGAATTTTCATTCAATGTCTCACTAATTCTCTCTGTGTTCTCTCTTTATGCAGTGTGTTTAATGTCAAGATGGCGTTTGTTGTATCAATTGAAGTGGTCATAGCGTTTGCAGTCATTGTTGTCCTGCTCGTTGCAGCAAAAGAATCAAGGCGTTTGCTATTATCTTTATCAAAGCGTTTGCTCATATTATTGTTGATCAAATATGATTTGGAAATTCAGGAATCGGATAGATCTGGTAAATCTTGTCACAATACACTCCGCCATTTTGGTATTCCAAAAATTGAAATTACAAATTACAGTTTCCGTTTTTGGGTTATGTTGACTTTGTTGATAGCAATCCTTTCCGAAACTGAATCAATAAAAATAGGGGAAAGTATTGGATTTGACTCATATTTTAGGAATGAAAATATCCTCAATCAATACCCAAACCCTAATTTTGTTATCATAGGTATTATAAATCCTGGAAGATATACTAGTTATTTTCACAATTTCATCAACTTCCCTAAAACAAAGATCTCAATTGAACAAAAAGGAGAAATGGTGCATAAAGAAGTTTCAAATCTGTCTGAACAACTCAAAGAAACCAATATAGACAAGACTGGTTCATCAACTGATATGGTTCTCCATACAAATGAATTATTCGGTGAAGAGAATGAAACAGATGAGATGGAAATCTCTCTAATTGGCAAAGTTATCTCTAAAGGAAAAATCTCTGATAAGAAGGTTGAAAAAGATCTTAAGTTTACTTGGGATTTTCTACAAGAAGATGAGGTCAAGGTGTTTGAACTGGAGCATAATACCATGATTTTCACTTTTAAAGATTGGGAGCTACTGAAAATGGTTTTCAAAACTAGGCCATGGAGCATTGATGGGCACCTTACTGCATTCGCACCAATACTTTTTCTCGCAATGAACTATCAAGATCTGGACTGGGATACTCAAGAATTCTGGATACAAGTCAAAAATCTCCTACCAGAGCATATGAATCAGAAAGCTTTCCATGACATGGGGGAAACAATGGGTGAAGTAAGAGCTATAAAGCCAAAAACTGGTTTACCACCAACTGGAGATTTTTTCAAAGTGTGTGTCAGAATTAATCTCTCCACTCCTTTAAGAAGAGGAGCTTTAGCTGTAACTGCTGCTGGTTCAACAAGATGGATTAAGTTCTTCTATGAAAAGCAACCCCATAAGATCTGCAAAGAGTGCTTTGTTCTGAAGCATTCTAAAACAAATTGTAAGGATATTGCTGGGAAATTAGTGACCATTCATGGGGAACCTTTGAAGTTTGGTAATCTTAAGAAAGATACTATTAAACCTAAAATGAAGACTTTAGATTATGTCCCAACATCAAGTTCAAGCAACAAGAAGATTCAGAAGCATACTCCTTTTGTTCCTCCTAAGGATGGTTGGATGATCAAGGATTTGGAAGGAAATAATAATACTGAGGAAGCTGCTGGTAGTAACATTCAAGATCAAGAGAGTGCTAGACTAGGGAAAAGGCAAAGGAGTGTTTCCAACTCAGATAGCCAGATCTCAGCATCAAATTCTGTATCTCCCAATCATATTTTGAAGCAACATAATGACTCTGCAACATTGACAATGACCACTAATGGAAAAGAGCAAGTTTTTGCGAATCTTGAGCACACTAGCAACACAAATAGAGAGAGCCGGAGTAATCTTTAATCTCACCTCCACTTGTTATTTCTACCTTTGTTATATCTCCCAAAGATAATCCTTATTTTATCTCTCGTATCTATAGTCAAATTAAAATGAAACTCCTCTCTTGGAATGTGTGTGGATTTGGCAATAAGGACACCATAAATCATCTCCAATCCTTAATTAGAGCCCATGACCCTGATGTTATTTTCCTTTCTGAGACTAAGAACCAACTGAAAAGAATGCAATTCTTAACTGCTAGGTTCAAATTTCCAAATATTATATTTCATAATCCTATTGGTGCATGTCGGTGGTCTATGTATTATGTGGAAGAATGGTGTTGACCTTTCTATTGTGGATATAAATCATAATATCATAAATTGTATGATTAAACTTGATAATATGCATGTAGCTTCTCTGGTGTCTTTTATGTATGGTGCTTTTATTCAATTTTTGTTTACAATAATCATCATCCATATTCAATTTTTGTTTAATCTAGCATATTTACAATAATCATCATCCATATTCAATTTTTGTTTTTTATTTGGATGGAAGCCTATACTTTTATTAGCTTGTTCTTTGAGAGATGCAGTCCTGAAGTTTCAATAAAACATGGCCAATAATTGTACCTCCCAAGGCCCTTTGGTTCATTTATGGGTTGGCCAATAATTGTACCTCCCAAGGCCCTTTGGTTCATTTATGGGTTTTACAATAAACATTCATCAGTTTCAGTCCATTGAAGCTTTACTTGTAACGGAGTTTCGCGAAAAAAAAAATGTTAAAAAGAAATACCGAATGAAACGTTTTAATCAGTTTGGAACCAAGAGACAGCTAGGCAAAAATAACTCGTGGGTTGGAGAGGATATTTTTTTCTCCCTTATATTTAGGAACATTGGTTACTATACAAGATAAAGGATGACGGTTCGTGTCCACGTCCTTCCATTTTTATCATTAGTTTAATGTGTTTTTATAAAGTTTCTGACATTTGACACATTTTATGTCGTGGGAATTATATAAATGACCATCCTTTTCAAGGGCTTCACAACTACCCTTATCCTACAATAAAAATACCCCTCTCTATTCCTAAGCCCATCAGGGGTCCATTAAGGTTTTTATATATTCCATATTTGCCCTTCTTCCATCGTCAAAACAGATCGTTTTCTTCATCTTCTTCTTCGTATACTGTTCTTCTTCTTCTTCATTGCTCCCACCACCACCAGCATCTCTACCGTCGCTACCACAAACAGCATCAAAACCAACACCAGTGCCACAACCACCATCACCATCTCCGTCGTCACCATCATCATCATCTTCTTCTTCACAATCAACAACAATCGATTCCGCTGGTATCCAACCTCCACCACCGCAACCACGGAATCATCAACAAACCAATCGAAAAATATATATTAGGATTAACTTGATTTAGATCGATATAGCATGAAAAACCTAAATCGAAGATTTAATTTGATCAGAAATCAAATTCAAAGAAATCCAGATCTGATTTTTTAGGTTTTGAAATCAAGTCTTCCACCACCATCATCACACGACATCGTAAACAACCTATTTATGTCGATGAATCAACGAGAAACATCAGATTCACTTTCAATATCAACTGGATTAACCTAAGTTGGTCATGAAGATAATGGTGATTACGGTTTGCTTGTGGTGTTGGAAATATTGTACGCTAGGTCAAGCGGCGGCGATGGTGGTGGTGAGGTTGGACGAAAAGTTGCTGAATACTACTCCATCAACTATTGACGGTAATGACTAAATCTGATTTCAATAATGTACATTTGATTGCACTAGTATATGTGTCAATACTGTTCCAGATCCATTTTACAGGTATAGTTCTTCAGTATTAACTTCCATGGTAGAAAGATCTCTGGACTTCAGTTTTTAGGGGTTCAATTACTGTTGTTGATGCCATAAACGGAATCAACTATTGTTGTTGATGCCATTTTTTATGGATCAACTATTGTTGTTGATTCCATTTATGCCATGAATGGTTAGGGTAGTTATTGTTGCTAAGTTTTATAATGCAACCGCACCGTGATCTGGTATTGCGGGATATGGAGTTGAAGTATGAAAGCGGGTGGTCTTGAGATAATGAAATTGAGTTAGCAAAGCAGGAGTTTGAATAGAGATTGATTTTGTTGGTGGTTTGCGGTTGAGCGGGGAATGCATAAATGGGTTGTAGAAAAGATGTATGGGATATCCCAAAGGTGCGTGACTCCATATCTCTATGATTCGTTGATTCCAAGTTTTAGTGTTCAAACCATAACTACATGTATGATTTAACAATTTCATTTGCTTGAATAGTGTGAGTTGAATTGGAGAAGCATTGAGGTAGTTAAATTTTGACGAACTTGTGGTGTAATGGTAACACACCCGACTCCACGTCGAAGATGCGTGTTCGATTCACGTCGAGTTCATAATTTTAGTACATAAATGTTTATCTTTGGTTTCATTTAGATTGTCTTGATTGGAAATCTTTTGTATTTCAAAAGATATATATCAATTAGAGGTTGTTTCTAAAATGTGTTTCCATACAATGGCTGTTATTTTATATCTCTCACCAAGATACACAAATATTTGTGTATCAACAATAGAAATTGACTTTAGTTTAGGGAGTCAACAACAAAGTGTTTGTGTATCAACAATGGAAAAATGGAATCAACAACCAGTGTTTGTGTATCAACAATGGAAAAATGGAATCAACAACCAATGTTTGTGTATCAACAATGGAAAAATGGAATCAACAACCAATATTTGTGTATCAACAATAGAAATTGATCTTTGTGTAAGGAGTCAACAACCAATGTTTGTGTATCAACAATGGAAAAATGGAATCAACAACCAATATTTGTGTATCAACAATAGAAATTGACCTTAGTTTTAGGGAATCAACAACCAAATTTGACAAATATTTTTGAACTTTTGATTTTTGGATCAACTTCAGTTGTTGACACCTAATATTGACGGCGGCGGCGGCGGTGGTGGTGGCGGTGGTGTGTGGCGGTGGTGGTGTGTGGCGGCGGCGTGTGGCGGCGGTGGTGGTGGTTGTATTTAGTAAGTGGTGGCGGAGGTGGAGTGGTGGTGGCGGTGATGGAATATTATTGGTGGTTTGTATTTAGTAAGTGGTGGTGGAGTGGTGGTGGTGGCGGTGGTGGTGGTGGCGGCGGCGGTGCATTTGTTGGTGGTGAAATAAAATAATAGAAAAATCTATTTTTTAATGGATAAGATTTTTAAATGTAAAATAATATTGTAAGTGAGGGTATTAAGGTAATCTATTTATTAATGGATAAGGTATTTAAATGATAGGGGTATTTGTATTGTTTTATAAGGGTATATTTGTTGGGTGTCAAAATTAGGGGTATTTAATAAATATACCCTTTTATGTCCCCACGTGATATATTCAGACATTGTCCCACGCTGGTTTTAGCTGTTGGCATTTTTTTGTATGAAAAGGTTCGAACTTTGAACCTCAAGCGTCTTAGTAAAGGAAGCAAGTCAAGCAACCACTGAACCATGCGCTGTTTGATGACTATGTTGAATATTTTTTATATGTATTCATTTTGCACATGAAATCATAGTTGCACAATAAAAAGTAAGTATTTTTATAAGCTAATAAATGCCGAATTTTCAGTACCGAACTTATATTAGTAAATCGAATTATGCACGTACATATGCCGTTCCGAATCACTGCCGACTCACGAAGCGTTGACCGGATGTTTGACCGAACTTGAATTTTACAAATCCGAATAATACTCGTACGTTCACCGTTCCGTACGTTTGGTGTATCCCGAATTGCTAACTAGGCGTATAAGGATGGAGTTATTACAATACACGCCATATCGCCACCGCGTCAAGCTAGTGGCACAGTATACAAGCAAGTGGCATGTTAATTACACTCCCTCCGTCCTTAATTAGATGAGCTACTTGTAGTTTGCACAAATTTTAAGGCAAGGAGGAAAGTGGAGTATATTTAAGTATTTTTTACAATCATACCCTTATGGGCAATAATTAGTAAAATTTAGAAACGATTTATCTCTTAAACTATACCACGGTTTTTTATAAACTTTATACCGTTGAAAAGCATTTTAAAACACCTACGCAACGAATATAAATATGACTATCAAATTATACATATTTCTTATAGAAAAAATAATCAATTAAAAGGGTAGTTTTAGAAATATCCCCTTGGTTAGTGAAATAGCTCATCTATTTGTGGACAAAACTAAAAACCAAGTAGCTCATCTAATTAGGGACGGAGGGAGTATTATTTTTTTATGTACAGGCGCAAAACAAACCGAGTTTGTCGCCGCACAAGATAAGAGGGAGAGAGAACCAGATGTTGATTGTGAAACTGTGTTAGCTATCTCCATAGCTAATAAGAACATCATGGCCGATCGAGGAAATTACACTGTTTGTGTAACAGGAGGTGCGGGTTTTATCGGTTCTTCTATTGTTAAAAAGCTTCTAGAGAAGGGTCATAACGTTCGCGCTACATTAAGAAATCTAAGTATGACACCTCTCTCTCTATATGATTTTTTAAGTAATAATTTATAATCTTGATTTCTGATCTATAAATGTATTTATTGTACAAGGTGATGAAAACAAGGTTTCTCTGCTAAAGAAACTAGAAGGAGCAGAAGCAAGATTGGAGTTATTTCAAGCAGATATATACAAACCCGAAGAGTTCGATGTTGTAATCAAAGGTTGTGATTTCGTTTTTCATGTTGCTACCCCTTTGCAGCACTCCACTGAAAACTCGCATCAGGTAATAATCTATGTCATTATGTGATTACTATCTCCGTTTCAAAAAGATAGGATTGTTATGTACAAATTACACATGAAACAAGCCTATCTTTTTAAAAAGGAGGAGTGCTTGGTAATAATTGTAGATTATGCACTTTTGGATCTTGAATGCTTGATACCGATAGTAATTGTTGCAGTATAAGAACACGACAGAGGCAGCAATAGCAGGAGCCAAAAGTATCGGAGAGTCTTGTATAAGATCAGGCACAGTGAGGAGACTCATCTATACGGCTTCTGTGGTATCTGCATCACCGTTAAAAGAAGATAGGACCGGATATAAAGATGTGGTTGATGAATCTTGTTGGACTCCTCTTGGTCATCATTTCCCATATGCTAATGATTTTGTGGAGGTAATAAAATTTCTGTGGACTGAACTACACTTTGAAAGATATTTTTTGTGCTGTTTTGTTTTACTTATCAACAAAACTATGTTACAACTATATTTTGTAGGCCTACATAGATTCAAAGTCATTATCAGAGAAAGAGATCTTGAAGTTTGGTGACAAAGACATCAATGGAGGAGTAGAATTTGAGGCGGTATCTCTAACTTGTGGACTCGTAGGAGGAGATACCATCCTTTCATACTTACCGGATAGCATAGGTGTACTTGCATCGCATCCTACGGTAATTCCGAACCATACTCCTAAGCATGAAAATCTCAAGTTTTTGGAGGCAGTAGTAGGCAAGGTTCCAGTTGTACACATTGAGGACATTGTTGACGCACATCTCTTCTGCATGGAACAAGCTTCTATGAATGGTCGGTATTTGTGTGCAAATGGATACGTGACAGTAACTGAAATCGGGGATTACTTCCTGCAGTACCATCCCGAGCTCACTATAGCACAAGAACAAGAGTAAGGAAACTTAACTATTGATTTATCTATATATTTTAAGGGTTTTTAGACTTCGTAGAATAATCTTGATTTGAATTATATAAACTTCCAAATTTTGTGTACATTTTGATTCAAAATCTTTTCAAATTGACTTGTTGTGCTGAAATTGCATTGCAGGTCCGAAGGGGATGAAAAGTTGGAAAGGAATATCCATTGGGGATCAACCAAGCTGAGTGATTTAGGTTTTGTTTACAAATGTAATGTCAAAAAGACATTAGATGACAGTGTTAAGTGTGTAAAGAAATTTGGTGATATCAATTAATCAAGGGTCTTTTTTTGATGTATCTCCTCCAAATTTAAATCCACGGTGGGATTCGTAGAAGAGATTATGATGAGTTAACAAGAGGATTGGAATGAATGTCAGTTGTGGCTAACGAATCTTGATCTTGGCTAAATATAAAAGAAATATAAGTTGTGATCACTGAGAGCCGAACCCTTGACGTTTCATACGTAACGACATATAAGAATGGCTTTAGTTTATTAGTCCCATATCTCTCAGTTTACAAAAGGAAGGTAGGTTTAAATAGCCCGAGCTTCACTATTAGCTCGTCCCTTTGGGGACATCCGATAAAATTGGAACGATACAGAGAAGATTAGCATGGCCCCTGCGCAAGGATGACACGCACAAATCGAGAAATGGTCCAAATTTTTTTGATTTTTTTTTCCTGAATTTTTCTTGATTTTTTTTTTCTTTCTTCTCTAGTCTCTGTTAATCTATCAATGTTCTACATCTAGCAGATCATTGCAGCTTAGTCTGATCTCACCGGTAGGAAGGACACACAAGTTTCTCTCAAAGGGCCCTTGCAAGTCAGTATAAGGTTAAATATCCATTATTTCTCTGTTGAACAACACAAAGTAGGGAGAATTGAGGAAACCAACACAAAGTAGGATGATAGATTCTAAAAATTGTTTATCTATTTTTTTAGTTTCCGAGCCTGCCTACCGCTTTCTAAGTTCCAAGAATGTAATTTTGGGTCATGAAACTTGTCCTGAATTTTTGTCTAAAATTTTGCATTAATACCCGAAATTGGATTTGAACACCTACAGGAATTCTGAAATAATTGCAAGCCATTCTTTTTCTTTTTAAGATTTAAATTTTGTTAAAATTGCTTTCTTGATCTGGCTTTTTAGTTATCATTAACCTTTGACATGCCCTGCCATTTATATCATTCAGTTTTCTCCACGCCTAGTTTATTTGTTTTCAGACGCTTCATCCCCTGTTTGCATCGTCTTGGCCGTAACTCTTGAGGAATTAAGGGATAGTAAATACGTTCAGATTAGAGTAGTCGCCTACCCTCTAATTTTAATTCAAATTTAGTCAAACAAGGTGAAGAACTTTAATGTTTCCATTTCCTTGTGCCCCTCTCTCTTGGGTCGGTTCGTAGCCCCGGCGGTGTATGGTCATCTTGTTTCATTCGATGAAAGACATTTGCAAAATCCTTCATCTTAGTAGTACTGAGATTTTAAATAGGGTTTTTCTTTTCTATTTTAAACTCATCCCAATAAATTGTTGTCGAATGAGGAATGGTCGAGGTTTTAGTTTCACACAAAAAGTAGAACAAAGTTTAAGGTTAGTTTTTCGAGAATTCAAATTTACGGTCTCTTCTAGTTGCTTTATAAACCGTCTTTATTGTTCTTCTCTTAGTGATCTATTCTCATAATGTTCTTCTTTCTCTCCTTTCTTTAAAGCTTCTCTCTGTTTAATTGATCCTCTCTTGCTCGTGTATTCAATTCTGAGAGCCTTGATTCACTGCAATGGGAGATAGTTATAGTTTATATAAACACTTAAGTGTCCTTTTAGTAGCTCAGGGTTATTCCAATTGTACCAATATAGGGATTCTACCAACCCCATGCATTAATGAGATGTTTTGGTATAAAAGAAAACAGTATCTTAGCTCGTGTTTTCTCTACTGATCTTTATTCATCTAGTAACATTAGAGGAGTGTTAAGCCATTTCTGGGGTTCTAGAATTGGATTCCAAATTCGTGAAGTGGATCCAAATATGTTTATCATTACTTTTAGATCTGCTGAAGATTTAAAATGGATAGCTATGAATGGGCCATGGTACCCATGTGGTAATGTTCTTTACGCTACTTACGCTTTCCCTGGAATGCGTATCTCTACGATGTTGTAAAAGAAATTCCTCTATGGGCTAGTATCTCTAATGCTAAGCATGAACACGGAATCGAAGAAAGATTAGGACTCATAGCAAGCGAGTAGAGAATGATTAGTAGAGTCTCGCAAAGGAAGTGAATCTTTGGATTGTCTACGAAGAGTTTTGGTGTGGATAAACATCGAAAAACCTCTAGTTATGAAGCTATTAGTCAAAGTGGATAAATACCTAGTGAGGGAATTAGTCTTCAACTATCTCAACCTTCTTTCAAATTACTCATTGTTTCCGATTAGGCTATAAGATAGGTCAGTGTGCCATTTTGCCAAACCACCCGCTGGAAGATATTTATGACTCCTGGCGACGATATTTTTTGGCTTAATAATACTCTTATTCAAATTTGGAATCTTAAAGACAGCTTAGATGCTCATGGCAACTCAGAGTCAGTTGAGAAGTTCTTGGCTATTCCAGGGATTAGTGATACTTTGCATGGCTTATTTAGGGAATCACATGAGCAAAGAGGACAACCCAGTAATATACCTTCTCATGTTATTACAAGGAGTGTAGAGCAGTCCTATGAGGTTTTAGGTCCTGTTACTTACGATGAATACATGCCCTTTAACTCTATTTTGGGAAAAAGAACCTTTCCCTTTATTCTTCCAATAAAATTCCATTCCCTTGAATAGTTCTAGTTCTGATTCATTCCGCTCTGTCAACTCGGAAACTCACCGAGTGATAGATTTCATTGTTCCGATTGAAATCATTCCCGAACCGGTTAGTGAAACTCTACAGGACATAGTTAATCCATTTCGATCTAGAACCAATCCCACAGTTCCTTTGGTTAATAGAAGACTCTCTTTTGATTCTTCTCAGCCCTTTGTTGATGCTCCAGAAAGTTTGGGTTCTCCTTTATCTTCTGATTCAATTGCATCTTCATTTTCTTCATCTCATACTAGTCCTAAGTATCCCATTTCGCATTGCATCTCTGCATCATTAACATCCCCAAGAACTCAACCAAAATCATCATTCAAGATTTCAATCCCTGATTTTCCCTCTTCTTCTTCATCAGAAGGGTTATGTATTCTAGCTTCTGATAATGTCAATTTGCTTCAAATTGACCAATATGGATCAAATCTTAAGGAAAAAACACAGACGAAAGATGCTTTTCTCATGATTCCCTTCTTATTAGACTCTCCATCTGTGCAACATGACGAAATTCAGGTACATCCAATCTTTGGTTTTCCTATCTACTTTCTCTTTTATTGATTTCGATTGACTTATACATCGCACTTAATCTTTGTTAGGATCAGTGATAACTCACTAGAACATTATCCTTAGAAGCACTTTAGATTAATTAAGCATAGTTCTACTTAATAAGGCTCACTATAATTCTTTCAGATTATATGATGTTTTGACTCTTTTTTTGTTGTTCTTGTATGTTTACTGCTTATAATTTTTGGCTATTGAAGTGTTACATTGAACTAGTATTCTTAAACAATGAAAATCATAGCCCAGAATGTGCAGGGTTGTGGCAACCCTTTCACTCAGAATCACCTAAATCAACTAATTTCTGTAGATAAACCTGAGATTTTATTTCTATCTGAGACAAAAAATCAAAAATATTTAGTTAAATCTCTTCTTAAAGATTATCCCAATACTCATATAGTTGACCCAACTGGATTAGAAGGAGGCTTAGATTTAGCTTGGGTTGATGGTTTCTCCTTTGAAATTGTCCAGTGGAACATTAATATGATTAATGTGCTAGTTGAAACTAATTATGAGTCCCAAAAATGGCTACTAACTTGCTTCTATGGTAGTCCATACCCATCTAACAAAACGTTGCTTGGGTTTTCCTTACTGAAATCCCTGAACAAGTAGATAAACCATCTATTCCTTGGATCCTCTTAGGAGATTTGAATATGATCTTTAGTCAAGAAGAAAAATTAGGGGGACTACCTTTTAAAAAATCTGACTGTGAATATTACCATAATATATTAAGTAATGCAGGGCTATTAGATATAGGATTTAAAGGCTGAATTCACCTGGAACAATCACAGGGAAGGTTCAGATAACATCCAAGAAAGATTAAACAGAGTTGTTGCAAATGCTGAATGGAATATTCGGTATCAAACTTGAATATACCTTTAAATTTTATGATGCCTGTCAAAGAGAAAGTACTTGTGTCCAAACTATTAAGGATACGTGGTTCCATGGCATTAGGGATAACCCAACAAAGTCCTTGATCCTTAACCTCCAATCTCTCCAAATCAACTTAGCTTACTGGAAGAAAAACATTTTTGTCTTACCTTCTAAACAAATAAAGAAAACTCTGTTACAAATAGAAAACATGAACAACTCTAGCTATGTTTACAAGAAAAAACAAAAGATAAAACAAAAGTTATCTCAATTGGAACATTTTTATGATACCCAAGAAGAAATAGCAAAACAACAGTCTAGAGACAATTTGGTTCAACTAGGGGGGAAAAAACACAAAATGTTTTCATACAAAAACCTTAAAGAGAATGAAATGGAACAATATAGAATGTTTAAATACAGTCAATAATGAAATTACTTTTAAGAGAACTGAATGCAAGAAACACTCACAGAATTCTTTCGAAACCTTTTCTCTGACCCTCCTCTTTCGGTCTCTCCAAAACTTGATCTTTTTCATAGTATTCAACCTCGTATATCACTAGAATAAAATGCTATCCTAAATTATATACCTACTGCTGAGAAAATTTGGTTAGTTATAAAAAAACTGAAACCCAACAAATCTCCAGGACCTGATGGATTCCCAGCTAGTTTTTTCAAACTCAACTGGGAAACTGTAGGTGAACAAGTAGCCGCAACCATACAACTGTTTTTTAAAACAGCAGAATTACACCCAGAACTAAACAAATCTTTCCTCTTCCTTATTCCTAAATGCAAACACCCTAAAGATCCTAGTAACTTTAGACCAATTAGACTGTGTAACACCATTTATAAGATTATAGCAAATATCTAGCCAACAAGATGAAACCATTCTTAAACTCTTTTATCTCTCCTTTTCATGCAGCTTTCCTTTTCAAAAGGCAAATCTCTGTCAATGTAGTTATAGCCCAGGAACTTATCCATTCATTTAAGAAAAAGAAAGTAAAACATGCTGGAATAGGAATAAAAATCGACATGTTTAAAGCTTTTGATAGAGTCAATTGATAATTCCTTATCACTGCAATGAAAGCTTTTGGTTTTGACAAGAACTTTTGTAACCTTATCCATCAATGCATCTCTACTTCTTCCATAGCTGTTTTACTTAATGGTAGTCCAGGGAGCTACTTCAAACCAACTAGAGGTTTTAGTAGGGGTGGGACTTGGGTCGGGTCAACCCACCCAACCCGAAGATTGGGCGGGCATGGCAATGTATTTTAAAAGTTTGGGCAAGCTCGGGTACAATTTTAATAAACCCGAGTTAAACTTGGGCAAGCATGGGCACAAATATTTCTAACCCGAGCAACCCATCCAACCCGAGGAACTATAATATAATTATATAAACTATTTTTATAATTGGTAGTATTATCTATTAAAAGCAATTTTAGCCATTATCTTCAAACCTAATAATGAAAATATAAATCATATCTATCTCATTATTAATTTTATATTATTGTCAATAATCATAAGTTATTTGGAAATTTAAGCTAAATACAATAATCAAGTCTTATAATTACTAAAATTTGTTATTATCACATTAATAAAAAATAAATTTAAGACTTAAATTAAGGTCATTAGGGTTTATATGTGTGTGTATATATATATATATATATATGAGTCTACTAAATAACCCCATTCTATGTCCACAATTTTTATGTTGTAAAGTATTAGCATGGGTCAACCCGAGGAACCCGGGGAACCCGAGGAATATAACTTGGGCGGGACTTGGGCAGCACCTCCACGGGTTCCATGGGCAATCTGGGCAAAGAATTTCTACCTCGGGTCTGCCTCGGCCAAGCCTTCCAACCCGACAAACCAACCCAAGTCCCACCCCTAGGTCTTAGGCAAGGGGATCCTCTATCCCCTTATCTTATTTGCATGAAAATTTTCTCCAGAATGCTACTTTCCAGTGAAGACGAGCAGATTATACATGTATCAAGATAACTCCAAAAAATAGTCCAATCTCCCATCTCTTTGTTGCTAATGATTGTTTACTTTTCATTAGGGAAGACCTTAAAGAATGTCATAATATACTACGACTTATTGAAAATTTTAGTAAATCATCAGGCGGTTGATTAATTTCTATAAATCGGGAGTAATTTTCGATAAAAAGTACAATCTAAACATCGAGAGAATGATTAAGTAGACTCCTTAAAATCAAAAAAATTGATCTAAAGGATTCATATTTAGAAACTCCATAAAGCAAAAATAAAACTCTTTGAAGGTATAATAGAAAATATGGAACAAATAAATACGCCATATCCTGGTTTTAGCAACGCTTAGATTTCAAAGGTGTGCAACGGATATAGACGTTGCAACTTTTGAAACGTCTATATCCGTTGGACACCAATAAATACGTTGCACAAAATAGATAATTTTGATTTATTAAAATAAAATAACGTTTTCGAACGTTTAAAAACGTTGTACACATCATGTCATTTCGGTAATAAAGGGTGTTGCGATGGATTTTCTTGTAGATATTTTCTTTTTAATTTACTAATTTGGTTTTAATATTTATTTTTTTCGAGAAAAAACTTATCATACCTCGTTTTTTCTCTCTCTCTCTCTTTTAGAACCTTCGCACCCACTTTTATAACAAAGAAGAAGATAGAGATCTGCTAGGTTTTTGGTGAAAATTCTGAAATCAAAAGCTTTATCTCTTCACCATTTTATCCCAATCAAGATCTTCTAAGGTTTCTTTCTCTCTTTACTTTCTCTCTCATTATCTCTCTTTCAAAACCCCTCTTTTTAAATTGATAATAACTATGAAATCATAGCTGATTTCAGCTGAAAACCCATAAATCAAAACCTTTTCTTTAAAACCTTGATATCCTAATCAAAGCCCATTTACCAGAATTCCAGATTCATCGTGTAGTAAATTGATATTTTTTTTTGGAACCCTAGAAAATTTATTTTTTTCCTGATATCGACAGGAAACCATCGATCCGATAGGTTATTGAGCTTCTACTAACGAATAGTTGATTGATTCCATCAGGTATAAAGCATAATTTTGTTTTCAATTTTTGATGATGTTGGTTGATTTTGACCTAATTCTGTAAGTGATTTTATCTGGTAGCAATTTTTTTTTGGTACATATTTTGATTGTGCATTTCTTTTTTCTTGTGTTATTTGTAAGTCCAGAGCATGGGTAAACCTTAATTTCAGTTTTATGAATTCTTAGGTTTAGTTTATTTTGTTCTGTTGAAGTTTTTTTAGATTTAATTTGTGAGGAATCATTTCTTTGAAGGTTTGAGATTTTGCTGCTATGTTGTATTGGATGAGGAATCCTTTATAGTTATCAATTGTTGTCTATGTTGGTGTGAGGTAACAAATTCTAATGTATGGTTTGTGTGTTTTGATGCAGGGTTGTAGAATACAATAGTGGTTTTTAGGGAATTGATGATAGGTCGGTAATCGCACTCTAGATGTTTTCTATGCTTTTTATTTCTCTTGTCTTGTATCTGAATGTTCAACTCTTACTTTTGTTTCTGCTTACTTAGGTTTTGACGTATTATGCGCCAAATATGTTCATCTCCGAGAGAGGTTTGTTTTCTTAACTATAGTTTATTTAAAATATCTCTGGTTTTTAGCACTCATTGTCTGCATTTTATTGATTCATGGAGACACTCTTATCATCTCGTTAGCTCGGGATTCGCTATAGGTATGAAATACTGCATCTATGGGATGATGCTCTCAAGGCGTACACTGTCAAAGCATCTCAGGTTACAAGTCCTTATGTCAGTTTGGATGTTACATGGTATTCTTACCCTTCCAGTCCACAGTTTGAGCTTGTATCATTTTCTTCTATTATATGAGTTTTAACTTAACTCTTTTCCTTAAAGGTCAAAGATGGTCGATTAAGAACAGCTGGTAAGGCTTCTCAAACGAGTACTAAGAAAGATTTGGCATAGTGGATGAGACAGTTTAGTATTGAGCTTCTCAAAGAATCCACATCCCAAGCTTTGCGAACTTGTGCAAGGCTTGCGCAATCACAGGTGGTATCTGATTTCTTTTTCTTTTTTTAATTTGTTTTGTTATTTATGCATCTACTTTTGGTCATGGCAATTGATCTCGAGCTGTTTGCAGCTGGTCTTGTGAGTTGCTGGGCTCAGCTGAATGAAACTTGTTAGCAAAAGTTAGTTTTTAGTTTAGAGATGACATTTTCTTCTCCAACTGTTATTCTGGTGATGTACCTATTTATTGATGTGCTGAAAAAGTTCTTGTATTTCTTCTTCAGTTATTAGGGATTATGAGTGCCTTGGACCTCCATGCTCATTAACAGAATCATCAAAGCTTGCCATGGTCAACTGAAGAAGTTATCCGTGCATCCAATGATACTGGCCAGCATATCCGATCAACGGGGTGCAAGATATACAGTCCGGATTGACGGTATCAAAACATTTTGAACTTACTCATTATTGTAAGTCGCTAGTGGGTGCAAGGTAGACAGTCTTTGTTTAAAATTGATTTACACGTAGCATTTCATTTTTAGTGTCAAAGCAAGTTCAGTGTAGCACTCTCGATAATGCATGGGTGTTTCGAGCCCATTAAGTATAAGGTGAGAGATATTATTGAAGATGTTATGTTCAATAAAGCGTAAGGTGTCCTCGTTATTAATTATCAAACTTATTTAGTTTTTGTTGTTGTTGTGGTCAAGAGGTGTTAATGCCTAGCCTAGATGCTACTTTGGAGGACGGATTGCATCCTTATTTTCCTCCACTATAGTGATTAGCTATTTTCTTGGTAAATTTTTTTATGTTGTAATTATGTTTTTCTCTCTTGTATATCACAATTTGCAGATCAGAGCTGAACCGATTGAACTTTTCGGGATTTTACGCCGTGATTTTGGAGCGAAATGATGAACTATCTCTGTCGCAGCAGTCAGGTATGTTGTTCTATATCATATGTACTTGTGAATTAACAGGTATAACCGTCCACCATGTTATTGTTAAGTTCACAAATTATTTATAGGATACACGATGAAAATATTGCAGAAGTACCGCTTCTTTTTACGCATGCTCAATATCGTAAGCAAGGGATGTGCCGCATTCTATTTGATATTCTTGAAGAGTTAAATAAAAAGGCTTTCACTTGACCACCTCATAAATGTTTATGTGATACTCATTTGTAATTACCATATTCAGTCCAGCTAATGACTTACCTAAGTTAAAAGTCCATGAAATATTTCATTTTGCAGAGAAGTAGCAGCTTTTACTTCAGGATTTATGTATCAAGTGGTTAGCAGCATCAAATTTCTGGTTTGCTACTGAAAAACGTGATGATGTGCATAACTTTTCCATAAATAAAGAGTCCTTAAATTCATGGCAGGAGTTACATCATTAAACTAAACAATTGCAACATAGAGCTAAACACGTTTTGAAACATTTGTTTTTACTGTTTATTACTAGCAGTGTAGCCGGAGTATTGGTTCCTAAGTCTAATCTGTTCAGGAAGAGTGTCAGACACATGTTCGTGCTTTCAGTTTATGCTGTAGGTGTTTTATAAACATTTTTCCATTATGTCAGTAATCATTTTTTTTCACTTGTTGGTGATTTCATCATTTATGCATAGCTAATTCGCTGTTTGCGGCATTTAACCAAATCTCCCTGTTGTGGTTTCCTTGAGCAGTTTGCACTTGAAGTTTGCAACATTCCAATAGTTGTGCTACTTATACTTTCTCAACTCAGTGAAATATTTCGTCTCTCATCCATCGGCAGTTGTGCATCTAGATTTTAGTGATGATGATAAATGCTTATCAATTGCTAAAATTTGATGCATCTTAAAAGCTATTTGCACTTGCATTAGTATATCTCCATCCTTATTTTTACCCGCCATTACAGGGATCATCATTTGACCAGCATAGGTGTTTTTTGTTGGAGTTTACAGACATGTACATCCTGCCATTGTTGCATGAATGTGTTAGTGATTGTTTGTTAGGTTGGATTACTAAAATATGTGAGTGAAATTACTAGATTGAATATTATACATCGCTTTTATACCATTCATACTTTTCTTTCCTTAAAATATTTTGAGGTGATATCTAATTTACCATTTCCTTATTTTAGCTATCATCTGTAACTGATGACGTTGATATGTAAATTCCCGCTGGGTTGTACTCATGTTGATGTCATTTTTGGTACTAGGTGAATCTACTACTACAGCCGAGAACGGAACAGGAGAAGGCGAGTACTACGTCTAGCACGAGTGAGTAATTTCAAGTTGGTACCTTGGAGTATCTTAGCAGTGGTCTTAAACATGTTTTGTGTGTACATTTTTTTTTTTTGAGGTGATCGCTATCTTAGATGCCAACTAGATTTTACCTTTGTTTTGTATGATACACTTGTCAAGCATACTTGACGAGTCCAGAACTGGAAATGTTTTAAATTAAGCAGACCTAGGACATGTATTAGATTAACTATCTCCTTTTTGAATGGGGCGTGACAGCAACAAATAGTACCAGCTTTTGGATGATGAAAAACATAGAAAAATAGGATGCATAAGAAACAAAGAAAGGTTAAGATTGTGATTTGGTTAACAATAACATTGAAATCTTACCAAAATATTGTTTCTTGGTGGATGTTTTCGTTGCTTTGTTTTTAAGCTATGGATAGAAAACAGAGTGCTTATTGAGAAAGTAACTCACTATTTTTGCTCATCATTCTTGTCTATGTTGTTGTCAGATGGCAAATTCTAAAGTATGATTTCTGTTTTGGTGTAGGTTTCGTAGAGTAAAATTGATGTTCCAAGGACTTGAAAGGTCATGTAACCTGTTCAGTTTTTGTTCAGCTGCTATAGTTATCATTAATTGTATATGATTGTATGTTCAGCTTCTTACTGTCTTAGTGTTGACTGCTCATTACTTAGGTATCGTCGTATCGTGCACGAAACCTGTTCATTGCAGAGAGGGTTCGTTGCTCTCAATTTGCTTATAATTCAGTTTCTTGTTATGCATTCAGTTTGGTTAGGATTCAGTTTGCTAGTCATTTCATAAGAAAGTTTTTTTTTGTTTTGTTGTGAATTATAGGCTAGAAATAGTGCCTCAGTTTTATAATCTGGCCCGTCTTCCTGTCTTCATTATTGTAGAATGTCTCAACAGATTGAGAAAGGTTGGATGTTTGAAGATAGGTTTAGTGATTTGTATAGAACATGAGTAGATACTTTTATTTCCTTTGCATATAAGAATAGAATTAGAGAGTCAGAATATTGTCCATGTCCTTGTCGTGTTTGTCGCAATTCAAAATCTATGAAGTTTGAACGAGTAAGGCATGATTTGAAAGTGAATGGCATGCTAGTTTCATATGTACATTGGTCACTACATGGAGAGAAGCCGACACCACCCTCAAAGGTAGTTGGCGCAAATGTAAATCAATTGGTTCAAGTAGAAACTTCGGTGGAGTCTCAGAGGAACATGTACCGGGGACAGAGAGATGATGGGTGCATGTTGGGTGATTTTGTTGAAAATGCATTTGGGGTATTGAAGAGTTGCTTTGTTAAATTCCATGCTAACCGGCTGATGTTCCTATCTGATTTGTTTTTGAAAGGTATGCATTTGAATCCTCACCAATTCCTATCTGATTTGCTTCAGATAGATTCAAATTGAATTGATCTAAGTTAATATTTCGTAAATCAAGTCAAACTTGCATACATAATGCCAATGAATAATCACAGTTTAGTTACTAACAAGGAGAACCAAAAGTGCCGCACTTAGGACCTTTCTATATGCACGCAACAAAGATATTATTTTGAATTATTCAACTTTTTTATTTCCGTTTTTTTCTTTCACTTTTATATACTTGACACTCTCAATCGCTCCTCGACAGAATGTTCACCTTGGAGGTCAGCCAAGGCCTGGTGACAAGCAGGGTGATGACATTATAATGACCAGCATTTGAACAGCATTTTGAATATCATGTCCATAAAGTGGGAAGCTTATTACTTAAGTACATGATCCTGTGCAGAGGTATTTATCCTCTAGTTTTGCTTTTCAGATTTATTGTGTCCAGGGTAACCAGTATGAAAACTTGCATAAATCATGCCAATGAGTATTACAACATTTGAATCTATCTGAAGCAACATCCAACAACACTTGATTAACCATTCCTATCTGATTTTATTTCTGAATTGATTTTTGTAGTTGATTAACGCCTCAAATTACATCGAGCTTGCTCGATTCTATCGAGAATCTCAAGGACTAAGGTTTGTGTTTATTCTCCGCATCGTGTTTTATACGAGCGTGAAAATTATTGTTTTCAGTTAGTTTTTTTGTCTTCAAAGCTTAGTAATAATAATCCATAGCTGCTGGTGGTGGGATTGGTAGTGCACATGTATTCTGGTGGTTATAGCAAACTTGTTTCTCTTTGATACTTATACTGAGATGTGCTCGATCGATGATGGCGATGCTTTAGCCTACACATTTTGGGAAGCAATTGCAGTCATGTTTCCATATAAGGTGCCAGGTTCTGTGTTGTCTCTCATTAACACACTGAATTTTACCATTAACCTTAACTTCCATATAATTCCGGGATATTGATTTTAATGCTCTTAAACCAGTGGTACTTCTGATACAACGTGTATGTAAACAACTGAAGGTATTCTTATGAACTAATTCATATTGTCAAATTCAGAAACATGGATTCGTGACCGTATTTATCTTAAATCAACCAAATAATTATATGGTTATTATAGTTTATCTGTTACATGATGATTCATATATTTATTAAAAGTTGATATATATGAATATATCTTGATGGATTTTATTGGGTCTTTTAGTTGATCTACAATGGTATATGAATGTGCAAAATATATTTTCACGTGCAAATCCGTCGGAATTATCGTCGGGTTTTTTTTTTATCTGTAAACGGGTTTGCAACGTATATAAGTGTTGCTCAAATTAGAGTAATACGTTGCCTAAATTATTATAACCGTTGCACAAATTAAAGAATCCGTTGCTCAACAAACGTTGGTAATCTATTTTACCAACGTTTATATACGTTGCACAAATTAATTTGACCAACGGATTTTGGCGTTGCACCAAAATTTGCTACGCCATATTCCCAACAGATATTAGCGTTGGTGAAATTCATTTGCAACGCGTATATCCGTCCCAAATCGGATGTTTTGGTGTAGTGTAATGGTAGTCCAGGGAGCTACTTCAAACCAACTAGAGGTCTTAGGCAAGGGGATCCTCTATCCCCTTATCTTATTTGCATGGAAATTTTCTTCAGAATGCTACTTTCCAGTGAAGACGAGCAGATTATACATGTATCAAGATAACTCCAAAAAACAGTCAAATCTCCCATCTCTTTTTTGCTGATGATTGTTTACTTTTCATTAGGGAACACCTTAAAGAATGTCATAATATACTACAACTTATTGAAAATTTTAGTAAATCATCAGGGCAGTTGATTAATTTCGATAAATCAGGAGTATTTTTCAGTAAAAAGTACAATCTAAACATCAGAGAATGATTCGTAGACTCCTTAAAATCAAAAAAATTGATCTAAAGGATTCATATTTTGGAACTCCATAAAGCAAAAATAAAACTCTTTGAAGGTATAATAGAAAATATGGAACAAAAATTGCAAGGTTGGATAGGTAAGGTTCTATCTGATCAAGCTAGTAAAATGGTCCTTAATAAAGCAACCCTGACAGGTATGGCTAGTTACGAAATGAGTTGCTTTATTCTTCCAAAAAGAAAAATCACACATAAAATAGATGCCTTACAAAGAGACTTCTGGTGGGGGAAAGAAACCAACTATAAAGGCTACTATCCTAAATCTTACTCATCTTACTCATGTTTATGTAAACCTACTAGCAAAGGTGGCCTAGAATTTAGAAATGCTCATAACTTTAATTTAGCCTTAATTGCTAAACTTGCTTGGAGACTCTTAACTGAACATAAGGCTCTTTGGGTGACTCAACTAAAACCAAAATATTTTAAGAACTCCCCTGCTTTCAAAGATAAAATACCATCATCTAGCTTTGGATTTGGAAATGCATCAGTAAGGGAATCAAGTTAGTAGAACAAAATAGTATATGGGAAGTAGGTGATGGCATTAGCATTAATATTTGGCAAGATAATTGGATTCATAAACTAGAGGAAAATCTTAATACATACAAAACTGTGAATAACTCCCATTTAACACTTGTAAGAGATCTTATAGATCCCATTACCAATAAGTGGAACTCTAATTTAATTTTTGAACTGTTTCCAGAACATATTTCTAGACAGGTCTGTAACATAAGAATAACATTAGCTAAACCAGATACTCTTAGATGGCTTCTAACTAACTCAGGAAAATTTATAGTCAGATCCATGTACAACAAGCTAAACGAAAGAACTGTGAATAACTATAACCTAGGGCAGTCTGACGATTTCTGGAAAGGCTTATGTAAAATAGATCTATCTCAAAGAATAAAGATTTCACATGGAAGTGTTGACAAAATGCCGTGTCTACAAACCTAAAATTATCCAGATTTATGGAAGATATAACACCTAACTGCACCTTTGGATGTGTATGGAACATGAATCCATAGAGCACCTTTTTTTTTTATTGTCCTTACGCCAAGTTGGTATGGGAAACAAAGCCATACCCAGTAGACCTGAATTTCGATACAACTACCACTTTTTCAGATGTTTGTAAAGACTAGATAGGAAAAGAAGACACTATGATTACCATAGAAATTATCATGACAAAGATTTGGTTTATATGGAAGGAAATATGCAATAGATCCTTTGAAAAACAACAGCAAGCACATAGTCAACTAGCTCTAGAAATACAAAGACATTCAGAGTATTGGTGTAAAGACAAATTTTCGACTAAACATGTCAAAACTAACAGTGGAAAAACCTAGTTGGAAATCTCCTAAATTTCCACAAAAGAAACTCAATAAAGATGCATCCTGGACCTCTATGTATACACCAGCAGGTTTTTCTTTAATCTTCAGAAATGATGCAGGGCATTTCGAGCAAGGCAGAGCAGGTCTCATCACAGCTTCATCTCCAGAAGAAGCCGAAGCTTTAGGGCTTTTGCAGGCAGCAAAATGGGCGACTGAGGAAAATTTGTCAAATTTTAGTGTAGAAGGGGATTACAAGAACCTTTTTGATTACTTGAATGGATAAGATTCTCAAATCAATTGGCAGATTCAGACGATCATGGATGAAGTAAAGAGAGTTTTGAACCTTTGCCAAAAAAACTAGGTTTGTTTTTTATATTCCTAGATCAGCAAACGATGTAGCTGATATCCTTGCTAAGGAGGCTAAATCTTTCTCAACTTGTATTAATTGGAAGAATGAACCTCCATCTTGTATCGTGCATGCTTTAGAAGTAGATAAATCTAATGCTTGGGTTGGAGTTCATAGCCCAACATGGCTCTACTATTATTGATGTAACGGTTACTAACTCCCTAAGTTAGCCTGTTTAAAATAGGAAGATTTGAAAAAACCAACACAACGTAGGATGATAGATTCTAAAAATTGTTCATTTATTTTTTTAGTTTCCGAACCTGCCTACTGCTTTCTAAGCTCTTAGAATGTAACTTTAGGTCGTGAAACTTGTCACGAAACGATATTTGTCTAAAATTTTGCATCATAGCTAGCACAAAGATTTGGGATCATAGCTAGCACAAAGTTTGCAAGGTTCATTCCCACATGCTCACATTTAAAATTAATCACTTTAAGGTGGAAAAAATATTGGTTAAGTTGATACTTACAGGCTTACAGCTAAGTGGGTCCAAATGGTGAGAATTGTTTTGTTTCATGTAGATTTGGTACTTACAGCTTTAGGGGCAGGTTACAATGCAGCTGGCAGATTTTGAGTTGCATGCCCAAAACGGAGAGTTTAGGCACAAGGTGCATTTTGGCAAAAACAAAGTAACCTTCTTCTTCTTGACTACAGATTCAATTGTCAAGATGATAGCGAATCATTGGGTGCATTTTGGGCCATCAGTGTCAAATGAGAACTAACTAATAGTCCCACACTGTCTAGTACATAGCCATAAGTACCAAAATCAAAGTTATAAAAACGGACGGAAAATGCCCAACCAAATCATGATCCTTCAGGCAGATAATGGGAAATGATGAGTGGTCAAAACTCACCTAATTCCATGTGAGAATTGGGTGTCCAGCCTAAGCCTGGTTACGACAATATGGGCACTCCCGTTTGTTACCAATTAAATTCAAAAAAAATTTAAAAACAAAATGAGGGCAAACAAAAAGCTTAAACAAGCCATTGATGCATTCTTAGTTCGTGGTGGTTGCACTGCGGCGAAAAGATTGCAGTCTGAGATTCAATCGGTTGAACCCAATAATACTTACCTTCAGAATCGACTGCTTCACCTTTATGTGAAATCTGGCAAAACGAATGACGCAGTTATATTGTTTGATAAAATGCTTTTTAAAGATGTTTTCTCATGGAATGTAATGCTTTCAGCATACTCGAAAATGGGTGAGACTGTGAAATTACGAGGGACTTTTGATAAAATGCGGGCTCGTGATTCTATTTCGTATAACACGACGATTGGGGGTTTGGTTGGAAGTGGGTGTTCTGCTGATGGTTTGGGTTTGTTTGTTAGAATGCAGAGAGATGGATTCGATCCGTCCGAGTATACCTATGTGAGTGCTTTGAATGCTTGTTCTAAGATGTTAGATTTAAGGCGTGGGAAACAAATTCATGGAAGAATTGTTACTAGTAATTGTAGAGGAAATGTTTTTGTGTCGAGTGCATTGATGGATGTGTATGCGAAGTGTGGTCAAGTCGACCAAGCGAGGTGGTTGTTTGATCGGTTCAGTGATAAGAATGTTGTACTATGGAATTCAATGATTTCAGGGTACTTGAAAAATCGGAGACCAGAGAAATGTCTGGATTTGTTTCTTGAAATGAAAGTGGCAGGAGTGAAGCCGGATTTGGTTACAGTTTCTAGTGTTCTTGGAGCTAATTTTCAAAGTGGGTTCATAGATGAGGCAACTAGGATTTTTAAGGAGATCAAAGAGAAAGATGGGGTGTGTTGGACGACAATGATAGTTGGCTATGCGCAGAACAACAAAGAAGAAGACGCTTGGATGCTGTTCAGTGAGATGTTATCAGAGAATGTGAAACCAGACAAGTATACAATCTCAAGTGTGGTTAGTGTGTGCTAGATTAGCTTCTTTAGTTCATGGTAAGGTAATTCACAGTAAAGCAATTAAGTAACGGAATCGAGAGTGATTTGCTTGTATCAAGTGCCCTCATCGATATGTACTCAAAGTGTGGAGAAACTTTGGATGCTCGGAAGGTATTCCGAGTGATGCCAATTCGGAATGTGGTTTCTTGGAATGCCATGATCACGGGATATGCACAAAATGGGCAGGATCAAGAGGCTTTAGAACTTTATCAAAAAATGTTACAAGAAAGGCTGAAACCAGAAAATATTACCTTAGTTGGCGTCCTTTCAGCTTGTAGCCGCAGCGGATCAGTCGAACTGGGAAAGAAATATTTCATTTCCATAAGTGAGTTACACGGAATGAAACCCACTTTAGATCACTATTCATGCATGATTAATCTCCTGGGACGTCCAGGAAGAATGAATGAGGCGGTAGATTTAATCAATAGCTTGCCTGAAGAACCCAATTACTTAATCTGGTCTACTCTTTTATCTGTTGCAAGAGTAATTGGTGACATTGAACGTGCAGAAATGGCAGCGAAGCATCTTTCTGAATTAGACCCACTTGAAACAGAACCTTACATAATATTATCTAACATGTATGCTTCTGCTGGAAGATGGGAAAAAGTAGCATTGATGAGGTCTCTCATGAAAGACAAGAAGATTCGGAAGGCTCCAGCTTATAGTTGGATTGAGATCGATTGTAAGGTTCACAAGTTTGTCTCTGACGATCGAACTCATTCACAAAACGAGAAAATCTACCGAAAGCTCGATAGTTTGATGAAGGAGATACAGAAAGCTGGTTATGTTCCTGACCCACTTTTGGCTTTGCATGATGTTGGGGAGGACGAAAAGTTGAGTCTGTCAGTTATCACAGTGAAAAACTTGCTCTTGCATATGGGTTGATTAGCAAGCCTCAAGATCGGATGCCTATTCGGATCTTGAAGAACTTGCGTGTTTGTAAGGACTGTCATATGTTTATGAAGTTCGTATCAAAACTTTTAGAACGACACATCATTTTGAGAGATTCAAACCTGTTCCATCATTTTGTTGACGGTGAATGCTCATATAAGGATTACTGGTGATGGATTATATGCTTGTTCAAGGTATAGATTTTGCCAGTGCTTGGTGACATCAAGGCTCGGTATCTCAAATGCTGAAGAATGAACTACCTTTCGGCCAGTAGGATTCTGGCACATGCCTCTTATTAGTTTTATTCAGCATTACAGCTTCATTCTCGCAATCACCTTTCCCCTGTTGTTGGATTGAATAATTTTGCAAAAGAGGTCAGGATGGAACTACAGGGACCATTAACATCTTGCAGATGTACAAGTGAATCTTCATTTAGGAAAGTTTTCAATTTGGACAGGTCATATGCACGGTCTCTGCAGGTAGTCCACCAAATGTACCTTGAACGTTATCTAGCTTGATGTTGTTTAGAATTTAATTTCATCTATCTTCGTTAAAAATGGGTGGAAGTTTGAGTTTGTAGCACTAGCTGAAAAACATCAGGTTTGGAGCACTGTCTGAAAAACTTCTCTTTATGAATCTCTGCAGGGGACATCTATGAGACATGGATTATTTCAGAGACATTGTAGTCGTAAGAGTAGCTTGGCAACAAGGATGCATTTCCTCGTTGGACATTTGCCTGTTTGGTTGGTTGAAGTTGGGCTGCAGAAAGGGTTAGTTAGTTGTATTCATATTTGCTTGTGTTTAAATTTACTTTTTAAAAGACAATAAAACAAACTCTCTTTGCAGGGTCTTGAACAACCTAGATACAAAACAGGATGCACCAGTTTTCATGTGCAACAGTTTTCGGTTAACTAAAATTGGAGATGTGCAAGGGTTTACTCTCAGTGTAGTCCGCCAAGCACTTGTTGAGAGTTAAACATGCTACTGTAGCTGTTGCTAAACTAATTTGGAGATGTGCAGTTCAACCTTCCTTTGCTGCTCAGGCTTGGAAGATTATTCATGAAAATCCTTGTGCAACACAAGACAGATTAAAAGGAAGAGGAAGATGCCTTTGGCTTCAAGGTGAGTGATTTGCAATGAAGGTGAGGAATAGCTGCATCACATTACTTGGAGCTGCAGTTTTGCCAGAAGGTGCTGGGATTGGATTTGTGGCTGGTTGCTAATCTTGCCATGAGGTCTGATCTGTGGAGGTTGCGCAGCAGATTGATGTTTGATGCAAAGAATTTTAGTTGGACAAAGTGTCGGATGAGGATTTATCAGCTTATTTCTGAGAACTCTCGGCAGCGTATGTCAGGTTATATGCATTATACTTGTAGTGACTTGCCAATTCTGAAATACTTCAAGGTTCCTTATCGTAGAGTTAAGCATGTGGTTGCTATTGAATGCTGCTGGCGTCCCCTGAAACTAGTATGCTGTGATGGAGCATTAACGGAAATCCTGGAGCAGCAGGTGTCAGTAATGTGGGTGGCGAGAGATGCAGACTACAGAGTTCTTGGTGTTCAAAGTGTGGGTTTAGACATTGCAACGAGTTACATTGCGGAAGTTAATGCTATAATTTGTGGTTTGGAATGGTCTGTAGTGTGGGGTTTCAACAAGATTGTCATTGGGTCTGATTCTTAAAGTGCTATTTAGCCTTTTATTGAAAATTCAGTTCCATAGTTCCTTCGTCAGAGATGGATTGCAGCGAGAGCTCAGAATTCTTCCTTGCGTTTTGAACGTTCTTAGCCAGAGGTTAATTTTTGCTGCTGATATTGCGGCCAAGAAAGGCTGTAGTCGAGCAATTGGAGTTCATGATAGTTATTTTGGTAGACCTTGCTTCCCCATTCTGTGGCTTTGGGCCTTCTGTAATTAGCATGTAATTCTTTTTCTTTATTGATAAATTTGGGGACTCGACCAAAATAAAAAAGTTGAAATAAATACGGACTAATACGCTTGTAAGGAACACTAACATGTTGATTCGCTGCAACTCTGCAATGAGTAAATACTGCGTCACAACATAGTTTAGTTAGTTCACCTGGTTTTCTTCCCTGCCTGGTGTACCTTAACTTAAAGGCTTAGTTCACACTGAACATTGCTGTAAGTTGCATTTCAGTCCCAAAATCCAAACTGTTTATCCTGGCAGAGCTATGAAGTTTTTAGGCAATGATGAATGTTGAACCCCCATTGTGTTGTTTGATAAGTTCTAGTTAGTGCAATAAAATCGAACAATACAAAGAAAAGTTTGTGTTCCATATATAATTTCACAACAGCATTTTGGTGTGAACTGCGTTCATGTGAAGACTTGGTTCCAATGGCATTTTTGGTATTTACCATTCGATCCTATGAGATTATGTCGTATGATTTTTGTAGATTCACTGTTGCAAAGAAGAAATTTCGAGTTCAAGCCTGTCTTGGTTAAACTCTCAAAATATGATTCAAGCAATGAATATCCATGGATCTTAGCAATTTTAGTTAGAACAATCACGAAAATGATTTGTGACTCCCAATTTTTGTACTCCCAGTGCTCCCATTGTTATGTGGCGCTTATGTGGACTTTTCTTTGCACAAAATTTTTTTAATAAATATTCCTAAGTATTTTACTGTATTTCTATTCTCCAGAAACAATCTATATCAAAAGCAAAGTTTTAGATTTATAAGATTTGAACATCCAACATAAACTGTATATGGAATTGAGAGATCATTATTTAGTACTTCCGAAAATCATTGATTTAACCAAAAGAGACAATCATTGAGTCACAAATCATTTTCGGAACAATAAATTCATCAACTATTTTTATCTTAAGTTGATCATTTGGAAATTTCCCAAACAACAATGGGTATTATCTATAGCTATACGGAATGTTTGAAATAACTTTCTTGTTTTTCTTCTCCGATATAGATTCTTTCTTAAAAATTTAATGAAGAACTTATGGTAACCAAAAAGACACGGAAAGAAGAAGCCATTTAATTAATCAACGCCCAATTTGCTAGATTTTTCTTTATTTGTCTATTAAAAACCGAAAATTACATAAAATGATTGCTTAAGAAAAATAAATAAAACAATTATACATTTTGTTTTGCCTTTGGATTCAATAACAACCACAATTTTGATTTTAAGAAAAAAAAAAAAAATAATTAACAACCACCACCGCCTCCTCCTCCACCACCGCCACCACCTCCTCCGCCGCCGCCACCAAATCCACCACCAATACCAAATGTTCCACCACTAACATCACCAGCAGTGCCAACTACTCCCATACTCATACTTCCAGCATGGGTATGATGTCGACTTAATTGACCTTGTCGGCTTTGAACACCAAGTTTGTCTTCCTTACTCTTGCAGTTCCTTAAGCAACAAAGAATCGAACCCAGTGCTACAGCCAAGACACCAAAGAATATTAGCGATACAAGAGCTCCAGTATCCATTATAATCCTCTAGTTCTTTACTTGGTCCGTCTTTTAGTAAGCAACTTCGAAAATGTACTTGTGCAGATGTTGATGTTGAACAGAAACAGAATGATAGTGATGGAAGTTATTTCATCAACTAATATATGAACTTTATTAGAACAAATACGTGTGGATCGAATCTCAAGTCTAACTTGCTCCAATTTAGTTTGACCAAAATTATAATAATCATATAGTACACAAGTTCAATCTGGTCAATTCGAAGACTTTTAAGACATCGTTGACATTAAACGTGTACGCTTACAAGAAGGATTCGAGGCAGGACTTTTACCTTGGTGGATGGTGTTTGGTGTTTGTTTGCTGTACTGCTGCGGTGTTAGAGAGTTTCTGCTTAAAAGATAGTCAACTTGTACATTGATCAAAAAAAATAGGTTGAGCAAGAAAGGGGCGCTGATACACTTACGGAACTTTTATCCCGCAACATCTCCCGACAGGGTAATGGACGAAAGAGTTGCAATCTCAGCATTTGGATTGGTAAGTCGGCTGATGTGGATCCCTCTTCATTAGACGTGGTTGACAATTCCGGGAGATTTTTTCGGTCAATTTATCATTTCCGGTAAGAAAGTGGGTTTTCGGAAACTACCAAGCTCTTAGTTTCTAACTAAATACATGTGTTATACTCGTACATCTTGCAAGTAGGTGTTGATGGTGGTTTTTAGCTTAGGGTTAAAATCGTAAAACCGCACGTCTGACATGACGTCACTATGACCATTTATTGAATCGATCAGCATGCCTACGTAAGAATTACCATGGTACTTTTTTTTACGTGTCATGTTCCACGGCAGAACCCTTAACATTGACCGACATCATCTATGACAAACCCTAATTCTCACGCTACCGCGCCAAGGCATGCCAACCATGCCAGCCGTCCCAACATGCCACGCACGACGCTGGCTGCCAAAACGAAGGGTTGCAACAATCAACGGCCACCCTTCCACCTGAGATGCAGATCTTAGCCGTCCAAGGTCGCCAGCTAATGCGCGGTAACCTTTGGCCCAACGCCAAGGCCTAATTTTGGTCGCGCCCAAACTATGCCAAAACCCCAGTTTTTGGCCGCGCCTAAACTACGCCAAAATCCTAGCCTGGCCACGCCAAAATCCTAGCCCGGTCACGCCAAAATCCTAGCCCGGCCATGCAAAAATCCTATCCCGGCCACGCCAAAATCCTAGCCTGGCCACACCAAAATCCTAGCTTGGCCACGTCTCCATGCCAAAGCCATGCCGGCCGCTCATGCCGCCGGCATTATAAAACGAAGGCGTGCGGCGATCAGCGCCCACCCTTTCATCCTAGATGCAAATCCTAGCCGTCCAAAGTCGTCAAACAACGCATGGTAACCTTTGGCCCAAAAACCCTAGTTTTGGCCACGCCAAACCACGCCTAGGAATACCATACCACATGTGCCAATGGCATGCCAACCACCTTGCCGCGCCACGCCATACCGGCTTTCCCTATGCGGCTACCAAAACGAAGGCCTGCAACAATCAACGGCCACCTTTCCATCTAAGGTGCAGATCTTAGCCGTCCAAGGTTACCAGCTAACGCATGGAAACCTTTGGCCCTAGTTTGGTCGCGCCTAAAAAAATCCAAAACCCTAACTTTTGGCCGCGCCTAAACTAGGCCATATTAAAGCCATACTGATCATGCTTTCATGCCACTGGCTACCAAACGAAGGGTTGCAATAATCAACGGCTACCTTTCCTCTTAAGATGCAAAATCTCGACTGTCGAAGGTCACCACTGAGCCGGCAAGTCTCCCAAGCTCAGCTTTCCAGACAACAACAACGTGATACATGTTTTCCACGAAAACACTCGAGACATCAACGCATGTCACAAACTGGGGGATGCTCATTGGGTATTGGTTTGGCAGTTTACGCCCGTTATAAGAAAGTGTCATAATGATGAGGCGGTTAGTAAATACAGGGAGTAATGGTGAAATGCTTTTTTTTATGGAACATCAATTCCAGGCGTTACCGGTTACCACCTCCTCCCATTTACTCACCCGTTTTCCATTTCTTAATGAGACCAGAGTACGTTTCACTTCAACTTGTATAAATAGGCATTACCTATTTCCACCGAACAACAGGTTCAGGTCAGGAACATACAACACTCAGAAAAAATTTGCTAGCTCTCCATCTGTTAGCTTCCCACTTTCTGATACAAGTCGTAAAACAACTACTCTTTCGTAATCAACTATTCAGTATCAACACTTTCTTCGCTTCCTCCCCAAAACCAACCCTTCTCCTTCACTTTGTGACCGAAGCAAGTCTGGAACGGCCATTTCTTGGTTTAGGCCGGATTTGTACAGATTGATCTCTCGTATCTAAAGTACTCCCATGCAGTACATTGTTTAGGGTTTAAATTTGTTTCTCACACACACACCCGAAGTTACCAAAATCAGCAGAAACTATTTTCACCCTCAAACAATAGGCAAGGGCAAAACAAAATGCTCCTTTTATCAGGAGAAAATAGGTTGAAAAATCCCGCTAAAAATATCTGCTTGGGCCCTGCGCCCTCCGTTGTCTAGCCCAACGACTGTGGCAGGCCAAACACTATCCGATCGACTACCGGTTGAATCATAGCTTATGTATGCCTATAATTGCAACAAAGTCAAATATAATTAAACTATTGAATCACAACTTATATATGCTAGTAATTGCAACTTCTGCTATTTTCAATCTTATTAAAACAAAGTTTCAAAATTCAGAAACGAATTAAAACAGATTTCAAGTGAGATCATAATAATTGAATTAAGTGATGACTTCTGCATATTAATCTATCAATGTATAAGTACAACTTCTCTTTCAGTTCTTCTTAATGGTTCTCCTTGTGAAAAATTCCATCCTACAAGAGGCACTAGACAAGGTGATCCTCTCCCATCTTACATATTTATTCTTGCAATGAAATTTCTTTCTAGACATCTTGTTATTGTTCAGTAGGATAAGTCTATCAAAGGTATTAAAGTGGCTGGTAATACTCCTTCCATCAATTATCTGCATTTTGCAGATGACTGCTTGATCTTCACTCAGGCAAATCTTTCTTACATTAACGATTTACTTGATCTTCTCAATAATTTCAGTTCTCAATCTTTACTTGATGAGTTTCTCATGTTTTTTTTTTCCTTTTCTTAACAGGAGCATTATCATCTTCTTCTTCTTCGGATCTTCTTCAGTGAGGTGCGGCCATTTTTTTTTCATTATCCCCTGTTCTTAACATGAGCATCATCATCTTCTTCTTCAGTGAGGTGTTGCCGTTTCTTTTTTCCTTTTCTTAACAGGAGCATCTTCTTCTTCTTTTTATTCAGCACCAATTTCTACTTCGGTGAGTTTCTGTTTCTTTTTTCTTTTTCCTCTTTTCAGCAGTTCATCATCTAAGGTTTTCTTGGATATTTTTTTTTCAAAGACATTTCGGCTATTTCTGAAATTAGGGTTTTTGTGATGAAGGATGGGAAGATTGTTGAGAACAAGTTGTTAAGAGTTGCTGCTTTATAGAGAGGAGGAAAGGAAGACGAACAGTTCCCCATGCCCAGCTCTCTCTCTCTATGTTCTCAAGGAAGGATTTAAAATGGAATTACTATCAAAAGAACTGTTGACTCCACGCTGATTGACTCTTTAATTAATAATACAGTAAGTAAAAGAACTGCTGACATTTTGAAATCAATCAATGGTCATGATACCTTTCGGTTTCCAGTATATTAACTACTACCCTCAGTGCGTTTCCTCTTCTTTAGGAAACAACACGAGCATCATCATCTTCTTCTTCAACATCTTCTTCTTCGTGAGTTGATGCAGTTTTATCCCATTTCCTTTTTTTTCTTAACAGGAGCATTATCATCATCTTCTTCTTCTTCATCATCTTCTTCTTCTTCAGCATCTTCTTCTTCAGTGAGTTGCTGTCGTTTTTTACCTTTTCTTCTTTTCTTAACATGAGCATCATCATCTTCTTATTCTTCTTCAACATCTTTTTCTTCAGTGAGTTGTTGTTGTTTTTTTCCTTTTCCTCTTTTCTTAACAGGAACATCATCATCATCTTCTAATTATTTGAAAAAAACAACATGCATCAAAGTTCATGCATCAAAGACATTTTAAACCTTTCGGTTTCCAACATGCATCAAAGGCATTGGGAATTGACATTTGGAGATTTCCAACAAGAATTTGTAAAAACCAAATACTAATAGATTAATTAAGATACTGTTAAATGGTTATCATACCTTTCGGTTTCCACTATGTTAACTAATACTCTCAGTGTGTTTCCTCTTCTTTGAAGAAACAACATGAGCATCATCATATTCTTCTTCAGCATCAATTTCCTCTCCAGCATCTTCTTTTGTGAGTTGTTGCTGTTTTTTTTTTCTTTCTTCAGTGAGTTGCTGTTTTTTTTCTTCCTTTTCCCTTTTCTTAACAGAAACATCATCATCTTCTTCTTCTTCTTCTTCAGCATCAGTTTCTTAACCGAAAATGTCTTTGACAAAGAAATCCAACAAATCCTTAGATGATGAACTGCTGATGCTGAAACTGAGGGTATTTGTGATGAGGGAGGGGAGATTGTTGAGAAAAGGCTGTTGAGAGTTTTTGATTTATAGAGAGGAAGAAAGGAAGAGGAACAGTTCCCAATGCCCAGCTCTCTCTCTGTCTCTGTCCTCAAGGAAGGATTTGAATTGGATTAACTGTCAAAAGAACTGCTGAAGTTTTCAAATCAATCAATTTTTATGATAGCTTTCGGTTTTCACTATGTTAATTATTACCCTACATGCGTTCCTTTTCTTTGAGGAAACAACAGAAGCATTATCATCAAGTTCTTCGTCAGCATCTTCTTTAGTGAGTTGTTGTTGTTTTTTTTCCTTTTCCTCTTTTCTTAACCGGAGCATCATCATCTTTTCTTCAGTTAGTTGCTATTGTTTTTTCCTTTGCCTATTTTCTTAACAGGAGCATCATCTTCTTCTTCTTCAGCATCAATTTCTACTTCAATGAGTTTCTGATGTTTTTTTTTCCTTTTCCTCTCTTCTGCAGTTTATCATCTAAGGTTTTCTTGGATTTCTTTGTCAAATACATTTTCGGATTTTTCTGAAATTAAGGTTTTTGTGATGAGGTAATGGGGTATTGTTAAGAACAGGTTGTTGATAGTTTCTCTTTATAGAGAGGAGGAAAGGTAAAGGAACATTTGCCAATGACCAACTCTCTCTCTCTCTCTCTATTGTCAAGGAAGGGTTTCAAATAGATTTACTGTCAAAGGAACTGTTGAATCCACGCTGACTGACTCTTTAATTAATAATAATACAGTAAGTAAAAACAAATATATGAATCACATTTGAAGTGTTGAAAAATTATAGTTGACCTCTACGGAATCAGAACAAATCATGAAATCAATCAATGGTCATGATTCCATTATGTTAATCAACCTTCATGTCCATTGCAAATTAAATATAGCCGGGGTGAAATTAGTTTTGAACCTTTCGGTTTCCAACATGCATCAAAGGCATTGGGAATTGACATTTGGAGATTGCCAACAAGAATTTGCCAAAACCAAATACTAATAGAGTATTTGAGATACTGTTAAATGGTCATGATACCTTTCGATTTTCACTATGTTAACTACTATTCTCAGTGCGTTTCATCTTCTTTGGGGAATTAACATGAGCATCATCATCTTCTTCTTCAGCATCAACTTCTTCTTCAGCATCTTCTTCAGTGAGTTGCTGCTGTTATTTTTTCTTCCTTTGCCTCTTTTCTTAACAGGAGCATCATTATCTTCTTTTTCTTCAGCATCTTCTCTTTGACAAAGAAATCTAAGAAAACCTTAGATAACGAATCTGCGATCTTTGAAACTCATTGTTTTTGTGATGAATGAGAGGGAGATTGTTGAAAACGGGGTCTTTGAGAGTCATTCTTGCTTTATAGAGATGAGGAAAGGAAGAGAACCAATTCCCAATGCCCGTTCTCTCTTTGTCTCTGTTATCAAGGCAGGATTTGAAATAGATTTACTGTCAAAAGAACCGGCTGACATTTTGAAATCAATAAATGGTTACGATACCTTTCGGTTTCCACTATGTTAACTGCTACGTACTCTTAGTCTGTTTCCTATTCTTTGAGGAAACAACAGAAGCATCATCATCAATTTCTTCTTCAGCATCTTCTTTAGTGAGTTGATGCCGTTTTTTTCCTTTTCCTCTTTTCTTCACATGAGCATCATCTTCTTATTTTTCTACTTCAGTGAGTTTCTGCTATTTTTTCCTTTTTCTCTTTTCAGCAGTTCTTCATCTAAGGTTTTCTTGGATTTCTTTGTCAAATATATTTTCGATTTTTTCTGAAATTATGGTATTTATGACGAGGGAGGGGGGAGATTGTTGAGAACACGTTGTTGAGATTTGCTGCTTTATAGAGAGGAGGAAAGGAAGAGGAACAGTTCTCAATGCCCAACTCTCTTTCACTCTCTCTGTTCTCAAGGCAGGGTTTGAACTGGATTTACTGTTAAAAGAACTGTTGAATTCACGCTGACTGACTCTCTAATTGATAATACAGTAAGTAAAAACAAACATACAAATCACATTTTAAGTGTTGAAAAAAGAGAGTTAACTTCTACGGAATCTGAACAACTCATGAAATCAATCAATGGTCATGATTCCACTATGTTAATCCACCTTCATGTCCATTGCAAATTAAATAGAGACGGAGTGAAATTAGTTTAAAAATTTTCGGTTTCCAACATGCATCAAAGGCATTGGGAATTGATATTTGGAGATTGCCAGCAAGAATTTTTCAAAACCAAATATTAATAGAGTAATTAAGATATTGTTAAATGGTCATGATACCTTTCGGTTTCCACTATGTTAACTACTACTCTCAGTGTGTTTCCTCTTCTTTGAGAAAACAACATGAGCATCATCATCTTCTTCTTCAGCATCAATTTCTTCTTCAACATCTTCTTCAAGAGTTGTCACTTTTTTTTTCCTTTGCCTCTTTTCTTAACAGGAGCATTATCATCTTCTTTTTCTTCTTCTTCAGCATCTTTTTCTTCAGTGAGTTGTTGTTGTTTTTTTCTTTTTCCTTTTTCCTAAAAAGAAACATCATCATCATCATCTTCTTCTTCTTCTTCAGCATCAATTTCTTAACCGAAAATGTCTTTGACAAAGAAATCCAACAAATCCTTAGATGATGAACTGCTCATTCTGAAACTGAGAGTTTTTGTGATGAGAGAAGGAGAGATTGTTGAGAACAGGTTGTTGGGAGCTACTGATTTATAGAGAGGAGGAAAGGAAGAGGAACAGTTCCCAATGCCCAGCTCTCTCTCCGTCTATGTTCTCAAGGAAGGATTTGAAATGAATTTACTGTCAAAAGAACTGCTGACTCCACGCTGACTTACTCTTTAATTAATAATACAGTGAGTAAAAGAACTGATGATTCCGGGAGGCACCAATGCGTGCAATCTGAATAACTAGCAAGGTTTGATAGTTTTTTTGGAGTTAAAAGGATCCCATTATTTTCTATATATAAAAGGTGAAAAGGTGGGGGTACAACAACCTCACAAATAATTCGCTTAGCAATCTGTATGGACTAACTACAATATACTTTTAAGAGAATCAACTAGACAGTCAGACTCAATCTTAATAAAAAGTATTTGTCAAAGAGTTATATCTCAATTTCTCGATCCAATACTTACTCAAGCAAATAAAAATCGCGAGTCTAATTGAATACAAGAGAAATTAACTTAAACGGTACCAAAGACCAATGTTCAAGGTTCAATCAATTTCAATCAACAACCAAAGGTCGGATTTCCCAATTGATTGATTCAACGCACAACCTATGATATTTAAATTATATAACAAAATATAATGTGGAAAAGAAATAACACAGACACCTGAAGTTTTGTTAACGAGGAAACCGCAAATGCAGAAAAACCCCGGGACCTAGTCCATATTGAACACACACTACAGACACTAGCCTACTACAAACTAACTGCGGTCTGGACTGTAGTTGAACCCTAATCAATCTCACACTGATCCAAGGTACAGTTACGCTCCTTACGTCTTTGATCACAGCAGGATACTACGCACTTGATTCCCTTAGTTGATCTCACCCTCAACTAAGAGTTGCTACGACCAAAAGTCGAAGACTTTAATAAACAAATTTGTATCACACATAAAAGTCTACAGGAATAGATAAATTTGTCTCCCACATAAATACCTACGAGTTTTGTTCCGTCTTTTGATAAATCAAGGTGAACAGAAACTTATTGGTAACCCGGACTTATATTCCCGAAGGACAGCCTAGTATTATCAATCACCTCACAATAATCTTAATCGACTAGAGAAACAAGATATTGTGGAATCACAAACGATGAGACGAAGGTGTTTGTGACTACTTTTTTATCCTTCCTATCGGAGAAATTAATCTCGAGCTAATTTTACAATTGTACTCAATACGATAGAAACAGCAAGATCAGATCACGTAACTACATAACAAATAGTTGGTTCTGGCTTCACAATCCCAATGAATTCTTCAATTCGTTAACCTATAGGGTCTCGCTAGAAACCTAAGGTTAAAGGAGAATCGACTATAGCTTATACAACTAGTATCACACAGGAGATGTGGGGATTAGGTTTCCCAGTTGCTAGAGTTTTCCTTTATATAGTCTCCAAATCAGGGTTTGCAATCTAAGTTACCTTGGTAACAAAGCATTCAATATTCACCGTCAGATGAAAACCTGATTAGATTCAAGCTAATATATTTCAACCATTAGATCGAACTTAGCTTGTTATACACAAATGAAATGCACGTTCATTTAGGTTTATCTAACCGTGCCTAAATGTGTAAACCTAGTTGGTTCAACAGTAGTTAACCAAATGGTTAGCCATATAAGCACTTTCATATCAACCATATTCATCTTCACCAAAACTAGTTCAAATGACTCAAAAGAACTAGTTAGAGAGTTGTTCAGTTGCTTAGATCTCATAGAAGTATACAAGACACAATCGAAGCGAAAATGATTTTGATTCACTCGAATCAATTCATGAACTTTATAGCCACGGTTTGCTCCTGAGCGCTCAATGGAAAGGAATCAGCCGTCCAATTTCATCACGCGTGAGGATCTAGAACTACTTTTCCAACATCGAGGCAAGGAAAACCCAGTAGACCTGCTCCAACATCGAGGCAAGGAAAACCCAGTAGAACTCCTGATGTGCAAAGAATTCCTCTTCCGAGAGGATACTCCTCTCCTCAATTTTCCCTTTATGACGGAACTGGTAATGCTCGTGAACACATCTCTCATTTTCTGGAGTCATTAGGAGAGCACGAATACAATCATGTCCTCCGCCTGAAAGAGTTCTCAAAGTCACTTACTGGGAGAGCGTACATCTGGTACAACAATATTGCACCAAACAGCGTATCCAACTGGTGTGAGATGGTAACCGCTTTCTACAAGAAGTATTTCTTCATATCCGAGCAAATAACCTTTTCATATTTGCACTACACCATTTTTAGGATTTCGCATCAAAGATTCGCAACGGCTTAGTGTCGGTTGCGAATTTTCCGTTGCAAATTGCAACCGCTAATATTTCGCAACGGGTTTCTGCCCTTTCGAATTTTGTAACCTCACATGGGAGGTTGCGAATTGCAACCGCGCTCAGTTCAAGCGTGTGAACCGCTTGCTTGGCCGTAACACAAGAGATGATAAACACGCCCCAGTCAAATTTCGGTCAAGACTACGGTTTTTATTTCCACCCTTAATCCAAGTCTAGGGTATATCCCACCCTTAGATGAATTCTATCGTTATTTTTTCTTCCGCCAGAACAGAGACTCAGCTCTCCTTCCCCCCTCTCCTCCATCTCCATCTCGATAAACCAGAGAGATTCAGCTCTCATCTCCATCTCGATAAACCATAGAGATTCAGCTCTCATCTCCATCTCCATCTCCATCATCGTGTAGATCCGTATACAGGTACAATTTTTGACATAGTCTTTAGGGTTTTTAGATTTCGATTTCTAGGGTTTCAGAGATTTTATTTCTAGGATTTAGAGATTTTGATTTAAGTTTATCGAATCCTAAGGTTTCATTTAAGTTTTTCGTTTTTAGGGTTTAATGCTTGATTTCAGTTTTTCGATTTCACTTGTGAATCATTTCAGTTTATTTATTTATTTATTTTCTTTCCATTTTATGGTTTGTTGTGTATCTGAATCTAATACCCCCTTTGTTTTTTCCATGTTAGGGTTTGTCAAGATTGAAAAACTGGTCAGAGTTGGTTCAGGAAGAACTAAAAAGGTATATCAACTATGAAATTGTTGTGGTTATTTTCAAAGAGATAATTTCCATTTTATGGTTTGTTGTTTATCTGAATCTAATGTTTTTTTTCCATGTCTAGGTTTGTCAAGATTGAAGAACTGAAGTTCAGTTCATTAGAGTTTGAAGAAGAACTGGTGAGAATTGGTTTAGGAAAACTAAGAAGGTATATCCAACTGTTTTGATTTTGATTTTGATAGAATCTCATTGAGCATGATAAAAATGGTCCTAGTGGTGAATCTCAAAAGCTACTTGTAGCACATTCTCTCTTTGTTGAGAGGATGTTTCTGTCGTTAACCTAAGGGCTTCGGCAATCCTACCACTAGGATTCAGTTGAAGCTACATGTTAGAATTGAATTGGTGTACTTACAGAAATTTTGTGCAATCTCTTAACTAAGAAGTTTTTATAAGTTGTATGGTCTGAACTTAAGAATTTTTGTAAGATTTTGATTTTGATAGAAACTCATTGAGCATGATAAAAATGGTCCTAGTGGTGAATCGCAAAAGCTACTTGTAGCTCATTCTCTCTTTGTTGAGAGGATGTTTCTGTCGTTAACCTAAGGGCTTCGGCAACCCTACCACTAGGATTCAGTTGAAGCTACATGTTAGAATTGAATTGGTGTACTTACAGAAAATTTGTATAATCTCTTAACTTAGAAGTTTTTATAAGTTGTATGGTCTGAACTTAGAAATTTTGTATAATTTCTGAACTTAAAGATATTTATAAGTTTGTATGGTCTGAACTTAATAATTTTTGTAAGTCCGATTTCAATTTTGATAGAATCTCATTGAGCATGATAAAAATAGTCCTAGTGGTGAATCGCAAAAGCTCATTGTAGCTCATTCTCTCTTTGTTGAGGGGATGTTTCTGTCGTTAACCTAAGGGCTTCTAAGCAACCCTACCGCTGGACTCAATTTCATGGAATGGATTTAGTATAGTTTTAAATGATAGTATTCTTTTGATTAATCTTATGTTGTGTACATATCAAATTCTCACAGGTACATGTTAGAGTTGTAGTAGATATCATATCAAAAAATGCTGCTGATTTTGTATTGATGTAGTGTACATATACTCTCTGAATTTTAACATAGATATTGTCTTTAGGGTATGTCATCTACAGTTGATAAGGGATGGATGAAATGGCCTTGTAAGTCTGCTCAGTACATAGAAGGTGTTAGGTCATTTATAGAGTTCGCTAATAGAAATGGTGGCAGAAATACCTTATTCTCATGCCCTTGTAGTAGATGTAAGAATGGTAAAGGATTGGGGCCACTTAGTGAAATTTCATTGCATTTGCTTAAGTATGGTATTCTTTCTACATACACGACATGGCGTTTTCATGGTGAAAAGTTAGAAGTAGCTGAGAATGTAGCTGAGAATGTTAATGTAGGAGATGTAGTTGTTGATCCTGCTATAGGTGAGGGTGAAAATTTAGGAGATGTTGTTGAGGATGATGGTGCTGCTGTAGTAGATGACAATATTAGAATAGATAGTGGGGTTCATAATGATGCTGGAACTAGGAAAAGGAAGAAAAAGGAATATGTCTATGAGCGTGCAAAAGAACCGTTGTATCCGTCGTGTCCTAAAGGAGTGACAGCATTGTATGCTTCTATCAAGTTGAATCACATAAAGACACAATATGGGTTTTCTGATAATGGTATGACTTACAATTTTAGAGTTGATGAAGGAGTTGCTTCCCGAAGAGAATACACCGCCATCTAAGTACCCGAAGTAAAAAGATGATCCAAGATCTAGGAATGGATTATATAACATATGATGCATGTGTAAATGACTGTGTTTTGTATTGGAAGGATCATGCATCGCTGGTGAAGTGTCTAGTTTGTCAAGAATCTAGGTATAAGAAGGTTTTTAATGATAAGAGGAAGCTTACTACTATTTCTCAGAAGACGGTTAGACATTTTTCGTTGATTACAAGGCTGAAAAGGTTTTACAGCGAACCATGGATCGCGGAGGCAATGACTTGGCATTCTAGAGCAAAGTCGGATATAAACGTCATGCGTCATCCCGTCGATTCTTCAGCTTGGCGATGTGCAGATAGTTTTTCGCCAGAGTTTGCCAAGGAACCAAGGAATGTTACACTTGGGATATCAACTGACGGTTTCAATCCGAATGGGTGTTTCGGTCTTGCACACAGTTGTTGGCCAGGTGATTATTTGTATTTATAATTTTCCTCCTTCGTTGTGTATGAAGCGGGAATTCACTTTGTTGTTGTTGCTGATATCAGGCCCAAAAGCACCCGGTAAAAACTTTGATGTTTATTTAGAAATACTGGTAGATGAGTTGAAGAAGTTATGGGATGGTGTACTAGCATTTGACGCTTTCAGCAAAACTGAATTTTTGATGAGAGCACGGTTGTTGTGGGCTATTCACGATTTTCCAGCGTTAGGGACTTTAGCGGGATGTGTAACTCATGGATATTGTGCTTGTCCTACTTGTGGAGAAGGCACTGTTGCGGATTATCTGCCATTTACTAAGAAGATCTCTCACGGGGGACACCGAAGATGGCTACCATCGAAGCATAAGTATCGCGATGATAGGACAAATTTTGATGGACGTGTGGAGCATGGTACAGCTCCATGACCACTAACAGGGTTGCAGATACAAGAGATTGTAGGTAAAATCATTTCCAAGAAGGGCAAGAGAAAACAACCATCACAAGCAAGTCTCAAACGTAAAAGTAATCTTTGATACCATCAAGGTTAGTCCTCTGTCTTGTCTTCATTTGATTAATTAGATTGAGCTATGTTGTTTGCTTAGCTTAAACTTTGTTTAAATGGATTGATTCTAGAGGGATGATATATAGGTATCGAGTTTTTCTATTACAGTGATGAGCATGTTAAGATATTTGAACCTATATTGAATTTTTTGTGCAATATTGAATCGTTTGAAATTCAGTTGTTCTTATGTTATCTATTTTCAGGAACTTGAAGATGACGCCAATGTTGAAGATGAGGTTAATGACCATTCTCTGTTCACCCGAAGATCTATTCTCTTTGATTTGCCCAATTGGGGTTCAAATGCGATTCGCCATATTATAGATGTCATGCACACAAAGAAGAATATAATGGAGCATCTTACTCGAATACTATGATGGGAAACAACAAGTCAAAAGATAGTCCTGCTGCACGTCAAGATATGGAAGATATGGGGATAAGAAAGAAGTTGTGGTTGAAGAGGATGCTGAGACTGGTAGAATAACAATGGAAAAAAGGATCATTTGAGATGACGAAGAAGGAGAAAATTGACTTTTGTACGATTTTTGAAGAATCTAAGGGTACCTTCCGGTTTCTCTTCAAATCTTCGCAACTGCGTCAGTGTTAATCCTCCTGAAAGCTAAGGAATTTTAAATCTCATGATTACCATGTAGTAATGCATTTTGCTTCCGCTTCTTTGGTTCATACCAACATCGCTACCTAAAGAGCTCAGGAGTTTCTCTTCTCCTGATCAAGATCTTTTTCAATATTCTCAGCGCGAAGGTTGTAAATCGAGAACATCTGCTAAAAGCAAAAGCCAGCCTTGTAGAAGCAATATGTGTTACGGAGAAACATTTTCCTCCGTCGTTCTTTGTTATCGATATTCACCGATGATTCATCTAGCAGATGAAGCTTTAATCTCCGTCCTAAGAGATTCGGTGGATGTATCCCTTTGAGAGGTAAAATTTCACAACTGACTTTGTTGTTTAATTAATGTATATAACCTGAGTAATGTCTAGAACTTGAGTAATTGATAATGTTGTTTAATGTATATAGCTTGAGTGTTGTCATGTCCTAACAGACTTTGTTGTTTAATTGCTAATTTTTAGGTTAATGAAGGGTTTCAAAGGGTTGGTGCGCAATAAAATGTATATTGATGGGTGCATCGCAAGAGGGTATACGCTGCAAGAAGCAAGCTTGTATGGCATGGAGGGTCTGTCAAAGGATGGTGATGGTACTCATAAGCATACTCTGTCGGGCATTTTTGATGATGACGATGAGTTTGCTGATGAGATGCCTTTAAGTAAAGCTAAGGATATTATTCTAACCCAGGTGCAGTTTGAACAAGCTCGCAAATGGCTTCTCTCTAAGTATGATGGATTAGATGATTGGCAAAGGTAAAAAAATTTTAATTTTACACCTTTAAGTGTTTTAAGTACGATGGTTGATGAGTGCCAAATAGTGCATATTTATACACCTTTTTATTGGCATTTTACTCATCTTTTGCGTTTAGAAATCAGATATTATCCCAGTTCTGTGTTTTCTTTGTTTTCAAGAATAAATATTTGTATTAATTAATTTTGTGTTTTTAGGTAATAAATAAAGCTCGGAGAAATTGAGGAGCCCAAAGAGCGAGAAGAATTGGAGTCGAGCATCTATGGAGCGAAAGCCAAAGCCGCGCGGCAAGAAATGATTGCAACCCAACAAGTAGCAACTCATCTACAAGACATGGGCTTGAGCTAGACCCGACCCGCGAGCGGATCCGAACCCGCTCATCCCGAGCCGTTGAGATCTCGCCCAAATGCATCATACGGTCGCTCCTTCGCTCACATCTATTTCTCGATGCTCCGCTCAACACCAGATCACTCCAAATCATGCTGAGCCGTTGAGATTTCTTCTCCTAGATCTGACGCTCGCTCCATCAGTCTCATCAAAGCTCGCTGTCTCTGCCTCACACCACAGCGACCTAACCCTATACACCCCATCGAGACAACCCACTCTCTTCTCCATCTTCTCTTTCTTCCCCGACAGAGAGCGAGCTCGCTGCTCCACCTTCTTCCCCGACCAACTCTCTGCAGCGCCACCTTCCTTTCTTCCCTGACAAAGCCAGTACCACCATCTCCTTTCCCATCACCACAGCCAACAACTCCTACATCCATCTCTACTCTCTAGTTCACGCTTTCTCCATCACTAGCTTCTCTCAACCTAGAAGCTAGGGTTGAGGCAGTTCGAACTAGGGTTTCCACAACAACCACGCATGGAGTTGGGAGAGCGATTAGACAAGAGGAGAAGGCGATTCGAGTATGGGTGTGATTGTTTTTGGTTTATTTTATCTTTAATTTCGATTTTGAGAATTAGGGTTAGGTATTTTGGGTTGCATGTATAAATAGGAAGTGTTGGTGGATGTTAGAATTACGCCTAGATTAGCCAGTGCAGTCATTAGCTTTAATTCGGTTTAAATTGTGTTCTTGTTGCTTGATTATGTTTTAATTCAAAGTTATAGGGTTTGAGATGAAACCCTAACTTATCACTGTGTTCTTCATAGTTCATGTATTCTTCTTGAGTGGTTAATTAGTATTAAGATAGACTTAATCGAAAGCGGATCAACACATTGCTCTCACAAAGTGCATACCAACGCCATGGATGCACTGTAGTTAGAAGACCCCTGTGTTGTTGATGCTACAACCCAAGCTCAATTAGATTAATGTTTATCTACAGATTAATTGTACTTTAGTCAGACAGTTAATACTTAGGATAAACACCTTAGTTGTGATTAAAATTATCAGTTGGAGAAACATCTTAGACATAAGGCAGACTCGACACCTCTCCCTTAGCAGTCATAAGAACAAGAGTAGTTTCATGAGTGAAGACACAGTGTAGGTTAGTGGTGGAATTGCAGCCCTAGTAGCACCCTTTTATCTATGTTTTATACTTTAGCTTAGGTTCACTTCAACAATCAGCCGTTTCGGCAACCAAAACATCTATGTTACACTCTGTTGTTACCTTGTCACTTTGGAATTCAGTTTAAAGCCAAGCCTTAGATCATTGAAAGCACCCCTTGTCTCTGTGGATCGACCCGTACTTGCCGCGTCTCCGATAGACGCCGTGCACTTGCGGTATTACCGTAGGCCATAAAAATACATACACATCCGAGGAATACCAAGTTTTTGGCGCCGCTGCCGGGGACTTGGCGCGTGCCCTGTGTTCATTGGCTCGCTTCATTGATTTTCAACCCTGTACATATCCATGTTACATTGTTTTATCAAACTTTGATTAGTATAACTTAGTATTGCATTGTAGTATTCCATCTGTTAGTGTAGTATAGCTGTTAAGTTTTCTAGGTTTGCTTCATTTACTTTTCTTTTGTTTTAGTTTTTGCAACTTGTATTGCATTCTATCATTGCAATTTTTGGCTTAGCCATCTGTAACATACCTTAGCCATCTGTAGCATCCTTGCATCTCGTAACTTAGTGCACATCTCGCATCTGTCGCATGATGCAAATGTAACAATGGCTGCTCCATTGTTTTGAACTTGTGAGAACCGAGTTTGACATTGCTCCTGTAGCATAGCCACGAACTCGAGTGCTTTGCTCAGAGCTTAGCTCTGTCATTGTTGCACAATAGCTAGGTTCTTTATTGTATGACATTGAGGACTGAAATTTGCTTGTTGAGCTAACAGGTGCAAGTGGCAAGGGTGAGCCAACCCAAGAGGAAGGCGCATAAGGTGCAACTGAGCAAACCCTGCGACTTGTAAGGTGAGTGGTGCCTTGACCTCTGAAACATACATATGCCAGCTGAGAGTACTTATTACACTATTCTGCTTGTCTGTGCTTACTGTCTTTGATAAGCCGCAAATTTATGTGAGACTTTGTTGTGTGCCGTACCTTGTGCACCTGATCTTACATTGGTTACCTGTTAGTTTGTAATTCAGAGCAAGCCTTGCTCTGTAGACCCCTGATCTCAACCTGCGAAAACTGTAAACTCCATCTGCCCCGCTCACTTGCTAGCCCCTGAAGCTGCAAGTTTGAGCCAAGTTGCAAACCTTGCATACCCTGGCATAACCTTGAGCATATCATTGCAACCCTTTTGAACCTTTGAGCCATTGTCTGCCCTGTGTCTTGTGTGTACTGTGAAACCTTGCCTTGCATTGCCCTTAGTCATAGCAGATGCCTGAAGCTGTGAGCTTGAGTGAAAACTGAGCTTTGATTGCATGATAAAACTGTGTTAGGCATTTCTCACACCCTGAAATATTTGCACTGGTAGGTTCTGTGACCTGGTTGTCTAAGTTGTAACTAGCTCTAAACCTTGTGTGACCTATGAGCCAAACTCCAGCCCCTGAGCTGTTGAGCTTGTGATGCCTCTTGGAAAGCCAGGTTATCTGCTAGCCCTTGTTGTATCTGCCCTGTAATCTGTAAGCTCTGCCCTGTAAACCCTGTGCTGTGTACTTTGCAAAAGCAACAACAAGCTCTCTTGTATGCTGCTAATTGAATGAATTAATTGCTGAGAGTGCCTGCTAGTTGAATGAACTGTTAAACCTGCTAAGCGTTACTCATCTGCAAAACTGTGTGCATCAATCTGTGGCACTTAAGCAAAATCACTACTCTGTGCAACTTTGCACTTGCAACCAACTGGGTTGCTAATTTGCAATCTACACAGGCCTTCCCTGTGCTGTGCACTGAAGTGAAACACTCAACCCACAGCAATAACCTGGGCTGTGACCTGAGCTCTTCTCATAACTTGGGCCGCACATAACCAGTGCACACAACTGAGGCCTGCTGTGCTTTTCAACTGGGCTGAGAACCATAACCTGGGCTGCACATCACTGGGCTGTTTATAACTGAAACCCAGTTCCACTGGGCTAACTAAACCCATAACTTGGGCTTACACCAAACCGAGCCCAACTCAATTCATCTCTGGGCTATACTTTTTCAAATACTGGGCTGTGCAGTTCACTGTGCTGGGCCGCTTCTGCCTAAGCTGGGCTCAACTGCTGGGCTGCTCACAATCAACTCACTTCCGGGCTGTGCACAAGACCGAGCCCAACTCAACCTAAACTGGGCTGTGCAGTTTTCACAAATCCTGGGCTTCAAACAACAAATCTCAAACAAACCAAAACCCACAACAAACCAAATGAAACCCAATAAACCAAACAAAACCCACATAAACCAAACTAGATTTTGAGTATTAAATCATGTCAGGATTTTGGTCTGCATCTGGGGATGGAAACAAATCCATTAGAGAGCTTGCTTACGGGCACGCTTCACCATATGAAACCCCCATAGACCATAATGATTTTAGGGCATATTATGAGCCTTCTCAGGGCCCTGACCTTGAGTACCCATACCCTAACCATCATGAGCACATGTATCGAGTCACCACAAAGTGGGAGTTGAACAATTTTATACTCCCCCGACTCCTTGTTTACAATCACTAATGGAAACGCTCATGGAACAAAATGCTAGGCTTGAATCGAATGCAATACATGACCATCCATATAGCAACATGCATGATCATCCCTTCTCTAGTGAACAATGTGCACAACCATTTAATGATTATTCATATGAAACATGCATACCCACTATTGAAGACTCTCCCTCCATTGAACAATGTCCCGTGTTCTTAAAGATGAACCTGATTCATTTGGAAAAAGAAGAATGGAAGGCAGTTCATGATAGAATGATAATGTAACACCCCGTGTTTTTAGCATGGCGCATGCTAAAAGATGCGCCATTTGCTTGTGATGAAGCTTCATCCAAAGCTTCCGCAGCGTGAAAAAGGTGGATTGGCTTAAGGCCAATACCGCGCCAAAAATGGCGCATTATGTTTGGCATTTGGCCAAGGGCCAATGTTGCATCATCATGATGCATTAGGCCAGTTGGGTAGGTGGGCTCGATCTTACAAACAAATCATTGTGCAATAAATGTAAAAGTGAAAAGACCGGGTGGTACGCAATCATTGTACGCAATCGTTGTGTGTAATCATTGTGCAACAGACAGAACAATTGGTGCACAATCATTGTGCAGCAGACGGAACGAGTGGTGCACAATCATTGTGCAATAGAACGAGACTCGGCAATCATTGCTTGGTCCTTGAGAAATTCATGGCAACGGCCATGAATAGTGAAGCATGTCAATATGCTCCCCTTTTCATACTTGTAGAAATTCCATTAAGACATATATAAGGGAGGGGTAGTTGGTTGAAGGTGCATATGCGGACTATGTACCAAGTAAGCTTCATAGCTTAACCGGAAGAGCATAAATGATGCCTAAGGCTCATTTATAGTTGCGTAGCCTTTCGAAGAGGGCATTTGATGCGTTGGCATCATTATGCCACGGCGCGGACCCGATGATGCATAATCATTATGCATCTTGGCGGAATGGCCTATACGAACCAGGCCATTACCGTTTTTGCTAGGCCACAGCCTTGCAAACGATTTGGTTTAATTTTCTGTCCTTCGTGGATGAACTACGGTCTGTGTGCTTGATCCCTTTAGAGTAGGGAAGGGTACGTAGGCAGCCGCAATGAGTTGCAGCATTGCCGGTCCAAAGACGTTGGCCCCTCATATCATCTAAGCTTGGTAGCTCGACGGAAGAGATGATTGTGGCCAGACTTGATGAGGCTTAGTTGCATGCCAGCAAGTGGATGCTCATACTTCCTATCAAGTTATAAAGAGATGGTAAGCGAGGTAACGTGGGAAATGGCAAGGGCTCGGTGTGGCCTACGCTAAAGTCTAAGGCTTATGCCTGGACAAGACACGGCAATGTGACGGTTGCTCAACTAGCTAGGAAATTCATTTATGAATTCCCTACGTAAAGGTAAAGCCAGACGCATGAAAAATGCATTGGCATTGGCCTTATGGCCTTAAACCCTTTTGCGGCACAAGGGTAAGTTGGAACAGTGTGGAAGCTAAGTTAGCTGCGTCATGCTCCACGAGCAAGCTTGCAAGGGCAATTGGACGTGCATTTGCCTAGCTTTGAGGCCCGGATCGTAGCTTCATCATGGCGCACCGGGGAGATTACGGCCTGCGGGGCAACGCGCCAAAGGCGTAATTTTCCGGTCCGTCACAGATTATTGTCCCTAATAAAGAAAATCTTGAAAATAGTGTTTCTCTTCCTACTCATGCAACTAACACTGAATATGAACTTAATCTAGAGGAAAATGAGTACACTAGAAATGCTAATAGGGAAATGCATTTTTGTTATGATGATGATGATGATGAATATGATATGTTAGAAGAGCATGTGTATGCAGATAATATGATAGAATCTTTGAGTTCAGAGACGTTAGGCGTCTCTTCTGTGAACCCTATGAATGACACTTCTTCTAACATTCATATATGTGATATTGATTCTGAGAGCTTAGTTTTGTGAAATTCTTCAGTGAATGTGAGCATGCTTCACAACTTGTTTGTGACTTAGGACAGGATGAATCTTCTGTTGACACTAATGTTCTTTTGGATCATGATATTATTGTTGTGTCTGATTCCCTGCCCATATCACAATATGTTGCCTGCTTCTGATGACTTGGTGATTGATGAATTGCTCTATCTTTGGTGAACATGATTTACCCTCTTCTGACCTTAGGAAAGTGTGTGATGGTACAAATGATTTTATACATGAAAATAACTTGGATGTACCTAACCACTCTCTTAAGTCACAAATTGAAACTCCTCCACCCAACCTAGGTGTAGTTTGTCACAAAATTGCAAAACCAACTTTTCTAAAAATGCCTAATCTAGGCCTAGAGCTTTGTGCTTCCCAAGTCCTCTTGGACTATTTTGCATCAAAGTATACCACTTTTAAGAAGCCAAAGTTGGAATGTGTATGTCTGCCTGTTCTTAGCAAAACTCATTTTGAGTTAGACCTTTTGCATGATGTACCTTTAATTTTGCAAGATTTTGTGCTCCCAAACACACCCGTTCACAAGTTTAGGTTTGGGGGAAGCTCATTCACATTTGCAGTCTTACTTGCACTCTCATATTATATTTGTGTAAGGCTGTTAATGTGTGTACATATTTTCTGTTGGGTTGATCCTCAACTCTTTAGACTGTTGGTTTATGGTGCATTTTCATTGTATATATCCAAAGAGGACTTGTTAAATTTTTCTTTTCTTGATTCGGTTGAGTCTTATTGCACATATATTATGCTAATCCGATATGATCTCCGTTGAGAATATTGGATTCTAGCCTTGACGAATGAAGCTCAACCTTGCTCCTGCCGATATCCGGTAATCTCTTCCCTTTTATCTTATCGCATAGTTCTCGCGATGCACGTGATCGTTTAAATTTTTCCTATCTGTGACACATTGAGGACAATGTTTGATTTAGGTTTGGGGGTGCATTTGCATTTAGAGTTTTTAGTCTTTTATTTTACCTTTTATTTTCAAAAAAAAAAAAAAAAAAAAAAAAAAATTCAATTCAAAACTCTTTTTGTAAAAACCTCCAACTTTTAGAGATTTTAGAGTCACTAGCATGCTTTTAGCTATGTTTACATAGAGATTCTAACCGAAATAACAGAACTTGGAAGTACCGGAGAACACAATCGGGTTTCTTAGTTGATTAGAGCGTTAAAGTTGGATTTAACCATACCGGAGGGCGAATTAGGTGATGTTTAGATATTCGGTAGTAGAATTGTGATCAACCATAGTGGAGACTACCCATTTTACATCAAGTGAGGCACCAACCTTCAAATTTTTGCAACTTTCTAGAAAAGCTGTTAGAGTGTGTGTCACCTTACGTAAATTCCGGGTAGGAATGGTGAGCTACCCAACTTCGCACCAATTTCAGCACTACTTTTGATCTCTTGAGTGCTAGTTTTTGTCAATCATGAGGGGACGTCTAAAGATGAAAACTCCTTCTAAATTCCGATTTGTAGTTAGCATCATTCTCTCTCTCAATCAGCAAGACCCATAGAAGCACATCATCGTCAGCAACCGGAGCAGAATCAGAATATTGAAAGAAAAGTTGAGATAGTCCAAGGTTTACGTGCAACAAAGAAAACGAAAAGAAAATAGGATGAGAATTAATAAAATTTATAAAATCAAGACAATACAAGTTGTGGAAAAATTGAGTGATAAAGTCCTTTGTCCATGGAGTTAGTTGTTTCATTATTTGTATTTGTATTTTTATTTTCACTTATTATAAAAAAAAAAAAAAAAAAAAAAAAAAAAAAAAAAAAAAAAAAAAAAAAAAAAAAAAAAAATTCAAAAAATCAAAAGTCAAAAAAATATTGTAGTTTATTTTCTTATTTTTGCTACCACCATGGTAAAGAAGAGTTCAAGAAGAAAAATTCCAAGTAACAAAGAAATTGAGTATAAAAGTTAAAAATTTGTCAAGTTTTGTGAAGATTAGAAGTTCGTCATCAACAATTGAAGACCGAAGACCGAAGATTGAAGACGTTTCTATGGTTCTTATGAGAGAGTGATATTAATTGCCGATCGGGTGAGAAGTGAGTGAGTACTCCCACCCCTTGCTAATGGTTGATTTCCTTCTTAGAGATCATCAGAAAAAGATTCTTTTGTCCACACCTCTATGGAGTCTCCGAAATTAATTCGGAAGGTTATCCTTCTTACCTACAACGTGTGCAGGATTTCTCTCTTTATTCCCCGCTCGCACACATGAGAGACTAAAAAAGCGATCTTTTTGAGTGCAATTATCATAAAACCCTAATGGTGAGGCAGAAGTTGAGACTTATGATCACAATCGAATCCGAATTCTTTCATATGGTATGGTTACTTCTCGCTCAGCACTTAAGGATGAGAATGCGTTCTTCGATAGTTCTAACTTCTGTTACTAGCATGCATAAACTATATGTCCTCATAGCTTCTTGGAGGCTTGAGACTCTTTTACACTTTGAAGTTGGAGAAGGTTGTATGGGTACACCTCTGGTAAACCCTCACGAGACTACAACTCGTCCACTAGGGACACCTAGGGGTTTAAAGGCTTAGTGCATACGCTAAATGCATTCGAGAGACCTACGACAGTGGTATAGTTAGGATTTCTTCATTTCTGTTTCACTTGAGGACAAGTAAAATTCAGGTTTGGGGGTATTTGATGAGTGCCAAATAGTGCATATTTATACACCTTTTTATTGGCATTTTACTCATCTTTTGCGTTTAGAAATCAGATATTATCCCAGATTCTGTGTTTTCTTTGTTTTCAAGAATAAATATTTGTATTAATTAATTTTGTGTTTTTAGGTAATAAATAAAGCTCGGAGAAATTGAGGAGCCCAAAGAGCAGAAGAATTGGAGTCGAGCATCTATGGAGCAGAAAGCCAAAGCCCGCGCGCGCAACAGTTGCAACCCAACAAGTAGCAACTCATCTACAAGACATGGGCTTGAGCTAGACCCGACTCGCGACCCGGATCCGAACCCGCTCATCCCGAGCCGTTGAGATCTCGCCCAAATGCATCATACGGTCGCTCCTTCGCTCACATCTATTTCTCGATGCTCCGCTCAACACCGAGATCACTCCAAATCATGCTTGAGCCGTTGAGATTTCTTCTCCTAGATCTGACGCTCGCTCCATCAGTCTCATCAAAGCTCGCTGTCTCTGCCTCACACCACAGCGACCTAACCCTATACACCCCATCGAGACAACCCACTCTCTTCTCCATCTTCTCTTTCTTCCCCGACAGAGCAGAGCTCTGCTTCACCTTCTTCCCCCGACCAACTCTCTGCAGCGCCACCTTCCTTTCTTCCCTGACAAAGCCAGTACCACCATCTCCTTTCCCATCACCACAGCAACAACTCCTACAGACCATCTCTACTCTCTAGTTCACGCTTTCTCCATCACTAGCTTCTCTCAACCTAGAAGCTAGGGTTGAGGCAGTTCGAACTAGGGTTTCCACAACAACCACGCATGGAGTTGCAGAGCGATTAGACAAGAGGAGAAGGCGATTCAGAGTATGGGTGTGATTGTTTTTGGTTTATTTTATCTTTAATTTCGATTTTGAGAATTAGGGTTAGGTATTTTGGGTTGCATGTATAAATAAGAAGTATTGGTGGATGTTAGAATTACGCCTGGATTAGCCAGTGCAGTCATTAGCTTTAATTCGGTTTAAATTGTGTTCTTGTTGCTTGATTATGTTTTAATTCAAAGTGCTAGGGTTTGAGATGAAACCCTAACTTATCACTGTGTTCTTCATAGTTCATGTATTCTTCTTGAGTGGTTAATTAGTATTAAGATAGACTTAATCTGAAAGCAGATCAACACATTGCTCTCACAAGTGCATACCAACGCCATGGATGCACTTTGTAGTTAGAAGACCCCGTGTGTTGTTGATGCTACAACCCAAGCTCAATTAGATTAATGTTTATCTACAGATTAATTGTACTTTAGTCAGACAGTTAATACTTAGGATAAACACCTTAGTTGTGATTAAAATTATCAGTTGGAGAAACATCTTAGACATAAGGCAGACTCGACACCTCTCCCTTAGCGATCATAAGAACAAGAGTAGTTTCATGAGTGAAGACACGGTGTAGGTTAGTGGTGGAATTGCAGCCCTAGTAGCACCCTTTATCTCTGTTTTATACTTTAGCTTAGGTTCACTTCAACAATCAGCCGTTTCTGCAACCAAAACATATATGTTACACTCTGTTGTTACCTTGTCACTTTGGAATTCAGTTTAAAGCCAAGCCTTAGATCATTGAAAGCACCCCTTGTCTCTGTGGATCGACCCGTACTTGCCGCGTCTCCGATAGACGCCGTGCACTTGCGGTATTACCGTAGGCCATAAAATACATACACATCCGAGGCCTACCAATGGTTGCAAAGAGTTTTAATTTTACACCTTTGAGCTGTTATATGTCTATCGATATAATTGTTTTGAATTATCTTTTAATTGTAGGAAGTATGAATCCTATGTTAATGGTCAGAGAAACGGTCCCTCAAAGAGTTTTCTTTTGTGGTTACGTGAAGAGGTAACATATTAGCCTAAATTATGTACCTTGACTCTCTTTCTGTAATCTATGTAATTACAATTCATATTTTACTAATTAGCTTGATTTCACACATGTTCTCTTGCAGTTGTTAGAAGCTAATGAAGCAAACTCAACACTTTGGCGACTAGTGCATGGACCTGTCTTCAAGGCGCAGTCGTATAAGAGATACCAAGTGAATGGATTTACTTTCTGTGCTGAAGATTAAGAGGGGTTGGTTGTGTCACAAAACAGTGGTGTGTCGATGAAAGCTATTACAAGTTATAGAGCGAAGTCAATGGACACAAGTTACAAGGAAACAGAAATGACCTATTATGGAGTCATTAGGAAGATTATCAAGCTGAATTTTATGGAATTTGAAGAAACTGTATTTTATTGTGATTGGGTGAAGGTTGAAGACAAGACTAATGGGTGCAAGGTTGATGCAATTACAAAATTGATAAAGGTTAACTTGTCCAAGATGAAAAGCATTAATGGAATTATGGATGAGCCATTTATTCTGGCATCTGAAGCGACACAAGTTTTCTACTCAAAGGATGTGTCTGAAAAAGGGTGGTCTTTGGTGTTGCATTCATCTCAAGGATTGACTTCCTCTATAGATAGTATTGAAATTCCTAGTATTTATCAGTCAGCTCTTACTGACAATGAGAGTTTAGAGAAGCTTATATGTGTTGATTATGTGGTTTAAAGCTCTGTGTGATTAGGGATATTTTTCTGCGGATTATCTTATAGGTTCTGTTTGTTCTCTTTTCTCCTGATTTCTGTGTTATCACTTGCGCATTATTTATAGCTTCTGTTTGATATGTTTATGTGGATAGTGACAAAGGCTATCCCTTATAGGTTTAACTTCTTTCTCACACAGAATTTGGTTGTTATTTTGCAGGTTTTTATGGCAGCAGTGGAAGTAGATGAGAATAGTCTTCCCATGTCCGCAAATGCAACACAATACGGAAGCCTGAAAGGCGCCTTGACTCGTACTTATGTCCCCATCTCATTCAAAACATGGAAGCATGTGCACCATTCTTACAAAGATGATATTTGGAAGGAACTGCAGGTTCATATTTTTGTTCACAGTTTTTATTAAGATATTTTGTTTTTGCTGATGATTTGATTCTTTCCTTACTGGTTTGATCACTAAAATGATGACATAAATGTATTATGTATTAGATAGCTCTACATACATTCTAAATAACTCTTTTTTCTCAGAAAGTATATCCTTTACCCGAGCCTTTTAAGATTAACGTGGTTAAGTCGATGGCTCCTATATGGAGGAGACGCAAGCATGAGTTACGATATGCTTATTATGATCCCTATCCAACTCATGAGGAAAGGATTGCACATATTCCTCCTGGTGTACCTGAATAGGAGTGGATAGAATTCTGTTTGAATGAAAACACTCTAAAACAACAGGAAAGTAGATCTGAGCACAAGAGGAAGCGACAGCTATATGACCACTCTCACACCTCCGGTCGTAAACCTCATTCTTTGGTCAAAGCTGAACTGGTATGTATATTGATTTCAGTATTATGAATTTCAAAATATGTACATTATGATTAGTCTTATCCTTTTTTAGATCGACTCATTATATTGGTAGAAGCGCGAGAATCCTAATGTGGAAATCACCACCTCTGATGTGTGGATTAAAGCTCATACTCAAGAGGGAGGGGCAATTCTACCTAGTGCGCAAAAACACTTTGTGAGTAAGCTTGTGTTTTATCTGAATTTTAGTACTCATATGTATACTATCTACTAGTCATTCATATATTTTATATCCGACACATGAACCGTTATGCTCAACATGGAAGGATGAGCTTAAGAAGGTGCAAGAAGATATCAACCGTAAAAAAGTCATGGTATTCCTATACCAGACATAGATATAGTGACTAATACTTTTGGGAAGGAATGTAGAGGACGGGTTCGTGCTGTTGGTCCTGTTACTCGTACACAATATGATTGTTCTGCTCCTGCGCGTGCCAAAGTACAAGAATTGAAATCCAAGGATGGAGTCTGTCAAGCATCGCTTAGAGGAGCTAAGTACCAAGGTGGAGGTTCGATCACAAAGTTTAAGATCAGTATGTAACATTGTGAAGGAAATTCAAACCGCAATGCCGTGGTCGGGGCTTGTTGCATCAAACAACAAAATAGTTGTTCACAACGTCACTCCCGCCTTCTCCTATTCGAATGATTCACTTGCTCAAACACCCGCACTGCTCAAACACCTACACTGCTCCAAACACCTTCGCCGCTCAAACACCTTCACCTGCTCAAACACCTTCACCAGGTCAATCATCGTAGTGGTAATGAAATGCCTCCATGTTCATTGTTGAACCTTGATGATGAAGTTATTGATGTTGGTAGGCTGTGCACTGGTGCCATGGGACGTATGTGTCACGACTGTATTGTACCATCTAATCTTGGAAAGGTGATGTTGGACAAAATTTTCCTCCCAAATGAACTGGGCCCCTGAAAGCTAACACGTTTGTTTCAACCTTTCAAGATGTTGGAATTGGAGGGTACGTGCTTCATCCAAAGAAGTGCATCAGAAATGACTAGTCTCGTCGGCGGTCGACTTACTTTTTTGGAGATATCTCAGCCATCGTATATAATGCTCGATAATCACTTTATTAACAAACATATATGGCTTTATCTTTTTTTTTTGTTATATATGTTCACACTTTTGTAGATGTGCATGCTAACATGTAGATTCTTATGCAGTTGTGCATAATGAAGACTCTCAGGCAGTTGTGCTGCTTTTTTTTGCTTTTTTTGGAACACTTTTGTACATGTGCTTAGCATGCTAGCATGTAGATTCTTATGCAGTTGTGCATAAGGAAGAATCTCAGCATATTCTTATGCAATGTGGTGCATAAGTAAGACTCTCAGCGCTTGTGCTTAAAAACTTTGAATCATAATGTATCCATGTGAACCTATAAAGTATTAATATATATAATCAGTTTTTCTTTATGGATGTTTGTGGTTTGGGTTCTGTTGTATTTTGTTGCGCAGCTGATTGCAGTGCAGGTCAAATTGAAGCGGTAGTAGCCACCCGGGGGAATATCAAACCCTGGTAAATATACTTCCTTTGCTTATACTTATCATATTGAGTACAAACTTATGGATATTAATCTTTTTTATATAATCACTTTTGAGGTACTATGCTGTTCATTATGTTGCTACGGACTATGTTGTTGGTGACCTTACTGGGAAGGTATATTGCTGCTAGTTTTGGAGTTTTATTTGATAAAGAATGAATTTTGATATTTCGTACTTGCATAAAGAATGAAGTTACTTTTGGAGTTTTATTTGAATTTGATTTCACTTCTTGGCATGCAGATTAAGCCTGAAATGTGCAGATTTGAATTTTGCTATTTCCTACCAGGGAAAATTCAGTTCAGCAAAAATTGAAATCGCCACCAGGTAGGACATTAAGCTTGTTGTATGGACTTGCACCATATGTCTATTGATACGCTTAACTGATGTACCCCTTTTCCGGATGTCAGATCGCTGGTTACAAGAACATCGACATGAGTTTAAAAAGGAAATGTATGGTCATGTCCTCCTGGAGGTACATCTATCAAAGTTTGTATATCTTATATGAACGAGTATCTCTATTTCTTGGCTAACTGGTTTCATGTCAGGTCACTCTTCCTAATCGAGATCATGCAATTTATTTAGAAGGACAAATTTTAATTCATCTCTTGTAGTAAGTTACCAAATCTACTATTCATGTTTTTGTAGATGTATAGATCATGTGTTGGTTTGTTGTGATACTTGTACTTCAAACTTTCAATTTCATATCTCAGTTAATTGTTACGTTTTGGTGGTTCTTCGTGGAGGACTTGGTTTATGAATCAAGTCTGATTTTTTTTTGCCACTGTACATCATTTATGGCTTAATGAATCACCTAATCTATTCCCTCACCATTCATTGAATCGTCAAGTCTGATTTTTTTTTTTTTATATTTCTTTTGCAGGTTTCTTTAGTCAAAAGTGGTCTAAATAAACCAGTACTCTGTGTTTGGTATGATGCGATCAGGCTATACATTGGCTATGGCAAAATTTGCAAGGCAAGAATAACTATACTTTTTCTGAATGTTGCATAATTAGGTCCTGAAAGTTATTGATGATCCAAATTTTCTTGTTGTTTGTACATGATGAACACCTTGCTGATTTTTACGAGTTCTGCAAAGGGCTGGAGTATTTGTTTTTTGAGGCTTCTTTAAAAAAAAATTGATATGCATTTGAATGTTTTTGTATAGGAATGGCTAATGCTGGTGTTTTGGAACTGAAGTGGAAGAAATGGAATGCTAAAGAACTTCGAATTATGTCGGCTGGGATTACACAGGTAGCTTACACTTCTCATGTTTATTATCTTGTTTTGATTCAAACACTTCAAATAAGAAATCCACAGTACTTTAAAGCTCGCATTCAAAGTACCATCTTCTGTCTGCTAACTGTGTTATGTCTTTTCTAATAATGTGCATTGACTTTGTAATGAGCACGCATTGATTGTTAATTGGTAAAGATAGTTCCAGGGCATTGAATGTGTTACATTCTAACTCTTTGCCCAATATTATGAATGTGTGAATTACTTTGATAGCAAATTACTTGGCTTTTTTCAGTGGATTGTGAACTCTCTATGGTTGGGCAGACTCATTCATGGAAGCTTCGCTATGGATGATCGTGTGAATGATGATAAAGATGTTTCCAACATCGAGGCCAAGATGACTGATGGTATGTCATATATCTTAAATTATATAGTAGTTCACCGATTCTTAGTTTCGTTTTTAGTATAGTCAAGACTCAAGATTTTGGTGAATGTTTTGTACTAAATAAAACAAGAACAGTTTTAGGGGATAGTTTTGTGTATTATGCTTACAAGATGCTAGTGCATACCTAAAAAGATATCACGAATCCAAACGTAATTTAGGATTTGAGCTAGCTCGACCATGTCGAAGTCCAAGAATAATTGAGCTAGCTCGACTACGACAGACTCACTTACAATCTGCGTCTGTTATAGAAAAACATCACAAAGGGCTCAACACTCTGGATGTAGGGGATTCATACAAAGTGTAAGCAATTATTTGTTTTGTTTTACTTGGCATGATAAGTATAATTGTTGTGGCATGATAAGTAGTGTAGTAAATGACCGCATCTTTTAATCATGTTTGAATGACCAAAGATATATGTACAATGATCGACACTCGGGTATCATGGTAATGAATGAATATAAAATGTGTGGCCAAGACTTGGATTTAGATTTTCAAGTGCTAGTCGGTGTCAAATGATGGACATGACCCATCCAGGAGTTGTGTGTAAATTTGAAGACAATGTTTCGATGATGATCTCGGTTTCGAGTTGGACTAGTCATTTTACATAGAACTCAAATGCGCGGTTTAGCATTAGGATAAGAGGAGAATTGTAAGGTCATAAGAGCCACTTTTAAATTAGTATTTTGAACTTGATAATTAGATAAATTGTGGTCTCAGTCTAGAGTTGTTTTAGATTAGTAAATAATGGTGGAATCTTCTTCATTTGTAGCCTATTAGTCTTCGACTCAATCTTTATAAGCATACTGGATATCTGATTAGAAGAATTTGTGATGCTTTGTTCGCAGGTTAATTGAATGATGATGAACAAAGCAGCAAAGAAGCGGCCAATAGGTCCCTTAGCAGCTGCAAGATTTGTAAGTTATAATGTAGTATCTTGTTTGTACCATAAGAAAAAATACCACTTAGTGGGCCAAATTGATACTTGAATCATGTTTTGGTCCTCATCCAAGCCCACTAACCAATCAACCATATGCAGCCCACCAATGCACGGACCGGTCAATGGTCAAAGTCGGTCAACTATCAAAGTCAACTTCTGGTCAAGGTCGATGGTCAAAGTCGGTCAACTATCAAAGTCAACTTTCGGTCAAGGTCATGGTCAACAGTCGGTCAACAATCCAAGGTCAACCGTCGGTCAACTATCGAAGCCGGGCCGCACCCCCTAGCCAATTTTCGATCTTGTAGCAAGAAAGCAGCAAACCAATTCCCAAAAAACTCTTCCACGCGCCAACCCGCTTCCAACCATGTTTGCCACCACCTCCATCCACACCGCCACCATCATGCCTGTCAACCATCAAGCCAGTCCTTACCCATGCAATCACTGCTCCGCCAAAATGTCCACCAATATCGCCACCATCATTTATGCGAATTTATCATGGAAGCATAAATGTGCGCTTTCATGCATAATTGAATTCCAAATAGCTTTCACCATGCGAATTGAAGTCCAAATAGCTTGACCATGCAATATTCATTTCAAAGAAGCCAAACATGCGAAGTACTAATTGCGAGTTTCATACATGCGAATTAACTCCACTGTTTCATACAAAATTGATGATGGAGACATGAATGAGCAGTTAATGTAATTTATGTTTATATTTAGATGTGGAACTGTATAAATAGGACAGGGCAGAAATCAGAAAGGGGGGGCCAAGAGAAGAGAAAAACATACTTTGTAATACAAAAGTCAATAAAACATTTCTCCAGAAGGGGATTCGCCCGTGGACGTAGGCAACCTATGCCGAACCACGTTAAACCTCTGTCTTTCATTTTGTTCTTCATTTCGTCTCCTAACCCAAAATACACACCAAACTATCCATTCATCGTGTTTCGTGCCCAAAAGTAATTTCGGGTACAAACATTGGCGTCGACTAAGGGGACATACGAGAAAAGAAATCGTGTTTTCCCATTGAGAAAAGTTGTAGAAAATGCTTCAAAATCTTGTCCGCGAAAAAGCAGTCTGAGCGTTTTGAAAATCATCACTTTGCAGTCCGAGTTGACCGCAATCGCTGCTAGCTTGATCATTTAATCCTGCAGCCCATCTGATCGCAATGCCGCTGACCGTATAATCGCACATACTACAGATCCGCTTGATCGCAACTGCCGCAATCAAGATTCGCCGCCGTTTGCTTTGCTTATTACTCGCGGATACCGCCGAAAATCGCGTCTACTACAAAAAATCGATGATAGTGTTCTTTGACGCTTCGTTCTCGCGGCCAAAGATATAGTGAAATACCATCAAAATCAAGTTGTTGGAGATTCGATCCACAACATGGTCGATCCGATTTGATTTCTATCACCGCCGTCCACTGATCGCAATGGCTTTAGCTTCGATTAATCACAATTACTATAGCCCAAAGATCACGCCTAAGCCACCAAAGTCGACTCACCGCGAACATCGCTAAGATTGTTGCTGTGGTGTTCGATCCGCAAAGATGTTCATGGAGAAAAATGTTGCAAGGAGAAAGGACAACAAGACTCAAAACTGCTACAAAGGGGAAGTCAAGAAGGATAACACTTCAACCATCCGTTGCAAGAAGGCATGAAAGAAAAGACAACAGTTCCCCAAAACTGTCACAAATGTTCGGAGTAAAGGTCACAGTTTCGTAGCACTGTCACCAAAAGTTTCAAAAAAAAAAAAAAAAAAAATCAGGAAAAAGTCGGCGGCCAACCCCGGCGGCCATCACGAGCGGCGGCGGCGAGAGGTCTCAGATCTGTTCACCCTCTTCAGGGTTTCGTTCACCCACTTTAGTTTTTACTCACCCACGTTATAGTGTTCATCACCCACTTCCATCAATCGAAAAAGGTTCGATGCTTCTTGTTACATCAAATTTCGATGTCGGCGTATGTAAACCGTTGATGCCCAAAGTGGTATATCAAACTTCGATGCTCCGCGATACATCAAAATTCCACTCTCAGCTACAATTCGATGCAATGGTGGTACATCAACCTTAGATGCGCTGGACACACAGACCGTTGATGCTCCCTGGTACATCCATTTTCGATGCTCAGTAAAACATCAAAATCAAATTAAAAAAAAAAAAACCGGCGGCCTCCACGAGCGGCGGCGGAGAACGGCGGCGAACGGCGGCAGCGGCGGCGGCGAACGGCGGCGGCGAAGAGCGGCGGCGGTTGACAGAGCCGGCGGCACCAGCTAGCGTCAATCGGCGAGTAGTCGCCAATTAATCGGCGAGTAGTCGCCGAGTAATCTCCGATTAATCAGCGATTATTTGGAGCCTCTGATTTGTTGCAGCTCGGAACAACTTAATCCCGTAGCCCTCGGATCTTTCCGCCTGCCCTCTTGCCTTGCGGATATGTACACCCCACTGGGCTTGGCCTAAAAATTTGTTTCGCAATGATATCTTCTTCTGCCTCACGCCCGAATTGGATGATTTTTGGCTCGTTGCGATCGCATTTCAATATCCTACGACATGAAGGTAAAATTTTGCAATTGGAGAATAATATTTTTGGGTACAATCACGTCATCAACATGTTTGGAGCAAGGGGCTAACCAACCAATTTCGCTTTCTTCGATAACTTCTTCTTCATGCATCCAAATTGAGTGATTGTCGGCCCGATGAGATCGTATGTAAATTACCAAGGTCGTGAAGGCGACATTCCAATTTTCGGAGAAAGTTAAAATTTTTAGAAACGGTCACATTCAATCACCACCGAAAATACTGCAGTCCAGTTGATCGAACTGCTGCAGTCCTTTTCCACATAACTATTACAGTCAGTTGATCGAACTATTGTAATCCGGTTTCACAGAAACAGTTGTTGGCCTGTTGATCGAACAGCCGCAGTCCTTTTAATTCCTACAGTCCAGTGGGTCGAACTGCTGTAGTCCGATTTTCCCCAAAGATTGTTTCAATACAGTTTTCCTCACAACTGGTTCGACCTCGCTTTGCGCATAACTATTGCAAGGTAAGGAATGATCACAACACTGAAATACGCTTCGTGGCAACCGTCTTCGATCCAGCTTGAACTTAACTGGTGCATTCCAGTCCCACAGACAAATCAATTACTAAGTCGAGACGAGACGCTAAGGCAACTATACTAATCATCGTCGCTGGAAACACCGACATAACCAAATGGGCATCCTAATCACTTCGTAAGCGAAGTCACAAGAATATTTTCAATAAGGTAAGTATACAATTTACATATTTTTGCATCTTTTCATATATTCATGCATACTTTTTGTTCAAGAAGACACCTTTAATGTGGCAAGCATCTTCTCACGAGGGGATGCACACATTTCAATTTCATACGCGCATCCGGGAATAGTGGGATTGGCCCCCGTGAATTCCGGATAGCGACATATTCAAAATCCCATGCGCGAGCAAAATGCAGCAAGGAAGTGCACCCTTGTGTGCAAGCATTGAGCAACATGACAATTACTATCTTCCGGGGCGAGTTGCATATCACTTCAACATGACCGACCATCACTTGGGGGCGAGATATGTAACACCTCATGGTCTAAAATTACTCTTTTGGGGCAAGCCGTGTAACACTTCATACGCTTGGGGCAAGTTACATAGCACCTAATTGCAATACGGAATTAAGCTTCCAAAATCGAAACTTCAGTAAGCCAAACTTCTTAGTCCTCCAACGAGTTGCAGGATTAAGAGGGGGCGAGCGTACACCCTAATATTTTTACGCAATTTTTACAATCAGTAATGTTAAACTGCTATAGTTATGTTGATTGAATTATTGTACTCCAGTTCAAAAGCAACTGCTGCACTCGGTTGGACGCGACCGATGCAGTCCGGTTGCCTATGAATTGTAGCCGATTCGGTTAGGCAACCGATGCGGTCTGGTTGCACTCGCTTGACGCAACTGATGTCTTGTCTAGTTTATTTGTAACGGGTTACACCTAGGTTTATCGAATCATTTAAATCCGGTCCCTGCGGCAGAATGCTGCAGATCGGTGATCGAAGGCTGCCGCATCGGCCTCTGCAGCAACTCCTGCCAGCTCCGGTGATCGCGCTGCTGCAAATAATAGCTTTTGTTCGCAACTCCTGCGATCCCACTGATCGCAACAGCCTTTGTAGTGCAGTTTTGCTCGTTGCTCCCTGCAGTCCGGTGATCGCGAACGCTTCCAGACCAGTTGATCGAAGGCTGCTGCCGGTCGGCTTTGTTCGCAACTCCCGCAGTCTAGCCGATCGCACCTCTTTAATGGGGTTTTGCTCACTCCCGCTGCCCGATTGGTGATCGCAGTGGCAGAGTGCGCTTTGCTCGTTGCTCTCGCAATCCGGTGATCGCAGCCTGCGTGAATGCTCGATGCTCGCCTGCAGACTGTACTGATCGAATCTTCGCAGCCCTACTGTCGCAACTCCCGCAGTCCGGATGATCGCATTGCCGAGCGCGCTTTTGCTCGTCACTCCCGCATCCGGTGATCGCAAATTTCTGCAGATGCGCTTTGCTCATCACTCCCCTGCAAATCCACCGATCACAACTGCTTTGACTGCCTTCACTCAATGTTGTTATCAAGCCATTTCCAACATCACTCGCTCCGTTATCAAGCTTCGTTGCATCACCTCGGTCTTGTTTTTGCAGCACTTGGGGCGACTTGATTACGATCTCCACAATCAACGAAGGCGTTTCTATTTACGCTTGAAAGAACATAAATTTACTCTTGGGGGCGTCTTGATTTCCGCAAACAACAAGGGAAGTTCGCCAATCACCTCAATATCAATAGTCCACACTTGGGGGCGAGTTTTATCATTGACTAAGGAACACGAAATTTTTTTTTTCTTAACCCCAACAAGTTGGAGGTTAAGAGGGGCGATGTTTGTACCATAAGAAAAATACCACTTAGTGGGCCAAATTGATACTTGAATCATGTTTTGGTCCTCATCCAAGCCCACTAACCAAGTCCAACCAAGGCGTGACCCACCAAGTATGCACGGATTTGGTCAATGGTCAAAGTCGGTCAACTATCAAAGTCAACTTCCGGACAAAGTCGGTCAACTATCAAAGTCAACTTTCGGTCAAGGTCATGGTCATCAGTCAAGGTCAACCGTCGGTCAACTATCGAAGTCAGTCGCACCCCTAGCCAATTTTCTGTCTTGTAGCCAGCAAAGCTGCAAACCAATTCCCAGCCAAAAACTCTTCCACGCTGCCAACTAGTCTCCAACCATGCTGCCAGCCAGCCTCCATCCACACCGCGCCCATCATGCTCACAACCATCAAGCCGTCCCTACCCATGCAATCACTGTCTCGCCAAGAAATGTCCACCAATACCGCCAAACATCATTTATGCGTAATTTATCATGGAAGCATAAATGTGCAAGCCATGCATAATTGAATTCCAGCAGCTTCAACCATGTGAATTGAAGTCCAAAGAAGCTTGACCATGCAATATTCATTTCAAATAGCTTTCACCATGCAAAGTGCTAATTGCAAATAGCTTTCCTACATGCAGAATTAACTCCAGTGTTTCATACAAAATTGATGATGGAGACATGAATGAGCAAAGATTAATGTAATTTATGTTTATATTTAGATGTGGAACCGTATAAATAGACAGGCGTAAATCGAAAGGGGGCCAAGAGGAGAGAAAAACATACTTTGTAATACAAAAGTCAATAAAACATTTCTCCCCAAGGGGATTCGCCCGTGGACGTAGGCAACCTATGCCGAACCACGTTAAACCTTTGTCTTTCATTTTGTTCTTCATTTCGTCTCCTAACCCAAAATACACACCAAACTATCCATTCATCGTGTTTCGTGCCCAAAAGTAATTTCGGGTACAAACATATCTCCTTATAGAGATTTAAGTTAGAAGAACTTAGGAATTTCAGAACTTTATACAAACTGAACTTAGGAACTAAGTATGTTTATGTGTATGTCCATTAAATGAATGACATAGTTTGTATCAAATACTCATACTTGTTAACTTCAATTGAAGAATTTTTTTATCATAATGGTAAATGTGGAATTGAAAGTGTAAAAGTTTGTATATCTCGTGGAATGTCAATATGGGGAACTGGTAACTGCATGGGGTAAATGTGGGGAATGGATTTTGACCAGGTCAATGAAGACTGACCTTTTTTTTCTCATTTGCAAAAAGCTTAGCAACGGCGATCTTCTCGTTGCTAAATTAGAACCAGAACCAATAAATTAGAACCAGAACTATAGTTCCGGGTCGGGGTATTCCTGTAATTAGAAACAGCTTAGCAACGGCAGACGTTGGTTGCGAATAAACAAAGTCGCAACGGCAAGGTACGTTGTGAATCTCCGTTGCTGACCAAGAATCGCAACGGAGCTTATGCCGTTGCGAAAAACTGCAACACCGTGTTTTGAAACGTCAACCTGTCGTTGCGACCCCAGTCAGCAACGTCCAGGCTCCGTTGCTAATTCCTAAAAATGGTGTAGTGTTGGGGAGAATGTTCCAACGAAACAATGAGCATCCAAATGATTATGTCAAGAGCTTCAAAAATACAGACACTGGATTGTCACGATCCAAATATGATTGAACAACGACCGGTGGAATTATGCATTAATAGGATGGTACCCATCTATCGTGCTATGCTGGAGAATCTGCAATTTCAGACATCCTCTGAACTTCATGAAGCTGTTAAGCGCTCGGCTGCAACGGCACGTGCCCTACTAGAAAGAACCAGGCCTGCCGAGAATGAAGAGCTTCATGATATTTGTGGAAGCATACACCCCACCAACATGCAATACAACCTTCAGCCTTCTATAAGCAGTTTCATTGAAGCAGCAAGAGGAAAACCACCGAGATACAACATCTTGCGCGTCCATAACCTCCAACTCCAATTCCAGTACCACATGCACGACTGTCACAATTATAAAACAACGTCCAAGACATACCATATCTGGCTTTTCGGCAACAACATCAGTGAGAGACGCTTTCAGAATTTTCGTCTCCCGTAGAAGGAGTAGTTGCATTACCGAAGGAGGTCGCACCCGAGACCTAAGAGGTACATACAGACTCTCCATGTCAAGAGCTTCATCATATTTGCACAACATGTTAGTTAAGTCATTCGCATGAGGGAACTTCCCTACTCCTCAAAGTCACGATCCAAAGATGATAAATACAAAGGAGTGTAGATGGGGACTGCTCGGCACTATCCATCTCAAAGATGCTGAATTTAGAAAGACGCAAGCACGCTATCATTATGATTCCACGATGTCCAAAGACGAGGACATACTCAAGAGAGCAGACGTATTGTCAAAAACCAGCGATATGCCTGGACGTCTATGAAACGCAACGTAGACGCAAAGACGACCTCATGATCAACAACTCGTACGATCCTCATCAACATTGGGTTCAACTCCAACTCTCTCCCAAATTATTTCTTCAGAGACCCAGCGTGACAGCATCTATCAAGTTGAAAGCTCAATAGATACTCGTAAGCGTGGACCGTCTCCATCTTCTCCATTCCATGAGGAAACATCAAGGAAGCTATCGGTTCCATCATCGCCTTCTCCGTCTAATAACGAGACGATCTCTACCATTATATGAAGACTGCCAAGTTCATGCAAGTAGCTACCATGCCTCTCCCTGCCAGTCTCTTCTGATCACAGCTTCTTCCAAGAATCGTTGTTGCTCTCCAGAGCTTCACCATAGCAACAACCACTATGGATGTGTAATCCGAACTTCGCATATTTTGCTTTCCCATGGAAAAGTAATAGAGTCATCAAGACGGAGGCGAGATGGTGATATGTTTATTATGGTAAACCCACCGACCATACAAGATAGAGCCATGTAACTCACGCTTGGGGAATGAGACTCAGCATGAAATCCATTCACCGTCAGTCAAGGACTTCTTCAACACAAGAGGGAGGGTCAATCAAACAGCATGTAATTTACAAGGGAAAATCAAACTGAAGGAGAAGCCGCTTCAACGCTCTCTCCAGGGAAGCCGCTTCAACGCTCTCCCCAAAAGAATCCTCTTCAACGCTCTCTCCTGAAGTCGCTTCAACGCACGCTCCAGAAGCCACTTCAACGCTCTCTCCCGAAGCCGCTTCAACTCTCTCCATAAGAAGCCGCTTCAACGCACGCTCTCTCCCGAAGTCGCCTAACGCTCTCTCCGGAAGAAGTCACTTCAAGACTCTCTCCCGAAGTCGCTTTAGCGCTCTCTTCGAGAAGCCGCTTAAACACCTTACCAAAGCAAATGCAATTGAAGTACGTCTTTCAAGAGAAAATAAGCTCGGGATAATTACACCTGGGAACTGCCAGCACAGGATACCTTCACGTCCCTCAATCGGTTTATTTCTAATAACAGCATCATCATTGTTGAAGCTTTATGAGCCGCGCGAAATTCTCAACGTGAAGACGTACATGTGCATCAAAGACTCCAAAAGTACAAATCGGAGATGTTTTCACGTATCCAGCCACGCTATCGAATCTGAAGTGTAACTGGGGACTGCTCGTCGCATCCCATTCCATACAACCATCCAAGATTCAGAAGATGGTTCAAAAGATGTCGATTGAAACGAAGTCCTTAAAGATTCGCGGCACATCGTCCATCTTTCTACCTACCTAGCCGGCATGCCACAAATCTTCAATAAGCGTGTAGTCTGTAAGGGGAATATCAAACAAAATAATGGGAGAGCTCAGATTGTAAAATCATGTACACAGGCTCTACTCTAACCCTTACCGGGGAGCGCTACGTCTAAGGTTTCAAGGTATTGCGAGATATTTCTAAGAATTTGGATTTCTTAGTCGGGAGATTTCATTCATTCATCCTGGAAACATAAAATCATAAAAGCAGCATGAATTAGGGATTATTATTTGATCAAGCCCTGGCTCCAACCACATGAAACAAAGACTACTAAGAAGTGCCATCAATGCCAGGTCCAATGACGCCTTCACTAGAGTCCTCTCCAGAAGCCGCTTCAACATCCTCTCCGGAAGCCGCTTCAATATCCTCTCGAGCTGCTTCAACATCTTTTTCGAAAATTGCTTCAGCAGCCTTTTAAGGATATTCCCGATGATAGGGCTCGTCCACATCGTAGTCGAGGATTATGACGTCGTCATGAAAAGGGTATTCATGTTTATCCTGGATTTCATGTTATGCTCCACCCTCCTTCACTTTAGCCGAGCGGCAAACCTTTCATCCCTAGCACTTGTTAGCTGAGGTGCTTCATCGCGCCTCCACTTTTCCTTCATGCTAACCGAAGCGAGGAAAGTTTAGACACGCTCTCGAACGATACTCAGATGTACAAGGGACTTGGAATGCAGTTTGAGATCCCAACCAATAGTATGCCTAATCTACCTAGTCCAATTGACATCATGCTAGGGGAACTCTTACCTGGACGCCTATTGAACGTGACATGTTCCAAGGACAGGCCGACCCATCTCTCCTGGTAACATCTAACTTTGTCTCATAAGTTTTACCTTTATTTATCACCATCTAGTGCTTACCCCGCAACAATGTCACTGTTTACGTACTAAGCATGGGACTTAATGTTGAGGGTGGTTTTTAGTTCAAGGGCTAAAATCATAAACCCTGTATTTAATGTGATGTCATCCTGCAAATGAACAGAAGCCATTTAAAAGCAATAAGTGCTTAAGCATCTTCGCTCACATATGTATTGAGCAATTCAATATATCTATATATATGAAATTTACTCAGAATAGTGCGTGCAACAGCAATCCCAAAATATTCTATGAATTTTATCTTCCACCAGCATTATTCACTAATGCATGACTTGCCTAGTATTTTCCTACGCTATGTTCCCAGCCGAACTCTCAATATTGACATGACATGACGATTAAATATTCACTCTCAGCAGAGTAGCATGAATCTCCCGAAGTATCAGTATTGAGATCTTCATGGAAGTACCCACACAGGCTGCATCGCTCTCTGACAAAGAGATCAACGCGTTCACATACTTTTTTAATTAAAGTTAGCGTGATCGAACACATATTTATTCCTTAAAGGAAAATCTGGACTGTTCGTATCAGTCTCAAAAAATAATCACGGCCACACGATTTGGCCACGTGATTTAACAAGCTTAGACTACTCCTAGCAGAACTAGGCAATCACCATAGTGACCACCGACGGGGCCACTAATGCGCTAGTCGATCGAGTTATATCTTGCTCATCCACAAACGCTTCAAAACACCGACCCAAACATGGGTGTTTGCGCTATATAAAAAAAAAAGAGCTCAAACGAGCTAAGACTGTCAAAAGGGGTCTTAAATACATCATGGTCGTCCAACTTTGCAAGACTAGTTAGACGGATTGGATATTCCTACGAACGATTAAGGAAGTGCCAACGTATTCATTGGCGGCCCGACTTCCCCCTTTGTCAATCGACTTTCCTGCGGCAAGCCTATAGGGAGCTCAACTGTTTTCCCATACTCGAGCAAACACGCTGTGTTTAAAACCCTAATTTGGGTCGCGGCAGTACACAACTGTCGCAGGTCGATCGTGTCTGTCCAACTTAGCCGGCCTAGTTGGACGGCTTGGATCGCATTTCGAGCAATCAAAGAGATACCGATGTGTTCACCGTCGACCCGATCTCTCCCTTGGTCGATCGACCTGTCCCCAGCAGGACCAGAGAGCATTAAACCGCTTGCCCAAAGTAGCGTGAACACGCTGTTTTAAAAACCCTAAAATTTCTTTGCGGCAACACATTACTGCCGCAAAACGATCACGACCATCTATCTTCGCCATCCAAATTGAGTGGCTTAGATCTAATTTTAGGTGGCCCGGGAGATGTGAGCATGCTCACCGGCAACCCACCTTTGTACATGGGCGATCGACCTGGTCGAACGAACGCTCAACACTTCGAATCACTCACCCAAAAGGGGTTGGTCGCGTGGCCCCTAAACCCTAAGTTGCATCAACATCATTATGAAACTGCCACAAATCATCTCGTCCATTCAACTTTGCTAGCCTAGTTGGATGAAGTAGATTTATTTTCAGAAAACCAACAAGGCAGCATCGTGGTCTCCGGCCGCCCCTCCTCCGCATGGAGTGATCGACCAAGTTATGGCGTGTCCCTAGAGCCACCAAACGATCACCCAAAGGTGGTCAATCATGCTACCTCCTTTAAGACACTTATCCACGACTTATTCAATCAAGCTCTAAAACAACGATGCTTCATACACATCGATTAATTTGAGCTGCTGAAATGCGATGCTTCACATGCATCAAATACATACGATATTTTATGTCGGCTTCATAAACAACTTAGTTGTTTCACCTAATAGCACCATATGTTATTCTCCGCGGCAAGTCCCACGACTTGACCCACTTATTCGAGACATCAAACATGTCACAAACTGGGGGATACTTACTGGGGTATTGGTCTGGCGGTTTACAACGTGCGGCGTGCAACGGGTCCATTATGAGAACGTGTCAGGAAAAGACGAACGATTAACAACGGTGAAAGTAGTGGGTGAAGATGTGACCACGTAATGATCACCACCTCTTACACAACTCCACTACTTAATCTTCTCTATTTTCCTACGAGATCAGGGTTGCGCTCAAATAACTTGTATAAATAGGTTTTCGACCTATTTCAACAAAGGACAGAGAATACAAGTGGTATCAACACAAGTAACCAGAAACCATTTTCTGATACAAGTCATAAACATGTACCACACCTTCATAATTCAACATTCTAATCTCAAACTCCTTCTCTGCTTCCCTCCCTAAGATCAACCCTTCTCCTTCACCTTGTGACCGAATTGAATCTGGAACGACCATTTCTTGGTTTAGGCCAGAGTCTTACAGATCGATCTCTCGAACTAAAAAGTACTCCCGTGCAGTGCATTTGTTTAGGGTTTAAATTCGTTTCTCATCAACACCCCAAATTTACCAAAAAACGCAGAATCAGTTTTTACCCTCAAATAAATACTTACTCAAGCAAATAGAAATCTGAGAGTCGAATTGAATACAAGAAAAATTAACTTGAACGGTAACAAAGACCAATGTTCAAGGATCAATCAATTTCAATCAACAACCAAAGGTCGGATTTCCCTATTGATTGATTCAACGCACAACCTGTAATATTTCAATTATATAACAAAATATAATGCGGAAAAGAAATAACACGGACACCAGAAGTTTTGTTAACGAGGAAACTGCAAATACAGAAAAACCCCGTGACCTAGTCCAGATTCAACACACACTGTATTAAGCCGCTACAGACACTAGCCTACTACAAACTAATTTCGGTCTAGACTGTAGTTGAACCCCAATCAATCTCACACTGATCCAAGGTACAGTTGCGCTCCTTACGTCTCTGATCCCAGCAGGATATTACACACTTGATTCCCTTAGTTGATATCACCCTCAACTAAGAGTTTCTACGACCAAAAGTCGAAGACGTTAATAAACAAATCTGTATCACACATAAAAGTCTACAAGGAATAGATAAATTTGTCTCCCACATAAATACCTACGAGTTTTGTTCCGTCTTTTGATACATCAAGGTGAACAGGAACCTATTGGTAACCCGGACTTATATTCCCGAAGAACATCCTAGTATTATCAATCACCTCACAATAATCTTAATCGCCTAGAGAAACAAGATATTGTGGAATCACAAACGATGAGACGAAGGTGTTTGTGACTGCTTTTCTATCCTGCCTATCGGAGAAATTAATCTCGAGAAAATTTTACAATTGTACTCAACACGATAAAAACAGCAAGATCAGATCATGCAACTACATAGAAAATAGTTGGGTCTGGCTTCACAATCCCAATGAAGTCTTCAAGTCATTAACCTACAGGGTCTCGTTAGAAACCTAAGATTAAAGGAGAATCGACTCTAGCTTATACAACTAGTATCACACAGGAGGTATGGAGATTAGGTTTCCAAGTTGCTAGAATTCTCCTTTATATAGTCTCCAAATAATGGTTTGCAATCTAAGTTACCTTGGTAACAAAGCATTCAATATTCACCGTTATATGAAAACCTGATTAGATTCAATCTAATATCTTTCAACCGGTATATCGAACTTAGCTTGTTATACATAAATGAAATGCACGTTTATTTAGGTTTGTCTAAGTGTGCCTAAACGTATACACCTAGTTGGTTCAACAGTAGTTAACCAAATGGTTAGCCATATAAGCACTTTCATATCAACCATATTCATCTTCACCATAACTAGTTCAAATGACTCAAAAGAACTAGTTAGAGAGTTGTTCAGTTGCTTAGATCTCATAGAAGTATACAAGATAAATCGAAGTGAAAATGATTTTGATTCACTCGAATCAATTCATGAACTTTATAACCACGGTATGCAAATATGCATTCCTTAGTTTATATAAGTTTAAGTTCACGAATAAAGCTTTTTTAGAAAATAACCTACTAAAGTATACATATCGGTACGCATACTTAAGTACCCGGATTAAGTTTGTTTTCAGTTCACAAACTCCAGCAGAAATTCATGGGACATGAACTTCCAACAGTACGCGTATAGGTATGCGGACTTTAGTTCTGGCTATCCTAAGCAGCAAATTACGCATACTTTGGTTCAAGGATTTTGGACTTACACACGTATGAGTTCACATACAATGTTTATATCCATTCAATGTTATATATTCTAAACTCTCATTTCAATCATTGAAACATTCTTAGAGGATGTTAAATAGAGGTTACTCACACACTATTCTTCAAAGAAAGCGATTTTCAAGATATTGAAATAATCAACATGACTTTCGTCACTTGTGAAGATGAACTTGGCCAAAGCGAAAGCTTACCAACACATATTTTGAGAAATAGATAAGCACGATAAACTCGGCTCAAATAGCAAATGTGTATAATCGAAGTCTATATAGCAATACGACTTTTTATCTCAAGATAGGAGATAGAGTAGATAGACTTTTGAGTGATAGATAAGTTCAAGTCTCCACATACCTTTTAGTCGATGAAGTTCCACCAGTTCCTTGAGTAGTTCTTCGTCTTTGTATGATGATCGACATGGAGTCTAGAGATCAACTACGCTTTTTATCCTAGTCCGAGACTTAGCTATAAGTAGACTAGAAATCAAGACTTATAGTTTTGGCAACTAAACTTGACAAACAAGATTGAGATAGCAACGCTTGAGTTCGACCGAGCGAAGGCTTCAACAATCTCCCCTTTGTCAATTTTAGTGATAAAACTATCAATACATATGAAATACAAAATAAATAAACTTTGAAGCTTCTCTTCCACATGCATGATCTCCTTGGTTCTTCAACATTGGTCGAAATCTCCGTCATCCAAGTACTCCAATGATTCCAAAGGTTGTAAGTTTAGTATCATCGATGTTAAAAATCCATAGCCATAACAATGAGAAAACAAAATCTCTCAATCATTATTACACAGTATCATAGTATTATTACAGAGCATCAAAGTTCAATTGTATCACAACTTCGACAACAATACCATGGTGATATGTATCACTCCCCCTTAGTCAATACTCCATCTCACATGGAAACCACTCCCCCTTACATAATGATCCGAAAACCATATGTATTTTTAGTGTGAACTACACATTAATTCTCCCCCTTTTGTCAATAAAATAAGCAAAGGTACGAAAACTAGTGGGATCCTAATGAAATTTCTATATAGACACTTCATGACCAAAAGAAAGCACGTATCAACTTTTTAGATGCAATCATTTAGCCGAAGCTAAATGCATTCATCAAGGAATTTATAGAGATACAAGATAACCCCTATAATATTCCACAGCCACACTCCCCACAAATATTTGGCAATTAAGCACAAGTTCAATTAAGAACTTTCCCCCATAAAATGTCATTCCCGAAAGAACAACAAAAGCGACCTTACTTTCACGAGAAAAGAAGGATTTCTTTGGACAACACAAATCATATAAGAATATGAATTTGTATCCAAAATACTCAACTAAGTTAACCACTAGAGAACCCATGATTATTTTAATCGGAATGCTCAACATAATTAAGAAAACTTACGGAGCCGCACAGTATACACATAAAAAATATGGATCAGGGAAGATCAATATTGCGGAATAGACAAGGATTCATTCTATTTTCCATCATTATTTGCACAATGACATACAATAGAAATAATCCTTGTAAACAAAAGTTTTATCATTTCTTCCATCCAATAATGACATAAAAGGATTTAACTTTTGTAATGTCAAAAGTTCATTATATCTTTTATCAATACTTTCATGCCGACATATTAGAGATAACTTTTGACCACATATGGGACAATCATAGTTCACAGACGCAAACACACATATCCCATAACATATTGCAATATATAAAACCATAAAGATTAATACTGCAAAATCATCTTCCAAACAAACTTTAGAATTTAAATAAATAAATCTAAAAACATTGAAGATGAAAATCATTGGACATAGCTATGTGTAATCACAATAATGGCTACTCCACTCTCTAGTTATTCTTCTTAAAAACACAAGAATAAAATTCTCATAAGAAGTTTCATAGACATCAAGACAAACTCGTAATGCACATATAAGATGGTTTGTCCTTGGAGGGTAGAATCAATCTTTTTCGCATGGATTTACACCAAGAATAGCTACGGAAGGCGTATAAAAAGATTTTCTTAACAAAGAAGAACAGATAAATTCATTAATTACCATGCACCATAGTTGACATAAGATGATTGTGAACATTCAAGAATTTCATAGCAATGCGTACTACTGTCCATTCTTGAACTCCCTTCTTTGTGATTCACCAAAAACATTCTTTTAAAAGCTAAAAATGAGCTTAGAAGAGTATTACTCCAAGAATCCAAATGCCCAAGTCCATGAGAAGTGGAACAAGTGCGGCGAAACGGAGCAAAACACTTAAAAACAAAAGATCGGACAAAGACCAATATTAACTCATCCAAATTCAAGAATTTTCATCTCCATTTTGAAGAGAATTAGAATAGAAAAAGAATGCAAAAAGAATGAGGTTATTCCGAGTTCGGGCGAAGAAGATACGGCCAAAACAAATCTGTATCACACATAAAAGTCTACATGAATATATAAATTTGTCTCCCACATAAATACCTACGAGTTTTGTTCCGTCTTTTGATACATCAAGGTGAACAGGAACCAATTGGTAACACGGACTTATATTCCCGAAGAACAGCCTAGTATTATCAATCACCTCACAATAGTTATAATCGCCTAGAGAAACAAGATATTGTGGAATCACAAACGATGAGACGAAGGTGTTTGTGACTACTTTTCTATCCTGCCTATCGGAGGAATTAATCTCGAGCTAATTTTACAATTGTACTCAATACGATAGAAACAGCAAGATCAGATCACGCAACTACATAGAAAATAGTTGGGTCTGGCTTCACAATCCCAATGAAGTCTTCAAGTCGTTAACCTACAGGGTCTCGCTAGAAACCTAAGGTTAAAGGAGAATCGACTCTAGATTATACAACTAGTATCACACAGGAGGTATGGGGATTAGGTTTCCCAGTTGCTAAAGTTCTCCTTTATATAGTCTCCAATCCGGGTTTGCAATCTAAGTTACCTTGGTAACAAAGCATTCAATATTCACCGTTATATGAAAACCTGATTAGATTCAAGCTAATGTCTTTCAACCGTTAGATCGAACTTAGCTTGTTATACACAAATGAAATGCACGTTCATTTAGGTTTGTCTAATTGTGCCTAAACGTATACACCTAGTTGGTTCAACAGTAGTTAACCAAATGATTAGCCATATGAGCACTTTCATATCAACCATATTCATCTTCACCATAACTAGTTCAAATGACTCAAAAGAACTAGTTAGAGAGTTGTTCAGTTGCTTAGATCTCATAGAAATATACAAGACACAATCGAAGTGAAAATGATTTTGATTCACTCGAATCAATTCATGAACTTTATAGCCACGGTTTGCAAATATGCATTCCTTAGTTTATATAAGTTTAAGTTCACGAATAAACCTTTTTTAGAAAATAACCTACTAAAGTATGCATACCTGTACGCATACTTAAGTGTCCGGATTAAGTTTGTTTTCAGTTCACAAACTCCAGCAGAAATTCATGGGACATGAACTTCCAACAGTACGTGTACATGTACGCGGACTTTAGTTCCGGCTATCCTGAGCAGCAAAGTACGCATACTTTGGTTCAAGGATTTTGGACTTACACACGTATGAGTTCACATATAATGTTTATATCCATTCAAGGTTATATATTCTAAACTCTCATTTCAATCATTGAAACATTCTTAGAGGATGTTAAATAGAGGTTACTCACACACTATCCTTCATCAAAGCGATTTTCAAGATATTAAAATAATCAACATGACTTTTGTCACTTGTGAAGATGAACTTGGCCAAAGCGAAAGCTTACCAACACATATTTCGAGAAATAGATAAGCACGATAAACTCGGATCGAACTAGCAAATGTGTATAATCGAAGTTTATATAGCAATACGACTTTTGTCTCAAGATAGGAGATATAGTAGATAGACTTTTGAGTGATAGATAAGTTCAAGTCTCCACATACCTTTTAGTCGATGAAGTTCCACCAGTTCCTTGAGTAGTTCTTCGTCTTTGTATGATGATCGACATGGAGTCTAGAGCTCAACTAAGCTTTTATCCTAGTCCGAGACTTAGCTATAAGTAGATTAGAAATCAAGACTTATAGTTTTGGCAACTAAACTTGACAAACAAGATTGAGATAGCAAACGCTTGCGAAGTTCGACCGAGCAGTGCTCTAACAATCTCCCCCTTTGTCAATTTTAGTGATAAAACTATCAATACATATGAAATACAAAATAAATAAACTTTGAAGCTTCTCTTCCACATGCATGATCTCCTTGGTTCTTCAACATTGCTCGAAATCTTCGTCATCCAAGTACTCCAATGATTCCAAAGGTTGTAAGTTTAGTATCAACGATGTTAAAAATCCATAGCCATAACAATGAGAAAACAAAATCTCCCAATCATTATTACACAGTGTCATAGTATTATTACAGAGCATCAAATTTCAATTGTATCACAACTTCGACAACAATACCATGGTGATATGTATCACTCCCCCTTAGTCAATACTCCATCTCACATGGAAACCACTCCCCCTTACATAATGATCCGAAAACCATATGTATTTTTAGTGTGAACTACACATTAATTCTCCCCCTTTTGTCAATAAAATTGGCAAAGGTACGAAAACTAGTGGGATCCTAATGAAATTTCCATATAGACACTTCATGACCAAAAGAAAGCACGTATCAACTTTTTAGATGCAATCATTTATCCGAAGCTAAATGCATTCATCAAGGAATTTATAGAGATACAAGATAACCCCTATAATATTCCACAGCCACACTCCCCACAAATATTTGGCAATTAAGCACAAGTTCAATTAAGAACTTTCCCCCATAAAATGTCATTCCCGAAAGAACAACAAAAGCGACCTTACTTTCACAAGAAAAGAAGGATTTCTTTGGACAACACAAATCATATAAGAATATGAATTTGTATCCAAAATACTCAACTAAGTTAACCACAAGAGAACCCATGATTATTTTAATCGAAACGCTCAACATTAGAAATCTTACTGAGTCATAAGACAAGATACACATAAAAAATATGGATCAGAAGATCAATATTGCGGAATAGACAAGGATTCATTCTATTTTCCATCATTATTTGCACAATGACATACAATAGAAATAATCCTTGTAAACAAAAGTTTTATCATTTCTTCCATCAAATAATGACATAAAAGGATTTAACTTTTGTAATGTCAAAAGTTCATTATATCTTTTATCAATACTTTCATACCGACATAATAGAGATTACTTTTGACCACATATGGGACAATCATAGTTCACAGACGCAAACACACATATCCCATAACATATTGCAATATATAAAACCATAAAGATTAATACTCCAAAATCATCTTCCAAACAAACTTTAGAATTTAAATAAATAAATCTAAAAACATTGAAGATGAAAATCGTTGGACATAGCTATGTGTAATCACAATAATGGCTATTCCACTCTCTAGTTATTATTCTTAAAAACACAAGAATAAAATTCTCATAAGAAGTTTCATAGACATCAAGACAAACTCGTAATGCACATATAAGATGGTTTGTCCTTGGAGGGTAGAATCAATCTTTTTGGCATGGATTTACACCAAGAATAGCTACGGAAGGCGTATAAAAAGATTTTCTTAACAAAGAAGAACAGATAAATTCATTAATTACCATGCACCATAGTTCACATAAGATGATTGTGAACATTAAAGAATTCCATAGCAATGCGCACTACTGTCCATTCTTGAACTCCCTTCTTTGTGATTCACCAAAAACATTCTTTTAAAAGCTAAAAATGAGCTTAGAAGAGTATTACTCCAAGAATCCAAATGCCCAAGTCCATGAGAAGTGGAACAAGTGCGGCGAAACGGAGCAAAACACTTAAAAACAAAAGACCGGACAAAGACCAATATTAACTCATCCAAATTCAAGAATTTTCATCTCCATTTTGAAGAGAATTAGAACAGAAAGAGAATGAAACAAGAATGAGGTTATTCCGAGTTCGGGCGAAGAAGATACGGCCAAAACAAGTTTAACAAATATCGACGTATACAGGCAAGTATGCATACGGGTTTGCAAACAAATTTTCGTGGCCTGGAGCAGTATGCAAAAGGGTATGCGTACTTAAGTCCCTAGATTTTGATTTTAAATTATGGTATGCACACTTGGTATGTGTACCATGAAGTTCAAGCATCCGGAACTACTATTTTCAAACCTAAACAATTAAGAACCTTAAAAACAGATCAAGTTAGGTAGAAATGAACGATAAGCAAGGTACACGGATCATTATAAGTACTCTAAGAAAATAAACACACAAATATTGCTCAAGTTTATAGACATACCTTTTTAGAAGAATCCAATCGAATTCTTCACCCTTGCCGAACATAATCTGTGTGCCCCAATTCTCGTGCTTCCCTCACCGTATACATAGCAGGGCATTCCTTGGCGAGGATGCACTTACAAAACAATCAAGTTGTGTTGACGTGAACAATGTGTTGATCACCATGGCACCAAGAAAGAGTTTCTTTCCAACAACTTTTGCATTCAACAAAGTTGAGAAACATCCAAGAATCTTTTTTACAAGTTTTGCAAAAGACTTTAGATATATACACAAAAATTTGAGTCCCTGATGTCTCATTTTAAAACTTAATAAAAACAGTGTCTGCAGATAATGTTTAGTACTGCGAAGGGAAACTCTTTTGGTGTAAGAAGACATCCTGACATGTTTACAACAGTAAACAAAACAATTATCATGATACAGGTGTATCGTGAATTGACCAATGAACTGATTCATGCTTTGAGGTGATACCGTCAGATGACTGAGATTTAAACACCTCTTGTAATACGTTTGGTTTACTACAACCAAGTGGATTACACATAGAAGGAGCATTGCTCTCACTAATTAGTAAATCAATATCAACCTCGACATGAGTATTATTCATCATAACTTGATTTATCTTGTCAAAAGATTCTTGTTCTTTTTGGAGGTATAACTCAACAATAAGAGATAAGCTTTCAAGTTTCTTTTCAAGCCCTGAAAACACTTAAAGGGATTTTAAACCTGGAGGAGGTTTAGATAGAATTTATTCTACAAATTTTATTTAATCTGTCATGGAATGGAAATTCGGATATCCCTGGATCTGGTGGTGAATTTATTGAGATAACACTTCTTTCCATAGAGTCAGATTGCTACAAACATAGACTTATAAGGTCTTTAATATATTTTCTTGCTCTTATACCAATTGAAAAAGTAGGGGTACAACAACCTCACCCAATAATTCTCTTAGCAATCTGTATGGACTAACTCCAATATTGTTTTAAGAGAATCAATTAGACAGTCAGACTCAATCTTAATAAAAAGTATATCAAAGAGTTATATCTCAATTTCTCGATTCAATACTTACTCAAGCAAATAGAAATCTGCGAGTGTAATTGAATACAAGAGAAATTAACTTGAATGATACCAAAGACCAATGTTCAAGGATCAATCAATTTCAATCAACAACCAAAGGTCGGATTTCCCTATTGATTGATTCAACGCACAACCTGTGATATTTTAATTATATGACAAAATATAATGCGGAAAAGAAACACAGATACCAGAAGTTTTGTTAACGAGGAAACCGCAAATTTGGAAAAACCCCGGTACCTAGTCCAGATTGAACACACACTGTAGTAAGCCGCTACAGATACTAGCCTACTACAAACTAACTTCGGTCTGGACTGTAGTTGAACCCCAATCAATCTCACACTGATCCAAGGTACAGTTGCGCTCCTTACGTCTCTGATCTCAGCAGGATACTACGCACTTGATTCCCTTAGTTGATCTCGCCCTCAACTAAGAGTTGCTACGACCAAAAGTCGAAGACTTTAATAAACAAATCTGTATCACACATAAAAGTATACAGGAATAGATAAATTTGTCTCCCACATAAATACCTACGAGTTTTGTTCCGTCTTTTTGTACATCAAGATGAACAGGAACCTATTGGTAACCCGGACTTATATTCCCGAAGAACAACCTAGTATTATCAATCACCTCATAATAATCTTAATCGCCTATAGAAACAAGATATTTTGGAATCACAAACGTTGAGACGAAGGTGTTTGTTACTACTTTTCTATCATGCCTATCGGAGAAATTAATCTCGAGCTAATTTTACAATTGTACTCAATACGATAGAAACAGCAAGATCAGATCACGCAACTACATAGAAAATAGTTAGGTCTGGCTTCACTATCCCAATGAAGTCTTCAAGTCGTTAACCTACAGGGTCTCGCTAGAAACCTAAGGTTAAAGGAGAATCGACTCTAGCTTATACAACTAGTATCACACAGGAGGTATGGGGATTAGGTTTCCCAGTTGCTAGAGTTCTCCTTTATATAGTCTCCAAATAAGGGCTTGCAATCTAAGTTACCTTGGTAGCAAAGCATTCAATATTCACCGTTAGATGAAAACCTGATTAGATTCAAGCTAATATCTTTCAACTGTTAGATCGAACTTAGCTTGATATACACAAATGAAATGCACGTTCATTTAGGTTTGTCTAACCGTGCCTAAACGTATACACCTAGTTGGTTCAATAGTAGTTAACCAAATGGTTAGCCATATGAGCACTTTCATATCATCCATATTCATCTTCACCATAACTAGTTCAAATGACTCAAAAGAACTAGTTAGAGAGTTGTTCATTTGCTTAGATCTCATAGAAGTATACAAGACACAATCGAAGTGAAAATGATTTTGATTCACTCGAATCAATTCATGAACTTTATAGCCACGGTTTGCAAATATGCATTCCTTAGTTTATATAAATTTAAGTTCACGAATAAACCTTTTTCAGAATATAACCTACTAAAGTATGCATACCTGTACGCATACTTAAGTACCCGGATTAAGTTTGTTTTCAGTTCACAAACTCCAGCAGAAATTCACGGGACATGAACTTCCAACAGTATGTGTACATGAACGCGGACTTTAGTTCCGGCTATCCTGAGCAGCAAAGTACGCATACTTTGGTTCAAGGATTTTGGACTTACAGACGTATGATTTCACATACAATGTTTATATTAATTCAAGGTTATATATTTTAAACTCTCATTTCAATCATTGAAACATTCTTAGAGGATGTTAAATAGAGGTTACTCACACACTATTTTTCATCAAAACGATTTTCAAGATATTGAAATAATCAACATAACTTTCATCACTTGTGAAGATGAACTTGGCCAAAACATTGGTGCCTCCCGAGTCCCCCGATATTTGGAATTAACTCCTTTATACTTACCTACTTCCCTAATGAGTAATCAATCTTGAGAAAGGTCTCATTCCGTTTAATCAAATACCATTGAAACCCCTAATTCAAATATACCTAATAAAAAATCTTCATTTTCACAAGTATGACAAATAAAACATCCATCAAAAGTATCTCCTTGTGTCACATTCTTTGAATCATATGGATACATGATATGATTATTCTCATATATGAGTAATTCTGAATCATGATGCATATAGAAATTACCAAGATTGGTTGATGTCATTAACATGAGACATCTTCAAGATCTAATTCGGACTTTTGGACAAGCTTCAGTCGGGTTATTAACATGCAGAATCAACTTTGTTTTTTGGTAAGCACACTTCAATTGCTCACAAGTCTATCATTTTAGTATTCTTAATATGAAATTTATGGGGTTGGGTGGAAAATACTTGGGCATTGCCCTTTTTATGCATTAATCAAGACAGAAGAATTGTCAATGTATTCTTAATAATATGACTAATAAGTTGCAGGATTGGCATAGTAAAATTGTTAATCAAGCCGGAAGAACTACTCAAGTGAATGCAGTCCTAAGTACAATGGGAATGTATCAAATGCAAATCTTTAAACTGCCAGAAACAACAATTCATCAAATGGACAACATTCAAAGGCGTTATTGGTGGAATAATTTTAACAAATGGTCATTCGCAACAATTTATTTCTTGGAAAATGGTATGTTTACCTAAAAGATTTGGGGGTCTAGACCTTAAAAATTTAACCAATTATAACTTAGCTCTTCTAGCGAAATTGGCTTGGCAATTATTACACAATCAAGATGCAATTTGGGCAAAGTTGTTGAAAGGTAAATACTTTCCTCGTAATGATCTGCAATTTTTTCCTCCACTAAGAATGTAATTTTGGGTCATGAAACTTGTCCCAAAATTTTGTCTGAAATTTTGCATTATGACTCAGAAATTAGAACATGGCGGAATTGATTTGGGATCATAGCTAGCACAAAGTTTGCAAGGTTCCAGCCCACATGCACAAAGGCACAAGGTGCATTTTGGCCAAGAGTGTCAAATGAGAACTAACTAAGAGTCCCACATTGACTAGTACACAGCCATGAGTACCAAAATGAGAGTAATAAAAGCGGATGGAAAATGCTTAAACAAAACCATGATCCTTCAGGCAGATAATGGGAAGTGATGAGTGGTCAAAACTCACCTAATTCTATGTGAGAATTGGGTGTCCAGCCTAAGCCTGGTTACGACAATATGGGCACTCCCATTTGTTACCAGTCTGATCCCTGCCCACCTTTTTAAAACTAAAAACCAAAAAAATTTAACAAATGAAGGCAAACCAAAAGCTTAAAGAAGCCATTGATTCATTCTTAGTTCGTGGTGGTTGCACTGCAACAATAGAACCATACACTCGTCTACTACTGGAATGCATTCGAGCTAATGATGTCGATCAAGCGAAAAGATTGCAGTCTCATTTAGAAATTCAATCGGTTGTACCAAACAGTACTTACATTCAAAATCGTCTACTTCACCTTTATGTGAAGTCTGGTAAAATCAATGATGCACTTACGCTGTTTGACAAAATGCATTTTAAAGATGTGTTCTCATGGAATGTAATGCTCTCGGCATACTCGAAAATGGGTGAGACTGGGAATTTACGAGCAACATTTGATAAAATGCCGGCTCGTGATTCTATTTCGTATAACACGACGATTGGGGGTTTTGTTGGAAGTGGGTGTTGTAATGATGGTTTGGGTTTGTTTATTAGGATGCAGAGAGATGGATTTGAGCCGTCCCAGTATACGTATGTGAGTGCTTTGACTGCTTGTTCAAAGATATTGGATTTAAGGCTTGGGAAGCAAATTCATGGAAGGACTGTCACTAGTAGTAGTTGTAAAGGGAATGTTTTTGTGTCGAGTGCGTTGATGGATATGTATGCCAAGTGTGGTCAAGTCGACCAAGCGAGGTGGTTGTTTGATCGATTGAGTGATAAGAATGTTATATTGTGGAATTCAATGATTTCGGGGTACTTGAAAAATGGGCGACCAGAGCAATGTCTTGATTTGTTTCTTGAAATGAAAGCGGCGGGAGTGAAGCCGGATTTGGTTACGGTTTCTAGTGTTCTTGGAGCTAATTTCCGGAGCGGGTTCATAGATGAGGCGACTAGGATTTTTAAGGAGATAAAAGAGAAAGATGGGGTGTGTTGGACGACAATGATAGTTGGCTATGCCCAGAACAACAAAGAAGAAGACGCTTGGATGCTGTTCAGAGAGATGTTATCAGAGAATGTGAAACCAGACAAGTATACAATCTCAAGTGTGGTTAGTGTTTGTGCTAGATTAGCTTCTTTAATTCATGGTAAGGTAATTCACAGTAAAGCAATTCAAAATGGAATCGAGAGCGATTTGCTTGTATCAAGTGCCCTCATCGATATGTACTCAAAATGTGGAGAAACTTTAGATGCTCGGAAGGTATTCCAAGTGATGGCAATTCGAAATGTGGTGACTTGGAATGCCATGATTACGGGATATGCACAAAATGGGCAGGATCAAGAGGCTTTGGAACTTTATCAGAACATGTTACAAGAAAAGCTGAAACCAGACAATATTACCTTAGTCGGGGTTCTTTCTGCTTGCAGCCGCAGTGGATCAGTCGAACTGGGTAAGAAATATTTCAGTTCCATAAGTGAGTTACATGGAATGAAACCCACTTTAGATCACTATTCATGTTTGATTAATCTCCTGGGACGTCCAGGAAGAATGGATGAGGCGGTAGATTTAATCAATAGCTTGCCTGAAGAACCCAATTACTTAATCTGGTCTACCCTCTTATCTGTTGCAAGAGTAAATGGTGACATTGGACATGCAGAAATGGCAGCAAAGCATCTTTCTGAATTAGACCCGCTCGAAACAGGACCTTATATAATATTGTCGAACATGTATGCTTCTGCTGGAAGATGGGAAAAAGTGGCATTGATGAGGTCTCTCATGAAAGACAAGAAGATTCGAAAGGCTCCAGCTTATAGTTGGATTGAGATTGATTATAAGGTTCACAAATTTGTGTCTGATGATCGAACTTATTCACAAAATGAGAAAATTTACCAAGAGCTCCACAGATTGATGAAGGAGACTCAGAAAGCTGGTTTTGTTCCTGACCCAAATTTGGCTTTGCATGATGTTGGGGAGGACGAAAAAGTTGAGTCTGTCAGTTATCACAGTGAAAAACTTGCTCTTGCATATGCGTTGATTAGCAAGCCTCAAGATCGGATGCCTATTCGAATCTTAAAGAACTTGCGCGTTTGCAAGGACTGTCATATGTTCATGAAGTTCGTATCAAAACTTTTAGAACGACACATCATTTTGAGAGATTCAAACTTATTCCATCATTTTGTCGACGGTGAATGCTCATGTAAGGATTACTGGTGATGGATTTACATGCTTGTTCAAGGTATAGGTTTTACCAGTGCTGCTTGGTGATATTGAGGCTCGGTATCTCAAATTCTGAAGGATGAAGTAGCCTTTCGTCCAGTAAGATTCTGGCAACCCCTCTTTTGTCAGCATTACAGCTTCATTGTTGCAATCATCTTTCCCATGTTGTTGTATTGAATGACTTTGCAAAAGAGGTCAGGATGGAGCTACAAGTTCAGGGATCATTAGCATCTTGCAGATGTACAAGTGAATCTTCATTTAGGAAAGGACAGGTTAAATGCACGGTCTCTGCAGGTATTCCACCCAATGTACTTTGAAATACCTTGATGTTCAGATGTTTTTTAGAATTTAATTTTGCCTATCTTCGTTAAAAATTGGTGGAAAGTTTTGGTTTGTAGCACTTGCTGATTAACACAACGTTTGGAGCACTGGCTGAAAAACATTTCTTTATGACTCTCTGCAGGGGAAATCTATGAAATTGGATTATTTCGAAGACATTGTAGTTGAAGGAGTGGCTTAGAGACAAGGATGCATTTTCTCGTTGGGTATTTCCCTGTTTGGTTGGTCTAAGCTGGGCTGTAGAAAGGGTTAGTTTGTTAGTTGTATTCATATTTCAGCTTGTCTTTAAATTTACTTTTTAAAAAACAATAAAACAAACTCTCTTTGCAGGGTCTTGAAGAACCTAGAGTCACAAAACAGGATGCACCAGTTTCCATGTGCAACGATTTTCGGTTAATGAAAATTGGAGATGTGCAAGTCCGCTAGGCACTTGTTGACAGTTAAACATGCTCCTGTAGCTGTTGCTAACTAATTTGGAGACGTGTTGTACACCCTTCCGTTGCTGCTCAGGCTTGGAAGATTGTTGATGAAATTTGTTGTGCAATACAAGACAGATTGAAAAGTAGAAAGAAGATACCTTTAGCTTCAAGGAGGTACTGGGATTTCTGGCATTTTCATGATTACAGTGTTGGCAGATTTATTGGAGTCATACAGACAGGCGAGCGGTAAGAGTCTTATGTTTAAAGATTTGTGGTTGGCTGCTAATCTTGCCATAAGGTCTGAGCTGTGGAGGTTGCGTTACAGATTGATGTTTGATGAAAATAATTTGAATCGGACAAAATTTAGGGTGAGGTTTTATCAGCTTATTTTTGAGAACTCTCAACGTATGTCAGGTTATGTCCATAATACTTGTAGTGACTTTGCCAGTTCTGAGATACTTCAAGGTTCCTTATCATAGAGTTCAGCATGTGGTTGCTATTGAATGCTGTTGGCGTCCCCCTGAAATGGATGAACTTTTAGTATGCTGTCATGGAGCATCAACTGGAAATCCTGAAGCAGCAGGTGCCGGAGATTCAGACTCCAGATTTCTTGGTGTTTGAAGTGTGGGTTTAGGCGTTGCTATGAATTACATTGCGGAAGTCAATGCTATAATTTATGGTTTGGAATGGTCTGTACAGCGGGGCTTCAACAAGATTGTCATTAGATCAGATTCTCAAAGTGCTATTGAGGCTTTTATGAATGATTCAGTTCCAAGTTCCTTCGTCAGAGTCAGAGATGGGTTGCAGCGAGAGCTCAGTATTCTTCCTAGCATTTTGAACATTCTCAGGGAGAGGTTAATTTTGCTGCTGATACTACCGCCAATAGAGGCTGTAGTCTGGCAATTGGTGTTCATGATAGTTATTTTTGGTAGACCTTGCTTCCTCCATCCTGTGGAAGGGCCTGATAAAGTTCATTACAGATTCAAATAGCTTTTGTTTCTTTTCTTTTTCAATGTAATTCTTTTGCTTTTTTAATGAAAACGTTTTCGGTTCATTGAACCTGCGGATTGCACAAATTTACAGGCCCACTAAATTCATGGCTGCTTAGGAAGCCAAGTTACTGCCAAAATTCGCAGTAAATATTGTACTGCTGCGAAAAATTGTAGTGCTGCAAAAATTTGCAGCATACCAAGAAGAGCCTTTGTTGCAGAATAATTGCTGCTGTCAGATGGTCAGTCAAAACATTTTCCTATCAGGTTAAAAGTCCAGGAATATGGTATGTTCTTGATGTTAAAGCTTCCGATTTCAATCTTTCTTCATTTTTTTGCAGAAGGAACAATTTTCAAGAGTAAAAGGAAGAAAGGAGATGAAGATAGGTTCGAAGAAATCTAGTGTGAAGTAGATCTGTTTTTTGTATGTTGTATATCATGCTAAATTTTGAGGTTCTATTGTTACAAATAATTAGATTGAAATCGGGAACATAATCTTGAAATAAAACTCCAAATTTATGGCTTAAAGTAGAAAGCTGTACACTGCAGTCGGGGAAGGTAACTATGATGCAAACATCTATATTGACCAGTAACAGATGACACAGAAAAAGGCAAAGTCCTACCAAGTCCTATCAGGAACAGAACGCACCGAATGATTCACAGACCAACTTTACTACAGACCAACTTAGCTCAAGGTCTAATTAAGGAACTTTGCTTACTTCAAGAGGTCTGGATCCAGAATTATCATTGGAAGTCAAGAGAAGCTTCAAGGTTACTACAAGTAGCTAGTGAAGAAGGAATACTTCCCACTTGATTCTGAACTGCAACTAAAACATTAAGCTTCATTTGCATTCCAAGTTCAGGTGGTATCGAACCAGAAATCAGGCAAGTGCCAGGCGTCGGTGCAACAGATTAACAGCGTTCAATGGGAGACAGCTGTTGATCCTGACATATTGTTATCACTAAGCATTGGTTCTTCAAGTTCAAACAAATGCACCAAAGATGAAAGTACTACAATTCCAGAAAGAAAGTTGAATGAAACATCAATCATTTTGAGTTTATAATGCTGTAAACTGATATTGCCTAAAGATTTCACTTTGAAGTTGAAAAAAGGACTTCTAAGCTAATAAGGAATATCAAAGTGTTGCTTCACCGCAAGTCTGCAATATGTAAATGCTGTATTGCAACATGGTTTAACTAGTTCACCTGGTTTACTTTGTTCAAACTGAACATGCTGTAAGTTGCATTTCATTCCCAAAACCCACACTGTATATCCTGGCAGACTATGAAGTTTTTAGGCCATGATGAATGTTGAACCCCTTTGGTGTCGTTTGGTAAGTCCTAGATGTTTTCAAACTGGTGCATAACATCGAACAATGCAGAAAAAAGTTTGTGTTCCATATATAATTGTGCAACAGCATTTTGGATTGAACTGTGCTCATGTTAAGACTTGGTTCCAAGGCAACATAAACATAGTACATTGAATAAAGCCACGAAAAAATGAGTAAGTTAATTCTATGAATCATATGGATAAAAGTAAAACTAACCAAGAGTAAGATTAAGATATCCAGAAATCAAAAATCAGGTGGTTTCAAACCAAAAATCAGATCAGTGGCAACCCGTCACTGCAACAGATTAACAGAGTTCAATAGGAGACAGCAATCAATTCTAATATATTGCTATCAGTAAGCATCGGTTCTTCTGAGTTCAAACAAATGCACTATAGATGAAAGTACACCGATTCCAGAATGAACGTTGAATGAAACATCAATCATTTTGAGTTTATAGTGGTGTAAACTGATACTGCCTAAAGATTGTACTTTGAAGTTGAAATAAATAAGGACTAATAAGCTTGTAAGGAACACTAAAATATCTGCAATGAGTAAATGCTGCGTCATAACATAGTTTACTTACTTCACCTTGTTTGCTTCCCTGGGGTACCTTAACTTAAAGGCTTAGTTCACACTGAACATGCTGTAAGTTGCATTTCAGTCCCAAAATCCAAACTGTTTATCCTGGCAGAGCTATGAAGTTTTTAGGCAATGATGAATGTTGAACCCCTTTGGTGTCGTTTGATAAGTTCTAGTTAGTGCAATAAAATTGAACACTACAGAGAAAAGTTTGTGTTCCATATATAATTTCACAACAGCATTTTGGTTTGAACTGTGCTCATGTTAAGACTTGGTTCCAAAGGCAAAAGAAAACATAGTACATTGACAGGTTTCCTACTGGACAAATTGAAGAATTGGGTAAGAACAAGGACTATATAAAACCACAAAAATGAGTAAGATAATTCTATAAATCAAATGGATAAACTAACCAATAGTAAGATTAAGATATCCTTACGACCATCTTGTTCTTCTTCCCAGATGATAACAGAAGGACTTTACCATCAATAATATCTCCGGCTTCAATACACTTATCCTCACTAACTCTGGTATTGTTCAAGTAAACCCCACCTGACTTCAACATACGCCGCACAGAAGATTTACTCTCAAACAAACCAGTAGTAACTGAAAGATTAATCACAGAAGCATTCAAAACTTGATCATAACTCAAATAACATGACGGCACATCTTTAGCAATCCCCTCTATAGTCTTCCAATCTAGCTTAGTCTCTGCTCCAGGTTTCAATGCTTCAGTTGCCTTCAAAGCCTCCTGCAAACCCTCTTCACCATGAACAAAACGTGTAACCTCTTCCGCGAGTCTTCTCTGAGCAGAATTCGGAACATACCCAGGTTTCTTCATTCCTTCTTCCACCTCTTTAATATCCTCCAAACTCAAAAACGTAAGAATTTTAAGAAACCGCACAACATCCACATCCGGAACAGAAAAAAAATACTGATAAAACTTATAAGGTGACAAAACAGATGGTGACAACCAAATTGCACCATCTTCAGACTTCCCAAACTTAGTCCCATCACTCTTCAACAAAAGCGGAAACGTTAAACCATACGCACCCTCTACTTGAAGAATCTTCCTTATCAATTCTGTACCCGCAGTTATGTTCCCCCATTGATCACTTCCTCCTATTTGAACATTAATCCCTTCATTACGAAACAAATGCAAGAAATCGTAACCTTGCAATAACTGATAAGTAAACTCAGTATAACTCAATCCTTGCTCTGATTCTAACCTGGTTTTCACACTATCCTTCGCCATCATTGTACCAACTCTCGCATACCGTCCAACATCGCGCAAGAAATCCAACAACTTAACCTCTTTCCACCAATCAAAATTATTCAAAATCATCAAATTGGGGTTACCATTCCTACCTAGAATAGTACTAATTGTTTGGACAATCCCTAATGTGTTGCTCTCTAGGGTTTGAACATCTAATTCAGGTCTTTCAATATTTTTACCAGAAGGGTCACCAACTCTAGCAGTAGCACCACCAATAACAGCAACAGCATTATGACCACATCTTTGAAACCATGATAATACAATTATACCAATCAAATTACCTAAATGTAAACTATCAGCAGTTGGATCAAAACCACAATAAGCTTTCATAGGGTTTGATGAATTTGAAGAACAAACTAACCTTAAATTCTCACTAGTAACTGATTCAAGCAGCCCTCTTTCTTCAAGTATGTTGACGATATTAGGTCTTTGAGCCAAACCCATGTCTTGATTTTTGGTTTCAAGTGATTGTTGAGATGAATGAATGCATCTTGTGGTGGAGGTGAAAAAGGTGAGATTTTTAGAGGGTTTTGAGGGGATTGAAAAAGTGGGTTTTGGATGTTTGAAGATTGAGAATAGGATGAGTTTGTTTTGATTGTAAAGGAATGATTTTGAAGCTGAGATTACTGACATTGTCGCCATTGAAGAGGCTTTTGCTAGTTCTGCTTTCACAGAAAAAGAATTGATTTTGGGGGAGTCTTTGGATGAGACTTGGAGAAAGAAGTGGTTGTGCCATTTTGTTCACTTACTTGGTTATATGGGTCAACAAAAATATTAGTTGTGTAGGTGCATAGTAATTTTGTCCCTCCAAACCAAAATTCACCGTGTTAATGTAAAATCTGCCTCATAAGTGATCAACAGTAAAAATATTCCATCGTGGGATACTTATCCAAAATTTAGAATCTTATTATCGAGGCTTTAATCGGCGGGGAATATGGGGGCTAGATAGGGTCATGAAACAGTAATCCATAGAAGCCCTTTATCCTGATATTTTATGTTATACCTAATCTACCCTCAAATTGATTAGTGCTAAATAAATTAATTAAACTAACTCAGTAGTATTATTGAATGGATTAGACTAATCAAATGATTAATTTTTTGGAAATCAAAACTTGATTTTCCTTGATTTTGATTTTGAAGAAGGAAAAATGGTGATTTTGGTGAAATTTTTTGAAAAAAATTGAAGAAAAATGATGAAACCCTTCGTCACAAAACTCGGGATAACCTTATAATCAACTCCCTAAAGCAATTTTATTAATTCAAATCCGTTAAAATTAAGAGAAATTATGAATATTTTACCTATTACGGCTGGGAAAATGTATCGAACAAGCAGTAACTACGTAATCACAATTGAGAACTAAGGAACTCCCAGTCGTGAACACAAACAACATATGGGAAGTGAAGAACTTCTGGACGTTATTTTTTTTCAGAATCACCTGAGTCTATATGTCGGCTGGTTTAACATGTTTAGAAGGAAAGTTACTCGTCCGTAAATTAATATGTAAGTTAAGAAATTTTGAGTTTCAACATGAATACATACTACGAATGAAAAATAGTAATACTTCCATTCATTAGACCTAAATAAAATCCATTACATACTCACTAAATACGCATTACAAAGTTGGTTTTAATAACATCCCTTACAATGTATCAAGATGTCTTTGATGATGGTCATTTGAGCTTCGTAGTTGAAATTATAACCTTTCCATTTTCTCCATTCCTTGTTAACTTGAGCTACGACGTCTTCATCAGTTTCACCTCTAAGTCCAAGTTGCTTGCACATACGAAGTAAAGCCATATATTCTTCCACTTTTTTGCGTATGTCTGAAAATCGATGATACAATTCAACTCCATCGTGGTTATTAGTGTTACATGTTTCACTACAAAAAATTTCAAAAATCTTACTCCAATACGATTGACTGGCTAAACCACCTTGCGTTCGTTCTTCTCCCCTCTTTGGATAGCATAGTACAAACTTTTTGCAAAGAGATAGTCTTCATCCAAAGTAAGGTTGGCTTTATCCTTTGAGTACATTGGATTGAGTTTGTAGGGGTTTCGGTGAAGGTTATTGACGTGGAAAGTGTGATTTTGATTTAGAATGGGTGGTTATGTGGAGGTAGAGTTATTTCAAGTATAAATAAGTGGTTAAAAAACTAGAACCTTCTAAAGATCAGTCTTCTAACGGATCTATTATTCAAAATTCAAAAAACTAGCCGATATGATTTGGGTACAAAAGGAAACTATAGGGGTTTACGGCTAGGAAATTGCTAGGTCGACCAAGCCGTAATTAAGTAAAATACTTATAGATATTGTGGTGTGTCAGCATTAAGGCCTGGAGTCCCAACCGTGAAAGAGGTTAACGGAATGGATACCTAGCCATAACTAGGACCCAATTTGTTTTTTGGTTCTCAGAGTAATATACGGCTAGGTAATTCTCATCCGTAAATAAGTTACGGATCGCTTTCCTTATCGCCTACGACCCGAAAATCGATAAGTAGACCAAGTCGTAACAAAATGTAACCTTTAGGTCATGGAGTGTCGACTTACGGCTAGGATTCCAAGCCGTAAAACAGAGTTGTTACTTCTTGTCAGAATTACGGTTTGGAGTCCTAACCGTGAAACATATTAACGGCATTTATATCTAGCCGTAACCAGGAGTCAGTTTTTTTGTTGGTTATCAGAGTAACATACGGCTAATTAGTCCTGCAAAGCAAATTACTGATATGGCTTTGGAAGGAAAATATGTGTTCGAGGGTTTCAACAATTCGATTCCTTTTGAAGAGTGTTTTATCTTGGCGAAAGACTATCTTGGGTATAGCAAATTAAAGACGAAGCTGAAGAAGAGTTTGAGATAGGTGGTAGAGTCGCGCCTAGAGCTAAAAGATAATTTATTCTACCAGGTGAACGTCGTGAAACAGTTAATATGACAAGGAAGATTAGCATGGTTTTTTTGAGGGAGAAGTTTGAGGATTCTCAAAAGAAGGTTGTTGGTGGAAAGGTGGTGATGAACGGAGCAAGAGATAGACATATAGATATAGTTTACTTGTTGCACTCTCTTGGGACCGTCTTTTTTCCTGATTTCTCAGGAAATAAGGTAAATGCTTGTTATTTACGGTGGTTGAAGACTCCTAGTCTTGATCCGAAAACAAATGGGGTACCTAGGTACTAGTGGGGTACCGCCATAGTGTGATGGAAAATCTTTGCAAAGCTTCTAGGTGAAAAGAAATACAAATTACGGGATGTGTTTCTCTTCCGATCCAGGTATTTTTTTTGTTTTAATAGGACAAATGTTTCTATTATGATATATAAATGAATGTAAGTAAGTTTCGATTGGTTTGTGTGTTATATCTTATTTATAATTCTTTTTTTTCCATAGTATTGGCTGACAACCATTTTAAATGCTTGATGCCTTCTCATAATAAGAAGTGGGGTCTAGAGAAATCTACAGGAGGAAGATACCCCTTTCGAGGCACCCAACACAAAGAAAAAGAAACAGAAATGGTCGAAATGAAGAAAAGGTTGGATGTTTTGACAATCTAGGATGTTGTTTTTTATCCATATTTGAAACTTGATGAGGATGGAGAAGATGAAGTTGGTGAAAGAGTATTTTCTAATGTGGCGACCTACGTGGGAACTTTTTTTCATCCAACTGGGTTCGTGGGCTCGTGGGCTCGGTTGAACCCACCAAGCATTGGTCTGTCAAGTTTGGTTGTCATATTTTAGTGAATCAAAACTCATGTTAAGAGTCGCTTGATTATCTAATATAGTTAAACTTCGTATAGGTTAGCTTGAAAGTATTAGGATATGAGACATTACAAGTATTGCGAAGACTTGAAGATGTGAAGAAGCAAGGAGCTACAATGACAACAATCATCCTTCCACTTGAGGTTAGTGATATTTGACTTGAACTGTTTCATTCCCTAACGTATCTTTCAAGTCGTGCATATTGAAAACATAATCATGAAGCATATTTGAACTCTAGATAGACATAGTATTAAGGAATACAATACGAGGTTTATTTCTTAACCATTAAACTTTGTAGATAAGACATCGCCATAATAATTTGAATGCTATTGTGATTATGTATGGGTATGAGGTTTTGATTCATTGGATTTCATCCTAGGGAACAATGTTTACATGTGTTCTAAGGAAGTAAGTTCATAGACTTGTTTATGAACAAAGGGAACGAAAAAGAAATTATGGACATGTGCAACACATATAAGTGTTATTGGTTTTGTTATTCATTGCATATCTTTGTGATTGAACAACCAATATGTGTGATGTGGCAGAGTATAATGTGAAAGAGAAGTAACAAACTTAAGATGTCGACAAACTTTGAACACAACTTGTTGATATTCCTTAATGTTCTTAAGTAAGTCAAGAATCTTTATTAATTTCATTTTGTCACAAAATTGGCCGTTATTTTTGGACAGAGTATTATGTATTGAGAATATTTTCGTATAAACTTTTATTAGTAAAACCGATCTTAAGTAATCACTTGTGGTCTGATCGGATTTTGTATGTCTGTGTTTGGTGCGATCCAACCTATAAGAAATGGGCCAAGGTTAATAATCGGTTTATCCTTGTGATAGATTGGATTGATTAATTGAGTAGATCTCTTAGGATTAAAGGTGTTGTTGGCTTAATCTTAAACGATTACCTTAGGGTGATTGAACATAGGATAGATCTAAGGACCCGATGAAGGAGTTTATATTAAGATAAACGGAAGAGCCTTTGTCCGACTCATATCACTTGGTTGAATAGAGTTGATACCACACAGATTTGTTGTTCCTTTACTGTTTGGAATACGAACCAAAGGAATTGTTCCAAGTATGTGACTTATTCACAAGTCGGAGGCGTGGGAATACGACATAACTAAGTGAACTATATGGTTAGTTACTTGGTCTCAAAGTTTGGTGTAATTTTGTGTAGTTGCTTAATCCTGAGAGTATTCAATTCTCGACAAGGTCCCGGGGTTTTCTGCATTAAATTTTATTTTCCACATTATAATTGTCTTATATTATAATTAAAATAAATTACACAAACGTTAATTCCTATTTACTTGATAAGAGCCGAATGTTTGTATCAATTAAACTAAAGAAAGGCTCAATTAACGTGTCACAAGATATGTTCTCTAAAGGGGAGTGTCTCTCTGTCTCAGATTATTCAAATGATGAGTCCTCTATCAAGGCATTTCTGAGCTCTATTATTGAGATCTCTGATGAAAGATCAGGTGTGAAAACTTCGGAACTAAAAGAATTGAGTAATCAATTTCTTTATTGCTCAAATGAACTTCTCTTGACTCTTGAAAGAGAACAAGATTTAACATTGAAGTTTGAAAAACTTTATAAAGAGCATGAATCACTAAAAGAAGATTTCAAACAACAAGTCATTAACTACGAAAAAGGGATGATTGTTGAACGCCATCATGTAGAGACTTGTGAAAAAGATCTGGAAAGATCTCAAGAAAATATTTGTCATTTGGAAAAAGAGCTTGATAACTCTAAAATAAATTTGAACTCTCAACAAGAGGGATTCAAGAAAAAGGAAGAAAATTTTCTCTTTAAGATAAGCTGCTTAGAGGAATCTCTCAGTACCACTCTCAATGAAAATATTTCATTAAAAGAGGAAATCTCTATGATAAGAAAAATGAATGAAAGTTCAAACAACCTATCTTCTTTATTGGAGTCAGGGAGAAATCATGGAGACACACGTGGCTTAGGATTTGAAGGGAATAACCATATAGTTTCTAACAAAGAAACCAAGTTTGTCAAATTTGCATGCACTCAAACAGATGAGTCTCCAAAATATAATACACACTACAGATGTTCAGAAACTTGCAGGGAACAACCAGTTTATGATCAGCCACTCCAGAAGAAGTAGAGTGATGAAGGAGAAAAGACATCAGTGCTAAGGAGAGCAAAGAAAGTTAAAGGGATTTTCAATGATCTTGCACAAACATTACAACTACAAACATTACAACTTCCGTAATAGTAAATGTTGTTATTCCTGTGGTAGTAAAAAACATGTTCAGAAATCTTGCAAGATTCATAAGATGCAAAATGCTCTTCGGTTTGTCTCAAGGGAATTGGGATAAATATACCTTGATCCTCATCTCTTATCAAACAGAATAAAGGACTATTATACTAATTTTTGGTCAACCAGGTATATACCAAAATAGTTTAAAAAGGGGCATAAGAGAAATGAGTTTAAACATACAAGATTTGTCTCTCATTCTTTAAATGAATCAGTTGCTGAATCCCTTCTTGATTATGACAACATATCATATCTCAAGAAATGGAAGAGGAAGAACACTCAAAAATAATGCACTATGCATAAGAACAAACTTCTCTATACCCGAGCACTCTGTGTTATAGAAGTTTGTTTAAAAATGGGTAATTTTTTTTTTATTTCCTTTTGAGAAAGATTACCGAAAATCCTTGTATATAAAGGTTTCTTTTTTAATAAATGGTAAGATCTTATAAAGACACTATTCTCATTCAAAATCGCCATGGTTCTTGAATAATGAATGACTTAAAGAATGCTTTATCTGATTTGATATATTCCTGTAGCTTTCATGATATACTAACTAGAAAAATTCATATAATTCTCTTAACTGAGAATAAAAGATCTTACAGCGAATTTGTGGGAGAATATTGTATCCAGGAAGTGGAAAGTGTTTTGGACTCCTTTAACAAAGGAAGATTCGAAATCTGTTCTGATTTGTGTTCTTATCAAATCATGCCATCTCTTACTAATGTAAGGGCCACTAGTTTATGTGAAGGAGTCCTCTAACTGATTGGACGAAAGGAACTTTTGAAGGAATTATCCTCTGTTGCACGAAAGGAAATTATTTTCCACACTGTCTGTTGGGCGTCTTACAGAGACTTTCGAGATCTTCAAATGATTAGTTTTCTCTCCAAAAATCTTGAAATGTTTGAAGAAAACCTTGATGAAATCATGGAAACAGAAGATAACAAGGATGAATGAGTACAATTACTTAATCTAGTAAAATAGACATCAATTTTTGATTTCTTTCATTGATTGTATTGGTTTATTATGAATAAAATTATTTGATTAGTAATTTTTCTTGTGATAGTTTTCGGTTTACATAGCCCGTGCTTAATTGCTTTTACCTTATTGCTATGTATGATTATGGGATGCTTGATTTCGGTTTTACTATCTTAATATTCGATCTCATATATTGTGAACCCTCATGGTTTGGGTGACTTTTTTTATTTAGCAGGATTAAGTTCTAGCCCTAGTAGGTAGGCTTTATCAAAGGATTATGAGGGGTTATGATAGAAACAATATGTGAAAAAGTCACAATATGTTGAATCGGTTTTGCTTTAGCATAAAAGCATATGTGTTTCGACGGTTTTCAACTTTTGCTTGCAATTATTAAAACTGGTTTTCAACCTTTCTCTGGTAAAGGTTGAGGTGTGTTGCTATTCTTTTGTTCACACATAAGGATGACAACGTGGTGATATTTCGATATCAATTTTCCCTGGACGAAGATGCAATCATATTGGAGAAGTGGATGCGAAATTTGAGGTAACAATCTTGTTAGTTAATTGTTTTCCTGTTTAAGAAAAGCCTGAGTTTATATTATATATATTTGTTGCTTTTGCTTAACAAAATTTCGGTTCAATTGATATTTATTCCATGATGTGTGTGTGGATGTGTGTTTCAATTGGTTGCGGTTAAGAAAAACTATTGTTATCTTGCTTTATTATGTGGTATCAATTGTTTAGGCTTACAAAATTTTGGTAAAATTGATGTGTGTGTGTGTGATTCAATTGGTTCCGGTTAAGAAAACCTATTGTTATCTTGCTTTTGTATGGTATCAATCGTTTAGGCTTACAAAATTACGGTGCAATTGCGGTGCTTATAATGTCTATGTTGTTTAAATTGCTTCCGGTTGAGGTGAATAATTATGCAAGTTGATTTATTTTGGTTTGTATGAATTATTTATGGCTTAACGAAATAATATGTGTATGGGATGAGTTGTTTAGTCCAATTCGATTCCGGATAAGAAACTAAGTTAATTCTGATCTTAGTTAGACTTATCGAAGTAAGGTTTCGGTTATTCAAGTCTAATCGAATGCCTAAGCAAGAAATGCTAGTTAACTAACCTAGTACTTGTCTTTTTTAAAATTGAAAGGTCTAAGTTTATGGATAATTAGAACTTGATGAGAAAAATGGAGCTTATCTTTATTTTGGTCTTATCGAATTAAGCGGTTGTTTTTGAACAATCGGTTTAGAAAAGGGACTAATATGCTTAGTTGTTTTTGGTTTGCTAAACTAAATTGGAAAAATTGTTTCGAACAATTGTTTCCTTGGTAACATATCAAAATAAGACTACTTGTAGTTTCGGTTTTGATATTGGTTATCAGAACATGATGTGTGGAACCCTCGTGCTTAACTCTACAGGTTTGCAAGTCTATTATGAGATTTGTAAGATTCTTTTCGTGTTGTCCTTTATTTTTTCGTTTCTTTGTCATTTTTGTGACAAAAAGGGGGAGAAATATATGGATTAAATAGGTGATGCTTATATTGATTGGCATCGCTAGGGAAAAGAACATTGGTTCTTGAATGTTTTTATCTAACGAAAGAGTGAAAGCACATACTAAGTAGGAGTAACATGTCATATGATTGGTATAACAAAGACGTGCGGATTGAATATCTACCTATCTTCCTGAGGGGGAGTAATAGCTTTGTTAGTGTAATGTCAACAACGATATTTTCAAGGATTTAATGTAAGAAGATTCACTGTGATGTTGAATCGGGAATCAAGCGGATTGTAATGAATTATTGTAATTTGTTTATCCATATGATGTAAGAGTTTTGACACTAAAATTGACAAAGGGGGAGATTTTTAGAGCATGGCTCGGTTGAACCCACCAAGCGTTGGTATGTCAAGTTTGGTTGTCATATTTTAGTGAATCAAAACTCATGTTAAGAGTCGCTTGATTATGTACTAGAGTTAAACTTCGTATAGGTTAGCTTGAAAGTATTAGGATATGAGACGTTACAAGTATTGCGAAGACTTGAAGATGTGAAGAAGCAAGGAGCTACAATGACAACAATCATCCTTCCACTTGAGGTTAGTGATATTTGACTGGAACTGTTTCATTCCCTAACGTATCTTTCAAGTCGTGCATATTGAACACATAACTACGAAGCATATTTGAACTCTAGATAGACATAGTATTAAGGAATACAATATGAGGTTTATTGCTTAACCATTAAACTTTGTAGATAAGACATCGTCATAATCATTTGAATGATATTGTGATTATGTATGGGTATGAGGTGAGGATTTCATCCTAGGGAACAATGTTTACATGTGTTCTAAGGAAGTAAGTTCATAGACTTGTTTATGAACCGAAAAAGAAATTGCCAGGTGTTATTGGTTTTGTTATTCATTGCATATCTTATGAACAACCAATATGTGTGATAGAGTATAACCGCTCACAACTTGTTGTGTTCTTGGTAGAACTGCTCACAAAGGCCTGACTTATGTATTGGTATAACTTTTATTAGTAAAACCAATCTTAAGTAATCACCCGTGGTATGATCGGATTTTGTATGTCTGACCTTGTAAGGGAAAGGAACCGATCCTAGTAAGGGAAAGGGAACTGATCCTAGTAAGGGCTGCAGTACATCAAAGGGAACCGATCCTTGTATGGGGTGCAACAAGGTTTATAGCAGAAAGGGAACCGATCTTATGGACATGTACAAAACATATAAGTTAGATACTATATATATGTGGGGAACCGATCCTAGTACCTAGTCAACCGAACTTTTGGGAAGCTAGTGTGACTATGCACAATACTCACATTGAGGTAGAACCGAAACTTATTTTGGTAGAACCGTAAACCCATGATTGTGATTGAATGTTGGTTTGATCAATCACATAGTTCTTGAAAGTCAGATGAACCAATTCTAAACTTGTTTGGAAGTGTGGAAAATCGGTTTCAAGGTTGTAAGTGTGAAAGAGAACTTGCAAAGTTAAGATGTCGACAAACTTTGAACACGTGTTGTGAATGTTTATTTTTATAATTGTTCAAAGATATTCCTTAACGGCTAAGGTAAGAGAATCCAGGATCGAAACATAAGTAAGTTAAGAATCTTTTAATTAAGGTTATTAATTTCATTTTGTAAGGAAATTACAGAATTAGTAATGTGCGTTTACTAATTAGATTATCTGAGAGATTTCGATCATTATTTTTGGACAGAGCATTTCCAGGAATTATGAAAACCGAATCTGTGATTTTATGAATATCTTGAGATTAGGTTTTGGAAATTTCTTGGTGTCCAAACTTCCTTGTCTATAAATACACGAAGTTTGCCTTTCTATCAAACTAATCCTTCGTAACAACAGATTTACTCTTTTGTTGTTGTTATTGGTGTAGCCGCCTATTCGGAGAGGAGATGACTTAATTAGGCGAAATCTCTTATGACCGCTCAGTTTAAAGTCTTCTTTGGGATTGAGAAGCTCTAGCGCGACCCGTTGGTGGGAAACTAGATAATTGCGATTTATCTTTGTTTTCGATTAATTTGATTGACTAACGGTGGTTGAAATATGATTGCACCTAGTATGTTTATTCTTGAGAATCTTCTCTTCTGATATAAGATTCACTCAAACTAGATTAGAGTTTCGACAAGGATCTTTAGATTGTTGTTAGTTCTAAAGACGATCTTGTGATAATCTATTGTTAGCAGACTTCGTTTTGTGCGTGATTGATCACAAGAGATTCAAGTGATTGTGTGTAGGTTTTTATTGAAGATTTAAGAAGATTTGAAGACAAAGAAGATATTGAAGATCTGACTTGGGTTTTATAATCTTTGGTGTGCACAATACTTGTTTCGCTAAAATAGGATCCAATTAATAATCGGTTTATCCTTGTGATAGATTGGATTGATTAATTGAGTAGATCGGCATCAACACGATTCTTCGGATTAAAGGTGTTGTTGGCTTAATCTTAAACGATTACCTTAGGGTTATTGAACATAAGGTAGATCTAAGGACCCGACGAAGGAGTTTATGTTAAGATAAACGGAAGAGCCTTTGTCCGACTCATATCACTTGGTTTAATAGAGTTGATACCAAACAGATTTGTTGTTCCTTTACTGTTTGGAATACGAACCAAAGGAATTTTTCCAAGTACGTGACTTATTCACAAGTCGGAGGCGTGGGAATACAGACGGAACTAAGTGAACTATAGGGTTAGTTACTTGGTCTCAACTATACGAAATTAGGTGTAATTTTGTGTAGCGGCTTAATCCTGAGAGTATTCAATTCTGGACAAGGTCCCGGGGTTTTACTTCCTTTGCGGTTTCCTCGTTAACAAATCTTGATGTGTCATTTACTTTTGTTTTCCGCATTATAATTGTCCTATTATAATTAAATTAAATTATACAAACGTTAATTCGTATTTACTTGATAAGTAATCCTATTATGTTTGGTTAAGTCCGAACCTTTGTATCAAGTAAACATACTTCGTTGTTGTATTGACTCGATCTCGTATCCATAGACGATCACACGAAGTGTGAACCGATTAGTTGTATTATCTCGACTCACCCATAGACAATCACTTTCGGAGAAAGGACTTATAGGTAGGAAAAGCTTTAGCTTGAGGTATATTTGGGTACCCTCGCCTTTTCAGATCCTCGTAGAATGCTCCGATAAATTGGTATTGTCCAGAAAAGAGTACTTGAAGCCCCTCGCTATAAACTGATCATATCCAACTCCCATTTTAAAGACAAAGTTGTCAAATTGACCTATGAACCGGCACCGTCGATCGATCATTGGAATGATCACTCCGCACAACAAATCCAAATGAGTTGAAGAAGTCTTGAAGCTTCTCATGGAACTTCCGATGTGGATCCGGGTTACATGGAATGGTATTATGATTGGTCTCATCCTTATGTGAAAAAATTGGATCCGAAAACGAGAAATAATTCAAGAGGGAGAGAGTTTGGCATCTAGGAAATCAAGGGATGATGAAAGTGATTGGAGGGAGATGGTGATACGTATACTACTAATCTTGTGTTTTTATATGTTTTGTTTTTTTAGTTATATACGAATAATGGTAGTTTCTATATTTGATATGAAAAAATAGATTGAACGAGTTAATTGGGTGGCCGATGAACTCTCCAGTAAGATTACTGTGGGTTACAAGTTAACGGTGCCTGAAAAAAGATTACTCCGGAATTGAGTTAAAGGCATCATAATCCCCGATAAAGGTGGTCTATATGGATATGACGAAGACCGACTAAGGAGAAGTAAGAAGGTTAGGTCTCCTTCCGATTCTAACGATGACTCGGATTCTCCCTCCAGTGACCATGTTCAATCAAAGCAAGGAAAAGGTGGTCGGGGTGGTCGAGGTGGTCGAGGTGGAGGTAGAAAATGTGATAAAGTTGGACGTGGTAGAGGTACAAGTGATAAAATTGGTCGTGTTGGACCCAAGTGGTCGAGGTGGACGCGCGTGGTGGAGGTAAAAAGATTCCAGTTCAAGGTGGCAGTGGAAGAGGTAAAAAAGCTAGACTTGTAGAAGAGGAGAAAAAGAACGAGGATTTGGATGCGTTTTTGCGCTCGGATTCAGACGAAGAATCCAGTGAATGACCGGTGGCTTTTTAGTATTTTGTTTCAGGGATTTTTAAATATCTAAGATTTTGTCTATTTAGTATTTTCGTTGTTTGGTTATGGATTTGGACGGATGAACTTTTATAACTTTGCATATATATATGAATGTTAGTCTTTCCATTTGTCTAATTTAAGAACAATGATGAAGAAATCAACATTTTCAACAAAAAAAATTAGCACTTTCGGCTAGGTCGATGCTTCACATAACCTAGGCGTAAGTGACAATAATTGATGCTTGCAAGGTTTTAGGTTAGAAAGTCCTGGCCGTTACCAAAAAGGTGGTTAGGAAAACCATTTGTTTCATAGTTACAGTTGGGAATTGCATCATCCAGAATCATAGACATCTCGTCGAAGGGGAGTAGAAAAGTCATGGTTTCGGACCAGAATCTTTCTCTAAACCCAAAAACAATGACAACATCATAGGGCTTCTACAACGCCTCGATTCCGGACCATAACCCTGAAACTTTTACTAAAGCTATATACCTTGCACATACGAATGCTCTCTATCCAGTGACCAAAATTTTACTTGTTGGTGCTTTAATTTAGGGACCGCTTTATCCGAGAACTACAAAAAAAAATGGTTAAGGCGCTTGATGATGGAACTATTATTGGTGACACTACAGAAGTGGCTAAGGCACTTGCAGTTGTTCAGACAGATGGGCCTGAGCTGGACTTATTTTGAATATTCGGAAAACCGAAATTTTCTGTCCCTCTTGTGATGACCGGAGAGATGGGTTGTTTCCTACTGGAATTTCAAGGCCGGATAAGGGGATCAAGTTATTGGGTGCGGTCAGCCTCGATATTGGGTTTGTGCAAGAACTTGCTATTCGAAGGGCAGAAAAAGCAGTGGTTTTAATGCAAGTTTTATCCAAGCTCCGTGATCCTCAGAGTGAATTGCTATTATTACGTGCTTGTATGGGCATATCCAAGCTGCTCTTTGGGCTTCGTATTTGCTACCCGGAATATACTACAACTGCGGTAGATATCTTTGATAGAGGCTTGAGAGAGGTGGTGGAGGGTATTTATGGTGTGTGGAGGTCCTTTTTTTGGGGAGCTCCAACGGAGGTTATCTACCCTGCCTATTAGATATGGAGTCCTTGGGTTATACACTGCTAAGGAGGCATCGCAATATGTTTTTCTAGCATCGCGTGTGCAATCCTGGGGCCTACAAGATCACATTTTAAGGGACAGTGGGGTGGAAGGCATGGATGACAATTTTTATAAGGCTTTGCAGACACTACAAGTTACTCTTCATGACTATGACTTTAGAAGCTTCACCAGTAAGGACACTCCCCCACCCCCCCCCCACCCCCCCACCCCCCTAAAGCACAAAGTAACCTGGCAAGTGCTCTTTTTGGGAAAGTAGTTAAAGACATTGATAGAATTTACGAGCTCTCGGATAGACAGAAAGCGGTCTTTGGTTGCCTACAAGAAGCGCATGCCCAGGATTTCTTCTTGCTATACCGATTGAGGGCCTTGGGTAGAAGATGTCACCCGTGGAGTACCGGTCCATCCTTAAATATAGGTTAATGATTCCTCTGTACCCCTATGATACACACTGTCCTGCTTGTATTACAGGATGTTTGGACATGTTCGGGGAACATGCAGTCCATTGCAAGGTAGATCCTGGTTTTAAATATAGACATGATCATGTGAGGGATACATTGTATGATGTATTGTGGAGAGTTGGCATTTCAGCAAGAAGCGCCCGTCAATTTCTTGACTAACCCACTTGAATGGAGATCTACACTTAGGCCAGCTGACGTTCTTATTTTTGGATGGGCTAATGGCAAACATGCATGTGTTGACCTCACGGGTGTTTCTCCATTAGTGGGCATTGGGTATGGCGCCTTTACAGTTGGCCAGGCATCGGGTAAGATAGCAAAGCATGAGAAAGCATGTATTGATAATTGACATGCTTTATCCCCTTTGCTTTTGACACTTTCGGTTATTTGGCTCCAAGGGCGGTTGGACTTCTCAAGAGAGTTCAAAAAGTCATGCACAGTAATGTCATGACTCCCGGTTCGATGGAGTTTGTTTTTATAATGATGGGTTTTGCAATCCAAAAAGGGCTTACGGCGCAGCTTGTTGCTCACTTTCCTTCTTATTATAATTAATAATCCATAATAAAAAATGAAAATAACATATACATAATTTGATTTATTACCTTTGTGCCACAAACCCTAGCAGCCCATGAAGATGGGTAACCATACAAGACTGAACGATCTCTTGGCTCACCCCAAGGTCTCCTATTCTTCTTGGTAGGTAAAGGCACCATCGCATAAATGATTTTTCTTGTCGTTTCTTTTGGTGGATACTTCTTCTTATCCCTATTTTCCTCCCCCACTACGGCTTTACCTTTATCAGCACTACTTGTTTCAGCAAAGTTTGCTTCTTCAATCTCTTCATTTGGTTTTTCAACAACCACATTTTCAATTCCTCCAGCTTCAGTGGCAACTCCACTTTCAATTCCTCCACCTTCTTTTCCACCATCAATGGCAACTCCACTTTTAATTCCTTCAACTTTATTTCCACCATCAGTGGCAAGTCCACTTTCAATTCCTCCACCTTCATTTAATATACCTTCATTTACTCCACCTTTATTTAATCTACCTTCATTCCTCCCCTTTCCGTTTCTCCACCTCCACTTCCTCCAAAAGTGGCATTCCTTGCGTTTGCACCCAATGGTTTAGTGTGATGAGGTTGCGGAGTCGGGGCATTATAAGGTGTTACTTCTTGTGGTCTTTCTTCATCTTCTCATTCGCTCTGTTCAAAGTTGATTAAAAATAAAATTATAAACAACAGTGTTCAAAACTGATCACCAACTAAAGTTGATTACAAGTAAATATGATTGGGAATCGAACACATTACCAGCCGTTGAGAACTAAACGGCCAGGAAAGACCCAGCCGTAAATAGATTACGAATTGAAAGGTGACTAATCGACCTAACCGTGACACATAAAACGTTCAGGAAACATTGATTACGTCTTGGTTTTTCCTATTACGGATAGGAAAAACCCAGCCGTAAATAGCATGGCTGAGTTTACAGTGAACACACTGTAATATACGGCTAGGTTATTCCTAGCCGTAAACAATAGGTTATGGTGAGGTTTTCTAAGTTCCTATCCGTGGCAAAAAATAACGGCCAGGAACAGTCGACATCCCCAACTGTTTTCATTTTACGGATAGTACGATGACCAATCGACCTATCTATGACACATAAAACGTCTAGGAAACAAAACTTACATCTTGGTTTTTCCTATTACGGATAGGAATAACCCAGTCGTAAAAAGCACCACTAAGTTGAATTTGAAACGCAGTTTAATATACGGCTAGGAATAACCTAGCCGTAAACTGTAGGTTGCCGTTAGGTTTTCTAAGTTTTCGTTCGTGTCACCCATGTTACGACTAGGAGTTCTTAGTATTCCCAACTGTATACAGTGGTTAATGCTGGGACACAAAGAACTCCCAGCCGTAAGCAGATTCATTGGTTTTTCAGACCTAAATTATTCGAAACTAACTGAATAATCGACCAGACACTTAAATAAATAGTGTGTTTTTCGATTCATACCTTATTACAGTCATATGGGGAGTTTCGGCAGCTGGTTCACCTTGGTTCACTTCTTGTTGATTTTCAGTTTCATCTTCACTTTCAGAACTTGATTTATCAGGTTCAGGAGAAGGTGGATTCGGAGATTTCCATGCCTTTTCCTTTTTGTTCCCCATGGTTTTATACAATCAATTTAATCGACAATGAATTTTTTTTTGAACCGACGATTAATCGTCTCAAACGAAGAAGAGAAGAAGAAGAAAAGAAAGAGAGGGGAAGAAGAGAAGAGAAGAATATGAGGAGAAAAATAAGAAGAAGATGAGAAGGTAATTTTTTTTTTCCGTTTTTTTTCTTATAATGATTTTAGTTTTTTTTTCCAGTTTTTAATTAGTTAATTGAAGGATAAAAAGGTAATAAGTTAAATGTATTGAGGGTATTTTTGAACTTTTACATAGTTTAGGTCTCCCATATCCATGATTTGGTTAAAATTAGTAATTTAAGCTCCCAAAAGCTCAACCCCCTACAGCCCCAATAATATGATTCAAAATTTACTCTGTTATAGTCCTACTGTGAAGGGGTATGCCATAAATAAAAGGATGTAGTCGAAAGACCATTATTTCAAACCATCAATAAATATAATAAAAAAAAATGACGCAAAATTTGTCTCCTAACTCAAACATGCCATTGTAACTCAAAATCTTCTCAATGAATTGAGAATTTGTAATCGAGTCATGATCTATCAATCTGTCGCCTGCACCAAAAATATGCATAATGGTTTGCGTAATGTAGGATGACTCAAAATTTTCCTAGGACCTAAGGGAAATTCTATGGACTCAACAAATTCATGATTTGTTCATTTTGCTCCCATAATGGACTCAACAAATATGAAAAACGAGTGAACAAACCAACAAATTTATTGGTTTGTTGAGTGTGGACGATGAAGGGACGCGCGTTTGATGTGGAGCCACCGGCTGATTCACAAGAAATGCGTGGATTTAGTTAACCCGCGAGAAACTAAAGAAAACCCGCTAATCGCTATATCTCAACAGCTAGAAAACCTGATCATCCAACGGCTACAATTTTCAACTCCAAATGCACACATTTTACACCTCTATACCTCACTCACTCAAAAATCATATTCAAGAATGCCTCCCAGAGTTCGTGGTACTAGATGCATTAGGATTTAAGTATTTGTGGAGCCTATGTTATTGAAACAAACGGTAATGTCAATGGAGATGAAGCCGCGTCGAGGATAACGTTCAAGGAGAAAATTTATACAAAATTTATCGCAGAAACAGGGAACCAGTTTAGCTGTGATTTTACTAAATTGTCGCATTTTTTTAGTGTAATTAGTCGGGATGTATCGAAGTTCCTAAGTCTATTAGTGCACAATCATATGAAAAAGATGGACGGTGAAGCTGAAGATGAAGTGGAACGGAAAACACTAGCGGACTGGGTAGCATTTCACAGAAAACCTTTCGAATTCCAAGAATGTTTCAACATTCTTAGATAACTCAACAAATTCAACCCCTTCCTCATCTTAGGAATTTCAGAATGTGGCAATTAAATGAGTATGTTAATTAACAGTGTAGTAGTATTTGCTTTAATCTAATGTATTTGCTTTAATCTGATGTAATTTGTTATACTCCAGTAGACTATGTCTTTATTAAGAGTTCTATATTTTGAGCTTTAAAATTTTACACACGATTCCAGTACCACCAACATATATTTTATTTGCTGATTGTAATGCACATATCATATGTATAGTTTATGTCAATTATTAAATTATAGTATTTAAGAAGAGATTATGTTAAAAATGATTTTCTAACATGTTAATATATGCCGAATTTTGTATGCCGTATTCATATATCTAAATCGAATTATACACGCACGCACGTCGTTTCAGATTACTGCCGAATCACGAACTATTGACCGGATTTTTGACCGGATTTGACTTTTTTGAATCCCTATACAGTAAAACTTCGATAAATTAATAGCGTTGGGACCAAAAAAAAATTATTATTTTAGCGAAGTTATTAATTTATCGAGCTAAAAATTTAGCTTATACAAGTCATGTTGGGACCAGAGAATTATATTATTTTAGCGAAATAATTAATTTATCGAGGATTAATTTATCGAAGTTCTACTGTAATACTCGTATATATCCTGTTCCAAACGTTTACCATATCCCGAATTGCTAACAAGACATGGAAGCATAGTCTGAGGTCGGTTCCTATGGTGGTTGGCTAAACCCTCCATTTGCCATGCCAGCTGGCTTAGCAAACTGGTCGCCCCCCTATGGGGAATTAGTTAAGCGATCGAGTCTCCACCGAACGATTGAGACTAGACCGACCGGTCTTATGAAGACCTCCAGCAGTCCAATGGTGGAATCTCAACCGCTGGCGGTCTTCATAAGACCGGTTCTGTCTTGTAGTCGCTGCTTATGAAATGGTGAATTAACGGCTATTTCCCCCACGTCTCCTTATAAATTCACCACATTCAATTCAATTTAATCACACCTCATTTTCTCATTAACTCTATCATCTTACTCTTCTGTACCTTTAATCATCTGTTTAATTTTTATTTTCAACTCAATGGATTCTTCTGACGAAGAAGTGCGTATTCATATGGATCGATTTGAAGAACAACAACGAATATTCGTTTAGGCGTTGAAACAAATTGATGATGAGTCGGATGAAGATAAAGATCTAACAACTTGTTGCAGCTATATTCATCGGGGCAAATACCTAAAGATCCAGAGCCAAAACAAGTGTTCACAAGAAGATATACATACCGGGGTCGGGCTGAATGGCACGAGAAGATGATGCACGATTATTTTCTGCCCGGCTGTGTGTTCTCTGATGAAAATTTCCAAGGGAGATTCTGCATGCCCCGAGATTTGGTGCTAAAGATTATTGGTGAGCTTTTTCAGGTGGAACCTCAATTTAATTATCAGTATGATGCAATGAATATTATGGGACATAACCCTGGACAAAAAGTTACTTCGGGATTAAGGATTCTAGGATATGGCAGACCTCCAGATTCTAATGATGAATACCTTCGCATTGGCAAAACAACCACATACAAGTATCTTTCGTTGTTTTGCGAAACAATGATTAATCATTTTGGTCCAACCTATTTACGAAAACCAACTGACGCAGATGTTAGAGAAATATTAAAGCAAAATCAGGAAATGGGATTTCCCGGAATGCTGGGTAGTCTTGACTGCATGCATTGGGTATGAACCGGATGCCCTACCTATTGGGTCGGTCAGTATAAGGGTCATTATCAAAACCAACGGTTATCCTTGAGGCTCACGCTTCTTATGATTGTTGGATATGGCACGCTTTTTTGGTCTCCCGGATCTCAAAACGATATAAATATTTTACACAAATCGCCTTTGTTTGAAGATTTAAAGTATAGAATTTATCCTCGGGTAAATTTCAGTATCAAAGGGAATCAGTACACTCATGGTTATTATCTTGCAGATGGAATTTATCCAAAATGGTCAAATTTAGTCCAATGTTACCGTCAGCCACCTGCCGGTGAAATGGGTCGTTCATACTCATATAACAATAGTAAACAAATGAATCTTAGAAAATATGTGGAACGGGATTTTGGAATTCTGAAGCGGAAGTTTGCAATAATTTGTGGGCCTTATCGTGGTCTAAGTGCTCGTGAAATGCATAAGACTATGCTGACTTGCATCATTATGCATAACATGGTTATCCAAGAGACTCGTCGTAATAAGAATCGGACTAACCATCAAGATGAAGACTTAAGGCCTGATATTATACCAGAAAGAGGATTACCTGCAAGGAACTATGCGCAAATGACCAGTCATATTAAGAATAGATTTTTGTATAACAGGTTAAGGGAAGATCTCAGAGCGAATCTGTGGGATGAGTTTGGAAGAGATGAAGGACAAATTGAGTAGTGTAGTTTCATTTGTTATTTTATAGTTTTTTTTTTGAAATTGTTTAATTGTTTAAGTCGCATTTGTTGTTCCATAGTTTTGTTTTGAAGCTGTTTAAGTTTAAATTTTTTAACGGTCATTTAAAGTAGCGGTCTAGACTCAATCGCCCACATTCCTTTATAAATATATACCTTCATTTCATCCATTTCAAAATTACACCTTCACTTATCTACAAAAACTTCTCTAATTTCTGGTTAATTTATGGATGATCCTATATTCACTGAAGATGAAGATTTATCTCTTTGTAGAAACTATGTAATATACTACCCGAAGAAAGGTGAAGAACGACGGATGAACAGTTTACCTAGTATGAGTTATTTGGGTAAAATTCATGATGCCTTCTGCACAGAGACAAGTAATCCTCATAACCGGGATTGTGCTGCTTTGTTTTGCCGTGACTATCAAAAAGATCTTGTGGATTTTATAGCTATGAAAAGGATTATCACTCGATACGGTCTTAGAGGTGAGACCAATGTTGAATTGGGAATACGAACTCGAGACGAGTGGCGAAGATGGAAACGAAAAGATTTCGAATACGAAGCACATTACCAAATTCTTAAGGAGTTTCTAATAACTCGTATGGGATGTTAGGCTTAATATTGGTTTTCATGGATGTTGTCAAGTTTAAGTTTTAATGTAATGAAAAAATAAGAACAATTTTGTAATGAAAAACTATAACAATATTCATTCACCATAACTACTACATCTTCATTAGAATTAAAGCTGATACATTAATTAATTAAGTGCACTACTTCATCGTAGTCTTCATCTTCCTCATCTTCAGCTTGAACTCCAAATTGTTTTTCCAAATTTCTCTTGTTTCGTTTTTCTTCCAACTCCTCTGCTAACCTGTCCATCTCCATCTCCCATACCATATATTGTTTTGGATTCATTGTTGTGGTGTTTGCATTTAGAATCTTATTCTTGTCATAGTCTGAAACAAATTTCTCTTGAGTTTGTCGATGTTTTTCATCTCCCTAGTCAAGAACTGCCGGTCTACAACTCTTTGTTTTTCGGCAATCTTCTGATGCTCTATCAAAGTATCAAAAGCACCTCCACCTCCTTCACTTTATTCTCCTTCTTGGGCAGCTTTTCTCGCTGCTCTTGTAGCGTTTCTTCCTAATAATTTTCTCTTAATCGCCGTATTGACATTCAAGTTGGAATTGTTGTGGTTTCTGGTGAAGAAAATGGATTCTCCGGAGGGGGATGAGATGTTTGAAATGGTTGTGAACCTGGTGTTGAAGGAGAAGAAGTGTATGGTGAACTTGCAGGTACATTCTGCATGTTTGCTAACACTTCTGGATTATATTTAGGTAACACTTTCAAAATATGATAACAACTTTCATAAGCAAAGTTTTTCCCATGTTTATTGTGTCAATCAGTTCGATACTTTCGTTCGACATCAACATCGACAAGACCGCTCTCTCGACCACGAGCAGCTTTCATTAGAGCAACGACATACAAGGCAACTTGGGCGTTGATTATAACAAAGCGACCGGACAATCCATTTGCATCACGATCGTTAATGTTCATAGTTTATTCACGAAATTTAGCAAATATGTTATCCAACAACTTGGTAGATTGTTGATGGGCACCATCGACACTATCTTGTGTAAAGAAAACATAGTTTCTGCAAATGCTTTCATCTTCGGCTACGGTAAATTTTGCACCCCTAATCTTCTTGTGTTTAGTTTGAGTATTAGATTGACTATTAGGTTGAGACATATTAGGTTGCGACATATTAGAGAAATTATACAATACGAGTGAATGAAAGATGATGAAATTTCTTTTAGATTAACAAATGTGAAGGGTAGAGAAGAGAAGGTGTGAGTTAAAATGGTAGAGAAATGTGGTATTTATAGGGGAAAGATTTGTGGCCGTTGGATCAGATTCTATTCAGCGGTGTAAACCAGACCGACCGTTCTTATAAGAGCCGCTAGCGGTGTAGTCTTGACCGAGCGATCGAGACTCGACCGCTCGGTAGAAACTGGCAAACCGGCCTGGCTAAGTGGCAAATTTGCCACTTAGCCAGGCCGGTTTGCCGGTTTGCCAGCTCCATAGTGGGTGCAAAAATGGCAAACTCTCAAATTTACCACACCCATAGGAACCGGCCTGATACATGAAAACATAATTGGTTTTTACCCAGAGGGTTAATAGAAGAGCACATTGGTTGCGTAGTCTATGGACGAAACACCGTCTTAATTAGGGAAAAACAGAATATACTGCTGTCCTTCCAGCAGGCGTTTGTGCTGATGTCGCCACTGAAGTCCTGCCTTTGGAGCTTTATAATTAGTGCTTTGGGACACGGAAAACTTCAATTCAACAGCCTGGACCCCTAGTGAATTAATTATGTTACAGAGATAGATACATGCATTTGTTTTCTTTCAACATGGGTCCTCTTCTGAGCATCAACAACTAGTACATATACTTGATAGGCATCAGGTGAAGAGCTGATTTTTTGTGGAGTGCAAGTCCGGATGATTCGTCCATGTTGATATCTTGTTTCTTCATTCCTTTTGGCAATTCCCAATCAAAAGAATATAAAAGATTTGCCAGCGCCAAGTCCACCGTGGAGAGCCCCATATGAATACCTGGGCACCCTCTGCGACCTCCTCCGAAGGGTAAAAATTCGAAAGACTGTCCTCTAAAGTCCATGGAATTGTCTATGAATCTCTCTGGGAAGAACTCATCCGGTTTCTCCCAATACTTGGGATCCCTTGCTATGGCAAACGCATTTATAAAAACCCTAGTTTCGGGAAATACATCGTATCCATGGATCTTGCAATGGTGCATACTTTGTCGAGGAAGCAGTAAAGGAAGCGGCGTGTAAAGTCTTAATGTTTCTTTAACTACCATTTTGTGGTACGGAAAGTGATCAAGATCTGCTTCTTCTACCTTCCCTTTATTTCCTACATAACTTCTAATCTCTTCTTGTACTTTCTTCATTGACTCTGGGTTTCTGACCAGTTCTGTCATTGCCCAATTTAAGGTAGCGGCAGATGTCTCTACCCCTGCAAGAAATAAATCCTGAAAATTTTCACATAGAGAAATGTTTTTACAGTTCCATTATACATAAAAATTAAAAAAAAAAAAAAAAAAAAACAAGATCGAAGTCACAGAGGCAATGGGTAAGTGAATGGCTACCATAAGAATAGCCTTGATATGGTCTTTCGTCAGATGAACTGAATTAAGTCCCTCCCTCTCCAGTTTGAGCAGAACATCTATGATGTCTTCGTGGCCTGATTTTAATCTTCGAGTGTCGTCGAGATGCTCGTCGATGATTTCCTGATAAAAATGATCTAAATCATGGAAGCTCTTCTCAAGTCTTCCATGCAATCCAGTGAGTCTGTCTATAATCCAACCAACTCCAGGGAAATAATCGGCGGCAGAGAAACTACTCAACATATCTATAGCTTCGAAAATAATATTTTCAAAATTACCTAATTGCTCTCTTTTATCAGTCATACCAAAAGCAACTTTAAAAATAATTTGCTCAGTAAGAGACAACAACTTCCGAGAGATGTCGACAGGAGTGTTAGAAACCGCGGATTCAGATATAGAATCAATCATAGCTGCAACTTCTTCTGCTCTGGAAGTCCCAAAAGATTGAACTCTCTTTACACTAAAAAGTTCAAGAACACATACTTTCCGAATTTCTCTCCAGTACTCTCCATAAGGTGCAAAAGAAATATCTAAATAGTTGTAAGACAGGCGTCTTATACCAACCGAAGGTGGTCTGCTACAAAGGTCAAGGTCATGTGTTTTCAAGACTTCTTTTGCTGCTTCTGCCGATGAGATCACAACCGTAGGTACGTTCCCAAGATGCAGAAGCATGACCGGACCATATTGTTTAGAGAGTTCCCACAAAGAACGATGAAGTGGCTCCCCGAGTTGATGAAAATTACCAATGATAGGGAGACTGGGAGGGCTAGGAGGGAACTTGTTTCTGTTTTGGTTTTTGAGCTTCCATGCTAGTTTGAGGAGAAAAAGAGGAACAAGTACAGAAACAAAAGTTAGCCAGAAACAAGTTGTATAAAGGAATTCCATTTCATTTGATTTTGGAGGCGAGTTGTTCCCTTTATAGAAATCACAAATTATTAGACACTACTTGTGATGAACAATGTAGTGGGGTCGTCTGATCAGGAGTATGTGTTGTATAGCGAAAACCAATAATTATAAGCCAATAAGGGCCGGGAAATCTCGTGACAAATCCTACCTAAAAGGATATTGCGGATAGAAAGTCAGAATAGAGGGCTAACAGTTGCAGCTGTGCCGTAGTAGATAAAAAGGCTTACAGTTACGTACGCGTTATACCAATTAATTCTGAAAAGGATGGTCACACCAATAGCCTCTCACTTACACGTGTTGTATAAATAATACCACTAAAAAATAAATAGTACCACTGACGTTTGAACTTTTTTTTTTTTTTTTTTTTTTTTTTTTTTTTTATCGACAATTTGAACCTCCTCTTGATGTCTCGATTTGTGGGTAGGCTAGGACCGACTATTTTATTTTATTTTGAAGCATTTTTTTTCCCAAGCGAGATTAATACTTGTAAATCAATTCAATACTAAATATATCAAATACTAAAATATAACCCTAAATACTAAAATTTCCATATAATTTATTATTACCAACTCGTTAGGCTAAGTCTTATGGGTTAAAAGATATCTAATGGAGCATATAAGAACCATTAAATTGGCTTGTGGCGAATTCACGTTAAAAAGAATTAGGCAACCTCCTAAGTCTTATGGGCTATATATATAATGATAAACCTAAAAAATAAAAACCTAAAAACTAATAGATTGGGCCATCCACGTAACTGTGAGCGCCAACCATTCAATATTATCAATGAGATATTTTATTTTTCCGAGTAACGGTATGCAAGAATAATACCGAACCATTCAACGTTTTAGTTACTTTTTGAGCGCGAACCATTCAATGAAAGAAATGAAAATGTACTTGACTTGGACTCTGTTGTCAAATCTCAACTCAATGAAAACCCACAAACAAATCTTCCATACCAATGTTAGATTTTGTGATTTTTGTGAGCGCCAACCATTCATACATTGTAAATTCCAGCTTTGGTCACTTTTTGAGCGCCGCATTATTTAGCGTTTCAATCTCGCATATAGTTCCATGACCCATGCGAGCAAATGCTAGAGAGAGAAGTAAAAAAATTGGTTTTATAGAGATGATAATTCTTAAAGAGTGTTAACTTTTTTCCCACACTTTTTTCATGATTTGCAACACTTTTTGGCCAATCTAAGCCCAAAGCTTTACCAATCTAGCCCATAGGACTTAGCCTTACACCAAGATTAATTGGGGTATGCCTAATGAGAAAAAACCTATGTCGTTTTGAAGTAAAACATGACACTCCTTAACCATGTTTTTTCTAAATGACTAAATTGTCCTTGCTTAATTAACAATTATAATGTTTGGGTTAATTAATTTAGTTAGTTAATTAGTTGAATTAAAATTATCAATTAGGATTTTTTTAGGATTTTTTTAGGATTTTTTTTTTTTGTAACGAAATGAAACCACACTAGCCAAACACTTCTACAAAGGGGATTGCAAAGCTGCTGAGTGATTTCATAATCAAAATTACAGAAGGAATCAACACTTTTGATTCTAAAAGTATGAAAAGCTCAAGAAGGTCGACAAAAAATACCCTACCGACTATAGGATTTTTGACATACACGTAAAGGTATTACAAATGCATGATTATTCTAAGAAGGTATTAATTTCATAACCTCGCGAACTAAACCATATTCGTCAAGGTATAAGGATGAATTCTCGTGACGACCACAGTAAATGCTAATTTCGTGAGACGAAAAGTCGTCACGATGTTCAACCTAAGAAGATAACGACTAATACTAATCGCAAAGGTCGACAAAAATACCCCCGCCGACTAATACAAGCCTCAAGCAAGGTCGACAAAAAGATACCGCCGATCGTTGATAAGAATGTGGAATCATACAGATTTGAGGTTGGGTATGATTTTCTACCCAATCTCAAAACCCGTATGATCCCAATTTTCAGTTTCTTCTCGATTTTTTTTTATTCGTCGTTTTTTTTTTTTCTTTCTTTCTTTTTGATTTCATAATTAGAGTTTTGAAGAAATATTTTGAAAATTGTTTGGATAGGTTTTAATTGGCATGGTTGTTTTCTTGGGCAATTTGGTCTTTTAACACCTTTTAGACACCCCTTAACACACTAGCTTGGATGGGAGTAAATTTGGTATACCCTAATTAATCTGGGTATACCCCAATCTCGCCAGGTTTTTTTTTTTTTGAAGCATTTATTTTATTTTATTTTACTCAAAAAGTGGACATATATTGAAAAAGCTCAATTAACCACCAAGGTAGTGAGAATTGAGACCAAGAGAAAACACATAAGGCTCAGTTATAGTAGAGCTCACAATGTAAAGAAGATCATAACAAAAACTAAATCATTATAGCCTCCCGCTTTGCAGAATTGTGTTTAAAGAGTATCCCCTGAAAACGCCAGTACATCACACCAGCTTGAAAATTAAAATCTTGACACTATCAATGATTGAGTCTAAAGGTTTGTGTCTCCATTGAAAAATTTATCATTTCTCTCAACCCATATTGCCCACCAAATTGCAAAAGGATATATATCCCGCATCCTTTTCTTAATAGACATTGCAAAAGACCTTTCTTCCCTCTCCATTCCCAAATAGCATTCCTTACACAATCTTGAAACACCCATTGCACTTTGTAAAAACTTAAAAATTAATGCCAGACGGACCTTGTTGCTTAACAGTGCACGAAAATGTGCTGATTTGATTCAGCTGCCTTTTTGCAAAGCAAGCAGCTATTAACCACAATAGAATTCATATAAGAGTATAAGGTTGGAGTTGCATTATAACATAATGTCCAAATGAAGAAAACCACCTTCTGAGGAATTCTTGGAGTCCACACAGACATATGGAACATAATCAAGCCTCCATCTTCAAGAGCTTTATTACATTCAAATTACGTAAAACCATGATTAGCTACCTTCCAAATTCTTTGATCGAGGCTGAATTAGAATTTATAGTTGGCAATAAGTTTTGTAATTGTGCAACATCTTCCACTTCAGACTCCTTCAAGTTCCTGCAAAAAGCCAAATTCCAGGTATTTGTATTAGAAATGTCCAACAGATTCTGTATTATAGCATCTTTCTTTCTGCTTATTTTGTAAAGTGCAGGAAAGAGAGCCTTCGTGATTGGCCATTTATACAATTGTCTTTCCAGAATAAACACCTATCACCATTGTTGACTTGAATTACAGAATTTAACTCCACAGCATAGCATATGTACTCTTCAAGATACCATACCATATATAAACTTTTACCAACTGAGGTGTTAGTTTGATTTGGCAAGAATGCTTTTTGGTTTTCTTCAAATTTGTGATGAACCACCTTCCTCCTTAATGTTTTTTCTTCATTATCATAGCTCAATATCTACTTAACATGTAATGCTTTGTTCATATTTCGAAACTTTTTAATCCCTACACCTCCTCTTTCTTTGGGCAAGTGCACTGTTTTCCAAGCCACCCAACTCTTCTTTGACTTCTGCTTTGAAGAACCCCATGAGAATTGTCTCATGATTTTATCCAATCAAGTTCTCAATCGAAACGGTAAAAATAGCGAAAGATAATATATTGGTAATCTATACAGTACACTTTTAATCTCCCTCCTTTAGACAGATATCTTCTTTGCTGAGCACTAAGTTTTTGTTGGAATCTCTGAATAATCACATCCCAAACACCAATTGCTTTTGATTTACTGCCTAAAGGAATACCCAAGTACTTCATAGGAAAAGTAGTTATAGGGCACCCAAAAGATAAAGCTCCCGCATCACCATTTAGTGCATTACCAACTCACAAGTGCACTTTTCTTCAAAATTCACCTTCAAACCGAAATAAGTTCAAAACTCAAGAGAATGTTCTTCAAATTCTGAACTTCCTCCACTTTATCATCCAAGAACACAATTAAGTCATCTGCAAATTAAAGATGATGAATTGCACTTGCATTTTCAGCTGGTTTGAACCCTGAAATAAGATTCATATTAGCTGTTTTTTTATCATCACATAAAGTACCTCCACCACCATAATGAAGATAAAAGGAGAAATTGGATTCCCCTTTTTAACCTCCTTATGACTTCTAAATAAAGAAGAAGCAACACCATTTACAGTCATAGAAAATCTTGTTGTTTACAAACACCATTTTATCCAATTTTTCCATACATTGCCAAAACCAAACCTATTCAGTGTGTAATCCAAACAACACCAACTAATTTTATCAAATGCTTTCTCCAAATCTACTTTCACTACCAAACCAGGTTCATGTGCTCTTTCTCTAGCATCTACCAATTCAAAAGCAATGAGAATATCATCTGTAATCTTCCTATTATCCACAAAGGCACCTTGAAATTCTGAAATGATAATAGGCAATACAATCTTCAATCTATCAGCTAACAACTTAGAAATAATTTTATAAACACCACCAATAAGACTGATGGGTCTAAAATTACGCATATTAGTTTCTCATTCACATTTGGGAATAAGAATTATGTTGGTACAATTTAATCTCCAATCAAGTCTTCTGTGTGATGGAACTCTCCCATAACTTCCATCAATTCTGGTTTAATGATATCCCATACTGCCTTGAAGAACTCCATTGTGTATCCATCAGGACCTGGAGACTTTTTAGTACCAAAGTTCCATATTACCCTCTTAACTTCATCCTCCAAAAAAGGTTTCTCTAACATAATTCTATGTTTCACACTTAAGCTAGGTAAATCAAGGTTATCAAAAGTAGTCCTTGAACTAACCTCTTCTGTAAATAAATTTATATAAAAATTCTTGGCCTCTTCATGATTAAACTCTTATCATGACACATGGTACCATTGATTAGCAGAAAATTAATGGAATTTACCTTATGGTTATAGTTTTCACTTTGGTAAAAGAATTTTGAACTTGTTTCACCATCAGCTAGCCACTGACCCTTTGATCTTGCAAACCATTTTCTTGCCAAACTTAAAGAAGTCTTCTAATGATTAAACCTTGTTGTCTCCCTAGTTGCATAATCTTCCTCATTCAAGCTATATATTTCCTCTAAGATATCATAAACATCTATAAGATTTTCCAAATTTATCTACTTGAAATTATGAGAGAACCATAAGTCTCTCTATCCCATTTTTTTGATAAAGAATTTTAGCCATTGCAACTTTTTGCCAAAATATAACTTGGAGTCCCGAAGTGAAAGTAAGATTTTCCCACCAAATTCTCATTTGAATTAGGAAATCGGGATTTGACAAATAATAATTTTCAAACCTAAAAGGAGGTTTAAAAGAATTACCTACATTACAATTCAAAAGAATTGGTGCATGACCCGAAATAGGCCTCTTAAGCCTAAATTGCACCAATGATAAGCAATGCTCCTTCCATTCTCGTTAAAAAACAAATCTATCCAACCTAACCGAGTAGGTAAATTTTTTAGAATTGGTCCAAGTATAACAACCTCCCGAGATTAGAATGTCAATTAGATTGTTTTTGTAAAATTTTTAAAAATTATTTATATTTCTTCTACACCCTCATGTACGATTTCTTTAAGATAAATGAAGAATGGCATTCCAAATACCACCTATTAGTCGTGGTTCATTAATAAAATACGGATGTGTTGAAATTCTAGCCAACATTTATCATAATCAGCTGGATCTGTAGCTCCATACACAGAAGTAAAAATCCGCACAAAGTTATCAGTAGTATTACGAAATTTTAAATAAATAGAAAATGCCTCAATGAGGTGATCATCCGTCACTAAGGCAGCTCTATTCCACATGACAAGAATTCCACCAGTCCGGCCTTCTGATTGAAGATAAATGCAGCCACATCCAATATTGACCCATAGAATTCTAATCAGTTCTTCATCAGTGATCTCCTTTTTTGTTTCTTCTGATTGCATTACGAATAACAGTTTTTTTTTAATCATCCCCTAGACCTTTAATATTCCATGAAAGAATTTTATGGTCCATTACAAACAACACAGTCCCGTGAAATTACCTTTAATGAATCTGATTGAGGAGAACATTTTGAATGATTACCATATGCATCCAAACTCACTGTTCTAAGTGCTTCTTCCTCGTTTTCATCCGATGAATAAATATCAAATTTATCCAAACAATCAAACTGATTTTCATCAGTTTGATTACTCGTCTCAGTTTTCTTTAAATGTAATAACATTTTTTTGCAGACTTCTCTTGAGTTAAGATCATCACAGTCGACATCCAATTGTTTGTTGAAACTCAATTGATTGCCCACCATATTGTTGTTATCGCCTTCTATAGAATCATGTGAGACAATATTCAATTTTTGAATTCGATTGTCAGTAGCCGTTAGAGACTTTGAATTTGAATTCTCAATTGACTTTTGACTTAAATTCAACGATTGTGATGTTGATTCATCAATTCTTGTTTTTGAACTCGAGGATATATCCATTGGAATAGAGGTTGATGAAACGAACCTTTTCGGGTCAAAATCCCCAACGTACCAGTTTCATTCAGATCACAGGCGGGCCTGAATGAAGCTCTCTTAAATGGACCATGCCCTGACGGGCCTCCACACCCACTTTCTTGTATATCCATCTCGCTCATATAGCGACTCACTCCGGAGTTCAAAGTTTCTTTATTAGCAATTGCAGCTGGAGAGCCAGCCGATTTTGTAAATTAATCAGTATTTAAAAGTGGATTTCTCAACCAGACTGAGTACACACCCAAACCAGCACGTTCCGCGGGAAGAATTTGAAAATTTAACTGGTCATGCAAAGAACTCACCTGAGAGACCAGTTCATCCAGAATGTTTTCCAAAATATTATCATTTTCCAGGTGTGGAGAATAATTTTGTGCAGTGTACTCGCATGGGATAACCGCCATTGACTTCATCTTAATTAGGTTTGACCAAGGAATGAAGCACTGAGTGTAACATCTGTTAATCATCATCATCATGAGATCTCTGATCAATTTGAGACTCAATGTTCAGCATTGACTTTTTCCCCGTAATCCATATTTTTCCTCGATGTTGATCAAAATGCACATTTCTTCCTGACGTATATCGAAACCCATTCAATGAGACAAGAAAAAATTATCAAATTTGATTATCACTGGAATTTTCACAAGTTCACAAGTAACCATGAGCTTGCATTAATTCAATTTTGAATTATTTAGTGTATCTAAGTGAATATCCTGTAATGCTCCCAAGGTGGAACATATCCTTTTGAAATTATTCTCATCCCATAGATGAAACGGAGACCTCTTATACCTATCCAATGATTTTGCTCATCCATATAATGTGAATCATAAAAGAAATTATCATACAAGTATTATTTCAACAGGACCTTGGATTTACCCACAAAAATAATAATAGGTTTCTTTAAAGCAATGTGAATCTCTAATATGGAAATTCAAAACAAGCTTTCTTCTCAGATATACGTCGAATCACAATACTATTTGTACAGTTGAAATACTTTTGAATATATTTAGAAATACCCACCCATCCATTATGAAAATTTAGTACTTCAATTTGTAACCCTTTAGTATCGATTGAATCTTGGTTGTTGCTATAACCTCCCTTGTAATCTTTGTATTTGGCAATGGCAGAAAGTGATTATATTCTAACTGAGCTGATTGTACCATAACTTTTTGTTTTCCTGAGATAAGGAAGGATTCAAACGTGCTCTAAAGATCTTCCATATTGAGCCATCTATCCCAACAGGAAAACAAATAAATCTTGACTTCGTATCTCTGGATTGATCCACTTTTGAAATCTTCAAATATATTCCATTAGAGTTAGATAACAACTCAATGAGAATAACAGACTAGTTGAATTTTTGTGTCCACCGTTGCTCTGGATTGGGAAACATTGAAACTGCAGTGATAGCATCAGTAAAAGCATAGACTAACCAATCAACTGTGTTTTCCGGAAAAAGCACCCAATTCACTAAACCCTTAAACCTTTCAAAATTTTGAGATCACATTGTTTCCCTTTAGTTATCCATGTGAATTCAAAAGTTTTTGATCGTAAAATCAAAGTATTAATATTTACCATGGTTTGAATGAAAGGAAGAAATGAAGAAATGAAAATGTAAAAAGAAAGAAGAGACGAAAATCCTTACCAACACGATAAGAATCAAAGATAGAAGACGAAAGAAATCACCATGATCAAGATCAAAATTCCGTCGTCAAAAGGGACGGCCATAGTCGAAAAACTTAATGGTAGCACAACAGCCAACGTCAGGCCACTGCCATGGGCGCTAGGGAAACTACACCACAACTCTTGTACATGGAGTTCAAATATAATACAATATGCAATTATATGGGGATTTTTAGTACCCATAGAGCCATAGAAAATAATTTGATTAATAAAACTTGGGATTGTCTGGTCCTTTTGTTGATAAATTTCCCGTTTGACTTCCATCTGCCGTGTAATTAGCTAGTCCGTCTGCTGCCTGATTTCCTTCCCTATAGTTGTGTTGGATAGCCGAATGTGGTATTTGTCGCATTTTCTCCTTTATTTCATCGATCATGTTAGATATATACCATGGTGGTACAAAAGCAGAGGTTACATACCGAAGTAGATTTTCAGAGTCTGTTTCACATAGAACTTTGGGCCATTGCCGTTCAGTTTGCGGTTCTTGATGCTAGTAGCAAGGCCCAAGTTTCTGATATTAAAGCAGTTGTAATTCCAAGTGGTTGTGCAATTATGATTATAGTTTTTGCCTCTGAGTCCCTGCAAATGAATTTTGCACCTACCATGCCGGGATGTCTTCTTGCAGCCTCGTCAATGTTGATCTTTATCCAATCCATGAGAGGGGTAGACCAACCGACTAATATCGTCGACGTGGATTTACTGCCTGCAAACCGATTATAAGTTGTTGAATCCACCGGCAATACAGGAGGTAGGGCATCCATAGCCCACGAGTATTCTTATTGCTGTTTTAAAGCTCTAGATAAAATTTCCTTTGAAGTTGTCTATGTTTGGTTGTATATTAGGTCATTCCTAGCTAGCCATAATGACCATAAAAGAAAACAGAATGATGTAATAGTTGACAGTGGGCTGACTCTTGTAGGAGATGAGAGATGGATGTTTGAGGAGTTATGGTGATTGTAGAACGATGGTTGGGATTTGAAATTGCTGAGAGCCGAGTGAGTAAAGTGTTCCAGGATATGACTGTGAACGGGCATTGAAGTAGCAAGTGAGTCGTGATTCTATATCGGAGTTGCATCGAGGGTAAAGGTTGTTATTTGTTAAGTTGATGCGGTTTAGGATAGAGAAGGTCGGCATACCTTCGTTAATTGCTTTCCACAAGAAAAGATGAATTTTTGGTGGATATGGTAAGGTCCACAGGAATTTGGTAACAGGAAGGGGGTTTTGATGCGGTTGAGTAACTTCTTGTGTTAGGCATTTGTATGCAGAAGTTGTAGCGTATTTTTCAGATTTTGAATGCGGCCAAATAATTGTATCATGGGGACTATCTTGTGGTAGGTGCATGTTTATGATTCTTTGTGTTGCAAAAGGAGGTATGTTGCTTATTTTATCATGCATCCAGTTATGAGACATGGGATCAATGATATCTTCTACCATCTAGATGGCGTAACATTACGTCGGATCGAGGTTCGGGAAGAGCGGGATCCAATTAGCCTGGATCGAGTTTGTAGCCCATTTCCGATGCGATGGACTAATGGTATAATTTGGATCCGAGTTTATAACTCAATGGTTTCCGGTATGAGGAAATCAAAGGTTTAATCCCTGCCATAAAGGTTTGTAATAGCGTGGTTATATAGTCAGATTATGGCGAGTTGGGTTTGGCAGTGGGGTCAGTCTGATTGGCTGGGTTCAAGTTGGCGTTTGGGTCCGACTTTCGTGTATAAGAAGAAAAAATATTGGTATTATCGACAGACACCGTTAATGTCCCTAAGGTATTACTTAATGTCGCTTCTTCCTTTACGACACTTCATAACACACAAAAACTCAAGCAGAATACAACACGTGATCTAATGCAGCGCGGGTATACCATCAGGGACGAACCTAAAATTGGACTTATATAAATTTGACCTGGGCTGTTTAGTACCAAACCTAAAAATAAAGGGTTAAATATATTTTTTTGCACTGACGCACTAGAGGGACACCCATCTAAAGCCCAGGTTAACCCTTTCATAGGCCCTTCAGTGTATAACATGTTAGCTTAGTATGATGTGTTGTGTCAGACTGATAACTTATGGTGCAAAGGAAAAGAAATTTTGGTTTAATTAGATAAAACATAACACAAAAGAAATAGTTATTGGTGATTAAAATGTAGATAAAACCGCGCACCAACGGCTATATTTCCGACAACTCTATTTCTAGCTGCTCTATTCTTACCCTATAAATTCAACTTTTCCCATCTTCAGATTCACATCTTCTTACCATCTTTAGATTCACATTTTCTTTTTTGTTCGTAAAATGTCTGATAGAATACATGGTCCTATATTTACTCAAGTGGAGGATTTAGCTACATGCAAAGCCTACGTTTTTCATAAGGAAGAATCAAATGTTACGCGTGATCAAGACATGTCGGACGCGTCTTTTTGGCAAAACATTTTCACAATGTTCGTCTCACAAGCAGGAACCCCGGAAACCGAGATGCTCGTGGTGTGTGTCTTTGTTTTCATAAACTTAATCGTGTTGTCACTCCATTCTTTGAACGTGTAAGGGAAATTGATCGAGAAAAATTTATCGGTGTAGAAGTGATCCAAACAACTCTAGATAATTGGAGGGAACTCATGACAAACCTTTTCTTTACGAAGCTTATTTCATCATTCTTAAAAATGGTCCATCTCAATCACATCTTCGCTACATCATAAGGGATCTCCATGTCTTTACTATTGAAAAGGATGTTACTCTTGTTCGATATTGGTTACATCATATAACGAGACATATGAATGACCATTTCTGAGAAAGAATGTTGCTAAGGTTTGTGGAATTTCGAAATGAATATATAAGAAACACCAAGAGCCTATAATTAAGATTTTCATTCATCACTAATGAAGTCAAATATTATACATAAGTTTTATGGATGGTTCACCGTAGTAATTGTGGATTGCCCAACGAAGAACTAGTAAGTATATCTTTGTCATCACAAATAATAATATCTTAACTGATAATAATATCTTAACTAACTTGTTGTTTATCTGTTTTTCAGAAAACCATCGCTCAGACCAAGTTTGGTGAAGAACACAGAAGAGAGTTTAAGCATTTTGAATGTTATGAACTCTATAGAGATAATGTTGTTGGATTTGATGTTGTTCGATAATATTGTTGTCGTTATTATATTTGCAAGTTTAAATGAATAAAAGTATCGCTTAATATGAAATAGAAATCTATTTTAAGATCTAACTATTTTCATTGATTAATATTACTGCCACTTCTTTACAAGACATAAACTTAGACAATAATAAGAAGTAAACTAATAACTTCAATAAAAATCAAGGACAAGCTTTGGTCTTCTGCTTATCTTCATTTGACGTATCTTTCATTCAACTGTTCCCCTTTGTTTTTGAATTTGGAGATTTTCTCTGCCTTTTAACGGAACATTTCTTGGATGAACTTGCACTTTCCTTTTACAATTTTCAATCTTTTAAAACTTCCACATATCTTCGAAACAACAGCTTTAAGTTTTCTCTCGCAAAAAGTGTTATCGTTTTTTCAGAATTTCAACGAAGAATTTGGAATAGATTACAAGAGAAAATTCAAGAAAAATGAATTTTGGTGTGAGTGGGTTGTCTGAAGATGATCGTAATTTATAGCGGTAAAAATATAACCGTTTTTGCTTTTGAAAAAACTAGTCGTTAGTGGACGAACATTGCTTTTGAAAAAACTAGTCGTTAATAGACAAACATATTGGCCGACGGATTGTCTGGAGCCGCCAGATCTTTGTGAAACCGCAGGAATATTAAGGTCAGCCGCACGGTTGATTATCATCCGCCCATTACACTGTCATTTGACCATCCACCGTTGTCGGCAGTACCCAACATTTATCGGATCCCAAAATGTATATTTTTAACTCAAACTACACAGTTCAACCTTAAATCACTCGGATGCTATGGAGTATATACCACAGATGCTATGGAGTATTGTCATATCAAACATCGGAGTTGTTCTAAAAATCAGAATTGAAAAATCACTGCATAACGTTGTTCAACCATGTTACACTGGCTCGAGCACCATTCATGCTCACAATCAGTGTTCAGATCGATAGATATTTGCATCAATCAAGCTGAAATGACAAACCCCAGTGCAGTATTAGAATTATTTTTACTCGTACATGAATTAATACCAGCTACATTCAAGTCCTGAGTTTCATAAAAATTGAGAACATGTTCTAAAAGCTAAGAGAATTTTTTTGAGATGCACTTAATATTTCACTTCACTCGAATCGAACTCAAAAAAATTAGGAACCATACAATCTTTTGAGTAAGTCTATTATCAGTTACATGCCGGTTTCTTCTAGCAAAACTTGCTCTAATTTCTAACAAAATATTATTCAATCTTCCTACCATGCCCCATAATAAATTTACAGGAGAAAAGACCAGTCTTGCGCCTTAGTAACCATATCCTGAGTTATCCATAGGGTTAACCAGAGCTGCTTCGGGCTCTTTAATGTCAACAACCACAACATCTGAAGTTAGGAAGGTCCTTGCTACTGAAGCTGCGTGCTCCAAGCAACATCTCACAACCTGAAAATAGAATTAGATATGAGAATCAGGACATGCTAGGGAAAATCCAACTGGTATTTCGTTTCAACTAGTCAAAATTCAGGCATGTATGATAAACCCCCTAAACACCAGTAAGAGGATATTCTTTACCTTAGTAGGGTCAATAATTCCAGCAGCCATCAAATCCTCGTATTTGCCAGTTGCAGCGTTGTACCCAAACTTGAAATTGTCATTGGAGAGCACCTGAAATAGAATAGAAATATAACAGCCAGTCAGCGCAGTTTCTAAATAAATTTATTGTTTTAACGCAAGATAAACTTCCTTCATACACAATTTTTTGAAAACTTATTACCTTCTCCATCACTACACTTCCGTTGTCACCAGCATTCTTGGCAATTAGCTTAAGTGGATAACACAAGGCCCTTCTGACGATTTCCGCACCAACCTGCAATCAATCAGACCCACACTGGTCAACGCAAGTGATGCAGCATAACATAGACACCACAGAAACATAGTAGTGGATGTTACTGCTAACACTATGTGCTGTAAGCAGATTACCTTCTGCTCTGTCGTTATCAAGAGTTAACTTAATGGCATCAACCTTTGAGGCCAGTCTCAATAGGGTGCAACCACCACCTACAACAATTCCTTCCTCCACAGCAGCCTACAAACATTTTATTTGTCACATTATCAAATGCCCATGGCAATTTATGATGACAGAGCAGTCAACATCCAAAAGGAATTTATGATGTCTGCTATACTACATGTCTTTGATAAGAATATTACCTTTGTTGCATTAAGAGCATCTTCTACTCTCAGTTTCTTTTCCTTAAGCTCAGTTTCAGTTTGTGCTCCAACCTGCGCAAGCAAAAAGACATAAATAAAGAACACGATACTTCCGTCAACCTGAATTAATGGATGAGGTATGTTATAGTGTGAATACTTGAATAACTGCAACACCACCAGAGAGTTTTGCGACTCTCTCGTTCAGCTTTTCTTTTCGTAGTCCTGTTCAGCAACCTGCATTTAAAACATAAATCGTTGTCATACAAGTGATCAACAATAATAAACAAGGAACGCCAAGAACAAATGGCACAATGTCAGAGTCATACCTCAATAAGGTTTCTGATCTGGGCAACACGCTTATCAACTGCATCCTGAGTGCTTCCATCACCAACAATTGTAGTGGTTTCTTTTGTTAGCACGACCTTGGAAGCATTTCCAAGGACTTCACTGTCGGCTTTGTCTAGGGTTAGCCCAACTTCTTCTCTGATTACGGTAGCTGAGAACAAATTACAGAATAATGTTAAGAATGTATGTATCAGCTTAAACAGATTCTGGTAATCACAATGAAGAACCTATAGAGATGCATCGCGAACATAGATACCTCCAGTCAAGATAGCGATGTCATCAAGGTACTGGCTCTTGCGTTCTCCAAATCCAGGAGCTTTAAGTGCAGCAATCTTTAACGCACCCCTGAGCTTATTTACGACAAGAGTTGCAAGAGCTTCCTGTTCTATGTCTTCAGCAATAATCAAGATAGGGTATCCTCCTCTAATAGCCTCTTCTAAGACACCGATAAGATCCCTAGCATTTGAGATCTTTTTGTCAACAAGAAGTAACTGCATAGAGAGATCAATCCATCAGACAGCTGAGATACACTAAACAAGGATAGAGTAACAGAAGAAAGTCCATCAATGTAGAATGATCATCGATGAAGGGAACAAACAGAAGAATAGACCACTTTCTTACCTTGCAGTTCTCAAATTCAACCGTCATTTTCTCACTGTCTGTAACGAAGTATGGGGAGATATAACCACGGTCAAATTGCATTCCTTCTACAACATAGAGGTGGTTCTCAGAGCTCTTTCCTTCTTCAAGTGTCACTACTCCCTTCCTCCCTACTCTGCTCATTGCTTCAGCAATCATCTGTCCGACTTCTAGGTTGTTTCCTGCACTAACAGCAGCCACATCTGCAAGCTCACTGTCCTCAACCTGAATATAATAAAAACTGTCAAACTTAGCAAGCCCTTGGAATGCTGAAAAGACTTGCAGTATTCAAGTTATACAGATACAAAATAAAATAAAAACCAAACATTAGAAACTTGCCTCTTTCGACATTAGTTTAAGCTCAGCGACCAAAGCTTTTGTTGTCTTCTCAATACCACGTGTAATTTGAACAGGGTTAGCACCAGCAGCTACCACCTACGGAAAATCTCCAAGTTAGCAGCAGACACTAAAGATGTTTTTCTTTGATTATCTGAAATAATGCAAATGAAGCAGCATATTTCACATACCTTGACTCCTTCAGCAATCAACCCTTGGGCTAGAACAACAGAAGTAGTTGTACCATCCCCAGCTAAGTCATTAGTCTTAGCAGCAGCTTGTCTCACCAATTTAGCACCGATGTTTTCAACTGGATCTTCCAACTCGACCTAGTAGATAATTCCAAAAATTTGCATCAACATAACAATAAATTAACGCTACATACAAACTCCCAAAAGCACCATGTAAAGGTGTCTACCTCTTTGGCCACAGTCACTCCATCGTTTACAATCTTGGGGGAGCCGTACTTGCTTTCCAACACGACATTCCTACCCTTGGGACCAAGAGTAACTCCAACAAGATCTGCAAGTTTGTTAACACCGGCCTACAACAACAGAAAATTGAAACAGAAGTTAGGAACTCAGTAATAAACCAGAATGTGAACTAAAAAAATAAACAAATGAATAGACCACAAACTTACTTGCAGCTTCTTAATAGCTGACCCGTCCTTGTTAAAATACAGCTCTTTGGCTGCCCTAATCTTTGATGAACATCTTCTTTGCAAGACCACGTTCTGTCCCTTCCTCTGAAAAGGGCTGTAGATATCTGTGAAGAGCTTGAAAGTTTCTTGTCTGTGGTGGCACGGCTACATGTAGCAGCCAGTGAACCAACAGACGACATTGTTGTCAAAGTTGAAGCCATTTACTTCCAGTAATCTGCAATTACAGCAAACAATTAAAACATAATCCATAGAAATTGTAACCCAAAACATAAATCTTATCTACACTATCAAAATGTCACTCATCCCAGCCACAGAAAAGGTCATTAAAACACTTAGCCAACCAATAACTTCCGTCAAACACAACATGAACACAACCCAACATCTCAATTCTCAAATTTAGCAGTAAAAATTCAATACAATACCTCAACAACACAACAAAATTTACACCTTAAACACGCTTTAACCATTGAATCAGAAGCTAAAGAATGTAACCATGAGAATTTCACATCGAAATCAATTTCAAAAGCACAAACATGGAAATTCTATCTAAATCCATCTATCATTCCTTAGCTCATTTAATACAAGTTATCCAATCGTAAACAAGAACACAACAAGTCATTTTAAAACCCCAAAACGAAATCTACCAATTAAAACTGAAATCCATAAGACTTATCCAAATTAAACTAAACCCAATATGCATTCAAGTACCACAAACAATACCCTCATGAAAAAATACTCATCTTTGAAGCAAAAGAAACAATTATAACCCTCAAAACCCTAATTAAACCCGCAGTAAACCCCTAAAAAAGTTAATCCATTCAAACCTCATAGATTATTAAGCAGAAAACAGTGAAAAACGAGAAGATAACGAACCTAGAAACAGATTATTGTTGAAAAAGAAACGCTAGGGTTTAACCAGTAGATGGATGGATAAGCTGAGACTATAGGCAGGTGAGAAATGAGGGTGAGATTAGGTTTTATAGAAAAAAACTAGTTCCACCCCCGTGCGGGTCTGTTTATACGGACGGGTCTGTTTATATGGATATTGGACGCTTGTTATGAAAAATATTAAAGAAATGGGTAGCAATCACTAACAGCTCGTTCGTTTGGGAGAATTAGAATCTTAGAAATCCAGTTCCTAGGGAATGCGCCAAATTTCTTGAACCGATAGGTCAAATGAACTCTATGTAATTGGGAATTTCAATTCCTAAAAATCCAATTCCCTTCAAAGTAATAGATTTCAATTGCATTGGTCCAATGATGCAATGGAATTGGATTTTCGGGTAATAACAAATGTAATTGAATTATCTCAATTGAACATGAATTTTTTGGATTGGAATCAAATTCCTTGGAATCCAATTCCAAGAATTGGTCTATCCCATAATTGAATTCCTAAGATTCTAATTCTCCAAACCGAAGGGGCTATAAGTATGATAGTCTTTTTATAAATAAAAAGTCAATTAGCTAATATCCGATTGGTTTGCAATAAAATAAGATGAACTAAAAAATGCTAAAGCAAAGAAGTGTACATTCGGCATTGTCCAACTACTAAAACTCTACTATTACTTATTTCAAATCTCTTTTTACTGAAACCTCTAGTGACACTGTTGAGTCCAACCCAATCTTTAAAGATATTCCTTCTATCCTTTCTCACGATAACTCTAGAATTTTAGCTATCCTATCTAGGGAAGAAATCTTTCATGTTTTGAAAAACATGAATCCAATAAATCTCCGAGTCCAGATGGTTTTCCAGTTAGCTTTTTCTTACATAGCTGGAATTTAGTGGGGGATCAGGTAATTGATACTATTCAGAATTTCTTTAAACATAAAACTCTCAACCCAGATTTTAAATGTCACACATCTCTTTATAATCCCTAAATTAAAACATCCCAAAAATCCTAGTCACTTTAGACCAATATGGCTTTGTAACACTGTCTATAAAGTCGTAGCCAAAATTCTAGCAAACAGAATCAAATCATCTTTAGAAAAAATTATTTCTCCATTCAATCTTCTTTCTTATCTTCTAGGCAAATTTTGGATAACATCATAGTATCTCATGAAATCATACACTCTTTCAAAAATAAAAAAGCTAGAACAGGAGGTTTAGGAATTAAAATAGATATGTCAAAAGCCTTTGACAGAGTAAACTTGAATTTTTGTTAAAAGCATTAAAAACTCTAGGCTTCAATGCTGAAGTTTGCCAGCTTATTGAACAATGTATTCAACAACTTCTATTGTTGTTCTTCTAAATGGAACTCCTGGAGAAATCTTTAAACCCACTAGAGGATTACGGCAAGGAGACCCTCTTCTCCTTATCTTTTCATTATATGTATGGAAATTTTCTCCAGATTACTTCTAACTCAAGAACAAAACAAAATTTTGCATGGTGTGAAAATCACTCCTAAGAGTGAACCCATATCTCATCTCTTTTTTGCAGATGATTGCTTACTTTTTGTGAAAGCTGAACTTTTAGAGTGTAGAAACCTATTAGACACAATAGCTACCTTTAGCAAAGCCTCATGACAATTAATAAATTTCGAAAATCAGGGGTTTTCTTTAGCAAAAAAGTGGAACCCAAACATCAAAGGATGATGTCTAAAATGCTAAAAATAAAACACATAAATCTTAGAGATCCTTACTTAGGGGCACCTCTATTTATGGATAAATCAAAAATAAAAACCTTTGCACCAATTCTGTAAAGAATGGAATCCAAATCTAAATGTTGGATAAGTTTAGTCCCAGCTCAAACCCGTAGGTCAGTCCTAAATAGAGAAGTTCTCTTTAGTATCCCAAACTACTTAATGGGATGTTTTATTTTACCCAAGAAAACTACCAATAAAATAAATACCATTCAAAGGGATTTCTGGTAGGGAAAAGATGCCGGAGGCAAAGGCTATTACCCTGAGGCTTGGCTGAATCTTTGCAAACCTATCCTTAAAGGAGGATTAGGCTTCAGAGATGCTCGCAAGTTCAATCTTGCAATGATAGCCAAGATGGCCTGGAGAATGTTGAAGGAACCAGAAGCCCTATGGGTAAAAACAATGGGCTCCAAATACTTTAAAAATAAATCTCCTCTTAGAACTAAACACAATTCTAAAGGATCTTGGACCTATAATGCATTAGGCAAGGAATGGATTTAGTGCAAAAGTTTAGTATATGGGGAGTTGGAAATGGAAAAGATATAGATATCTGGAAGGATATATGGATTCCTGGTCTAAGCAAGAATATTCAGCATCTTAGTCATGCTGGTAACAGTAACTTGATCAGGGTAGTTGACTTGATTAATACATAAAATGACTCATGGAACATCCCTCTTCTTTTTTCAACATTCCCCTCTGATTTGGCCACCAATATTAGTCAAATACAGCCTTTTAAGGATAGCAGTCAAAGCCTTCGAAAAGATCAATTAAGATGGACTTTAACCAAATCTGGTGATTTTACAGTAAAATTCATGTATGAGAAACTGAATGAAAATAACTTAGATATTGTAAGTGTATCTCTACCAGAATCCTTTTGGAAAGCCCTTTGGAGATTAAACATCTCAGAAAGAATCAAACTCTTCTTATGGAAATGCCTTCAAGATGCACTTCCAACAAACTATAAACTAGTTGGTGAAGTTAAAAAAGTAACTCACTTATGCACTATGTGTAGAACAGAAACAACAGAACATCTCCTCTTCCATTACCCTTTTGCTAAAACAGTTTGGAATACAAATCCTAATCAAGTCTCTCTAAATCTAGATATGTCAAGTACAATCCTAGACCTATGCAAAACATGGATAAATAACCCTATGAAGGACATTTCTCTAGAACTTCTTCTTACCAAAATGTGGTTCATCTGGAAGGAAAGATGTGATAGAATATTCGAGAATAAATCAAAAAATGCAGTTACCTTAGCCTTAGAAATTTAGAGAAATATTCAGTTCTGGTATACTAAAAACAAGAAACTCACTAAAACTAGGAAAAAGAAGAAACTAACCCCAACATGGAAAGCACCAATTACAAATACTTTTAAGATAAATGTGGATGCTGCTTGGATATCTGAATCAGTACCCTCTACTTATGCTATTATATTGAGAAATGATACAGGTGATTGTGAAGGAGGAAGAGCAGGACAAACTACAAGCTTCGACCTACAAGAGGCAGAAGCTCTAGGAGTTCTTGAGGCAGCAAAATGGGCTAAAGAGAAACATCTTCAAAATTTCAGTATAGAAGGGGACTGCGAAAGTATTTTCAACTACATCAATGGGAAGAATGCATAGATTTCGTGGAGAGCCAAAGCCTGTATGGATGAAGCAAAAACAATATCTTATCACTGCAACAATTTTTTGGGTTTTATTTTTATTCCTAGATTAGGCAATCAAGTAGCTGATATTTTGGCTAAATTTGTTAAAACTGTGAACCATCCGATTGATTGGGAAATTCCCCCCAACGTGTAGTATTAGACATCTTATAGTAGATAAATCTAATGTGGGAAGTTCTTCAATTCCCGGATTAGATGGCTCTACTTTTTTTGTACTCTCGACTCGTTCTGAGTCTTAGTTTTTCAATGAAATTCCTTACTTAAAAAAAAAATAAAAATAAAAATAAAAGAACTGCTATTACAATTAAAATACTTTATTTTTCAAATTTATTTCCAAATGAACTACGAGATCGATATTTACAAAGTTTTCGCGTTTTCTTACTCGTTCAGACGAAATCATTTTATTCAAGACAATAAAGTGTTTTCAAAATTGAGTAATTATAGCAATAGAATATTTTTTAACCAGTGTAGTACATTTCCTTCCTTTCTTACCAGCCTAGTCAAGACAATAAAATGATGTCAAAATCTAGTAAATATTGCAACTAAATATCCTCCATCATTAATGAGAATATACAGATTCTTTTATATAGATTTTCGATTTGGATTTTATCTTACCAACATCAACAATTCTTAAGCACCTTTATCTCTCCTCTCTTTTCCTCTTCTCCCCAAAAAAAAAAACCCTTAACCTCCATTAATCTCTTGCTCGGATTTGGTCTTTTTTGGACCAGATCTAAGCAAGATTTATGTTTCTTTTTAAGTTTTAATCGAATAAAAGTAGTTTTTTTTTTTTTTGATGTCATTTGACATATTTCTTCGCTATTTGGAGCGATTTTTCTTCGCCATTTTGGGCAAGTTTCTCTTCGCTTTGAGGGAGATTTATTCAAACCTTGATCGCTGGTTCGTGGCTTGTTATTCTCGATTCAAGAACATCGACAATCCGAAGGATTTAGCGCATCTGACTTCGTTTGGTTGTACAAGATTTTGGGTAAATAACTCCTTTCTTATAGGAGTATCTCTTATTGAAGAAGAAGAAAATCAGATTAAATGGCTGGAATCGATTCCGAATTATACCAACATCCTTCCCTACTACATCTATAAAAATTGGGTATCATTACGGTATATGGCTCTTTCTCTTCGCGATGTATTTGTAATTGATATCTTCATTTGTATTAGGGTTTTTATTATCCTGTATTTTGATGTTTTTGTTATTCTTGTAAGCGATCATGTAATCACATTTTGATTTGAATAAATTGAAATTGTTGATTGACAAAAAAAAAAAATTTCTAAAGCACTGCTGGGCATTATGAATATAAACAAAATCATTAACTTGAAAAAAATATTTCCAAAGTTTTCTTAATACGTTTTTGATTTTTTGAGTTGCAATATCATGTAACTTTTAGAATACAATGATAGATGTAATCCCTAACGAAAATCATGAGACTGATATTAATCGATCATGTGATCGTTATGGGTAGCGATGTTCCTTTGCAATTGAGACCTTTTACTGTTAACAAACATCAAAAAAAAAAAAAAAAATCGTATAGACTGCTAACATATATAGAGTTGCGATAAAGTAGTGGGGTTTGTTCGATTGATACATGTCCAAATAGATATTTGCATAATGATCTTATTTTAACATTTAATTTTTTTTTTTTTTTTTTTTTTGTCAATCAACAATTTCAATTCATTCAAATCAAAATGTGATTACATGATCGCTTACAAGAATAACAAAAACATCAAAATACAAGATAATAAGAACCCTGATACAAATGAAGATATCAATTACAGGTAAATCGCAAAGAGAAAGATCCAAATACCGTAAAGATACCCAACTTTTATAAATGTAGTAGGGAAGGATGATGGAATAATCTGGAATCGATTCCGACCATTTAATCATATTTTCTTCTTCTTCTTCTTCTTCTTCTTCTTCTTCTTCTTCTTCTTCTTCTTCTTCTTCTTCAATAAGAGATACTCCTATAAGAAAGGAGTTATTTGCCCAAAATCTTGTAAATCCAAACGAACCCGGATGCCCTAAATCCCTTGGATTGAATATGGATTCTAAGCAATACCGTGTTAGATTGTCGATGTTCTTGAATCGAGAATAGCAAGTCATGAACCAATGATCAAGGTTTGAATAAATCGCCATCAAAGCAAAGAGAAACTCGCCTCAAATGATGAAGCAAAATCGCTCCAAATAGCGAAGAAATATGTCAAATGACATCAAAAACAAAACAAAACTACTTTTATTCGTTGAAATCTTTAAAAAAAAAAAAAAAAATCTTGCTCAGATCTGGTCCAAAAAGGACCAAATATGAGCACGAGATTAATTGAGACTAAGGTTTTTTCTTAGAGAGAAGAGGAAAGGAGATGAGAGAGAAAGAAAGAAATAAGAGTGCATTTACCATTTGATGATCGACTAATAACATTTAATTGGGATATCCAATATGACTGATAAAAAATAATTAGAATCAAATCAACTTAAAGCATTGAAGTAATTTACAAACCGAGAAAAACTTAAATAAAGGTTCTTTTATAGTTTAGAGCGAACGGAGAAAAAAAAATGAAAAGCTCCATATATTATTTGCTGCCTCGATGCCGTTGTTTCCTTCATTTTTCTCATGCTACTGATCCAGGACCATTCCTTACTTTACTTTTGCCGCTGCATGAAAACGAAAACCATTGGGGTATATATAAAATTTAAATTTTACCTTGACACCAAATCCAGGTTTTGCATCTAGCTTACAAAAACCAAAAAGAAAAAAAAAAACAATTATATGAGCACATTAGCAGGATGATAACTTAAATCCAGATTTTGATTTCTCTAGCTTAATACCTCATTAAGGGTTTTTGACCTAAAATCCACAGGAAAAATTACAAAAAACAATAAAAAAGAAAGGATATTAAATAGAGAGCAAGTGTGAAGGCGTTAGAAAACGTAACTCAGAGTAGGATTTTACGGCGTTAAATGGTATCCTAATGAAAGCATGAGATAATTTCATCGACTCATCGTGCATTGGGCTTAATTTTGCACCAATTGCAAAGTTAACATTTAAGAAAACCCTAAGAAAAAAAAGGAGAAAAAGAAAAAGAAAAAAAAGAGGTTTCGTTATCACATGCAGAGGTTAACATCAACTGCATAACAAATTCAAAGAAAAATCCAAGAAATACCTAAAAGACATGATGTCATCGTCAAGACGAAAACAGTGAATGAGGTATACGCGTGAGTTTAGAATTAATACCATGAAACTTCAAAAAGAACTAATATTATTCTCCCGTTTCACCTCAACTTGGTTTTCAAGCTCCCATTACCACGCCCATTAGATTTGACGGTACATGCATAACCCGGAAATTGCGTAAAAATGGAAATGAAATCCATCAATATCTAAAAGTAACGTAATATTTTTAGTTATGAATAACCATACTATATTTGGAAAGCTGCATTTCATTTGTAGCGGTATTTTTGTCTAAAAAAATATTGTGCATACCATAATTTGCCTAGGAGCTTCTAAGACATACTATTGTTTACGGGAAAATCTCTCCATGTTTAGAGTTTTTAAGCTAGAGAAATTGTGAAGAACGAGAAGATAACAAAAAAGCTTGCCTTTGTAATCTATTAAAGAAATTGTGTTTTTATTTTTTGGGTTCTTTTATTATTTTGGTCATTTAATAATCTACTTCTCATAACTTTACATTTTTGGGTAGCCCCATTTATTTTCGGCATCTAGGAAAATGAAAAAACAAACCCAAGGAAATACTATTTTAGTTTTGCAATGAATAATACTAAGAATATTGAAAATCGTTTTGCTATTCTCCCACGATTTTTATGTTTTATTTTCTTCTTTTTATTTTTTTTCTCAGGAATGATGTTTAAGATTTTGCTAAAGGATAGATATTTTAAGTTTTGTTTAATATCTTTTTTTCGTTTAATAATTTTTATTTTAACTATTATGAAGGATTTGTCGGTTTCTTTTCAAAGGAAGAAGTACATTTCGATCATTAACAGGTATTTTAATTAAAAAAAAAAAAAACAGGTATTTTGATTTCAAAATTTAAACATTGATTATCAAAATTTGACGAGTAGTTTTTTATTTCTCATGCATAATTGTGAGGATTAATTTATTTTTAAGAAATGTAATCGGACGTTGGACAATTTTTCTTTTAATTTTATGGTCAATTTAATTATGCGATGTAAACTTTTGAATGGCAGTCCGGAGGGTTACTTCAAAATCATGATATATAATTGAATGTTAATAGTTCAACCGCGTTGAGTAGTATAATTTTATTTTAATTATTTGTTTATGTGTTTTTGTGCTAGAGTTTAATTATGATTTTCAAAAGTTTTTTTGAATTTGTTTGGTAATTTATAGGATTTGATTGTTTGATTTATTTTTTATTTTTTTTTTGCTTAGGACTGTTGTTTAAGAATTTGCTATAGGATTACCAATTAAAACTGATATCCATAAGACTTATCCAAAATTAAACAAAACCAGTATGCATCCAAGTGCCACAAACAATACCCTCATGAAAAGAACTCATCTTTGAAGCAAAACAAACGATTATAACCCTCAAAACCCTAATTAAACCCACAATAAACCCATAAAAAGTTAATTCATTCAAACCACATAGATTATTAAGAAGAAAACAGTGAAGAACGAGAAGATAACGAACCTAAAAACAGCTTTTTTGTTGAAGAAAAAAAGTCAGGGTTTAACCAGTATATGGATGGATAAGCTATGAGACTCTAGGAAGGTGAGAGATTAGGTTTTATAGAAAATGGGTCGAATTTTATTTTCACTCCTGAACCTTCGAGAAAATCCGCACCATTGGATCCGTTTTCTTAGTGGAACTATCTAGAACGACATCCAGGAACGGCTAATCTACTCTATCGACTCATAGTTATTGCGTAGGTCCCAACAATTGTGGAACCATCCACCCTAAGGCCAAGCGAAGCTAATTTCCCTTGGTTACTCCACAATCTAGCCAACCCCATCTACATTGTAACCTCAACAAACGAATGTTCCATGAATGAATAACCTTTTGAATTGAATAAATAATTTCTTTTAGTTTTGATTTGTGCAAAGGAGCCGATAAATAACCTCGCTAAATGCGCTAACGAATAAAATAGAAATATTCTCAAAGGACCTATGAAAACAAAAATCAATAGTTAGTACAAAAAATAAACATGTTACTAGATTATTCAATCTTTTCATTAATGTTCGTACAAGAAGTCATTTCTTCTCAAAATACTTATGTATAACCGATTAGTTTTTCCTTCCACATAAAACCAAAATACATATCATCATTAACTTTTTTATTGTGTGTGTGTGCAACTTTTAGAATATTTTTCTATATGTTATGAAAAGTACTATGGCGATTGGAGATTCAAAAGTCTCATTTGATATGACATTATTATTATACGGTTCACGGTAATTCTCATCATTTATCATAGACTCAATCAAGTAAGTAAACAACCTAGGTGGGTTAAGAAGATTTCTCTTACTTGACTAAAGGTGAGGCCTCTACGGTCGAGTTCTTTCACAGGTAGGTAATTCCATAACTCCATCATTTTTGTTATAATCGATAGATCAAAAGATGTTCGAATTATTTCCGGCGTAAATTAGAGATGACGTCAGTTAAAAAGATTAAACAAATAAAAAACTCTTTAAATGAATAAATATTCATTTATCGATAAATAAATAACCTCGCTAAATGAAAAAAACCTTGTCTAGTGAGTTTTTTTTTTATGTGGGTCGCTCGCTAGCCAACAGATACCCTGCGGAAAATGAGTTTTAATAATCTACGCAAATTAACAATCTAAATCCACTATTTAGGGTTAAAATTTATGCTTTATGGGTGGTGGACCCAAAAGTCTAATTGGAAACTCAATTTACGTCGCACTAAGCCAATAGATATTATTTCCCCTTAGGAATTTAAGCTCTCGCGATGTTTCCTGGACAATCTTTACATTTTTATGCATTTTTGGGACAATCCCTGGCTGGATAACGGGGATAGCTAAAAAAATTAAGCTCCGGAAGTGTATTCTGAGCAAACTGACCAAAACAAATTATTCTTTATGACTTCCAATAACGTAATTTTCCAGTTGATCGTCAAGTTGTGCAAAATCAACAACAGAAGAATATCTTGGGTAAAATTGCGCAAGACGCATCAATCTGTCCTTATCAAATGAACAAAATATTTTTTTCGAACACAAGCAAACCACACAAATAAGAATCTCATTGTTGTTTCTGTGAAGTGATTGTTGAATTCTTTGAGTTGCAAATGTATGACAACACCATATACATCAAAATCATACATATGCATGTTAGTAGTCTTTGGGTATTACGCTTTGGTCTATGTTTATCTAAAAGAAAGCTATCATCACTCATATTGATAATTTTTACACCATGTTTCTCACAAAATAATGAAACTTACAAAAATAAATAATTTTAACCTTTATCCCTCATCTCTAGTATTCGTTTTTTGCAAATACTAACCAATATCATTGCATTCACAATATGTTGATATTTCCTTTGCAACGCTTCTGAAAGGTCACTTGTGATTCCGATAAATTTTCACATCAAAATGAATATGAAAAATAAAACTATGTAATTTTATTGTTTTCCCAAGATCCATTGCTTCATAGCTCTTGTTAGAAGTAAGGTCTTTCGGTCTTGCTTTAAGGACACTCATTAGAGAAGAATACAAAGAAATCTAGTTAATCAAAGTATTTTTGGCATGAACCTCACCATGTATCAGAAGCACATTTTAGGTTAGTCTCTTGGTTTAACTCTTTCCCACTTGCAATTTCATTATGACTAAGGGCTGAAAATAATTCAACCCCATGAATTTCTCGAAGAATCTCAAGTCGTTTGGCTGATCTTCTAACAATATTTGTAGCACAAGTAACTAAAGAAAATAAGTCCTTTATTTATGGGTTAAGTATGTGACTTTACGACTATAACAGCTAATTGTAATTGGTGTGTGAAGCCATGAATATAATATACACAATCATTTTCGTCAGAATAACATTTTTTTGAAGTCTTTGTGCTCATCACCTCGCATGTTGTTAGCTCCATCAAATTCTTGTCCTCGCGATATTCAGATATACAAACCGATTGTAATAAAATTCACTTACGCAAGGTCGAGATGGAAAAAGCAAGTTGTTGATTGTCTATTTGATTGAAAGAGTTGTGGTAGAAGTTAACTACATGCACAATTCCAAGAAAACGCTCAATAACATTACCTTCTTTCACATCATGAAAAACAATATCCATTTTTCTTTGTTAGAAATATATTTTGACTCATCAACAAGAATTGAAAATAACGAATCCCTTGTATCACTCATTATTGCCGATATGATCTCATACGATATAACATGTGTAATATGTTTTTGAATATCTGAAGAAGTCAATTTCAAATTTGCCAGCGCACTCTCCATGGTGTATTGTTTTAATTTTGTTATATTAAATCCAAGCCATTGTAAAATCTCAATATAGTTACCTGATCTGTGATTGAATCATTCCAACGAAATGCTAATCCTTGGGTGGAATTACTTGGAAAATCTGAATTGAACAAACCAATCTCATTTTATACTGCCTCGTGGATTCATATTATGTCTTATTAATTAAAGTTTATATAGGTTGATTTAGGTTTAATTGCGCATAATATTTTTTCTTAAATTCATTGTGAGCACTTTGAATGACGATGGTACCAAGTATACCATCTTTTCGATATCAACCTATAAGTATGATACCTTGCATGATCTAATATAGACAAACACTGTCAATAACATAGCAACCACAAGGTATAAACTTGGTATATAGTATAAATTTGAAACCAAACCTGAAACTACAGAGACTAACCCCAAGTGTTTGGGATTAACGTACACGCGCAATTACTTTAATTATAACTTCGTATAACAACTTTGTATAGATGAGAATTAAGTCGCGCTATACAAAGACCTTAAACCTCTAATCCATTTTTGAATACTCTCAGAACTAAGCCGCTAGACAAAAACCACTACCAACTTCATATAGCTGAGACCAAGTAAACTACCCCTAGTTAACTAGTTTCATCATTATCCCTGCGCCTACAACCAATCAAGCCAACACATGTGAATCCTAAGATAGAGACACTATCTTAAGTTGCTTTAACCTCTCTGAAGACTTTAAGAACTTAACCTTTCGATCGTCTTCCAAACAACAAAAGACTAATATATTCAGTAATCACTCTCCTATTTCAAGAAGTTAATCTAAGATATGTTGTTGAGCGTAATAAAGGATTTTCTGTTTAAACTCAATTAAACTCCTTTGTCGGGTTTAGATATTCCAAGATCTGGATCAAGTCAAACATAACTACCAGATTCAAATACTGAAGATTACCACCAAATAATATCTTGCCAATCTAAATATGACTAGCAATAACAAGTCTGTCAAAAGATAAAGATCTAGTTGGATCCCAGTCTATCAAGTTTGTGCACGAAGTAAATCACAAAGATAAGAAACCAATAAGAAAATATTTTTTTCTTTGAATCTTCAATAGTCTTTTGTACCTGCACAATAAAAACTTTGATCATAATAAGATGATCAGGCCTCTAATACTAGAGTTTCATGTATATAACTTCGCACGTGATATTTTCAATCAGAAACGACTTGAAAGCTTACGACTTAGAAATAGAAACAAGTCGAGTCATGTATTACTAACCTCAAGTGGAAGGATGATGTCATCATTGATGTCGATACGTCTACGAAATTTTCAGATATTTAGAGTAATACTTGTATGTCTCAATATTTGCAGACTTACTAGTCTAACCTAACAAAGTTGTCTCTAGTAATCTAATCAAGCGATTTACGAGTTTTGATACTAAACTATGGCAACCAACCTTGACATACCAACGCTTGGTGTATGGGTTCAATCGAGCAGTGCTCTAACACACTTCCTTCGCCGCCAACATGTTTCTGTAACATATATTTCCCATTCCAACTTGAGAATCCACTCTTAACAAAGTTATTAAATCTTTTTTATTCGAACAAGTAACAACATAGATAAAACACTTACCTACGTTATATTCTAACCAATCATAATCATTAAACCATAAGGGATCGAGATCTTCTTGAGATGTCATTGCCATTCTTTTGGAGGAAATATATGATTTCTAGTATGAAAATGACCTATATACAAATATGTCATTCGAACTTGGTCCTGATTGTTTGGATGATACGACTCTGATACTTTCCTAGGAAGATTTCCAAAATCAACTGCACTTTATATTTTTAATTGATACCGATTCTCTCCAAATGAGATGATTTCTCAACTAGTGGACCACTTTATGCTTTATTTGTATTCACTTTTGAAATTGATGCAGGTTGATTAACTTCCAGATTGCCACCATGAGGCGAAGCCAGATCGATCGGTGCGCATCTTTTAAAATACCTCTTCATGACCATTCTTTACCTGCAAATGAATATATATATGTGTGTGTGTGTTTGTGTGACATGATATAGTTAACACAAAATAAATATATTGATTTCAAGTATACAGTTCATATTCCTAAAACTAAAATTTCTAGTCGAGAAACTTTTGACATGTAAAATTATATACATACATACATATATATATATATATATATATATATATATATATATATATATATATATATATATATATATATGTATGTATGTATGTATGTATGTAGATAAAAGATAATTGTTAGGGGGAAATCCGCTTTTAATAAAGGGAAAGTTGATTTCGGGATGGATTTAAAAAGCAAAAAAAAAATTTCCTTTATCAAAAATTATTTTTTATTATATTTAATTAATTAAGCCTAATAACTAGAAAACTTGACCAACTTAGATGAGGTGCGTGCACAATTTGTTAGAGATCGAGACCGTTTCATATGGCTTTTATCACTCAATTAAGTAATAGGCTCAGACAATTGAGGAATAATCACTTCCACGTACGAGTCGGTGTTAAGCCAGGTAAGCTTAGAAATGCAAATGTCGGAAGTAGGGATTTGCCTTATTCACCTCAGTTCTTTGCTCCTACGCTTGTTTTTGAATGTGGGTTGTGCCATTTGAAAAGGTCACATAAATTAAAAGGTATAAAAAATACAAAAAATAAAACGTAATTGTGAACTTCATTGTTGTCGCGATCATGTCATTCACAATCATAAGGCATGAATTTGGGTTTCGTCATCTAATTTTTATTTCTTAGATAACAGGGGTAATATGAAAAATCAAAATCAAAATAATTATTATCTACCCCAAATCGGCTTTCCCTGTAGTAAAATTGGCTTTCCCCCTAATAATTATCTAGCTAAAAGACTAAAATAATGTCAAACTACTATTTAGTATAGGCATGGTGTCTGCTGCTGCACATTTATCTGTTTAAACTCAATTAAACTCCTTTGTCGGGTTTAGATATTCCAAGATCTGGATCAAGTCAAACATAACTACCAGATTCAAATCACTCAAGATTACCACCAAATAATATCTTGCCAATCTAAATATGACTAGCAATAACAAGTCTAAATCAAAAGATAAAGATCTAGTTGGATCCCTAATCTATCAAGTTTGTGCCTGAAGTAAATCACAAAGATAAGAAACCAATAAGAAAATATTTTTTTCTTTGAATCTTCAATAGTCTTTTGTGTACCCTCAAGACAATAAAAACTTTGATCATAATAAGATGATCGGGCCTCTAATACTAGAGTTTCATGTATATAACCCCATACGTGATATTTTCAATCAGAAACGACTTGAAAGCTTACGACTTAGAAATAGAAACAAGTCGAGTCATGTATTACTAACCTCAAGTGGAAGGATGATGTCATCATTGATGTCGATACGTCTACGAAATTTTCAGATATTTAGAGTAATACTTTTATGTCTCAATATTTGCAGACTTACTAGTCTAACCTAACAAAGTTGTCTCTAGTAATCTAATCAAGCGATTTACGAGTTTTGATACTAAACTATGGCAACCAACCTTGACATACCAACGCTTGGTGTATGGGTTCAATCGAGCAGTGCTCTAACACACTTCCTTCGCCGCCAACATGTTTCTGTAACATATATTTCCCATTCCAACTTGAGAATCCACTCTTAACAAAGTTATTAAATCTTTTTTATTCGAACAAGTAACAACATAGACAAAACACTTACCTAAGTTATATTCTAACCAATCATAATCATTAAACCATAAGGGATCAGATCTTCTTGAGATGTCATTGCCCTTCTTTTGGAGGGAAATATATGATTTCTAGGATGAAAATGACCTATATACAAATATGTCATTCGAACTTGGTCCTGATTGTTTGGATGATACGACTCTGATACTTTCCTAGGAAGATTTCCAAAATCAACTGCACTTTATATTTTTAATTGATACCGATTCTCTCCAAATGAGATGATTTCTCAACTAGTGGACCACTTTATGCTTTATTTGTATTCACTTTTGAAATTGATGCAGGTTGATTAACTTCAGTTACCACCATGAGGCGAAGCCGAGATCGATCGGTGCGGCATCTTTTTAAAATACCTCTTCATGACCATTCTTTACACCACCAAATGAATATATATATGTGTGTGTGTGTTTGTGTGACATGATATAGTTAACACAAAATAAATATATTGATTTCAAGTATACAGTTCATATTCCTAAAACTAAAATTTCTAGTCGAGAAACTTTTGACATGTAAAATTATATATATCTATATATATATATATATATATATATATATATATATATATGTATGTATGTATGTATGTATGTATGTATGTATATAGATAAAAGATAATTGTTAGGGGGAAATCCGCTTTTAATAAAGGGAAAGTTGATTTCGGGATGGATTTAAAAAGCAAAAAAAAAATTTCCTTTATCAAAAATTATTTTTTATTATATTTAATTAATTAAGCCTAATAACTAGAAAACTTGACCAACTTAGATGAGGTGCGTGCACAATTTGTTAGAGATCGGGAATAGTTTCATATGGCTTTTATCCACTCAATTAAGTAACAGGCTCGGACAATTGAGGAATAATCACTTCCACGTCACAGTCGGTGTTAAGCCGAGTAGCTTAGAAATGCAAATGTCGGAAGTAAGGGATTTGCCTTATTCACCTCGATTCTTTGCTCCTAAAGCATTTTTTTGAATGTGGGTTGTGCCATTTGAAAAGTCATAAATTAAAAGGTAAAAAAATACAAAAAATAAAGCGTAATTGTGAACTTCATTGTCGTCGCGATCATGTCATTCCACAATCATAAGGCATAAATTTGGGTTTCGTCATCTAATTTTTATTTCTTAGATAGGGGTAATATGAAAAATCAAAATCAAAATAATTATTATCTACCCCAAATCGGCTTTCCCTGTAGTAAAATTGGCTTTCCCCCTAATAATTATCTAGCTAAAAGACTAAAATAATGTCAAACTACTATTTAGTATAGGCATGGTGTCTGCTGCTGCACATTTATTCGTTCAAAACACATGTTAACAACATCGGAATAACTCTTGCCTTTTATCAACTAAAAAACCTACCTTGAAATAAATGTGCGCCATAATGCATGAACTCATGGCTTTGCATACTAAAATCCCAATGATGAATTCATAATCTACGAATTCCACAATTTGGAAATTCCATAAGGATCAATATTCAATACTATACCTAAAGAAGAATAAAATACCTAAATGATGAATTCATAATCTACGAATTCCACAATTTGGAAATTCCATAAGGATCAATATTCAATACTATACCTAAAGAAGAACAAAATACCTAATTTGGGAAAACCAAAGCCTAATCATATTAAAGTAAAGATAAAATATTATTATTATTTAAGTATTGAATTAAGTAAAAATTTGTATGAAATCTACTAATTATAAATTTCAACTAACCTTAATTTCAAAGCTTTTAACTATTATTTGAGATCCTAGTTAGTCATTTTATGCCTACCGGCTTCTTTCCCTTTTTCTTTCCCCTTTCCCTTTCCTTTCTTGTTTCCAGTGAATAAAAGAATGAGAAACGAAGAATAATTAAAAGATGATATTTGCATGTTATTGTTTCGTGTGTTCTTACTTTTTTTTCTTAGTAAACTCCACATGTTCTTACTTACTTTTACAAATATAACATTAAGGTCTGTTTGTCCAAGTGTAGCTCCGTCTCTGGGAACTTACACTCAAAACTTTGTCTTAATTGATGTACGAGAAAAAAAAATGAAGGATAAATACTGGATATCCTGCTGAAATATCAAGTAAGTTAGCATGTGGATTCAATGAATGCGCAAAATATGGTCTTTTGCAATTCAATTTTCGAACGTATTTTCCTCGTCAAAAGGATATTTTCTTTGAGTATAAAATAATTGTATTTTGATGTAGGCCTGTGAGAATATCTCCTTCATAAAGGGAATTTGTTGCTTGCGAACGGAATCATTTTATTGCAGACTTTAGTTCTTCTGAAAGTGTATAGATTTTCTAGATGATTTATCAGACGAGTTAATTAGGGGAACGAGGTAATTCAGTTTTTGCATTCTAGTTATACTATATCTTTTTGGTGGTATGCAAAATCTATGACAACACAATATATATCGAAACATGACAACACAATATACATCAAAACGATAGATATGCATGTTCGTAATCTTTTGGGCATTACGCTTTGATCTATCTCTATCACCATCCATATTTATTAGTTTTACACCATGTTTCTGAAAAAATGATGAAACTTGAGCAAGTAAAGAATCCCAAACTTTATCCCTCATCTCTTGTAGTTGTTTCTTGCAAATATTAACCAATTTCATTGCATTAACAATATCTTGATCTTTCCTTTGCAACACTTCTGAAAGATTACTTGTGATATTATTATTTTTCTCATCAAATGAATACGAAAAACAAAAATATATAATTTCATTGTTTTCACAAGACCCATTACTTAATAACTCTTTTTAGAAGTTGGGTCTTTCGAGACCGCCTTAAGCAAAACCATTACATGAGAATACAAATAAATCAAGCTAATCAAAGTAAATTTGTATGAACCACACCCATTACATGAGAATACAAAGAAATCAAGATAATCAAAGTATTTTATATGAACCACACCGTGTATTAGAAAGCACGTTTTAGATTGGTCTCTTGGTTTAAGAATTTCTCACTTTCAATCTCATTATGAAAAAGGGATTCAAATAATTCAACCCCTTGAATTTCTCTAAGAATATCAAGTTGTTTGGGTGATCCTCTAATGACATTTGTAACACAAGTAACTAAAGAAAATAAGTTCTTTATTTGTGGGTTACATGTTGTTACATCTGCAATCGCTCTATATAATTGGTACGCAAATCTATGAATATAGTATGCAAAATCATTCTCATCAAAAATATTTTCTTAAGCTATTGTATTAACCTCGCGTGTTGTTAACTCCGCCACGTCCTTGTTCTCGCAACATCGAAATCTTAAATTGTATCTAGAAGAAAAAAAGTTATCGATTCTCTTTGAGTAGAAGAGATGTAGTAAGAGTTACATGCTAAGTTTTAATAATGCTCAATAACTGAAAAGGCAGGGGCCTACAACTACACCCAATATTTCGTTCGAAAATATGAATGGAACAAACTCCAATATAATTCCAAGAGAATCAACTAGACAGTCAGACTCAATCAAGGAAATATATCCAACAGTTGTATCTTAATTTCTCAAAGCAATATGCAATCAAATAGATAGAAATCTATGAGCATGATTGATATGAGAAATAACTTGAACGGTATCAAAAATTAATATTCAAGTGTCAATCAATTTCTACCCAACAAATAAGGTCGGATTTCCCAATTGATTGAACTACGCACAACCTGTGATATTTCAATTATATAAACAAATATAATGCGGAAAAAAATAACCTGGCTTACACCTAAAATTTTGTTACGAGAAGCGTAAATACTGAAAAACCACAGGACCTACCTAGTCCATATTTGAACACCATATTGTTTTAAGCCGCTATAGTTTTTAACGCTCTAATATGTGCTCCGGAAATTTAATATATCTAGGACCGCTATGACCGGTCCACGATCCATTAACTTACTTATTGAGTCGGATGTGGGTCAGTAAAACCCCATTCTCCACTAGTGTAGTCCATATTTGAACACCATACTGTTTTAAGCCGCTATATACACTAGCCTAATACAAGATTAACTTCGGACTGAAATTTAGTTGAGTCCTAACCAATCTCTGGCGATCAAGTACAATCGCGTTCCTTCGCCTCTGAACCCCATCCGACTCTAAGCACTTGATTCCCTTAGTGGTATCACCCACAACTAAGAGTAGCTACGACCCAAAATCGAAGACTTATAAACAAATTTGTCTCCCAAAGATAAGTCTATTCTGATAGATAAATCAATCTCCCACATAAATACCTATGGAGTTTTTTTTCGTCTTTTGATAAATCAAGGAGCACAAGAACCAATTGATAATACAGACTTATATTAGAAATATCCATCACCTTACAATAACTTAACTATATGGTAGTAGAACAAGTTATTGTGGAATCACAAAGAATAACAGGGAGCTTTGTGATTACTTTTTATATCTTACCTATCGGAGATAAATCTCGAGCAAATATTAGAGAAGATAATACTCAATACGATAGAACAAGCAAGATCAAAATACACAACTAAAAAGAAAATAGTTAGATCTGGCTTCAGAATCCCAATGAAGTCTTCAAGTCGTTAACCTATAATGGTTTTAGGAAAAACCTAGGTTAAAGGAGAATCGACTCTAGCCGCAAATAGTATCACACAGAAGTGTGGGAATTAGGTTTTCTAGTTGCTAAAGTTCTCCATTATATATCCTTTCAAATCAGGGTTTTCTTATCTTAGAAACAAAGCATTCAGTATTCACCGTTAGATGACATACTTATTTAAGATTCAAGCTAAGTTTTATTAAAACCGAAGCAATAACTCTCCACTGTTAGATGGTCTTAGCTTTTCACACACAAATGAAATATACTTTCATCTAGTAATGGTTAACTGTACCTAAACGTGTATATTGAGTTGGCTCAATAAAAGTTAACCGAAGTTAGCCATTATGAACACTTTTGTCTTAACCACATTCATCTAACACATCTAGATCAACTATAATAATCAATCAATCATGAAAGATAATCAAATGGATCTAATTGTGTTTCTCATAGAGTTGCTCTATTTTTCTTTATCTCATAGAAAAATATATGAACAAATTGAAACAAAATCGGATTGATTCGAAAAAAATCAATTCATGAAAATAGAGCCACGGTTTGCAAAGATTGCATTCCTTCATATATAAATGTATTCGTTCATGAGTATGAAATCATACTTAACCGATTTTAGAACTTTAACCACTAAGTTTGCAAACTGGTACACAAACTTTAGTTCCGGTCTTTGGTCTTGTCCAGCCGTTTGCAAACGGATATGCAAACCGCTATCCCGGACCTAACTCAGGTAGAATCATACAGGTATGCAAACTTGGTTCCCGGACTTCTCAGTTTAAACCGTTCGCATACTAGTATGCAAAATTGGTTTCTGGACCTGAATCATACCAAAACATTTTGCATACTATACACGCATACTAAGATGTATCCATACATGGTTTTAGTTTTAAACTCCCATTTCAATCATTGAAACATTCTTAGAAGACGATAATGGCCGCCTCACACAAACCATTAGCTTATAAGTAATTTTCAAGGGATTGAATGATCAATACGAAACTTTCCGAGTCGACATCAAATGATTGTCTCACACAATTCAAGGCAATTTCCACATGATCACCTTTTGACATATAATTTAGTTTCCAACAAATAAATTGTTTCCAACTAAACGTGTCAAGAATAATTATGAACATAGCTAAAGAAAAGAAATCCACCACATATTTTGAGAAAAAGACAAGCGAATTAAACTCAGCTCGAAATATCAAATGTATATAATATGAAAGACTATAACTATACGACTTTGTATACATAGGAGATAAAATAGAATAGACTTCTGAGTGATATATTAGTCTCCACATACCTTTTGTTGATGAAGTTCCTCCGATTTCTTCAGTAGATTTTTGTATTCATATTGTAAGTGCCGTGAAGTCTAAAGCTCAACTACACATTTTATCCTAGTCCGAGTCTTAGCTACAAGTAGAGTAGAAAAATCAAGTATATAGTTTTGATCAACTAAACTTAACAAACAAGCTTGAGATAACAACGCTTGCGAGTTCGACCGAGCAATCATCTAGTAATAACATTTCCTTCTTTCACAGGGCGTACAACAATAGTCATTTGTTCTTTGTTATAAATATATTTTGACTCGTCAACAAGAGTAATAAACAATGAATTCCCTGTAAAACTCATAATTGTCGAGATGATCTCATACAAAATAACACTTGTAATGTGTTTTTGAATATCCGTAAAAGTCAAATTTAAAATTTGTGGTTCATTCTCCATGAAGTATGGTTTTATTTATGTCTAATTATTATCACCAAGCCATTCATCATTCCCATGAAATTTTAATCTTTGTCGTAGAAGTATTTGGACAGTCTTAATTAAACAACCCAATCGAATTAAATACTGGATTCATCTAATTTCCTATTATTTACCGTCTCAATATGCCGACCTATTTTAAGAAGGCATAACATTTATCCTTATCTTCATCGTGACCAATTCCTTCATTGTCAACATGTTATTGTACCTCTCTTTCCTCTACCAACTTGAGAATTAATTCAGCCTTAACAAAGTTATGAATTCCTTTTTATTTGAACAAATAACAACATAGACAAAACAGTTTATCCTTTATAATGTTGCACTCTAATCATTAAACCAAAAAGGAATTAAATCTTCTTGAGTTATTATTTCCATTTTTTTGGGAGGAAAATATGTCATTTCTAGGCTGACAAGGACCCATATGCAAACATGTTATTTAAAATGACGAGGGTACCCAAGTACGCCACAATCTTTTCATTTCAACCTATAAGTCCGATATCTTAAGTGATCGTCTATGGACAAAGTCGAGATAATACAACTTCAAGACTTGATAATAGTTACGGTCCAAAACCGATTTACTATAGTATCGATATCAAGTGATTAAGATTGACGTACAAGTGTTAATTACTATTTTATTATAACAAGATTGTTAGAGCATTGCTCGGTTTAACCCACTAGCGTTGGTATGTCAAGTTAGTTGTCAATTTTAGTTGCCAAGATGCATTCTTGATTTAGTATACTATAGATAGTTTTGGACTAGATTAGGTCTAGGAAGAGCTATTCTTAAGGATGAAGACTAAAGATTACAAGAAGACATCAACAAAGGTATGTGATAATTGATTTCATTTGGATTCTTGTTCAATTCTACCTTTCTAATCTATTAAAACAAATGCTCACTCTATGGAACAATTCCGATGAAGGTTAATGTACATTTATGTATATATACTTGAGGTTATTTGATTCATGACTTTGGTGACAATAACCTTTATCCCTATAGAGGATCTCATGTTATAGTGAATGAGCTTACGAATTAACGAGCCAAGAATCACTCAATTCGAGTTATAACGATGAAGTTATGAGTGATTTATTAAAGTAACAATTATAAGTGTTGTTGTAATTATTACAGTTCGTTAGTAGGAATCAATCCATGGACTGTTTGTAACGGTTCACGGACTTGGGCCCAATTACGCGACTAAAAGGCATTTTTGGTCAAGTTGGTGATGTTTCCTTATCTAGGCAAGATGGCTATTAATCCAAACATATTTGATTACCATATTAAGTGTTTGTGATAACTTTTAATTCATGCTTAAGTTAAAATGTGATTTATTCACATAAATACAATATTTGCTAATTAATTACTCCCTCTGTTTCAAAAAGACCGTCCTCTATTCCATTTTGGTCTGTTTCAAAATTATGTCCAGCTTCTGTTTATAGTCATATTTTTCCAATGAACTCTCTCATATACCCTTAAACTTTTTATATTCATAATTTCTTTTTCAGTGGGACCCAATTTAAAATATTAATGAAATCTGTATAATGAAGGAAACAAATATATCATTCTTTCCTTTTCGAAGACAATGTATATGGTTCCAAATTAAATTCCTTATAAAGGCAATATATACTCCATAAATATACAATCTTTTTATCTCTATAATCTTTTCATTTACAATACCATAACAATTTTTGGTAGTTTTTATTAATAACATTTTTATTGAAATAAATTAGGCAAGTAATTAAGGGTAGAAATGTAAACTACTATGGTCTCCTTAATATCTTGACAAAGTCAAACCGGACTATCTTCTAGAAACGGAGGGAGTATTTATTTAATTATTTTGGCAAGAGTTGTAACTTAGGAAAGACTCCCATATTTAGGAGAGTCTTGAAAAAGGAAAATAGTCAAAACCCTAGCTTAGCTTTTAAGCTAACTTATTCATTATAAATAAAGGGTTCATGAGTTTACACGGTTTTCATCCCCTTTGGAAAATTTGGTGTAAGCTTCATAAGGTTGTTTTCCATGTCTTCTGTTCTTTGTGAACAAGAGTGAGATAAAAGTCTTTGTATTGGGGATCACAAAGCCGAGTTGGATTTAATCTTCGTGATTGATTATACAACTTGTAATCTAGGTTTTTCACCTCTTAGCCGCCTATTCAGAGAGGAGAGTAACCTAATTAGGCGAAATCTCTTACAACCGCTCAGTTTAAAGTCTTCTTTGGGATTGAGAAGATCTAGCGTGTACCGTTGGTGGGAAACTAGATAATTGCGGTTTATCTTTTGTTTTCGATTGATTTGATTGACTAACGGTGATTGAAATCTGATTGCACCTAGATTTGTTTATTCTGAGAATCTTCTCTTCGATATAAGATTCACTCAAACTAGTTCGTAGTTTCGGCAGGATCTTTAGACTATTGAGTTCTAAAGACGATCTTGCGATAATCCATTTTTAACAGACTCCGTTTTGTGCGTGATTGATCATAAGAGATTCAAGTGATTGTGTGCAGGTTTTTATTGAAGAGTTAAGAAGATTTGAAGACAAAGAAGATATTGAAGATCTGACTTGGGTTTTATAATCTTTGGTGTGCACAATACTTGTTTGGGTAAAAGAGGATCCAATTAATAATCGGTTTATCCTTATGGTAGATTGGATTGATTAATTGAGTAGATCGGCATCAACACGGTTCTTCGGATTAAAGGTGTTGTTGGCTTAATCTTAAACGATTACTTCGGTAATTGAATATAAGATATATCTAAGGACCTAGCGAAGGAGTTTATGTTAAGATAAACGGAAGATCCTTTGTCCGACTCATATCACTTGGTTGAATAGAGTTGATACCAAACAGATTTGTTGTTCCTTTACTGTTTGGAATACGAACCAAAGGAATTGTTCCAAGTACATGACTTCTTCATAAGTCGGAGGCGTGGGAATACAGACGGAACTAGGTGAACTAAAGGGTTAGTTACTTGGTCTCAACTATATGAAGTTAGGTGTAATTTTGTATAGCGACTTAGTCCCTGAGAGTATTCAATTCGGACAAGGTCCCGAGGTTTTTCTCGCATTTTGCGGTTTCCTCGTTAACAAAAATCTTGCCATGTCATTTACTTTTATTTTCCGCATTATAATTGTTTTATTATAATTAAAGTAAATTACACAAACGTTAATTCCTATTTACTTGATAAGCAATCCTATTGTGTTTGGTTAAGTCCGAACCTTTGTATCAAGTAAACATACTTCGTTATTGTATTGTCTCGATCTCGTATCTATAGACGATCACACGAAGTGTGAACCGATTAGTTGTATTGTCTGGACTCAGTCCATAGACAATCACTTTCGGACAAAGGACTTATAGGTAGGAAAAGTTTTAGCTTGAGCTATATTTGGGTACCCTCGCCTTTTTAGAAGTGCATGATCACCATAAACATCCATACCCCTATTGCGGCAAAGACAAGAAATATTAACAGCAAACAAAGGAATACCAAGACGATAACCAAGTATTGCACTTAGCCCAATTTTCTGTCCAAGTCCATCAGCTGGAATATCAAGAAGATAATCCTGAGCATGTGGATTTTTATTACACTGCCATAATGCTAAATCTCGCCTTGACATATTGAAAAGAGACGGCATATTCTTAGTCACACTTGCAAAGTACTGAACTGCCAAAGCATGCATAGGATGGGGGGCAGTAATGAGATTTCAACACTGTGACGATGTAATGCCACTAACTTGAAGGAAATTGTCAAAAGAAGTTTGATATGCTAAACCTTTAACTGGAAAGTCTGAACCTTGTAGTATATTCTCCGAGTGTGTAAGGTCTATGAACAAGATGCCAAGTAAAAATATTGCATAGTATCGAACATAGAATAAATTCCTAGGCCACCATCTCGTATAGGTAAAGAAACAATCCTATGTTGTAACAAACCATAACCAGTCACCAATTCCCTTATGTATTTGGATAGATATGTGTCAAAAACAGCCTGAGCAGATTGCACATAACAAGGAGCAGTAGTACACAAACTAAAGTAAAGTTTAGACACACCTGCATAATTTCGAAGCAGCAACAATTCACTATGTGGATCATGTAGCCGATGAACATCATCCATTAACTGAGTAGTCTTGTGAACCTTGTCAAGAACAAGTTGACTACAGAAAGAAGTATCAAAACTTACAGGACCACCAAGAAGTTTAACCTTAACAGATGGTCTTCCAATGTCAGTTGGAAAAACGCCGACCTGAGTGCTCCTCTCATCAAAAGACGACAAAAAAGTTCAGTTTTCTGAATGTTTATGTCAAGCCCAACAACAACACCTTCCCTCTTGATGATGTGAAAAGCCTTAAAGACCAATTTTAAAAATTAAAAAAAAAAATTAATTAAAAAATTAAAAATATTTATTTAATTAATAAAGTAGGAAATACCATTAGGTCCTAGAAATAATATATTAGAGAGAGTTTGGTCCAGTTGACCTAGTCAACTGTCTGTTTGGTCATTTTTCAAAATATATTTTATAGTTTGGTCCTAGAAATTATGTTTTGGCCCTACGATGATTTCATGGATGATGTAATTGTCATTGTGTGGTGACAGAAATATCATTTTGGGACCACATATATAGAAAAAAACCCTAGAAAATATCTTATTTTCAGATTTACTTTTTCCCTCTTCCAGTTTTCAGATCTAGTTTCTCTCATTTTCTCTTATTTTTCCATTTTTTCCTGCTAGTGATGAAGAAGATGAAGATGATGATGAACGATTCTCTCTTCTCTCTATTTTTTTCTCCACTAGTGATGAAGAAGATGAACGATGATGATGATGATGAATACGATGAAGTTTTGCGTTGTTTTTTTGATGTTTGCTGTTGTTTTGATGATGAAGACGGTTAGGTTGAAGATTCTGCTGCTATTTATGATGATGATGAACCTTTATCATCTTCACATGATTGGGTAAGTTTTGGATCTACAAAAGAAGATGAAGATGACGGAGTTCATTTCTGGAATGAACTCTGGTATGTGATGAAGATTTTTGATGAAGATGACGAAGTTCGTTTCTGGAAAGAAATCTGTTTCTTCTTTCTATGTTTCTGTTGAAGATTTGGGTTCATGTAAAGAATGAACTCTGTTTTTAGATTTTGAATTACTAGTGTTCATGTAAAGAATGAACTCGTGTTGAAGATGAACTCTGTTTTTTAATAGGTGTTCATGTAAATAATGACCTCGTGTTGAAGATGAACTCTGTTTTTTAGTAGGTGTTCATGTAAAGAATGAACTCGTGTTGAAGATGAAATCGTGTGTGAATTACTAGGTGTTCATTTGAAGGAATGAACTCCGGAGTTCATCAGACAGAATGAACTCCGCACAAAAAATAAGTAGAAATTTAGTTTAGTTTTATTAAGAATTCATCCTGCAAAAAATAAGTAGGAATTAACACAGAAGAGTACTTTGGTCCATTTAATATCTTAAATAATTATGGGCCAAATGGTAAAGGTGATTTCTGAACGGACCAAACTGACTTGAGACCACCTAAAAAAGGACCAAACGATATTTTCCCCATTAATAAAAAGGTAACTTAGTTATCTCCACCTTTTAGGTCACCTGTTATATAACTACAGGGAAGGTGGCCAATCAAGTCATTACCCCCTCAAAAAAACCACGGTCCCCAAAAAATCGTTCTAAATGCAAGGCCTTATTAGGTTGGCCCAATTACTACTCGGGATAAATGTTTAAGTTTTACACGATTCATAACTATTAGGGGTGTGCAACGGACGAACAAATGTGGATTATGGGTCACCTGCGTCCAATCCGTTAAAGTTGTGGATTTGGAAAATCCAACCATGTCCGGCCCAATCACCTGCAGATTTGACATCCGCGGATCAATGGATGATACAGACCGGATGCGGATTAACCGCGAATTTTTTTAAAAAAAAAAAAAAAAAAGAAGACGGAAGGACGTCCATCTGTAATCTCAACTACTTGTATTGGGCTATAGATAGACCGTTATAGGGTGCATGGTGCCAAAAATGCAGTGAATTATAATGTGTCCAATATAGAGCCTGTGTGGCTCCAATGACATAAAATGTGACAAGCTTGATCTTGCATAGTGTTGAGAGAAGGTAACGGTCACAATGGGAAGTGCACCATAGCTTTTAAAGATCATCACCATAATTCTATGACCATGTAGATATGTATCCATACAAGTTTAAATATTTGTATGGCAATGAATTGGTACTTTCTGCAATGGGTTTGTACATAGTTTCCATAGTGCATACCCATTTCATTCCTCACTTCCTCCAATTCCCTCGTCGTGTTTTTCTAACTTCTCTTTATGTACGTGTGCAATGAATATGCAAAATAATGTACAACATCTACACTGTAGGTGAATTCGCAGATTTCAAAGTCCAACCGTCACCAAACCGTTAAAAAAACGGATTTGAAAATCCCATCCGCGTCCGGCCCATAGATCTTGCAGATTGGATTTTATCTGCAATTTTACCGGCGGGTACGGGCTGGTACAGGTGAAATTCCCGGTTCCGAACTTTTTGCTCACCCCTAATAAATATTGTGGGTGGTGGTGGTGCTGATGGTGGAGGCGAAGGAGGTGATGCTATGCTGGAACCAACATTAGTGATGGCGGCGCAAATGGTTGTTCCGGTGGCGACACTAACAGTGAAGATGATAGTACAAAATCCAATCTTTTTAATTCAAATTGAAAAAAATAAAATAATGTGCCATATTAACACAAAATCACTACTCTATATATATATACTCACTCGCTTCGCTCAGTGGACCTAATAAATGCAGGTGCCCGAGCTATGCAGTAGTAGTGCAATGACTTGGGGAGATCTAGAGGGCCAGATGTGATTGATTTTTCTTTTTTAAAAGCTCAAAATAGTGTCATAACTGACTTACAATAATTTTGTTTACAAACTAGTTTTAAGAATGTTTTTGGTATATATTACAATCATATATGCCAAGTGCCACCACAGGAGCTCTGAAAACAATTGTTAGCAGCGGGGGAACCACAACCGCATTCTAGTTTGGAAAAAACATATACTAATTTAGGGGTGAGCATTTTATCCGTCATCCGCGGATTTAACCGGGACCAACCGTATTTGTGCGGATGGATTCCCGGACCGTTCGCTAATGGATTGGACCCGGATGGAATTTTAAAATCCAACGGCTTACGGATTGGACCCGGATGCAACCTTGAAAATCCGTTGGACATCCATACCCGTTAGATTAAGGGCATTTGTATAGTTTCTAGAAAATATATGGATAGTTTTAGAAGTTTTAGGTGTTTGCTTGGAGTGTTGTCCATGGCACTTCTATATTTATATACATATATAAGATGTGTAGGTTCCATAAGAAGTCATCTATATGGGCTTTATTGTTTCATTATAAATTTTAACTAACACAAATCCATTGGATTATCCGCACCCAATCCGTTCATCCGTGCATTCATTGGATGCAAATCCGTTGGATATTGGGTTGGATGCGGATGCCACATTTGAAATCCGTAGTGTATTAGATTGGATGCGGATGAGGTGAAAACCGGTCCATACCGGCCCATGCTCACCCCTTTACTAGAACCGTTTTTTGGGGACCAGCCTTTTTTTTTGGGGACCATTGTTTTATAAGGCCCCCTACCCTACAATGTTAAGGGATGTCCTAAAAATCATGAGATTACCAATTTGTCCCTTACCCTAATTAAAATTAACCCTAACCTAATAATCTAAAACAAAACCTAAAACTAAATAAACAAAAACAAAAAACAGTTTCTTTCAATCTCCCTATTCGCTTCTCTTCTTCCCCAAATACAACATCGTCTTCATCGACTCCATCGATTAATCGTCGATTCAAAAAAATTTCATCGTCGATTAATCAATCGACTATATAACAATGGTTCTTCGAAAGCAAACCAAAAGACTTCAAGGAGAAGGTCCTCGATTGGGACATCTAGCAAATCACCGAGCGATTTTCGATTCAAAAAGAAGTTGAACAACCAAGTGAAGCCATAATCCCAGGTATAATAGACGGTTCTTGCGAAGCCTCGATTCGCCATGGGACCGATTCGCAGGTATTTTGCAACAAACCCATTGCTTTTAATTTGATTTTGATTCGTTTAAATGAATAGAAATCATCAAAATAGGGTTCAAATGGCATTCTGAGCAGCATAGTTCTAAGGTCGAGTTTCAAAAAAAACCCAATTTTGTTAACCGAACTTCCTGAAAGGAAGAACACGAAGAACAGTTCGGTTCTCTAGGTATCAAAACTAGGTAACCGAACTTACAGTTCGGTTAGATCGCAAAGAAGCAAAAAAAAAAATTTCTAACCGAACTTAAATTTTTATAAAACAAATTTTTTTTTACATGTAACCGAACTCCGCTATTTTGCCTGCTAATTTGAGTTTGTATGTAACCGAACTGTGCTATTGAGTTCGGTTTGTTCGCATAAAAATATAACCTTAGAAAGTAACCGAACTTTACCGAAGAAAAAAAATGTAACCGAACTCTTTTTGACAAAAAATCTTGACAAACCGAACTCAGTAGTTGCAAACATGTTGAGTTCGGTTTGTTCGCAAAAAATGATGACAAACCGAACTCTTCATTAACATTTACCAATGTTGAGTTCGGTTTGTTCTCAAAAAATATTTGTTAACCGAACTATACTATGGTCCCCAAAATTAGAGTTGTTTAAGCTAATATCTTTTGTTTTCTTGATTAGTGGAAGAGGCAAAAACCAAACAAACCTTTGCTGGAAGATCTAAGAACTCCCACCCCTCGAGGCAAAGTACATTGTGATGCCGGTCACCGTGGAACCAAAAATGCTAAGTATAGAGGTGGGTCATTACCGGATGTTGTGATCCAAGATGGTGTTAATAGAGATAATGTTGACAACGTAATCCAACAAGTTAATGAAGAGATTGTGGAAGCGATGGGTAATGAAGAGATCGTGGAAGCGATGGGCAATGAAGAACAACATCAAGGTGGAGAAGGTGAACCAAATGAAAGAGGAGGAAATGAGGGTGCCAATGATGGTGAACCAGGTTCAAGGAGGGGGAAATGAGGGTGACAAAGATGGTGGTGAACCAAATGAGGGTGACAAAGATGAGGAAGATGGAGATAAGGATGATGGTGAATCAGAGGAGGAGTTGGATGAAGAGGAAGTTGAAGAGGAAGAGGCACAAGTAGAAATAGTGCAAAAGAAACCTAGAAAGACGCCTAACAAGCCTTGTGCTAGATATTCTTACATTCCCGATGAAATTTGTGTTTGTCTCCAAAGAATCCAACTTATGGTACTCCGAGAGATGGAGGGGAGTTATTGATGGGCTACAAAAACTCATGGGCTGCCAAGATCTTTGCGACAAAGGTATGGTTCAATCTTAACCATCAAGATTTCTCGATCATCTTCTTTTATTTGAACTTATATTTTGACATATATTGTTCTTTTCTATATATTAGTATATAAGATAGTTTGTTGCTTTTGTAGGATCATACTAATGCTGTTCGTGTTTTGAAACGTCAAAAGAACAAGGTATGGAATATAGAAAATGAGTGTGATGAGGTCCGCTTGGCGGTATTTGATTTTGTACTATGGAACGGGATACAACATGCGCACCAAAAATTTGATGTCATTCACATCGCATTTGCCGAGAGGTCTTATCCGAGAGATTATACCTTTCATCTACCTTTTGGTGAGATGGCAATTACTCCTAGGATGATTGTTTTAGAATCACAAATTTACCAATAACAGAACAAGTGTTCGAGATGGCTACGATCCTTCGATGAGTTTTGAACTTCTTGAAAAGCTATGCGAAAGGTGTCTAGGATGGAGCGATAAAAAGGCACAATGTGAGTTTAGACGAGCTAACAAAGAGCCTGACGAAGGTGATGAGTATAATGAGTTTGAGGCAGACCGCACGTACAAGAAGAAGTTGAAAAAGATCAAGCAACCCATTTTGAGTTCGGGGCTAGACCAATGTTCGATAAATGCCGCAAGATTTAGATTATACTCTTCTTCGGTGAGAGACCAAGTCAATGACTCCCATTCACCAGAGAAAGCAACCCATTTAGCGTGATTTATAGTGTATTGTATATCGAATTCCTCTTTTGCGCCGCTTGTTCATCTTCCGTAGCTTACTAATCTCTTCAAATGCTTTCCTCTTTGGTGGACAAATTTGAGGCTTGCACCTATTCATCACATTACACCAAATATGGAACGTACAAAGCATATTATGTGCTAATGGGAAGACTCTCTCTATTACGTTCATTAATGCTACATCGTTGTCCGTCACTATAACCGCGGGGATATCATCATCTCGGTATATGGCCTTCACTTTTTGTAGCGCCCAAGTGTAACTTGGTTCTTGCTCATCTTCTAGAAAACAAAAAGCAACGGTAAACGGTGACTTCGTCGAGGTACGACCAACAATATTCAACAATGGCATCTCGTATTTGTTAGTCTTGTAAGTGCAATCCATTATAAGAACTTGATGGAAGGATTGAGCCAATTGAACACTCTTTCGGATGCGCAATGAAGAGATGCGTTATTTGATCTTCCCGACCTACCTTCTTTGAACCGCGTAGCCTTTCTCTTTAGCTACCAAAAACAATTTTTGCATCACTTTTCTATCCTTCCATTCAATCCTTTTAATTGTCTCAATTGCATTGTAAATGGTCACAAAGATGATACATTATCCTTGTTATCATCCTTTAGTAAGCGAAGCATGTTAAGTTGTGAAATTCCCATTCTACTAAATTTAGCTATTTTCTCCATTTCTTGAGGAGTGAGCCGAGCGGACATTGCATGTCCTTCAAGATCATCCGTACGAGGGTGGTTATGATGGCCTACCACCTTATCCATAGATAGAACCCATCCATTCTTTTTTTTTGCACTTACTAAATACTAGCTTGAACGGACATTTAGTTTTCTTTGAGCACGCTGTGTTCTTCCTCGTCGTCTTTCCTTTATACACATAACCCTTCTTCTTGTGACTAACATTGGGATCTCCACTTCTCTCACAAACCATTTCAAAAACGAGTTTGGCTTTCTTTTCCATTCAAAACTAATACGCACATGGCTTTCTTGGCATGTTCTCTAGCCCAATTCTTCGCATCAATAGTTTCATCAAAAACCAAATCATTGACATAGTGATTAGATGTATCTTCAAACAACATGCCAACCTGGAGAAGGTTGATTATCCATTGGTATAGGTTGACATTCAATCTACAAGAAAAGGAACAACATCAATTGCAATCGAAATAAGTTCGGTTCTGATATTATTTTATCGGGCTAACCGAACTCATAGTTCGGTTGGTCAAGCAAGTTGACAACTAATCAACTTTACGTATACTAAATCAAAAGTTTATTGTACGTAAGTTCGGTTAGGTAGTGGGTTGGTATGAAGTTTGCGAACTAACCGAACTCATGGACCCTAAAGTTCGGTTATATGATAATTTTATCGGTATAACCGAACTCCGAGTTCGGTTTGTCAAGCAAGTTGGGGGCTAACCGAACTTTACGTACACTAATTCAATATTTTATTGTACGTAAGTTCGGTTAGGTAGTGGGTTGGTATGAAGTTTGCGAACCAACCGAACTTATGGACCCTAAGTTCGGTTATATGATTATTTTTTCGAAAACCGAACTCGTAGTTCTATTTGATGACCAAGTTCACAACTAATCGAACTTTACGTACACTAAATCAAAATTTTATTGTACGTAAGTTCTAAGTTAGATTGAGGGTTGGTATGAAGTTTGCAAACCAACCGAACTTTATACACTAATGTGAAATATTATTTTACGTAAGTTCGGTTAGTTATTGGTTGTGAACTAACCGAACTCATAGACCCTTAAGTTCGGTTACATTTCTACCAAACCGAACATAGCACTGTAATCCTATTTATAGAGTTCGGTTACTACTCCGTTAACCGAACTACAAAAACCTCCATTAATGGAGAGTTCGGAACTCGCGTGTTTAGAAAAAGTAACCGAACTACACTTTCGGATGAGTTAGGTTACATATTCTTCACACAAGGTAACCGAACAAGCACAAATCTACTCTAAAAATTCACATTTTTTGAAAATTTGGACCAATTCAACCAACATTACCTAAGTTTTGAGCATACCAAAACCCCGATATTCTTCCTCCTGTTGTGGTTGGTAAAATCCATCTTGAAATTGGCTTTGGGGAAGAATACATTCACCATCTAAGAAATTATCCATATCCCAGGATCATTGTGAAGATTGACATATACTCTAGGAGATGAAGGAGATGTAGATTCGGATGAGCTATCATCAATTGAAGCATCACTTGAGTAGTCTAGATTAGTGAACTCAAATTTTTTTTTATTTTCCATGGTTTTGTTCTTCAACTTCTCAAACTTCTCTCTCAATAATTCTACTTCTTTTTTAAAAATCATTTTTAAATCTCAAATCTTTATTCAAAATAATTTCAATAATCACACTAACTAATATTAACACTAACTAATCATTAACCAAATATAATCGAGAGGGTAATTTTGGTATTAATATAAATATTTAGATAAGGGGTGACCTAAAATTACTTCTAATGTCTTACCAAAAAAAAAACAATGGTCCCCCAAAAAAAAGGCTGGTCCCCAAAAAACCGTTCCTTTACTATGGTCACTCTTCTTTGGAGTGAGGCATTGAACGTGTGTGAGGATTTCCTCTTTCTGGATTATAAGGCTCAGTCTATGACGCCTGATGCAAGATTCTATCTCCAAACACCGTGGCCATAATGGGCCACCGCCACCGCCACCGCCACCGCCACCGCATGGTTGTACGGCGGCGCTTCAGAATATAAATCAGGGAAATCCCAACGCAAAATTGATTTGCAATCCAAACAGTGTAAACGAAAGAAGAACCCTTGATTTCAAATCAAATTCTTAATATTTGCTGTAAGAGAGGTTACAACTACTTTGGGGGTGAAAATTTTTACAACCTTTCCATCGGAGAGCCAGAAATAAATTAAGGAAACGGAGAAAAGGTTCGATTTTTCTTACTTTTTGATGGAAATCTTAAGTTTAGAATCTTTCCATTGGAGACCCAGAGATTAATTAAGGAAACCCAGAAAAGGTTCGATCTTTCTTACTTGTTGATTCAAAACTTTAATTTAAAAACATCGACAAAAGGAAATTAAGTTGCATCCTTTGATTTAGAATACAAGTTCAAAAAGGTTTCAACTTTCCCTTGTTTTGTTGAAGAACCATATATATATCCATATAAATTAAGGAGGTGTTTATGTTTCTGATGTGTGAATTTATTCTTGTCCATTGTTAAAATTGTAGTTAGTGACATATATATTGGTCATGGAGAGAGATGTTGAAGCTAATATTCGTCTTGATCAACTGATAGATAGTGATGAATATAAACAAGTCAAACATGAGTACCTGGATTTTACAACCTATGTGTATTGCACTTATGAAGGAATAAGTATTCATGATGATGATGAGGAGGAGGAGGAGGGGGAGGAGGGGCAGTACACAGTGGAAGGTCATGCTCGTTACAAGTCAAGAGATGATATATTACCGGGGCTTAAGGATATACTGATTAACATTCCTAGAGATAATATGAAAAAATCGATGGAGCAACTTCAAATCCTCAACTGCTGTGGTGTAGTGCTAGTGCTAGTCGAGTTGTTAAAATCCCCAGTTATAGAAAACAAAAACATAGCTAAAGAGTGTATTAGGCTATTTCTAATCAATCCTGAAACCAATTCTGGCTTCTTCTTACCTAGCTCCATACAAAATCAGTGTGCCACAATTGTCTTGAGCTTTTGCAGTTTTTTGTATGATGCAACAGATGATGATGATGAACGTGAGTTGCTCCAGTCTTGTCGTAAAACTCTTGTACCTATACTGAAGTCAATTGCCTTGTCAAGTAGATCAAAATATTTTGGTATCGCAAGGACGTCCCAGTTGATTATTGGCCTTTACAAGTTTGTAGGGGAGCTGAAATGTAAGCTGTTCGATTTCTTTGAGTCGACCTATCTGTCACCATCACCCTTGGGATCTTGGGATGTAAGGATTGTTAAGAGAGATTTTGAAGAGTTTGCTTTATTTTCATTCCATCTCCGTAGGGCAATTGAGGATCATGCGAAAGTGAAGGGTCGATCACTTCCATTTAATCATGATGATTTTGAGGAGGATGACCCATATTATATGGAAGAAATCGATAATTTTCGTGATGTTTTGAAGATTTTGGTGTTGCAAGTCAAGCGATCTCTGGGCCATTGGGAAATTGGCAGTAGGCGCCCAAGAGGTGATTTGAAATCCAATAAGGAGTGGTCTTATTACCTTCTTTTTATTTTGAAGGAGCTGCACAACATATCTAAACTTTACTTGGATGGAAAGGAAATTATCTCCTCTGCGTTTCAAAATTATCCCCGGGCGATGAATCATCTTATTCTGCACTCAAATAGGGGTGATGATCATCTATGGCTTCTCGAGTACGACAGTGCGATAGATTTTGAGTCAAGAAGAAATTTGATCGCGATCATGTTCCCCGAGGTAAAGCATGAAAGCGAAAAGCTGCACAAAATTCTCATTGACAGGTCGATGTTATTGACACAATCATATGAACGCGTTGCTCATGTAAAATCCAGGTCCTTGCGCAATGGCCTTTTTGTGGAATTCAAAGACGAGCTAGCTACAGGTCATGGTGTCCTGCGGGAGTGGCTTTTATTAGTATGCCAAGCACTCTTTAGTCCAGAAAATTCCCTCTTTTTAGAATGCCCAGAGGACCGCCACAGATTCTTCCCCAGCCCAGCAAAAGTCACAGACCAGCAGCTCAAATTATTTGGCTTCTGTGGTCGAGTAATCGCTTTAGCCTTGATGCATAAAGTGCAAGTAGGCATTGCGTTTGATCGCGTCTTTTTCTTGCAATTAGCCAAGGAGAAAATATCTTTGGAAGACATTCATTGCGCAGATCCATTCATGTATAGGAGTTGCAAAAAGATTTTGGAGATGGATGATGATTATGTTGATTCAGATGCTATGCAGTTAACATTTGTCTGGGAAATCGAAGATTCTGGATCCAGGGAAACTGTGGAGCTGTGCCCTGGAGGTAGTAACATTGTTGTAAATAGCATGAACAGAGAACAGTATGTAGATCTTCTTATCGAGCATTTATTCGTCAAATCAATCTCTGCAAAGGTTTCCTGTTTTGCCCGAGGTTTCGCTCATATACTATGTAAGCAGAGGCCTGCGAAGAACTTTTTCCAGGGTATAGAGCTGAAAGATCTTGATTGTGTGTTGCTCGGAAGTAATACACCTATATCTGTAAAGGATTGGAAAGCACACACGGTGTACGAGGGCTACACAGAAGCTGATGACCAAATTCATTGGTTTTGGAAGGTATGTAGGAATAGAATGAATTTCATTAGTTTTTATTAGCATTAGCGTTGTGTTCTTTTCCAGATCATGTCATGTGCTTCTTTGTCTGATGAAGTAGGTGTTATTTCGTGTCTAGATTTCTCTTTGATTTCTCGATGTTCGATTGTTGTTGTCACCATATCAGCTCAATGATGTCCTTTCTTGATTACATCCGCGTGTACACCAAAAAAAGGAGAATGGTCTGAGATACAACTTTTTCACAGTAGCCTTACTTAGGCCCTGGCGGTGTACGATACATATATTAGGAACCTTATAGATCGTCTATGGTAGTACACAACATCTTGAATGGTGTCACAGCCTTAATAAAGAGAAAATAAGTTAATGAATTGCAGTAATGATATCTTAGTTGTAACTACGGGCGAATGAACTACAGTCCCAGCCCAGCAAAAGTCACAGCCTTGCCTTGCAGTTCTTTATTATATGAAGGACTGAAATGGACTACAAGGAGCGAATGAACTACAGGCATGGACATCAAGATGAACAGATAATGATATCTTAGTTGTAACTGAAATGTTAACTTGGGGATGTGTGATTTAAAGGACTTTTAGCTTTCGTGAGAAGCCGTAATTAGATTTAAATCCGTGTCAATTGTGTGCATCTTTTGCTTACTGATCTAGAAATCTGTGGATGACTGTTACTTTTATTGGCAGAGTTTGATCAACTAACAAATCCCCCATTATTGCTGATGGTGTTATTTTAGTGGGTTTTATTTTGTTCTTAAAAATATAAATCAGAGAGGGGGTAAAAGTTTCAAAATCTGTCGAATGATGATAAACTAGGGACTTGCCATGTATTCGTTGTTCTTTATTTGTTCATAAGTTTTGACTTTTTTTATCGCTTTCTGGTATTAACTTTTCCAAACCACCATTACTGTAGGTTGTAGAGGGCATGTCCATGGAGCAGCAGAGGGAGCTTCTTTTCTTTTGGACCTCAGTGAAATACCTTCCACTAAATGGTTTTCCTGGCTTGCCATATCCTTTGACCATCTACAAGACATCTGGCTCTGACGATCACCTTCCGTCATCCCACACTTGCTTCTGCCGGTTGGCATTCCCACAATACCCATCTCTAGCCATCACACAACATAGTTTGTCTTATATCTGCCAATCACATGTACGCTGTGGTTTTGGGTTTGGGTGAAGCTATGCATGATTTGAAGGTGGTGGTGTCCACCTTCATTATTTTATTTTATTTTCTCTGTACATTTTTTTTGGTATGTTTTAAAGATAATTGTTTTTTGGTATGTTTTAATAATCAAAGGGGAAAAATAGTCTATGTAATGGTACCAGGTTAGTAATTGTTTCTCTGTACAGGAGTTTTTATTCACATGATGCCACTGGAGACACCTGAGAATCTGAAGCTCCCACACAAGTTTAAACGTAATTTCCGATCCGTTTGTCTTTCGCCTATACAGTCAACAAGGCGCAAGGGAAAACGATCGAGAACACGGGTATTTTTTTATCCTGAACATGTGTTCAGCCATGGTCAACTGTACATTGCTCTCTCGAGGGGAGTGTCAAGTAGCAACACGAAAGTATTAGTGACTAAAGGCACCATTGCTAAAAAGAAGGGAACATCACGAAAAATATAAAGAAGTCTTTCTGTCTTAGAAAACAACGAGTTGCAAATACACATCCTTGATGTAAAAGGACATTTATGTTGGAAAAATTCAAGTTTAGTCGTAATTTTTGAAATTAGTTTTCACTACTTGGTGTTGATCGTTGACTTTGATCACTGACTAGTTGTTGATTTTAACCGTTGACTAGTACACAAAAAAAACAAAATTATAGAGTATTATGGAGTGCAGGCGCATCGCGCGTGCGTGCTTGCGGTGACTATAAATAGAAGCATGAGTCCCTAGATAAAATGTCTATGTTATTTTTTGATTCATATAAAATGGTTTTTAGTGGGTCCCTAGATTTTGATCGGACGGCTTAAAAATAAATGTTCATTGAGTTATTTTGCACGAGTAGCATGATAGCAGAACTTCAGCCCTTTCGGCAATTAATTTGGTAAAATCCCCACAATCTCTTATCAGCAAACCCACCGGCCACCGCCACCATATGGTTGTACGGCGGCGCTTCAGAATATAAAATCAGGGAAATCCTAAAGCAAAATTGATTTGCAATCAAAATAGTTGAAACAGTGAAATCGAAAGAAGAACCTATTTGCTGTAAGTGAGATTATTACAACTGCTTTGGGGCTGAAAAATTTAGAACCTTTCCATCGGAGAGCCAGGGATAAATTAAGGAAACGGAGAAAAGGTTCGATTTTTCTTACTTTTTGATTGAAATCTTAAATTTAGAATCTTCCCATTGGAGACCCAGAGATTAATTAAGGAAACGAAGAAGAAAAGGTCAGATCTTTCTTACTTGTTGATTGAAAAATTTAATTTTTTTAATCGACAAAAGGAAATTAAGTTGCATCCTTTGATTTAGAATACAGTTTCAACTTTCTCTTGTTGTCATTCCGAATCCTAGTCTGTGAGAAACCATATTTATCTATATAAATATAAGAAGGTGTTTATGCTTCTGGTGAGTCTGCAAATTTAGTCGTCTATTGTGAAGGATAAGATTGTAGTTAGATATATTGGAGATGGACAGAGATATTGAAGCTAATATTCGTCTTAATCAACTGATGAATAGTGATGAGTATAAACAAATAACACGAATATATCAGGATTATACAGTCTTTGTGTATTGCACTTCTCGAGGAATAAGTAGAATTGAGTATGCTGCTGAATGTGATATTGAGGAGGAGGAAGAGGCAGAGGACCAAGAGGAAGGTCATGTTCCATATACATCAAGAGACGATGTATTGACGGGGCTTAAGGAGATACTGAATAATATTCCTAAAGATAATATGAAAAAATCTATGGAGCATCTTCAAATCCTCAACTGTTGTGGTTTACCGATGGTTCTTGTCGCGTTATTACGATCTCCGGATATAGAAAATAAAAAGATAGCTAAGCAATGTATCAGGTTATTTCTAATCAGCCCTCAGACTAATTCTAGCTTTTTCTTACCTAGCTCCATACAAAATCAGTGTGCAACTATAGTCTTGAGCTTTTGCAGTTTTTTTATAATACTGCTTATGATGATGAACGTAAGTTATCCTGCTCTTGTCGTAAAACTCTTGTATCCATACTGAAATCAATTGCTTTTTCAAATAGACAAAAATATTTTGGCATCACAAGGACATCTCAGTTGATTTTAGACCTTTACAGGTTTGTACAAGAGCTAACTTGGAAGTTATTCGATTCTTTACAATTAACATATCTGTCATCATCAGCCTTAGCAGTTTTGAATTTAGGGAGTCTTAAGAGAGATTTCGAAGAATACACCTTGTTTTCACTCCATTTTCGTAGGGTAATTGAGAATCATGTGAAAGTGAAGGGTCGATCACTTCCATTTAATCATGATGATTTTAAAAAAGATGACCCATATTATCTAGAAGAAATCGATAGGTTTCGTGATCTTTCGTTTAGTTTGGTGACGGTAGTCAAGCAATGCCTAAGACGTTGGGACACATGCATTAGAGGGGCAGGAGCTGATTTGAGATCTAATGATGGGTGGTCTTACCTTCTTTCTATTCTGAAGGAGTTGCACTACACATCTAAACTTTACGTCGATGGAAAGGAAAATCTTTCAACGGCATTTCGAGAGTTCCCCCAGACATTGAGTTATCTTATTCTGCACTCAAACAGGGATGATGATCATCTATGGCTTCTCAAGTACGACAGTGCAATAGATATTGAGTCAAGAAGAAATTTGATAGTGGCCATGTTCCCTGAGGTAAGGCATGATAACGAAAAGCTGCACAAAATGCTCATTGACAGGTCGACGTTATTGGCACAATCATATGAACACATTGCTCATGTAAAAGCCAGGTCCTTGCACAACGGCCTTTACGTGGAGTTCAAAGACGAGGTAGCTACAGGTCATGGCGTTCTACGGGAGTGGCTTTTATTAGTATGTCAAGCACTCTTCAGTCCAGAAAATTCCCTTTTTTCGGAATGCCCGGAGGACCGTCAAAGATTCTTCCCCACCCCAGCAAAAGTCACAGACCAACAACTCAAAGTTTTTGGCTTCTGTGGTCGAGTAATCGCCTTAGCCTTGATGCATAAAGTGCAGGTAGGCATTGCATTTGATCGCTTTTTCTTGCAATTAGCCAAGGAGAAAATATCTTTGGAAGACATTCGCTGCGCCGATCCAGTCATGTATAGGAGCTGCAAAAGATTTTGGAGATGGATGATGATTTTGTTGATTCAGATGCTTTGGGGTTTACATTTGTCTGGGAAACCGAAGATTCTGGATCCAGGGAAACCGTGGAGCTGTGCCCTGGAGGCAGCAACATTGTTGTAAATAGCAGGAACAGAGAGCAGTATGTAGATCTTCTTATCCAGCATTTATTCGTCAAATCAATCTCCGCAAAGGTTGCCTGTTTTGCCCGAGGTTTTGCTCAAATTCTTTGTAAGCAGAAGCCTGGGAGAAACTTTTTCCGGAGTATAGAGCTGAAAGATCTCGACTGTGTGTTGCTTGGAAGTAATTTACCTATTTGTGTAAAGGATTGGAAAGCACACACGGTGTATGAGGGCTACACTGAAGCTGATGAGCAAATTCACTGGTTTTGGAAGGTATGTAGGAACAATATGAATTTCATAAGTTTTCATCAGCATTAGCTTTAGTATTCTTTAAAATTATGTCACGCGCTTCTTTGTCTGATTGTTCATAAGGTGTCATTTTCTCTATAGATTTCTCTTTCATTTTTTGATGTTTACAATAATCAACAATTTGACACTCGGGATATGGCTTCGTGTCACAGCCTTGCCTTGCGGTTCTAAATTTTAGTTGTAACTGAAATGTTAGCCAGGGATGTGGGAGTTAAGGTCTTATAGCTTTCTTAGGAAGCCGTAATTAGATTTAAATCTGGGTCAATTATATGTATGCTTTACTTGATTACTAATATAGGAATCTGTGGATGACTGTTACTTTTATTGGTAGAGAATTTGATCTTATCACTAACACTTATTCGAAACAAATCCTTCAGTATTGCTGACAGTGTTATTTTAGTTGGTTTTTATTTTGTTCTTAAAAATGCAAATCAGGGAGGCAGTAAATTTTTTTCAAGTTCTATTGAATGGCAGTGATAAACATGGGAATTTTCATGTATTCTTTGCGCTTTTATTTGTTTATAAAATTTAATTTTTTCCCTGCATTTTGGTTATAAAAAAAAATCTGAGTATGAACTTTTCCAATCCATTACTGCAGGTTGTAGAGGGTATGTCCATGGAGCAGCAGAGGGAGCTTCTTTTCTTTTGGACCTCGGTCAAATACCTTCCAGCAAATGGTTTTGCTGGCTTGCCATATCATTTGACCATCTACAAGACATCAGCCTCTGACGACCGCCTGCCGTCATCCCACACGTGCTTCTGCCGCTTGGCATTCCCACAGTACACATCTCTAGCCATTGCATGCCATCATCTCTCTTATATCTGCCAGCCACATGTAGGCCGTGGTTTTGGGTTCCAGTGAAGCAATGCATGCTTCTGTTTTTTAGAGGTCGTTGGGTTCAATCTTATGGCCGTTTTGTCATCTGCTTGTGATGCATTATTAGTTCTTTTTTTGTTGTGGTTTAAAGATACAATTGATCAATAAAAGTTACATTTGTACAGAGACGGCCAGACAGGACTCTTTAAGCACTAGCCAGTCATATATATTAGGAGTAAGGCTGAAAGCCCAGTTTCTAGATGAAAGGGATTGAATCTGGTCCTGGCCCAGGACTCCTGGATGACTTTTTTCCTCTTAAAAACCTTTTATTTTTTTTGTTAATACGAAAGATGAAATTAACCTTGCACTTTTAGGGGCGACCCCGAAAGAATTAGGGGCGACTTTTTTATTCCCAACCCATATACACCGTTAAGGGATGTCCAAAAACGCGGAGAATACGTTAATGCCCTTACACAATCGGAAGCTATTTTGTTCCCGATTATTATAACGAAATCGGAAGCTTGGTAACTATATTATACTACCGATTATTATCGATTTTGTGCCAAACTCCGTATCTCGGCTTCTATAACAATCGGAAGGAAATAACCTCACGAGACTACCGATTATAGTAGATCCTAAATTCCCAATTGGTGATTTCGCCAAGAAAGAAATTTGGGGGCAAGCTGTATGTCTAAGCCTTATTAACTACCGATTATTCTAGTTCCCAAATTCAAAAAATGACATTTCTCGAAAACAAAATTTGGGGCAACTGTATAACTCGGTAGGTTTATTAGCTACCGATTATACTCAACTACCCGCAAAAAATGTAGGTGATATTGTTATGAATTTCAAAATATTTATGAAAATCGGAAGTTTTAATTGTTGATCTAACTACCGATTATACTCCAACGGCTAGTTCGTTCAAAATAAACTAGTCGTGCTCGAAAACCAAACACAATCGGTAGATAATACATATTGACAAACCTCCGATTATGTTGAAGTAACCGTTTTTTAAAAAAACTAGCCGTTGAGTACTTTTTGCTATAAATAGAGACATATCTCTACCAAACTTATTCACCCATCACATTCAATCTTCCTAAATCAGTCACCCATCACTTTGAATCACCAAAAATGGCTACAACTCCGTTCAATAATATAAGATGTTCTTTATTGTCGAGCACACACCACTCTCACAAAGCACTCCGTTGAGGAAGCGCAATGGGTGATCGATAACGAAGACCCAACAAGAGGGCCTTACTTTGGGGATGATCAAAACACCAATGCTTGGTGGAAACGGGTGTTTAAGGTTTTAAAGCACTAAGCGGAAATCGTTATAGGAGGACGCTCCCATGAATAAGGGAAAGGTACGCATATTTATACAATGAATGCGTGCTCTTCGAAAACGAATTGAAAGCTCGTAAGGACGCTATGCCAAACGAAGACCGAATGAGTAGAATAAGTTTGTGAATCAATAGGCCTCACATCAAAAATTATTTATTTGGTTATGATTATTCAACAACGCTAACTTATTTAAAAAATTGTTTTCCCAGTATACTTTGGGTCGGAGCCATCACGAATTAAGGTACGGTCATGAGTTTACGCACGAGGACTGCTACACTCTCTTGGAGGAAGTTGAATGGCAATTCGCCCAATATAATTAAACTCGTAGAGAATCCCTAGGGCGATGTATTGAACAATTTTATGTGTTTTACTTCTATTTTATTTCAACTACATGTATGTTTTTTCGATTCAATAAAATGAGTGACTTCAAATCTTTGGTTCAATTTTAGCCGGGTGTGGAAATAAGGATTTTAGAAAAAACTCATTTAGGGGCAACCTATAATCGGTAGGTTTTGGAACCTATCTTTCGTGCGATTATGGCTACATCCAAATCACGAACCACATGGTTAGGCCTGGCTTTGTACCCTCTTAACCTATGGATTAAAGCAAGGGTTCGATCTGGGGCTCCTTACAATCGGTAGTTTATTAAGTTGAGTAGACTACCGATTATGGTAGATTTCAAATTTCCTACAATGAAGGATTTTAGAAAAAACTCATTTTGGGGCAACCTATAATCGGGAGGTTGGGTAACCTATTTGGCTTACGATTATGTCTACATCCAAATCACGAACCACATGGTTATGGTGGCTCTGCACCCCTCAAAACCTAGGGAATTTGGCCAATGCTCAATTTGGGGCTTCCAATAATCGGTGGGTTATAAGTAACCCACTCTACCGATTTTGGGCTACTCAACAATCCCAGTAGATAATTAGGTGGTATTACCTACCAATTAATAACCGTTTGACAGATAAAACCAAAGTCGACCTAAATTCAAATTCATTTCATTTTCTTTTCAACTTCAACTTAAACTCCTCTTCTCCTCTTTCCTTCCGATTGCGAGAGAGGAAAACTCTCCCCTCTCCTCGCTATACATCGTTCATCGTCGATTATTTTCTATAAAGATGAAAGAAACTAACGTAAGAAAGCTCGAACCAAAACGTAGTGCGCGGTGAGGATCCGAATATTGGATTGCATGCCCGTAATAAAGAGGTTTTTAACTCACGAACCCGAAGAACAAAGAGACGATGAAGTAGGCGTCTACGATAGCCAAACTCTCGAAACTTCAAATGGCGCCGATTAGGTAAGATTCTACCATTAATTTGGTTTATATTGCTTGAATTGGGCGAATCCATGTTTAATTTTTTAGGGTTTTCGGTTATTACCCAGAATCGGTAGGTTAGGTATTGTTATAAACTTCCGATTGTGGTCGAACTCTTCATTTCACGAAAAATTTGTCATATTCGGGTGTTAAAAATTTTGGTATCCTACCGATTATATAACGTTTTTTCATTACGAGGCCTAATTCAATCATAATCTAAGCTAATTGTGATTTATCCTTCCGAATAAACTACGGAAGAACAAGTATTAGAGACGCAATAATCGGGTGAAATATTACGTAATATCTTTCCGATTGTTTAGGCTAACAACTTGATTTGTTTACTCGATACAAAGAGACGCATATTCGGTAGACATTAGTTTTGTTAGGCTTCCCATTGTGTGGAATTCGGAGGTTATGTTGAACTTTAGATTCGATTATTGTGTGTAGATAAATATATTCGAACACCAAAAGTTTATTTGGTTTCCGATTATAAGTATTCGGTAGCTTTAGGTGAAACCGATACTTACGATTGTGAATAATCGGAGGCACTTTGTTAAATCAACCAACCGAATATTTAGTTTCATAACCTTGTTGTACTTTTTTTGTTGTTTAGGGATAGGCGAGGTAAAAACATCCAAGATGCAATTGTCTCGGCTAGTGCAAGGAAGGATAGGCGTCGGGAACACGACGGCTAGTGCAAGGAGAGCTAGGATCGCTAACGCAGCTTCAAGTGGTCAAGTTGGAACTCAACAAGCAAGCCAAGAAGGCGTTCAACCTAGTGCCCCTCAATCGAACCTAGGTTCAATCGGTGTTCAACCAAGTGCCTCTCAATCACAACCAATCCAAGAAGCATTCAACCAAGTGCCTCTCAATCACAACCAATCCAAGAAGGCTGTTCAACCAAGTGCCTCTCTATCACAACCAATCCAAGAAGGTGTTCAACCAAGTGCGCCACCATCACAACCGAGAAATTGAACAAGTAGAAGAAGTAGGACAAGCCGAAAAGAAAAATCCTCCTCGAAAGAAAGCGAAACACCTTGTCGGAGATGAGGCAAGGTGAAGGATATTCCGTAAGGTGTAATCCTTGGGCTGCTTAGGAGGATGGAGGACAATTGTTATTTGGATACAAAGAATCTTGGGCAGATATATGAAACCGAGGTAATGATCGTATCCATTTTATTAACTTATTATGTTTTTCTCCGTAATACTTTTAAGGGTTGTAGTTTTAGGTTATTCTAATTTTATTTTTTAACTTGTCATGTGTTTAATAGTATCATTAGATGCGGTTCGTTTACTCAAAGCGACCGCCGCACCAACAAAAATGCTAGATTGGCCTTTGAAGAATGAATGTGAAAGGTTCAAGACCATTATGCGAATTCCAGGGTTGGCCAATCTGCGGAGAACTCAATGTTGGAACATGACCGGGGTGGCTATATCGGGCGTTTGTGGAGAGACTTTATCTGAGACCGACACCTTCCATATGCCGTTTGGGAGATTTATGATAACCCTTGAGATGATGTTGAGCGAGATTCTTAAACTCCCCGTTCATGGCAAGGGTGTTAGGGCCGAGTTCACTAAGCGGTTGGAATGGAGGAATCTTTATGATCGACTAAGAGGTGTTTGGGTTGGGATGAAGAAACATCAACAAATGAGTTCAAAAGATGCATGAAGTATAGAACTAGACCAGTTCAACATGGGTACTCGATGGATATGTTCAAGGGCACCAAGGAAAAAGAAAGAGAAAGGAACTTTAACGGACGAGCAAGTCAACCACGCGGCCACCGCATATCTCCTATGTGTATTGGGATGTGTCATTTTCCCCAATACCGGTGGCAACCCAAGTCGACGCCAACCTTTTTACAACTGGATCCTCTCGATAAAGTGCATGAGTACTCTTGGGGCACGGCATGCCATGCGTGGTTGATGGAAGAGTTGAGAAAGGCGTCGAGGTTGGAATTAGCCAAGTGGTAGGGAACGTGAGTCTGCTACGGTATTGTTTATTAACTCCACATACTTGGTTATTTTTTTATTTTTTTATACTATTGAAGAATCAATTTCCTAATACTTGCAAAAATGACATTATAGACTTGGATCTACGTCCACTTCCCTATCTTGGGATTGGCCATTGAAAAACCGGCGTGGGAGAAAGGTGACCCTATAGAAGAAAGTACGTCTTCGATGACAACCATTCTAGGACGAAGGAGCATCGAGTTGATTCGTTTGAGGGAGATTTTGGACTCACTTAATGCCCAAGACGTATGCTTTGATCCATACAAGGAAGACCGAGCTCTTGGACATATCGCGGGTCGGTCCGATTTGGCACTTTATTTTGGACCGTTGTGGCACCCCACGGATATGTGATGTACAATGCCTCAAGGGTGATGCGACAACACGGTTTTGTACAAGGTATACCAAAGGAGGAAATCCATGGCAATTTCACTTTGGTTACGGAGCAATGCAAGTCGATAAAGATTCTATCACGGTGGTTCACAAGGGTTCACCATCCTGTCAATTCCATTGGGATAGAAGGGCGCATTACTTGATCAACCAAGGAAGGGCAGCCAACCAAGGTTTTGAAAATGCTCCCAACTACATGGATTGGTACATGAATGTTTCTCATGTTCGTGTAATCCGTGATCTTAAAGCAAAGCCAGCTTCGTACAAGAGTATCCTCAAAGAGAAGCTGCAAGGTTTTGATAGATTGGTACGTATTGTTTTGTTAATTTAGTTTAATATTATGGGTCAAAATAGAGTAATAACCGTTTGATGGTATGTTATGTTTTAAAAGCAGCTGAACAGGTTCAAGCGTTTGTCGAAATGGTGCCCGATTGTATAAAGGCGGAGAGCCTGTTTCAATTGAGAAGATAAAAAACCACAAACAACATTGACAACGTTGACAATGAGGAGTATGCATCTCGATTCGGGAAAAATTGCAAAAGAAACCTACAACCAAGGTGAACAAAGAACTCGGGCCATCAAGCACTCAAGTTGATGAAACCCATGATGATCTTGGTCAAGTCGTAGAGCTAATAAAAATCGCAAAGTCAAAGCAAATAGGAACAAGTAAACTCTCAAATGTTGTAAACTCTCGATGTTTTTCGTTAACTTTATGGATAACTTTGTTTATGTTGGTTATGTCGGATTATGTCGTTTTCAAAGATTGTGTCGGAATATTAGTTGTTTCGTTATGTTTATGGATTAAGAACGCTTATTTTACACATTTTATGCATTTAACGATGACTCATAAGCGAATCACATGAAGAGACATGAAAGTGTTGAATTTTGGAACACAATCGGAAGATAGGTTTATATATTAACCTACCGATGCAGGGATGTTCCAATTTTTAGTCGAGAATCGGTAGGGTTATACGTTATTAACCTCTGGAGATTAAGGGATTGTGCAAAATATTTGGTCGAGAATCGGAGGATTGCTAATATACTTTTCTCTCGATTATCATGTGTAAAGAAAACTGTCTTACGTATCAAACAACACCACAATCGGAAGGTAATTGTGCACCTTCACTAGAATAACAATAATCGGTAGGTTTATTTGTAATGTTCATTCCGATTTTATATGTAAAAAAATTGTTCTCTGTAACCAAACAACACCATAATCGGAAAGTAATTGAGCACATTGACTTAGAATATTTGTAATCGGAGGTTTGTGGTTTCATTAATGTCCGATTATTATACTAAAAAACAACTATGGTTTTAGTAACCAAACAACACCATAATCGGAGGGTCTTTTAATATATTTAACTCCCGATTATGGCTGCATCAAATCACGAACCACATGGTTATGCACGGATCTCATACACTCTAAACCTATGGAATTTGGCAAGGGTTCGATGTGGGGCTCCTTATAATCGGTAGGTTTTTAAGTTGTTAACTCTACCGATTATGGTAGATTTCAAAATTCATCACATGAATGATTTTAGAAAAACTCATTTTGGGGCAACCCATAATCGGATGGGTTGGTAATATATTTAACTCCCGATTATGGCTGCATCCAAAACGCAAACCAAGTGGTTATGGCTGGCTGTGTACACTCAAAACCTATGAAATATGGAAAAGGTTGGATCTGGGGCTCGTTATAATCGGTGGGTTATATAATTATATACCCTACCGATTATGGTAGATTTCAAAATTCATTACGTGAAGGATTTTAGAAAAAACTCATTTGGGGCAACTTACAATCGGTAGTTTATGTAATCTATTTATCTTCCGATTATGGCTACATCCACACCTCAAGCCAAGTGGTTATGGTTGGCTCGCACCCCTCAAAACCAATGGAATTTGGCCAGTGAATATGGGGATCCTTATAATCGGTAGTCTTACAAGTTGGATAACCTACCGATTATAAAAGAGATTATTAGCTTGAAGTATCTACACAATAAATCGGTAGGTATATTTTAATTTAACCTACCGATTGCATTTTACCTACCGATTATGGTGTTGGCTACGATTATATAAGGGCATATTGGCCATTTCGAAAAATCGAAGATAAGGGGTAGCTTAGATTTACGTTTGGGTGACCTTTTTTGTCTTTTAGTGTCGCCCCTAATTCTTTTGGGGTCGCCCCTAAAAATGCCAGGGAAATTAAAATCAAAGAAGTTACAAATTGTTTGTCAGTCTGCCTAATTACCAGATTGGATCAACTGTGGTACACTTCCGTGCCCCGGAATCAGCACTGCTGAAATTAACACCATACTTGGCTAGAGAGTCAGGTTAATGGTTTACTTTTACAAAACTGTCTTCAATAACATTTCAAAGCATTCTTGTTCCATTATACTTCCTAAGCCTTTGTCTCTAGCTCAGCTTCCAGAAGTGCCAGAGCCACTTCCTGTTCTGCATCAATCACTTTAGAGGCCAGCTCCCCCACAGCTGCCTGCAAAATGTCCAAGAGTTAGTCCCAAATCATAGAAGGGCACTACATAACATACAACTCAAGTCCAAGAAGGTGAGGTGACACTACGATGTTCTCTTAGTGAGAACATGGTAACAAACTAATAGTACATTGAGAAACTAAAACTGCAATCATCCAGCACAAGTACTACTAAAACTGCAATCATGCCTTCACGTACAAACCCAAATTTCACCTTCTATTACCACAATTTATCTACATAAGCATTTCGTATGACTGTAGAAACTTGGAGATATTTACTGGCATAAACAATGTAAAATGTCCAACCTTTTCTTTTTCAATTGATTCAGCAAAAAATTGTTGATAAGAGCTGGCCCGTGATAGACAGTTTATCCTGAAGGATTACAGTTTGAACATCTGGAGGGAAAACCTCATAATACTCAAAATCTGACAGTACTTCTAGCTTTATTACCATTCCTAATTCTACTAACCGACTTAAAAGACCAAGCAAAACAACTCTCAGAAATAAGTCTAATGTCAGGAATCAATCCTTCGATGAATTTTGTTAAAACCTCACTGTCAGACTCAAAGATAAAAGAATCCAGCTTTTTACTAGCAGCCCGACAAACAGCTTCCTTCATCGCAAGACATTCCAGCTGCTCCACTTCTAGTCTTTAATCACCTGCAATACTCCGGATAATTAAACACCCTCTAGAGTTTCCTTAACAAATAAGCATCCAGATTTTTATCTTGAAACAATTTACATCTGGTGGAATCCATTCCTGCAACTGCACTGTGTTATGATGGCATTACTATTTCCAGGAGAGACACGGTGATTACTCAAATTGTATATCCTTTCAATAGAGAGCATTCTCTTAGCCCTGACATTTTGGAAAATAAAACTACACCTATCTTTCCAAATAGTCTGGCTCTAGAGTCATACTTTTGATTGCTACCATCAGTAAACCAGCTTATAATCCAAACTAAGAGATTATCATGCACAGACAACACATTATTAATAATCACATTGATTCCAAGCAAAAAAGACCTAGCATAATGATAACCCAAGAAAATATGATCACCAGTTTCTATAGGAGAGTAACAGAAACAGAACCATGTCATTTTTATATTTGGAAATTTTGCTCCTTGCTGGAACAATATCCTACCAAGGACTTTATAAGCACTTTTCACAGAGAAAAAATGCCTTTCCTATCTGGGGTCAAGATGAGAGTCTCCTCACCCATAAGTGGGATATGCATCAATAGAATCTAGGCTGCAGTGTCAGGAGGAAAAATTTCATGATCAAGTTCACATTCCAACTTCTAGTACCAATCAAGAAAAGTACAGAGACAGCTTATAGTATGAGTGAGTTATAGACAAACCTGCAATTCGACTAGGAGGATGATCTATACCAATAACCCAACAATCAATCCAGATATGAACTTTTGTACCACATCTGATACTCTAATTATCTCCCTAGATTTATGAATACCCTTCCAAACCCAGGAGCTACTGTCACTAATCTTATCCTGATTAAGAGAACTACAATCCTTAAAGTGCCCGCCCTTTAAAAATTGTTCCCATAGTTCCTCATCCTCAGTACTTACAAAGTCTCGGCAAGCTTACATATAATAAGGGCATTATAAATGTTTCAAGGTCTCTAAATCCAAGTCCACCTAGTTCCTTAGGTTTATGCAGATTAGACTAAGCAATGAAATGCTATTGTGATCACAGTATCCAGTTAGAACAGTTTTCTAACATTTCAATCTACAGATGGAAATATATGGAGTTCGACTCCATGATATGAGAAATAAAATTTACCAGTTTGCGTAGTATGCTATCTTTCTTCACTAGCAACTCCTTGAGTTTGTTTTCTTCACCCTCCAATGACTTGATTGCACTCTAGATTAAGAGACGGTACAAGTGATGAGTTAGAAAATAGATGAAATAATAGTAAAACCAAAAAACTACAAGGAAAAATCAAACCTTCAATGATTCACGGACGTCGCCCTCGTTTATGATTTCCTTTGCCTCTTTCATCTCACAAGACCGAGATGAGCGTAGCTTGGCGTTCCACTTCCACATATGCATGGAGAGGTCTCCAAGCATTCGAGAATGCAAACCTTTGTTTTTCGGATTTCCCTTTGTACTCTTGTTATTCTCCATAGCACGGATATTTGGTTCAACCAATTTTCTTTTCAACTGAAAGAGAATATCTTGGAACCCCTGAATGTCTGATCTCAAACTTTTCACGCCTCCCAGAAGCTTCTTTATATTCATTTCTAGTTTACATAGTTGCATCTTCAGTTCATGCTCCTCGGTGGGGAAAATCTTGTTGACACTCACAATAGCTCCAACCCCGATTATTTGCCTTAGGTCTCTAATAGCAAAAGGTCCAAGAGATGGGTACTCAGAGAAGGTCTCCAGAACCACCGGCTTGGTTGGAACCAATCAATCTCAGCTGCATCACTTCAGGAATTCAGGGTCCTTGTCCAGCTTCCCAGTCCTTTTGTCAGACTTGTTATGCATAGAAGTAATTCTCACTGGAACATGAGCCGTATGGCAGTCCAGGAGTGGTGTATACCCAGTGCGGATCTGACGGGGGTGGTTTATAATAATAACCTTGGAGGTAAAGCATGCTGCTTCCCTAGCAGGGTCATCCTTGGGGTTTGACATCACAGAACCACGATTTATCTTGAATATCGGAATCCCACTGACATGAAAACCACGACGTCGCCTGGAATAGCTTCCTCTAGATCTTCGTGGTGCATCTGGAGAGACTTGACCCTAGCTTGGCATTCCACATATGCATGGAGAGGTCTCCAAGCATTTGAGAATGCAAACCCTTGTTTTTCGGACTTCCATTTTTATGTGGTAAGAACGGATATGCGGTAACCCTTGTTTTTCCGTTGCCATTGATGCCAGTGGCCAAGACTTTCAGTTTTACTCAAGCGGGGTATTTACAGGAACTTGTGGGACCAAATTAGACCATGGTGTTACCGCAGTAGGGTACGGGACTAATAGTGATGGAACTAAGTATTGGCTCGTGAAGAATTCATGGGGAACTTCATGGGGTGAGGACGGATACATAAGGATGCAAAGAGATGTTGATGCTAATGAAGGTCTATGTGGTATTGCCATGGAAGCCTCCTACCCAACTGCAAAAGAAGAAATGTAACCTTAGATGAATATTTCCTCTTTGATATATCTATGTTTATCCGTTTCTTATACTAAATACTACAGAACTGCTATCCGGAAAAAGAATGTGTTGAATGTATAACCTGAAAGTTTCAGAACTATAAAATGTATGAAACTTGGAAGGAAAAAAAAAATCCACTAGTAAGTAGTAACTAAAATACATCAGCAGAAAATCTGATTCAAGAGTTAGTAGTGTGCTGTCATAATTCACAGATTTATAGACACGGTGGATATTGGTGACACCTTTCTGGAATCGGAATGTTCTAACTTCTAAATACCCAAGGAACAAACAACTATTCAAGAAAAATAACTTCCTAAGCCTGTAGAACTCGAAACCCAATCTCTGAGGAGAAACATTTCCAAGCAATGTGGAAATGTTGCAAATATCCCACAGAAGTTACATTATTGTAACATCTGTAGTACCTTATGCATGTTTTCCTTCTAGTGCTACAGTCCCTAAAGTAAAACACAAGATAGTTAAGAGAAATAGAGTTCCTGACTGTTCAAAATATGAATGAAAGTATGAAACTGCAATACGTTGAATTGATTGGTAAAATTCAGTAAGTTATTCCGTCAGTAAAATGGAAATGGATACTGTTGAATTGATTGGTAAAATTGAACAAACAACATCTTTTCCATCTCATTAGCATCAACATCTCTTTCAAAATATGAATGAAACTGCAATACGTTGAATTGATTGGTAAAATTCAGTAAGTTATTCCGTCAGTAAAATGGAAATGGATACTGTTGCATTGCAATACCTTTAAGCGAAGTGATCCCCGGAATATGTTTGTTGAGAGAATATACAGCAATCAGCTTTTCCATCTCAGTTATCAGCAAGTGCTAGTATGTTTGCACAAGTGCCTTGATATGCCAGAAACTCACGAATTTTAAGAAAATCAAGATACCCCCCTCTCCAAGGAATGCAGGTATGTACTATCACACAAAGAGGAGCTGCAAAAACAAGACAAAAAGCACGTGGTCGGCAGGATTCGAACCTGCGCGGGCAAAGCCCACATGATTTCTAGTCATGCCCGATAACCACTCCGGCACGACCACATTGTTGTTACTGTTCAGAACACATCAAATATCTAACCAAGAAAACAGTTTAATTCAAAAAAAGCTGAAAAGCACCAAGCCAAGAGCATTAAGCTTAATCAAAATTATTATAAAAGACCGTGCTTTCTCCCCAAATCAATAATTGATGAACTTGACATAGGATTTTATCATCAAGCAAGCCAAGCAAGAGTCCGAACCTAACAAATAAAACCTTCATTCTAAACTGATAAATACTTGTTAGCTGTCTAAAGCACACCCTTTAGGGGAACCAATTATAGAAAGATACATATGAGAAACATATTAAAGAATTAGCACATTCATGCGATTAATAACATCAGAAAAAAATAAATGTCCAGAGTAATTTAAGCAGAAAATCTATTTAAGGTTTTGAAAGCATGGAAGGGCTCCACGAAGAATGGAATACTGTCTCGCTTGTAAATAACCAGGCAGTTTAGTTGCAAAATTCATGATTTACATTGCAACTATACTGTTCCAAAAAGGATAAGTATGGCAGGCGCATGGATATTATTATGTAGTGACACCGAATTTAGCTTGAAAGTTAAAGCGTAGAATACCACCTGAAAGATTCCTTGCTTAGACCAACTCTGAACATCTACTGGAATTTGACCATCCTTGGGAACCAACAGGGCAAATAACATACTGACTTGCTGCACAGAAAATGACTTTTCCGAGTTACGGATAAGATGAATTTATAGTATAGACATAACGAAATTCAATTCACCAATTGAGGTAAAGAACCAATTTGTGGTAACAATAAAAACATGGTGTTGATACTCTAATACTTGTATTGCAAACAAGAGGAAGGAACATATACACAATCTCAATTAAGGCATCACTTAGCAGTACAATATATCAGGCAGCTAAACCTTGATTATACCATGAAACTTCCAGGTTTCAAGGTTGTGCATGTTAAACGCTTGCAAATTTTGTGAATGAGACTATGGGAGAATCAAAAACATTGACAACTGCAAACGTCATATATCGAACATACAGGTAACCATGTTGAATCCTATCTCATCAAAGGAGGCACCAATATGAACTTAGCTGGTAATTTGGACGCCTAAGGCCTAGTCTGGAGATTCTCTCCTTCCCTCCAGTATTATACCAGTGGTTTCCTATCAACATTAATCTTTTTTTTTCTTATTTATGTCCAATCATATATTAAAAAAGAAAAAGAGAAAAAAAGTATTCTATGTAAGTAAAACGAATTCGGCAACAACAAAACAATGTATATGGGAGCAAATGCTAAAAAAAAATTAAAAAAAATGTTCACTCACAGGATTCTTGAAACAATTTTGAGGATCTCCACAAGTTCGATTTAAAGCATCTGCAACGGCAGTAATGAAGCCAAAGGCTTTCAACAAAAACACCTGCATTTGGAAAAGCAGTGTAACAACAACTGTTATTGACTCTTCTTACGAACAAGTTAAGCTGCTACGGCAAGGTGATAAAATTCCTTAATGAACTAAATTTCATCATCGATAAATTTACCACGACATAGAAAAGACACGAATTATCAAAGAACTCTTTTCAGTTTTGAACGGACAACCAAACACTACAGCACTTGATGAAAAAAATAAACTCAGGAGAAGACTACGAGAAAATAACCTCCCCAGTGCCAAGCAATACCTACATACTCCAGACATAAATAGAGATAGAAAAGTTTAAGAAAAAAAAATAGAGTTACAAAAAAGAAGGAAGAGAAGAGTATGCATTATCCCAAAGAAAATAAGCATCCTGTGAGTACACCACTTCCTCTTCAGGGAACTGTAAAGTGTAAATCGTATTAGTTAATGGGGTAGGATCCGCTCACAGCTTTAGTTTGACAGAGTCCTCCACAAACTCATACAACCATCGGATGTTATAAAAACCAATGGCTAGGATTTTAAAACAGAGACGTGGTTTTATTAGTTGGGCAACTTGGGTCCGCGACCCGGTTTCACTCTCTCTCTCTGCTGTATTTGCTCGATCTCCTCTATCATTTCCTGATTCCTCTTCAGAAACTGTAAAAAAAAAAAACAATCTTTTTTATCATCAATCACTTAGATCATTGATTTCATTTTATTGCTTAAAAAGTTTAAAAATATGAAAGTGATCCTCGTTTTTCATAGGCAAGCCAAATATTTCTGTTTTTTAGTTTTTAGGGATTTTCAAGTGTTTCGATTTGGAAACAGAATTATGGTCCAGTAAAAAAGATAATCAATGTTATGTGATTCAAATCAAATCACAATTTTTTCTTCTTTTTTTGAAGTATCTATATATTGAATGAAATAAAATTAAGATATAAGAAATATCTATTACAAAATCTAGCAGTCACAGTACCTAAATCAAAACCCTAGAAACGAATTGTTTCATGATCCACAAAATTTTGGGTTACCTTGGATTCGAAATTTCAAAACTTCTTTTTAGCAGTAAACGAAACCAAAGATTGCAGAACAATTAAGGGAGAAAAATTGTATAGTTAAAAAGTGGAAGAAGAAAGGTCGGCCAAATTAGAAGATAAAGAAGAAGTAACATGTCTGTACAGTTAAAATGGGTCATGGGTTAAATAAATACCCACGTTTTTAATTATAAGATCTTAGCCATCAGTTGTTATAAGATCTAATGGTTGTACGACTCTGTGGGGGACTCTGTCAAACAAAGTCTGTGAGCCGATCCTTTCCCTTATAGTGCGTTTGGCACCGATGGAATTGAGGGTGGAGTGTAGTTGGGGGAGGTAGTTGGGGTAGGTGGTTCATTTTACACGTGTTTGGCATAGTATGTTTAGGACGGATTTGATTTTCTAGTCAACTTATTTTCCCCTAATGAGCGGAAAAGAAGTCGACACCTATACCCTGGGAATTCTAATTCCATCCATATTCTCCGTCCTTTTCCCTTTCCCTTTCCTTTTTAGCTTTTAATCTTCTGAAAATATCAGACAACAAACTTTCGAATCTATCATGTTTGCATCATAAACCACGATCAAATACGGTTGATTCTTGCTCTCATGTGTCATAAAAATCATTATTTGATTGATTCATCAAACCCTAAATCAGATCTTAGGATGATTTGTATCCAAGTCCTCTAGAACTTGTTAAAATTCTTTCTCTCCTTGTTAATTGATCTGTTAAAGCTGTTGATGAAGATGATAAAGCTATTTAGATCAAGATTTTGTGATTTGTAAATTTAATTTTGGAGTGCCAGAGAAGGGAAAATAAGAATTGGGGAAAATTAGATTCTATATCTTTTTTGTTAAGTAGAGAGTCAAATATTGGAATGCTAGATTGGGTTGAATGGATTAACAGAGAATCTGGTTGTTGGTATATGGGAGAATGATTTTTAGTGTCGACCATTAACGAATTTTAATTTTACTTAATTCCTGATGAACCCTAGTTATTCAAACGACTGTTATTGGCTTTGATCGTGATTGTTCTACAATTTCGAAATTCATAAGGAACCCTGTTAATAATTTCCTAGCATAAATGAGGGCATTGTATAAATACCCCTCCTTTTAATGATCCTAGCATAACCAAAAATAAATAAAGATGTGAGGTATCTTGTATCAATCTGCCACTTTATCTTATGGTCATGTTTAGTATCCGTAAAACATACAGATGCCTATAAAAGTGTACCCGTGGCCAAATGATCACATGATAAAAGTCCTGATAGGCCAACCACCACAGGACTTCACCCTATGGCATCCCAACAAAGGGAGGCCTTACTAAACTAATGGACCAGGAAATCCTTAGTACCATTCAGCCATAACCCAATGCCTAATGTGGATATATTGCTTATGTGCTAATTTGTAGCTGTGCACGGTGCACCGAATATGTGACCTCACAAAGGGAGGTCCGGACCATGCAAATAGGATTGTAACAATTTCTAGATTTAATGTTTTCTTTATCAGCACAGTACAAAAGAATGCCGGTTTATAATTGCGGTATATGGTCATAGCTCATATGGGAAAACCAGTTAAAATTAGAACTGTTCACATAGGGTGGCTCTAGTATGGAGTAGCGAACTATGACAACTGGCAAAAATCTTGGTCAATTCTTGTAGCAGTATTGAACATATGCCTCATAAATAATCAAATATATGGTCGAAGCTTACCAGTGAGGGGCAAACCGAAGGAAAAGGGATCCCATAGCATAACCAAGAAACAACGCAGTCCACTTTACTCAACTGCTCCAGAACACTAGGGTTTACTGTCGAAGAGACCTAATCAAATGAAATAATCTGGTAACAGGGTCTCAAGCAAGCTATTGAAAACCATGTGTGCATTTAAAAACTGAACCATTAGTTTCTGAAAGAAAACAGATGTAGGTTAGCGCAAAAGATTGTTTACAGCAATAACTGGCAGCTAAATTATATTGAAATAACTTTCTTTATAGTTTAATAAACAGAAGACCATTTTTAAAATCAGAACACTACTAAATTACCAAGTATGCTCATACCAAATTATTTTAAAGCTTTCAGCTCCTGACTTCCCCTCCCTAGAATGAGTACATACAAGAAGAAACTTAAGCATAAGTCATGACAAAGAAAACTACGATTTAGAAGGTTTACAACGCCATCTTTGTAACTCCCGCAAACGGAAAAAAAAAAAGGATAGTTATCAAACTAAAACTCATTCTAACGCAAACAATGTGGAAGAAACGAAAACTAAGAGTCTTGAAGCTTAAGAATGATACTCAGTTTTAAGAAGAAAATTCCTAACAAGAATCGTGGGATGTTTTCTGAAACTGAAGAAAGTAAAAAAGGGTTTCTGTCTCATAATGTTTTTACACTAAAAGATGCCAAGAAAATATTTTACATCTAACCAACCTAACCTCAAATCAAACACACGCCGCCTTCGCAGGAGAAAGCGTGCCAGTTCCAACAATTGCAACATGTGTGTTATTCAGGTATTATTATCAACAATGACAGTACAATTAGCCATTGCGGCAGTTTGATAACCATAGTCCCATGATGCAACCTAAAGGCAACAAGAGGCCATCAGTTTTTAAATGCACAATAGTCGAGCATATCACATTCTCAGGATCAGAAGCAGCTCATCTACTTATGGCTTAACCCAGCATAAGCTTCACGAAACATGAAGTCAATCATGTGACTGAGAAGCTAGAACAATAGGAGCTGCTTCAGAAGTGACCCAGACAGTATGAAATAATTCATTGGCATTAAAATCCCTGCTACCTAAGAACCAAAAGTACCATGACAAGAACACGTGAAAAATGAAATGTCTCCACATCACGGAAAGGCACCCAACAAAATAAGGAAGCCTAACAAAGCATATGCTGAAGCAAAGTGTACAAGATATAAGAAGTTAACTAGGTTAAAGCATAGCAGCATACCATGAACATTAATGAAAAAGTATGAGTACTACTTGAAATACGGCAGTGGAAAAAAAAAAACTTGATGTCTAATACTTCAGTTTGCCCAATATAGCTCTTATATCTTCCTCTTTACTACTTAAGATAATAAATTTCATTTTCCCACTAAAATCGACTAAAACTAGTGGGACCTCATACTAATATACGATGTATTAATTTTTTCAATGGAATGAAGATTCTAAAACAACGACAAGATACTTACAAGAGGAGCATACGCAACATACAGATGAGAAAAGTAACGACCAGTTGCAATGCACAGAAACACATGCACTGGGATGAGATCAATAATAAAGGTGTAAGCTCCCCAAGAGCACACCTGAAAATAAGATGTGACCAGCACATGTAAATAAAAAAACAAAAGGGGAATAACCACAGCAACATCAGTCCATCATACTTACCATGTAGAAGTAGCTACAGCTTCATTGTCAATGTCATAGCTTCCAGCTACAGAACGAAATATATACGAAGGGTCCTACAAATAGAATGTACCGGAAATTTAGTTCAAGAAACTAGAGCCTTAAGAAAATCATCGCACAGAGATGTTGGTTTTTAGGAAACATGTGATAATCAAAACATATTAACAATGATGACTGAAGGCTGTAAAACACATAAAACAGCATATAAGAAAGTACATTAACATGTACATATCTAATCTCGACAAAAAGTGAATCATACACGTCATAGTTGCTGATGGGTTATTTTAATTTATCAAACTCTATTCACAGCTGAACTTTCGGAACATATCTTTCTTTCAGATGTTTTCTTGACACTAGATATGTTACTAATCGTGGTCTCAAAAAATTACCACGAACAGCCAACTTGTTTACATCAAAATAACATATGTAGAAGTGTATTAAACATACCATGGCTAAAAGAGCAGCTTCCATCATGGCAATGGCAGTTCCAACAGCCGCCATATGTGTGTTATTCCAGGTATTATTATCAACAATGACAGTATGATTAGCCATTGGGGTAGTTTGGTAACTGTAGTCCCGCAAAGATGCAACCTACAGGCAATACTTCATCAGCAATTCACAAAAGAGCTAATTCATCACACATACACAGAACAAAGGATGGACATGGACCTTTGACAGTAAGCATACTCTCTACCAACTCCTTCCCTACACACAAATAACAACAATTTGACAAATTCAGAACCAAAAGTCAGAATCTGAAATGCAAAGCGAAGCTGAATTTATACAGATGAAGAAAATCCTTAATTGATGTGGAGAAGACATTTCAGGTAGATACATACAAATGAAGTAAATCCTTGCTTGATGAGAACTGCAAAAGGCACAAACGGAGACTTGCTCCTTCGCAGTGCATGAGAGCAATCAACCTGAAAAGTACACTAAACCAACTTAACACAAACGAACAGAACAAACTAAATTTAATACGAATTACTCTGAAGGCAATGAAGTCTAAATCGAGACCCTAATAATGATTAGACCAAACAACACCCAATATTGACACTTATACAGAACCCAAATATCACAACGTTTAAAGGAACAAAAATTCACCTCTATTCAAAACCCAGTAAAGAAATCTAAAATATCCCTGTAACATCAATACCCAAAGAGAAAAAATTTTAAAGGCACGAATGGGGGCTCGCTCATACGCAGTGCATGGAAGCAATCAACCTGAAAAGTAAACCAAAGCAAGCAATAAGAACAAGTGCATAGGAAGCCACAAAATAACAGGTGCACATGAAGCAATGAAACTACAGATACATAAAGAAGACCAAAGAGAAAAACATGATTCAGAAGTTTATCTATAAAAAACTATAGATTAAACCTAAAACAAAGAAAGGCCTAAGTTTATCTAGATACTGGGATACTGGCATTTCGCAGTAGAATAGTGCCGATTGATCAATGGGATACAATGATAATGATCCTAGTCTTAGCCCACTAACAAAAGAGGTCAACTTTGAAGTAAAAAATATGTGCAGAACAACTATGGGTTATAAAAATCAAACATGGTTTCCATCCCATTAGAAAACTACTGAAACACAATCATATTATAAATCTCAAATTGAACATAACAGTTTACTTAGAATCACAAAGATTCACTTAAAATCAACTGAATCACAATTTCATTCAACTCAAAATCACTGATGAACATAAGAAGATCTAACCAAGTTTTGTTAGTTTGTCAAGGACTAAGAATCTAACCAATTTCATTACCAACAAGTAAAGCTGTGATTTTAGTCTTAGGATAAACAGGAACAATATTTAGTCTAACTCATTCATCTGTAAGTCATTGAGTTCCAGATACATCTGAAATGATTTCATTTGGTACCACAGTTAAGACATAGATCATAGTACCTGCTAATGCAAACGGTGAACTGATTTTGTTGGTGATGGAAGATTATTTCTTAGTTGCACATAAGATACTCCAAGACTAAATGAAAGATGTGCATCTGGATTGAAAAAATAAAATTAAACAAAGAGGTTAGATTAAGAAAATGAATTATTGATTGATAAAACTAATATCTTATTTTGCTGAGAGAAAAAAAAGAAACTCACTTGAGATTGATAGGAAGGAGAAGCAAACCAGAGCAAACAGAACAGCCATTCTAAACAGAGTTCGAAAACCAGGGAAACTACCATGACTTCCGAGAGAAGAGTTGTTCTCATTTTTCTTCATTGGGTCATTATGAACAGAATTCAAGCAAACTAAAATATCAATCCAAGATATAGGTTTCTTTACAATATAAAAATAAAGATTACAAGAGGAACAACACAGACTCAAAATCTCAAAACAAAAACCCGAAATACTGGTTTTCTCAATTTATCCTAATTTCATGATTAAACATAACTTAACGAAGTACTGGATACGAAGATGAAAAGGAAAGTTGTGTTTACTAGGAACAAATTGAGGGAATACTGACGTCACGTCCACACTCCCTGTTTCATAACAAACAATCTTATACCGGAGTTCGGTCGAATCTTGTTGATCGAAAATCCTGATTTCGGACGTAACGTCATTCCGGATAATCTTTTAGGAGGTATGGCCGAAACATTAAAGTATGTTATATCTCAAGAATCTCTTAGCTGTATAACATTTTTAGATACAACTGCTAGTTTTGAAAACCGACGAGCCTGTTTTGAAGCCGAAAGCATGGGTAACATTAAGGAATTATGCATTAAGATCCCGAAATTTGTGGTTAATAAAAACATCACAGGACATTGAATTAAAATCCCCAATCCCCTAATCAAAATGCATGAGCAAGTAAACCCTAAACTAGTGATGGACAAAAAAAATTCCAAATCCTCAATCCCCAAGAAGAACTACAACGGTTTTGAGTTTGAGCTCTGTTCTTCAGAATCCCTTCTCACCACCACTGGTAGGTCTGGAAAGAAGCCTACGATTATACTAACTGCAAGCGCACAGTGTCGTTATGCAACACAGGGAAAATACAGGTCGATCCTCAGAGACTTGGTCGATGAACTGTTGAAACTAAAGTCTTACTACAACTGATTCAAACAAGAAATAACAAAAGGAGGTTTGTGTCAATACGACTAGATATTGGCAGAGACTGAAACAATAAAACAGAATGACAACAAAGACGCAATAAGAGGAGTGCAAACAATATAGAAAAAGGGGTACTAGGGTGGTTGAATCCACCGCTTAACCTATGCTAATCAATTCAATTTCAAGTTATGCTCTTGTCCCTTGTAGTGGACACAGGTGAAGATACAAGTCTGCCGTTTAATCCAGGGAGATCTCAAATGGATGGCCTATCAACTAAGGTAACTAACTAGTCCCTAGTATTAGCTGTCGTCTTACAGTACAACTAATCACAGATATCACTCAGATAAATAAACCCTTCCTATATCGGTTAAGCACAGCATGAACAATAACATAAAAGTGAATGTCCTAACATAAGATAAAGGGCTTCATCTAAACCCTAGCAAATCAACTTAGAACATGATGAAAGTGATGAAAACAAGATGATATTATAACTATTCAGAACACTACAATGATCCTTCTCGACTGGAGTGGATTCTTGTTACAAAACAAGAGCCATATGTATACATCAATTTTCCTAAATTCGACTTCAATTTCACAATTAATGGAGACTCACCTCACCAAAAATACTTCTCTGACAGTTCCCATATTTAATTCTTCTCTGTAATTCATCAAATTGATGTTTCTCCAAATTTTAATGGGTAATCCTAACTCTATCTCTCTCAATCTTAGATTCTAGGTTTGCTGTGTTTTGGTAATGAAGATGATAAGGTTGAGAGAGATAGATATTAGAGGCTTAATTGGTTTTATGATGGTAGTGATTGTGTGCAGAGAGGTGGGGGCGTTGGAGTAATGGAGATGAAGGTGCTGATGATGCTGGTGCTGTAGAGAAGGAAAAGGAAAAGAAATGAGTAAGGTGTTGCTCTGGTCGATTAGGTGAGGGAAGAGAGATGACTCGGGTGATGAACGGATGTATCAGGTTTGTTGTATCGGGGGTATGAAAATGTGTCAACTGGGTTAAGGCCTTTGTCACTTCTTCCAAGCCCAATCCTTCTTCGAAACAATATCTTCTCCAAAGCCCATTGCTGCGCAAATGGAATGCAACAACATGAGCGAAGGGGAAACCTGTTTTGAGGCATACGAGATTTTTTTGAAGCATACTTAATGCGTACCCTAACTAGTGTATGTCGATAAGGGGTGTCCATAAGTAGTTAAATTACTTAGATTAGATAACCTTGATTAATTAATTTATTTACTTTTTTTTTTATTTTATTTTTTTTTATTTTTAGTCTGATGATTTTTTTTGCTTTACTAATTATTCGAAAGAATTCTCATCAGAAATTAGTCGGTAGCCGAGCAACAAGCTGGGATTCAGCTCCTTTTTGAACGACCGCACTTAACCTATGAAAAAGGAAATTTCCCACACGCACATTAGCATCATGACTGGCCATGTAATTGCGAAGATGTTTAATATAGTCTGTTGTTCCGTCACCAATCTCACCAAGAGTAGTAAAAGCCAAAGCACCAAACCCGTAGCTTGCGACTGACAGCATCCTTGATTGCCTGACCCACCTCCAAAGTACGACCATTATTCCCCGTAAAGGGCGAAATAATCGTCACATCGAAGCTAACATCCCGACCATTATGTGAATTGAGTACTAGAACATCAGCTGGTCTCAGAGAAGTACCACTGTTCGCAAGAAGACTCAAGTCCACCTCTTTCAGAGACGGTACTCCAGCCCGGTAACACATGTTTGCAATCGTGTCATGCACCAAGTCATGCCGAAATTTTAACTCCGCTTCATTCGTACAGTGCACCGCATGGTCGCTAAAAATATCCATCTCTCTCTTGTAGAAGGGGCACAAACTGTCAAATTCAAACAAGGGGATACCAAGTCTATAACATAGTATCGCACTGAACTGCCTCGCACCAATTTGCTAATTTAAACCAACGATAGCCAGTAAGAAATCCAGGGCATGCTTCATTTGGTAACTCCGCCATAGGCCCATAGCAATGAATCACGTTCAGACAACTTGAAATTGGAAGTCAAGTTCTTCTTTACTGCATCAAAATAGACAGTTGCCAGAGTTAACATAGAATGGGTGGCAATGCTATCGATGCATATAGGATAAACGGGACTACCCAGAGAGTTGAAAGAAGCTGTAGCTCGCTCAAGATGGAAGTTAAAGCCATTGATAGTAGTGCACCTCAAGATAACAGACTTCAGTTCTATGGTTTGCAAACACGACGCCAAATAGAAATACCGCATTGTTTCTTGCATAGAATAAATGCCTAAACTACTCAGTCTGAGAGGCAACGTGGAAAACCTCATTTACAAGGGGCCGAAATCTGGACCGTCCCCTGTGATTACATGTCGTAGGAACTTGTAGAGACGAGATTCAAACAGATCTTGAGCCGCAAATGTGCAGTCTGGTAAGGTAGTGCGTAAAGCAAAATACAAGCTAGGAACTCCAGCACAATTCCTAAACAAAAGAAGCTCACATTCTGGATCTTCAAGTTTTTCCACTGCATCAATGAGCTCCACTTTTTTATGCACTCTTTTTACAACCAGATCCGCGTTGAATTGAGCATCAAGACTAACAGGAGTGCCTAGAAGCTTAACCACCTTCTTTGGCCTGCTAATGTCAAATGGAAACATACCTGCAATGGCTACTCTGGGGTCTGTAGAGGGCCAAAACAATTCAGTCTTCTTGATGTTCAAAAACAGCCCCGTAGCAACACCTTCGTCTTGTATAATATTCAGTGCTCTTGCAACCATCATAGTGTCCCTAATCACCGTACCATCATCAAGGTACCATGCATGCAATTCTAAGTCATACCTTTCTTAAATAATCAAGACTAGCGGATGGAGAGTAAGAGCATACAAAAGTGTCCCTAAAGGATCACCTTGTTACACTCCCTGAGCTAAATAAAGTACATGATCCATGTAACATCATCGTGCCGGTGAAGTGTAACAAAACTCAACCCAACGAGATATCAAAGGACACAACCTTCGTACCTCTGAGATCACGGTTTTTCTATCTATGAGATTGAACGCATTAGAGATATCTACCAGCAGCATGGATAGCGTATTTCGGTCCCCTTTCTCTTCCAGCACACGATTTACAGCATGTAGAATCGCCTCTCCACCGCACTTAGTCCCCACTCCAAAATGTAAACCACCCATATAAGAGTCCATATCCTTGCCTACAAAATATACATCACATTTAGAGACAAGTCTCCTTCAAATGGTGCCAACTGCTATCGGACGTAAGCCACCACCAGGCTTGATGAGTGGGGTGAGAGGATCACAAGCTACATATTCCCCCAAACAGACGGACATGAGCCTGAAAGCCATAAGTTAACCACTTCTGTGACGGAGGCGATTAACTCATCTGATAATATTTTTTTTAATTTTAATATTTTTCTTAATTATTTCTCTTCTCCTCTCTTCTCTCTTCTTTACTCCAAACGACGCTAATCGGACTACAATTTTTATCATCTTCGATTAATTACAGAGTGAAGTTCGGATTACAATTGAAACGAAATATCAGCTGAACTACTCATTTATCTTTCATTATAAAAGTGTTGATAAACAGTTCGGCTGATAATTAAACACGAAAATGTTATTCGAACTTTACTTTATGAAGAACAATGTTAAGTTCGGTTGTCCTATTTTTGCTCGAGTCAGCCGAACTTAAGTTCGATAGTTAAAGAGTGAAGTTTGGATGATAAGTTATCAGCCGAACCTAAGTATGTTTTAAAAAAATTTATTTCGGTTGATAAGTTATGAGCTGAACCTAGACCTAGGTTTTATAAATATAGAAAAACTTTAAAAAAACTAATATATATACTAGGTATCCCCGGGGCCTTACGGCCCCGGCTCAACCTTTGTACATCAAAAAGAGAGAAACACAAAACCTATTCATACGAAATTAAATATAAACTAAAAGATCAATAAAAATTAAAAAATATGGCCTGAACCTATTTGTAAAAGTCATCTAACATAACTATAGCTAAGTCCTCCCTGTATTAGTAAATCGTATACAACTGCCGCACCATGCTAATATTTGTTGAATATTGCAGTTTTAACCATATACGGAAACACCGCGTGGTAAAAGTTTAATGTCGTTATAAACACCCATGACCACGAATTTTCCTGTTTTTGATTATTTGTTGCATTCTTTGATTAGTACATCAAAAATAAACATTCTTTCCATCATTGAATCAAATAGCGACAATGCTTCATCCACTTTGTTGGCTCTAACCATATCATAATGTTGTTCTATGTCATAATTCATGAAAGTTTGCGCCACTCTCCCTTCGATAACAAATATCGCAGCGGACTTGTCATCTACCACTCTCATATGCACCTTGTACCTATAATATACAACAGTATATGATGATCTAGATTGCAATGGAGTATTTACAATTCCCATAAATTTTATGTTATCACAAAGATTAATGCATACATACACTGGTATCTCCATCGAAACAAAGAGTATAATGGCTGTGGTGTTAGTGACATCGTAAGAAACTCATTCATTTATCTCTTACGTGAAACTTAACCTTCTTGGTTTACCATGTGCACCTATTAATCTATAAACTTTTAGCAAATTTACCGACTAAAAGAATTTAACCCCGAGTGAATAGTAAATTCCAGAGAATTAATTAAAACCATATATATATAGTAACTAAGTATAATACCAATGTAAACCAATGGACATTAACTTGAAATTGAATAGTAAAGAGATAAAAACATTGGAATCGATCAATTAAACTTATAACTATTTTCAATAGATGTAAGCCTTTCCGCTTCTCGGTGAGGATCGTACGCCGTATTTAGCCATTCTTGTAAATTCATCTCATTCCAATACTCCTTCTCCTGATTTACAACTCGGTCTATAAACGTTGAATTCTCGGTAGTGCACTCACGCATCACTGTCTTTGTATACCCACCTGGAAACTCATTCTTCCTGATGATAGTGATCGCTAGATTCGATGCTACGCCAGGTACCCTTGAAATACCAAGATACCTTGGATTTTCATCTCCCAAGGGTCTAGCGGTTACCGGACTCTCATCTCCAAAGAAACTACTGTGTATCGGAATTCCATCATCCACATAACTGCCGGATGTCATGTAGAATCCCGCGCTATGTAGGCTCTGTGACCTGCTATCGTCCATCCGCATAGCAAAACAAACTCTAACAGGAAACTGATACCTGGCCAGGGGTATTCCATCGTTGGATCTCATCAGTTTTCTCTTTAATATTGCTAATTTCCCAGCAGCAACACCCGAGTCGGGACTTCCGCAAATCTCCGGATCTTTTAGTTGTCTTATCATCAATCTTGTGCCCTTGACGATGCCCTGCTTTTTGTTATGATCTTCTAAGAGAATAATCGGTATGCCAATTTTCAAACTCAAATTATGGCTTGGTATATACCTATTTTCAACCTGATTTAACATCTCAGTGGGATACTTCCGCTGATCTTCGAAATAATCTTTAGAAGCAGAAGATATGTAATCATTGCTTGGGTACACACGCTCCTCTCCCTGGAAGAGAAATACCATGTGATTATTGATTTCAAGCACTTTATCATGCTTCATTGTTAAGATACCGCTGTGTGCTAGATATCGTCTTCTAGATTTACATCTTAGAAGATCTTGGTATGATATATTAGCTATCTCCTTTATAAACTCGCTCTCAGTTGGTATAAAGATTGTATGCTGTTCGTGGGTAATAGTCCCTCCTTCCTTACCCCCATTAATGATATCCAGAAGATTCCTCAGGTACATGCCATCTGAGGAAATCACGAAATCACGTTAAAAATATATTTCAAAGATAAATCTCTTAAATCTCTATATGTTATCCCTGGATCTTAGCGTATATAAAATTACTTTTAGTTTAACATAATAAATTTGCTATCAACTATGTTAGTTTTTAATCACGCATCCTATCTGTCACATGGTATTTCTCATAAATATAATGATTAAAAAGTATTTCCCCAGAAGATGATCTCAAACCTTGGTTATTGTTCCTTGTATCTTCGCCTGACATGTTCACTGCTTGGATATTACTCGTGTATTTTCTCTTGACATGTTAACCTCTTGGTTATTGTTCTGGGTATCCTCTCCTGGCATGCTTACATGGGAAAATAAATAACATTTAAAGTATAAGTATATCATTGAAATCTTTAAAATTTCGATGATTCAAATTAAGAAAAAAAATAAAGAGAAGCGTACTTTGGGAATTCTTGTAAGCTCTGACTTGCAAAAGTGTCTTCGATATATGTTCTGTGTAAGCAATCGTGTATTCTATATATAGTTTTCAAAGAATCTTGTTAAGGGAATAAGTGTTTGCATAGAATTAGAATTCCATTAATTTTCCGAAAAAGTAAATCAGTGTCCCAAAATAACTCAATTTCGTATTAGTTTTCCTATACTCAGTGTAACTCAATATTGTTTTCCCGACTATTATAGTAATGTATTTTATATTTAGTCTAACTCAAATTAGGATAGGATTCCGAAATCGGTTATAGAATCTGTTATGTCTGAGCTTTAAAATTGGGCCGTGAATAATGAGCTTAGAAATTGGTAGGAATCACCTTAGTTTTATTTTTACTTAGAAATTGTTTTCAATGCTTTGTTATTTGGGAATCATTTTAGTTATCCAGGCAATAACACTTCTTCGTAGAGATTATGAGTTATTGACTGCTCATTCCTATCTCAGTTCTACCACAATCAATATGATCATATTTTTTCCCTAATACCAACATTTAAAAATACCTTCATTCATGTTACACATGGATATACTGATGAGAAAACAAAAATTTTTATGGGAAAAAACAAAAATTTAAAAATACCTTCATTCCTCAGATCTATTTTATGGGAAAAAACTCCTATTTTTATGCTTTCTGTATATCTGTTCCGTCATTTGTTTTTTGAAATCACATCGGTGTCTATTTCTCTCAGTACTTTTTTAGAACATTAATCGGAAAACAAAAATTGTTGACTCTTTTAATGCCGTAGAGTTGTCTCTTTAGTTCTTCTGCATTTGGCCCTTGGTCAGATCCCGGGTCTTCTTTGAAAGTATCTTGCAGCAAATATGACTCGAGCATTCTACTGTCGCGTGTCAATAGATAGGCTTCTGAATTTTTAATTGAATTATGTATTTCTTCATTGCTATTTAGTGTTAGAATCATAAAACTCAATTGGATTGTAATGCTTCATTTCGTAGTAGTGATGCTTGTAATCCAAAAATATTTTCAATTCCTTTTCGTCATCGTAATACTTCGTCGAGAGCATGCAGAGTTTAAACATGGTAGTGTTGTTGTAGATGTGATAATTGAGAGGAGACAATGCAGTCTGAACTTTTGTTTGTTGGTCATTCAATGTACCTTATCTTTTCTATATGGCTCTATCTCTAGAGTCAACTGCTAGAATAGTTGTTCTTTAATGGAAATCTAATGCTAATAGTCTAGTAATAATTCCTTTTTTGTACTACAGGCTAATAAAGAAATCAGTGTTATTTCCATATTTCGTCGAGAGCATGCAGAGTTTAAACATGGTAGTGTTGTTGTAGATGTGATAATTGAGAGGAGACAATGCGATCTAAACTTTTGTTTGTTGGTCATTCAATGTACCTTATCCTTTCTATATGGCTCGACTCTGTGAGTCAACTGCTAGAATAGTTATTCTTTAATGGAAATCTAATGCTAATAGTCTAGTACTACTTAGAGTCAACTGCTATTGCATGTATCCTAATTTAATAGACCAAACAGTTGAAACGTAAGGCAATAACAATGCCACCGCAAATTTAAAACTTCAAAGTTTGCATTTATGTTTCTTTTATTTTATTAACTCCCACCCAACGAAAAAGAAACCTCTATTTAAGAGTGTTCTCTACATGTGTTTCATCATCGAGATAAAGTACCATGTTCATTTCGGGTTTTGTCAATGTACTACATCCCTTTAAAACAATTTTTGTTATTCATTCCTGTTCAAACGATTAGGGGTTCGTCTTGTGTACTTTCATCAATTTCATATTTCTTTGTTGTTTAAATGCAGGATGTCCACTCATTCGTAGCACCTTGTTTATTTTAAGATGGAAATCCCAGTTAAACAACAAAGAAGATGAATTTTGATCCTTGGGTTTTTGTTTTAGTCATTATATGAAATATATTCAGTTAGAGATTATCTGGATTTTTCAATACAGATGTGTTTTCAGTGGAGAATCAGCGGTCTTTAAGAGGTTTTGGTTCAGGTTAGAATGGAAGAAAGATTGTGTAGAAGCAATCGCGCAATTGCGTTGATGAAGGATGCGATTTCCATGTTCCTACTCTTGGATTCTCCAATGTAGTTTGGGTTGATTTTTCTATTTAGAAATATTAGCATGCCTACTTTGAGTCTGACAATATGGTCTGGTACGTGGTGCAACTCTAAGTTGTTTAAAAATTCTTGATGTAATCAGAATGGCCTTGATAACTCTGTCCCTGCTTAGGCATTCATGTTCTTCATGTTCTCTGTTAGTTATCATAGGGTACCCTTCCTGGTTTCTTAGCAGCGTGTCACAGTAAATTAAGAGACTTGAAGATTTTTCATTAAAATTATAAGGGTATTATTAAAATTTAAGAAAACAGAAAGAGCTACAAAAATTTAAGAAAACAGAAACAACTATTAAAATTTAAACAGAAAGAACTATTAAATTTTTACTAAGTAGTAAAATCTTCGTAGTCACTATTTTCCGGATCACGGGGTTCAGTTGAAAAGGTTCCTCCATATTTGTATTCATCGATTCTTTTGTTACTCCAAATAATGCCTATGTTGGTTTTTTACTGCTGTGTCAGATATTTTTTGAACTCCTCCATTCGTTGTTCCTGTTTCTTACCATAATTTTTTGACATTTCTCTGCTCCATTCTAATCCTAGTTCTGTCTCGCAGGCCATGATATCTCGGTCATTCTCAATTTCTTGTCGGAACTGATGGCGTATAAATCTAGTCATCTCCTCGTCGATCAAACTTAATATTTTTTTCTCGAAAACTATAGTTGAAAAGCAAAAATTGTTCAGCCTTTGTGCATTATAGGTAAGGAATTTAAATTTATTACTCCTTTGATTCTTCATTGCATGGGTAATCACCATGGTTACGGAGAAGTTTAATCTAGGAATCAATTGCTGATATGGAAAAAAAAAAGTTGTTATTAATTGCATAGAAAAGAGATGTATTAATGGTATTTAATTAAGGTAAATTGTGTTTCCATATAATAATAAAATCGGTGTTCTGGAATATCTTTTCTAAATCCATCCTAACTCAATTTTTGTTCTGGAATAGCTTTCCTAAATCCATCCTAACTCAATTAAATAATATACCTAATTGAAGCTGGATTTTGAATTGAATTGTTGCGCATTGGTACTAAAATTGAATCGAGTGCAATAATCTCCCAATTATATGATATAGGAAAAAAAGTGACGCATTGTAATGAAAAAAGGATCAAACACGTACCATAGTTCATCTGGGTAACCAATTTGTATAAAACCAAGCAACTCGAGCCTATTAAGGAAAAGCCAACGTCGGTGCCAAGGGAAAGCCAACGTCGGTGCAAAGTAAATATACGCTTTCCCTATGACTTTCAAGTACTCTTATACAGGAGATAGTCTTATATAAGAGCTGATAAACTTTAAATTAAGAATCCTAGTTATATTTGTATTATGGAATTTTAAATATTTAGGAATCATGGTTTTGTTTCTTTACATAGATTTTGAATTCTTGGTTTGCAAGAAAAAAGTCGTTAAGAAACCGATTTATGGTATATATTCTTGGTTCGCCGCACTATGGTAACTGATGATCTACTTGAGTGGTTATTTATCGACCTACTTCCATTTAAGTCTACTTCAATAAAAATGTGGTACGTAATAAGATTTGGTACCGCAGGAAGAACCATGTTAGAGCAACTGCAGTGGTGCGAGTATAACTAAAGACCAAAGAGGGAAAAAAAGACCAAAATTTGGGTTTAGTCTGTGCCGTGACACAGCGGTAGAAGACTAAATTTAGTGGGGCGTAAATTATAAGTTCGCCTGGTGTGGGGCGTAAACTTTAAGTTGGCCTGGTTTTGGGGCGAACATTATTTCAACGCTTGACTATATTTGGGTTTAGTCTTTGGTCCCCGACCAAATATAATCGCCCACTGTTGATTTAGTCTGGGATTTGGTCGATGGTCCGTCCCGCCACGCCTGGTTTAGAGACCAAATAAATGGGTTTAGTCGCCCACTGCAGTTGCTCTTAGAGTAGTTACACCTAAAATGGGTACAACTATAGGGTCCCTCAGCCATATGTGGGAATTGAATCCACGACTACATGGTTGAAGCCCATGCGCTCGTCCAGCTGAGCTAAGATGGTAATGTATCCGATGAATGACGATCTTCAATCCTTGCATGTTTACTATTACATCTCGGAATGTGAATCTTGGTATTGATATCTTCCTTTTAGACTGATCTCCACCTAGAATATCAGCTCCAATCAGTTTTTCTGTTAAAACTGTGATTAGAAGAGGTTGGGTAGGATGAATTTCCTTGAGCTGATTTTTTCTTTTCAAAAACCGTAGGACGTGTGTCTCCTAATTGTATTTCTTTTATGGGTAATACTCATGCATGGAACTTGTTTTCTGTGTAACTCTATAGGCCTAAATAACGGATGATTTGTAATCGAACACATACTATTAGTCGTAATCTAACAAATATTTCCATGGAAATAGTTCGAACATTAATTGAAAGAAATAGTTTGAACATTAATTGAAAATAATAAGAACTTGAAATAGTAAAATTTGTCTCTCAAAGTTACTATAAGAAAAAAAAATGGCCTCCTAATAAAGATTTTTTTTTTTTTTTGTTGAAAGAGCTAATAAAGAAATCAATGCAAAATTACTATAGCATAGTTAATAAGTTGTTTAAACATATTGATGCTTTCTCTGATTAGTAATTATTATTAGATCGACTAATAATATTTGTTGCTAAGATAGTTGGAGTTGTTCCATTCCCCCCCTGCAACGGTTGTTCCGTGTCACTTGAAGTTTCTTCCGAATGATAATCATGGATTGGTTGTTTTCTTATAGAGGCTCGTGTTATCTGTGACATGCAAAAAAAAAAAAGGAAAGAATTCAGTGTTTTTTTTTTTTTTTTTTTTTTTATGTTCTTCTTGTTGTTAGAAAAAATAATAATACCTTCATCGTTTTTCCCGTGGCATCTATTTTCATAATTTCTTTTGCTTCAAAAGACATGATTCCCCATGTGAGTTTTGCCACTTCCACGCGAAAGACACACACATAGCCCTTTATTCTGCTTGTTACCTTCTTTCTAAATTTTCTTTGGTTTCCCTGCAATTAGGGTTTGATTGTTGTTATCTAATATGGTTCCCGTTAGCATAAATATTGATTTTTTAAGGCATTACCTTATTTTCTGCTGGCAATTTTTGAACGTCGTTAAATGTTAACCCATTAATTCCTCGGCGTGTTGTCCGTGTACTAATATTTCAGCCATGCTGTGTTGTCCCTGACTTGGAGTCTTATCAGCAATCTGCAGATTAGGAATATTAATATGTTCGTTATCTAAAAAAACACCTCAATCTGTAGGTCAGGAATATTAAAAATTATAAAATTACCTTGTTTTTGGAGAAGAAATTTGTTCATTGCAGTTTGAACACCAGCTCAAATCATCAATTGTTTGGTATCTTTAAATCGCATCTTGGGCAAGCATAGTAAAACCATTCTTGTCTTCTTTTAAGACGTACGATTGTTGCACTGATCTTTATCGAGTAGCGCTGTGTTCATGGAAACAATTAAACTACTTATGTAATGATATAGATCATATGAGCATGTATACAATATTATTTGAGACCGAGCTTACCTTATTTTTACCGTACAGTTCTTGTTTTTCCAGATAAGTTGATGCCTTGATTATGCTCATTCTATTTCTCTTTATGATTCGATCTGACATCTTTTGTTTTTCCTTGTACAAAGTATATGTTATGAGCTTGTCTCTTTTCCCTGCATATAAATATTGTTTTTATAAACACCATTAGTACTGTTTTTATAACAATATTGCTAAGGCTAAAGAATAATTATCTAGAACCTTGATCAGAGCTTTCGGTTTCTCGTAGGACATGTTATCCCGTAGGTAATATCCAAATTCTATGTCAAGCACTACACTTTTAAGTTTTAATTTGTTGAGTTAAAAAGAAGAAGAAGAAGAATTGTACCTTGTTAAAACTATCGTCGAGATCCTGTGTCTGGTCTTGCAAAAGAGTCTTGGGTTGATGCTCTGTATATGGGATCGTGTAAGCTATATATATATAGGTCATACAAACCTTGTTAAGGAAAACAGTATTTCCATAGAAATCAACTTGTACTCAATTCCCATTCCCAATAAGGAAATCGTGTGTCCTATATACGAACAGTTTAACTTGTATTATCTTTCCTAAATCCATCAAAACTCTAACTTGTTCTTTTTTTTTTCCGGCCCACTAAGGACAGCACACCCCCCACTTTCAAGAGCACCTCTGTATCGACTGAGAATATGTTCTAGTCGGTGGAACCGGTGAACCACGCGAGATGGTTAGATGCGTGGGGCAGAGGGCTCGTAGTACTCCATTTGATCCAGCCTCGGAATCACCTACTCAAGGGACAGGCCTGACGGCAGGCGGTGTACTCTTTCAGGGAAGAAGGGGCCTAAAAACGGCATATGCCGTACACTTGAGTGACAAAGGAAAGAGCGAGATGGTAGGCCTCAAAAGGTATATAAATTTTAGCCTACATGTTATAATCCGCAAGTGCACGGCGTCTATCGGAGACGCGGCAAGTACGGGTCGATCCCACAAGGACTTGTGGTGCTCGATATTGATCTAAGGCTGCTCTCTTGAGTTTCAAGTGGTAACAAATGACAACAAGGGGGTTTTACAGATATTTGGTTGCCGAAACGACTGAGATTGAGAAGTGACACTAAACTAAGGTAACTAAATAAATTATAACTAATTGGAAGCGACCAGGATTGTTAGATTACACCTCATACCCCTGTGCTAAGGCAAAACACACTCCATTCATGTCTTGTGCCTCCCTTTGAAGGCCTCAGGTAAAGAAATTACTTAGCAAACTCTCCTAATTTACTCCTAGTATAGCTTGTCTTTTCACAGTACAAACTATCACAAGCTTAATTGGTTTGTTAGCTAATTAATTACTTCTAAGGTAATTCAGCTGATTTCACTAACTTACTCCTAGCATAGCCTGTCTTCTTACAAAGTACAAACTATCACAAGTTTGTTAGATTCATACAACATACAATCACTCAATTCAATTCATAACAGCAAGAACACAAATTTTGATATGAGTTACTCAGCATAGGAACAGGGGTTTCATCAAACACCCTGGCTGATAAAATTAAAACATAATTGGAACAAATTAAACTACAAATTAACACTACAACTAAACCTAAGTGATGTTTGACAGCCTGTGCATCAACCTAACAAACACAAACACCTTCTATTTATACATCTCCAAAATATCTCAAACCCTAATTTCTTTCAAAACAGAAATTAAAACACAAACACTCTCACCCATGCTATCTCGACTCTGCTTGTCGATTCGGCTCGAGCCGATGCGTGCTTCCTATGCTCGAGAAACCCTAACCCTAGCCCTCTTCTCTTTCTATTTCTCACTTAGTCTCTAGGGCAGAAACTATGAGGGAAATAGAGGGAGGCGGAGAGGTGGTTCTGTTGCGACTGCTGGTGTTGTCGGGTGGGCTGTGGGGGGCTGTACTCGGAGAGGACTGAGGTGGTGGCGCTCTGCCATGGTCGGGACATGAAGGGTTTTGCGAAAGCGAGCTCTGTCGGTGGAGAGGAGGAGAAATGAATTAGGTTTTGGTGAAGGGGGGTTATATAGGTGTTGTGGTGTTGAGCGGGTGCATCAGAGAAATGATGAGACTAGCCTAGCGAGCGTTGGATGAAGCTGGTGCGATCTGAACGGCTCAGGGAGGTAAGCGGTTTTGGCTTGATCTAGTGTTGCACGGGAGCAGCGATCTATGATGCACGTGGAGGCAGCGACCATTGGATGTGGAAGATAGAGATCTCAACGGCTTGGAGTGTATGGGCTCGGATCCGGGTCATGGGTAGCTCTAGCCCAAGTCTTCCTTGTTGGGTTGCAACTGTTTTGCGCGCGTTTTGGCTATCCGCTCCATAGATGTTTGACTCTAATTCTTCGCTCTTTAGCTCCTCAGTTTCTCCGGACTTTATTTATTACCTAAAAACACAAAATTAATTAATACAAATATTTATTCTTGAAAACAAGGAAAATACAGAATATGGGATAATATCTGATTTATGAGCACAAAAGATGAGTAAAATGCCAATAAAAAGGTGTATAAATATGCACTATTTGGCACTCATCAAATACCCCCAAACCTGAATTTTTACTTGTCCTCAAGTGAAACAGAAAATAAGAAATCCTAACTATACCCCTGTCGCAGGTCTCTCGAATGCATTTAGCGTATGCACTAAGCCTTTAAACCCCTAGGTGTCCCTAGTGGACGAGTTGTAGTCTCGTGAGGGTTTACCAGAGGTGTACCCACAAAACCTTCTCCAACTTCGTAGTGTAAAAGAGTCTCAAGCTTCCAAGAAGCTATGAGGACATAGAGTTTCTGCATGCTAGTAACATGAAGTTAGAACTATCGAAGAACGCATTCTCATCCTTAAGTGTTGAGCGAGAAGTAACCATACCATATGAAAGAATTCGGATTCGATTGTGATCATAAGTCTCAACTTCTGCCTCACCATTAGGGTTTTATGATAATTGCACTCGAAAAGATCGCTTTTTTAGTTTCTCATGTGTGCAGGTAAGAATAAAGAGAGAAATCCTGCACACGTTGTAGGTAAGAAGGATAACCTTCCAAATAAAATCTGGAGACTCCACAGAGGTGTGGACAAAAGAATCTTTTTCTCGATGATCTCTAAGAAAGGAAATCAACCATTAGCAAGGGTGGGAGTACTCACTCACTTCTCACCCGATCGGCAATTAATATCACTCTCTCATAAGAAACCATAGAAACGTCTTCAATCTTCGGTCTTCGGTCTTCAAATGTTGATGACGAACTTCTAAACTTCACTAAACTTGACAATTTTTTAACTTTTCTACTCAAATTCCTTGTTGTTTGGATTTTTCTTTTTGAACTCTTCTTTACCATGGTGGTAGCAAAAAATAAGAAAATAAACTACAATATTTTTTTGACTTTTGATTTTTTTTTTTTTTTTTTTTTTTTTTTATAATAAGTGAAAATAAAAATAAAATAAAAATACAAATAGTGAAACAACTAACTCCATGGACAAAGGACTTTATCACTCAATTTTTCCACAACTTGTATTGTCTTGATTTTATAAATTTTATTAATTCTCATCCTATTTTCTTTTCTTTGTTGCACATAAACCTTGGACTATATCAATTTTTTCTTTCCATATTCCGATTACGCTCCGGTTCTTTGACGATGATGTGTTTCTATGGGTCTTGCTGATTGAGAGAGAGAATGATGCTAACTACAAATCGGTATTTAGAAGGAGTTTTCATCTTTAGACGTCACCCTCATGATTGACAAAAACTAGCACTCAAGAGATCAAAAGTAGTGCTGAAATTGGTGCGAAGTTGGGTAGCTCACCATTCCTACCCGGAATTTACGTACGGTGACACACACTCTAACAGCTTTTCTAGAAAGTTGCAAAAAATTTGAAGGTTGGTACCTCGCTTGATGTAAAATGGGTAGTCTCCACTATGGTTGATCACAATTCTACTACCGAATATCTAAACAGCACCTAATTCGCCCTCCGGTGTGGTTAAATCCAACTTTAACGCTCTAATCAACTAAGGAACCCGATTGCGTTCTCCGGTACTTCTAAGTTCTGTTATTTCGGTCAGACTCTCTATGTAAACATAGCTAGAAGCATGCTAGTGACTCTAAAATCTCTAAAAGTTGGAGGTTTTTACAAAAAGAGTTTTTGAATTTTTTTTTTTTTTTTTTTTTTTTGAAAATAAAAGATAAAATAAAAGGCTAAAAACTCTAAATGCAAATGCACCCCCAAACTTAAATCAAACATTGTCCTCAATGTGTCTTCATATAGAAAAAAAATTTAAACAGTCACATACCGAGAGAACTATGCTGATAAGAGAAAAGGGAAGAGATTACCGGATGTCGGAGCGAGGTTTGAGCTTCACTAGTCAAGGCTAGAATCCAACATTCTCAACGGAGATCATATCGGATTAGCACAATAAATGTACAAGAAGACTCAACCGATCAAGAAAAGAAAATTTAACAAGTCCTAAAAGTTGAGGGGTAACCCAAAAAAATAATGTACAGAAACATCAACATGAAAATGGGATTTGGTTTATGTGGGAATTTGGTTGGTTGGGATTTCATTTGGTTTGTTGGGAAAGTTTGGTTTATTTGGGAGGCCCAGGTTGCTGTTGGCTCAATTTGGTTTGTTTGGGATTTGCTGTTTGAAGCCCAGAATTTGTGAAAAAGTGCAGCCCAGATTGAATGGTTGGGGCAGAGCCCAGTTCAAATGCGGCCCAGATTGATGTGATGTGGGCTCAGTTTTTCTGCACGGCCCTGCTATATGTGCACAGTCTAGTTTGATTAGAGCTCAATAGTTATGCAAATTGGTTGTCAAGCACAGGCTTGAGTGCACAGGTACTGCACAAGAAGGTAACAATTTGCACAGGTTGGTGAAAGAACATACAACTTGTGCAGGGCAGGTTTAAGCCCAATGTGCTTAGAGCAACACAGAGCACACAGCACAGGGTAGTGAGCATGCAATGGGCTTGGCAACTGACTGGCTCAACAGTCAACCAGGGTATCACACAGATTTGCGGCTAATCAGCACAGGTAGGCATACACATTGCAGTTCAGGGTATCATGAGGTTAATAGCTCAGTACAATGTGGTTTTAGATTTCACAGATGTAGCAATTCAGCAAACACACAATGCTAGCACAATCACATCAAGCTTAGTGAGGTCAGTTGAGCTCAAAACTTGGGGCTTATGCACAAGTCGCAGCAGATGCAGGGGTCTGGCACAACTTGGCTCACCAGGGCAGATGGGTTATGCACAGGCTATGCTTACGACTCAGACCTCAGATTGCACAAATTTCAGATATTGCAAGGTTGAACAATGCTTAGCACAGTGACTGGCTGGAGAGGCTCAACAGAATCTGTGGATTTGAGCACAGCTCAGAGGTATGCTCAGGCCACACAGGTATGCTCAGGCCACACAATACTTGGTTCAACACAGTGGTGGCTCCCAGGTATGCTCTGAGGCTCAACAGCTTCAGGGGCTGGAGCTCAGGGCAGATTGTTATGCTCAGGGTCTGCAAAATGGTTATGCTCTGGTGATGGCAATAAGTTTTTAAGCACAGGCCTTGGGTATCTTGTAACTCAAACTCAGCTTCAGGGGGCTGGAGTACAAGGCAAATGGCTCTAAGGGTTATAGCACATGACTCAGGAGTGACAGAGTCAACAGGCCATGCATAAATGAGGATGACAGCAAACTTGGTTAACCAAGTTGCAGCTCAGTCTCACAGCATCAGGGGCTGGGACTGAGCACAGGTGCTGTTAAAACCAAGGATTTAATGCACAAATCACACAGGGGCAAAAGATCTCAGCTAACACAGTTTTGTTTCAAAAGTCACAGAGCCAAGCACAAATCTCAGAGTTTCCCGGGGGTTGGATGATTTAGCACTGGTTCAGGGTTCAATGGGTCTCATGAGTTTGCAGCAGATGAACAGATTAGCAGATGTACAAGGTGTCAACAGACCTAGCAAGGTAGCTAAATTATCATGCAAGGCACCCACACAATTCAACACAAAATCAGAGCATCATTAACTAGCAGGGCATGCTCACAGGTTTATGCTCAGGCCTTGGGTGCACAGGTTGTAGATGTCAATAGGGTCAGTTGACCCTTCTTTTCACAAATTTGTGCACCGCAATTTGCAGGGCAGCTAGTCTATGGTTCACAGGGCACACAGGCATACAGGGGAAGTTTAGGCTTACCTCAAGAACTGGGATATTCTTGGGTTGGCTCAGCTGCACCACAGCACAGGTAAGGAACAGCACAGCCTGAGCACAGCTGGCACCACAAGTACCTGCGGCTCAACAAAAGTTTTAATACTCTGCAATGTGCAAGTTAAAGCAAAGAAAGTGGAACTCAGCACAGCAGCTGATGCAGCTGAGCTATTGACAGCTCAAGCCACAGAGAGAAAGATGCACAATGCAAACATGTTATGCAAGCCAAGAAGTACTAAGAGCATGCAGATATGCAGATATGCACTCAACTAAGATATAATTAACAATGAGTAATGCAATATGCAGATAAAGAAAACAAAAGTGCAATGATATAATATGCAATGCAATGTAGACTAACTGAGATGCAATGAGGAATCAGGTGAGAATGCAGCTAATGCAAGAGAGAGAAAAAAAAAATTATCTAAAGTGCCATGGTAAAGTTACAATGCAGATGCAGGTGTATGGAATTACAAATTACAAGTTACACTAGGAGAATTACAGATGTTTGATGCAAATGCAGATGATTACAGCTAATACAGAGCTGAAGAAAGATGCTATAGAAGATGCTGAAATGCAATGATTGATGGGATATACAGGGGAACAAAAGTTACAGCTAAAAATAACAATGCAGAGAGAATATATACAAGGTTGGAAATCAGTGAAGCAAAGCCAATAGTCAACAGGGCACACGCCAAGTCCCCGGCAACGGCGCCAAAAACTTGGTAGGCCTCAAAAGGTATATAAATTTTAGCCTACATGTTATAATCCGCAAGTGCACGGCGTCTATCGGAGACGCGGCAAGTAAGGGTCGATCCCACAAGGACTTGTGGTGCTCTGATATTGATCTAAGGCTGCTCTACTGAGTTTCAAGTGGTAACAAATGACAACAGGGGGGTTTTACAGATATTTGGTTGCCGAAACGACTGAGATTGAGAAGTGACACTAAACTAAGGTAACTAAATAAATTATAACTAATTGGAAGCGACCAGGATTGTTAGATTACACCTCATACCCCTGTGCTAAGGCAAAACACACTCCATTCATGTCTTGTGCCTCCCTTTGAAGGCCTCAGGTAAAGAAATTACTTAGCAAACTCTCCTAATTTACTCCTAGTATAGCTTGTCTTTTCACAGTACAAACTATCACAAGCTTAATTGGTTTGTTAGCTAATTAATTACTTCTAAGGTAATTCAGTGATTTCACTAACTTACTCCTAGCATAGCCTGTCTTCTTACAAGTACAAACTATCACAAGTTTGTTAGATTCATACAACATACAATCACTCAATTCAATTCATAACAAAGAAGAACACAAATTTTGATATGAGTTACTCAGCATAGGAACAGGGGTTTCATCAAACACCCTGGCTGATAAAATTAAAACATAATTGGAACAAATTAAACTACAAATTAACACTACAACTAAACCTAAGTGATGCTGGCTAGCCCAGGCATCAACCCTAACAAACACAAACACCTTCTATTTATACATCTCCAAAATATCTCAAACCCTAATTTCTTTCAAAACAGAAATTAAAACACAAACACTCTCACCCATGCTATCTGACTCTGCTTTGTCGATTCGGCTCGAGCCGATGCGTGCTTCCTATGCTCGAGAAACCCTAACCCTAGCCCTCTTCTCTTTCTATTTCTCACTTAGTCTCTAGGGAAGAAACTATGAGGGAAATAGAGAGAGGCGGAGAGGTGGTTCTGTTGCGACCTTTGGTGTTGTCGGTGGCTGTGGCAGCGGCCGTGCTCAGAGAGGACGGAGGTGGTGGCGCTCTGCCATGGTCGGGACAGAAGGGTTTTGCAGAGCAGAGCTCTGTCGGGTGGAGAGGAGGAGAAATGAATTAGGTTTTGGTGAAGGGGGGTTATATAGGTGTTGTGGTGTTGAGCGGGTGCATCAGAGAAATGATGAGACTAGCCTAGCGAGCGTTGGATGAAGCCAAAAGATCCGAACGGCTCAGGGAGGTAAGCGGTTTTGGCTTGATCTAGTGTTGCACGGGAGCAGCGATCTATGATGCACGTGGAGGCAGCGACCATTGGATGTGGAAGATAGAGATCTCAACGGCTTGGAGTGTATGGGCTCGGATCCGGGTCATGGGTAGCTCTAGCCCAAGTCTTCCTTGTTGGGTTGCAACTGTTTTGCGCGCGGGCTTTGGCTATCCGCTCCATAGATGTTTGACTCCAATTCTTCGCTCTTTAGCTCCTCGAGTTTCTCCGGACTTTATTTATTACCTAAAACACAAAATTAATTAATACAAATATTTATTCTTGAAAACAAGGAAAATACAGAATATGGGATAATATCTGATTTATGAGCACAAAAGATGAGTAAAATGCCAATAAAAAGGTGTATAAATATGCACTATTTGACACTCATCACGAGACCTAAGCATTTTTCTGTGAGAGAAGGAGTGGGATTGTCCTGTTCCTTTATTGCATCTGTAGCGAGGATGTTGAACCCTGCTCTTTCAAGACAATTGTTCGGATACATTTTGGTTTTCTTACCATTATACATTGTCAGGAACGCGATGAGTATTTTATTTATATATATGCATAAAAACAATTACGATATCCCAAAGGCTAAAGAATGATTATCGCAAACCCTGGCTAGTACTTTCAGTATTCTTGCCGTACATATTTTCCTATAGATAAGAGCAATAAGTTTAATTACACAACATAAGCATAAATTATATGAGATAAAAAGAAGAAGAAGAAAATTACCTTCTAGAGAGTGTTGGTTTGATTCATTTTCATTTTATTCCATTTAGAATATCTATTGTTCCATTTTATTACCGGAAATATTTTAACCATTTTATAGATGGTTTTGATACATTTACCAAACCATTAAACCTTTTATTTTCGTGTTGAACAATTTTCATAAAGAAATATGATAGACACTTTGGTGTACTGAATTGCTGACTGCTGTAATAATTTCTATTATGATGTCCTTTGTTGGTCCAAGATGTTGTCTATGTTTGCTCTGTGACTTAGATTTTTTTTTTAATCGTTTTATGCTTTGTGTTTGTTTTGTATTGTATTCTATGTGTTTTTTTTTTCTGGTTTTTCGAATGGAAATCTGACCATACTAATATATTGAGTAGATTATGCTCTCTGGAATAATAAGCACATTTTACACACGATTGGGATAGCTAATTGTAATATCAATTTCATAATACTTTAAAAATAAAAAAAACAATTTTTTAATCTAATTGTAAAAGATTAATTAATAAAAAAAAAATAGGGCCTTAACCTAATTGTAAAAGCCAGTTCTCAAAACAATAATAAGATCATCGAACCTTCCTATTACCAAAGAAATAATTATAGCTAAATAATCCACCGAATAGTTTCTATGAAACCACTGCCAAATAATTTTTAGAAAAATATTTAGTATCCTAGTTCGCAAGGGTCAGCTTGATCCTCCTCCACAGGGATCCCAGAGGAGGGAACGTCACCACTAACAACTTCACTCCAATCGAATAAAGGTCGTGGCATATCTTTGAAATCTTCAAGAGACCTATCAAATTTACGCAGTTGTTTGCTCAGAAGATACAGACCAAAATCAAGTATTTGATCTTCAGTTGGCTCCTTGATATTATACTCCACTCTCAATTTAAAATCCAGATCATTACACATGTTGAGTTTAAACTCTAACCATAGAACGGCGGGCTGAATCACATCACAGTGACATAGAATAGTTTGAAAAAGATTTCTTAGCGGAGCTCCAGTTATCACCTTCATTGCCTCCTGTAAACACTCAAACCATTCTTTATCTTCGACTGAAAATCCAGAGACATCAATAACATCATACTTATCAGATTATCAAAATCATTGGAGTTGTTAAAGAAACACTATAGAAACACGGTATCTCAAAAAAATTGTTCATGTAAAACAATTTAAAGAACTGATTTTTCTGATGAAGCAAGTTAATTTTTGTTAGTAGGAATTCTTAACATGAATAAGAATCTGTATTAATGTTGTGTTAGTAGGTTCACCATCCATACTTATCAGATTATCAAAATTCACGTATCCTTGTAACACAATAAGATTGGTGTAATCTTGAGACTGTTCTAATGATGGTTGATTATTTTTTAGGTATTTATCTATATCCAGAAAAAAGTATTTTGCAAGAAGATGATCTCAAACCTTGGTTATTGGTATCCATATCATCTCCTGACATGTTCACTTCAATGGTGGCTTTTTCATGACCTCTGTAGAGATAACCATGCATGTATCGAATCGTTGATCTCCTGTTGGCTTGAACTTGGTCCATTATCTATATGCATGAGAGAAAGAATAATCTCAAACCTTAGTTAAAACTAATATTAACAAAACCTTATTAAGAGAAGCGTACCTTGGAAATTCTTCTACATGCAGTCCTGCAAAAGTATATTTGATTTATTTTATGTGTAGGCGATCGTTTGTCCTATATATATATATAGTTTTCAAAGATCCTTGTTAAGTAAATCAGTGTTTATATAGAATTAAAATTCCATTAATTTTCCCAAGAAGGAAATCCCTTCATAGAATAACTCGTATTTCTATAAATTCCCAGAAAGAAAATCACTTCATAGAATAATTCTGATTTCTAGAAAAATTACAAACCTTAAAATAACTCTGGTATCCTATATGTCTATGTTTTCCTGAAATAACTAAACTTGTATTAGTTTTCCTTATCCACCTAATCTAATTTTGTTATTTTTATCCGACTGCGTAAGACAATACACATGGGGTTGCTTGGATTTGTGCCCTCTAGTTTGGATTTCTGCGTTTGGATTAACAGTTCCGATGACTAACATTAGAGGTGTAAAACGTGCCGGCCCGGCACAGCTCAGCCCACGAAGTCACGTGTGTAGCGTGCTGTGCTGTGCCATAAACATTATACATGAAGACCATATTATTATGAATTGTTTTTCCTCGAACACTTTTCACCCCGATATTACAAATTAAAAACAACAACTTCTTGTAAGATACCGACAAACATATTTTATATATTTTGTTATTTGCATAATGTTGTTTTTTCCCAATACTACTTTCGAAACTTGATACATTAATCATTTTTCTTCCTTGGTGGCTGGATTTATTATCCGTTGTTTTCAAATCCATGCAAGGAGCATCCATGCACAATATTCTTTTATCCGATTAAAAATTAGTTTATTAGGAAACATTGAACTAATACTTACGAACATAACCAAGCTAAAAGAAATGAAAGATTACACAGTATTTGTATTTGTTAAAGAGTTCATAACAATAGAGATCCAAAGAACATGGACCGATAAGGTTATATAATTGACATAAATAGATCTTTTTTCACATATATCTTAAATAAAAAACATAAGTATCTTCTACTCAAAACTCTAATATATCTGGTAAAAAATTAATTGAAATTGTCATTACCTAGTTTTGGATTTTAGTGTGTACATCTTTGATAATATGGTCAATCAATGGCATATTATCATATTTCTGTTGTGTATAAGTAATTTTTCGTATACTTATCTCCATCATTCTTGCTTGTTATAATTATCATATTATCATTTGCATGGGTTTTTCTCCCATGGAATTTGATATCCATTGGAAAAATCGTCCGGAGTAAACACTCCTTTGTCTAGGTATATCAGACATTCTGCAGATTCTTAGCCTTGATATTCTTAATCAGGCATGCATAGCAAACTGTTATTGGAAACTGGTGTCTTCTCAGAACCATTTTATGTGCATCAATGTATTTATCAGTTTCTACCCTTAATAAGTTTATCAATTTCCCAAATTTAATGCATGTCAACACCCTAGCTTGAATTACTGCACTCTGACAATTTGTGACAATTTTAACGTTGAATAGTTGTTGAAACGTTATTTTCGTTTTTACCAAGAAGGTCCAGTTATTTTTCTTAGGTTCCACAAATCATACGAAGTTATTTTCATAGTCGATGAAAGGTTGCTTAGAGTCTATGAATTTGTTGTTGCCGTTCGACTTTCTTTGACTCTTAAACCATCCATGTCATCCAAAGAAATTTCTTTAACGTTTGATTATGCATGTTGCAATTTGAAAGACTGCCGATTTCAGATCAAATCTATGATATTTAGAGGAATTGATATAGAATCATTATACACGAAGGTACTATATTAGAAACATCTTATTAAGAGAAAATCACAAAGAGAACACATAGAAAACTTATTACGGAATGAGCAACTTTAAAAAAAAAAATCCAACAGAATTCGCATCACTATGGCTCTGTAATTAACTTTCTTTGGACTATTGTAACTATTACATCGTTAAGGAACTAATTTGTCTAGACATATATGTTAGTCTACTTACCTTCACCTAATTAACAAAGGGTTTATTCATACTGTAATAGAATTTATGGTGAATAAGTGATCTATAAAACTTGAACCTTCGTCATTGCTTGCAATGTCTGTCACTTTCAATGAACTGTTGCTGTTTTTTTTTTCTCCCAGCGTTTTAGCTAGGCCAAGTACCTTTTACTACAAAGCTTAAGATCACCATGCACCTGCGCCACTTTAGCTAGACTGTTGGAAGTACATACCTGTGAAACCATATAATTATCAAAATTCCATGCGAGATCAGACAAACAATATTAAATCTAGATAATAAACATTAAATTACTTTAGTTTGAAGAGAAGAATCATGTAAATTTTGCTGATTTTGTTCCGCATTGAGCTGGCGTTTCCTACCCCTCTTAGAATTATCCTCTTTCTCATCCATTGCTGTATTTGGATCATTCAGAGAAGAATCATGTAAATTTATCTTATCTTCGAGCTCTGAATCCTGCAGAGAAAGGGATTTTTACATGTAAGAACGACTCATATTAAATAGTAGTGCTCCATTAACAACTGATTGTAAAGTTACCTTGTCTTCTGTATCAGCATCTGAATCGTCCAGGTCGTCTTCTGGCTTGAATACTTTTTGGACTGTAAAATTGTCTGATTGATTCTTTATATTATAATCCTGGACTACTAACTTGAAAACAAAGGTGCGGTGTTTGATTCGGTCGAACCATCCGCGTGCTTTTTCTCCCTTGTTTATCTGGAATTGAAAATAAATGTTATGGTTAGCATGGTTTAGAATACACTTATTAATCACCTTATCTGCAAGTGAGTTGTCTACTCTAATATTAATCACCTTATTGCATTGTTCCGGGTAATCTACATGTTCCTTTGTAGTGCATCTCATTATTTTTTGAGCAGTCTCTCCCATTACTGTGAATACTGCAGTACCTGTCTCATCTTTTACAGCTAAATTTAATCTGTACCTGTGTATATAACTGATGTGTTAGTAAGTATCGATGTATATAACTGAGCACCTAAGAGTATAAGCTATGGACCATTACCATCATCAAAAAACAAAAAAAAAAAAGAATTGTCTTGTGAATGGTGATTACTTATTTGTTAGCTTATATATGGTAAAGTGAAAATAAATAAGCTGGAAACCACATACCATAGAATCTAAGTAATGATGGGGAGCCAAAGTCTTGTTCTTACCATGGTATGTCTTTTTCAAAATCTCCTTTGCATTTTTCACACCAAGGTTTTCTGTCGTCATAATCTACCTTCTCCTTGCATATGCTGCATGCCATGTAGTACCATTCTTGGTTGCATAAGCCCAGTACACTTGCATCGCAGGTGAATGTGTTACCCTGATATTATTTGAAGCAGTACATATATTATGCTTTATTTATTAATATTCGGGATAAAAATATAACCAAAAACACGCATACCATAGTTTCAGTGTATTTTATCATGTCAGTTGCTTCCCGAATAGTCTTCTTATGTTCATTGGCATCATCCAGCTGTGGATTGTTGGTCATTGTCACTCCCTTGTCTCCGGATCTAAGCATGTGTAAAATTTTGTCGTTGTTTTAGCAGTTAAAAGAAGACATATAATACTTTTAATTCTTATTGACACTTACTTTGTCCCCAATTCATCGTCTTCCGGCACTTTTAGATTTATTAATACCTTAGAGGCACTGGTAGTAGACAATGCAAGTGTACCTGTTGCAAGGTATTAAATAAAATAAAAATTTGACAAATTTGAAATAGATGTGTTGTTTTTTTTTTCAAACGGATTACAAACCTTGAAATTAAACTTACAAACGTTCCAGTAATGATAACAGTTATTGGAGTATTTGTGTGTTCCTGTACATCATAATCATCTACAGATTCGGAACATTCACCCCACATGATGACTTTCATATCAGCCCCTCTATTTCAAGAACAGAAATTAGTCATATACTTGAAATTAGTTACATTCGATAATTGTTAGTTTATGGTTGCATACTGTTAGTTTATTTGTGTTCCATGTATGATGTGTTAACTTGCAGTTATTAGGAAGTTAAAAACCCCTTATTTAATTTGGTAATAATTTTTGTGTGACCTTTCAAGTAAGGGTTACCTACCTTGAATCTTGGATGATTATATCTCTTCTCTGAGCCTCTTCGGTTCCTGTTTGTCCACTTGAAATTAATCTTAGTAATACACAAACAGATTTCGATATTCCAATGGCATCTGCAAGTAGCAATTATGAGTATCTTATATTAGCTGTATGTAAATCACAAACGGTGTTCGGATCTTACTTAGATAGAACGTTTTGTCGTTCAGTTTTTTAGATATACTTTTGAAATCCACAAAATCATATTTGGGTTCAGGAAATCCCGGTTCGATGTCTAGTTGCTTTACTCTGGTGAACTTGTTAAACCACAGAACATGCTTATAGTTAACAATTCGGAATCTTCCTGTTGCTTCAGAGAGATTAAACCTTTCGATTGTATATAAATTTCCTTCCACCAGCTGGGTTTCGAATTCCTCTATTAGTTCCTTTGACACCTTTGCATGCATCTGGGTTTTCTGTGATTCGCAATAAACATAGTAGCTGAATACAATATATATATAATTCAAAAGATAAGTACAGGGCCATCGTTTTTTTGTTACCTTTTCATCCATTAAGTGCATATCCAGTCCGTAAACTTCTTTGGTCTTGCGGTTATCTGATTTCCAGATCTTTAAAACCTTTGCCTTGACAACCTTCTGATGAACTTGAGAAGGATGTAGGTCATTAAACATAGTATAATCCATTATTCCTGCTGTTCTTCCTGTAGATGATATTGCAGGCAAAAAAACGTAATTAATAAGTATCGCTGAATTATACATGCATTATTTATATGTAGAATAAGATTAGTCTAGCAGCAGTGTCATACCTTCGCTATTCCTTTGTGTATTTTCTCCAGACATGGTTACCTGTTTCAGCGTCCTTATGCGTGTTATATATATATATTTTTCAAATAATCCTTTTAAGGAAATCAGTGTTTCTATAGATATAAAAGTCTATTAACTTTCTGAAAAAGCAATAAGTATCCTGAAATAACTCGATGGTTAGTTTTGTATTTCAAGCAGAACATAAACAATATGTAGTTCAAGCAGATTTTTCACTTGTTTTTATTACCTTGTAAGGTAGTTCATGTTAGCGAACTTGGTTTAATTATTGAAACATGTTGTTTGGGATATTCATTGACTGATTTGAGTTACAGTTTGATATCCAAGGAATCAAGTAATGAACGAATTTGAACTATGGATATCCATTAATTTGAACGAATTTGGTAAAGCAATGAGTATAGTATGAAGGAAGCAGACTTTTGATATCCATTATAACATTCTTCATTCATTATAAAACTGGGTCTTAGCATGGCTGTGAGTATGCGAAAATTAACAAAACATTATAAAATTATCCACTCTGTCATTTTACGTTTTTTATTAGTTTCCATCCTTCCTCTCACAGTTGAATGATGCTCTTAGAATTTTAGTTTAGATCAGGAAAACTAATTATCAATCAAATGGAATATTTGGTTTTAAAGTATAAGTCATCTTTTTCTGTTGTTTCACCTGGGATTTCTACTTTTTGTGTTAATTGTAGGGGACTTTAATGAAAAGCAAAACAAATATGAAAAATAAAGTGTATTGATGAATCTAAAATAACTTGTGAATAATAACAAATATTTAAATTGTGAATAATAACCAAAAGAAATAAATTTAACAGTTCTTGAACTGCATTGGAAAACCTATTTGCCAATTCTTTTTTTGTTCATTAATTATAAGAAAATATGTTTCTAAGCTAACTAAATATATATAGTAACCATTGTAAGGAATCTCCACAGAGATGTCAAAACTCGAAGTGTTCTGACAAAATTCCACTTCACGGATTTGCTCCCTTATTGGAGACATAGCAGCAGTGGTGCTTGGTTCTATGGAAGGAAGTCAGTGTTCATGGAGGTAATATTCATACCAAAAAAATAATGTTCCTTGGCTCATCATCAAAGTGTTAACCATTCTTGTAAATCTATTTCATTCCACTACTTCTTTTCTTGATCTACCAGTCGATCTATAAGTGGTGAATTCTAATAAATTGAAATATAAGCTTATATGTTTCTATGTAATTATTCGGTGAGCATCATTGTTATGAATAATATGGAATTCCAAATAAAAGACTATGAATTAAAATTTTAAATTTGAATATGAAAACAAATTTGGATATCAAATTTCGAAGTCCGGTGAATATGTTTTAAACATCCTTGGCTTGATTTTCTTGGTGTAGCCGATCCTGTTATTGTTCATAATGATTACCATCTTCATGGGTTCTTTGCTCGTTCCTTTTGAGACCATCTGGAAAAAACGTCCTGGATAAATCTTGTCATTGTCAACGTATATTCCCATGTTGTTTAGAATTTGTGTTTTGCAATCTTCTGGTAAACATGCATAAGAAACTTTCACTGGAAACTGTCTTCTTTTAAGTGCAAATCCAGATGGACTTTCACTGGCAAATATACTACTTTCTTTGATTAAGAAAACCACTTTTCCAGCCATGTTGCCTGTTAGCACTTCGGCCTCAATTGAGGTTGACAAATCCTTAATCAAAAGTATGGTACCTTTGATAAGTTTTTCGCTCTCTACGTCTGCTAACAACATGATTGGCATACCAATTTTTAACCGTATTATATGGGAAGGGAATCCTGGGTATTCCAACTTATTTAGAACCTGCTGACGATGGTAATGCTTAACTCGATCATATCTTTCTTCATTGTTCTCATTTGAATCACTACTTAAATACGTATGTTCTTCTCCAGGTAAACGTGCCATCAAAAGATAATTGAGCTTTTCCACATTTTCTATTGTATTTGTAACAATAATTCTGTCTCTTAGATATTCTTGGTCGTTAACGTGATCTTGCAGGCTTGGGTATGTTGCTTGGATAATCGTATTTAGGAATTCCTCTTCGGTCCTTAAGCTCAACTTGAGCTTGCTCTATATCAGTAGTGACATTGTCTAGATTATTATTAACATATGTTAATAGTTGCAATACGGGCTGCTCTCTGGTTGTGCAATAACAAAAACAAAGATAGTATATATATTATATAATGAATATAGTTCAATAACAAATATAATGATATAGGTCAATCTTAGCTATTCCACAAATAACAAATGGTAAGTTCCACTATTCCTATTAGTTATGCGCATGATCATGAAGAATTTCAATCAAACTTTTAAAAATAATGGTAAAAGTTATGTACCTTGTTTTTTTTTTTTCTTGTATTGTGATGTATTTGTATTAGGGTTTGCGTCGACTGTAATGTTTTTCTTGTGTTTATTTGTTGCATTGTTGTTTTATATAGACGTATAGTTTTTATATAGATGCATTATTTACATGTAGAATAAGATTAGTCTAGCATCAGTGTCTTACCTTGGTTATTATTCTGTGTATTTTCTCCAAACATGGTCACCTGTCACAGCGTTCGTTAGAAATTTTAGAAAGAGTAAAAGCATCCTGTGTACTATATATATTTTTCAAATAATCCTGTTAAGGAAATCAGAAGGTAACGAAGAGAAGCATACCTAGGGAATTCTTCTATGATCTGTCCTGCAAAAGTGTCTTTGATAGATGTTATATGTAAGCGACCGTGTGTCCTATATATATATATATATATAGTTTTCAAATATACTTATAAGGAAATCAGTTTACCAATAAAATTAAAATTTCATTGATTATCCAAGTAAAGAAATCAGTGTCCTGTAATAACTCAATTTGTATTAGCTTTCCTATATTAACTCACAGTATTTCCATAGTTCCAAATAAAGAGATCAGTGTTATTTCCATATTTCGTCGAGAGCATGCAGAGTTTAAACATGGTAGTGTTGTTTTAGATGTGACACGGGATTGATGAAATAATTGAGAGGAGACAATGCGGTCGAACTTTTGTTTGTTGGTCATTCAATGTACCTTATCTTTTCTATATGGCTCTATCTCTAGAGTCAACTGCTAGAATAGTTGTTCTTTAATGGAAATCTAATGCTAATAGTCTACTACTACTTAGAGTCAACTTCTACTGTATGTATCTTTAATAGACCAAACAGTTGAAACGTAAGGCAATAACAATGGCCTGCAAATTTAAAACTTCAAAGTTTGCATTTATGTTTCTTTTATTTTATTAACTCCCACCCAACGAAAAAAGAAACCTCTATTTAAGAGTGTTCTCTACATGTGTTTCATCATCAGATAAAGTACCATGTTCATTTCAGTTTTGTCAATGTACTACATCCCTTTAAAACAATTTTTGTTATTCACTCATGTTCAAACGATTACGGGTTCGTCTTGTGTACTTTCATCAATTTCATTTTTCTTTGTTGTTTAAATCTGGGATGTCCACTCATTCGTAGCACCTTGTTTATTTTAAGATGGAAATCCCAGTGAAACAACAAAGAAGATGAATTTTGATCCTTGGGTTTTTGTTTTAGTCATTATATGAAATATATTCAGTTAGAGATTATCTGGATTTTTCAATACAAATGTGTTTTCAGTGGATAATTAATGCTATGATATTCACAATAGCAGAAGAAATCGTAGATTGTACCGCAGCTGTGTACATGTTGCAGAAAGAAATTCATAGTCGTGGTAAGATTTAAACAATTAATTATCTTTCAAAATGGTAGATTAAAGTAATATCATATTAATATCAGTTTATGTTTAGATATTGTTTGGGTTTGTTATCAGTTTAGGTGATAATGATTAAGATCATATTAATGTATTGCATACATTATTTTTCACTTGTATTACATCAGATAAAGAGCATCAGTCGTCTTTCGTATGTTTTCTTATTTGTCTTGATAAGCAGTCTATGGCTGATATGGAGAATAGGGTAATGAGAGGAAGAAGAATAGGGTTTGTGCTGTCAATCTAGTTGAGTGTTGCATTTTTGTTTGAATGTAGTTATAACTGTAATGTTAAGCAAGGTGACACATCGTAAAAGGTTTAAGTTAATAAGTAACTTTCAATATAAACTAATGGTAATTGACATGAAGTTGAAATCTAAACATTGGAATCCACTGATTAAAAGAAACTATTTCCAACAGATTTAATGCTCTAGGATTGTATGGCCTATGTGGCCAATGGCAGAATCCCGTTATCAATAACTTCTATCGGAAATTGTGTCCGTTGTATTGCGAAAGACTCGCAATGTTTCTGGAATACTTTCCTTATGATGCCAACGACCTGACCAATATTCTCACCTTCTATTACCTGCGCTTTGATATAATTTTTTTCTCAATTTTACTATTGAAAGCAAAGTGCCTGTTCTCAGAAGTACTGGTTCTTCCACCTCTCTAATTACCATTATCGTCGATCCAATATTCAGTGTCATGACGCGCTCTGGTATACCATCAATTTTTTCCTTATCGAGCAACTCGAGCATGTCCTCTGGAAATCGACTTATGGGGATTACATAAGGTAGCTTTACCTTAATTATATCTTCACCGTAAAACTTGTGCTCCTTGGATTTAATGTCTGCATCCTTTGTAGTGTCTGTTTCCTTATCGCTTATAGCTGGTACCTACATCATTGTGTAGAAATAATCATTAGTGTGTAATAAAGGATGTATAAGTATTAATGAATAAATATTTAAATTATATGAAATTACGCTAGTACCTGAATGCACCCAAATTTTTGGTCTGATTTTCCTTTCATCCTAAAAGGATATTCATATGTATTATGTTTGTATCTGACAATCCATAAACTCTCTTCGGTTGTTTTTCCAATTTCCATTGTGTTGTCCTTTCTTGGTCCCAGTTTTGTCTATGTTTGCCCTGTAACTCAGGCCTACTTCTTTCTTGAATCGTTCTAGACTTTGTGCTTGTCTTGTATTGAATTTCTTAATCTTTTTGTGAATCCATTTTCTGTGTGCTTGTCTATTATTTTCTGGTCCCTTGAATGGAAATACTTGCATGCTCATATATTCCAGCAGTTCCGATTCTCGCAGTGCGCCATCTAGGAAGTCCATCATCTCCCAGTTGATTCTGCGCATTATTTCTTTTTGCAGCACTTTTGTTTCGAAACAGAAAATTTTAATTTTTCTGGTGTTGTAGAGTTGTATCTTTAGCTGTTTTTCATCACACCCATCTTCAGCGTTTTTGAAGGGGTCTATTTCGGTGAAAAATTCCATGTATGTGTACCTGTTGCGATCAAAACATACACAATTGTTTTTCTGTCTCAGCAATGTATGAAATCAAATTAAATCAAATGGTTAAGATGTTGGTACCTTTTTGCTTGTTCAAAATCCTGTTGTTTGTGCAAAGTAAATATACGCTTTTTCAGTTTTGTCTATGACTGTCGAGTAGTCTTATACAGGAGGTAGGCTTATATAAGAGCTAGTAAACTTAAATTAAGAATCCTAGTTGTATTTGTATTGTGGAATTTTATATGTTTTAGGAATCACGGTTTTGTTTCTTTATATAGATTTCGAGTACTTGGTTTGCAAGAAAAAACTGTCGTTAAGAAACCTATTTATGGTATTTATTACTTTATGGAAATTGTATTGTTTCGGGATATTTATCGCCGCACTGATAGGACATCACCACACAACAACTCCATAAACATGTGCGATTATATAGTACATTTCATGTGCGATTTTAATTATCAACGCTAGACTGGTCCATTCAATTCCAACTCACTGGCAGCCCTAATCCATGTATTATCTGAGATGCTAGCGTTCCTTTGAAAACCAAGCCGTCACATTTCAGAAGCTCACACATTGCTTCAAAGAGCTTCTTTTGTTCTGTTTCGTATCATAATTTTTGACATTTCTCTGCCCCATTCGATCTTAGTTGTGTATCGCATGTCATGATATCTCGGTCATTCTCAATTTCTTGTCGGAACTGATCAAATCTAGTCATCTCCTATCAAACTTAATATTTTTTCTCGAAAACTATAGTTGAAAAGCAAAATTGTCCAGACCTTTGTGCATTATAGGCACGGAATTTAAATTTATTACTCTTTTGATTCTTCATTGCATGGGTAATCACTATGTTTACGGAGAAGTTTAATCTAGGAATCAACTGCTGATATGGAAAAAAAAAGTTGTTATTAATTGCATAGAAAAGAGTTGTATCAATGGTATTTAATTAAGGTAAATTGTGTTTCCATACAATAAGAAAATCGGTGTTAGGAATATCTTTCCTAAATCCATCCTAACTCAATTTTTGTTGTGGAATAGCTTTCCTAAATCCATCCTAACTCAATTAAATAATGTACCTAATTGAAGCTGGATTTTGAATTGAATTGTTGCGCATTGGTACTAAAATTCTGATCCTCTATGAAAGATACTACACAAACACAATGTGAGAAAAGAAATAGATAATCAATTTCATATGCACGGATTGATAGTAAAGGCAAGGACTTTGGGGGATAACTAAACTTGTTCTGGAAGTTGTATTCTGACCTGAATAATATATCTAAGTGAACCTGGTTTTTGAATTAAATTGTTGTATTTGTTGTGAGAATGATAACTTCACCTTCCTTTTGTTCTCCTGGTGCTTACATTTTATTGTTCTTTTGTATACAAGTGAAATTTGAAGTTGTCATACAATTTTAAGGTTTGGTTGGTTGGTGCAAAGGGAGACATATTGTTGCTGTCTTCATGTCACATCGCAAATTGTTTCAACAACGTGTCGAGTGACAGTGGACCTCCTATTACTATACATTTGTTCGTAATTGATTGTATGATGCTGTTTGGGAAAAGATGATGGCCCTGCTGTTGTCGTATCTCTGATAGTTATAAAAGAGAGGAGCAGAATTTACGGCGTGAAGGATGGAAGCTCTGATAGCAACCTATGGGGATGATTCTTCTTTTTGGTGCAGTAAGGAGTCCATGGGTTGAATAATTCGGGTCGAGGCATCGATTGCGGTTAAGGGGCATCGGTGAGTTGTAAACTTGCTAAAGAACTATAGTAGATACATGGTAGAGTGTGAATGCCAGTTATGTGTGTTGCTTACGCTCTCGTATAAAAAAATGATAGGACACTGCAAGATAATCAAATATGTATAGCAAACTAAGCTAGCTATTTCTATATAATGTATTAATTCATAGGCATTTGGTCTATTATTTGCTATTAAAAATTATTTTAATTATAAATAAAATACTTGTGAAATTGGTTCATAGACATCCTAAAGAATAATATTGTAAATCGATAATGGTGTAGTAACCAAATCATCTAGATAATCACTCTGTGATAGTTGCATAATTCTCTAATATATGATGCATCCTTCTTGTACTGGGTTTCGTCTGCATGTTGATATTTCTTTTGCATGTCATTCTTCCTTTTCGATTATGATTTGCATGGCTTTTCCTTGACGTTGTGGTTGTAGTGTATTCTTAGTCTTCTAGTACAATGTAAAACGTAAAGTTTAAGGAACACTAAATTTGCGGAAATTTGGTTCAAATATGATTATTTTAAAAAAAAAATAAAAAATTATTACCTCTTTAATCGATAACCTTTTCATGGATTTGAAAAGTGGACGCAATGCTTCTTGATGTTCCTTAATCTTTTTATTTGCTTTCATTGTAGCTCGTGATTGTTGATGTTGGATCTCTTGTTTAGTGTATGGCTTTTCATAATCCAGCATTATTTTTAGTTCATACTTTTGTTCCAATTCATCATTGATATTATATATATGCTGCACAAATACAGTCCTATAGCCAGACATGCCTCCTCCAACTATTCGAATTTCAAATATATATTTGCGCCACAAAGTCATCATTATGTCAATTATGTCTTCTGCTATATTTTCCTGCAATAACTTTCGTTAGTTAGCGCATTTTGTCGGGGTTTTTAGAAAATTGTATTTGGTATTAATGTGTATATATACCTTTCGCATCATGTGACTGGTTATCATCTGCTTTGAGAGCCTATCAATGTCATCGAACGTAATGTCGACAATCGATCCTACAATAGTAAATGTCCCGAGTTCTGATTTATCTTGCAGTTCTAATTCTAGCTTCAACCTGTGTACGTATTTCAAGTATTAGTTTTACAATATGGATGTAATGTTTCTTGCACGTACAATACATGCAGTAATATTTTTACCTTGGTACAGGTGATATTACGTCGCAATCACATGTGTTATACCATTCTTCATTACTTGATTTTTCTTTTGTCTTTAAACTGCAATAGAAACATGTTAAGTAATACCACGTAGAGCCCGGTACAATGCCAACTATTTGTGCTTTGCTGGTAAAGGTCATTCCCTGTCATATACATTAATTACGTTAGCAATTGCCAACACTGTGAATTGATTATATATTATTTTGTATTGTTCGTATTGATCTTACCAGATTTTCTTCATTGTGAATTAAGCTACATCCTTCTTGCAGAGTCATCCTGTTATGAAAAATCATCTCCTCGATTGGTTTTTCTTGATTTCCCTCGCAATCAATAAGCAATCTTTGGAAAGTACGTTCCATATCTGTTCATTGAATCTTATTGTCTCATTAAACTAAACATTATCATACAACGTAAATCTAACCATCCAATTTATAATAATAGAACAGACCAAATTAAAGAATCACCTTTTTCGCATTTGCTCAACTTGCGGTATTGGTAAGTCTACATATATTTTTGTTGCCATTGTTGAAGATAGACAATAAGTTCCCGGCAGTTTTTATTAATTGTTGGTGATATATATATATATGATATTTATCAAAAATACGTTTTTTAAGTGAAATAAGTAAGGAATTACCATTAAATTTTTCGACGATAGTTGATGTGATTATAAGAACGATATATTTGTCCGTATCCTGTAAGAATTCGTCCCTTATTTGTCTAGCAGCATCTCCCCATAGTGTAACTCTTGTCAGTCCGCTATCCACTGTACTTATTAAGATCTCCCTTTTAATCGCTGAGTACTTAGTTTCTGCTGATCCGAACTCTGTTTTTGATATACCGACCAGTACTCCCATCACATCTAAATAAGAATATTGCAATTGAATTAATTAGTTGTATACATATATAATAATATATATATATATATATATATTTTATCTTTAGCGAATTACACCTTAAAGCAGTTTAGTTTTTTGTTTTTCATGTTAATCTCCTTCAAATCAGTAAGAACGAACTTATTCATGGGTATAATTTCTTTGTTCATAGTAACAGCGGCTACATGTGTGCTGCTAGTGAAGCACATGGACAGATTTCCTTGAATAGGTCTCCAGTTTTTCTCAACATCTGATATTATGAAATTTGTAATCGCCACGACATTACGTTCCTTTAGCTCCTTGATATAGTATTTGTAATGATCGCTTGTCACGACAGCATGAATTTGTTGTTCCTGTTCATCAATCAAAATTAGTTGTTGTTTTAAAATTTAAAAATAACATTAATATAATGAAGTGTCTTACGTATTTGTCTAGTAGAATCATGTGGAAGTTGTATGACTCGTCGCTTTCTGTTTCTTTGGTATCCCATGTTCTTAGAATTAAAAGTTTGCACATCGGTGGCTTCTCTTATTATGTCATACTCCATTGTTCTATTGTTTGTTATTGATTTTTTCTCGATTAACTTATGCTTCTGTTTCATGGTGATGGTCTCTTATATAGACATCCTGATATCTATAATAAGTAAATAAATTCTAGAAGTTTCGATCTTGGGGAAATCGATTTCTATTACAACTCCATTACCTTTTTTATTACAATTCTAAGAGAAAGATTGTCTTAAAATAAATTCTAGAAGTTTGTGGTCCTGCTATATATATATTTTTCAAATAATCCTTTTAAGGAAATCAGTGTTTCTATAGATATAAAAGTCTATTAACTTTCTGAAAAAGCAATAAGTATCCTGAAATAACTCGATGGTTAGTTTTGTATTTCAAGCAGAACATAAACAATATGTAGTTCAAGCAGATTTTTCACTTGTTTTTATTACCTTGTAAGGTAGTTCATGTTAGCGAACTTGGTTTAATTATTGAAACATGTTGTTTGGGATATTCATTGACCGATTTGAGTTACGAGTTTGATATCCAAGGAATCAAGTAATGAAATAATTTGAACTATGGATATCCATTTTTTGTGTTAAAAAATTTGAAGTATAAAACACTTTGGTAAAGCAATGAGTATAGTATGAAGGAAGCAGACTTTTGACCGGAATTATATCTATAAATTTAAATTTTCTTTATAAAATAATTGAAATTAATATCATATAACAGTTTTCCATGCACTATACGATCTCGGTCCTCGCTGGATTAGTAAAACGTACACAACTGCCGTACCATGCTAAGATTTGTTGAATATTGCAGTCTTAACCATATATGGAAACACCGCGTGGTATGAATTTAATGTCGTTATAAACACCCATGACAACGAATTTTCCTGTTTTGGATTCTTTGTTGCATTCTTTGATCAGTACATCAAAAATAAATGTTCTTCCCATCATTGAATCAAATAGCGACAATGCTTCATCCACTTTGTTGGCTCTAATCATATCATAATGTTGTTCGATGTCATAATTCATGAAAGTTTGCGCCACTCTTCCTTCGATAACAAATATCGCAGCGGACTTGTCGTCCACCACTCTCAAATGCATCTTGTACCTACAATATACAACAATATACGATGATCTAGATTGCATTGGAGTATTGACAATAAGCACAAAGATTAATGCATACATACACTGGTAGCTCCATTGTAGATGTAGTGTCGCATCCAATGCAGTATGAATGATTGATTCCGGAATTGCTTGGTGTCTCCTTTTGCACAGTTTTCTTGTGGCATCTTCTGCAAGTCAGATAGTACCATTCTTTGCCTTGGACCAACCCAATTACTGTTGCCCTGCACATGAGTGTCTTTCCCTGTCGTTTTGAAGTTCAATATTGTTAAACATATTAGAATTTGTACAGGATTAATGGAGTAAGAATCATGTTAATAGATAAAATCAAAACTACCTTGTTATTGAAATTTTTTAGCATATTGTTAGCATCCAATATAGATGCCATGTCTTCGATGTGATTGATTGACTGCGATTGATTTTATATTGATTTTACTCTTATATAGATGACTAAAGTTTGATTTTTGGAATTACTTTGGGATTCCTTTCCGATATATTTCCTTTCTTTTGTTAGTTTGCTTTAATACCGGTTTCTGAAATCCTTTTGGTATTCGCATCTTCATTGGAATATATAAGTCCCTGAATCCCAAGCCAGACGTTGGCGTTGCCTTATGTCCCAAACCCACCTCTCGCTCTTTTGGTATTCGTATTTTGTACTTGGCCGTTCACCTGTTAAGTAAATGCCCTCCCCATCCATATATGTAATGAATGAGAGGTCGCAAGTAAATGCTCCCCCATATATCTCTTGGTCTTACTTTACTATATTACTACTCTAGTCATTTAATGTAATATCATCGCATGTTAAGAAAAATGAGAGGACCATTGGATTGTATATTTGGTGCAGATCATGGTGGTGCTAGCAAATATTTAAATAAGAATTTTAAAGGACGGAGAGTTGAACGTGCAATGTGAACGGCGATTGCATTTGTATTAGTCGATTCCAAGAGACGGAGAGTGCAACACGCGAACTTCGTAATGGAATTGAGTTTAAATTCTTAAACCATGACATGGCTGCTGATGGTAACTCTAGGAAGTTTGGAGACGACTATCGTGGCCTTAGAAAGAGTTATCTTAGGATTCTAATTTAACACTATTTGCATATTCCTCATAAAATCCTTTATTTTTGGGATTAATATGTATCTTCCGTTGTGAACATGTCTTACGGACCCTTAAAAATAATATTTCGGGGTTAAACTCAATTCGATTTTTAATTTAAAATCTTAAAAATAAATTTCCAAGTTGCTAATTATTTAAACATAAAAATGCATAACAACACTTAGGTATTTAATATTTTTTATGATGTTCATGAAAAAAATGCATGCATTATGCTTTCAGCTACTTTTCTGCCCATGTATCTAAAAAAACCAATCTTCATATGTTTCACTGCATCCTTTTGAAACTCCGTAAATTTTGATTTTGGTAAGCCAAGCTTTTTATAGGAATTCCACTTTGTTGATTTTTCGTTGCATATCGGTCCTGGATTATTGGTTGCTTCAACGGATGTAGTTTGTCGTGTTTCTTGAATATTTGAGGCCCTATACATGAATGATGTTAGTTAATAGTTTACGCGACATCTTTTATATGCCGGTGTGTTGAGCAAGATGTTTCATTGAAATTGTATATGCTAACCTCATGTGCATTTGTACGCTATGTTTCCCCTCCAAGTTATGGTATATTTTTGTAGCATTCGTGGATGACAGGGTCATCTTACCTGAGAAGATTGTGAACATTAATCGGTGAATTTGATCAAGTATGTATCAGATGAAACATTCATGTGTTTAAATCAAATAATACCTTGGTAATTCTTCACGTATGTGGAACAAACACCGAGTAAAATCGGGTTAAGTTTGTAGGTTGTGAAAACTGGGTTGTTTTCCACTTCCTTGCAAGCATTACCCCATAGGGCAATGTTTATAGTTGATCCTCTATTTTAATCATAAGACATCATAATTTTTTTTTTGTTAATGTTGGATATTTAAAAATTCCTTATTTAAGTAATAATATTAATTAGAAATAACATTGTACCTGAGGTTCTCTAAAGTTATTTCTCGCATTAGATTGCTCTGTCCGCTTGCACTCTGGAAACTTCGGATGCTTGTGTACGCTCTTAAATAGCCGATCACATCTACATTAATAACATTGGTATATTAATTTTTTCTCTTAAATTTAATTTTATGTTAAATTTCCTTAACCATACCTGTAAGATATATGTTTTGTATGTTTGAGTTGATCTCTTCAAATTCGGTGAAATTAAATTTTCTAGGAATTATTGCCGTTGGATCCGTATCCAACTCAGTAATTCTGGTGTCCCGACAAAAGAAACCTCTTTTTTCACTTCTAGCTGGCCTGAATCTATTCTTAGACTTGCTTAAGTGCAATCCTTGAATGGAATATAGGCTATTTTCTTTAATCGCGTCATCAAATTTCCAGATTAGTTCTTCCGGTATACTTGCATGTAATTCATCGCCCTGGGTTTGTCCAAAAAAAAATTAAAAAAAATTAAAATCATCATATATTAAATAATAGATACATGGTTTACCAAATATTAGACATGGGCAATTGATACCTCTTCATCGTTGAAAACCATATCTATGCTTTTTATCGTGTCTGTTGTTCTAAAGTTGAATTCTTTCCACTTGTTTACGACTTGGACTCTGACAGTGTTTGATTTTCCTTCATATAAGGATTTTAGGCCAAGTGATGCACCATATTTAGCTGATATCATTGCTGCAATGTTGGTTGTAGTCTCTTAGTTTTAGTTTGTGGTTGAATAAACAACATCTTTTGTAGTGTTTAGAATTCAATGTGTATCAGATTAGGAATCTGGTTATTAATTTTAAACCCAACACCTTTAGGAATCTGCTTTTGTTTTGGACATTGATTTATCTGGGATGCAATTAATACATGTAAGGTATGTCCAAAATAAAACCAATCAAAACATCCAAAAATAAACAGCATAGTATAGCTGCGACATTCTTAGTACGAAACAGATTGTAATAAACAGCTGAAATATTTGAGAAGTTCCCCCCCTATGGTGTACGCAAGATAACTCAAATATTTGATGCCTTTGGTTGCCACATTTATCTTATGTTTTCAATTTCTACTTCTTGTTCTGCAGGAAATAGGTTGTGCTTGCTTTGTTGAACATCGTGTCCTCTTTGCAATTGGTTCTAGATTGGCATACCAAGCAAGCATTTTTTCTATCTTTGAATTATCGTATTCAGATTGTATGTTCTGTTGCCTTTGTTGCCGCTCCCCAGTTTCTACTTCGCTTTCTGTGTCTGAAATCATAGTAATTTGTTGTTGTTGTTTATCGAGTTCTTTGGAAAGATATACACTGAATCATCGTTGCTTTGCATCATCTTTCGATTCTTTACTACGCATATCTTGCAAGAGCAATCACTATCATCCGAAATATTAATTACTGATTCATCGCTGCTTTCTGCATCACTATCATCCGAAATGTTTATGAATTCTTCATGCAAGTCTTCATTTGTGTTTTTTCTCTTCTCACTTAGCCATATCAGTTTAGTTCCCGGTGGTGGCCGACGGTGCATCGCTGCACTGCCGCTTTTCGCATTACATGGCATATAAAAGGTCTCACTCTCGTTGTCACTGCTCGTCTCTGCCATATCTTCTCTTTACCCTTGTTGTTTACAGAACATTCCTGTGAATTTAGAATCCAAAAACAATTATCATACGAATTTTCATTTTAGGGCACCAATCCGGTATACTAATAAATTATAACCACGAATAAATTGCAGAGTTTTTGATCCAAAAAAATAGATTAGAAATAGAATAAGAACTAATTATTTGAATTTTAATTATCTGTAGCAAATTCGTCTCCAAATACAGTGAAACCATAAAGCTTATTTTGTTGTTTGTTACATCAACAAAACCATAAACATTAGAAGAAAAATTACCTAGATGTTAGGGTTTCTGCTTCAATTAGTTCTGTAATTGAACAAAGGAAGTGTTACTTCAGTCGACCACGATTGCCAAAGATTATTTATTCTTCTCCTATGAACAAAAGGAAGTGATGGAGTATTAATATGAACAAAAGAATAAAGGACGAAGCATGGTCAACACATGTTCAGAGATTTCTTTTTGGTTTTAAACAGAAGCATGGCCGACACATGTTTGTTTTTTGTATTGTTATCAGTATGTGGAAACGTAGACGTTTAGATATGCGTAGCAAAGAAGATTGTTGCTCCATCCATCTTGTTTGCAGCTTTAGTCAATATATTTTTATTTTCTTTGTGCTCCATCCATTCGTTACACGTTTATTTTTTTTTTATTTTTTTTATTTTTTTTTACCGTGTGATATGCGTCTCTATGCTAGTTGGTACAAAATTATAGAACTCCTATAAGAGTTGATACGCTGATTAGGATTTTTCAATTGATTTGCGCGACCTACAACTGTAAGTGACATTGTAGGAAACTCATTCATTTCTCTCTTTCGTGAAACTTAACCTTCTTGGTTTCCTATGTGCACCTATATTAATCTATAACCTTTTATCAAACTTACCGACTAAAAGAATTTAATCCCAAGTGAACAGAAAATTCCAGAGAATTAATTAAAACCATATATATATATAGTAACTAAGTTCTAATATAAATCAATGTAATTGACATGAACTTGAAACTGTATAATAATAAGTAATAACTTTCAATATAAACTAATGGACATTAACTTGAATGAGTATAAAAATTAAAAAATAATTAATTACCGAAAAAGAGATAAAAACATTGGAGTTGATCAATTAATTAATAACTATTTTTAATAGATTTAAGCCTTTCCGCTTCTCGGTGAGGATCGTACTCCGTATTTAGCCATTCTTGTAAATTTATCTCATTCCAATACTCCTTTTTCTGATTTACCACTCGATCTATAAATGGTGAATTCTCGGTAGTGCACTCACGCACCACTGTCTTTGTATACCCACCTGGAAACTCATTCTTCTTGATGATAGTAATGGCTAGATTCGATGCTACGCCGGGTACCCTTGAAATACCAATATACCATGGATTGTCATCTCCCAAGGGTCTAGCGGATACAGGACTCTCATCTCCAAAGAAACTACTGCGTATCGGAATTCCATCATCCACATAACTGCCGGATGTCATGTAGAATCCCGTGCTATGTAGGCTCTGTGACCTGCTATCGTCCATCCGCATAGCAAAACAAACTCTAACAGGAAACTGATACCTGGCCAGGGGTATTCCATCGTTGGATCTCATCAGTTTTCTCTTTAATATTGCTAGTTTCCCAGCAGCAACACCGGTCAAGACTTCCGCGGTAATCTCCAGATATTTTAGTTGTCTTATCATCAATCTTGTGCCCTTGACGATGCCCTACTTTTGGTTATGATCCTTTAAGAGAATAATCGGTATGCCAATTTTCAATCGCAAATTATGGCTTGGTATATGCCTATTTTCAACCTGATTTAACATCTCAGTGGGATACTTCCGCCGATCTTGAAATAATCTTTAGAAGCAGAAGATATGCAATCATTACTTAGGTACACACGCTCCTCTCCCTGGAATAGAAATACCATGTAATTATTGATTTCAAGCACTTTATCATGCTTCATTGCTAAGATACCGCTGTGTGCTAGATATCGTCTTCTAGATTTACATCTTAGAAGATCTTGGTATGATATATTAGCTATCTCCTTTATAAACTCGCTCTCAGTTGGTATAAAGATTGTATGCTGTTCGTGGGTAATAGTCCCTCCTTCTTTACCCCCATTAATGATATCCAGAAGATTCCTCAGGTACATGCCATCTGCGATGCCTGCTAAACACTTACGTTAGATTTCAATATACTTGTGTGACTAAATCACGGTAAAAATATATTTCAAAGATAAAATATCTATATGGTATCCTTGGTTCTTAGGATATTCTATAAAATTACTTTTAGTTTAACGTAATAAGTTTGCTAGCAACTATGTTAGTTTTTAATCACGCATCCTATCTGTCACTATATGATACATATAATGATTAAAAAGTATTTCCCAAGAAGATGATCTCAAACCTTGGTTATTGTTCATTGTATCTTCGCCTGACATGTTCACCTGCTGGATATTGCTATGTGTATTTTCTCTTGACATGTTAACCTCTTGGTTATTGTTCGGTATCCTCTCGTGACATGCTTACCAGGAAAATAAATAACATTAAAGTATATATCATTGAAATTTTAAAAATATCACCATTCATGTTACACATGGATATACTGATGAACATAAGATACCATTCTTTCTGGCGTATCTTGGTCCAAGATTAGTACCCTAAAGAATGTACAAAAAAACAAAAAAAGAAAAAAAAAAGCTAATGCTGTGAAGAAAGAAAAAAACAATAGAATAAATGAACCATCTATGAATTCTGCGTTATCAAAGTACCATCTATAATGATTACTCTACATGCATAAATAAGAATAATTATGAAATTTGAATGGTTACATAATAATCATCCTATGCTAAAGAATAAGAAGATGAAGAAGCGTACCTTTGTAATCCTATGCTATGTCTTGCAAAACTTTCTAGGATATCATGTGCTTCGTCTTGCAAAAGAGTCTTGGGTTGATGCTCCGTATATGCAATAGTGTGTCCTATAAATATAGTTTTTAGAGAAAGCTTGTTAAGGAAAACAGTGTTTCCATAGAATTCTAGAATAACCAAGTTTGTATTTAGCTTTTCTAAATCCATCCCAACTCAAAATAAAGAAATCGGTGTCCTTGTATTAGCTTTTCCTAAATCCATACTAACTCCAAATAAGGAAATTGGTGTCCCTGAAATAACTAAACTTGTATTAGCTATCCTTATTCTATCCTAACCCTCTAGTTTGGATTGTTGTGCATTGGTTTATTAATACTATCACCCATTTAGAGTTTCAGTATTTATAAAATACCGAGAGCATCGGTCATATACTTGCTTCGTTTTTCTATCAAGATATCAAAATACCTAAATTCTTTTCATATACACGTTAACAAAATACCAACATTCTTATTAAACTTATTTATAAAATACATGCATGCCTTGGGTTTTATATGACACTGGACTTCTCTTGATGCTCCCATTTTCGTGTACCATATACAACCTAATGCTTGGATCTGCAATAAGTCGTCGAGTACATGATTGAAATTGTATATTGTTTTTTTGGTTGTGAATGATACCTTCGAAATCGGTTTGGCATCCATTTGTTTGTAGCATGCTTGTGGAATGTTTTGTTGTCATTGCTATCGGCATTTTTGTTTTCTTTAAGTCTGTGCGGAAGCTCGGCAGTCTTATTATTACAAAATTGTAGTTGGTGTTCGGTGTGAACTGCCTAACGTTCTTTCTTTCCAACACTACCTTCGAAACTTGATACATTAATCATTTTTCTTCCTTTGTGTCTGGATTTTTCGTATGTTAATAATAGTAAACTGCATCTGCAGCTTTTTTTTTTGTTGTGTATTTATTTCCATATTTGATCTCCTATGGAGCATTATTTTGTTGAACATACTCTTCTTAAGGACGTAATGGGTTTCGAAAACATCATGCATAGCTTCTAAGGGCGAGAACAAAGTAAACATCACATCTTTCTCAAATTCTTTATGTTTGTTTGAATGCTTAGATGTGATGTTTCTTATGAATTATTTGAAATTTGCTCAACTCATGGAATAGTTGCTCAAGTATTTGGTCCATGGTTTAGATATGAAAGATAATATTTTTGTTCCATGTATGTAGTAGGTCACGTCTTTATATACCTTGTTTTTGTGTCAACATTGTACGTAAGCAATTTGACAGTGAATACCACATCCGTCCTGACACAAATTATGGACTGAATTGTCTACCTTTTATCTAAGTCTATGTGATCACACCCGAATATATATGAGATGGTTGTTCAAGATTTAATATGATTGTCCAGCAATCTATAATAGCAGTCCAATAATAGACCTCCAAAATATTTTAACAATGGAATGACTATATGCTAGATAAATTCATATAAACCAAAACATCATATCCTAAAAAAAAAAATTAAAAAAAAAATCACTTGAACTTAAATCCGAAATAAATACTATAATAAAAAACCGTAGCAAAACTATCTATAACCCTAATAAGTTTGTATAAAAATCATTGGACTCCTACTCTTCATCATCGGAGTTTTCTATATTCTTTAGTCTGCGTCGAGTTTTCTTCGCATGTGTCTTTGGCTGCTTTGCTTCGCTATCTTTTTTCAATGCACGTTTCCGACCCCTCTTAGATGTCCCCATGTCATTATCTTTTCCGGTATGTGGAAGTTTGGGATCCTGATTGAAGAAAAAGAGATCGTTACATGTAAATAGTTTCTCATACTTGTAAACAGAGTTGATTTAAAACAATTGCTTGCAAAGTTACCTCGCTATCTGTTTCGGCATCTAATCCTCTAGTTCGCCTTCGGACTTGAATACTTTTTGTACAGTGAAATTGTCAGATTGCTTGTTAATATTATACTCTTGGATTACCAACTTGAATACAAAGGTGCGGTCCTTAATTCGGCTAAACCATCCTTGGGCCTTTTCTTCCTTTTTAATCTGCACATGGAATTATATATTATGGTGTGAATGGTTCACAATATGTATATCTATAACCAAAGTAATATGTCGTTACCTTAATGCATTGTTCCATGTATTCTACATGCTCCTTGGCAGTGCATTTCATCATTTTTTCTGCTGTTTTTCCCATCACTGTGAATACTGCAGTACTTCCTCCATCCTTTACAGACAAATTCATCTTGTACCTGTGTACATATATAATGCGTTATTAAGTATTGATGTATTCTCCATCAAATTCAACTTTAAAAGAATGTGAATGTATTTGTTCCTTACCAATGTATTTCCTCTTCAAATTTTTTGTTGCAGTTGTTGCAGCAAGGTTCATCGTCTTCGTCGTACTCTACCTTCTTATTGCATCTGCTGCATGCCATGTAGTACCATTCTCTGTTCTCAACCAAGCCCAGTATTGTCGCCTCGCAGGTAAATGTCTTACCCTGACGTTTATTCGAAGTAGCGCATGCTTAGTTATGTTTTGCTGTGATTGGTAAAAAAAAAAAAATACACCCAAAATCACGCTTACCATATTTCCAGTGTATTGTATCATGTCAGTTGCTTCCTGAATAGTCTTCCTATTTTCATTGGGATCATCCGGCTGTGGAGTTCCGGTCATCGTGACTCCGTTGTCACCCGATTTAAGCCTGTGTAAAATTGCGTTGTTGTTTTAGCAGTAAAAAGGAAGACACATAATGATTTATTTTATTCTTGGTACTTACTTTATCTTGAATCCATTGACTTCTGGTACTTCCAGATTGATCAATACCCTAGAGGCAGCAGTAGTAGCCAATGAAAGTGCACCTGTTGCAAGGAATAATCATCTGTTAGGTAACAGAAAGATGCAGTTGTTGGCACATGGATTGTTTTTTTAGAAACATACCACTAACCTCGAAACTCGCTTACAAACGTTCCAGTAATGATAACAATAATTGGAGTATTCGTGTGTTCCTCTACAACACCATCTTCTACAGATTTGCACCATTCACCCCATAGGGTGACCTTCATATCATCCCCCCTGTTTAAACAACATAAATTACTTGGATACTTTTTCAAGGATATAATTTATGTTGAAGTAATTTCCGGTAGCAGCATATTAAGTCATTGTGTCGTTCCAAATTACTTTTAGGATACAAATGATTTTAAATTCAGAAAATAAGAACAAAACTTCAATTTTTTTCTTTTGTTTATAGTTAGTGTGAAATTCCAAGTAAGAGCTACCTACTTTGTGTCTTCTATGATTATATCTCTCTTCTGAACCTCTTCAGTCCCCTTTTGTCCATTGAATGCAACTGTAGAAATACCTGAAACAGATTTGAGTCTTCCAATAGCATCTGCAAGTAACAATGTTGTTAATTGTTAATTTATACATATCTTATATATGATGCTTTCATAAAGATAGAATGTATTTTGGCTCTTACTTAGATAGAACGTGGTGTCGTTCACTTTTTTAGTAGCACTTTTGAAATCTATGAAATCATATTTAGGTTCAGGAAAGCCCGGCTCCATGTCTAGTTGTTTCACTTTGGTGAACTTGTTGAACCAACAGAACGTGCTTATAGTCAACAATTCGGAAGCTTCCTTTTGCGACAGAGAGATTAAACCTTTCAATGGCATACAAATTTCCTTCCACCAGCTGGGTTTCAAATTCCTCGATTAGATCCTTTGGCACCTTTGCATGCATCTGGGTTTTCTGTAATTCCCAATAAACATAGTCGTTAAATACATTATATATATAATTCAAAAGATATGCACCGGCAGAGCGTTTTTTCTTTACCTTTTCATCCATTAAGTGCAGTTCTAGTGCATAAACTTCTTTGGTTTTGCGGTTTCCTGATTTCCAAATCTTCAGAATCTTTGCCTTAACAACTTTCTGACGAACACGGGAAGGGGAAGGATCCAGATCATCAAACACAGTATAGTCCATGATCCCTGCATACGATATTGTAGGCAGAAAATTAATGAAATCATAATATTAGCAAAACAATGCACTCAAGTCATCATATCCTTACTGCAATTGGGATTGAGAATAAGAATAGTTAACCTTGGTTGATGCTCTGAGTATTTTCTCCTGACATGTTTATTTGTCACCGAGTCTGTTTCTCTGGTATAAGAGAAACCATAATATTAAGTCCGATGATTTTAATTTTAAAGATATTTAATATAATAAAGGTAATAAAGATAAAGAAAAGCGTAACAAAGAGAAGCATACCTTGGGAATTCTTTAATGCTCTGCCCAGCAAAAGTGTCTTTGATAGATGTTCATATGTAAGCGACCGTGTGTCCTATATATAGTTTTCAAAGACCCCTGTTAAGGAAATCAGTTTTTTCATAGAATTAAAATTCCACTGATTTTCCAAGTAAGGAAATCAGTGTCCTATAATAACACCAACTACGAAATCAGCGTTTCCATACAATTAAAATTCAATTAACTGAATTTGTTTTAGCTTTCCTATATTCACAGTGTTTCCATAAAATTCAATTTGTATTGAATTCACAATAGGGAAATCGGTGTCCTGGAATAACTAAACTTGTATTAGTTTTCCTAAATCCATTCTAACTCGTTTTTTTTTGTTTTTTTTTACCGACTGGAATTTAATTTATCATTTTTGGTACAATTTAATCGGCAACAATGGACCATGGTCGTTTCAAATTCATAGTCACAATCATCACATGATTGGTTTATTATTACCAAGGAGCGAACAATCGTATGGCAGCCATGGAGGCAGTAATCCAATAAGCAACATGGTACCATAGCCGGAACTCCAGCTGTAGATGTTAAGCAACTGAATTTACTGTGTTCATTATTTTTCTGTGCGTGTTTTAAATTTTGTTGTAAATGTGCAAACTTCAATTTGTTGTTCACATTAGCCTAATAAACCAATCTCTCCCCGGTAGCCTTGTAATATTTCATGTACATTGCTTCTTCTGTAATGTATAATTTTAGAAGACTTTGATTAGGATGTATAACTCAGAATCCTATTAGTCCAGTTTCTACATGTGCGGTTTAGTATACCTCTGTGTTTGACAGTTTTAACGAATACAAAAGGATCATCACAAAAGGTTAAATGCTTAAAGGAATAGTAAGAAATTAAAGCTTGATTGTCATTGCAGGTCTGGGGTTATATTTTTTTTTTTGCTAATCCCCTAAATTGAATATTAATCCTTCGTCTATAGCTGCGCTAATGATTGTATTATGATTCTAGCTATTTCTCTACCCATGGTTCTATAACAACCAATCTTCACATGTTTCATCGCATCCTTTTGGAACTCCATAAATTTTGATTTTGCAATCTTCTTATAGGAACTCCATTTTGTTAATTTGTGGTTGCACATCGTTCCTGGAGTTTGTGCGACAGCTGTAGTAGGTCGTGTTGGGTGAAAATTTGAGACCCTGCACATGAATGATGTTAATCCGTAGTTTACACAACATACTTTTAAAATTTGAGTGGATTGATCACGGTGTTTTGTAGAAATTGTATATGCTAACCTCTGGTGCATTTGTATGCAATGTTGGGCATCCAAATTATGGTATATTTTTGTAGCATTCGTGGACGATAGGGTAATTTTACCTGAAAAGATGGAGAACTTTAACGGTTAAGTTTGATCAAGCATTCGTAATTGTACATATGGAATTCAATATTTATCTTCTTAGTTCAAATATTACCTTGGAAATTCTTCACATATGTGGAGCAAACGCCTAGCAAAATTGGTTTATGCTTGTAGTTTGAAAAATTGGGGTTGTTTTCCACTTGCTTGCAAGCAGTACCCCATAGGGCGACGTTTAAAGTTGATCCTCTAGTTTATTAAGACATTATAATTTTTTTGTCTGTGTTAGATAATTAAACTACCTTAGTAATAAAATAAATTACAAAAAAATCGTACCTGAGGTTTTCTAAAGTTATTTCGCGCATCAGATTAGTTTGGCCGGTTGCACTTTGGAATCGACGGATTGTTTTGCATGCTCTTAAATAGCCGATCACATCTGCATCAATAACATTGATATATTAAGTGTATGATTTTTTTTGGCTATACTAAATTTAATGTCAAATTTCTTTTACGGTACCTGTAAGATGTACGTTTTGTATGTTTGAGTTGATCTTTTCAAATTCGGTGAAGTTAAATTTTTGAGGAATTATTGACGCTGGATGCATTTGCAACTCAGTAATTCTGGTGTTATGACAAAAGAAACCTCTTTTTTCACCTTTGGCTGGCCTGAATTTAGACTTGGGTTTGCTCAAGTTTAATCCTACAATGTAATACATGTTACCTTCTTTAATCGCGTCACCAAATTTCCATATTAGATTTTCTGGTATACATGCATGTAATTCATCTCCCTGTGTTTGTCAAAAAAAAAAAAAAAACAGAAGAAAAAAAATTAAATTAAAATCACCAATCATTAAATAATAGATACATGGTTTAGCAAATAACTGATACCTCTTCATCGATGAAAACCATATCGATGCTTTTTGTGTCTGGTGTTCCGAAGGTCAATTCTTTCCATTTGTTTATAACTTGAACTTTAATTTTGTTTAATCTTCCTTCATATAAGGATTTTATGCTAAGTGGTGCACAATATTTAGTTGACATCTCTGTTACTATGTTAGATAATGATCTAAACAACTGTTTTCTGTAGTGAGTTAGAATCGCAGAGAACTCTTGTATTTATACATGTATATGTTTCCCCAAACAGGTTTCCAATAACATTAGGAATTTTTCTGGTTCCGTGGTATGCCTTAATTAGGATTGTTATATCCTTCCTTTTCTGTAACCGTTTTAGGAACGCTAATTCTGCTAATCATTTCAAAACTAATTTTTTCCTAGATTTATGTACGCAGTAGATCGGTTGCATTAAGTTTCGGTTTTCTAATTCCGCTATTCACTTTGACTGTCTGAACCATTATATTGCAAGAGTTACAATCTTAACATACGCTTATTTATTTTTTTAAAGATTTGTTGTTTCGAATCGAAATTCCACCAAGATATCAAAATACCAAAATTCTTCCTGCACACATTTACAAAATACCATTGTATGAGTTTTGAATTTAGTTTTGTCCATATAGGTTTCGTTTTTTGTGTTGGACCAATTTTGGAACTCTAACAAACTTTATAGAGTTAATCCATATTTTCAGTATTGACCTAATTGGGTGTCTGTGTTCCTTTGTCATACTTCTAGAAATATGCATATGCAATTAATGTAAATCTAAATAACAAAAAGTCCAGTATGAGTTTTGAATTGAGTTTTGTCCATATAGGTTTCGTTTCTTGTGTTGGACCAATTTCGGAACTCTAACAAACTTTATAGAGTCAATCCATATTTTCAGTATTGACCTAATTGGGTGTCTGTGCTCTTTTGTTAGAGGTACACATGTTAGGGGCTGAAGAGAGGCAACTTTTCCTATATAAGAAGACTTATTATAGTCAGATATGAATACAATCAGAAAACAAACGAAAATCATCCACCATATTAGAATAGAAAAGAAGAGAAGTTAGTTTGTTCTCACTATGATTCTAAATACTTCGCTTCTCAACAAATTAATTGTATTTAGTTTTATGAGATTCTATGAAATAGTCAACAATATCATGGTAGTATTCCCTCTCATCTGTATCAGAAAACTGGTATGTTCTTCTCATTTTTATTTGTCTGTCATTTGTCAAATCTCTTCTGCTTTCAGTTTGTGATTGAACAGTAAGTTTGTTCACGGATTGGATGACAATGGGTTCCCGTAAATTGGTGCGAACTTACGTATTAAAGAACCCTAAAGCAAAGCGAAAGAATATATAAATGGATGTAAAGATTGTAACAAAATCTAAAAAGAGTATGTATTCTATTTTTTTTTAAGGTTTGATGTAATGTTGTCTTAATGTTTCAGAGGATGGGAAGGTTCTCTATGTTAAATCAAAGATCTTCCATATAAAAATCTTCAAATATTCGCAGCTCACTATTAGGTGCAAATAAAAATTTCAGATACATGGGAAGTTCTATCTCTTTGTTTTTCAGAAAATGGTAAATAGTAGTTTCAATATATACGTAAATCCTATGAATGCTATCAACGCATGCACAATGATCAGTTTCCATATTATTATATCTTCCTGATATCAATTTAGTTTGTGATTCAAGAGCATTCATATACAAAATGTATGCATATGAGAAACAATACCCTTTAAATGAATTTTTTTTAACATGTGGTTCAAGAGCATCCACGAACTATCATCTCCTCTTGTGGATCATTAGTTCCAAATTTTAAAAAAGTTAAAAAATAAAATAACTCCTAAACGAACTCTAATATATTGTTGGGTATGTTTGAATCTAATGATGGTATTGAGATCATAGTCCTGTAAGTCGATTTTCATTCAATACACTCGCTTTGTGCGTATATTCACAGTGTTTCCATAAAATTCAATTTGTATTGAATTCCCAACAGGGAAATCGGTCTTCTTTCCATAGAATTTAATTTATATTGAATTCCCAATAAGGAAATCGGTGTCCTGGAATAACTAAACTTGTATTAGTTTTCCTAAATCCATTCTAACTCGTTTTTTTTTTAATTTTTTTTACCGACTACATGAGACAATACACTCGCTTTGTGCGTTCCGGCTTGGATTGCTGCGCATTGGTGATTTACAGTATTACTCATTTAACTACTACTCAGAAACCCGGTTATTACCACTCTTTTTTGATTTATATATTATTATATGAACATCATCAAAACCATAACTACTATCAATGCATGCAAAAAGATCGGTCACTACCTTATTTTCAGCAAATATGGCAGTAGGATTGATAAGATCAACTGAGCACTTAGTTTTATCTACTATATACGATTTCTCGATTACTACGTTCTTGATATAGTTTCTCGGTTTCTTCTCTTCCCAGAATGAAATCACTTTGTTTATATGTCATGCAAATAATCATATTACCTTGAAAATGTAATGCTTTATTGTTAGACAATTTTCTACGTTCAAGGATCATCTAAAACAAACTTAGCTAACGTTAGGAACTTTTGCTATACTTGTTTCAAATAATCATTTGGTCATAGTAGATTTCAGTATAAACTTTCGAAACCACGCAGGATGAGGTAATCTCCAAGAGTTTCTTTTCATTATGTGTTTAACTTCAAGTCGTTTAGTGTCGTATTCATACATACATTACTTAAAGAGTATCCTAAATGTAGAAAAGAAACACCAAAAAAAAAGTGGTACATGGTTTCAGCTCTTCTTGCATTATCTAGTCATTGCTTCATCATAACATAAACGAAGCTTACCATGGCGGTAAAATCTTAAAACATCTCGTGTTTGGATGAATAGACTCTATTTCCTCCGATAAGATCCCGAAAAAGAGACGATCTTGGTTAGTTTCATACAAATTTTTTGTCACTAAGGATTTTTATTATCAACACTATAACAAATTCAATGTTAGGCAAGAATTTTCCAATGAATAAGAAACCTACAATCTTTTACGGAAGTCGAACACAATTTAATTGGAAAGATGTTTTTAAAACTTTTTTTAACCGGGAGATTATGAGAGTCTTTACGTGAATAAAATAACTCATAGCCGATTATATATTCCTCTAGACATTTTTTAAATGTTAGTGTACGTGATCAGTCTAACCTAAGATTCAGCTTTTGTCCAATGCTAACTCAAACATTCTTCTATTTTAAACTTTTTGAAAGAACTCAGCTTCTCCAACTCACCATCATGTATCCACTCCCCAGCCTGGATTACTAACAACTGGAGTTCTTCTAGGTTATCAATGCGCAACATATTGCCAGTAGATGATATGCCCCGATGCATAAGTTGGATATTTTTTTTTCTCATTAACCATGTATATGAAGCAATTATTGTTTGGTTATCTTCATTCCAAACTCTGCTTCTACTATAAACCGTTCTGATATAGTCATACCATGAAGCTTCCGAAATATTAACAGCACCCACTTCCCAATAGCAAACCAACCTTTGTGACTCGTTCTATTCAAGTCTACCCGAACAAAGTGCCAAAATAATATCAAAATGCTTCATAAGAACTACCACTTATTTTTTTCTAATTAGGACAAACTGAACCTGTAATCCAGCAGATCACAACCACTAAGAACAAAGCGCAATATATACAATAGGTACTATTAAGCATCTAGCATGTACTATTAAGATTGAGAAAATAAGGCATACAAATCACCATAGATTTCGGAAACCCAGACATAAAAATTTCTTTTAAAAAATAAATAAATTTAGGTAATTATCATCAAAGCATGAACTTCAGAAACATCATGGTAAGACATTATACTGTGTTAAGCATTATCCTGCGGAATCAATAACCCAATTTTGTTGAGCCTTGAAGTTAAGCACATACGTATGTTTCCTGCAGAGGCGCTGAGACACATTTCTGAAACCCGGACATAAATCAATATCCCATATGGCTTCTTTTGCTTTGTAGGGTTCCTTCAATATCTTTTCAACATGGATTGATTTTTTTTCATAATATTAACTACGTTGTAGTCAATGTGATTTTAGCAGCCCCCGCAATAAAACCTCGGGGTATACAATATTTATCGTTGAAAGATCTTTGGTTTCATTCGACAGATAGCACATTTATTCTCCTTGCGGCAAGTGCATCTTGACAATGCAACGTAAAGTTGTCCATGGCTAAACACCGGATGCGAGATCAATTCCAACGTATTTCACGATTGTCCTTGTGATTTTTTGATTGTCATGGTATAAGCGGGGCGAACAGAAACCGACGTCTTGTCGTGTTAATATTCATTTCCGTCGCCGACGCTTGAAATTTATTCTTGGGATGAAAACAATCTCACCGCTTTATCACTGTCAAAATCATGGCTTCTATCACATGTTGTCCGCACCTAGTGACCAACAACCTAGTCCCATTACAAAGACCTTCCGAGGGTGCTAGGTTTCTCAGGACCATTATTGGACATCCAACCTTGATTTCCAGCTTGAACCTCGGCATTCCCGGTGGGTTTATATTTTGCAGAATTCGCTATTAACCCGTGGAGTGTCGCCATGCCATCTCGCATTTAGCTTGTCTGCAGGCTAGGTAAGTGTACATATCCCCATCTAAGGTATTCATAGCTTCTGAATTTATCTTGTGTACATCCTCATTACGCACTGAGAGTATCACCCGTTCAGTGAAGCGTTCTGGAGATACCCTTTCTTTTGTTTCCAGCCATGGATAAAGACTGTTTATTAGTCCAGCCATATCTTTGCACCTAGTTACTGACGGAGGTAGATCAACAACTTCCTTTGAATCATCACCAATCTATCATATTCAGCCAGCACATGTCAGTACTATATGTAATAAAAAAAAATAAACAAATGTATAAAACTAACGTTAGGAAGATCGCTACGTCAGACAGGTATTTTGCAAAAGCAACATTTTCCGGCTCAAGTTCATCCAAACGCATATTCTGATGAAGTGACAGGACGGTCACATCATTCCAAAGCAATGATCTCCTTAGGCATGCCCCAACAACCTGTTCACGACAACCTACACGGGTACTACAGGCAATGTTTGACTGGAAGTCTCCACCTAGAACAACGGTAATTCCACCGAATGGTCTCTCCTTATTCCCAATATCACGCAGTGTTCGATCAACCGCTTCAACGTGAACCTATGTTGCATTGGTACTTCGTCCCATATAATTAGTTTAACTTTGTTCAAGGAGTTTAGAATGTGGATCCTGTTTGTCAATCCCACAAACACTTGGTTTCATTTATTTCTATGGGTATTCTAAACGTTGAATGTCTTTGTACGACCTCCCACCAAAAGAAGTGAAGCTATTCCGCATTTGCCAGCGGTTAAAACAATGTGTCCATCCTCATGGCAACTTGATGCCAAAGTGTTATATAGGAATGTCTTACCACTTCCCGCAATCTTTGTTGAGAAAGAACAGTTTGCCATCACCATTCTTTACGGAATCATTAACTCGAATTGTACGCTGAAAATTGAGCTAAATTCAACTTTTTAATGTTTTCATCACCTCGAACTACATATTGCAAGTTGAAGGCACCGATGCTCCCATACCAACTTGTCACCAACCTCATCACTCCAAGTCGGTTGTGGCCTTGGCATATCTTCAAAATCTTCTAGAGATTTTCCAGATTCACGCAATCAATATTCAACGGTACAATCCATAATCAAGTACCTGCTCATCTCATTGGCTTACGAATATTATACTTAATCCGAATTTTGAAATGTAGATCATCACATATTTTCAGCCCAAACTTTGACCACAGGACATCCGGGCGAGTTGGATTACAGTCACAAAGAATTATTTTGAAAAGTTTTCTCAAACTGAACTCCGGTTTTCATCACCGCTTTTCTTCTTAGACACTTGAACCATTCCCCGTCATCTCCTAAAATCCCTAGCGCGATGCATGCGGCTTTGAATGTACGATATTGTTTTTTAACGTTGCCATCTGCAACTGTTTTCAGGTCCTCAAAAGAACCTGCACCATCAACAACGGTTATTAATAAACGCAGGTAATACAATTCACCAGCATTAGGGCTCACCCAGTGCATCCTTGCTATAGCAAAACCTCGCTTCCTTGCTGTCCAATTTATTCCTTTATTCCACCTAAAATGCTGTGGAAAATCTTGGTATGTATATGCTTTTGCTGTAGGATTGTTATGATAGTACTCGAAATATGCCATCAATGTTGACTTGTAGTCCTCCGCAGCAGTATTGACTGTATCTATTGGGTTATTTGGATCATACACAATTCTCTGTTGACCAGAAGATGAATAGCCGGTCGAACAACAAGAGGTTCTTCTTCATGCATCCAATTACCATATAAACGCCATGCTGCCTCAGGTGGACCAATATATCTAGCATCAATGTATTGTTGAACTTCATCAAATTTGCCGACAACTAATGTTGCACGGTCATGGCCTTTATAAATATACTTGTGGATATATTTAACAGCCCTAACACCACCACAGACCTCAACATTAATGTGGCAATTGAACATCCTGGACAAATAAGGGTTGTACGGCACAACATGTGTGTTATTTGCTTTGAATGATTTGCGGATAATCACCTCTTTACCATCGTCACGTCTACGATAGATTGGATACCCCCTTCATCCGTAATCTGTTCTCTCTGTATTTTTTTTTTGGATAGCCTCTGCTACATCTTCCATTTTTCATGCACATAGAATCCCGGCCACATGGTCCATGTACCATACACTTTCTAACGGTATCAAACAAAACTGGATCAGTTTCTTCGTCTGGGAACTCCGCAGAAACAAACTTGTCGACTTGTTCAACGGTGTGAATTTTTTCAGGGCCATCCAAGAATATAAGAGCGTGCATATGAGGCAAACCACGCTTTTGAAATTCGATCGTGTGAACATGTGCAACAACTGTTCCAAATACATTTCCTTTTTTGATTTCTTTCATTAATGCAACTCTCTTCATTTCAAATACACTTGCTATGAGATCGTGGGTCCGAAGCATATTGACGGGACAATAGTGCATCCTGTATTTCTGGCCACCTAGGATTTGCAGTCATTGTTAGGAAGATATCTGGGTGATGATGAAACCGTGTAATGGCCATTGAATCCTGGTAGATCTCAGACATATACCTAGGCCCGCCAATAAAAGATGATGGCAAAACAAATGGCTTTCCCCCGTCTTTGGGATCCACTCCAGAGTCCTTCGATGCCTTTATATTGTTGTAAGAATCTGGTCATGACTTTCCCGATTTATCTTAAGGAAATATAGATTGTTTTGCTCGGTGGATGCCCAGGCATCTACCAAGTACTCCTGAAAAAGCTTTTTTCCCCTCAAGATGGTAGAGTACTCATTTGGACGCTGAAAGAGGCGGAAAATGTGAAATTGTTTCAAAGTTAATCGTTTCATAGTATGTTTACCTGTTTTCGGATTCAGTTGCTTCATCTCTGGATGCCAGCCCATTTCTCCCACTACAAGAAAAAGTCGTATTGCAACACGTCACTCATGAGGCAAGAACCCTTATTTCGTGTGGCTATATCTTTTTGCCACACAAAAATATGTTGCCACACCTGTGGCAACAACCTGGGTGGCAAGAAATTATTGCCACACCTTAAATGTACTGTAGCAAAAGCTGGGTTTTTTGCCACACCAATATGTGAGGCAATAGTATGTGGCAAAAAATTATTTCCTGTATTTATTTAATTTTAATTTTATTGTAATTTTTAATTTTTAAATCTTTTGCCACACCCACTGGTGAGGCAATAACGTGAGGAAAAAAATACTCTTTAATTAAATATATATGATTTTTTTCAATTTCCTTTTATTCAAAGTTTCTTTTGCCACACCACTAAATGCAGCTAAAACCCTTGCTTGCCAGTAGCAAAAACAGATTTATAGCCCACTGTAATGCTGTGTAATTTATACACAGTAATAAAAAAACATTAAATCCATAAATAAAAATTGGATTAAAACAACGAAATTTAATTTCATTAAAAATATAGTATTTGTTACAAAGTAGTGAGTCCCATTTCGCCATAAGAAAAAAAGCAAAATATTTTACACAAACTCCCATCTTAATCAATCTCAATCGAAAGTAAAGAAACCTTATATACTTCAAGCTAGAGTCATTCTATCCATGCATCTGTTCCTAGGCCACGCGCACCTGCTAAATAAATCAAAACAAAGACCACCAAGTAAAAAGAACATCAAGAAATGTACAGAATCATGTCTAATGGAAGCTTGAAGGGGTTAATTGATTGATCATAAAAAATTGGATAATATGGGCTCTAACAAGAAAAGCATCTTCAAGTTGGAATACTAATTATATCTCTAACGTCTTAAGGAAATCTTATTTTACATCAACAAAATAAACCAACGGAATCCTGGACTTTAAGAGAAGTATCATACTAACATGCAGAGAAATATTATACTAACATACATGCAACTGTGACCACTTACAGTTATCTCACATTTTTGCTTAAGAGATTGCCCAAATTATATGAATTAAAATTCAAGGAAGAAATACTTACATAATGATGACCAACAAGTGCTACACAGTTATCCCCAGTCAACTAGCATATATGGTAATTCCCATTTTTGACAAGGAATTGTGTGCAGCTAAGCCAAATAGATTATCCACAAGTGCTAAACATGCTAAACGAAAGAAAGACCATTTAAATATTGTTACAGATAGAAACTACTTTAAAGGTATAACTTTGTATTGAGGTTCATGTATCCCAACCTAACTCCTCTCTACTGGCTGTACAGACCAATATAAGAAATATCTCGACCATAAACAGACAAATCCAAAACCAAATAACAATACCGTGAATAACTTTGGGTTGCAGAATGAAGTTTAACCATAAAGACCAACATATGCATGTACGTACCATTTCAGCTCTGCATTGACAGTAGTTTTTCCTGCCCATTGTGTGCTTAGCTTTTTGTTGGCTCCCACTCTTGACATTGCAGTCGGAAAGATTCTTACAAATACACGAATCTGACACAAGTGTATTACCAGAACTTAAACACATACATACTCTTGACATTGTGGTCAGAGAGTTTCTTACAAATGTACAAGTCAGGATTAATTATACATGAATGTGTTACCAGAACTTAAACACATACATATCAGATGTGTGAACTTACTCGATACTCCTCACCAACCCAATGATCCCTTCCACTCCCCTCTGGTTCACACCTTGGGTCATCAGATTATCTGCATGTGTGTTGTTGGGTTTTTAGTGTTTTTTTGGCATTTAGATTTCTTCCTCTTAAATATTCCACAAGCAATAGAGACCCGTAGCTGTTTTATAACATTCATTTATAGAACAAAAAACTTGACATTCAGTCTATATATAAGTTAAACAGACAAATCAAATGGAAAATAAAAAATCAAACATAATATAAAGTTCTGCTGAGTATGTTCACCATAACCAATCCTTAGCCTCATAAGCTTACAAATTGCATCAAAATATCATGCTTGATTCTCTCTACTAGGTTTTCCATCCAAATCAGCTTTCGCCTTGGGTTGTTTCTTTCCCACGAAAGATGCAAGAGTGGTATCACCTGAACCTTTCTCTTTTTAAGAATGGCAGCTGCTTAGAGAAAAATATAAGCATTTTGTGCACAACTAAAAATACATCTAAACTAAGCAGTATTAAACAAGACTTAAACATATTACCAGTAGCTACGAAATTGGAGTGCTGACCTTGCTCCCCATTTTGTTGCCTTTATAAAACAACAAGGTTTCCTCTATAAGATAACTGACAATTACAAGAAAGTTAGACAACCGGCAAACAGAATATGCTTAGATATGAGGCAATAATAGTTCTTGTATGACTAGTTATGATGGGTAATAATAGTTCTTATATGACTACGTTCCTCAAACGAATCTGATGCTTTGCTTTCGATGTGGATAAAAGCAATCAAGTTAAACCAGCATACAAAAAACAATTTTCAAAACGAAACTAAAACATAAGTGAAAAGGTGAGTGCTTAATAGTTCATAGTCAAACCACATTTATGCAGTAGTAAAGAATTTGTTTTTTTATTTTGATTATACTTTAAATTCAAGGTAACATCTCCCTTTTTTTTGCTTGAAGTACCATAGTAATGAAGTAAATTTGGTTCCATACATTCCCAATGATTTGGACTAAGTATCTACCACACAAATGCCTATTGTACAAGTGAACATTAGAACCGAACTCGAATCTAACAAAAGAATAATCATATTCGATGGTCCTAACAATTAAATATGAGAACCAAATACAAAAAATCCTACCTAAACCCCAGAAGGCCTATAAAATAAGAAAAATAGGGATTGGAAACTTACAAAAAAGAGAATTCGTATTAGAATTGAAATTTGAGAGTAAGAGAGGTGAGAAAGGCCTACTCTTCTTCAAATTGCATCTTCAGAAAGAAAGAAAAAACCTACAAAAAAAAAAAAATCAATAATCAAGAACATCAAAAACCCAATTCAAAGAAAATTCGTTTTAGAATTCAAATTTGAGAGACAGATAGGTGAGAAAATGACCTGCTATTAGTCACCCGTGACGAAAACCAAAACCCCCCAAATTAATCCGAAGTGACGCATAGATCTCTGGACAAAAATTCTGAAAAAAAATTCAGAGAATAATTTTTGATGATCGAGTGGAGTGATAGTACAGATAAGTGCCATAGTAAATTAGGGTTTATACCTTTTGATTTCTGAGATAGAAAATTACGGATTTCGAGTCTTTGTGTGTGTGATTCAAGACTGTATAAGTTAGAGCGAATGAGTTTTTATTTAAGTTGGGAAGATAATTTTGAGGAGAAGATGTGAGTCGTTTTCTAGGGTTTCGATCGAGATTTTTTTTTTTTGAGAGAGAGAAAACTGAAAGTGTTTTATTTGATGAGATGCGAAAGTTTGGGTGTGTGGGCGTTCTTTGTGGGGTTTTATTTTAGGAGGGAATTTGGTTTCACTAAAATTTTAGGGAGAGATTTGGCGCTGGGTTTCCGGTTGAAAAAAAAAAAAAAAACTTTTTAGAGTTCTAGTTGCAGAGGAAGAGATGATGGTTGGGCTTTTTGGCTGAGGAGAACAAAACACATACGTGGGTTCTTCTCAATAAGGGAGTACGTGGTCCACGTGAAATCGCGATCTTTTTTTTCCTTGATTTAATTTGATAATAAATTTTTCTTAAGGAATTTATAAATACGAGAATATGATTATTTATATATTTTGCCGCATCTATGTGGCAATAATCTAATTTATTGCCGCATCAAGGCATGACACGAGGCAAAAGTTAGTTTTTTGCCTCAACTTTTTGAAGGTGTGGCAAAAGATCTTAGTTAATGCCACCCATATTGGTCAGTGAGGCTAAAACCTATCTATTCCCACAGTAATTATAGATGTGTGTCAAGATGGTGAGGCAATAGACTCATTTTCTTGTAGTGTCCGTAGGGAAAGAGCAAAACATAATGCAGAGGCAAGTACGCAGGGTGACATTCAGAAATGCGTTCAAGTGCATTACCTGCTTTCAGATGTAGTATGATATCCCGGAAGCTAGGTTTCTCAGTTATCTCAGCAGGTAGCATTACGGAAATTTCGTCAGTCGTTGGCAAATTATAACGCCTTTCATCCGTGCTTTTTTTGTAGTGCATGATTACCTTAACATCTTGCTCTTCAGGACTTACATTGGCAAGTATCTCGCGTGCATGGTAATACTTGCCGCAGAATTCATTATACTTTATAAGCATATCCTGAATTTTTTTGAGAACATCTTTACTAAGATTGGTATTTCGGTTAGCACGAAGAGCCAGGGCTAGATTAGGATCGTATAAATATAACTGTGAATAAATTGGGCTTTTACCTTCATCAGGTAACAACGATCCTGTTATGTGATGAAGTTCACCGTGTATGGCAAAGCTACGCGGACCCCTACCTTTCAGAGCCCTGCTATCCAGTTTACAACCAAGGCTGGTAAAAGCATTTGCAGAATTAATCTGACGTATGTTTTCTAGGAAATATGTTGATTGAGCATCATCTCCGTCCAATAAAACCATCAGTTCATCAGGAGGTTCAAGAAGCATAGGGAGTATGACTTTTCCATCACGACAGCATTTGGTAAATTCTGGTTTCTTCTTGGTTGATGTAGACTTCTTCTCATCCATCCAATGAAGTGCTCCACACATTGGGCACTCAATATCCATTTTACCAAGATAATGACGATCACATAAGAACTGATCGACCTTCTGACCTGGTTCTTGCTGTCCATTCTTATCGTCTTCATCATCTGACGAACCACAAAATTCATCCAGACCATCCGATGAAAAACCTTCGTCGTGAACTGGTCCAGTACACAACATTGAAATACATAATGTTAATAGAATTCTTACATTTATGAAAATAAACAGATTATTTGTGTTCTTACATTTGAATGCAGGTTGAATCCACGCCTGGATCTGCACTACCATCTGAAATATCTGAATTCACCTGTAGTATGGAGTACAATTAAACAGCCATAATCTACCATCTAATACACATTAAGAATATATAAGATTCCATAATACTTATTTTCCTAAGAGATTATTACCTGATTTCTTATCGTAATTTCGGAGGCATTATCTGAGTAGCATGTGCGTGAACGTTTAAGTCCTGGGACCTGCAATATAAGCATCAAATTTTTTACATATTAGCATCCAAAAGTCTGTGAAAACAACGCCATTATTCACTTAATATAATAATTGCAAATCAGTTTTATGTGCATACTTCTTTTAAGGGCGCATCTTTCCTCTTCAGATCTGCCCTGCTACGACCTGATTGCGAGGATATCTGTCCATCCTGATACAATAAACAATAAAGAAAAAAATAAATAGTATTTAGTGCAGACACAAATACTGTAGAGGTATATATGGCAAATTAAAGAGGTAGAGGTATGGAGCTCTCACAATTGGGGTATGTTTGTATAGTGCATACGTCCCCAAAAAGAAACAAGATGCGTCCTAGTTGAATTAGCCCTTATAGTTGATTCATGTCCCATTCCTTTCTTAAGACTACCATATTCTCTTTTGTCTAAAGTATACTAAAGTGCTTTTACCGTCAGTATTCTCTTCTGTTTTCAATCTAGTGTACTTTTGTTGTCAATTTAGTTACAGTAAACATGAGTGTCCATCTGATGGATTGCAAAGAATCTACAATGTCAATGCATTAGCCAATCCTTGCATCACCTGTAGTTTGGTGGGATATTTTGTTAGTATCTTGTGTAAATAAATCACCTGGTTATCATCCTTATCTTCCTGTTGCTGTTTGGTTACTCTAATTTGGCGTGCTTTCTGAGCAGTTGAACGGGATCCCTGGCAATTCGGACACCAATAAAACATATCAGAAATTATTAGAAATCACTTAGACACATTTATAATTAAGCCACGTAATCATACTTTAGCCCTTATGGTTGATTCATGTCCTATTCCTTTCTCCTGGCGTATCTTCTCTTGGCGTGCTTTTTGTGCTTCCGATCTGGATCGCTGGCAAATAAATAAGTATGCAAGGTCTTATACCAATTTGATTAATAATAACTGAATTAGGAAAAAGCCCAATATACCAAATCGGGATAACAATGATGCCGATCCACGTGATTGAATCACGCTTTCTTGGTAATTATTAGGGATGGCGTTGATTTCTATTTACGAATTAAGAATAATGAATTTATCCTCCTTTGCAAACCCTGGATGCATTATAGAAAGCATAAACTAAATTTGAAATAAGACATGAAATGATCAGTCCTTTAATAGCACCTTACAGACCATTAACAACAACACAAAAAGGTATCAAACTAAGATTTATCCTGTGGTCACTTATTCCGCAGCCTATATGTGGTCATTCAAAAACAAATTGGCCACCATAAAATCCCAAATCACTTGCTTATCATGTATCAATAGAAAGAAACCCAATTACTCACATGTTTCTGAAATTTTCGTTAAAACAGTTACTGCGATAATCCAAGTTATGTACTTTAACTGATGCCAAACACTAATAAATTGAACACTTAATCAGGGGTTGGAAGCCTGAGGACTACACATTCCCTTACGATGGAGTACACATATTCCATTGCACAAAGGTGCACGATGTTCAGCCAGGTCCACGTGATGATATTGATTGGTACTCCAAACAGTAAGAAACCCAAAACTCATGATGATGCAAGGGGTGGGAAGTTGAGTTTTTAGAATTACAATCAACTCACTCTGAAGAGTATGTAAGGGAATTACAATCAGCGTAAGGGAATTACAAATTTTGGACAAAATTATAAATTTCACACATCCTACAAAATCAATAAGAAACCCAAAACTCATTCAGGTTATTCACCAAACACTTCAACCACAACAACTCAAAAATCTTTAGAGTTTTTGATTAATGTCCGTGTTTTTTTTTCTTCCAGACAATGATTTGGTTTCTTCAAATCCAAACTATTGTTTTCTTATCTGAAATTCTAACCTGTTTCTGATTAATGTATGTGTTTTCTGCTTATGGTAAGGAAAAGGATCTTGATGGAAACTTAAACATCAAATTTAAGCATATAATCCTAAATAAAAGTAAGGGAGCATACCTTGGTAATGTGTGAACGGGTTTGCTTCTGCCAATTTCCATTGCTCTCATAGTTTTTTTCACATCTCTCTCTCGCCCGTCGTTTCGTTTGAGCTGTTGAACCTTTACTGTTAAGGTTCGGATATTCATGATTGGGCGACATAGCTGACAGAATCTAGAACTTTATCCTCTTTAGTATTGTATTGGAACAATCTCGTTATTCTCTTGATATTGAACTTTAATCATAAAAACGAATCAAAAAGCTACAACTTTTGATTGTAGGGTGGAATGTAATAGAAAAGGATACCGAATTCTCTTCAGTATTAGCAAGAAGGAGAATATGTTCATGAATAGGTTCTGGCATCTGATGACAATTTTTCTTTTAAGGATCTCTGGAGTGTACAGAACTTGAATGAATATAAAAAAAAAAAAATTCTTTTTTTTTGAAACAGCGTGTATATACGGAAGTAAACGTTTTTGAAACAGCGTGTATATACGGAAGTAAACGTTATTATGGTATAAACTTTATGGTAGTCTTTCCTGGCCGTCCATGCAAAAACCCAATCCGTAGCCTCCCGACCTTCGGATCGGGGTCCCCGTTCAATGTCGTCCGTCTGATAGCCCTGGCTATCATGGAGACAAACCTCATAGGTTTTTATAACAATGATATATATATATGATAAGTATATTACTGTCATTATCTAATATCGTTGATAAGGGGTTATTGGGTTTACTACCTAATGACTCTATTTTGTACTTATTGAGTATGCCTGAAGAAAAAATGGAATGCCTCAAAACAGGTTTCTTTCAGCGCAACTCTTATTTCACGCCTATGGCCACCAAGGCTGGTTTCTAAACATATTCCGTAAAAGTAAATTGGGAACCCTTGTATATCTTCTGATCCAATGCTTCAAAAAAAAAATCTTCTGATCCTGCGAGGCTAACAAAGTTGCAGCAATCTTCATGCAACTCCATACTACTTTCTTTCATTTATGGAAATCTTCTAGAAAGAGTCGACAGAAATAAAAAAAATATCACGACCCAAACTTGGTCAAAATAAAAAAATATCACGACCCAAACTTCTTCTTTTACCCGAACACCACCTGCAGTCTTCTACTCCTCCATTAAAACGCCTAAAAGAATCATCTCCACCTCCATCTCCATCTCCATCGATTTCAGCTCAGGTTTGCTGCCATTGAAAAGGGTGATGTTGATTGAAATTGGATCAATATCACCACCGCTCTTCATCTCGACCAATCTGGATTTTATGCAACTGAAGATAATGGTTAACCGGTGATTATGGTGATGATTCATTGGATTCTCTTTGTGTTAGATTAGGTAAATGATTCACTAAGTATTCTTGTTCGATCGATAATCAATTTTGATTGTACTTGTTTAACTTGGGATTTTTCTAATTGGGTAAAAAAAAATGGGAACATTTTTTTCCCATCAGCCACTAGGGGAACAATTATTTAGATTCAAGTCGCTGTGGTTGAGTATTGAATTGGGTTGGGGATTATATGTGATGGTTTTTTTTTATTAGATTTAAAACAAAAATTACTTCAGAAGCTAAATTTTCCACACTATTCCTTTTGAGTTATGGTTAAGGAGTAGGGACCTGAATAACATACTTAATCGATTTCGATCAAGCCTCATAATTGTTGTAGTAGCCAGAATCCTCGTCAACTCTGAATAAGATGGTTCAGATTTTATCTACTGACGAGGTAAGTGATTGATTTTTTCTATTTCTTCAGAATCAATTGATAATTTGTTTAATTATATGAAATTGGGTGAAAGATTAGGGTGAAATTAAAGGGTATTTTGAATGTTTAGATTGATTACAGAACTGATTTTTTTGATGTGGGTTAAATTAGTTTAGATTGATTACAGAATTGATTTTCCTAATTAGTTTTAGATGCAGAAATAGATAAATTGTTTTTGGAGCTGAAGTTTGCTATAATATGTTCTTCATCAATTTCATGTTTAGTAGAACTAAGCTAATGTCCATATAGATTTACTGTGTTGAAAGTTAATTGTCCAAGAAGTTCATAGAGTTGTCTAGCAAAATAAAAGTTGTGCCTTAACCCAAAACTTTATGGGTGTCAACAAGTATAACTGTACTTTGTATCTGAGTAATTTTCACTAGTATGTTTTTTTTTTTTTTGGAAGCATGAATTTTTTGTTATGGCTTGAAGTTTGTTGTCGGTAACTATCAGAAGAGTTTCGATTTGCTCTTAGCACCAACTGATGTATTGAAGTTGTCGAATTTATATGTAAGCTAAAAGACCATCTGAGTTTGCTTTCATATAATGTTGTATCGTGCACTTTACAGAGTCAGAAGATTGGGAAATTATAAAAATGTTACTTGTTAATTTGATTATGTTCTATACGCTTTTTTCAAGTCTGAGATGTTGAAATGCTGTAACTGGAATTATAATGTTCAACATTGCAGGTGAATTCAGTTAAGTTAGTGCAGCTACAGAAGAGAACCAAGCAATATGAAGGCAGGTGCTCGTTGGCTTGCTTATTGCAATACAATGGACTCAAGATCTGGGTGCTAGGAGGGTACAACTGCAAGAGATTTGTGGGAGCATAAGTAAGCCTGTATTGTCTTTTTTGAGTTTCACCATATGGCTGTTTGTTTTTCTGAATTAAGAGTTATAAAATGATTCTTTGGTTAAGAAACTGATCTAGTAGCAAAAGGTGAGCTCAGTAGACTAAGGATTGAAGGTCGTGCTCTTATCTGAAAAAGAGCTATTCGGACGACCAAATAATTGTAATTGTCCATAACTATTGATGTGGCCCATGTTGGTTTTATGGGGTTCTCTAGGTTTTCAGTGACAATCTTCAAGTCAATGTCACGGTTTCTTGTTTCATATATAGAGACCTGAACAGTTTTCAATTTTTGCAAGGTGGATGACGACTTCCTCTCACATCTGACGAGTTTCTATTGTGCTCGTTCAACAACAGCGAGAAGTGAAGATCACATGATGTTTATGGTAATTTTCATTTAACTCTGTTAACATGTAAGTTTTCATACAAATAAAATTGCACAAGTTTCCATACAAATAAAATAGTATTGTTGAGGTAAATAATGATACCTCTGTTATCCAAACAAACTAAAATGCATTCTTTTCTTTATTTTTTGTCTATCATGATATTTTTGGATTAAAGAATTGAATTTTTTGATGTGGATTAAACTAGTTTTGATTCATTCTGTAACCGGGTTTTCGATTAGTATGAGATGCACAAATTGATAGTTTGTTTTTGGAGCTGATGCTTTCTTTTAAGTTGTTCTTCATCAATTGCAACTAAATTTATAAGTGTTCTTAGATATAGGTGCATATACATGTGTACAGGAAGTTTCTAGATGTCAATATAATGATGAATAAGCTGTATAGCTACTGAGCTTCGATATGAACATCAGTATGGCGAACTTAGCAAACTTCTTAAATTCCTGTTGTTCTGGAGCAACTAATACAAACAAACTACAGCGGATTCCTTTCTTTATCATTTGTGTATCCTGATATAATTGGCTTCCACTAAGCCGATTAAAAATTTTAATCATTTTAATCACCTTTGAATCATTTTGTTGGATGTCGAAACCGAAAATATAGGTATACTCTAGTGCCAAACTTTGCCAATTGTGAAAAAACTAAGTTATTTACTATGCTTATAACTGTCTTTTAGTAGTTAGGGGTGTGAATGGTCTTAAGCTCTCAATTCCTACTATTGAAACAAAACTGAAATTTGTTTACTTTTTACAATTACTGTGATATATGGAATTGCAGGATGGTGATAGTTAAGATTTTGAAATTCTAAGGATGATGGTTCTGCAATAGCCTTGACAAGTCTTTGAGCAGATGTTTGGATGCAATGGAATTGCAGGTGATGGATCTTGAGCAAACAAGGATATGAGATTGGTGTTAGTGAGTTGCAAATGGAAGTGAAGCAATTGCGAAAAGTGTTGGTGCTGAGATGTTGTGGCTATGATCAATTCTGGAGCAGCTAGGTATTGATGGTATGCAGGGATAAAAGGCTCGAGTCTGTGCTGCTTTGGAGAAGGTGGTGAGTTGTATTACAGATAATGTGACAGTGAGTCATGGAAGTAATAGAGAAGCTCAGTGATGCAATAAGTAAAAGGATATTGTTGTTAAGAATGGTTTACTGGTAGCAGTGTGTAGTTTGAGTTGAAAGAGAAAGTTGTGACAGAATGGATTAAGGCAATGGTGGACCTGAACTGTTGGCTATGGCTGTTGGCTCTGTATGTCAATGGCTAAGATGTTTTGAAGGAAAATGGGGTCCTGAGAAGAGATTATAGGGCACTGGTGGTGATTTAGTAGGTTGTTGTGTTGATGGTTTATGCTGAATTTGAGAACAAGCTGGTGGCTGCAGTGAAGGCTTGAAGATATTGGTGTTGTTTTGATGGTTTGATCGTGAACAAGGAAGATGTGAAGCTGGAATGCCTAGGATATGCGCCACTGATGAAGGGCAATCATGGTACAACACAGTTGATGTCGTGCAAAATGGCTCAGGCCTTGGCAATTAGACTAGTCAGCTTAGCTGACTCTGACTTAGTTCTGACCTTACCTGGCTGAGTTGACTCATTAGTCTTACTTGACCAATCGACCTTGACTAGTTGACCAAGTTTGACCAGTCACCGGATTGACCTTACCGGTCGCCTGAGTTGTTCTCATTGAGAGTTAGAGTTACTTGTTGAAAGTTTTGCGTACATTTCCTATAAATTTTGTTCACTTTGCGTGGATTTCCTCTAAATATCATCCATTTTGTGCAACGTCCATTCAGTATAAATTTTATCAGAATTTTGAACAAATGTCTTTTAAATTTCGTGTAAATTTTGTATATTGTGTCCGTGTATGCACAGTCTTTACTAGTGGGAGTTGGAAGTTGTCATCTTAGAAAATAGTCATCTTAGGTAGAATTTCATTCCAGGGGCAAAATGGTCATCTTATGAATTTTTCATTCTTTACTAGTCGAAGTTTGATAGTCATTTTAAAAAACAATCATCTTAGAATTTCTGTCCAGGGGCAAAATGGTCTTTAATAAAATTTTCAAATCATGTGTTAGGCGCGGCCAAAATTAGGGTATAGTACAAACCGTGATGTTTGCATTTGGGCCGCAAGTTGCCATGCGTTAGGTGGCGAACTTGTGTGGCTGAGATTTGCATCTCAGATGGAAGGGCAACCGTTGATTATTGCAACCCTTCGTTTGGCAGCCAGCGACATGACCGGTCTGGTTTTGGCATGCTCGTGCATGTTTTAGGTGCGACCAAAATTTAGGGTTTGGTACAAACCGTGTAGTTTTGGCATTGGGCCAGAAGTTGCCACGCGTTGGGTGGCGAACTTGGACGGCTGAGATTTGCATCTCAGGAGAAAGGGCAGTCGTTGATCGTGGCTACCTTCCGTTTGTAACCTGGCAACTTTGTCTAAATTACGGTTTGGCATGCTGAAACCCTAATTAGTACCCTTTACTATAATCGCTGTAGAATTCTCGTATGGACTCGGATTTTGACGGTCCGCCTCTCATTCGACCGGAAAAGAATTTCCTATCTCCGTACGAGGGGATATTTAGGTTTTGAGCTCGTTCGGGAGATGAAAACAGCCTGACAGTAAAACTCAGGAAGAATTCAGGAGGGATGTTGCGGGCCCGAGGTGGCATAGCCACACCTGTGTCATGGCGGCATGGATGGCATGGCTTTTTGGTATGCGCGTGCGGCATGTTGGCGCGGTTTTGGGAAGCTAGCCTCTTTTGAGACCGTGGCAGGTTTGGAGCAACCTGATTGGTCAATGAAAGTAGGGGACCAGCAAGCTTTGACATAGTTTAGGCGCGACCAAAATTAGGGTTTGGTACAAACCGTGATGTTTGGCCTTGGGCTAGAAGTTACCATGTGTTAGGTGGCGAACTTGGACGGCTGAGATATCTCAGATGTAAGGGTAGCCGTTGATCGTTGCAACCCTCCGTTTGGCAGCCATCGGCATGTGGTAGGGCCGGCATAGCTTTGGCATGGAGATGTGGCTGGCATGGTGGTGCGGCTGGCATGGTCAATGTGGCTATACGCTATAAGGGACGGTTGTGTGTACCAGATGATGAGGAATTGCGAAAGGAAATTTTGACGATGGCTCATAGGTCCAGTATTAACAGTACATCCGGGAAGCACAAAGATGTATCAAGACTTGAAGCGCCGATTACGGTGGAAAGGTTTGAAAAGGGATGTTGCATTGTTCGTCTCCAGGTGCCTTACTTGTCAGCAAGTGAAGGCTGAACACCAGCGACCAGCGGGACCTCTTCAGCCTTTACCAATAGCGGAGTGGAAATGGGATTTCATTGCTATGGATTTCGTTAGAGGATTACCTAAGACCCAACATGGGAAGGATGGCATATGGGTGATCATAGACCGTCTCACCAAATCGGCTCATTTCCTTCCGGTGAAGCAGACAGATACTGTTCCTATTTTATGTAACTTGTACATCAAGGAGATAGTTAGGTTGCATGGAGTTCCACTATCGATCGTTTCAGACCGAGTTCCTCTTTTTTACATCTAAGTTTTGGGGAGTTTCCAACAATCGATGGGAACAGAATGGATATGAGTCTTGCTTATCACCCACGGACTGATGGTCGGTCCAACGAACGATTCATTTTTGGAGGATATGTTAAGAGCATGTGCGATCGACTTCAAAGGTAATTGGAGCGACCATTTACCCCTTGTTGAGTTCGCATACAACAACGATTCTCCGATCCAAAGATCGGTATGGCACCGTATGAGGCGTTGTACGGAAGACCGTGTCGAACACCGTTATGTTGGGCTGAGGTTAGTGAAAGAAGTGTCATAGGGCCCCAGATGGTTCAAGAGACAACAAAGAAGATAGGGATCATTCAAGACCGTCTGAGAACGGCGCAAAGTCGTCAAAAGAGTTATGCAGATGTTAGAAGGAGACCATTGGAGTTCCAGGTTGGGGAGAATGTGTTTCTAAGAGTTAGTCCTAGACCAGGCATTAAACGGTTTGGGAAGAAAAGTAAATTGGCGCCACGCTATATTGGGCCATTTGAAATTCTTCAACGAATTGGAGAAGTAGCATATCGACTAGCTCTACCAACACAATTTGCAGACATACACAATGTGTTTCATGTATCCATGCTTCGTAAATACAATGCTGATCCGTCCCACGTCATCGAATGGCGAGACTTGCAACTGAACGACAATGTTTCGTATGAAGAAAAACCGTTGCGCGTAATCGACTCAAAGGAACAAGTCCTTCGGAGGAAAACCATCAAAACCGTGAAGGTTCTCTGGCAACATCATGGTTCTGAAGAGACAACTTGGGAGCTGGAGTATGAGATACGAGACAAATATCCGGAATTACTGAGAGGTAATTCTTAAACTTAGCTACGCCTCGAATTTCCGGAGAAATTCTTTTTTTTTGAGGTTAATAGTATAACGTCTGGTATTTTTGAACCCGGGATTAAAGCCCGTTTCAACTCATAAGAGTTGACATAGTGATTTGTATATATGAAAGTGTACAAATCCTAGCTTATTATTATAAATCTTTGTGATTTGGGGTGCAAATAACCAATTGGTTAGTATATGGAATGATGGGGTCACTACCTAGTAGAGCACATGATTTTTATGGCTAGTAATACGTATGGGAAAAAGAATAAGTCTTTCTCTCTTTTTGCATCTACTTTTAGGGTTAGTATATATATATATTGTTTTGTCCTTTTCCTAAAACCCTAGTAAAGAAAAAGAAACTTTATCTCTCTTCCTCTTTTTCCATCTGCTACTTTACAAAAAAAAAAAAAAAAAACCTGATTTTTGTTGCTGTACCTGGGATTTATTCGACCAAGTACCTCACCGTGGAGAGCTCCTGTTCTTTTTGTGCTCAAGAAGGATGGATCAATGAGGATGTGTATTGACTACCGACGACTGAACAAAATTACAATCAAGAATAAGTACCCCTTGCCGAGAATTGATGATCTTTTTGACCAGTTAAAGGGAGCGTGCTATTTAACAAAGATTGATCTTCGATCTGGGTACCATCAGATGCGGGTCAGAGAGGAGGACATTCGCAAGACCGCATTTGGAACTTATTACGGTCATTATGAATTTCTCGTGATGCCGTTCGGGTTAACAAATGCACCTGCAGTATTCATGGATCTGATGAACCGAGTTCTTCGACCTTTTGTGAACAAGTTTGTAGTAGTGTTCATTGACGATATTCTCATTTATTCCAAGACTAAGGAAGATCATGAGGAACATCTGAGAATGGTTTTACAAACTCTAAGAGAGCACAAGTTGTATGCAAAGAGGAGCATTTAGCACAGTAAGCGGACTCGGAAGCTTACGGCATAGTACTCAGATGTTAGTATTCTCGCAAGACACTACTATATGATATCATGGGGATAATGGGTACTTTTATTGATTATCATTTTTTTTATTACTTTGGAGTTTTCAAGTATTTTAATAAGAGACATTTCTAGTTAAATACTTTTTAAATTGTTGTTCTTATTTTATAAATTTTAGAACATCATTAGTGATTATTATTATTTGGGAACTTTTTACTTGGAATTTGAGTTGGAAAAGACATTCAATAATATCGTCTTTATTCATTTTGTAGTTGTACTTTGTTTTATTAGCATTCTTTGGAAAAAAAAAAAATACAAAAAAAAAATGAAGCCTGTTCCATAGTCATGCCTCAAGGATTCGTTCTTGCTAGTTGGGTTGGAAGTGATCCATTGGGTCAAATCCGGCTCAATAGAAGCTCGAATTTTTGACGGACGTGACAGCATGCCTTGACACGGAGACGTGGCTGACATGGTTTTCCATTGGCACGGTGGTGCAGATGGCATGGTTGGCATGCCTTGGCGCGGAGACGTGGTTGGCATGGTTTGCCATTGGCACGGTGGTGCGGCTGGCATGGTCGGCATGCCTTGGCGCGGAGACGTGGCTGGCATGGTTTGCCATTGGCACGGTGGTGCGGCTGGCATGGTCGGCATGCCTTGGCGCGGAGACGTGGCTGGCATGGTTTGACATTGGCACGGTGGTGCGGCTGGCGTGGTTGGCATGCCTTGGCACGGAGACGTGGCTGGCATGGTTTGCCATTGGCACGGTGGTGAGAGAATTAGGGTTTGGTATATACGAAGATGTTGTCGGTCAATACTAAGGGTTCTGCCGTGGAACGTGACACATGTATATAAAAAAAGGTACCTTGGTAATTCTTATGTAGGCATGCTGATTGATTCAATAAATGCGCTAGTGGTCATAGTGACGTCATGTCAGATGTACGTTTTACGATTTTAAACCTAAGCTAAAAACCACCATCAACAATACCACAATCTTAAAATTTTCTACCTATAAGTCCTCTTACCGAAAGTGCTTTTCTATAGACTTAGTCGAGACAATACAATGAATCAATATTCACACTTTGTGTGCTCTTCCATGGATACGAGATCGAGACAATACAACAATCAAAGTGTGATTACTTGATAATAGGTTCGGACTTAACCAAACTCTATAGGATCACTATCAAGTAATACAAAATTAACGTTTGTGTGTATTTTACTTCTAATATAATAAAAACAATTATAATTACGGAAATAGAAAGGTAAAAGACACAACAATATTTTGTTAACGAGGAAACCGCAGATGCAAAAAAACCCCAGAACCTAGTCCAGAATTAAATACTCTCAGAATTAAGCCTATATAAGAAATCTAAACCACCTTCGTATAGTTGAGACCAAGAAACTAAACCTATAGTTCACCTAGTTTCTTCAGTATCCCTGCGCTTCCGACATTCGATAAGTGCACGCACTGGAACAATTCCTTTGGTTCGTATTCCAAAAAGTAAAGGAACAACAAATTTGTTCGGTAACAACTCAATTTAATCTCAGTGATATGAGTTTGACAAAGGCTCTTCTGTTTAATCCAATAAACTTCTTTGTCGGAATTAGATCTATCTATCCAACAACTCCCGAAGTAGTAGAGTTTAGACTTTACATTCAAATATAGAATTCACCAAGATACTATATAGTTATGCGATCTACACAACTAATCAATCAAATCTATCAAAGATAAACCGATTATAGTTGGATATCATGCGATCAAGTTTTGTGCACACCAAAGATATGAAACCAATAATAAATCTTATTTAATCTTCAATAAACACCTGAACACCACAATTTGAATTTCTTGTGATCAATCACGCAAAGAACGGAGTATGTTAACAATGGATTATCACAAGATGTCTTTAGATCTACCAACAGTTCTAAAGATCTCGTCGACACTTCGATCTAGTTTGAGTGAATCTTATATCAGAAGATAAGATTATCAAGAATAAACAAACTAGGTGCAATCAAATTTCAACAACCGTTAGTCAATCAAATCAATCGAAAACTAAAATAAACTGCAATTATATAGAATTCCCACCAACGGTACTCTTAGAGCTTCTTGATCCCACAGAAGTCTTTAAACGGGCGGTCATAAGAGATTTCGCCTAATTATGGTACTTTCCTCTCCGAACAGACGGCTCCACCAGTAACAACACAACAAGGTAGTTTTGATGTCTCTTAGGATAGTTTGATCGAAATGTATAGACCAAGGATGTTTGGACACCAAGGAATTTCCAAAACCAATATTCTCAAGATATGCAATAAATGCCCAAATTAGTTTTCATAATTCCTGGAAATGCTTTGTCGAATATTCCCGAAATCTCACTATAAAATCTCCAATTAGTAAATGCACATTACCAATTTTTATTTTCCAGAGATATGCATTTAATTGCTGGTAATTAAAAACTTATAAAACTAAAAACCTTAATTAAAATATTCTTAATTTATTTCGGTCTAGGATCTCCTTGAGTTATTAAGGAATAAAAGATAAGAGTTACTGATCGTGTTCAAAGTATGTCGACATCTTTTCTTTGTAAATCCTTTTTCATATTTACAATCTTGGAACCGATTATACCACACTTACAAACGTGTTTAGAATTGGTTCATCTGTATTCCAAGAAATATGTGATTGATTAAACATCAAATCACCAATAATGGGTTTACGGTTCTACCAAACACAAGGGTCGGTTATACCTTCATATGGTTACTGGGACCGGTTACATCAGTTACCAGGATCGGTTACATCAGTTACCAGGACCGGTTACCATATACTCATGGTATTACTTGAGATCAGCTACACTAATAAAAGTCATACCAATACATAAGTCAGGCACTGTGATTATTTTTACCAATATACATAACAAATTATGATCGGTTCTACTAACTCACACATATTGGTAATCCAAATATATGCAATAAATTACAATACCAATAAGCCTAGCGATTTCCCTTTCGATTCACGAAACAATTTTATGAATGTACTTCCTTTAAACAACTGTAAACATTGTTTCCAAGGATGAAATCTTCACCTTTAATCATACACATAATCACAATAGCATTTATACGATTATGTCGATGTCTTATATACGAAGTTCAAAAGATAAGTGTTATACTTCGTATTCTATTTCCTTAATACTATGTCTCACTATGTAATACCCCAATATTCGGCAACGGTTGGACGAATGAAATATAAGTAATGGTCTGTCATTTCCTAACACCGAGGCCTTTTCAGCACAATTGGCTTCAGAGTGATCAGAAAACTCTACAGTTAAGCGTTCCCGGGAGGGAGTAATCCAGGGATGGGTGACCATCCGGGAAGTTTCTGCTGGATTACCGCAACGATGTCCGTGCTCGGGAGGGAGTAATCCAGGGATGGGTGACCATCTGGGAAGTTTCTGTTGGATTACCGCAGCGATGCCCGTTGAAAATCACACACTGCCGGATTTCTGCAGCGGCTAAGTGGGGGCAATATCGGTGGAGGGATGGGTCATTACGAATGGTATCAAAGCCGACGACGGTTCACCTTCCGAGGGTGGGAATGTACGCTGGACGGGTTGATCCAGGTACTTCTCATGAGGGGAAGGGGACGTCGGAGATCTGGGCTTGAGTATATATTCAGGAGCCGAGGACGGCTCAAATTTAAGGTGGTGGTATTGTAATACCCCGATATTCGACAGTGGTTGGATGAATGAATATAAGTAATGGTTTTTCCTTTCCTAACACCGAGGCCTGATGGGTTCACTTGACTGAGTTGTGAGAAAAACCTCTCGGTTAAGCGTGCTCGTTCGGGAGTAGTCACAGGATGGGTGACCTCTCGGGAATCTGCTGGATGACTGCAGTAGTGTCGTTTAAAATCCCACACTGATGGTTAACCGTAGTGGGTAGGCACAACTAGGGACATGTGACTTTTGCTCGGGTGGGAAAGTATGTTGCGCTGTTATGCCAGAATAGGCAAGGAACTTCTACATTATACCGAGGCCTTTTCAGCACAATTGGATCCATAGTTGGCAGAAAACTCTGCAGTTAAGCGTGATCGGACGGGAGTAATCCAGGGATGGGTGACCATCCGAGAAGTTTTTGTTGGATCACCGCAGTGATGCCCGTTGAAAACCCCACACTCTTGGGATAACCGCAATGGCTAAGTGGGGACAATATCGGTGGAGGGACGGGTCATTACATACTACTAGAGTATAGTCATTCATAGCTTCGCAGTTATGTTTTCAATATAGCACGACTTGAAAGATATGTTAGAAATGAAACAGTTCAAGTCAAAATATTAGTAACCTCAATAGGAAGGATGATGTCGTCGTTGTAGCTCGTCACTTATTCACATTCTTCAAGTCTTCGAGTAATACTTGTATGTCTCATAATCCTAGTCTTTCTAGTTTAACCTATACGAAGTTGTCTCTAGTACATAATCAAACGACTCTTTAAATGAGTTTTGATTCACTAAAATATGACAACCAAACTTGACATACCAACGCTTGGTGGGTTCAACCGAGCTATGCTCTAACAATCTTCCCCTTTGTCAATTTTAGTGACAAAACTCTTACAACATATGGATAAATAAATTACAAGAATGCATTACACATACACTTGATTCCAAGTTTCAACAACACCATACCTTGCATATATTCAATCCACAAATGCCGTTGTTGACATTCGAATAACAAAGCTAATACTCCCCCTAAAGGTGAGATAGGTAGATTTTCATTCCGCACATCTTTGTTATTTCCCTTTTGTAGTCCAAATAACTACAATCATCATATGATATGTTTCTCCTCCTCAGTCAATTCTTTACTCTTTCTTTAAATATAACGTTTAAGCACAATTTTCCTTTCCTTAGTGATTACAAATCACTTGTTTACTCCATTTATTTCTCCCCGTTTTTGTCACAAAATGACAAAGGTTCGAGCATATAAAGGTCAAACCGAAAGGATCTTACAAATCTAAAAGACTTGTACAACCTATAAGAGTTAAGAACAAAGGTTTCACATACCATTTTAGATAACCAATATCAAAACTGAAACTACACGTAATTTGGTTTTAATATGTTATCAAGGAAACAATTGCCCGAAGAAATTTTCCCTAATATTTTAACAAATTGACTAAGCAACTTAGTTCCCCTGTTAAACCTATTGCACAAATACAATCTCTTATTTCGATAAGACCAAAATAAAGATCAGAATTCACTTTATTTTTCTCATCAGGCTCTAATTATTCAAACAATAACTTAGACCTTTCACTTTGAACAAGACAAGTACTAGGTTAGTTAACTAGTATTTCTTGTCAAGGCATTCGATTAGAATTGAATAACTGAATCCTTTGCATTGATAAGTCTAACTAAGATCAGAATTAACTTAGTTTCTTTTATCCGGAATCGAATTGGACTAAAAAAATGATCCCTTATTTTGTTAAGTCATAAATAATTCATACAAATCAAATAAATCGACTTGCACAATTATTTCTCTTAACCGGAAGCAATTGAAACAAACATAGACATTATAGCACCGCAATTTCACCGAAATTTTGTTAAGCCAAAAACAATTGATACCAAACAATAAAGAAATATATCAAATAATAGTTTTTCTTAACCAAAAACAATTGAATCACACACACACACACATCCATACACACATAATGGAATAAACATCAATTGTACCGAATTTTGTTAAGCAAAAGCAAAATGTATGAAATATAAACAGGCTTTTCTTAAATAGGAAAACGATTAACTAACAAATTCGTTACCTCATATTCTGCATCCTCTTCTCCCCAGAAAGATATATCATTAAGCGCAAGCTCAAGTTAGAGCTCTCCCTCGTTGTGTTGTCATCCTTTCGCAAAAACAAAATAACAACAACAAAGATCAACCTTTACCAGAGAAGGGTTAAAACGGCTTTAACTAATGCATGCGAAAAGCAAAAGTTAAAAACCCGAAACACATATATTTTTATTCTAAACTCAACTCTTGTAAACATAAATTGATTCAACATATTGTGACTTTTTCACATATGAGTTTCAATCGGAACACCTTATGATCCTTTGATAAAGTCTACTAGCATGGGCTAGAACTTAATCTCGCTAAATCAAAAGGTCACACAAACCATAAGGGTTCACACCATATGAGATTGAATATTAAGGTTATGAAAACCGAAATCAAACATCCCATAAACGCATAGCAATAATATAAAGCATACAAGCACAGGCTATGTAATCGAAAAACTATCACACGAAAAATAATAATTTTATTCATAATAATAGGTAGTTTTTATTCTGAAATAGACCTTCTACAATAATTGAAGTATTAAAAAACTGATGTTTATTTTCTCGATAGATCTTTAAGCAGTTTCTTAAAGATCGTCTTCAGTATCCTCAAATATCTCAGGATCTTCATCAACAACATATCAACTGATTTCCCTGATTCTGCACACAGTACCTTGATTAATATTTTAAGCATACTCCTTGTTACTGATTCCAAGTTTAATCAGCTTTCTTTGGTTACGGATAATAGTCCTTAGTAGTGCTGCCTTTCTATGATGTGTTTCAATAGTACTGAGGAGGACTTGTCGTAGATTGATTAAATCAATCTTAGCATCCAAACTATTTTGGACAAGGAGATGAGTCACATCTTCCTTTTCGTTTTCTTTATCTTCACAATCAAATTTCTTGAAGGTATCATCAAGATTAATAGTTTCATTAGAAGCCATTCCACTCAAAGCTTTCAAAATTTTATCTTGAGACCTGGTTTGGGGTACATCCTTTAGCATAAGTTTTCAAACAAGATGAGTACATATACTCGAGAATTATTTAACACATTCAAACATAGGTTCCATCCTTAAATAAACAATTTTGACCAAATTTGAAAAAGATTTTCGCATCCAATGTGTGTTCGAATCACAAATATTCTTTTGAAAAAATCAATCTTCTAGATCAGGTATCTAAAGATACTTTAGATAGGTAAACTTATCCTTTTTACACAAGTTGTCAGAAGACAACTTCCCTACACTTGAAGACAAATAATCATCTTCTTGTAGATTGTGTAAATTCTCTATGTTGAATAAGAGATATTAACAAATACAAAGTGCCCAAGAATGTGTGCTTCCTTACATCAGTTGATCGGGAATTGTAAGGATGCACATTCTAACACAATTAAGCGTTGGGATGAGAAGAATCTTCCTCACCAAGTAACTTTTGAGAAATTTCTTCCTTCTTATTTTTAGGGACATGATCATGTTCCCTTGTGTGGGTTTTGAATTCATCCTCTTTATCAGGAATACTGCATGATGCTATATCCTTGATTACATCTTGTGCCCAGGACGGTATGTTCTTTGAACTCGAACCCATGTGATCTTGATCTACCATTAAGCAAATTGCAGATGTCTTTTGTTCAAGATATTTTATATGTCCTCTTAAGGTATTCATTCCTTGTTGAAAATGTTTTTCTAAACACTTTTCAAGGTATACCTTTCGACATGTCTCTGTAAGAAGTTCTTCTATAAGGATGTTATTCCTTATTTGTGAATTCTCCAGCGCTTGAGTAAGTAATTCACACTCCGAAGTCTGTTGATATACTTCATTGCACAAGGTCATTTTTTTGTTCTAAATAATCAGCTAGATCATTTTGAAGACTGAGTGTTTCTCGCTTTCCTTCACAGATTCTTACATTTAATTAAAGAATAAGTTCGAGCACATCATTTAGGCTGTCAATTATTTTTCCCTTTTCTGAATAGTTTTTAGCATGTTTGAAGAATCTTTCTAACATTTTACGAAATTCGTAACTTGGGCGGATTAGTGAATCTAATCTCTTTTAGGAACAAAATATTTTTCACTAGTGATTGGAGTCGGATCCAAAACATGTTTCTTTAGTTTTGGATTCATTCTTTTCTGACCAGGATCCTGAATCTCAATCAAGTTATCAGTATTAGACTTTCTTCCTGATTTTCGAAAAGACTTACGAGTCCAATTTACATTGACATTTTCTGAGATCTTATTCCTAGTATCTTGATGTACGTTAACTAAGTTCTTCATAAGTTTAGCTTTTCTTTTCTTATTTTGACTCATTTTTTATAGGTTGGATTGCACTAAACACATATTGTTAGATCTTTTCGTGTTTGTATGCTCTGATACCAATTGAAAAGACAGGGTACCCAAATATACCACAATCTTAAACTTTTCCACCTATAAGTCCTCTTACCGAAAATGATTGTCTATGGACTTAGTCGAGACAATACAACGAATTTGTATTCACACTTTGTGTGATCATCTATGTATACGAGATCGAGACAATACAACAATCAAAGTGTGATTACTTGATAATAGGTTCAGACTTAACCAAACTCTATAGGATCACTATCAAGTAATACAAAATTAACGTTTGTGTATTTTACTTCTAATATAATAAAAACAATTATAATTACGGAAATAGAAAGGTAAAAGACACAACAATATTTTGTTAACGAGGAAACCGCAGATGCAAAAAAACCCCAGGACCTAGTCTAGAATTAAATACTCTCAGAATTAAGCCTATATAAGAAATCTAAACCAACTTCGTATAGTTGAGACCAAGCAACTAAACCTATAGTTCACCTAGTTTCTTCAATATCCCTGCACTTTCGATATTCAATAAATGCACGCACTGGAAAAATTCCTTTGGTTCGTATTCCAAATAGTAAAGGAACAACAAATTTATTCGGTAACAACCCTATTCAATCTCAGTGATATGAGTTTGACAAAGCTCTTCTGTTTAATCCAATAAACTCTTTTGTCGGGTCTTAGATCTATCTATCCAACAACTACCGAAGTAGTTAAGTTTAGACTTTGCAATCAAATATAGAATCCACCAAGATACTATATAGTGATCCCGATCTCCACAAATAATCAATCAAATCTATCAAAGATAAACCCATTATAGTTGTATCCCAGCCGATCAAGTTTTGTGCACACCAAAGATATGAAACCAATAAGAAATCTTCTTTGTCTTCAAATATTCTTTAATCTTCAATAAACACCTGCACACCACAACTTGAATCTCTTGTAATCAATCACGCACAAAACGGAGTCCGTTAACAATGGATTATCATAAGACGTCTTTATATCTATACTAATAGTTCTAAAGATCCCGTTGACACTTCGATCTAGTTTGAGTGAATCTTATATCAGAATAGAAGATTCTCAAGAATAAACAAACTTGGTGCAATCAAAGTTCAATAACTGTTAGTCAATCAAATCAATCAAAAACTAAAATAAACTGAAATTATCTAGTTTCCCACCAACGGTACTCGTAGAGCTTCTTGATCCCACATAAGTATTTAAACGAGCGGTCTTAAGAGATTTCACCTAATTAGGGTACTTTCCTCTCCGAATAAACGGCTCCACCGGTAACAATACAACAAGGTAATTTTGTTGGATCTTAGGATAGTTTGCTCGAAATGCAAACTTGGGTATTTATAGACAAAGGATGTTTGGACACCGAGGAATTTCCGAAATCGAATATTCTCAAGATATGCAATAAATGCCCAAATCGGTTTTCATAATTCCTGGAAATGCTTTGTCCAATATTTCCGATATCTCCTTAGAAAATCTCCAATTAGTAAATGCAAATTACAAATTTTTATTTTCAAGAGATATGTATTTTATTGCTGGTATTCCAAAGCTTATAAAAACAAAAACCTTAATTAAAAGATTCTTAATTTATTTCGGTTCGGGATCTCCTTGAGTTGTTAAGAAATATCTTTGAACAATAAATTATGTCGACATCTTTTCTTTGTAAATCATTTTTCATATTTACAATCTTCGTGTTTGTACCCTTAATATTCTACACAAAAAATGGGCAAACTTAGGCCTACAAAGCTCCTCCTATTAGCTAAGAAGGGTTCATTGGGCCTAAGGTGTTTCCCTTGATTAGCCAAGTATAGCTAACTAGGCCTTGCAAAGACTCCATGTGCAAGCCCATGTGCAACAAACTAAGCTAGGCCTCACTAGCCCATAACTCCAAGTTGGGCTAAAAAGTTCCACATAAGCGTTCCATGTCACCAATTCCAAGCCAATCAGGCAACTGCCACGTCATCAACAATGCCACGTCAGCATTGGACGCCAGCACTGCCATGTCATCACATGTGCCACGTCAGCAAGGTGCAATGTCGGCATCTTACACCCCAGAGTTCGCCACATCATCAGCATGACATGTCAGCTTGCCACGTCATCAACGACGTTAACATATTCTGTTATCTTTAACGGCGTCAGTATATACCGATCATATTTCGTTAACTTTAACATCGTGAACATATACCGAGAATATTCCGTTCCGTTAATAGACGTCGTTAATGACGTCAGCAGCAGCAGATGTCGGCAGATTTATCTTCTACGGCGACAATGACGGAATTAGGTTGCCGACGGCAAAAGCCCGGCGGAAATAGCTGGCAGCTAAACCCGACGGCCATTGCCGACGGCATTTGGTGACGGCTCTCGACGGCGGAAGGTAACCTCGGCCCCGGCGGCGGTTGGCGGCAGTACCCTCCGGCCAGCTAGTTCGGTCTGATTCGGTGCTGCAATAATAACTTAATTCTATAGTTCTGTTATGGTGCGGCGCGTTGCAACTTAATGTCGTAGCTCTGATCCAATGCAACACGACACAACTTAATACCGTGCTCCCTATTAAGTGCATCACGATGTAGCATAATCCCGTAGCCCCCGGATATTTGCGCCCCAGTACTGTTATTATAAGGATGTTTACACCTTGTCTGCTTACACCCACTCCTCTTACAACTTAGGTTATCCACCCCCCATTATATGGGCTCTGCCTTTGGTTCCCATTTTCTTGGGCATGCCTTTCTTCTTGGGCCCGACATTTCAACACTTACTTGTTTTGGCTAACTCTTTGCACCCTCTTGCCTAGTTAATTCCTTAACCCTAATTGAAGTTTCTAGAATATTCTAAGAGGCATGCAGGGGATGTCAATACCAGAGCCATGCAACCATGCAGGCATGCAGGAGAATTATAGCAGGGAGACATGCAAGGCCAGTCATGATAGGAGGCATGCAGGGACAGTTATGGCCATTCATGCCAATCTTGAAATTAGATAAATGAAACAGAAATTTCCAAACATTTAAATGGACGTTTTAAAAACCAAAGAGGTAAGCAATCTTCCCCACTAATATTCCTGTGAAAAATCCTAAATTGACTTAAGCATCGGAGGGTTTTTTGCAGGTACCCCCCCATACAATTCAATTGGAGGATAAAACGACGAATCCATCTTGAGCAAAATCACCATCAAATTCGTGTTTGGGGTAGAAGTAAATTTACCATACAAACATTAACGCCGACAAGGGTTTCGAGAAAAGATAATCGTGTTTTACCAAATCGAGTTATGGCAGTAATCAAGCAAACTGCGCGAATGGTCGATTCTGTTGGTAATCCTCGACACAACAGGGAAGCTGAAAGGCATGAGATTGAGGTTCAATCTGCACCGGTGGTACCCACTGGAAACAATCAAGATCAAGATCGTGTTCGTGACAGAACCACAGATCGTGGTCAGGATCGAGATCGTGTTCGTGATAGAACCATAAATCGTCATCAGGATCGAGATCGTGTTCATGACATAACCTCAGATCTGAATCATAGTAGAGAAAAACAACACGTGATCGAAGATGAAGAAATGGATGTTGACTCCATTCCTGATGGAGAAAATTCACGAGTTCAAAGAGCCAGAGGGCGTGTACTCGGCAGCCCATCAAGGAGGAATGACGATAGAAAGGACTTGCGAGACGGAAGAACTGCAACTCCTAGTACAGAGGAAGAATTGTTACTCAATCGACTAAACGAGTTGGAAAAGGAGAACGCTCTCCTGAGATTAGATCGTGAAAACCAGCCTCGACCTAGGCCTGGTAATCTGAACAACCAGAGGGGTAGGTCTGTATGGCAGCGCCTTGGAAGTAGAGTTAGCCCGTTAGCTACAGACCGAAACATAGAAGTGATAGATCTTGATCGGCCATAGAGAAATCTGTTGGTCACTGGAGATCTACCCAAACGAAGGCCTATACTACCCCGGCGAGCAGGGACCCGGCCAGCTGCAACTCAGCAGAGTGCGGTCAGAACTTCCACCAGTTCAAAATGTCTCAGAATGATGAAGATGAGGTTCGAGATCGACACGATGAGAGATAATTTTCGCACGATTACTATGCTCGTTCGGAGAAAGGTAGAAATGGACGAGACACCTGTAGTAGCAGGTTTTCCCACACTACACCCCTTACTCGATTTTGCTTAATTAATCCATTGAAAGTAGTAAGATCAAGAATATTTATTGATTGAGTCCATGAAATGTTTACACAGAATTATAGAATTACACTTAGAAATCAAAGCACTCTTAAACCTTCTCTCTCCTATTGACTTGCCTAACCATTCCAAAAAGATCCCTCTTTTACAAACTCGTTTAGCCCTTTATATAGGGTAATACAAAGTGGATGACAGCTAAGCTACCCTTTATTTTCGGGAATGTCTCGCGAAGTGTCGCAGACGCACAAACATTCACTCTCGCGACACTTCTTATCCCTCGCCAGGTCTCACGTCTTCTTTATGTTTTGCCTGTCGTTATTCATTGCGTCGTTTATTTTAGCTCCATGCGACTCCCTCGCGACACCGTCGTTCATTAATCCCGCGAGCCTTGTACGTTGCGATATTATGATCCTACATCTTGCCTCTTTTTCCTTGAATATTGCTTGAAGAGCGATTTGAAGGAAAAATTCATTGTTGTCATATTCCTTGGTTTCAATTGGTGAAGGAACGAGCGAAAGAATACTTTTCTTTAAAAAGTACGTACTTGCCTCTATTCTTTTGCAAAGTTCCGAAGCTTCTTTGAGATATATACGAAGTATCGTCTCATATCTCTCCTCATATTTCTCCTGCGAAGAGAAGAGTATCATGCGATTTTTACAATATTGTTGTTGATCGCTTATCTTTATCTGTTTCAGTTTTGTACTTTTACACGGATTTTGATTATTAATGTCTTTTCTTGACACGTCTCTTTCAACCGCTTATTCTTGACCATTCACGTCTCTTCGCATTAAATGACCTCGTTTTTCTCGAGGATCTTTTTCCCTATATATAGTTTTCTTCTCCCCTTCTTCTCATTCTTTAGTTTCTCTCTGCAATTTTTCTTTGACTCTCTCCTTCCGCAATTTGCGCTCCTGCTACTGCAAATCTTTTCTTCGTCCTTTCTAGCGCTGATCCTAACCTTTGACATCTCATCCATTCCCATACTGACAATGGCTTCCATTAGTCGTGCATACAAAGCTTCTTTTGATGAAGTTCAACAGAAGTTGCTCGAAAAGGGTTTTACTCTATCAACCATTCCTGATCAAGGATCTTCATCTATTCTTACTGCAAAGTTATTTTCTGATCATCAATGTGATGATCAAAAGATTATAGTTTCGCTAGGTCAGCTTCTCGCGGGACTTCCCATTCCCTTGTACAATCCTGAGATGCCTTTATTTTATGAAATCTTGGCCCATGAAAAATTCTCTCGAGCTGTTTATCAATTGAGTGGCGATTGCATTCGCCTAATGCTTGAGTTCGCGAATCGTGGTGCTGGCAAAGGATCTTTATACCCTACTACTGTTAGGCACCACGACTTCGCAGACTTGGAAATAGCTCTTTGAGAAGTACACTTTGTAGAGAGCTTTTTCGAAAACTATTCAAAGGATAAAGATGGTTAATGCGAAATCTCATTTGGGGCATTCGCCCGAAAAAGAAGGATAATGTCACTGAGGATAAATTGCTCATGCAGGATATTGATTGGCACCCGGCAATAATACTACTCCTCGCCACTCCAAAGATGAGAAGTGGTGGGTTGTACCCCGATTTTAAGTGGCCCTTATATCGCGGGTTCGCACGTTCTTCCTGCGAATCTCGCAGGATATCATCCTTGGGAATTCAAAGGGCCTGATAGGGCAAAAGAGGTGTGTTTTCTACTTCAAATCTTTCTTTCGCAATTTTCTTTTTATATTTGCTGAGTTTGTGAAATTTTTCAGATCTCCAATTTGAGAAGAAAATACAAGGACAATCCGTTGGAGAGTACCCTGACGATACTTTGATCGCTCACGGATGAAGTAAGAAACATTTCCTTTATTACTTGAAACAATATTGTTGCCTCTGCTTTCTTATCTTTAACCGTATGCGAAGGTTGAAGTCAAGAAGTCGTAGCCGCGAAGATTAAAAGTAAGGGTAAAACGCTGTTCGCAAGGGTAAATCTTCGCTCCATTAACTAAGAAGCGAAAGGTCCAATCTTCTTCTCGCCTTAGCTCAGGCTCTGAGTCTTCTGACGAGGATAACCATGACTCGAATCCTTCTCTTGCCAAGAAGATTCCGTCAACCAATTCTTCTATGGATCAGTTATCTAGCATCTTCTCAGACTCTTTCCAAGGAATGGGAGATGCTCCCCTAGCTTCTCTTTGCGGGGCTCTCGCAAACGTGTGTAATGCTACTTTATTAGAGGGCAATAATTCTTTCAATGGAGTCTCTAGAATCGTGTCTCCTGACTTCTTGAATGCACTTGGATCTTTGGTACGTATGCAGTCATTTTTCCCTGTTAAATTTAAATTTTTAAATGTATTAATGATTTTTCTATCCTCTTTTATAGGTTGGAAGAACTTCTTTTGTAGTTGCCTCAGATCTTGAGAGAAGACGCAACAATTTTGAGAAGAAGAATTTGCAATTGAGCAAGAAGGTTCAAGAATTAGAGATCGAAGTCAAGCGTCATCTCGCGATAAAGACGAGAGAATTCAAAAGTTAAATACCGAGCTTGACTCTCAAAAGGATAGAGTGTCCACTCTTGAACGCTAATCAAAGAACTTTATGGTATAAGATTTTTCCTTCTTTTATTATTCCTATCTTATCGGTCACATATTGTTACCTAACTTATTACCTTCGCAGATGTATATAATCTCTCCGATGAGGCTATTCTTCTCCATACATTTCCTGAACCTATGGATAATGACCTTCTTCTTGCTCACCTTAATCAATCTCTAAGTAGTTCCTCAAATAAAACTAACCTCCTTTCATTAAAGGATCTTCAATCCAAATATCACCTCTTAGAGATCGAACATAGATCTAGTTTAAATCTAACTAATCGCTTTAAACGAATGTACCTTGATTCCGAGGAGAAAGTCAAAACTTTGAGGAAGAGAATAAGTAATCTCATAGATGAGAATGATCGCATTACTAACAGAGGTGCACAGGCGTTAGCAGAATTCCACAAATCTCTTCTTGGTGTGCAAATAGAACGAGATGAACTCCTTCATCAGAATTCCATGTTAAGCGGCCGAGAAGAGCAAGTTCGTTCTCTTCTCGTTATTAATAGTGATGATGAATTCGCCTGGGCTGCGAAGGTTTTAGATAATGCCAGGAATAACCTAGGTGTTGACGTTAGTCTTCATGCCGAGCATACTTCCTTGATTAAAGATATGATATCTGATAGAGAAGGTTACTTATTACACCTTGCTGCTTCTTACTTCGCAGATTGCTTGTAAATTATTAACTTGTTGTTACTTATTTGCGAGAATCCGAGAAGAGGCTTCGAGGTTAGAATTAGAGAGCTTGAATCTCGAAAAAGAACAACTCGCCGTAAATTTTCCCGCGAGAATTGAAGAACTCGAAACCGAAAAACAACAGCTCGCCAAGAGTCTCTCCCTTCGCAATAACAAGTATTCCAAGTTGAAGAAACAATTTGAAACGACAGTGGCGAATTTTAATAATGATGCAGTTCGCTACCGCAATGGAGCCATGGAGTATGTTTGTAAAGATCACAATATCCCTCTGCACTCATATCCCTGGCTCCTTGAAAAAGTTCCTGAGAATCTCACTGTCTCGTACGTTTCTGATAGCGAGGCTGGCGAAGAAGAAAATTCTGGCGATGAGAATAATAGGACTGAAGAATCGGATGAAGAAGAAGAAGAATCACCAAAGAGATAACTCTTTCTGTTTTCTTTCTCTACTTGTAATATCCGTACATTTCTGTATCCTTATTATAGTGTACATTTCAATCTTCACTCCCCCTTTTTTGTAGTTCTTCCTTGTAATATAATTGGCTAACATTATCGATGTATAACTCTTTCATCGAAAGATGAATAACAATATTCTATCTTTTCCATTCCCATACTTGCCTCTGTTATTTATCTTCAGATGGAAGATTTTAGCTGTCATCATGTATGTGGTTGAATAATAATTTTATTGTTATTGAAATGTATTGTTGCGACGAGATCGCAGGTATTTTCATAAATGTATTTTATTCTTCTCATTGCGACAAGGTCGCAAGCCGCCCTCACATTTCAAGTAAGGACCCATTGACCCTGCCTTATCATTTTTGTGTGGTCTTCCGAGTTAGACCTCCCTAATTAGAGGTCTTCCCCTGCCACCTTTTATTGCGACAAAATCGCATGACGTCTTTGCACTTGCATGGAAAGACCCATTGATCTTGCCTTATCATTTTCCAAGTATTTTTGCCCCTGCAGGATGTTTTAGTTGCGACAATATGACAGGCCTATATGTCCTTGCGAACACATAGCCCCATGACATTGCCGTCGTGCGACGAAATCGCAGGACGTCCGTACACGTTCATGTAAAGACCCATTGATCTCGCCTTACCCTCGCGTTAGTATTATTGCCTCTGCGCAGATCATTGCACAAATATGACGAGCCTAAATTCTCTTGCGAAAACATAGCCTTATGACATTTGCGTCTGTTTTGACACCCCCTAATGGAGAGCGTCGCCCTTATCATCTCCCCCAGGTTGCCCCTTCAAGGAGGCGAAACATCGGCCATACAAGACTAGCTCCTCCCATCCTGGTCTTAACAACAACCAAGATTGTTTTCAGCCTCTTATCCCTTATACCTATATGGTTTATGGTTACGAGACTGCACCCTAAGTGGAGTTTTCTTCGGGCGAGTGCAACATATGCCAAGACTTGCCAAGAATGGCCAGTGGTAGGTTCATCCATCCCGGCACTCGGCTCAACCGTGTACCTCGGCGCCTTGAGCATACACCGACTCCTAAGAAGAGACCCTCGGTCGCCCAACCAGGGTATAACCTACATATATAGTTGGGAATCCAAGGTATCTCCCCGGATAGGCTTTCATGGGCCCCAAATTTCCATGACCCAGCTTCGTGAGCGGTGTAACCTTCCCCCGAACCATGTCAAGAGATACCCCCTTATATGACGCACTTTAGGTCTTACATTTGCCTCTTTACGAAATGTTTATTCGCGAACTAGGGTGTACGCCATAAAGGTTCGTCCCATTCTTTTACTCATTCATATTTGTTAAATCATTCAATCATTCATGTTTCATTATTTGTCGATATTTGCTTACGAAGTATTCGCACAATTCTGTTTCATTTGTTGTATTTTCATTTTTCTTTCTTAACTGAATTCCCATATACTCCAGGTTGCGAGATTCTCGCACATCATTACTTCAATTGCTGCTTTTTAATTATTCACTTCTTATGCCTTTTGTTCCTCATATCTTTTACTCCTCTATTATCATAATATTCGCCTATCTCTAGGTATTCACCTCGCGAGGTATGTTCAATCCTTACTTCTATAGCATTCACCATCAGTTTTTCTTTTCTCTGCTCATCTCTCACATGTTGCTTCCACCCTTTTCTTTTGGTATTTCTTTCTTCACAGCTTTCTACATCGACCTCATGACATTGTTGCGACTCCTTCCAATCTCCTTGTATGATACCGATACCATTTGGATGCGGAAATTTTATACATTGATGATATGTTGATGCGATTCCCAAGATTTCATGAAGCCATGGCCTCCCAATCAGCGCATTATAGGGAGATTCCACGTCAACCACACAGAATAAAATATCAGTTGATAATCCTTGTAGAGGTATTCTCATGTGAACCTCTCCCTTTGGTTTGTTTGCGGTGCCATTAAAGCCATATATCTTGTATGTCGAGGGGATCAAATCCTCATCTTTTCCTCCCATCGTCTTGTAAGTATGGTAGAAGAGAATATTCACCGAACTTCCTGTCAATTAGAATTCGGTTGATCGCCCAGCAAGCTTCGCCTCATCATCTTCTCCATCGACTGGTTTCGGGTTAATCTCTAGTCTCACAACCAATGGGCTATCGTGTGTTTCTCTTCCTTTTGGCACTTCATCTGCAGAGAAAGAAATAGTCTTCAGCTGCCACTTTTCTAACTGCGTCGTTCTCGCCAGACTCATTATTTCTTTATCATTAGCATCTCTCGCGAAGACTCTACTGAGCACGTTGTCATGAAAATCTTCGATTGTGCGATAGGAGTGGACAATAGAGTTGCAGTTTAAATTTCTAGCTTTTGTTCCAACTTCTATAACAAATGTTTCTTTTCCTTTTGCCGACACTCGTTCGTGCATCTCTCGGTGGTGGTGGTAATGTTTGGCCTGTTTCTTCTCCCTTTAGAAAGTGATTTAGCTTCCCCTGATCAATCATCCTGAGAATAATTCTCTTTATGTTTCTACAATCGTTTGTCTGATGTCCATGGAAGCGATGGTAAGAACAAAACTCATGACTTCTATCGCCCGCGGTGGTTCCATTCCCACGTTCCAAGGTGCTTTGGTACATTTTCCATCACAAGTATAGCTTCCCGCATCTTTTCCACACTAGCATTCAGTGGAGGCATCTTAATCTCTTCCCATACTATTCTGCGACTTCTCTGCCCTCCACGGTTATTTTGCCTTCGTCCACCGTATGTTTCTTGCACATGATCTAGCCTCTGAATCTTATTATTGCTGTTACGATTGTGATAGTTCCTTTCTCGTTCAAATTCCTCTTGATCGTGGCTTCCCATGGCTACTATCTTCTGCTGTCCCTCATCAGCTTTCCTTGCTTGCTGTCCTTGCGAAGTACTCGCCACTGTATTTATGAATTGAGGCAACAAACTTGCGTTCGCAACATTCGAGCTTGTGTTCGCGACTGGGATAAGAATTCATTTCATTCTCGTCTCTCTTCTAAAGCAATATATTCTTCCCGTAACTCTCGCAGCTTCTGCCATTGTGATTGTATTTTTGATTCTAAAATTTGAATGTACAACAAGTTAGTCGCAAAGAGAGCATTCACAAATGAGAGGATGAGATATCTTTCTTCAACCCGTCCCCGCCATTTCGCTACACATGGTTCTCCATCTTATTGTCAACTGCCTTAAGCTCTCGCCAACCCTTTGTTTCAACCCGAATACATCTTCAATACCTGGTCGCGAAGAGCTATTGCTTATGTATGCTCCCAGGAATGTGGCTTGCAAGTGGTTAAATGATGTGATTGTGTTCCTTGGCAGACCTTCAAACCATTTTAGTGCTTCTCCTATTAGGCTTGATGCGAAATATTTGCATAGTATAGCATCATGATTCTCCCACCGTAACATACATCTCATATAAGCCTTGATATGTTGTACCGCACAGAGTTGTTCCATCAAAGATGTTGGTTAACGCGGTAGATTGCACTTAGGAGGTATTCCTCCCATCTCGTACTTCTAGCGTGAAGGGATTCTTCGCGGCGTCGGCGATGGCTTCGTCTAATTGTCTCCTTCCTCCTTCCCTTCTACTATTCAAGTAATCCTCTCATTTCAGCCAGCTCTCTTAAGATTTGTTCATTTGCCTCGAGTTTGATTCTACTGGTCTTTTTAACTCGCTTCTCTCCTTCTTCGCTCGTGCCTATTTTGACCTTCTTCTCGTCATCATTTTCTCCTCTTCTTTCCCCGTGACGCTCTTCTTCGTTTCTTTTCGTCAATTCGCACGCCATTATATCGGTTGTTCTCTCTTCTTGGTTGTCTCTCGGCTCTCATCTCGCACCCTCTCATATTCTTCATTAATATTTCTATTGGTACGATTTTCTTCTCTCCCCTTTCGCGGTTGTCATGGTTGTTCTGCCGGATTGCCTCTTCCATCTCTTGATTTTCCATTTCTTCTCTTATCCTTTCTCTCTCGCGAGCTAGCCGCGCTTGTTCAATGTAGTGTCTCTCAATGTCGTCCTCAATCTCTCGGTTTCTTCTCAGTTCTTCTCTCCCGTGCAAGATTATTCTCCCTTCAGCAGCTGGGTCATTCGGTTCTTGGAGTTGCATGTTTCCTTGATTTTCCCTATTCCGCTCATTTTGAGGATCTTCGGGCTGAGGAATGTAACGATCTTCTATTTCCCCTCTTCTCTCGCCATGCTCTGTACTCGGATTTTGTGTTTCTTCCCCCACTTTCTCGTTGGTAAAACTCTCCTTCTTTCTTCCCTATTCGATCTTGAACTTGATCTCACGCTACTTCTAGATCTCCTATTTTGTAACCTCATATTTTCCATCCTCAATTCATGATTTTGTCTTGTCAAGTTTGCTCGCTCCTCTGCCTCTAGTCGTCTCTCTTCGTGTATTGTTTTTCTCAATCTTTCTAACGCTACGATTTCTTCGTTTTCTCCATTCATTCCTTGCTCTCCTTGTCCATTGTTCACCAGCTGCTGCTCCTCTTCTCTCTCATCTTCAGAATCAGACCTCCAAGTATGTACACTTACTCTATCATAATCCACAGCCGCGTTTGCTACTGGGGAGATCGGTGGTTGGTTTTGATCTTCTCCATCGTTTCTCATATTCATCCTTGACGATTCTCCTGTTTCATTCCTCCTTTCTCCAAAGAAGTCTCCCACTTCTTCTTACAGTCGTTGGTTACCCTTGTACATTTCTTCTTCTAGCCATTTTTCTTTTCCAATGAATTCTTGAGTATCTTCTCCAAATCTTTTCTCTGTCAATCCAAATTCTTTCCAATTTCTACGTCAATCACTGCTCTATCCCTGTTTCTAGCGCATATGTAGTAGCAGGTTTTCCCACACTACACCCCTTACTCGATTTTGCTTAATTAATCCATTGAAAGTAGTAAGATAAGAATATTTATTGATTGAGTCCATGAAATGTTTACACAGAATTATAGAATTACACTTAGAAATCAAAGCACTCTTAAACCTTCTCTCTCCTATTGACTTGCCTAACCATTCCAAAAAGATCCCTCTTTTACAAACTCGTTTAGCCCTTTATATAGGGTAATACATAGTGGATGACAGCTAAGCTACCCTTTATTTTCGGGAATGTCTCGCGAAGTGTCGCAGACGCACAAACATTCACTCTCGCGACACTTCTTATCCCTCGCCAGGTCTCACGTCTTCTTTATGTTTTGCCTGTCGTTATTCATTGCGTCGTTTATTTTAGCTCCCTGCGACTCCCTCGCGACACCGTCGTTCATTAATCCCGCGAGCCTTGTACGTTGCGATATTATGATCCTACAACACCACTAGCCCTTGAAGGAAAAAAATGAGATCTACATCTCATATTCCAGAGGATCAAGATTATGAGCAGGAAAACAGTTCCTCAGATGGCGATGTGGGCGCAATAACAGAAGCTCGCCTTTGCAAGATGATCAAGAAAGTAATGTCGAAAAAGCAGTCCAGAGAAGAAAAGATAGACCGGTTGCATCGATCTGCAGGAGCCCCTTTCAAGCTGAATATCATAGAATTCCGACCGCCAATGAATTTTCAAGTTCCGAAACTGCCAGAGTTCGACGAGAAAATAGGTGATCCAGATCAGCATGTTTTACACTATGAAACTGCCATGACTCTGTGGCAGCACAGTGATAAATTGATGTGCAAAATGTTTCCACAGTCACTGGCTGGAGGAGCAATAAAATGGTTCAATAAACTCCCTGCACAGTCGATCGGTACTTACCATGAATTGGTTGGAGAATTCTTCTCCCACTACAAGTAAAACAGACGTGATCGGAAGGGATGCCACGATTTGTTCCTTCTAGAAATTCGAAAGGAGGAAAGCATCAGACAGTTTAATCGACGCTTCAAGCAAGAGTTAGCAGATGTAGATGGTGTCAATGATCAAACCGTCATCGAAGCTTACAAGCAGGCGTACCCGTACGATCAAAGAGATGTGTACGGTTCCTTGGTCAAGACACCACCAAAGACTCTGGAAGGACTGTATGATCGAGTGGAAGAATATGCTAGAGTGGAGGATGATTCCAAAGCTCGAGAGACGAGATATGTTCACAGATCATCCAATCATCCAAATGATGGGAGGAAAGACAAGTCTAAGAACCGTTCGACCGGCCAGCACAATGATCGAGGTGAAGTCCGAGAGAAGAACCAAGGTGAACGAAGAGAAATTGGATTCCAGAAATATCATGATATGAAGCTGACACCGTTGAATATACAACTTGCAGAGTTGTATGAGAAAATCAGCAAAGATTTGAGCCCCCCTCGTCCTTTGACAGCAGAGACACGTGATAAACGTGATAGGAGCAAATACAACAATGTCCATAAATACCATGGTCACAAGACCGAGAATTGCCTCGCTTTACAGATCGAGGTCCAGCGAATGATAGACGCTGGAAAATTACAAGAGTATGTGAAAAAGGATTTTGGGAAAGGTCCTGGACAGTTTGGCACAACACATGTGATTAACGTACATGTGATTAATGTCAGTCACCCTAGGATCCATTCAATGACCAGGCGGGCATCTGAAGATGAGACCAGGAGAAAGCTTAGGCAGTTAAAAGAATGGTACTTGACAAATCACATCTATTTTGTCAGTAGCAATGAAGCATAAATTCGGGAGCTTGGTGATAGGGTGTAGAATACATCATAATTTACTATCTATTGTTTATGCTTTCTTTGCTATTTTTCTTGTAAATTATGTATTTTACGCTTGTTTTGAGTTTTATAGCTACTTTGGAGTCGCACGGAGTAAAAGAAGAAGAAATTACACAATTTGAGCAAAAAAAAAGGCAAAATTGTCATTTCAGGGGCGACACTATCTGGAGCCTAGTCAAGGTTAAGGGGTAACTCTTTTGGGAGGAGCACTATAGACAGGCCCGCAGAGGTTAAGGGGTGTCAGTAGATGGCCCTTATCTAATAAAGGGTGGTCCTTATCACTGGGGTGTAAATATCCACCCAAATACTTATACCCTAAATTGAGAAGAGGGTTTTCTTTCTCCCAATCATTTTTTCATTTCCTTCCCCTGAAATTGAGAACGAATGCGGCTTTTGAAACCGAGAAATTGAATCGAGATTAGAGTTCAAATGGAATGGGTGTTGATGGAAATGCGATTCAGAGATGGAGAGAGGATAGGGTTTTGCTGTACAGAGTTGGAGAAACGAGATCTGTTGTCGCTGCTACCACTGAGAAAGACGGAGATGGTTGAAATACATGAAGGTGGGTTTAGAGCAGAGGTGTTGAATCTTGGCAGAGTTGAGATGAAGAGGAAATAGGGTTTCATATGCGTTCAGGGAGATGGGTTTGAGATCGATGTTCAACCAAGAGACGATGAGAAAGCTCAGATGGGTATGAGGTTGAGCTGTGAGGTGATTGAGATCCAGAGAAGAAATTGATGCTGTGTTGCAATCGATTCAGGGTTTTGTTAAGAGAAGAAGGGGATCTGTGGGTTTTGATGATGATGGATAGTAAGAAGTTCAATGGCTTTAGCTTAATTTGTGTTTGCTGTGGGGTTCGAATGTGTTAAACAGAGAAGAGAAATTGAAATTTGTACTGGAAGAATTGAAGGGCTGAGTTAGAGATTGGTCGATTAAGCAACAAAAGAAGAAGACCCTGCCGCCGTGATATGGGTCAGTGAAGCTGAATTGAAGATGTTGCAATGAAGTTGCTGTTGGTGGTGGCTATCGAGAAATAGAAGATCCCAATTAAAGCTGCGGGTTCTTCATAGATACAAGGAAGATGGTTGCCGGTGATCATGGGTGTTATGGATTCAGAGTTGGTAGTGTACAAGGATTGACTACAACAGAAGCAGAAGAAGGAGTCAGTCTGGTTCGATAGTTGCTGTTGCTATAATTGAAAAGAAACTCTGGTGGAGTTGTGGGCGGAATAGAGAAGCACTGAATGTGTTTGGAAGAATTAGATGTATGCTAGGATTTGAACAGGGATGGAGCTGAAGAGAGGCCTGATTTTGGCCGGGAAAACATCAGAAAACAGCCGAAACTCGGCCGGATATTTGTCCTGACGAGTCAACTGGGACCGATCCCGCCGATCCAGCCGATCCAGCACAGCCGAGTAAGATCAGTAAGCTTAGCAAGACTGACTCAGGAGCTGACTCACCATCTGTCTTGACTTTTTGACTAACTGTTGACTGACGATTTGACCCCTTTGACCGTTAGTGCTAACGGTGGACTGACGGAATATTCCGCCGAATATACCACTGACGGAGAAATTTTCAGGTGGCCGGCGGTGACGGATTCCGGCCATAATACCAGTTTTCCGGCGAGCCAAAAATTCCAGAATTTTCTATGGACTTCTCTCATGGGTGTGAAGACTTGGGCTAGGAATTGGATGGAGAATTAGGCTCAAAGTTGGAAAGAGAAGATGAAGAGTTGAGAAAAGCTTGGATTTGGAAATTTAATTGCTAAAGGAAAAGGATTCTATTCCTTGGAAGATTTGGAGAATATTGAAGCCTATAAATAGAGAAGTTTTCTACATCTTTTGACACACCTCTTTACACACACAACACTTGTGTTTTTGCTTTCAATTCTTCTTCTTAATTATTTGTGTGAACTTGAAAATTCTCCTTTTAATTATTATTTGTGTGAATTTCAAAAACATGAGTAGCTAATTTTATTATTGATTGAGGATGAATTCCTAGTTCTTAATATGATTTGAGTTTTTGTTTTCAATTCTATCTTGAAGTTTTTCACATAATTATCGTTTGTTTTTACTAATAGGAATGATCTTAAAGACATTCATGATTGATTGATAGATTGTTTGGGTGGCCAACTAAATTGATTTGTCGATTTAATCTAAAGCTAGTGAAAGTTAGAGATAAGTAATCGTTTCTTGACTTTTTACATAAGTAGCAAACACGAGACCTTGCGGAGGGATTCCGTGGAGCAATTGTGTGTGAAAACAACGTTAGCAAGTAGACCTTGATCTAAGAGTCTAACTACTAATATTAACCTAATAAGTTCATAAATCTTAATGCGTTTATTTAAATTACATCTAGAGTGATCTACTACTAGGTGGTTTGGTAAATAGAATCGGTAGTCGAGAACTTCCGTATCCGGTGATACAAGGGATTTAGGGTTTAGCACCGATCTAGTCGCTTTACCTACGGTTGGTGATAATTTGTGACTAATAACAAGTAGAAAAGAACATAACTTGATTCATTGTTTCGTAACGAAGAAGGATTCCTTGGTCTTGTCTCTCTTATTGATTTCAACTTTATCTTTTAATTGCTTTGTTTATTTTCTTTTGCTTTATACATCCCCCCTTTTGTGACAATTTTTACAACTAGAATCTCTTGCTCCTCGTGGGAACGAACTTGACTTCCATTATATTATTTTTAATTGAGTGGAAATAAGATATTAATTTGATTGCACCTACGACACGCATCAAATTTTGGCACCGTTGCCGGGGAGCAACGGACGATTTAGTTGTTTTTATTTTTCTTTTTGCTTTATTCTTGCTTTGTTAGATTCTTTACCGTATCTAAATTAGTTTTTGAGAATCTTGTTTCAGGTGTATACCTTTGGTGAATGCTTAAAGAGGGCAGACCGAGTCCAATACGTCTTCGATCCGACACTCAACTAAAGGATTTCATTCGAGCGGTGAACACGCCACTTCCCCCTTCTTCATCTAGTGATTCGGACAAAGAGGAAGAAACTATGGCTGATCGTACACTCAAGGACCTAGCTTCTCACAGGCTTGATACACAACAATGGTGTATCCAAACTAACTCAACCTTCGAGATCAAGCCGGGGTTGATTAGAGAGTTACCAAAGTTCTATGGCATGGTGAATGAGGACCCAAACAAACATCTTATGGACTTCTATACCATAGTTATGGCTATGCTTCCACCTAAACTAATGCGGATGGAGCAATGTTGAAAGCTTTCCCGTTTTCTTTGGCAAATGCTAAGGAATGGTTATATTATTTGCCTTCCTAAGTATCACAACATGGAATGGGATGAAGAAACTTTTCCTCGAGAGATATTTTCCCGCATCCAAAGCTACTCAAATTCGCAAGGAGATTTGTGGATTGAAACAACATGTGGGAGAGTCATTGTATGAATGTTGGGAGCGATATAAGAGGTTGGTGGCAAGCTGTCCACACCATCAATTTAGTGACGTTATGATACTCCAATACTTCTACGAATCTCTCAACCCAAGTGATAGGCCTCTTCTTGACGCCGCGGGTGGTGGTGCACTAGTGAACAAGACGGTGACCCAAGCTACCGAGTTGATTGAAAGTATGGCTGCGAACTCGCAACAATTCTACACAAGAGATGAACCAATGGTTAGGCGAGTGCATGAAGTAAGTGATTCATCACATCTTGATCAAAGGATGAGTAACATGGAGATAATGATGCAAAGGATGGCCGCGGTAATTATTCCGGATGGTGAGACCGAACAAGTAAATGCTTTATATCCAAATCAAAGGCCAAGGTACGATCCATACTCCAATACCTATAATCCCGGTTGGAAGGATCATCCTAACTTTAGTTATGCAAACAAGCAAGCGGCTCTCCTAATCCATATGCACAACAAGGTGGTTTTCAACAATCACGCTTCCAACCTCAACAACAAGGTGGTTCTCAACAATTTCAACCTCAAGTGAAGGAACAAGGATCTTCGATAGATGATAAGCTTAATGTCATGATGCAAGGTATTACGTCATTGTTTCAACAAAATCAACAAAAGACCGATTCGGCCATCAAGGATTTACAAACTCAAATGGGACAATTGGCGACCGATGTGCACTTATTGAAATCTCAAGCATCCACAAAACTTCCTTCACAACCATTTGTGAATCCAAGAGAGAATGTTAATGTGGTTACTTTAAGAAGTGGAAGACAAGTGGAAAGTCCAAGTCATCATGAAGAAGCTAGTGAGGAGGTAGTCAAAGACAAGGAGGAAGCCGCACCAAAGGAGAATTCAACATCAACCGATCAATCCAAGGAACCGGTGCCTACTTTCACTACTCCACCTCCTTTTCCTAGTCGTTTTGCTAAATCCAAGAAAGAAGCTCAAGACAAGGCACTTATGGATATCTTCAAGAAGATTGAAATCAACATCCCATTCATTGAGGCCATTAAGACAATTCCAAGGTATGCCAAGTTCATGAAGGAATTATGCATCAAGAAGGATAGGTTGCTTGATAATGAAATTACTAAAGTTGGCGAGAGTGCGTCGGCTATGCTATTGAAGAAGATGCCTACAAAGTGCACGGATCCCGGTGGTTTCACGGTGCCAATTACTATTGGTAAGAAAAGGTTTGAACATGCTTTACTTGATTTGGGAGATTCCATTAGTGTGATGTCGGCCGAAATATATGACTCCTTGAATCTTGGACCTTTGAAAGAGATGAGAGTTATTATTCAATTAGCGAACAAGTCTAACATATATCCAAAGGGGCTTGTAGAAGACGTGCTAGTGCAAGTAAATGAGCTTATTTTTCCGGTGGACTTATTCGTGGTGGATATGGACAACAATGAGAACCGATCATCTACTTCTTTACTTCTTGGAAGGCCATTCATGAAAACAAAGAAAGGCGAAGATTGATGTTGATAAGGGTACACTCACTATGGAATTCGACAAGGAGATAATACACTTTAACATATTTGAAGCCATGCTCTACCCAAGTTATGTGCATTCCGTTTACTCCATTGATGTGGTTGATTCATTAGCGCAACAAATGGTGGAATTGAACCAAGAGGATGAACTTGATGTGGTGTTGCAAAAGAGCATTGAATTGGACGTCCATGGCTTGTCTAACTTGGATGTTGAAATATCCAAGGAATTGGTGGAGATGTGTGGGGCCTTGGCGACATTGCAAGAAGCTAAAAAGGGTAATGTTTCATATATTTCTTTACCCGTGAATGATGAAATACTTGTACCATCTATTGTGAAGGCGCCCAAACTAGAATTGAAGCCACTTCCGGACCATTTGAAGTATGCTTTCTTGGGAGATGGAGATGATCTTCCGGTGATTATTGCAAAGAACCTCACACCGGTACAAGAAGACCGTTTGCTTAGAGTCTTGAGAGAGCACAAAACGGCTATTGGGTGGACAATTGCGGACATCAAAGGCATTAGTCCATCCATGTGCATGCATGGGATTCTAATGGAAGAGAACGTGAAGCCGGTACGTGATGCTCAACGTCGGCTTAATCCTCCCATGATGGAGGTTGTGAAGAAAGAGATACTCAAATTGCTAAGTGTGGGGGTAATCTACCCAATTTCCGATAGCAAGTGGGTTAGTCCGGTTCAAGTGGTACCAAAGAAGTCTGGTGTCACGGTTGTTCGAAATCAAGACGATGAACTTGTTCCTACAAGAGTTCAAACCGGTTGGAGAGTGTGCATTGATTATAGAAAGCTTAATTCCGTAACCCGAAAGGATCACTTTCCTTTACCTTTCATTGATCAAATGTTGGAGCGATTAGCGGGGCATTCTTATTATTGCTTCTTGGATGGTTATTCGGGATACAATCAAATTGTTATTGCACCGGAGGACCAAGAGAAGACCACTTTCAATTGTCCGTTTGGAACGTTTGCATATAGACGGATGCCGTTTGGCCTTTGCAATGCGCCGGCTACTTTTCAAAGATGCATGGTAAGTATATTCTCGGATTATGTGGAGCGCATCATCGAGGTATTTATGGATGACTTTAGTGTTTATGGCAATTATTTTGATGGTTGTTTAAATAACCTTGAACTAGTTCTTAAACGATGCATAGACACAAACCGTGTCCTTAATTGGGAGAAATGTCACTTTATGGTAAACCACGGCATAGTACTTGGTCACATTGTGTCCTCTCGAGGGCTCGAAGTGGACAAGTCAAAGATAGATTTAATAAGAAACTTACAATATCCCACTTCGGTGAGGGAAATCCGTTCTTTTCTTGGCCATGCAGGTTTCTATAGGAGGTTTATCAAGGATTTCTCCAAAATCTCCATGCCTGTGCAAGTTATTACAAAAGGAGGTACTTTTTGACTTCAACAAGGAATGCAAGGATGCTTTTGACAAATTGAAGGAAATGTTGACAAGTGCGCCGATTATCAAATCACCGGATTGGAATCTTCCGTTTGAATGTGTGATGCTAGTGATTATGCGGTTGGAGCCGTTTTGGGTCAAAGAGTGGACAAGTTGTCCCATGTTATCTATTATGCATCTAGGACCCTTAATGATGCACAAATCAATTATTCTACCACGGAAAAGGAGTTATTGGCTATAGTTTTTGCATTGGAAAAATTTCGATCATACTTGGTGGGTACAAAGGTTATTGTGTATTCCGATCATGCCGCACTAAGACATTTAATAAAGAAGAAAGAAGCTAAGCCAAGATTAATCCGGTGGATCCTATTGTTACAAGAGTTAGACATAAAAATTCGTGATAAGAGGGGTGTGGAGAATACCGTTGCGGATCATCTTAGTAGACTTGTTATGTCTCAAGAGGAACTTCCATTACAAGACCGCTTTCCGGATGAACAACTTTTCTCCATGGAAGAATCAACACCTTGGTATGCGGATATAGTGAACTACTTGGTGACAAGGAAAGTACCTAATACAATGTCCAACTTCCAAAAGATGAAACTTAAGAAGGTCGCTAAGCAATATGTGTGGGATGAACCATACTTATGGAAATATGGCATTGATCAAATAATGCGAAGGTGCGTGCCTAATTCCGAATTTCAATCCATTCTCTCTTGCCACACTTTTGCTTGTGGTGGCCACTTTGGTTCTAAACGTACCGCTCTCAACGTTCTCGAGAGTGGATTTTATTGGCCCACCTTGTTTGAAGATTCATATGCCTTTTGTAAATCGTGTGATAGATGTCAACGAACGGGCAATCTAGGTGCTCGAAATCAAATGCCACTCACACCAATTCTCGCCGTTGAGATTTTTGATGTGTGGGGTATTGATTTTATGGGCCCTTTTGTCAATTCGAATGGGATCTTTTATATACTTCTTGTCGTTGATTATGTTTCGAAATGGGTGGAAGCTAGAGCCACCAAGACTAATGACTCTCAAGTTGTTTGTGATTTTGTAAGGGAAAACATATTCAATAGACATGGTACACCAAGAGTGGTGATAAGCGATGGAGGCTCACATTTCAAGAAGGCTTTCCACGTTCTCCTCAAGAAGTACAACATAACACACAAAATTGGTACGCCTTACCATCCACAAACTAGTGGACAAGCGGAAATTTCAAATCGTGAGATCAAGTCCATTCTTGAGAAAACGGTGAATACCACAAGGAGAGATTGGAGCTTTAAGCTCAATGATGCACTTTGGGCGTATAGAACGGCGTATAAGACACCGATTGGTATGTCTCCATATCGGTTGGTTTATGGCAAGGCTTGTCATCTTCCGGTTGAACTTGAACATAAGGCTTATTGGGCGATAAAGAAATTCAACATGGAGTATGATGAAGCGGGGAAACAAAGGAAGTTACAACTAAATGAGCTAGAGGAGATACGTAATGATGCTTACGAGAGTGCCCGGATTTACAAGGAAAAGACCAAGCTTTTTCATGACAAGATGATTTCTCGTAAAAGCTTCATCGTAGGACAAAAAGTCCTTTTATATTATTCTCACCTTAAACTATTTCCTGGAAAGTTAAGGTCCCGTTGGATTGGACCATATGTTGTTACTAATGTTTTTCCTCATGGTGCAGTTGAAATTACTAGTCTTAGAGACAATTCGGTTTCCAAAGTCAACGGCCATAGATTTAAGCCATACTATGAGAACATCGCTTATGTGAATTTTGATGAACTTTCACTTGGAGATGCACTCCCTCTAGAGGAGTAATGTGCGGCAAGGGCTAAGTCGGGCCGTCGACTTTAAAACAAGCGCTTAATGGGAGGCAACCCATAGGTTTTGTATTTCTTATCCTTTTGTTTTTTGTTATTTCTTTTTCTTTTTTCTTATCATGTTAAAATTTCCCACCTTGACTTTACTAGGAGGATTCAATTACATTGAGGACAATGTAAGGTTTAAGTGTGGGGGAGTGGTTAAGCATGTATTTATTTCAAAAATTTACAAAAAAAAATTAAAAAATTTAAAAAAAAAAAAAAAGTTTTACATAAAACTCCAACTTTTAGAGATTTTAGATTCCCTAGCATACTTCTAGGTATGTTTACATAGAGATTTTGACCGACATAATTGAACTTGGAAATGTTAGAGAACTACATTCGGATTTCTTGCTTGTTAGAGTGTTAAATAATGGATTTAATCATGCCGGTGATGCGAATTTGGTGCGAGGAGAAGTGCATTATTAGAGTTGTTGATCAATCATTAGTGGAGACTACCCGTATTCATCATGTGAGGCACCGACCAGAAATTTTTTCGTCTACTAAAGAGCTTTGTTTGAGTGTGTGTCCCCGTACGTTAATTCCGGGTAGAATGGTGAGCTACCCAACCTCCCACCAATAGAAGCACTACTCTTTGATCTCTTGAGTGCTAATTTTGTCAATCATGAAGGGTGACGTCTATAGATGAAAGCCTCCTTCTTGTAGTTCGATTGGCAGTTAGCACCATTCTCTCTCGCGATAACAACGGGTCCATAGAAACACCATCATCATCAACAAGGAGCGACATCAAAATTTACAAGGAAAGTTGGAAAAGTTTAAGGTTTACAAGCAACGGAATGAGAAAAAGAGCAAATTTCAAATTCAAGTAAAAGCAACATACAAATGAGCGGATTTTACATATATGTTGAGGACTTACAATACAATGAGGTAATTCTATATTCAAGTATGAAAACTTATTCACAAGAGCGAAGAAAAGTAAAAGGTGAGAATTATTGAAGTTTATGATTTTGAAGCGATACAAGTTGTGAAGAATCAAGCGGTAAAATACTTCTTCCACGGCCATGGGTTATTTTGTATTTAATTTCTCTTGTTTATTGATTGAAACAAAAAATTGAGAAAAGAAAAAAAAACAAAAAAAAAAACAAGAGAAATATTTGTTTTGTTAATAAGCCGTGGGGAAGGAAAATTTATAAGAAAGTTTCAAGCGACAAGGATTTTAAGGTAAAAGAGTTACAAAATGTCAAGGATTTATGAAATTCGAGAGTTTATCACCAATAGTTGAAACCGAAGACGAAGACCAAGAAGATCAAAACGAGGAGCGGAAGACGTTTCTATTGGATGCCGTGAGAGTGGTGTTATCATAATTGGCGATCGGATGTGAAGGTGAGTAAGTAATCTCATCCTCGATAGTGGTTGATTTCCTTTCTTAGAGATCGTTAGAAGAATGGTTTTTCAAAATATTAAAATATGTGGGTTTTTAAATATATTTCGGAAGTTGTCCTTCCCACCATTCAACGTGTTGCAGGATTTCTATCTTCATTCCTACCTGCACACATGTGAGAACCATAAAAAAGCCGTCTTTTTGGGCATGCCTTTCTTCTTGGGCCCGACATTTCAACACTTACTTGTTTTGGCTAACTCTTTGCACCCTCTTGCCTAGCTAATTCCTTAACCCTAATTGAAGTTTCTAGAATATTCTAAGAGGCATGCGGGGATGTCAATGCCGAGCCATGCAACCATGCAGGCATGCGGGAGAATTATAGCGAGGAGACATGCAAGGCCGGTCATGATAGGAGGCATGCGGGACAGTTATGGCCATTCATGCCAATCTTGAAATTAGATAAATGAAACAGAAATTTCCAAACATTTAAATGGACGTTTTAAAAACCAAAGAGGTAAGCAATCTTCCCACTAATATTCCCGTGAAAAATCCTAAATTGACTTAAGCATCGGAGGGTTTTTGCGGTACCCCCCCCCCCCCCATACAATTCAATTGGAGGATAAAACGACGAATCCATCTTCAAAGAAATCACCATCAAATTCGTGTTTGGGGTAGAAGTAAATTTACCATACAAACATTAACGCCGACAAGGGTTTCGAGAAAACATAATCGTGTTTTACCAAATCGAGTTATGGCAGTAATCAAGCAAACTGCGCGAATGGTCGATTCTGTTGGTAATCCTCGACACAACAGGGAGGCTGAAAGGCATGAGATTGAAGTTCAGTATGCACCGGTGGTACCCACTGGAAACAATCAGGATCGAGATCGTGTTCGTGACAGAACCACAGATCGTGGTCAGGATCGAGATCGTGTTCGTGATAGAACCATAAATCGTCATCAGGATCAAGATCGTGTTCGTGACAGAACCTCAGATCTGAATCATAGAAGAGAAAAACAACACGTGATCGAAGATGAAGAAATGGATGTTGACTCCATTCCTGATGGAGAAAATTCACGAGTTCAAAGAGCCAGAGGGCGTGTACTCGGCAGCCCATCAAGGAGGAATGACGATAGAAAGGACTTGCGAGACGGAAGAACTGCAACTCCTAGTACAGAGGAAGAATTGTTACTCAATCGACTGAATGAGTTGGAAAAGGAGAACACTCTCCTGAGATTAGATAGTGAAAACCAGCCTCGACCTAGGCCTGGTAATCTGAACAACCAGAGGGGTAGGTCTGTATGGCAGCGCCTTGGAAGTCGAGTTAGCCCGTTAGCTGCAGACCGAAACATAGAAGTGATAGATCTTGATCGGCCATAGAAAAATCTGTTGGTCACTGGAGAGCTACCCAAACGAAGGCCTATACTACCCCGGCGAGAAGGGACCCGGCCAGCTGCAACTTAGCAGAGTGCGGTCAGAACTTCCACCAGTTCAAAATGTCTCAGAATGATGAAGATGAGGTTCGAGATCGACACGATGAGAGATAATTTTCGCACGATTACTATGCTCGTTCGGAGCAAGGTAGAAATGGACGAGACACCACTAGCCCTTGAAGGAAAAAAAAATGAGATCTACATCTCATATTCCAGAGGATCAAGATTATGAGCAGGAAAACAGTTCCTCAGATGGCGATGTGGGCGCAATAACAGAGGCTCGCCTTTGCAAGATGATCGAGAAAGTAATGTCGAAAAAGCAGTCCAGAGAAGAAAAGATAGACCGGTTGCATCGATCTGCAGAGCCCCTTTCAAGCTGAATATCATAGAATTCCGACCGCCAATGAATTTTCAAGTTCCGAAACTGCCAGAGTTCGACGAGAAAATAGGTGATCCATATCAGCATGTTTTACACTATGAAACTGCCATGACTCTGTGGCAGCACAAAGGATAAATTGATGTGCAAAATGTTTCCACAATCCACTGGCTGGAGGAGCAATAAAATGGTTCAATAAACTCCCTGCACAGTCGATCGGTACTTACCATGAATTGGTTGGAGAATTCTTCTCCCACTACAAGTAAAACAGACGTGATCGGAAGGGATGCCACGATTTGTTCCTTCTAGAAATTCGAAAGGAGGAAAGCATCAGACAGTTTACTCGACGCTTCAAGCAAGAGTTAGCAGATGTAGATGGTGCCAACGATCAAACCGTCATCGATGCTTACAAGCAGGCGTACCCGTACGATCAAAGAGATATGTACGGTTCCTTGGTCAAGACACCACCAAAGACTCTGGAAGGACTGTATGATCGAGTGGAATAATATGCTAGAGTGGAGGATGATTCCAAAGCTCGAGAGACGAGATATGTTCACAGATCATCCAATCATCCAAATGATGGGAGGAAAGACAAGTCTAAGAACCGTTCGACCGGCCAGCACAATGATCGAGGTGAAGTCCGAGAGAAGAACCAAGGTGAACGAAGAGAAATTGGATTCCAGAAATATCATGATATGAAGCTGACACTGTTGAATATACAACTTGCAGAGTTGTATGAGAAAATCAGCAAAGATTTGAGCCCCCCTCGTCCTTTGACAGCAGAGACACGTGATAAACGTGATAGGAGAAAATACAACAATTTCCATAAATACCATGGTCACAAGACCGAGAATTGCCTCGCTTTACAGATCGAGGTCCAGCGAATGATAGACGCTGGAAAATTACAAGAGTATGTGAAAAAGGATTTTGGGAAAGGTCCTGGGACAGGCTTGGCACAACACATGTGATTAACGCACATGTGATTAATGTCGCCACCCTAGGATCCATTCAATGACCAAAGCGAGCATCCGAAGATGAGACCAGAGAAAGCTTAGGCAAGAAAGAATGGTACTTGACAAATCACATCTATTTTGTCAGTAGCAATGAAGCATAAATTCGGGAGCTTGGTGATAGGGTGTAGAATACATCATAATTTACTATCTATTGTTTATGCTTTCTTTGCTATTTTTCTTGTAAATTATGTATTTTACGCTTGTTTTGAGTTTTATAGCTACTTTGGAGTCGCACGGAGTAAAGAAGAAGAAATTACAATTTGAGCAAAAAAAGGCAAAATTGTCATTTCGGGGCGACACTATCCGGAGCCTAGTCAAGGTTAAGGGGTAACTCTTTTGGGAGGAGCACTATAGACAGGCCCGCAGAGGTTAAGGGGTGTCAGTAGATGGCCCTTATCTAATAAAGGGTGGTCCTTATCACTGGGGTGTAAATATCCACCCAAATACTTATACCCTAAATTGAGAAGAGGGTTTTATTTCTCCCAATCATTTTTTCATTTCCTTCCCCTGAAATTGAGAACGAATGCGGCTTTTGAAACCGAGAAATTGAATCGAGATTAGAGTTCAAATGGAATGTGTGTTGATGGAAATGCGATTCAGAGATGGAGAGAGGATAGGGTTTTGTCAGCACGAGTTGGAGAAACGAGATCCGTTGTCGTTGCTACCACCGAGAAAGACGGAGATGGTTGAAATACATGAAGGTGGGTTTAGAGCAGAGGTGTTGAATCTTGCGTAGTTGAGATGAAGAGGAAATAGGGTTTCATATGCGTCAGGGAGATGGGTTTGAGATCGATGTTCAACCAAGAGACGATGAGAAAGCTCGGATGGGTATGAGGTTGAGCCGTGAGGTGATTGAGATCCGAGAGAAGAAATTGATGTTTGTGTTGCAATCGATTCTGTGGTTTTGTTAAGAGAAGAAGGGGATCTGTGGGTTTTGATGATGATGGATAGTAAGAAGTTCAATGGGTTTAGCTTAATTTGTGTTTGCTGTGGGGTTCGAATGTGTTAAACAGAGAAGAGAAATTGAAATTTGTACTGGAAGAATTGAAGGGCTGAGTTAGAGATTGGTCGATTAAGCAACAAAAGAAGAAGACCGCCGCCGTGATATGGGTCGGTGAAGTCAATTGAAGATGTTGCAATGAAGTTGTTTGTTGGTGGTGGCTATCGAGAAATAGAAGATCCCAATTAAAGCCGCGGGTTCTTCATAGATACAAGGAAGATGGTTGCCGGTGATCATGGGTGTTATGGATTCGAGTTGGTAGTGTACAAGGATTGACTACAATGTAAGGAAGAAGGAGTCAGTCTGGTTCGATAGTTGCTGTTGCTATAATTGAAAAGAAACTCTGGTGGAGTTGTGGGCGGAATAGAGAAGCACCGAATGTGTTTGGAAGAATTAGATGTATGCTAGGATTTGAACAGGGATGGAGTCAAGAGAGGCCCGATTTTGGTCGGAAAACATCGAAAACAAATAAACTCTACCGGATATTTGTCCTGACGAGTCAACTGGGACCGATCCAGCCGATCCATCCGATCCAGCACAGCCGAGTAAGATCAGTAAGCTTAGCAAGACTGACTCAGGAGCTGACTCACCATCTGTCTTGACTTTTTGACTAACTGTTGACTGACGGTTTGACCCCTTTGACCGTTAGTGCTAACGGTGGACTGACGGAATATTCCGCCGAATATACCACTGACGGAGAAATTTTCAGGTGGCCGGCGGTGACGGATTCCGTCCATAATACCAGTTTTCCGGCGAGCCAAAAATTCCAGAATTTTCTATGGACTTCTCTCATGGGTTTGAAGACTTGGGCTAGGAATTGGATGGAGAATTAGGCTCAAAGTTGGAAAGAGAAGATGAAGAGTTGAGAAAAGCTTGGATTTGGAAATTGAATTGCTAAAGGAAAAGGATTCTATTCCTTGGAAGATTTGGAGAATATTGAAGCCTATAAATAGAGAAGTTTTCTACATCTTTTGACACACCTCTTTACACACACAACACTTGTGTTTTTGCTTTCAATTCTTCTTCTTAATTATTTGTGTGAACTTGAAAATTCTCCTTTTAATTATTATTTGTGTGAATTTCAAAAACATGAGTAGCTAATTTTATTATTGATTGAGGATGAATTCCTAGTTCTTAATATGATTTGAGTTTTTGTTTTCAATTCTATCTTGAAGTTTTTCACATAATTATCGTTTGTTTTTACTAATAGGAATGATCTTAAAGACATTCATGATTGATTGATAGATTGTTTGGGTGGCCAACTAAATTGATTTGTCGATTTAATCTAAAGCTAGTGAAAGTTAGGAGATAAGTAATCGTTTCTTGACTTTTTACATAAGTAGCAAACACGAGACCTTGCGGAGGGATTCCGTGGAGCAATGTTGTGTGAAAACAACGTTAGCAAGTAGACCTTGATCTAAGAGTCTAACTACTAATATTAACCTAATAAGTTCATAAATCTTAATGCGTTTATTTAAATTACATCTAGAGTGATCTACTGCTAGGTGGTTTGGTAAATAGAATCCGGTAGTCGAGAACTTCCGTATCCGGTGATACAAGGGATTTAGGGTTTAGCACTGATCTAGCTCGCTTTACCTACGGTTGGTGATAATTTGTGACTAATAACAAGTAGAAAAGAACATAACTTGATTCATTGTTTCGTAACGAAGAAGGATTCCTTGGTCTTGTCTCTCTTATTGATTTCAACTTTATCTTTTAATTGCTTTGTTTATTTTCCTTTGCTTTATACATCCCCCCCTTTTTGTGACAATTTTTACAACTAGAATCTCTTGCTCCTCGTGGGAACGAACTTGACTTCCATTATATTATTTTTAATTGAGTGGAAATAAGATATTAATTTGATTGCACCTACGACACGCATCAAATTTTGGCGCCGTTCGGGGAGCAACGGACGATTTAGTTGTTTTTATTTTTCTTTTGCTTTATTCTTGCTTTGTTAGATTCTTTACCGTATCTAACTTAGTTTTTGAGAATCTTTTTTCAGGTGTATACCTTTGGTGAATGCTTAAAGAGGGCAGACCGAGTCCAATACGTCTTCGATCCGGCACTCAACTACAGGATTTCATTCGAGCGGTGAACACGCCACTTCCCCCTTCTTCATCTAGTGATTCAGACAAAGAGGAAGAAACTATGGCTGATCGTACACTCAAGGACCTAGCTTCTCACAGGCTTGATACACAACAATGGTGTATCCAAACTAACTCAACCTTCGAGATCAAGCCGGGGTTGATTAGAGAGTTACCAAAGTTCCATGGCATGGTGAATGAGGACCCAAACAAACATCTTATGGACTTCTATACCATAGTTATGGCTATGCTTCCACCGGAAACTAATGCGGATGGAGCAATGTTGAAAGCTTTCCCGTTTTCTTTGGCGGGCAATGCTAAGGAATGGTTATATTATTTGCCTTCCTAAGTATCACAACATGGAATGGGATGAAGAAACTTTTCCTCGAGAGATATTTTCCCGCATCCAAAGCTACTCAAATTCGCAAGGAGATTTGTGGATTGAAACAACATGTGGGAGAGTCATTGTATGAATGTTGGGAGCGATATAAGAGGTTGGTGGCAAGCTGTCCACACCATCAATTTAGTGACGTTATGATACTCCAATACTTCTACGAAGCTCTCAACCCAAGTGATAGGTCTCTTCTTGACGCCGCGGGTGGTGGTGCACTAGTGAACAAGACGGTGACCCAAGCTACCGAGTTGATTAAAAGTATGGCTGCGAACTCGCAACAATTCTACACAAGAGATGAACCAATGGTTAGGCGAGTGCATGAAGTAAGTGATTCATCACATCTTGATCAAAGGATGAGTAACATGGAGATAATGATGCAAAGGATGGTCGCGGTAATTATTCCGGATGGTGAGACCTAACAAGTAAATGCTTTATATCCAAATCAAAGGCCAAGGTACGATCCATACTCCAATACCTATAATCCCGGTTGGAAGGATCATCCTAACTTTAGTTATGCAAACAAGCAAGCGGCGGCTCCTAATCCATATGCACAACAAGGTGGTTTTCAACAATCACGCTTCCAACCTCAACAACAAGGTGGTTCTCAACAATTTCAACCTCAAGTGAAGGAACAAGGATCTTCGATAGATGATAAGCTTAATGTCATGATGCAAGGTATTACGTCATTATTTCAACAAAATCAACAAAAGACCGATTCGGCCATCAAGGATTTACAAACTCAAATGGGACAATTGGCGACCGATGTGCACTTATTGAAATCTCAAGCATCCACAAAACTTCCTTCACAACCATTTGTGAATCCAAGAGAGAATGTTAATGTGGTTACTTTAAGAAGTGGAAGACAAGTGGAGAGTCCAATTCATCATGAAGAAGCTAGTGAGGAGGTAGTCAAAGACAAGGAGGAAGCCGCACCAAAGGAGAATTCAACACCAACCGATCAATCCAAGGAACCGGTGCCTACTTTCACTACTCCACCTCCTTTTCCTAGTCGTTTTGCTAAATCCAAGAAAGAAGCTCAAGACAAGGAACTTATGGATATCTTCAAGAAGATTGAAATCAACATCCCATTCATTGAGGCCATTAAGACAATTCCAAGGTATGCCAAGTTCATGAAGGAATTATGCATCAAGAAGGATAGGTTGCTTGATAATGAAATTACTAAAGTTGGCGAGAGTGCGTCGGCTATGCTATTGAAGAAGATGCCTACAAAGTGCACGGATCCCGGTGGTTTCACGGTGCCAATTACTATTGGTAAGAAAAGGTTTGAACATGCTTTACTTGATTTGGGAGCTTCCATTAGTGTGATGTCGGCCGAAATATATGACTCCTTGAATCTTGGACCTTTGAAAGAGACGAGAGTTATTATTCAATTAGCGAACAAGTCTAACATATATCCAAAGGGGCTTGTAGAAGACGTGATAGTGCAAGTAAATGAGCTTATTTTTCCGGTGGACTTCTTCGTGGTGGATATGGACAACAATGAGAACCGATCATCTACTTCTTTACTTCTTGGGAGGCCATTCATGAAAACCGCAAAGACGAAGATTGATGTTGATAAGGGTACACTCACTATGGAATTCGACAAGGAGATAATACACTTTAACATATTTGAAGCCATGCGCTACCCAAGTTATGTGCATTCCGTTTACTCCATTGATGTGGTTGATTCATTAGCGCAACAAATGGTGGAATTGAACCAAGAGGATGAACTTGATGTGGTGTTGCAAAAGAGCATTGAATTGGACGTCCATGGCTTGTCTAACTTGGATGTTGAAATCTCCAAGGAATTGGTGGAGATGTGTGGGGCCTTGGCGACATTGCAAGAAGCTAAAAAGGGTAATGTTTCATATATTTCTTTACCCGTGAATGATGAAATACTTGTACCATCTATTGTGAAGGCGCCCAAACTAGAATTGAAGCCACTTCCGGACCATTTGAAGTATGCTTTCTTGGGAGATGGAGATGATCTTCCTAGGTGATTATTGCAAAGAACCTCACACCGGTACAAGAAGACCGCTTTGCTTAGAGTCTTGAGAGAGCACAAAACGGCTATTGGGTGGACAATTGCGGACATCAAAGGCATTAGTCCATCCATGTGCATGCATAGGATTCTAATGGAAGAGAACGTGAAGCCGGTGACGTGATGCTCAACGTCGGCTTAATCCTCCCATGATGGAGGTTGTGAAAAAAGAGATACTCAAATTGCTAAGTGTGGGGGTAATCTACCCAATTTCCGATAGCAAGTGGGTTAGTCCGGTTCAAGTGGTACCAAAGAAGTCTGGTGTCACGGTTGTTCGAAATCAAGACGATGAACTTGTTCCTACAAGAGTTCAAACCGGTTGGAGAGTGTGCATTGATTATAGAAAGCTTAATTTCGTAACCCAAAAGGATCACTTTCCTTTACCTTTCATTGATCAAATGTTGGAGCGGTTAGCGGGGCATTCTTATTATTGCTTCTTGGATGGTTATTCGGGATACAATCAAATTGTTATTGCACCGGAGGACCAAGAGAAGACCACTTTCACTTGTCCGTTTGGAACGTTTGCATATAGACGGATGCCGTTTGGCCTTTGCAATGCGCCGGCTACTTTTCAAAGATGCATGGTAAGTATATTCTCGGATTATGTGGAGCGCATCATCGAGGTATTTATGGATGACTTTAGTGTTTATGACAATTATTTTGATGGTTGTTTAAATAACCTTGAACTAGTTCTTAAACGATGCATAGACACAAACCTTGTCCTTAATTGGGAGAAATGTCACTTTATGGTAAACCACGGCATAGTACTTGGTCACATTGTGTCCTCTCGAGGGCTCGAAGTGGACAAGTCAAAGATAGATTTAATAAGAAACTTACAATATCCCACTTCGGTGAGGGAAATCCGTTCTTTTCTTGGCCATGCAGGTTTCTATAGGCGGTTTATCAAGGATTTCTCCAAAATCTCCATGCCGATGTGCAAGTTATTACAAAAGGAGGTACTTTTTGACTTCAACAAGGAATGCAAGGATGCTTTTGACAAATTGAAGGAAATGTTGACAAGTGCGCCGATTATCAAATCACCGGATTGGAATCTTCCGTTTGAATTAATGTGTGATGCTAGTGATTATGCGGTTGGAGCCGTTTTGGGTCAAAGAGTGAACAAGTTGTCCCATGTTATCTATTATGCATCTAGGACCCTTAATGATGCACAAATCAATTATTCTACCACGGAAAAGGAGTTATTGGCTATAGTTTTTGCATTGGAAAAATTTCGATCATACTTGGTGGGTACAAAGGTTATTGTGTATTCCGATCATGCCGCACTAAGACATTTAATAAAGAAGAAAGAAGCTAAGCCAAGATTAATCCGGTGGATCCTATTGTTACAAGAGTTCGACATAGAAATTCGTGATAAGAGGGGTGTGGAGAATACCGTTGCGTATCATCTTAGTAGACTTGTTATGTCTCAAGAGGAACTTCCATTACAAGACCGCTTTCCGGATGAACAACTTTTCTCCATGGAAGAATCAACACCTTGGTATGCGGATATAGTGAACTACTTGGTGACAAGGAAAGTACCTAATACAATGTCCAACTTCCAAAAGATGAAACTTAAGAAGGTCGCTAAGCAATATGTGTGGGATGAACCATACTTATGGAAATATGGCGTTGATCAAATAATGCGAAGGTGCGTGCCTAATTCCGAATTTCAATCCATTCTCTCTTGCCACACTTTTGCTTGTGGTGGCCACTTTGGTTCTAAACGTACCGCTCTCAAAGTTCTCGAGAGTGGATTTTATTGGCCCACCTTGTTTGAAGATTCATATGCCTTTTGTAAATCGTGTGATAGATGTCAACGAACGGGCAATCTAGGTGCTCGAAATCAAATGCCACTCACACCAATTCTCGCCGTTGAGATTTTTGATGTGTGGGGTATTGATTTTATGGCCCTTTTGTCAATTCGAATGGGAACTTTTATATACTTCTTGTCGTTGATTATGTTTCGAAATGGGTGGAAGCTAGAGCCACCAAGACTAATGACTCTCAAGTTGTTTGTGATTTTGTAAGGGAAAACATATTCAATAGACATGGTACACCAAGAGTGGTGATAAGCGATGGAGGCTCACATTTCAAGAAGGCTTTCCACGCTCTCCTCAAGAAGTACAACATAACACACAAAATTGGTACGCCTTACCATCCACAAACTAGTGGACAAGCGGAAATTTCAAATCGTGAGATCAAGTCCATTCTTGAGAAAACGGTGAATACCACAAGGAGAGATTGGATCTTTAAGCTCAATGATGCACTTTGGGCGTATAGAACGGCGTATAAGACACCGATTGGTATGTCTCCATATCGGTTGGTTTATGGCAAGGCTTGTCATCTTCCGGTTGAACTTGAACATAAGGCTTATTGGGCGATAAAGAAATTCAACATGGAGTATGATGAAGCGGGAAACAAAGGAAGTTACAACTAAATGAGCTAGAGGAGATACGTAATGATGCTTACGAGAGTGCCCGATTTACAAGGAAAAGACCAAGCTTTTTCATGACAAGATGATTTCTCGTAAAAGCTTCATCGTGGGACAAAAGTCCTTTTATATCATTCTCGCCTTAAACTATTTCCTGGAAAGTTAAGGTCCCGTTGGATTGGACCATATGTTGTTACTAATGTTTTTCCTCATGGTGCAGTTGAAATTACTAGTCTTAGAGACAATTCGGTTTCCAAAGTCAACGGCCATAGATTGAAGCCATACTATGAGAACATCGCTTATGTGAATTTTAATGAACTTTCATTTGGAGATGCACTCCCTCTAGAGGAGTAATGTGCGGCAAGGGCTAAGTCGGGCCGTCGACTTTAAAACAAGCGCTTAATGGGAGGCAACCCATAGGTTTTGTATTTCTTATCCTTTTGTTTTTTGTTATTTTTTTTTGTTTGTTCCTTATCATGTTAAAATTCCCCACCTTGACTTTACTAGGAGGATTCAATTACATTGAGGACAATGTAAGGTTTAAGTGTGGGGGAGTGGTTAAGCATGTATTTTAAAAAAATTACAAAAAAAAAATTTAAAAAAGTTTTTTAAAAAAAAAAAAAAAAGTTTTACATAAAACTCCAACTTTTAGAGATTTTAGAGTCTAGCATACTTCTAGGTATGTTTACATAGAGATTTTGACCGACATAATTGAACTTGGAAATGTTAGAGAACTACATTCGGATTTCTTGCTTGTTAGAGTGTTAAATAATGGATTTAGTCATGCCGGTGATGCGAATTTGGTGCAGGGAGAAGTGCATTATTAGAGTTGCTGATCAATCATTAGTGGAGACTACCCGTATTCATCATGTGAGGCACCGACCAGAAATTTTTTCGTCTACTAAAGAGCTTTGTTTGAGTGTGTGTCACCGTACGTTAATTCCGGGTAGAATGGTGAGCTACCCAACCTCCCACCAATAGAAGCACTACTCTTTGATCTCTTGAGTGCTAATTTTGTCAATCATGAAGGGTGACGTCTATAGATGAAAGCCTCCTTCTTGTAGTTCGATTTGCAGTTAGCACCATTCTCTCTCGCGATAACAACGGGTCCATAGAAACACCATCATCATCAACAAGGAGCGACATCAAAATTTACAAGGAAAGTTGGAAAAGTTTAAGGTTTACAAGCAATGGAATGAGAAAAAGAGCAAATTTCAAATTCAAGTAAAAGCAACATACAAATGAGCGGATTTTACATATATGTTGAGGACTTACAATACAATGAGGTAATTCTATATTCAAGTATGAAGACTTATTCACAAGAGCGAAGAAAAGTAAAAGGTGAGAATTATTGAAGTTTATGATTTTGAATCGATACAAGTTGTGAAGAATCAAGCGGTAAATACTTCTTCCACGGCCATGGGTTATTTTGTATTTAATTTCTCTTGTTTATTAATTGAAAAAAAAAAAAAAATTTGAGAAAAGAAAAAAAAAGAAAAAAAAAAAAACAAGAGAAATATTTGTTTTGTTAATAAGCCGCGGGGAAGGAAAATTTATAAGAAAGTTTCAAGCGACAAGGATTTTAAGGTAAAAGAGTTACAAAATGTCAAGGATTTATGAAATTCGAGAGTTCATCACCAATAGTTGAAACCGAAGACGAAGACCAAGAAGATCAAAACGAGGAGCGGAAGACGTTTCTATTGGATGCCGTGAGAGTGGTTTTATCATAATTGGCGATCGGATGTGAAGGTGAGTAAGTAATCTCATCCTCGATAGTGGTTGATTTCCTTTCTTAGAGATCGTTAGAAGAATGGTTTTTCAAAATATTAAAAGATGTGGGTTTTTAAATATATTTCGGAAGTTGTCCTTCCCACCATTCAACGTGTTGCAGGATTTCTATCTTCATTCCTACCTGCACACATGTGAGAACCATAAAAAAGCCGTCTTTTTGGGCATGCCTTTCTTCTTGGGCCCGACATTTCAACACTTACTTGTTTTGGCTAACTCTTTGCACCCTCTTGCCTAGCTAATTCCTTAACCCTAATTGAAGTTTCTAGAATATTCTAAGAGGCATGCAGGGGATGTCAATGCCAGAGCCATGCAACCATGCAGGCATGCAGGAGAATTATAGCAGGGAGACATGCAAGGCCAGTCATGATAGGAGGCATGCAGGGACAGTTATGGCCATTCATGCCAATCTTGAAATTAGATAAATGAAACAGAAATTTCCAAACATTTAAATGGACGTTTCAAAAACCAAAGAGGTAAGCAATCTTCACCACTAATATTCCTGTGAAAAATCCTAAATTGACTTAAGCATCGTAGGGTTTTTTACAGTAATTTCCCCATACAATTCAATTGGAGGATAAAACGACGAATCCATCTTCAGCAAAATCACCATCAAATTCGTGTTTGGGGTAGAAGTAAATTTACCATACAAACATTAACGCCGACAAGGGTTTCGAGAAAACATAATCGTGTTCTACCAAATCGAGTTATGGCGGTAATCAAGCAAACTGCTGAATGGTCGATTCTGCTGGTAATCCTCGACACAACAGGGAGGTCGAAAGGCATGAGATTGAGGTTCAATCTGCACCGGTAGTACCCACTGGAAACAATCAAGATCAAGATCGTGTTCGTGACAGAACCACAGATCGTGGTCAGGATCGAGATCGTGTTCGTGATAGAACCATAAATCGTCATTAGGATCGAGATCGTGTTCGTGACAGAACCTCAGATCTGAATCAGAGAAGAGAAAAAACAACACGTGATCGAAGATGAAGAAATGGATGTTGACTCCATTCCTGATGGAGAAAATTCACGAGTTCAAAGAGCCAGAGGGCGTGTACTCGGCAGCCCATCAAGGAGGAATGACGATAGAAAGGACTTGCGAGACGGAAGAACTGCAACTCCTAGTACAGAGGAAGAATTGTTACTCAATCGACTGAACGAGTTGGAAAAGGAGAACGCTCTCCTGAGATTAGATCTTGAAAACCAGCCTCGACCTAGGTCTGGTAATCTGAACAACCAGAGCGGTAGGTCTGTATGGCGCGCCTTTTGAAGTCGAGTTAGCCCGTTAGCTACGGTGACCGAAACATAGAAGTGATAGATCTTGATCGGCCATAGAAAATCTGTTGGTCACGGAGAGCTACCCAAACGAAGGCCTATACTACCCCTGCGAGCGGGGACCCGGCCAGTCAGAATCAATAGCGAGTGCGGTCAGAACTTCCACCAGTTCAAAATGTCTCAGAATGATGAAGATGAGGTTCGAGATCGACACGATGAGAGATAATTTTCGCACGATTACTATGCTCGTTCGGAGCAAGGTAGAAATGGACGAGACACCACTAGCCCTTGAAGGAAAAAAAAATGAGATCTACATCTCATATTCCAGAGGATCAAGATTATGAGCAGGAAAACAGTTCCTCAGATGGCGATGTGGGCGCAATAACAGAGGCTCGCCTTTGCAAGATGATCAAGAAAGTAATGTCGAAAAAGCAGTCCAGAGAAGAAAAGATAGACCGGTTGCATCGATCTGCAGGAGCCCCTTTCAAGCTGAATATCATAGAATTCCGACCGCCAATGAATTTTCAAGTTCCGAAACTGCCAGAGTTCGACGAGAAAATAGGTGATCCAGATCAGCATGTTTTACACTATGAAACTGCCATGACTCTGTGGCAGCACAGTGATGAATTGATGTGCAAAATGTTTCCACAGTCACTGGCTGGAGGAGCAATAAAATGGTTCAATAAACTCCCTGCACAGTCGATCGGTACTTACCATGAATTGGTTGGAGAATTCTTCTCCCACTACAAGTACAACAGACGTGATCGGAAGGGATGCCACGATTTGTTCCTTCTAGAAATTGAAAGGAGGAAAGCATCGTACAAGTTTACTCGACGCTTCAAGCAAGAGTTAGCAGATGTAGATGGTGCCAACGATCAAACCGTCATCGAAGCTTACAAGCAGGCGTACCCGTACGATCAAAGAGATGTGTACGGTTCCTTGGTCAAGACACCACCAAAGACTCTGGAAGGACTGTATGATCGAGTGGAAGAATATGCTAGAGTGGAGGATGATTCCAAAGCTCGAGAGACGAGATATGTTCACAGATCATCCAATCATCCAAATGATGGGAGGAAAGACAAGTCTAAGAACCGTTCGACCGGCCAAAGACAATGATCGAGGTGAAGTCCGAGAGAAGAACCAAGGTGAACGAAGAGAAATTGGATTCCAGAAATATCATGATATGAAGCTGACACCGTTGAATATACAACTTGCAGAGTTGTATGAGAAAATCAGCAAAGATTTGAGCCCCCTCGTCCTTTGACAGCAGAGACACGTGATAAACGTGATAGGAGCAAATACAACAATTTCCATAAATACCATGGTCACAAGACCGAGAATTGCCTCGCTTTACAGATCGAGGTCCAGCGAATGATAGACGCTGGAAAATTACAAGAGTATGTGAAAAAGGATTTTGGGAAAGGTCCTGGACAGTTTGGCACAACACATGTGATTAACGCACATGTGATTAATGTCAGTCACCCTAGGATCCATTCAATGACCAGGCGGGGCATCTGAAGATGAGACCAGAGAAAGCTTAGGCAGTTAAAAGAATGGTACTTGACAAATCACATCTATTTTGTCAGTAACAATGAAGCATAAATTCGGGAGCTTGGGTGCACAAAGATCGAGTTCTCTACAACAAACATGATAGGTGTATATGCTCCACACAATGATGTTATTGTTATAACTTCTTGGATTGGCATGTTTCGTGTACATCGGATTCTAGTGGATACAGGAAGCTCAGTGAGCGTGCTGTTTTCAGGAGCTTATTCCTCTATGAATTTCCCACACGACTTGATCGAGGAGGATGAAAATCTAATTATCGGTTTCAGCGGAAAAGTTACAAAGGCGATTGGAAAAGTAAAGATACCTATAACAGTGGCTGACAAGTCCTTTTTGGGCACTTTCTTGTTGCTGGATTGCCAAACACCCTACAATGCGATCGTAAGACGAGACTGGCTGTATGAGATCGGTGCAGTCACATCCTCATATCATCAATGCCTGAAGTTTATTACCCTGAAGGAGTCGTGAAAGTTAGAAGCGACCAGATGGCCGCCCACAAGTGTCACGAGAGTGCAATGAATGAGTACAAGAAGTCAGAAGTTAGCGGGAACCAGATCATGCGAGTCGAGCAGAAATAGCAATTACAGAATCCTCTCCCTCTAGAATCATATATGGTAGAGGACGTAGCTGAACGCCCAACAGATGAGAAACTGATCGAGGTCTAGATTGGAGATGAGCAGCACAAAACAACGTTCGTAGGGCCAGATCTGCCTGCACATGAACGTGATGGTTTGATTACATTGCTAAGGGCAAACGCCGACGTTTTCGCATGGAGTTTTGCTGAGATGCCCGGGATAGATCCGAATGTAGCACACACAGATAAATATCGATGAGAAGTTCCATCCTGTTCGTGAAAAATCAGAATATGGCGCAAAGCAAAAAAGATGGAGTTACTGCAGAAATCAAAAAGCTGTTGGAAGAAGTCTTTATTCGACCAGTGCAATATCCTCGCTGGATGTCAAATGTCGTACCCGTTCCAAAGAAAAATGTTAAAATTCATGTATGTATCGATTTTACTGATTTGAATAAAGCATGTCCGAGTGATCCGTACCCGCTGCCACGGATAAGAGATTTGGTGGACGTAACCTCAGGGTATGGGAGACTGTCATGGACGGGTTTTCAGGGTATAACCAAATACCTTTGTTCGAGGGAGATCAAGAGCATACTGTGTTCATGATTAACAGAGGAGTTTATTGCTATATTATAATGCCGTTCGGGCTAAAGAACGCAGGGGCACCCTACCACATTTGGTAGACCACATATTCAAAGATCTGATTGGGAAGTCGATGGAAGTGTATATCGACGATATGGTAGTGAAATCTGAACAAAAGGAGTCTCATTTTCTTGATCTCGCGAAAGACGTTCGATATCTTAAGGCAATATCATATGAAGCTCAATCCAGCAAAGTGTTCATTTAGGCTGTCGTCAGGAAAGTTCCTTAGATACTTGATGACGCACATAGGAATCGAGGCGAATCCGGAGCAAATCAGAGCCATCAGAGAGATGCCATCCCCAAGAACGAAGAAGGAGGTCCAGAAGCTAGCAGGACGATTAGCAAATTTTTAAATCATTTCATTTCACGCTCGTCGGATCGATTCAAGCCATTCTTTGATGTTTTGAAGAAAGCAGTGAATTTTGGTTGGACGGATGAGTGCGAAAAGGCTTGAGATCAAGCAGTATTTGTCAACTCCCCCAGTTTTGGTGAGTCCGAAAACTGGACAACTTATTGGTGTTTATCTGGCTGCAACGGAGAACACTGTGAGTGCAATGCTGTTTGTTACGGATCCACATGAAAAACCTGTTTACTTGTCGTAAATCCCACGACGGGGGCAGAAACACGGTACAAGAAAATTGAGAAGATATAACTTGCATTGTTGCATGCATCTCGTCGCCTCAAGCCTTATTTCCAAGGGAGGCAGATCGTAGTCTACTCAGAATACCCGCTGAAGAGAATCCTGGAACGTGCTGATGATTCCAGCCGATTAGCCATATGGTCCAATTTTCTGGGGGCGTATGAAATCAAGTACGAAACTAGAACTGCAGATAAAGGACACTCCCTGGCTGCACTGCTAGAAGATTTTCCTGTGGACGATATAGAAACGGTTGCTGGAGAAGAAGAGGAGTTGTTCAAACCCATAGAGTCAGCCACTGATCAGACTGGGGGCGAGTCCGCAATGGATGTTGATACACCCAAACCATTATGGACCGTATTTACTGATGGTTCATCAAATGTTGGTGAAGCTGGAGTTGGATGTGTCATCCTTACTCCCGAAGGTTCGAGGATCGAGAAAGCAACCAGATTGGGTTTTCAAGCATCAAACAATGAAGCTGAATATGAAGCAGCAATTATCGGTTTAAAGGCTGTCAAACAGTTAGACGCGGAGAATGTGAAGCTGGTAACTGATTCCATGCTAGTAGTTAACCAGTTTCTGGGGACCTACAGAGCCAAGGAAGAAAGGATGGCCTTATATTTGGATCGTATGAAAGAGATGGAAAATGATTTCGACCAGTTCTCTATTGGGCAGCAACCACGGCTGGAAAACAGGCACGCTGATGCTTTAGCATATCTATCTTCCGCAGTCAAAAGTGATACCACCCGTTTCGTTGTAGTGGATTTCCAAGAGTTACCTAGCATATCCGACAACCACTTTGTTCTGGCTCTCGAAAACGCTAGTGGGGGCAAGAGGGAAACTACATCAGCACAGGGAGATACCGAGAATGTTGACAACAATATGGATGTTGACAGCCCAGTGATAGATGACTCAGGCAGTCCTGCTGAAAACACTTCAGACTGGCGTCAACCTTATGTTCGGTATTTGACAACCAGTGAGCTCCCAGAAGATGAGCATCTCACTTAAAAGGTGAAGAAGAACGCTTGGAGATATTCAATGATCTAGGGACAACTGTGCCGCAAACCTGTAGCTTTGGAGCCACTTTTGCGGTGCATAACAACCGAAGAAGGGCAACAGATATTGGCGGATGCTCATGAAGGAATATGTGGTAACCATTCTGGAGGGCGCAGTCTCGCGCACAGGATACTTGCCCAGGGATACTTCTGGCCATACATGCAGAAACATGCTAAAGAATATGCGCAGAAATGTTTGCCATGCCATGAGCATGCTCTAATTCCAAAAAGGCCCGCCAACGAATTGCATCCAGTCTTTAGTCCCTGGCCATTCTCTATGTGGGGACTAGACATCGTCGGACCACTTCCCAAAGCTCCTGGAGGCTTTAAATTTGTATTAGATGCTACTGATTATTTCACCAAGTGGGTCGAAGCAGTGGCATTGGTGCACGTTACCAGACATGACGTAAAAAGGTTCATATGGGAGAATATCGTCTGTAGATTTGGAATCCCAGACGCGATAGTATCAGACAATGGGAAGCAGTTCAATTCTGGTGTTACCAAAGACTTTTGCAAGAACCTGAATATCCTCCACAACTTCTCATATCCTTATTATGCTCAGAGTAACGGGCAGGCGGAAGCAACCAATCGCGTTATTATGGACAATCTTAAAAAGAGGCTGGAGAAAGCGAAGGGAAAATGGACAGAGGAATTCCCTAGAGTCTTGTGGTCCTATCGAACAATCCCAAAAAGATCCACTGGATTTTCACCATTTACACTGGCTTATGGGACAGAAGCAGTCATACCCACCGAGGTACATCTCAATACAACCAAAACTCGTGCTGTCAAATCTGGGAAAAACGACAGCATACTGGCTTTAGATAAAGAGTTGCTGGAAGAACAAAGAGGAACAACCTTGCAGCAGTTAGTCCGATACCAGCAGGCAATCAAGCTGAGATATGATCGTAAAGTCAGAGAACGGTCATTCAAGCCAGGGGAATATGTCTTGAAGAAAACCCGAGCAGCCACAATGGAACCAAACTGTGGGAAGCTCGGAGCAAACTGGGAAGGTCCATACATAGTGGATAGGCCAGCATCTCGTGGATCCTACTACTTAAGGAACCTCGATGGAACTAAGGATTCAAAGTTATGGAAACCGTGGAATTCGTTCCACTTGAAGAAGTTTTATCATTAGGAATAGTTTCAAATCCTGCTGTGATGCACTCTTTTTCCTTTATGATGGTTTTATCCCACTGGGTTTTCCCCGCAAAGGTTTTAATGAGGCAGCTGTTGTCGAAGCAGTAGGTATTTATCTTGTTATTTCTATTCAGAAACTTAATTCAACATTATTTTGGTATTCCACGCTTTATCAAAGTTGTTCGTGTTTAATTATAAGCTGCTGCGGATGATCAAATCCGCAGTCAGTCCTAAATGGAAAAAAGATACTGATTCAAGTCTGTTGTCGGCTAGCTGTCGTTTGACACCTCGCAGATAGGGTGAAAGCACAGTTCGAGCATCTTTACCCTACTCTGATTGTATCCCCATCATATGGGACATCAACAAATGTGACGAACATTTTCACCTGTCCAGGCATGTGAGAATGTACACATCTCAACTCTGCGCGCATCTTGAATAGTAGGATTGGCCCTCTGCGCGAATTCAAGATAGCTGAAAACTCAACTTTTCATTCCATGCGCGAGCAAAATACAGCATGGAAGTGCACCCTTGCGCGAACATTGAGCAACATGGCACAAAACATATTGGGGGCGAGTTATATGTCACCTCAACCATTTGGGGGCGAGATATATAACACTCCAGCGCAATCATTACATCCCTGGGGGCGAGTGGCATAACACTCCAAACAACACGCTCGGGGGCGAGTTATGTAACACTCCAGAACAATAAAAATTCAGAGGGAAACTCGAACTTCTTAACTCATAACAGGTTATGGATTAAGAGGGGGCGCTGTTTGTACCTGTTGATGGTGGTTTTTAGCTTAGGGGTAAAATCGTAAAACCCTAGTCACACAAAGGTGACGTCACAGAACTTGAGTAATAATGTCCAAACCAAGCACATTTATTGAACCCTTTAATTTGTCTGCAAGAAAATTACCAGTGTACCTTTTTTTTTAATGCTAATTAGGGTTTCGACAGACCAAAACCCTAATTCTCACACTGCATATGCCAATGGCAAACCATGCCAGCCACACCTACCGCGCCAAGGCAAGCCAACCATGCTAGCTGCACCCCTGTGCCAATGGCAAACCATGTCAGCCACACCTACCGCGCCAAGGCATGCCAACCATGCTAGCCGCACCCCTGTGCCAATGGCAAACCATGCCAGCCACACCTACCGCGCCCGGGCATGCCAATCATGCTAGCTGCACCCCTGTGCCAATGGCAAACCATGCCAGCCACACCTACCGCGCCCAGGCATGCCAACCATGCTAGCTGCACCCATGTGCCAATGGAAAACCATTCCATCCACGCCTACCGCGCCAAGGCATGCCAACCATGCTAGCCGCACCCCTGTGCCAATGGAAAACCATGCCAGCCACACCTACCGCGCCATGCCAAACGCACCTTGCCATGGCCCCATGCCAACCTAGCCACGCCACCTTGCTGGCCTTCCCTACGCGGCTACCAAAAAGAAGGCGTGCGACAATCAACAGTCGCCCTTCAATCCCAGGAGAAAATCCTAGCCGTCTGATGTTACCAAACGACCTTTGGCCCAAATCCCTAGCTTGGTCACGCCAAACCTTGGCCCCACATGACAAGCCAAACCGCACCTATCCAAGCTAGCCACGCCATGCGCCCATGGAAAACCCTTGGCCCCATATGCCAAGGAAAACCGCATCTAGCCATGCTAGCCGCCCCATATGAAAACGGCTTACCAAACCCTTAGCCCCACATGCCAAGCCAAACCGCACCTAGCCATGCTAGCCGCCCCATATGCCAACGGCTTGCCAAACCCTTGTCCCCACATACGAAGCCAAAACGCACCTAGCCATGCTAGCCGCACCATGTGCCAATGGCTTGCCAAACCCTTGGCCCCACATTCCAAGACAAACCGCACCTAGCCATGCTAGCCGCACCATGTGCCAACGTCTTGCCAAACCCTTGGCCCCACATGCCAAGCCAAATCGCACCTATCCATGCTAGCCGCCCCATGTGCCAACGGCTTACCAAACCCTTGGGCGCACATGACAAACGCACCTAGGCGCGCCACCATGCTGGCCTTCCCTACACGGCTACCAAAACGAAGGCGTGCGACAATCGACGGTCCCCGTTCAATCCCAGGGGAAAATCCTACCCATCCAAGGTTACCAGATGACGCATGGTAACCTTTGGCCCGAAAACCTAAGCTTGGCCACGCCATGCCATGCCAACGGAATGCCAACCTAGCCGCGCCTCCATGCGACGCTAATGGCATGCCAACCTAGCCGCGCCACCATTCCATGCCAATGACATGCTAACCTAGACGCGCCACCATGCTGGCCTTCCCTATGCGGCCACCAACGAGCGAAAGCGTGCAAAGATCAACGGCTACCTTTCCTCTTAAGATACAAAATCTCGACCGTCGAAGGTCACCAAGCTACCAAGTCTCTGGAGCTCGACTTGCCAGGCAACAACCATATGCTACATGTTTTCCACAAAAACATTCGAGACATCAACACATATCACAAACTGGGGGATCCTCTTTGGGTATTGGTTTGGCGGTTTACAGCGTGCGGCGTACACGACGCCCGTCATAAGGAAGTGTCATAAGGGTGAGGCGGTTAGTAAATACAGGGAGTTAAAAGTGAAACGTTCATGGGACATCAATTCCACACGTTAATGATTTTATGGAACATCAATTCCATGCGTTAATGATTTTATGGAACATCAAATTCCATGCATACGGTTACCACCTCCTCCCATTTACTTACCCATTTTCCATTCCTTAATGAGACCAGGGTACGTTTGACTTCGACTTATATAAATAGGTCTTACCTATTTCCACAGAACAATAGGTTCATTCGGGAATACACAACGCTTAGAAAATACTTGCTAGCTTACCATTTGTTAGCCTTCCCACTTTTTCGATACAAGTCGTAGTAACACAACTACTCTTCCAGAATCAACTATTCTGGTGTCATCACTTTCCTTGCTTCCCTCCCCAAAACCAACCGATTCTCCTTCACTTTGTGACCGAAGCAAGTCTGGAACGGCCATTTCTTGGTTTAGAACGGACTTGTACAGATTGATCTCTCAAATCTAAAGTACTCCCTTGCAGTACATTGTTTAGGGTTTAAATTTTTTCTCACCCGTACACCCAAAATTACCGAAATCAGCAGAAACCATTCACCCACAAACAATTGGCGACCACAAAGTGGGAGATTGATCTATCGGTCCTAATATCGCTTTAGAATACGTTTCTCTAACTCGGAAGGATGGTCGGTTTTAGGACTGAATCCATGTCCTCAAGCGCCACTCAGGCGAACGGAAACGTTTCTTTTCCCAACGCAACGCCCGACAACGCGACCAACGAAGGAATTCCAAGGCTTACTGACCTAGTGCGGGTTCAGGAGATCCACACCAAAAACATGGGTCTGATGAAAGATGCAATTAACGCCATACTGGATTTCCTCATCAACCTGACGGCAGAGTTGAACTTTCGCCCGCCTCGAAAACTCCAGAACTAGGGACTGACGTTCCAAACGATCACTCTCAAGCCAACAACTTCACTACTAATCGGACTCGTAAGCCAGGAAGCAGCCTCATTGGTATAAAACTTATGTGAACTATTACATCTTTCAAAGGGTCAGCGGATGGAGATGTTCACCGCCATCAATCAAATAACGCTAAGCGTGCCCTTGGTTCCTTCGCGCTCGGAAACGGCGAGAGCGCCAGATTTGTCCATCAACAATATCACGTTTACCGACGACGACATGATGGAAGAGGAAGGCCATAACCGCCTACACGTCACAACCCGAATTAAAGACGTGGAATTCAAAAGGGCTCTCATCGACACAGGAGTGTCCTCTAACGTTGTCACCCTTAGGACGCTCAGGACGGCCAAAGTACGACCAAACGAGGTTATACGACAATCCACTACAATGACTGATTTCGAAGGAAACCAAATTAGTACATATGGGTACGTCAATTTGGATCTATCGGTGGGACATGTCCAGTCAAAAGTAAGGTTCGAGGTAATCGAAAAGGAGCCAGATTACCACATGATACTGGGAAGGCCATGGCTCCACGACAACAACATCATTCCTTCGACGTATCACTAGTGCTTGAAAACCATGTTAAACGGAGAGGTCATTCGCATCACTGCGTCATTATCTCCCTATGCGCCGATCTGTGGCATGAAGATTTTTGAGCCAAGACAGGGGCCGCAGGTCACAACCAACAAGGCTCACCGCACTCCACTTCCAAAATGTACGTCCATTGAAGAAAGCGATGGTCTTGCACAACCCCATGGAGAAACCCGGTTTCACATCACACCTTCGAAAGAGAGACACACCCGCCTTCATCCGCAGACTGTGGTTCTGGCTCAAACCAAGCGAGGACGAGCTTTTATTACAGCCACGACGAAAAAGGGAAAACCGTATATCAGCGCCGCTGTTAGCAATTAACAGGGGATACTACCACACAGTTTCTCCGACCAATGGAGCGCAAACGTTGTGACGAGCCGCAGGAGGAGGTACCTGATGCACCACGACAGCTACAAGACGGCACCAACTCGACCATGGACGAGCTTGAGGTTGTTAATGCCGGAATGAATAATCTCCACGACCCATCTCTATAAGCTCGAATCTGCGCGCAGACGAACGCATAAAGTTGGTAGACCTCCTCAAGGAATATCAAGATGTGTTCGCATGGACATACGAGGAAATGCCCGGCTTAGACGAGAAGCTGGTCACTTACCATTTGCACGTGATATCTTGATCCAAGCCGGTCAAGCAGACCCCAAGGCAATTCCGGCATGATGTAGAAGAACAGATTAAGGCGGAGATTCAAAAGTTACTAGCGGCTGGTTTCATCAAACCGATCCATCACCCCACCTGGTTGGCGAACGTAGTTCCGTAAAAAAGAAGAATGGCCAGATCAGATGCTGTGTCGATTTTAGAGAACTGAAGTTCTGAACAAATGTTGCCCTAAAGATGACTTTTCGCTCCCCAACATTGACATTCTAGTAGATGCCACCAGCGGACATGAAATGTTTTCTTTCATGGATGGATACAGTGGGTACAACCAAATAAATATGTACGAACACGATGCAAGTAAGACGGCTTTTCGAACTCCTCTTGGAAACTTTTACTACACTGTGATGCCCTTCGGTTTGAAAAACGCTGGCGCCACATACCAACGCGCTATGACCACCATTTTTCACGATATGATGCACAAGCAAGTTGAAGATTATGTAGATGACATAGTGGTCAAGTCAAAACTCAGGCGGACCACACAGAATCTGCGGCAGTGTTCGAAAGATGTCGCGAATACAAACCGAAGATAAATACATTGAAGTGTGCCTTCGGTGTCTCCTCGAGCAAATTCCTAGGCTTCAGTGTAACGCCGAAGGGATCAAGGTTGACCCAATCAAAACTCAAGCCATCCTCACAATGCCACCGCCGCAAAACGTGAAAGAACTCCAGAGTTTCATGGGTAAAATAAATTACATTCGCCGCTTCATACCCGGATTGGATCAACTTGTCGCTTTGTTTAACCCTTACTGAGGAAAGGAGCGAGCTTTGTCTAGACCACACTACAACAAGAAGCGTTCCGGAAATTTCAGCAGACGTTATCTTCCCCAGCCGTCATGAAATCACCTATGCAAGGAAGATTGTTACACCTCTACACCGCTTTCAGCGACACTGCTGTCGGAGCTCTCCTCACCCAAGAAGATGACGAAGGGGTTGAACACCCCATATACTACTTCAGTCAGACTTTAAGAGATGCCGAACTTAGGTATCCCAAAACAGAAAAGGCATGCCTAGATTTGATCCACTCCATCCAGAAATTCAGGCACTACCTCTTGTCCAATAAAGTGGTGCTTTGATATCCAATTATGATCCCGTGAAGTTCCTCCTATCAAAACCGCCCCTGATAGGAAGACCGGCCAAATGGCTCCTCCAGATGTCAGAATTCGACATAACATGTGCTTCCCCGAGACCTATCAAAGGACGAAAGCGATTGCAGATTTCTTGGCGGCATTTCCAGGAGAAAATACCGTTACGCTACGTGAGGACCTCCCTGGGGACTTTCTAGAAATCTCTTTCATCCAAGAAGAAACATGGCTATTGTTTTTCGACGGCTCCGCTATCCCTAACAACGGTACGGGAGGATCCGGTGTAGTTCTAGTATCCCCGAATGGTGAAGTTTTCTCACACTCCTTCAAGCTAGACTTCCCCTACACCAACAATTCAGCAGAGTACGAAGCTTTTGTCATCGGGCTATCCTTGGCTAAACGAGTCGGAGCCACATGTCTGGAAATAATGGGGGATTCTAAACTACTGGTCAACCAGGTAAACGGAGTATACGCAGTGAAAGAAGTAACTTTAGCCCCATATAGAGCTGAGGCGCAAAGACTGCTGGACTACTTGGCCGACACAACAGTAACCCCATATTGGGCGCCGGCAGAAACTAACACGCGATCGCCTAGCAACGTTAGCATCGAAACCTGCGATTTGAAGGTCTTGAAGAAACCCTGGCAGTAAAGAGACGAACTGTGGATTCAACATGGCTCTCATAACCTGGAAAAGATGAAGTTGATGACTGGAGAACACCGATTATCCAAGAACTTAACAGCTCTCTCTTTCAAGGAAAGGTCAGTCTCAAAACCTTGCGCGATTTCTTCATGCTCCGAGGGGTGCTATATCATCGAAATCCAGACGGCTCCTTGTCAAGATGCCTCGGAGAGGGAGAAGCACAACAACAACTCAACCGCATCCATGATGAGATCTGCGGACAGACATTGGTGGTAACCCTCTATCGCCGTTTGCTACGCCTTGGCTACTTCTGGCCCGAAATGGAGGTCCAAGCTTGGTTACTTCAAAAACTTGTTCCAACCGCCAAGCGCGCCGCATCAATTAGAAATTTTCAACATTGGTCGCTACTGGGACCGGGAACCAAACGTCAATTACCTTCGTGATGGCATACTCCCCACCAATAAGAAGGATACAACCAAAATAAAACATAGGTCCGAGAGGTTCGTATTTCACGAAGGAATCCTATATCGTAAAATCTTTGAAGGAAGTCTTCTGCGATCTTTGAACGAAGCAAAGATCCCAATCATGCTGAAAGAGATGCACGAAAGCGAATATCAAGGAAAGCGGAAATTATTTCTCCAGATACATGAGAAGTACTACTGGCCAACCATGGAGGATGACGCAGCTGCTTTCTTCCAGAGGTGCAAGAAATGTCAGATCCACGGAAACCTTATCCATGTACCGGCAACTCCCCTACACTCAATAAGAAGTCCGTGACCCTTTCATAGCTGGGGACTCGACATCATTGGAAACATCAATCCACCATCCTCAAAACATCACGAGTACATAATAACAACAACCAAATACTTCACCAAATGGGTCGAAGACATAGCCTTACGAGGGACGAATGGAGCCACGATCGCAGCATTCATTAAGAAATACATTGTCTGCTGTTTTGGCATGCCTAAACACATCATCACCGACAATGGCACCCCTTTTGCGAACAAGCAAGTACGAGAGTTACTCGAGGAATACGGGATTAAGCAAGTCTTCTCCACTGTATATTACCCCAAAGAGAACTGGCAGGCTGAAAGCACCAACAAAACTCTAATCCGAATACGCATTCGGACAGTGCATGATAATCCTCGGTCATGGCATGAGCAACTGCCAATGGCACTCACGGGCGTCTGGACGTCACCAAGAAGTTCCACCGGGTCTCTCCCTATTCTCTTATTTATGGCGCAGACGCTATCCTCCCGGGAAGTTAAAATCCCATCGGCTAAGATTGCCGAAGCAACCAGAGTGCGATGGAATGAAGCTAAAGCTTTGAGTGCCGTAGTCGCGAATTGGACACCTGTAGACTCCGGAAAGGGCTAAGGCGGGAAAACACGCACAAGCATACGAAATAGAGTTTCCGGTCGTACAACAAAACCGTGAAACCTCGGATTTTTCAAGTAGGAGATTTGGTACTGAAGACTACTAAACACATCCAGCAAGACGCATCTGCACCGAAATTCTTCGCAAAGTGGGAAGGTCCTTATATAGTCACGAAAGCGTACAACAGTGGGTACTATAAAGTCATTAAAGAGGACGGAGGAAAACTGGAAGCGGTCATCAATGAGAAATGGATTAAGGCATACTACGCCTGACCACCGCCTCGCCCCGCCGTATCACAAGCACGAATAGCCAGGCATCTTTCCACTTTCTTCCATACCCAAAATATCGAGTCTTTTCTTTTGTTTGATTGAAGCAAATCAATAAAACTCTCTTGCTCTTCAAAAAAAAAAAATCAAAAAAAATATATATATATATAATAAAAAAAAAGAAGAGAAAGAGCAAGAGCATGCTTAAAACCCAGAAAGAAACCGAACATCTCACAACCACATAACTCAGAAAAGCCCGTCCAAAAGATTGTAATCCCTAGAAAGCATTATCTTTAACCAGCTCTGATACCTCTCAGTCCCGCTCTTCAAGTTCCGGATTGACTCTTCCACCTTCCCGAGTCTCCACGGCAAGAGCTTTCTTCTCTTTCGGAATAGCTTTCGTAGCAGGGACCACGTCAGCAAGAATACCGCCTCTGTCAACTTTCAAAATTTCAAGACGATGCCGCAACCAACTAACATTGAACTTCGAGATTCACGGTTAGACATCATGTTCTCCCACTTTTGAATAGTTGCTTCCACGACGGCACGGATAGACATACTCTCCATTTCAACAACCATCGGTAGGAGACAATTCACTATAGAAACTAAAGCGGACGAACAATATTGCACCACGTTCCTGGTGTTAATATGGTCGTACGCCCTCCATATCTTTGTATAAAGAGTTACGAATTATTTTCGCACCAGAAACCCACCGACGTTTCGGTAGTCAGAGGAAAGACACCTCATGTGGGTTCCGAACGACAATCCTGCATTGGGATACTCATGGCAAGAAATTCCTAAGTCGGCGTTCTCAAGATCTCCAGCGGATGGTAGGATCGAACTCGAAGAAAAAGGGGTAGCCAAATCATCTTCATCAATGACGGTAACACATGCTCCGATGGGATATCTCTACACAGAAGGAAAACTTTCATTATTCACTGGAAAATAAAGAAACACTTGTTGATCAATAAGAACATACCGGTATGATTTTCTTGACCCGAATGACTCGGATGGGAAAATTGTCGCAAGAGTCAAGCCTAGCACGTTTGGTTGGAGAACCTGGTCGGTTCGAGAACGATTCACTTCTGATCGACATGATGAAAGTTGGACTTGACGAGAAGAAATCTTTGTTGAAAACTGGGAAGACGACAACTTCACCAGATGTAAATACTGTGGGAACCCTAAAGGAAGAAAGAGAAACACATGCTGAATAGGCGGAACATGATGGAATCACGGCCGGGAAATCAGTCCCAAACAAACCGCCTCATCAAAACCCCAATGAAAGCTAAGAGGGATAGGAGGGTGTGATACTTTAATGTTCGAAAGGGGAAGGATTTCCCATTGGCATCGAATAAGAAGAAATCGGGCCGCAAAGACAAGTCACAGCCGTGCCGAGCCGCCCATGGATGCCTTGCCTCACCAAACCATGCCTTGCCATGACCACACCAAGCCGTCTGCTTTATTGCCTTGGCCCCAAACACCAAGCCATCTGCCATGCTCGCCTTCCTAAGACCACGCCACCTCTTGGCCCCACGTGCCAAGCCATCCGCTACGCTTTGCCGTCCAAGACTGCGCCCGCTTTGTCTCGGTGATGTACGGCCAGACCAAGCCAGCAACTTTCATCTCACCACTCCACGGTCTGCATCCCCAGTACAACTTATGCAGGGCCTCCAACACGGGAAGCAAAAACTCTCTTCACCTCTCAAAAAGGTTAGTCGGATTTTCTTGACCATCTTTGTAATGGTTTACGTCTTGATTCCATCATTGTCTGTCACCATCATATGCTTACCTCGCAACAAGGCACCTGTTCCGAGCTAAGCAAGGGACTTAATGTTGATGGTGGTTTTTAGCTTAGGGGTAAAATCGTAAAACCCTAGTCAGACAGTGACGTCACGAAATTGAGTAATAATGTCCAAACCAAGCACATTTATTGAACCCTTTAATTTCTCTCGCAAAGAAAATTACCAGGTACTTTTTTTAATGCTAATTAGGGTTTCAACAGGCCAAAACCCTAATTCTCACACCGCATATGCCAATGGCAAACCATGCCAGCCACACCTACCGCGCCAAGGCATGCCAACCATGCTAGATGCACCCCTGTGCCAATGGAAAACCATGCCAGCCACACCTACCGCGCCAAGGCATGCCAACCATGCTAGCCGCACCCCTGTGCCAATGGAAAACCATGCCAGCCACATATATCGCGCCCAAGCATGCCAACCATGCTAGCTTCACCCTTGTGCCAATGGCAAACCATGCCAGCCACACATACGGCGCCCAGGCATGCCAACCATGCTAGCTGCACCCCTGTGCCAATGGAAAACCATGCCAGCCACGCCTATCGCGCCAAGGCATGCCAACCGTGCTAGCCGCACCCCTGTGCCAATGGAAAACCATGCCAGCCACACCTACCGCGCCATGCCAAACGCACCTTGCCATGGCCCCATGCCAATCTAGCCACGCCACCTTGCTGGCCTTCCCTACGCGGCTACCAAAACGAAGGCGTGCGACAATCAACGGTCGCCCTTCAATCCCAGGAGCAAATCCTAGCCGTCTGAGGTTACCAAACGACCTTTGGCCCAAAGCCCTAGCTTGGTCACGCCAAACCTTGGCCCCACATGCCAAGCCAAACCGCACCTAGACAAGCTAGCCACGCCATGTACCCATGGAAAACCCTTGGCCCCACATGCCAAGACAAACAGCACCTAGCCAAGCTAGCCACGCCATGCGCCCATGGCAAACCCTTGGCCCCACATGCCAAGGCAAACCGCACCTATCCATGCTAGCCGCCCCATATGCCAACGACTTGCCATACCCTTGGCCCCACATGCCAAGCCAAACCGCACCTAGCCATGCTAGCCGCACTATGTGCCAACGGCTTGCCAACCCCTTGGCCCCATATGCCAAGACAAACCGCACCTAGCTATGCTAGCCGCACCATGTGCCAATGGCTTGACAAACCCTTGGCCCCACATGCCAAGCCAAGCCACACCTTTCCTTGTCCCTAGCCATGCTAGTCGCACCATGTGCGCACGGCTTGCCAAACCCTTGGCCCCACATGCCAAGCCAAACCGCACCTAGCCATGCTAGCCGCCCCATGTGCCAACGGCTTACCAAACCCTTGGCCCCACATGCCAAACGCACCTAGCCGCGCCACCATGCTTTCCTTCCCTACACGGCTACCAAAACGAAGGCGTGCGACAATCGATGGCCCCCCTTCAATCCCAGGAGAAAATCCTAGCCATCCAAGGTTACCAGACGACGTATGGTAACCTTTGGCCCGAAAACCTAAGCTTGGCCAAGCCATGCCATGCCAACGGCTTTCCAACCTAGTCGCACCTCCAAGCCACACCAATGGCATGCCAACCTAGCCGCGCCACCATTCCATGCCAATGGCATGCTAACCTAGCCGCTCCACCATGCTGTCCTTCCCTATGCGGCCACCAACGAACGAAAGCTTGCAAAGATCAACGGCTACCTTTCCTCTTAAGATACAAAATCTCGACCGTCGAAGGTCACCAAGCTACCAAGTCTCCGGAGCTCGACTTTCCAGGAAACAACCATAGGCTACATGTTTTCCACAAAAACATTCGAGACATCAACACATATCACAAACTGGGGGATCCTCTTTGGGTATTGGTTTGGCGGTTTACGACGGTGTACACTACGCCCGTCATAAGGAAGTGTCATAAGGGTGAGGCGGTTAGTAAATATAGGGAGTTAAAAGTGAAACGTTCATGGGACATCAATTCCATACGTTAATGTTTTGATGGAACATCAATTCCATGCGTTAACGATTTTATGAACATCAAATTCCATGCATACGGTTACCACCTCCTCCCATTTACTTACGCATTTTTCCATTCCTTAATGAGACCAGGGTAAGTTTGACTTCGACTTGTATAAATAGGTCTTACCTATTTCCACAGAACAACAGGTTCATTCGGGAATACGCAACACTCAGAAAATACTTTCTAGCTTACCATTTGTTAGTCTTCTCATTTTTCTGATACAAGTCGTAGTAACACAACTACTCTTCCAGAATCAACTATTTTGGTCTCATCACTTTCCTTGCTTCCCTCCCCAAAACCAACCCATTCTCCTTCACTTTGTGACCGAAGCAAGTCTGGAATGGCCATTTCTTGGTTTAGGCCGGACTTGTACAGATTGATCTCTCAAATCTAAAGTACTCCCTTGCAGTACATTGTTTAGGGTTTAAATTGTTTCTCACCCGTACACCCAAAATTACCGAAATCAGCAAAAACCATTTTCACCCACAAACAGTACCCTTAATATTCTACACAAAAAATGGACAAACTTAGGCCTACAAAGTTCCTCCTATTAGCTAAGAAGGGTTCATTGGGCCTAAGGTGTTTCCCTTAATTAGCCAAGTATATCTAACTAGGCCTTGCAAAGACTCCATGTGCAATCCCATGTGCAACAAACTAAGCTAGGCCTCACTAGCAAACACTCAACTCACAAGCCCATAACTCCAAGTTGGGCTAAAAAGTTCCACATAAGCGCTCCACGTCACCAATTCCAAGCCAATCAGGCAACTGCCACGTCATCATTGGCACGTCAGTACTGCCACTTCATCACAAGTGCCACGTCATCAAGGTGCAACGTCAGCATCTTACACCCCATAGGTCGCCACGTCATCAGCATGACATGTCAGCTTGCCACGTCATCAACGACGCTAGCATATACCGAGCATATTATGTTATATTTAACGACGTCAGTATATACCGAGCATATTCCGTTAACTTTAACAGCGTGAACATATACTGAGAATATTCTGTTCCGTTAATAGACGTCGTTAATGACGTCGGCGGCGCGGATGTCGGCAGATTTATCTTCTACGGCGACAATGACGGAATTAGGTTGCCGGCAGCTAAATCCGGCGGCTCCCGGCGTCGGTAGGTGACCTCGGCCCCGGCGGCGGTTGGCTGCAGTACCCTCCGACCAGTTAGTTCGGTCTGATTCGGTGCTGCAGTAGCAACTTAATTCTGTAGTTCTATTATGGTGCGGTGATAAGCATGTAAGTGCTACATTTTATACCCATATTTATATTAGCTAGGATACAATATTTTAGTTACTAATACTATTTTAGTGCTTTTGTAGAAAGTACAAGTGAATTCGATCATCCAACGAATAAACAGCAAAATGTGAGACTTATTGGTATTTGCGACGAAAATGGAAAAATGTGGTTGGCCTGGTATCTCCATGTATCAGCAACCACAATGATCAAATATGTTGGCCTGGTATTTCTATATATCAATAACACTTATTATCTTTGGCTTTGGTATTTCTATATATCGGCAACAACACTTATTATCTTGGCACAGTATTTTTATATATCAATAACACTTATTATCTTTGGCCTGGTATCTCCATATATCGCAACAATGAAATGGGCTATCTTGGTATTTCTACATATTAGCATCCGGGTTGGCTTTGGTAGTATCTCCATATATCAGCAATGAATGAAATGGGCTGGCCTGGTATTTCTATATATCAAGCACTGGGTTGGCACAGTATCTCCATGTATCAAAGAACCACAATGATAAAAACGGTGTTGGCGTAAATTTACGTATAGCATGAACAAAATTGAGTTTCCAAAGGTAGCCGCATTAATTCTTGAAGCACCTGCTACACTTCCAAATTCAATATCCAAGATCGTTTCCTTAGTGGCACACCTCTATCGGGTAATGACATGCAGAAGAAAATATATGGGGATAATTAATTGATGTTAATTTATTAATGAGAGAATATTGTGATTGTCAAGAGGGAATCAGTATTCAGTGTGAAAAGATTTTGCAAGATGGTGTATGGCATGACAATATATTCATGAAGTATTATGGGATCCACATGCATGCAACTCTCACTCGGAAAAGGAAAGAAAATAAAGTAATGAAGTAATATTATTTTACTTACCATTATTAGTGGGAGTGAATTATATTAAACGTGGGCATGAGATTGTGAACATGCATTTTGGTTGGTGGTTAAAGATACATGCAAGGGAGATTAATTGTGATTGGAGAAAGAATTATACTTCTTACTTTAATTATTCACATGCAAAAAATTGATAAGGAAAGAATATGTTATTCTCATGTACACTTTAATATGTGTGAAGTGGAGGAACCATATAGAGGAGGCAGTGGCGAACCAAGGAAGGGGCGACAAGGCCGTTCCGGGAGAAGAGGGTTTTGCTGTTTTGATTTCCTTTTCTCATGATTTGCTAGATTGTTTGTTAGGGTTTAGGTAGAAATCAATTAATTATGAAGACTCTACATTGATATATGCTTAATAATGATTTGATTGATTAATAGTTTTTCTTCACATAGCTTGGTATTTAATTGCTCATGTCATTTTCTTGATTATTTATGCTTTTGAATTGATATTTCGTCTTCGGTTAAATCCTAGACGTGGTATGCAAGGATAGATAGGTAATGCTTTAAAATCACTACCCATGAAGCGAAGGAAACTATAGCGGAGAAACAGTATTTGAGAATGCATGGAATTTATTTTTAAGATTAGTAGAGTTTGCTTAATTGATTAGTGGAAACCGAAAATCCTAATAACCCATTCTCTTTTGTTTATCGTTAGAATTATTATTATTTCATTTTGTTCCAAATTTCTGAAAAAAAATTGCTAAAACATCATCTTGTCGATTGGTTACTTTTGATATTAGTTAGTAGTAGTATTTCACACTCCTCGTGGGAACAACCTGTACTTGCCATCATTCTACTAGTTAGACACTGTGCATTTGCAGTATTTATTGTGGGTTTTCGAGCCTATCATGCGCGCAGTGCAACTTAATACGGTAGACCTGATCCAATGCAGCGCGACACAACTTAATACCGTGCTCCCTATTAAGTGCATCACGATGTAGCATAATCCCGTAGCCCCTGGATATTTGCGCCCCAGTTCTGTTACTCTAAGGATGTTTACACCCCGTCTGCTTACACCCACTCCTCTTACACCTTAGGTTATCCACACCCCATTATATGGGCTCTGCCTTTGGTTCCCATTTGCTTGGGCATGCCTTTCTTCTTGGGCCTGACATTTCAACACTTACTTGTTTTGGCTAACTCTTTGCACCCTCTTGCCTAGCTAATTCCTTAACCCTAATGGAAGTTTCTATGATATTCTAGGAGGAATGCAGGGGATGTCAATGCCAGAGCCATGCAACCATGCAGTCATGCAGGAGAATTATAGCAGGGAGACATGCAAGGCCAATCATGATAGGAGGCATGCAGGGACAATTATGGCCATTCATGCCAATCTTGAAATTAGAGAAATGAAACAAAAATTTCCAAACATATAAATGGACGTTTTACAAAACAAAGAGGTAGGCAATCTTCCCCACTAGTATTCCTGTGAAAAATCCTAAACTGACTTAAGCATCGGAGGGTTTTTTGCAGGTACCCCCTATCTGATTCAATTGGAGGATAAACAGCGAATCGATCTTCAGCAAAATCACCATCAAATTCGTGTTTTGGGTATAAGTAATTTTACCATACAAACACTTGGATACGATTATAACACACTTCCAAACGAGTTTAGAATTGGTTCATCTATATTCCAAGAACTATGTGATTAATTAAATATCAAATCACCAATCATGGGTTTACGGTTCTACCAAACACAAGGATCGGTTCTACCTCCATATGGTTACTGGGACCGGTTACATCAGTTACCAGGAACGGTTACATCAATTACCAGGACCAGTTACCATATACTCATGGTATTTCTTATGATCGGTTATACTAATAAAAGTCATATCAATACATAAGTCAGGCACTGTGATTATCTTTACCAAGATACATAACAAATTATGATCGGTTCTACTAACTCATACATATCGGTAATCCAAAGATATGCAATGAATAACAATACCAATAATCCTAGCAATCCCTTTCGATTCACAAAACAAGTTTATGAAGGTACTTCCTTTAAACAAATGTAAAAATTATTTCCTAGGAAGAAATATTCACCTTTACCCATACATATAATCACAATAGCATTCGTACGATTATGTCGATGTCTTATATACAAAGTCCGAAAGATAAGCGTTATACTTTGTATTTTAATTCCTTAATACTATGTCTCGCTACTAGAGTATAATCATTCACAGCTTCACAGTTATGTTTTCAATATAGCACGACTAGAAAGATCGTTACGAATGAAACAATTCAAGTCAAAATATTACTAACCTCAAGAGGAAGGATGATGTCATCGTTGTAGCTCGTCACTTCTTCACATTCTTCAAGTCTTCGATTAATACTTGTATGTCTCATAATCCTAGTCTTTCTAGTTTAACCTATACGAAGTTGTCTCTAGTACATAATCAAGCGACTCTTTAAATAAGTTTTGATTCACTAAAATACGACTACCAAACTTGACATACCAACGCTTGGTGGGTTCGAACCGATCTATGCTCTAACATTATTATTTGATAGTCCATACTTCGGTTAATTTCTTTGATGGGTTATGCTTAGAAAAGGTAAATAACATTTTTGAACTAATATTTAGTTTCATATAATTTTCACGCTAATACAATTTGATAATGCGTGCTTGGCTTAAGTATTTTGATGGGCTGATATTTGCGACTCTATGCTTATAAAAGGTGAGGCCAATAGAACATTAAATAAATATATATTCATAATTATGTTTCTTTTTAGTAATTAAATAGAAGTAGTGAGGGACACCATAAAACCCTGGTTACCGACTTTCACATCTTGGTTACGTTCTATTAGTTTAGTTTATTTGTTTTTATTCTTTCAAAATAAAATTAGAAATTCATATTTTTTTGGTTAGTCGATTAGAATATTAGTTATCTATATTTCTCCGCTCCCTGTGGGTTCTGTAGGATCATAATATCGCAACGTGCAGGGCTCGCGGGGTTAATAAACCACAACGTCGCGAGGCAGTCGCAGACAGCTAAAATAAATGACGCGATGAATAACGACACACAAAACAGCAGAAAGACATGGAACCTGGCGAGGGCTAAGAAGTGTCGCGAGAATAAATGATTGTACATCTGCGACACTTCGCGAGACATTCCAGAAAATAAAGGATAGATTAGTTTGTCATCCACATGTATTACCCTATATAAAGGGCTAAGTGAGTCTTTGTAAAGGGAGATCTTTTTGGAATTGCTTTGGGCAAGTCATTAGGAGAGAAAAGTTTAAGAGTGTTTTACTTGCTAAGTGTAATCCTACTTTTCTGTGTAGACAACTCATGAAATTAATCAATAAACATTCTCAATTATACAACTTTCAATGGACTAATTAACCAAAAATATAGTGAGGGGTGTAGTGTGGGAAAACTGCTACTACATATGCGCTAGAAACAGGGACGACGAGTGATTGACGAAGAAATTGGAAAGAATTTGGATTAACGAGAGAAGAGATTTGGAAAAGATACTCAAGAATTCATTGAAAAAGAAAGATGGCTAGAAGAAGAAATATACAAGAGCAACAACGATTGTAAGAAGAAGTGGAAGACTTGGTTTGGAGAAAGGAGGAATGAAAGCAGGGAGAATCATCAAGGATGAATAGGAGAAATGATGGAGAAGATCAAAATCGGCCACCAATCTCCCCAGTAGCAAACACGGATGAGGATTATGATAGAGTAAGTGTACATACTTGGAGATCCGATTCGAAGACGAGAGAGAAGAGGAGAGCGGCGGTTGGTGGACAATGGACAAGGAGGAGGAGAGCAAGAAATGAATGGAGAAATGAATCCGGTAACGAAGAAATCGCAGCATTAGAAAGATTGAGACAAACAATACACGAGGAGAGACGGCTAGAGGCGGCGGAGGAACGAGCAAACTTGACAAGACAAAACCATGAATTGAGGATGGAAAACATGAGGTTGCAAAATAGGAGATCTAGAAGTAGCGTGAGATCAAGTTCAAGGTCGAATGGAGAAGAAAGAAGAAGAGTTTTACCAACGAAAGCACCAATGAAGAAACACAAAATCCGAATATAGAGCATGGCGAGAGAAGAGTAGAAATAGAAGATCGTTATATTCCTCAGCAAAATCTTCAAAATGAGCGGAATAGTGAAAATCAAGGAAACATGCAACTCAAGAACCGAATAACCCAGCTGCTGAAGGGAGAATAATCTTGCACGGGAGAGAAGAAGTGAGAAGAAACCGAGAGATCGAGGATGACATTGAGAGACACTACATTGAACAAGCGCGACTAGCTCGCGAGAGAGAAAGGCTAAGAGAAGAAATGGAAAATCAAGAGATGGAGGAGGCAATCCCAAGAATAACCATGACAACCGCGAGAGAAGAAGGGAACAAAATCGTACCAATAGAAATATTAACGAAGAGTATGAGAGGGTGCGAGATGATGAGAGCTGAGAGGCAACCAAGAAGAGAGAACAACCCGATATAATGGCGTGCGAATTGACGAAAGAAACGAAGAAGAGCGTCACGAGGAAAGAAGAGGAGAAAATAATGAGCGGGAAGGTCAAAATAGGCACGAGCGAAGAAGGAGAGAAGCGAGCTAAAAAGACCAGTAGAATCAAATTAAGAGGCAAATGAACAAATCTTAAGAGAACTAGCTGAAATGAGAGGATTAATTGAACAATAGAAGGGAAGGAGGAAGGAGACAAGCTGGACGAAGCCATCGCGAGAAGCGCGAAGAACCCTTTCACGCTAGAAAGTACGGATGGGAGGAATACCTCCTAAGTGCAATTTACTTGCATTAACCAACATCTTTGATGGAACAACTTTGTGCGATACAACATATTAAGGCTTATATGAGATGTATGTTACAATGGGAGAATCATGATGCCATATTGTGCAAATATTTCGCGTCAAGCTTAATAGGAGAAGCACTAAAGTGGTTTGAAAGTCTACCAAGGAACACAATCACATCATTTAATCATTTACAAGCCACATTCTAGGAGCATACATAAGTAACAACTCTTCACGACCGGTATTGAAGATGTATTTGGGTTGAAACAAAGGGTTGGCGAGAGCTTAAGGCGATTGACAATAAGATGGAGAACCATGTGTAGCGAAATGGCGGGGACGGGTTGAGGAAAGATATCTCATCCTCTCATTTGTGAATGCTCTCTTCGCGACTAATTTGTTATACATTCAAATTTTTAGAGTCAAAAATACAATCACAATGGCAGAATTGTGAGAGTTACAGGAAGAATATATCGCCTTAGAAGAAAGACAGAATGAAATGAATTCTTATCCTATGTCGCGAACACAAACTCGAATCTTTGCGAACGCAAGCTTGTTACCTCAATTCATAAATACGGTGGCGAGCACTTCGCAGGGCGGCGAGCAAGAGAGGCGTGAGGGACACAGAAGATAGTAGCCATGGGAAGCCATGATCAAGAAGAGTTTGAACGTGAAAGGAATTACTACAACCGTAATGGATGAATAATAAGATTCGGAGGCTAGATCATGTGCAAGAAACTTATGGTGGACGAAGGCAAAATAACCGTGGAGGGCGGAGAAGTCATAGAACAGTATGGGAACAGTTAAGATGCCTCCACCGAATGCTAGCGTTGAAAAGATCTCGGGAAGCTATACTTGTGATGGAAAATGTACCAAAGACCTTGGAATGTTGGAATGGAACCACCGCCAGGCGATAGAAGTCATGAGTTTTGTTCTTACCATCGCTTCCATGGGCATCAAACAAACGATTGTAAGAACATAAAGAGAATTATTCTCGGGATGATTGATCGGGAAGTGAATCACTTTCTAAAGGAGAAGAAACAGTCGACATTACCACCACCACCGGAGATGCAGAGCGTGTCGGCGAAAGGAAAGGAAACATTTGTGATAGAAGTAGGAACAAAAGCCAAGAATTTGAACTGCAACTCTATTGTCCACTCCTATCGCACCATCGAAGATTTCCATGACAACGTACTCGGTAGAGTCTTTGCGAGAGACGCTAATGATAAAGAAATAATGAGTCCGGCGAGAACGCGCGATTAGAAAAGTGGCGATTGAAGACTATTTCTTTCTCTGCAGATGAAGTACCAAAAGGAAGAGAAACACACGATAGCCCATTGGTTGTGAAACTAGAGATTAACCCGAAACCGGTCGATGGGGAAGATGATGAGGCGAAGCTTGTTGGGCGATCAACCGAATTCTAATCGACAGGAAGTTCGGTGAATATTCTCTTCTACCATACTTACAAGACGATGGGCGGAAAAGATGAGGATTTGATCCCCTCGACATACAAGATATATGGCTTTAATGGCACCGCAAACAAGCCAAAGGGAGAGGTTCACATGAGAATACCTCTACAAGGATTATCAACTGATATTTTATTCTGTGTGGTTGATGTGGAATCCCCGTATAATGCACTAATTGGGAGGCCATGGCTTCATGAAATCTTGGGGGTCGCCTCAACATACCATCAATGCATAAAATTTCCACACCCAAGTGGCATTGGTATCATACAGGGAGATTGGAAGGAGTCGCAACAGTGCCATGAGGTCGATATAGAAAGCTGCGAAGAAAGAAATGCCAAAAGAAAGGGTTGGAAGCAACATGTGAGAAATGAACAGAGAAAGGAAAAACTGATGGTAGATGCTATAGAAGTGAGGGCTGAACATACCCCGCGAGGTGAATGCTTGGAGACAGACCAATATTATAACAATGAAGAAGCAAAACATATGAGGAACAAAAGGCATAAGAAGTGAATAATCAATAAAAGCGGGATGCAAAGTAATAATGAAGTAATGATGTACGAGAATCTCGCAGCCAAGAGTAAAATGAGAATTGACTAAGAAAGAAAAGTGAAATGCAACAAGTGAAACAGAACTTTGCGAATACTTCGCAAACAAGTATCAGCAAATAATGAAACATGAATGATTGAATGATTTAACAAATATAAATGCGCAAATGAATGGGACGAACCTTTATGGCGTACACCCTAGTTCGCGAATAACATTTCGTAAGAGGCAAATGTAAGACCTAAAGTGCGTCATATAAGGGGTATCTCTCGCCGTGGTTCGGGGAAAGGTTACACCGCTCCTGAAGCTTGAACCATGAAAATTTGGGGCCCATGAAAGCCTATCCCAAGAGGTACCTTGGATTCCCAACTATATATGTAGGTTATACCTGGTTGGGCGGCCAGGGTCTCTTCCTAGGAGTCGATGTATGCTCAAGGCGCCGAGGTACACGGTTGAGCCGAGTGCCGGGATGGATGAACCTACCACAGCCATTCTTGGCAAGTCTTGGCATGCGTTGCACTCGCCCAAGAAAACTCCACTTAGGGTGCGATCTCGTAACCATAAACCCTATAGGTATAAGGGATAAGAGACTGAAAACAACTTGGTTGTTGTCAAGACCGGATGGGAGGAGCTAGTCTTGTATGGCCGATGTTTCGCCTCCTTGAAGGGAACAACAGGGAGATGATAAGGGCGGTGCTCTCCATTAGGGAGTGCCAAAGCAGACAAATGTCATGAGGCTTTGTTTTTAGCAAGGAGACTTAGGCTTGTCATATTTGTGCAATGATCCTGCAGAGGCAATAATACTAACGCGAGGGTAAGGCGAGATCAATGGGTCTTTGCACGAAAGTATACGGACGTCTGCGATTTCGTCGCAAGGCGGCAATGTCATAGGACTTTATATTCGCAAGGATATCTAGGCCTGTCATATTGTTGCAACAAAACATCTGCAGAGGCAAAAATACTTGAAAAAAATGATAAGGCAAAGATCAATGGGTCTTTACATACAAGTGTAAAGACGTCCTGCGATTTTGTCGCAATGAACGGTGGCAGGGGAGGACCTCTAATTAGGGAGGTCTGACTTGGAAGACCACACAAAATGATAAGGCAAGGTCAATGGGCCTTTGCATGAAAGTGTAGAGGCGGCCTGCGACCTTGTCGCAGCAAAAGAGATAGCATTCTCAATTCATAAAGATATCTGCGACCTCGTCGCAGCCATACATTTCAACAACATTAAAATTATTATCCAACAAAATACATGAGGATAACTAACTTCTTCCATCAGAAGATAAATACCAGAGGCAAGTATGGGAATGGAAAAGATGGAATATTGTTATTCATCTTAAACGAAAGAGTTATACATTAATAATGTTAGCCAATTATATTACAAGGAAGAACTACCAAAAAGGGGAATGAAGATTGAATTCATGAAAAAAGAGTTCACTATAACAAAGATCTGACAATGTACGAGATATTACACGCAGACAAAAGAAAACAAAAAGAATTATATCTTTGGTGATTCTTCTTCTTCATCGATTCTTGATTTTATTATTCTCATCGCGAAATTTTCTTCTTCGCCGACTTCACTATCGAAACATCGAGAGACGGGTAGATTCTCGGGAACCTTTTCAAGAAGCCGAGGATATGTATGCAAAGGGATGTTCTGTGTTTACAAACATACTCCATGGCTCCATTGCGAAAACGAACGGCATCATTATTAAAGTTCTCCACTTTGTCGTTTCAAATTGTTTCTTCAACTTGGAATACTTGTTATTACGGAGGAGAGACTCTTCGCAGGAAATACATTGTTTTTCGATTCAAGTTCTTCATTCTCGTTGGAAAATTCCGGCGAGTTGTTCTTTCTCGATTCAAGATCTCTAATTCTAACACAAAGTCTCTTCTCGGATTCTGCAAATAAGTAACAACAAGTTAATAATTTACAAGCAATACTACAAAAGTAAGTAGTAAGGTGTAATAAATAACCTTCTCTATCGGATATCATATCTTTAATCAAGGAAGTATGCTCGGCGTGAAGACTAACATCAACACCTAAGTTATTCCTGGCATTATCTAAAACTTTCGCAGCCCGAGGGCGAATTCATCGTCACTATTTATAACAAGGAGGGAGCAATTTGATCTTCTCGCTCACTAAGCAAGGAGTTACGGCGAAGCAATTCATCCCGTTCAATTTGTAGTTCAAGGAGAGATTTTTTAAATGTTGCTAATGCACTGCACCATTGTTAGCAATGCGATCTTTATCATCTATAAGGTCACTAATTTTCTTCCTCAAAATTTTGATTTCTTTATTGGACTAGAAACATTCGTTTAAATTGGTTGGCGACACTTAAACCAGATCTATGTTCAATTTCTAAAAGACGATATTTGATGCAAGTTCATTTAATGAAAGGGAGTTAATTTTGTTTGATGAACTACTTAAAGAGTTGTTGAGGTGAGCGAGAAGAAGGTTATTATCCATAGGATCAGGAAATGTATGGAGAAGAATAGCCTCATCGGAGAGATTATATACATCTGCGAAAGTAATAAGTTAGGTAGCAATAGGCGAGATTAAATAAAAAATAGTAAAAGGAGGTAAAATTTTATACCATAAAGTTCTTTGATTAGCGTTTTGAAGAGTGGACACCTTATCCCTTTGGGAGTCAAGTTCGGTATTTAACTTTTGAATCGTCTCGTCTTTATCGCGAGATAACGCAGCTTCAGTCTCCAATTCTCGAATCTTCTTGCTCAATTGCGAATTCTTCTTCTCAAGATTGTTGCGTCTTCTCTCAAGATCGAGGCAACTACAAAAGAAGACCTTCCAACCTATGAAAGAAGATAGAAAAGGCGTTAATACATATACAACAATATAAAGTCAATGGGGAGATATGATTGTATACATACCAAGGATCCAAGCGCATTCAAGAAGTCAGGAGACATAGTTCTAGAGACTCCATTGAAAGAATTATTGCCCTCCAGTAGAGTGGCATTGCACACGTTTGCGAGAGTTCCGCAGAGAGAGGCTAGGGGAGCATCTCCCATTCCTTGGAAAGAATCGGAGAAGATACTAGACAAGCCGACCCATAGAAGAACCGATTAACGGGGTCCACAGTAGCGAGAGAGCGATTGGAATCATGGTCATCCTCATCCGAGAAGACTCAGAGTTTGAGTTAAGGCGAGAAGAAGATTGAATCTTTCGCTTTTTTAGTTAGTGGAGCAGAACATTTATTTTTTTGCGAGCGACAGTTTTTCCCTTACTTTTACCCTTCGCGGCTCTGACTTCTTCACTCCAACCTTCGCATACGGTTAAAGATAAGAAAACAGAGGCAACAATATTGTTTCAAATAATAAAGGAAGTGTTTCTTACTTCACTCGTAAGCGATCGAAGTATGGTCAGAGTACTCTCCAACGGATTATCCTTGTACTTTCTTCTCAATTTGGCGATCTGAAAAATCATACAAACTCAATCAAAAAAAAAAAAAAAAAAAAAAAAAAAAAAAAAAAACCACATTTGCTTTATCGGGCCGTTGAATTCCCAAGGATGATACCTGCGAGATTCGCGGAAGAACGTGCGGGCCGCGATATAAGGACCATTTAAAAACAAGGGTACAACCCACCATTTCTCATCTTTGGAGTGGCGAGGAGTAGTATTATTACCGGGTGCCAATCAATATCACCGCATGAGCAATTTATCCTCGGGGACATTATCCTTCTTTTGGTGAATGGCCCAAATGCGAGACTTCGCATTAACCATCTTTATCACTTTGAATAATTTTCAAAAAAGTTTTCTACGGTATACTTCTCTGCAGCTATTTCCAAGTCTTTGAAATCGGGGTGTCTAACGATGTGAGTATAAAGATCCTTTGCCGCCACGATTCGCGAATTCAAGCATTAGGCGAATGTAATCGCCACTCAACCGATAAAACGACCGAGAGAATTTTTCATGGGCCAAGATTTCATAAAATAGAGGCAACTCTGGATCGTATAAGGGAATGGGAAGTCCCGCGAGAAGCTGACCTAGCGAGACTATAATCCTTTGATCATCACATTGATGATCAGAAAATAACCTTGCAGAAAGAATGGATGAGGGTTCTTGATCAGGAATGGTCGATAGAGTGAAACCCTTCTCGAGCAACTTCTGTTGAACTTCATCAAAAGAAGCTTTGTATGCACGACTAATGGCAGCCATTATCAGTATGGGAATGGATGAGAGGTTAAAGGTTAAGATCGATGCTAGAAAAGGACGAAGAGAAGATTTGCAGTAGCAGGAGCGCAAATTGCGGAAGGAGAAAATCAAAGAAGTTGCAGAGAGAAACTAAAGAATGAAAAGGAGGGAAAAATAAAACTATATATAGGAAAAAAAGATCCTCGAGAAAACGAGGTCATTTAATGCGAGAAGAGACATGAACGGTCAAGAATAAACGGTTGGAAGAGACGTGTCGAAAAAGGGCTTTAATGGTTAAAAGCGTATACGGAGTTGAAGCAGATAAAGATAAGCGATCGCGGCAAATCAAAAGAATCGCTCTCATGATATTCTTCCCTTCGCAAGAAAAGTATGAGGAGAGACGGGAGATGCAAAACTTGAACATCGCAAAAGAATAGAGGCAAGTACGTACTTTTCAGAGTACGGTATTCTTACTTTCGTTCCTTCATCAACAAAGATCAAAGATTACTACAACAACAGATTTTTCCTTAAAAATCGCTCTTCCAAGCAATATTCAAGGAAAAAGAGGCAAGATGTAGGATCATAATATCGCAACGTGCGGGGCTCGCGGGGGTTAATAAACCACAACGTCGCTTGGCGATCGCGTGAGCACTAAAATAAATGACGCGATGAATAACGACACACAAAACAATGAGAAAGACATGGAACACAGCGAGGTTAAGAAGTGTCGCGAGAATAAATGATTGTACATCTGCGACACTTCGCGAAACATTTCCGAAATAAAAGGATAGATTAGCTGTCATCCACTTTGTGTATTACCTATATAAAGGGCTAAGTGAGTCTTTGTAAAGGGAGATCTTTTTGGAATTCTTTGGGCAAGTCATTAGGAGAGAGAAAGTTTAAGAGTGTTTTACTTGCTAAGTGTAATCCTACTTTTCTGTGTAGACAACTCATGAAATTAATCAATAAACATTCTCAATTATACAACTTTCAATGGACTAATTAACCAAAATATAGTGAGGGGTGTAGTGTGGGAAAACCTGCTACTACAGGTTCGACCCGTATTTTTTGTTGTCTACATTGTAGACGTCGTGCGATTGCAGTATTATTCATATAGGTTTTCCAAGGCTGGCGCAACTACCCTCAAAATAAGAAAAAAAAAACAATATAGATTGCATCCAGGATAAAAATAACAAGGTAGTATCATATAAAAATGACATTGAAAATGTTTGGATATCCCATTTTTCTGATCTTTTTTCAGAAATCTCTTCGAATTTGGAGACTGGAATATTTACTCACATTAAACCGTGTATTTCTATGAATAAAATAATTATTTGAATGTGTTAGATCATTGCTCGGTCGAACTCGCATGCGTTGCTATCTCAAGCATGTTTGTCAATGTTAGTGATCAAAACTATAAATCTTGATTTCTAGTCTACTATAGCTAAGTCTCGGACTAGGATAGAAAGTGTAGTTGAGCTCAAGAACTCCATGGCGATCATCATACAAGACGAAGGACTACTCAAGGAACTGGTGGATCTTCATCGACTAAAAGGTATGTGGAGACTTGAACTTATCTATCACTCAAAAAGTCTATCTACTCTATCTCCTATTTTGAGACAAAAGTCGTTTTACTATATAGACTTTGATTATACACATTTGCTATTTCGAGCCGAGTTTATCTCGCCTATCTATTTCTCGAAATATATTTTGGTAAGCTTTTGCTTTGGCCAAGTTCATCTTTACCTAGTGACGAAAGTCATGACACGTTTCAATCACTTTGAAAATTGCTTACTTTGACGAAATGTCCTCTAAGAATGTTTCAATGATTGAAATGAGAGTTTAGATCATATAACCAATGTTGGATATATGCATTGTGTATCTTGCAAGGATGTGCTAGGATTCAATTGCGACTGTGTCCGTATATTAAGGCCAACATGAACGCATCGGTACAACTTTGTACCTTGCTCTGGACTGTAGTTATTTTTATGTTCAGGCCGTAGGTATATCGCAAGTAAAGGGACGTAATTAAATAAATTCATCCCATACATGATTAAATCCAGAGTCACATGCGCTACCATTGCGCCACAAAATCAGAAATACAATGAACACAAGCTTATCTATCTTTGTAAACCTGTTCATCCACATGAACATACTCAATGGAAACAATTTTGTATCCAGTTGTTGGTTTGGAAACACTGATCTTAACAAAAAAAAAACAAAACAAAAACAATAATAAAACAACAATCTTGTTCTTGAATCTTTTAAAAACAATAATAAAAGCATCACCAACCTTGCTCCTGATCATTTTCATTGTTCCCTGATGTTCCGCGCCACCAACTGTATTTGAACGTGCAAATCTTGAAGCTGCGCGTAGTTTATATATACCCCTTTAACTTAATCTCCACGAAATTGCTTCTCTTTTATCATTGAATTAGCGCACACATTTGCTAAACTTAGCATCAACTGCCAATGATAGAATCACTAAAACTATCAACAAAATGTTTCTGGAAGTTCTCAGATATTCATCAGAAATATATTAACAAAAATACCTAAAAGTATCTCGATTTAAATCCTTGAAATTTTTTTAAAAAAAATATCCAATATTAACTGTTGATGAAAGGAAATAAATCAGTTTAATAAAAAGTTTAAAAATCCCACGAATATTAAAATTCCTAAAAATTGTCCAAACTTTCAAAATATTTACTAAATATGCGTCACAATTTTCTCTTATACTAATCGTGATTTTTTTTTAAAGTTAATTAAAATCGAAAATCCAACGGTTTATGTTTTATTTTAAAGATGTTAACGCGGTGTAAGAACATAATTTTTTTTTTCAATGCTATCCCTAAATCTGGAGTGTTAAATCGAATAAATTCATCACAAATTAACGGCCACCAAATGTAAGAGGTCTAACTTTGATTTCGGCCAATCAGGATCGAGAGTTCCGTTCACCGGCCAATGAGAGGGGAGGTTTTTGCAACTCTCAACGTGGTGTGGGAGATGTGATTGGGTGTTTAGGTTGTTGATTGGTGTACGTTAATACTTTATAGTGACTTCACACCTAATGCGAACTGACTTATGAATTATCACTCTAGCTTACGTTTGACACCTAGTGGACGTAAAAAAATGTTTATCCTTGGACCTTATTGTGGGTATAGGAACAATATTTTCCTAGACAACATTCCGCGGAAGTGCGACTCCAAACTATGTACGAAATTGGGGTGTCTACAGTTACCCCTCTTTGTCGGAGGTTGAATATAACTGAATGGAAAAACCGAACACCCGATTTCGTACTGCCCCTCAAAAACTATTAAAATTCCCTTGAATTTTTCTGGTGCGACACTATGGAGTTCGCCAACACAATCTCTAAGTATTTGATTTCCCACACATATACATCTTCATGACTATAGTTTAAGTCAAGCCCATAATGTTATGTGGAGAAAACGAGGAAATACTTACGTACCCATTAAAGCTTTCCCTTTTTTGCTGCAATAGCTGAATCACCCTGTCAATCGCCGCAAATATTTATGGTTCGTCAATCCTTTACTTCCTTCGAGCGGAAAGTAACTTTTCCTTTAAAGCATAAAGTTTCCCGCAAAGACTTACAGATTGATATGCTACATGATCAAGTTGCTTAATAGGAGTCCTTACTTGAATCAAAAGATATGAGAATTGATGAGTGGGAGGCTATGCTTCAAACAAGAAGAGAGTGATTAGTAGTACGTGCTTCTATAGAAAATAATCCTAGAAGAAAAAAATCCTAAAAAAAAAAATACAATAAAATACAACTAATTGTATGGAATTATCGCCTCAGTCAATCTAAACGGTTTAATTTTTAATTTTTTTTATGTTTACGTGGATTTTTCCACATAAGATTCCACATAATTAGAGGTCTTAATTTGTTTTCAAATTTTTTTAATAATTATTATATATATATATATATATTTTTGTATATATATGTGTATATTTTTTTCTTTCTGAAAACACTATAAATTGAAAACAATAATACCTGATTATGGTACAAAGGAGCTCAACTTCCTAATTTACCGTGTAGGGAGGGAGAAAACTGGTATTACGCCGACACTGTTTAATTTTCCAGAGTCAATCTGACCATTTCCAACCATCCCTAACTGTTTAATGTTTTTCCCAAAAATTCCCGAGAACATATATGTTGGCTTACCCTCTTCTATCCTTGTTTCATCATGGGGCTTACCACTCTTTTCTAACTCCTTCAATTGTTGACCATTTCTCCTCGATGCTTCTTTTTCATCATTGATTTCTTCAATTGCCGACCAATTTTCTCAAGTGTCTATTTATTAACTGCAAAATCTTTTTTTTTTCTTTTTCTTTATCAATTTTTTTAACCCAAATCTACCCGTTTGGACGTCTGTTGCTCATAGAAATTTAGAAGATGACATACAAGACTAATGATGACATACAAATGGACTGACATATCTCTCTCTAAGATTAAAAGACTTTCAACACACCAAACAAAGTAATAAAATACAAAAATGCTCTAATGACATGGGCCCGGTATGATGATGGCGGTGCCACTTTTGAATGAAAATAATAATTCTTGATTTTTTTTTGACTGACTGATGACTGAAAATAATAATTCTTGATTTTTTTTTGATTGACTGACCTATAGGGCCAAACACGGTGATGACACTTCCCCTAGTATTTTCTACCTGACACTATGAGAGAGAGATATTGGACTCCTAAAAAATTCTCCTTAAGTTGTAGGAGCGTTCGCCGCCCTTAGATAGATTTGAGCACTTACCTTAGGTGTAGTAATTCTTTAGTTGGTCGACATTTGTGAGCTTCGGCTCTTCTCGTCCGTCCAGATCAGTTAACCGGACTGCAAAACCTGGATAGATGCTTTTGATGATGTACAGACCCTCCAAATTAGGCTTGAACTTTCCTCTTGGGTCCGAGTGTTTGATAGGTTTGACTTCTTTGAGTACTAGATCTCCTTCCTTTAATCCTCGCGGATGAACTTTTTTGTTGAAACTTCGAGCTATCCTCTCCTGGTAAGCCTGTGCATGACATACGGCATTGTTTATGGGTAAAAATCTTTTCTGCCGATTTCGGTAAATTCGGTAGGTGAGTGAGAAACTAGTTCAAACCCTAAACAAATGTGCTGCACGTGAGCACTTTATAGATTCGAGAGATCAATCTGTACAAGTCCGGCCTAAACCAAGAAATGGCCGTTCCCGGACTTGCTTCGGTCACAAAGTGGAGGAGAAGGGTTGATTTGGGGAGGGAAGCAAAGAAAGGTGTTGAGACCAGAATAGTTACGGGAGAGTAGTATCTCGACTTGTATCGAAAGTGAAAGCTTAGGAAGCTTGCAAGAGATGAAAGCTTTTTCGGAGAGCTTGCAAAGTTGCCTTTTACGAGAGTGTAGTATTTTCTCTGACCAAAGGACTTGTTTTCTGGTGGAAATAGGTAAGACCTATTTATACAAGTCGAGATTGAAACGTACCCTGGCCTCATGAAGGAAGGGAGTAAAGGGTGAAATAATGGGAGGAGGTGATAACCGCATGGTATTAATGGGTGTGAAAACGTTTTCACCATTATTTCCTCATTTATTTGACCGCTTTATTCCTTTTCACGCTTTCTTAATGTGAGCGTAGTGTACGCTGCAAGCTGTGACCGCCAAACCAAAACCCTGGAAAGCATCCCCCAGTTTTGTGTTGATATCTCGTTGGTTGCACCTTGAGTGCAAGTGGCGCTGCTAGTGGCGCGTGTGGCATGTGCCATTGGCATGTACGGAATGTCCTTGTTGCAGGTTGTACTTCGAGCGCAAGTGGCAATGCCAGAGCTGCTAGTGGCGTGCGTGGCATTGCGGAATGCCTTGGTGGTAGGTTGTATGTTGAGTGAAAGTGGCAATGCCAGAGCTGCTAGTGGCGTGTGTGGCATGTGCCAATGGTATGTGCGGAATGCCTTGGTGGTAGGTTGCACGGTTTGCAAGTTAGGCTACCAGCGTGTGTGTTTGGCATGTGCCAATAGCATGTGCGGAATGCCTTGGTGGTAGGTTGTATGTTGAGTGTAAGTGGCAATGCCAGAGCTGCTAGTGGCGTGTGTGGCATGTGCCAATGGTATGTGCGGAATGCCTTGGTGGTAGGTTGCACGGTTTGCAAGTTAGGCTACCGGCGTGTGTGTTTGGCATGTGCGGCCATGTTGACCTAGTTGCAAGTCTTGCAAGCCTAGGGCGCTATGTTTGGCGTGGGCCAAAGGCATAGCGGCTTGGAAGTATGGCTTGCGACACGTGTTGGCATGTGCCAATGGCACGTGCGGCCATGTTGACCTGGTGCAAGTCTTGCAAGCCTAGGGCGCTATGTTTGGCGTGGGCCAAAGGCATATCGGCTTGGAAGTATGGCTTGCGACACGTGTTGGCATGTGCCAATGGCACGTGCGGCCATGTTGACCTAGTTGCAAGTCTTGCAAGCCTAGGGCGCTATATTTGGCGTGGGCCAAAGGCATAGTGGCTTGGAAATGTGGCTTGCGGCACGTGTTGGCATGTGCCAATGGCACGTGCGGCCATGTTGACCTAGTTGCAAGTCTTGCAAGCCTAGGGCGCTATATTTGGCGTGGGCCAAAGGCATAGCGGCTTGGAAATGTGGCTTGCGGCACGTGTTGGCATGTGCCAATGGCACGTGCGGCCATGTTGACCTAGTTGCAAGTCTTGCAAACCTAGGGCGCTATATTTGGCGTGGGCCAGAGGCATAGCGGCTTGGAAATGTGGCTTGCGGCACGTGTTGGCATGTGCCAATGGCACGTGCGGCCATGTTGACCTAGTTGCAAGTCTTGCAAACCTAGGGCGCTATGTTGGCGTGAGCCAAAGGCATAGCGGCTTAGAAATATGGCTTGCGGCACGTGTTGGCATGTGCCAATGGCATGCGGCCATGTTGACCTAGTTGCAAGTCTTGCAAACCTAGGGCGCTATGTTGGGCGTGGGCCAAAGGCATAGCGGCTTAGAAATATGGCTTGCGGCACGTGTTGGCATGTGCCAATGGCACGCGCGCCATGTTGACCTAGTTGCAAGTCTTGCAAACCTAGGGCGCTATGTTGGGCGTGAGCCAAAGGCATAGCGGCTTAGAAATATGGCTTGCGGCATGTGTTGGCATGTGCCAATGGCACGTGTTGCCATGTTGACCTAGTTGCAAGTCTTGCAAACCTAGGGCGCTATGTTGGGCGTGGGCCAAAGGCATAGCGGCTTAGAAATATGGATTGCGGCACGTGTTGGCATGTGCCAATGGCACGCGCGACCATGTTGACCTAGTTGCAAGTCTTGCAAACCTAGGGCGCTATGTTGGGCGTGGACCAAAGGCATAGCGGCTTGGAAGTATGGCTTGCGACACGTGTTGGCATGTGCCAATGGCACGTGCGGCCATGTTGACCTAGTTGCAAGTCTTGCAAACCTAGGGCACTATGTTGGCGTGGGCCAAAGGCATAGCGGCTTGGAGATTTTGCATTGTTGCCATGGTGCGCAGTGGTGCGGCTTGGTTTGGCATTGTTCTTGCGGTCAAAGATATGCGGCTTGGTTTGGCATTCTTGCCATGGTGCGCAGATATGCGGCTTGGTTTGGAATTCTTTGCCATGGTGCGCAGTATGCGGCTTGGTTTGGTATTCTTTGCCATGGTGCGCAGTATGCGGCTTGGTTTGGCATTGTCTTTGCCATGGTGCGCAGGGTGCGGCTTGGTTTGGCATTGTTGCTTGGTGCGCAATATGCGGCTTGGTTTGGCATTGCTGCCATGGTGCACAAATATGCGGCTTGGTTTTGCATTCTTTGCCATGGTGCGCATATGCGGCTTGGTTTGGCATTCTTTGCCATGGTGCGTGATATGCGGCTTGGTTTGGCATTGTTGCTGCGGTCGCGATATGCGGCTTGGTTTGGCATTCTTTGCCATGGTGCGCGATATGCGTCTTGGTTTTAGCGTTGTTGCCATGGTGCGCAGTGTGCGGCTTGGTTTAGCATTGTTGCCATGGTGCGCGGTGTGCGGCTTGGTTTGGCTTTGTTGCCATGGTGCGCAAGATGCGGCTTGGTTTTGGAATTAGGGTTACGTGTTTAAAACCTAATCTGGTATTTTGAAAAAATACCCCTATTAATTATTTACACCTGAGTTAAATGCTCTTAGTTAATGTGTTGCGGGTAACACTAGGTCATAGGGTTTTACGATTTTACCCCTTGTTTAAAAACCACCATCAACAGGCATGTATCCTCTTTTCATCAATCAAATTCATTTGTTGAACTTTCGACTCTATCCATTCATCTTCAGGTACCGTGCCTTCCTTTATTATTAAGTAAGGTGGGAATTTCAACTTCAACGGGAAAAACTGCTTTTGTGTCATAAACGAAAGAGTACGGAGTCATACCAGTGGGTGTACGGATCGAGGTACGATAGGCCCGTAATTCATAAGGTAACTTCTCACTCCAATCCTTGTATGTTTCTGTTATCTTCTTCAAGATTCCTCCTAATGTCTTATTTGCATCTTCCACAACACCATTGGTTTGTGGCCTGTAAATGGTTGATTTCCTTAGCTGGATTTTGTATTTTCCACACTCTCTTTTACCTCCTTGCTAACGAAGTTGAATCCGTTATCTGCTGTAATCTCATACGTACGACAATCTGTAACGACATATGATGTTGTTCGTGAGGAACTTAACAGTCTGATTCCCCGTAGGATTCTTTACGGATATTGATTCCACCCACATTGTAAAATAATCAATTGCCACTATGATGTATTTATGTCAATTTGACGTAGAAGGATTCAATTTTCCAATGACATCAATGCCCCAAACTGAAAAAGGCCATGGTGATGTAATAAGTTGCTACTCGGTCGGTGGCAAATGTAACAAATTGGCATGTATTTGGCATTTATGGCATATTTTACGTACTTGAAACAATTTGATTCCATTGTTGTCCAATAATATCTCATTCGAAGAATTTTCCTAGATAACATGTGTGCGTTCATATGTGGGCTGCAGATTCCTTCATGTATCTCACTAAGAAGACGCCGAGATTCATATCCATCTACACACCTCAATAAAATTCCATCGTAAGATTTCTTATAAAGTACTCCTCCTAGGATCATGTATTTAAAGGACATGCGTTGTATGTAACAACGCTCTTTTATACTCAACCCGTCTGGCATCGTCCGGCCCTCTAAGTAAATCTTGATATCATGGTACCATGAATCTCCGTCGTGTGTTTCTTCTTCGATCTCAACAACATAACATTAAGCTGGTTTCTCTCTCCGTGCCACCTCGATGGGTTTGACTGTGGAATCCCTTGGGATCGGGATTAGTGATGCTAAAACAGCTAATGCATTCGAAAACTAATTATTGTCTCTATTAAGATGATGAAATGTGATGCAATCAAACTTATCCACCAGCTTCATAAGGCATTCGTGGTAAGTAACCAGTTTTGCTTCTTTGATCTTCCGTACTTTCTGTGTTTGGTTGATAATGAGCAAAGAATCTCCATATACTTCCAACTTCTTAACTGGTAGCTCTAAGGCAGCTCTCATGCCAGCAATGCATGCTTCATATTCAGCCATGTTGTTAGTACAATTAAAATTCAATCAAACGAAAATTGAAATGCGTACATCATCAGGATATATCAAAATTTCCCCTGCTCCTTTACTAATTGGGTTCATTGCTCCATCAAAATACATCTTCCACAATTCACCTTCATCATCTTGTTCAGCAACAAGGATGTGCTCGTCAGGAAATTTTGTTATGAGTGTCTCGCAATCCGGGATAGGTTACGCTGCTAAGTGATATGCTATTGCTCTTCCCTTTATTGACTTTTGTGTCACATAAGTGATGTCAAATTATTCTAGCAGCAACCAATCACCTGGTCGTTATCCCTTAGATCATCGGCTTTTCAATAAGATATTTAAGTGGGTCTATCCTTGATAATAATTGCCTTTGAATGAGATAACATGTAATGTCTAAGTCGTTGAGTAGCCCAGACAATGGAAAGGCATGTTTTCTCTAATGTTGAGTATTTTGATTCATATTCGGATAATGTCTTTTTGATATAGTATATCGCCCGCTCTTTCTTACCATCTTCGTCATATTTTCCTAAAACTTCCCCCATTGATGAGTCAGTTACCGATAAATATAACAATAAAGGTTTCCCAGGGACCGGAGGGACCAATACAGGTGGATTGGACAAATACTTATTTATCTGATCAAACGCCTCTTGACACTCTTCATTCCATTCCTTTGGGGAGTTCTTCCTTAGCAATTTAAAAACTGGTGCGCAAACCGGAGTTAGTTGCACGAAGAATCGACTGATATATTGAATTCCTTCTAGAAAACCTCGCACTTCCTTCTCGTTCTTGGGGGGAGGCATATTTATGTTTTCCTTCGCTTTTTATGGATCAACTTCTATTCCTCTATTGATGACAATGAACCCGGGTAGCTTTCCTGATTTTACCCCAAATGTACATTTATTGGGATTAAGCCTTAACTTGTACTTCCTGAGACGGTCAAACAACTTTTGTAGGTCTGATGGATGATCTTATCTCCTTTCGTACTTGGCAATCATATCGTGTACATACACATCTAACTTCTTGTGCATCATGTCATGAAAAGAGTAGTCATTGCGCGTTAATAAGTGGATTCAACATTTTTAAGACCGAAAGGTATTACCACATTGCAAAATGTTCCCCAAGGTGTAATAAAAGATGTTTTTTCCCTATCTTCTTCTACCAGTTTTATCTTATTATATCTTGAAAACCCATCCATAAATGATAGTAAGCCATGTCCTGTAGCATTGTCGACAAGGATGTCAATATGGGGAGGGGAAAATCATCTTTTGGGCTTGCCTTGTTAAGTTTTCTGTAATCGATACACATATGTACTTTGCCATCCTTCTTTGGGACCGGTACTATGTTAGCCAACCACTCTGGATAATTTATAACCATCAAAAATCCAGCTTCATATTGCTTGATTACTTCATCATGTACCTTCAAAGACCACTCTGGTCAGAGCGTATGCAATTTCTGTTTGATTGGTTTCATTCCGGGGATGATATGTAAGTGGTGTACTACCATTTCTGTGTCTAACCCTGGCATATCTTAATACGACCATGAAAATATATCTTTGTACTGATTTAGTAACTCGATCATCACCCTCCTTTCTTATGAAGATAAAGTAGTACCTATGTTGACCATTTGGGGTTGATCTTAGTGTTGATTGGTGACTCAACTTCTTCGACTAGTTCCATCTTGTCTTCCAAGTGATCTAATTGTAGGATCAGAATATCGCAACTCCAATACTTCGCGAGATTAATAAACGACTGCGTCGCGAAGGAGTCGCATGGAGGTAAATAAATGACATAATAGATGACGACAGTCAGAACATGAGGAAAGTGTGAAGACTTGGCGAGATTTAGGAGTGTCACGAGGATAAGCAGTTACACATTCGCGAGGATTCGCGAGTCGATTCCGAAAATAAAGGACAGCTTAGCTGTCATCCACTATGTAATACCCTATATAAAGGGTCGAGTAAGTCTGTTGTGAGGGAGATCTTTTTTGAATTGTGAAGCAAGTCATTAAGAGAGAGAAAACAGAGAGTAATTGTAATTGCTTTGTTTTTGTTCTAATTGCATTTGTAAACATTTCAAGAAGATAATCAATAAAGTTCAAAGTTAATCATCTTTCAAAGAGTTAATTACGTTGAAACTAATGAGGTGTGTAGTGTGGGATTTCCTGCAACTACATATGCGCTAGAAACAGGGATAATTTGGAGTAAGAAAAGAGATTTGATACAATTTTTAACAGTTTACCAAAAGAAAGAAATGGCTAGAAGGAGAAATGTACCAAAAGGACCAGCAATCGTGAGAAGAAGCGGGAGACTTGCCGGTGAAAGGAGAAATGAAAGGGGAGAATCATCAAGGATGAACATAAGAAATGATGAAGAAAATCAAATTCAATCGCCAGTTCAACCGATTGCAAACACAACTACAGATTATGATAGAGTAAGTGTACACACATGGAGATCAGATTCAGTGGAGGAAAGAGAGGAAGAGCAACAACATATAAACAATGGACAAGGAGAAAGAAATCGAGAAGAGATGGGAGAAACAATTCGTGGAAATGAAGAAATTGCAGCATTAGAAACATTGAGACAAACAATGTATGAAGAAAGGCGGTTAGAAGCGGAGGAACGTGCAAATTTAACAAGGCAAAATCATGAATTGAGAATGGAAAATCTGAGGCTGCAAAATAGAAGATCGAGAAGTAGTAACAGGTCGAGGTCAGGATCGGTCAGAGAAGATAGGAGGACAATATTACCTGTAGAAACTATTAATGAAGAAAATTTGGAAAGAGAACCAAATGTTGGTGAAGGATATCGCGAGAGAAGAGAAATAGAAGGAGATCGTCATGTTCCACGACCTGAGACTGTACAAAATGGCCAAAATAATGGAAATCAAGGAGATAGGCAACCTCAAGAGCGAGAATAATCCAATTGACGAAGAAAATCGAATAGAAGGGAGAAGAATATTGCATGGGAGAGAGCCTGCAAAGGAAACAAAAGGAGATCGAAGATGACATTGAAAAACACTATGTTGAGCAAGCACGTTTAGCTTGCGAAAGGGAAAGATTGAGGGCAGAAATAGAAGAACGTGAATTTGAAGAGGCAATTCGGCAGAATAATCATGACAACCGAGAAAGAAGGCGCGAGCAAAATCGCAATAATGGAAATCTCAATGAAGAATATGAAAGAGTGCAGAGGAGAGTCGATAGACAACCGAGAAGAGAAATTGATAGATATAATGGTGCACAAATTCGCGAAAGAGATGAGGGAGAAAGCCGCAGAGAAAGGAGAGAATAAAGTGATGAGCCAGAACATATAAGTAGACATGAGCGCGAGAAGAAGAGGCGGAATTAAAAGACCAATAGATTCAAATTAAGGCAAATGAAAAAATCTTGAGAGAATTGGCGGAGATGAGAGGAATGTTGAGCAATGAGAAGAGAAGGAGGAAGAAGACAGGTTAGATGAAGCCATCGCGGAAAATGCGAAAAATCCCTTTACATTAGAGTGCGATTAGGAGGAATACCCCAAAATGTAACTTACCGGCATTAACCAGCATTTTTGGGGGACAACTTGTGCAATACAACACATCAAGGCATATGTAAGGTGTATGTTACAATGGGAGAATCACGATGCCATATTGTGTAAATACTTTGCATCAAGTTTAACTGGAGAAGCGTTGAAATGGTTTGAGGGTTTACCAAGAAACACTATCACGTCATTTAACCATTTGCAAGCTATATTTTTAGGGCGTATATAAGTAACAACTCCTCGCGACCGGTATTGAAGATGTATTCGGGTTGAAACAAAGAGTTGGAGAAAGTTTGAGACATCTAAGCTGTCGGATGGAAGACAATGTGCGGCGAGATGGCCGGAAGGGTAGATGAAAGATACCTCATCTTTGTCATTTATAAATGCTATGTTCGCAACCAATCTATTGTATGTTCGGGTTTTAGAATCAAGAATACGATTACAATGACCGAATTACGAGAACTCCGGGAGAATATATTGCTTTAGAAGAAAGACGAGCGAGATGGAATCTTACCCGTGGCGAACACAAATTCTAGTGTCGCGAATGGAAGTTTATTACCTCAACTTATACACACGATGGCGAGCACATCACAAGGTCAACAAGAAGAAAGCCAGTTGATATAGAACCAAAGTTAGTAGCCATGGGAAGTCGAGATCAGGAGGAATTTGAGAAAGAAAGGAACTACTACAATCGCGGTGGGAATAATAAGATCCAAAGGCTCGATCATCTGCAGGAAAATTACGGAGGTCGAAGGCAGAATTATAACTATCATGGAGGCGGCGAAGTCACGAGTAGTGTGGGAGAAATTAAAATGCCGCCATTGAATGCCGGTGTGTGGAAAAAATATGGGAAGCAATACTCTTGATGGAAAACATACCTGCACCATGGAACATGGGAAGTGAACCACCACTGGAGATAGAAGTCACGAGTTACTTTCTTACCACCACTTTCACGGGCACCTAACAAATGATGAAACATCAAGAGAATTATCCTAAGAATGATTGATCAAGGAAAGTTGAATCACTTTTAAAAGAAGAAGAAAGTTCAACATTTACCACCACCACCCAGCAAAGGGAAAAGAAACATTTGTTATAGAAGTTGGGGCAAAGGCTAAAAATTTGTTTTGCAATTCCATTGTACATTCATACACGCACAATCGAAGATTTTCATGACAATATACTTAGTAGAGTTTTTGCGAGGATGCTTGATGATAAAGAAGTAATGAATGTTGCGAAGACATCGCATTAAAAGAGTGGCAACTGCAGATTATCTCCTTCTCATTTGAAGAAGTACCCAAAGGAAGAGAAATACATGATAACCCATTGGTTGTGAAGCTGGAAATTAATCCAAAACCTATTGATGGCGAAGATGATGAAGCGGAAAATTGTTGGGCAATCAATAGAATATTGATTGATCTTGGTAGTTGATCAACATTCTTTTCTACCATACTTACAAAACTATGGGAGGAAAAGATGAAGATTTGATCCCTTCAACATACAAAATATATGGTTTTAATGGTACATGAAACAAGCCCAAAGGAGAAGTGCACATGAGGATACCCTTGCGGGGTTGTCAGCGATATTTTTGTTCTATGTGGTTGATGTGGAATCTCCCTACAATGCTTTGATTAGAAGACCATGGTTGCATGAAATTCTGGGTAGCATCGACATACCATCGGTATATAAAGTTTCCACATCTAGCGGTGTCGGGATTATAAAAGGAGATTGGATGGAAGGGCAAAAATGTTATGAAGTCGATGTAGAGAGGCTGCGAAGAAGAAGCGGCAAAACGGAAAAGTTGGAGGAAGAATGTAAAGGATGAGCAAATAAAAGAAAGGATACCATAGAAATAAAGGAAGAAGAGATGTTGCGAAGTGAATGCATGAAAACAATTGAATATCATGATGAAAAGGAGGTATTGAAAAGTTTGGTAGCGCGCGGGCGAGAAGGAAGTAGGAGTAAAAGGTGTAAAAAATGAATAGTTGCGAGAAAAGATACCAATATAATGATGAAAACATGATAAGGATAAAGAAGCGAGAGATGATGGTTGCGAGAAAAGTTATGCGAAAATATCGCCGTGAAGAATGTATAAAAATCTATTTGAAATGAGACTGTGCGATAGCTTCGCGGACAAATTAACAAAAGTCAAAAATGAATGATCGAATAAATTGATAAAATGAATGAGTGAGTGAATGGGACGAACCTTTATGGCGTACACCTAGTTCGCGAATGATATTTCGTAAGAGGCAAATGTAAGACCTAAAGTACGTCATATAAGGGGGTATCTCTTGACATGGCTCGGGGAAAAGATTACACTCACTGGAACTGAGTCATGGAAATTTGGGGCCCATGAAAGCTATCCGGAGGAGATACCTTGGATTTCCAACTATATATATATATGGTTATACCACAGTTGGGCGCCTTGAGGGTCTCTTCCAAGGAGTCGATGTATGACCAAGGCGCGAGGTACGGTTGAGTCAAAGTGCGGGAGCATGGAACTTCCTTACCACTCTTGACAAGTCTTGGCACATCTTGCACTCGGCCCGAAGAAAACTCCACTTAGGGTGCGGTCTCGTAACCATAAGCCCTATAGGTATAAGGGATAAGAGGCTGCGAAAACAAGCTGCTTCTGTTAAGATCGGATGGGAGGAGCTAGTCTTGTATGGCGATGTCGCCTCCTTGAAGGGGCAACCGGGGAGAAGATAAGGCGGCACCCTCCATTAGGGAGGTGATAAGTGTCAAAAGACGCAAATGTCATGAGGCTTTATTTTCGCAAGAGAATTTAGGCTTGTCATATTTGTGCAATGATCCCATGAGAAGGCAATAATACTAACGAGGTAAGATGAGATCAATGGGTTTTACATGAAAGTGTAAGAGCGTCCTGCCGATTTAAATCGCAAAGACGATAATGTCACGGGATTTTATGGTCGCAAGAACATTTAAACCTGTCATATTGTCGCAAATATAATGTCTACTGAGAGGCAAAAATACTTAAGAAATGATAAGACAAGGTCAATGGGTCATTACATGAAAATGTAAAGACGGCTGCGATCTTGTCGCAATAAGGGGTGGCAAAATAAGACCTTTACTTAGGAAGGCAAAATAAGACCACACAAATAATGATAAGGCAAGATCAATAGATTTCTTAATCCATGAAGATATCTTGCGATCTTGTCGCAATGATAAAGTGCAAAGTTAAAAAAAATAAAAAAATAAAAAAAATAAAAAAATAAAAATATATATATATTTATATCTCGCGAGAATGATTAATTCACAAAGTTGATTATATTTTATGTAACTCGCAAAGTTGATTATATCTTATGGACAGAGGCAAGTGTGAAGTTATAATTACAAAGAAGGGCTGTTTGATTGATATATCTGAACAAATGAAGCAAAAGTCGAAATTCACATTCAATAGTCAAAAAATTTATAATAAGGAGTTACGAAATGGAAGATTAACAAAGATATATGTATCTGAGATACTACAAGAAATGAAAGAAGAAAAAGAAGTTATTTCTTTCTTGGTTCTTCTTCTTGATCGATTCTTTGGTTCCATCACTCTCGTCGCGAGATTCTTCTTCTTCATTAGCTTCACTATCGAAACATAAAAAGACGAGGCAAGTTCTCGGGAACTTCTTGACCAAGAAAAGGATATGAATGAAGAGGAATGTTGTGATCGTCACAAACTTTTTATAGCTTGATTGCGAAAGCGAACATCATCATTATTAAAATTCGCCCTTGTAGTTTTGGAATTCTTTTGCTTCAATTTAGAATATCTATTCTCGCGAAGAGAGATCCATGGTGAAGTCGTTCTTTTTCGGTTTCAAGCTCTCCAATCCTTGCAAAATCTCTTTTGATTAAGAAAACATGAGAAAATGAATTAATGATAATAGTACAAAAGAAAAAGAACGAGAAAAGTAAATAAGTATAACAAACAACCTTCTCTTTCAAAAGATCATATCCTTGATTAAGGTAGTTTGCTCGGCGCGAACTAACATCGACACCTAAGTTATTTCTAGCATTATCTAGAACCTTCGCAGCCAGACAAACTCATCATCATTATTTATGACAAAAAAGTGAGCAATTTGGTTTTCTCGCTCGCTAAGTATGGTATTACGACGAAGGAGTTCATCTCGCTCAACTTGCACATCAAGGAGAGATTTTGAAATTTTGCTAATGCATGTGCACCTCTGTTAGTAATGCGATCTTTCTCATCTATGAGATCACTAACTTTCTTCCTTAAATTTTTGGCTTTCTTCTTGGAATCAAGGTACATTCATTTAAATTGATTAGCTAAACTTAAACTAGCCTATGCTCGATCTCTAGAGATGATATTTGGATTGAAGATCCTTTAATGAAAGAAGGTTAGTCTTATTTGAAGAACTACTTAGAGATTCATTGAGATGAATAAGAAGGACATCATCATCCATGGGCTCGGGAAATGAATGGAGAAGAATGGGTTCTTGGAGAGATTATATATATGCGAAAATAGTAAGTCGGGCAAAGAAAAGTAAATGATAAAATAAAAAGGATTTGAGGAGTAAAGATTGTTATACCATAAAGGCTGCTTGATTTGCGCTTTCAGAGTAGATACTCTATTCTGTTGAGAAGTAAGCTCAGCTTCCAGTTGTTTAATTCGTTCATCCTTCTTGCGAGATGTCGCAGTTTCACTCTCTAGTTCTCGGATCTTATCTTTAAGTTGCAAATTTCTCTTTTCAAGATTGCTGTGTCTTTTCTCAAGGTCAGGCGACAACAAAAGCTCTCCCAGGACTACAAAGAAAAATATGGAAATGATTAAGATAGAGTTTATAATTGAAGTCACAAAGAAATAAAAGGATACAAACATACCAAAGCATTAAGAGCGTTTAAGAAGCTAGAAGTCAGCTTTGTTGGGAAACCCCGCGAAATGACTCATTATCCTCCAGCGGTGGGGCATCGCAAATCTTAGCGAGAGCTTCGCAAATGTGATTAAATGCTCGTCTCCCAATCCTTGCATGGAATCGGAGAAGATGCTAGACAATTGCGCCATAGCAGAGGTGGTAGAGTGATTTTCCCTCGCAGAAGAAGTACCAACCTCATTTTCATTCTCGTCAGAGTTCTCGCCTATTTGAGAACTACAATGAGAAGAGATATGGGTTTTTCGTTTTTTAGAAAACGGAGCAGAAGATTTGTCCTTGTGCAAAGTAGCTTTATCCTTGCCTTTAGCCTTCAGCGACTTGACCTCTTCAACTTCAACCTTCGCATACGCATGAAGATAAGAAAACAGAGGCAATAATATTGTTTAAAGTAACAAAAGAAAATGTTTCTTACTTCATTCGTAGCGATCAAGTATAGCCGAGTACTTGGCTTTGGATTTTATTTATATTTCTTCCTCATTAAAGCGATCTAAAATTTTTGAAGGTTAATAGATAAAAGAGGAAGAAAGATGTCATAAAAACAAAATTGAAAAAAGGAAATATACCTCATTTGATTCCTCGAGGCCATTTAAACTCCCAAGGATGATAGTTCGCGAGGTGTGCGGGGAGAATATATGAACTGCGATGTAAGGTCCACTCAAAAGTAAAGGAACAACCCACCATTTCTCATCTTTGGAATGACGGGAGTACTATTGTTGCCGAATGCCAATCAATATCTTGCATAAGCGAGGTTGTCGGCATCAACGTTATCATTCTTTTTCGGGCGAAGCACCCGTTGAGACTTATCATTTTCTCATATTTATAACGAGTAATTTGCAAAGAAATTATCCACGGTATACTTCTCGGTAACTATTTGTAAATCTACAAACCTAGGATCCCTAACATTATCGGGATATAAAGATCCTTTACCAGGCGCCACGATGGGCGAATTCAAGCATTAAACGGATGCGGTCGCCACTCAATTGATAGACGGCTCGCGAGAATTTCTCATGAGCAAGAATTTCATAGAATAATGGCAACTCGGGATTGTACAAAGGAATGGGGAGTCTGCGAGAGTTGACCCGGTGAGATTATGATTTTATGATCATCACATTAATGATCGAGAAAACAATTTTTGCGAAAGAATAGATGAAGATCCATGATCGGGAATAGTTGATAAAGTGAAACCCTTTTCTGTAACTTCTTTTGAACATCAATAAAAGGAGGAGTGTATGAGCGACCAAGTGAAGCCATTGCTAGAAGTATGGGAATGGATGATTGCGGATCAAAAGAATGAGAAAGAAGTAGAAGAATTATGGTAGCGAAGCGCAAATTGCGGAAGGAGAGAGAGAATTAAAGAAAATTTGCGAAGGAAAGTAAAAAAGAAGGAGAAAGGAGTGGGAAACTATTTATAGAGAGAAAGAATCTTCGGGAATATAAACGCATTTAATGCGAGATGGGACGTGAATGGTTAAGAATAAGTAGTTGAAAGAGACGTGTCAAGAAAAGAGTGGAAGAAGAAACACTGTAATAAATTCCGTACATAAATAAAACGAGCAAAATGAACAATGGCGAGGTAAAGATGAGCGGTTGCGGCATTCTAAAATATTGTTCTCATGACATTCTCTTCTTCGCAGAGAATACATGAGAAGAGGCAAGATGTAGGATCAGAATATCGCAACTCCAATACTTGCGAGATTAATAAGCGGCCAAGCGTCGCGAAGGAGTCGCATGGAGGTAAATAAATGACATAATAGATGACGACGGTCGGAACATGAGAAAGTGTGAAGACTTGGCGAGATTTAGGAGTGTCACGAGGACAAGCGATTTACACATTCGCGAGGATTCGCGAGTCGATTCGAAAATAAAGGGATGACTTAAGTTTGTCATCCACTATGTAATACCCTATATAAAGAGGGTCGAGTAAATCTGTTGTGAGGAGATCTTTTTGAATTGTGAAGCAAGTCATTAAGAGAGAGAAAACAGAGAGTAATTGTAATTGCTTTGGTTTTGTTCTAATTGCATTTGTAAACATTTCAAGAAGATAATCAATAAAGTTCAAAGTTAATCATCTTTCAAAGAGTTAATTACGTTGAAACTAATGAGGTGTGTAGTGTGGGATTTCCTGCAACTACACTAATGACTTGAGAATCTCATGAGGTACGTGATAGGTTCAGAAACCTACAATAAAAATACTGCAAGTGCACGGTGTCTAACTAGTAGACAATGTGACGTAGCGGAAGCGTATGATTTTGGATCAAAGATCCGATTAAAGGTAGAAACTAGTGTGAGATCAATGATTCACAAAAGTGATGATAAAAATAAAAGATAAGTTTGATATTAATCAAATAATAATATTGGTTGTAGAATTGTATCTCTACTATATCTAGGCCTTCTTATATAGGCAAGGATTCTAAATATAACTAGGACTAGAAAAGGAAATCAAAGAAACTAGGATATAAATCTTAAACAAAGGAATAACATAGAACTAGTAAAAGGAAATTCTAATAAGAACTATAATAGGAAATAGAGAACTAATGAGTAGGATGTCCTACATCAGGCCCCCCTTCTTGAAGAGAACTCGACCTCGAGTTCAACATAGAGAGACAAAATGCACTTGCCAGGATCATAGGGTCGAAAACGACGACGAAGATCGTCATGAATCAGATAGCTTGAGTTTCCCACAATAGCGGATCATCTTTTCTAGGGTCATACGGTAGGAAACGACGACGAACAGTAGCACCGTTACCGCCGGGGTCATAAGGTCGAAAGCCGTGACGAAAATCATCATGCTTACTTCGATCACATCTTATGTCCTTACTGTTATGCACTTGATGTGTCAGGTCATTCTTGTTTTGTCTGTCCATATCTCGTTCCTTCGGATCTATATATGAGTCACAAAAATTTCCTTCAAGAACAGACAAAACATACCTCTTACATAAGAATAGTAGATCAGCTTGAACAATCAAATTAACTACCTGTACTGCATTGGCCCAGATTATAGAAGACTTCCTCTTTAACCCTGCAAACTGCATGTTGAGAATAATATCAAATCCTGGTAAAAATGATGAGACAACAACTGATGTTGACTGTAGTCTCACGAGGCAGTATGCCAACTTCTCTTGAAATTTTGAATCAATAATGGTACTAGCTCCTTCCATGAAATTTAAATGCACTTTCTGAATAATTTTCATTTGTGTAATCAACCTTGAAACTCCATTCTTTTTAAACGGGATGGTGACTTCTTTAGTCAACCTTGGAAAATCTGGCATTCGATTGGTAGACGACGATGATTGCTTGAGCTTTTCTAGAAGACCCTCCATTTCTGTTAGAACATTTCTTTCTTCATTTTTACTATTTGTTTGCAAGTGTTGTTTCTGGAGCTTGTCCTCTAGAGTAGGAACTGATTGAAGATTTTGTGCAAGTATAGAAGATCGCTTGGAGACTGCACCATTCCGCTCCTGGGTAGGTTTAGGCTTTCCGTTACCATGTGTAGCAACATACTGCATAATCTCAACAGCTCTTATCTGACCGTGGCTAGTAACCTTTTGCACATGCAGAAATGTGACGACAAACCTAGATCTCCATTCTAATAAGCTACGATCAGTTTCGGTCGAATATATGAAGAATGATAACTTAGCTTCATTATACATCGTAACCCAGTAAATAAAAATGTTCACAAACCTAGAGACTGTAAACATTGCAACTAAAATCTTGAAACTCTTTCTCCTGCAAGACAAAGCATCATGTTTCAACCTGGCAGTCATTTCAAGGATATCAATTACCAGACTAAGTGCAACTACATATTTATTTTTCAATCCATCATTCTCAGGTGCACCTTGAGTCTGTACAGTTGTCCGTCGCTGAATAAGTTCACAGAATGCCTTGAGAATCACAGAATCCTTTGAGAATGATAGTCTCCAGGACAGTTGAACTGACTCGTCTATCGGAAAGATCCTAAGGATAGTTTCCTTGATTTGATGATAGTTAATCTTTGAGTCGACAAGGATGAGAAGACGCGGCTCAGTGAAACGTTTTTGCATCTGATTAATGAATATATTCTGGGTGTGCCTTGTCGTTAGCATCTGAGCACCAATATAGTGAGTAAATTCGAAAACTTCCCTCTGCTCACACGGTCTGTTAGTAGACTGAACAACATCTTGTTGTTTCTTAGAAACAATAACCATAACGTAACATCTTCCGAACTGGAAATAAAAAATTTTGTTTCCGAGATGCGTACCTGCAACGAGTAGCATCGGTATATCTTCTTCCCATTTAGAAAAGACTATTCCCATGTTTGTTGTCATCATGGATGAAGTAGAATGAGTAGCATCTCCACTTATTTTTCTTCTCCTTAAGGTTTTATACAACACTAGTACAAGCCAAGGAGGCTTTCTTGGAATCTCATATATTTCGTTAATAATTTATGTTGATTTAGGTTGGGTGCTTACTCGAATAGTCCTATATGGCCTAGTAGAATGAACAACAATGTGTTGTTGGTTCTAAACAGAAATAATAATAACAATAGAACATGTTCCCAACTGGGAACCAACATTTTTGTTTCCGAGATGTGCACTTGCGGCTAACATCATCTGGAAACCATCAGATAACTCTTTTGATGTGATTGTTGTTGTTGAGCATGGAGTGGACTGAGCAGTAGCGTCTCTTTTAATTGTTCTTATCCCTAAGGATCCACACATCAAACGCATAGCCACAAACCAAGGGGGTTTTCGTGGGATCTCATACTCTTGGCTGGGAAAACAATGTTGACTTGGAGAAGTTTCTTCAATTTCACGTACTTTGAGTGAAGCTTATTTGTAGTTACCAATCCAGTTTAAGGAGTTCAAACGAGAACCTGAATTCGAATCAGCAATCGAGTGCAAGCATCCATTGGAGAGGGGTTTAACTTGTTTATTCTTGTTAATAGAACCTTCAAATACTGAATCCTTACTCAGGCAAACAGTTAAAACATCCGAGAAGCATGAATAAGAAGAAACATACTTCTGCAGATCACCAAAATCCCTTGTTGGAGGAGCACGATTGGTGAAGTTGTTATCATCTGAAGTTTGAAACCCTTTCTTAGCTTTTTGTCTCCTAATCAAGTTGTTATCCTCTGGATCTTTTCTTATAATTATTTTTCTTCTCGTATTGTCGATGCCCAGACATTCAACATCGTCACATGGATCCTTCGCGGTGAATTGGAGATCTCATGTACCCTTCCGAGAAATATCATGGATGACCAGGGAGAACCATGATTGCAGTTTCCTTAAAAATATTTTAGCACCCCTTTACTGATAGTAAAATTCCTTTGTGTCAGATCATTAATCTTTACTTCTGAACTATCAGTAACCTTCAACTTGGTGATAAGATTTCGGCTTGGAATCTGCTTAAGTGTTTTATAATGAGCCTGCTCGCCATCCTTCAAAGACATAATCCTTAGATCTAGTAAATACTGCGAGCGCCCATCACAGCGAACAATGTATTTCGACTACTTCAGTAACTTGAATTGTTTAGGCCATAAACCAGGAAAATTCAAAAACTTCAGATAACAACTAATGTTATGAAAGTTTAGCCTTAGAATAACAAAATCAATAGTAGTAGAAACATCAACAATCTCAAAACTTGGAGGTGGATTCTTGAGGGAAATATCGGGTTTCTCTTGAATATGCACATTCTTAGGGATAGAAACAGAAGTGATTGGAACAAAAAAATAAGATGATTGTGGTTGCTCGATTTTAACGATACTAGATTGTCGTTGTTTTCTTCTTCTTCTAAGATAGGTACTTGTGAAATAATCTCATCGAATGTTGTTCTAATGTCTTCCAAAAGTTTCTCTTTAAAAAGAGCAGTAATCTCATCGAATTCTTTCCAAAAATCTGACTCTTTTTGCTCAACGAAGCAATTTATTACCATGACGAATATCAAAACTATGCATACTTTGATTATGCACAGCGCCTAAACTCGATAGCCAGGGTTCGCCCAATAACACATGAAAATTATTCATAGAAGATAGTTCATAATAAGCAAAACTGCAATAATTACCTTCGTGGAAGCTAAAATCAAGATAACCGCCAAATAAATCGCATTCGCCGCAATTCCTTTTCCTGAAGTAATTTGCTACTCCAATAGATATATAGTTTTTCGGATTTGATGGATCAAGAATAAAGTCAGTGATCATTCCATCTACTATGAAAGTAGTACGAAATTCCTTTTCCATAAATAAGAACTTGAAAATTAAGGCACTCAATAGAGGCTCTTAACCGTCGACAGAAACAAAGCCAAGAAACTCAAAAATAGAGAATCTCAACCGTGGCTCTGATGCCACTTCACGTAGCGGAAGCGTATGATTTTGGTTCAAAGATCCGATTAAAGGTAGAAACTAGTGTGAGATCAATAGATTCACAAAAGTGATGATAAAAATAAAGATAATAAAAATAAAATATAAGTTTGATATTAATCAAATAATAATATTGGTTGTAGAATTGTATCTCTACTATATCTAGGCCTTCTTATATAGGCTTCAAGGATTCTAAATATAACTAGGACTAGAAAAGGAAATCAAAGAAACTAGGAAATAAATCTTAAACAAAGGAATAACCTAGAACTAGTAAAAGGAAATTCTAATAAGAACTATAATAGGCAATAGAGAACTAATGAGTAGGATGTCCTACATCACAATGGCAAGTACAGGTCGTTCCCATGAGGTGTGTGAAAATACCACAACTAACTAATACCAAAAACTAACCAATTCCCATGAAAGCTTGGTTCATAGCCATCTTTTCTCCATCTCGAGCTCTTCGCTTCCATGAGTACTGCAGTCACGAAAATCAAACCATCTCTCCATGGTACAGCTCCATATCGAGAATCCATGTTCTACAGCCACGAGTCGATGGAAGTACATACCCATCTTCACCTAGCTTTGCCGCTGCTATTAAATCCGTCACTGCCATCTCTATTTCATTCTTGTCTTCAAACATTCCCAGCACAGCGACCATTTAACCCATGCCTGTTTCGAGAACAATCCAACACCATGTGTACTGCAGCCAACTCCACACTCTTTCGAAATTCAGTTCTCATTCACAAATCTCCAACTTCAGTACCAACAACCACCGCCGCTGCAATTCTTTTCTCCATTAGTTATGATTTTAACACAGCACCCTCGAGCACTCAAGATACTGGTGAATATTCTCAGATCAAACCCTTCTCTGATTCTCGAGACTTTCTAATGGTCCTGCCTCATTTGGACAATCTAAGACCATTCTTTACTTTGTTTCACGGTTGTGAAATTTTATACTAATGTGGTATTTGGAGTTGTTAACTTAGACAGTTTTCCACTATCTAAGATGGTCCTGGCTCATTTGGACAATCTAAGACCATTCTTTACTTCGTTTCACGGCTGTGAAATGTTATACTAATGTGGTAACTGGAGTTGTTAACTTGGCCGTCACAATTCATTAAGTTGTATGTCCAGGTTCCGTAACTCGCAAACATCATCTTCCAATTAGCCATCTTCTGTTCAGTGATCGAATCCGTTTGTACTTTCTGCAAAAGCACTAAAATTGTGTAGTTAGCCAAAATATCGAGTCCTAGCTAATATAAATATAGGTACAAAATGTAGCATTTACGTGCTTATCAACACCCCCACACTTATATTTTGCTAGTCCTCGAGAAAAACAAAAAATATATCCGCTCTACAGCTGGATAAAGCGAGATGTCTCTAAACAAGAAGACGATTCCACTAAACAGTGGTATACAAATGTCTGCTAAACAGCGAGACCGATCCGCTAAACAACAAGACCCGGATATGTCTGCTAAACAACAAGACGGATCTGCTAAACAACAAGATCGAGAGATGTCTTCTAAACAGCTGAACAGAAAGACCCGCTAAACATCTGGTCATATCATGCAATTTTTTTTTAAGACCCGCTAAACAGCTGGTCATATCATGTTTTTTTGTTGAAAACTTAAAAAAATATATAAATAGTTGACCACTCCCCCGCACTTAAACATTACATTGTAGTAAATGTAATTGAGTCATCCAACGTAAAAATTAAGATGGGAGATTTTTTTTTTTTTAAAAATAAATAAATAAAAGATAGAGTAAAGGGAACAAATCTGATGGGTTGACTCCCATGAAGCGAAAGGTTTTTGTTTCTCTGTTTTCCAATAGCACCTTCTCAAATAATATGGAGTTGGTACCCCAAGGTAAGCTGCGAATCATATATATAAATCCTGAAGAGTTGGGGATCAACCCAACTAACCCGATCAGCTGAAGATATGCACCTGCAAACACTATATTCATCCAAACATATATGTGAATCTATTCCCCATACAAAACAATCCTTAGTAATCAAGCCATGCACTGTCGGGATAAGTAATTCATTCACACAAAGAGGTAAACATTGTTCAATAGCTTCTTGTTGAGGTGCATGTCCTAAATCAGGCTCTAAATCAGCAGAAATAACTTCTGCGGCTGATATTGATTCAAATTCATCCGCGGAAAAAGAGGTCAATGGTGCAATAATATCACGACTCATAGACCCATTATCATCTAAAACAGTTTCATTATTAATATCATCAAGACGAAAAAATTCAGAACTTAATGACTCAAAGGTCATGGTCAGAGGTTTCTCGACTGATGGAACAGTCGAGACTCGGACAAAACTAGAGGTTCTAGTTTGGGATTCCATTTATTAGTGTCTAACAGCGATGTGGAGTCTCACAAAGCATTGACTTCACAAGTAACACTATCATCATCAAAATCATACCCAAAATGGGATAAGCAAACCTCTAATATATCTTCCAAGTCGCTCTTGAAAAACCTTTGTGAGTGCATACTTTCTTTTCGCCCGCTACTGGTTTCAATTGCAGCACTTCAAATTAAGGAACCTAAAAAAACCAAACAAACTGCGTAAACGGAAACTAAAGAAAATCTAAAAGAAAAAGAAAAAAAAAATGATGTACAAAAACTAAAAATAAAATAAAAATGAACTATATACAATGATATCAACTAGAGAGTATTTTGCAACCACTCCCCGGCAGGACGCCAAAAACTTGATAGGTTGGGAAACCTACAATAAAATACTGCAACTGCACAATGTCTAACTAGTAGACAATGGCAAGTACAAGTCGTTCCCACGAGGAGTATGAAAATACCACAACTAACTAATACCAAAAACTAACCAATCAAATTCAATATATCAGAAGTTACTGAACTAAGAAAACATAATAATGTAGACGTAACCAAGAATATGAGAATCGGTAACTAGGGTTTTATGGAATCCACCACTACTTCTATTCAATTACTGAAATGAAACATAATTATGAGTATTTTTGTGTATCTTTCGTTCAATCAACATCACCTATTATAAGCATAGAGTCGCAAATGTCACTGGTATACCCTAAGCATAGCGCATCAAAAGAATAAATCCAAGCATGCACCATCAAATTGCATCAACGAGAAAATTATACGAAACTAAATATTAATCCACAAATATTATTTGACTATTCTAAGCATAACCCATCAAAGAATTTAACCCAAGCATGGACTATCAAACAATGAGACCAAACATATTTGTAAGACTATCGATTACGCGCATAGGTTTCTGAAATCGGTAATGCAACAACCCATTTTTCAATTAATCGATAAACAATAATCAAAAATTAATCATTTCAAATCATAATGGTCTATTACTTCATAATTCAATTCAATCAAAAATAGCCTAAAACCCCAGGTAGCTTCAACCATAAGAACCCAAGTTACAAAACTATTAGCAAGACAGGGCTTTCTCAAAAGCCATAAATATATTAAAAGAATCACAAACAAAACAAATCGGAATCGAAACAATGGAACCAAACCGTAATCCTCACTTCTTCTCTGTTGTCGCGCCCTTTTGTTTCTCTGCCTCTTCTCGGCTCTGCAGCCGGCCTCCCAATTTTTTGTTCTTCTCCGTAGGTTTTTATACGTGCTGCAAAGAAAAGTGCCCAAATAGGATAGGGCAAGTAATCTCCCAGGCCCAATCCAGTCAACTTCTATTCCCATTTTCCAAGGCTACAGCACCAACCTGTTCTGTCCAAATCTCGGTTACTTGCCTCAGTTGGTTGTAAACAACTCGGCCAATCACCACCGACTGCACCAATTTCCTCTCTTCACTTCATTTCCTCCACTGCACGTGACCACAGCTCCTTCCTTTCGTTGCAATCGATGAATCAAAGAACCCATACAAACTCCTCTGCTTTCACGTATACACAGCTTCATATGCAGCGCCATTTCTTCGGTTCTACCAAGTCCGGTCGCTGCTCATTCTCTAAACTTTAGAATTTCATCACCACTCCTTGTAGGGCGAATCCTCTGCAGCATCAGACTTACCTCACTGAATCGATTTATCACCATGATTCACATCTCAGTTCAACCACAGTACCAATTCCCATGAAAGCTTGGTTGATGGCCATCTCTTCTCCATCTCGAGCTCTTCACTGCCATGAGTACTGCAGTCACGAAAATCAAACCATCTCTCCATGTTACAACTCCATATCGAGAATCCATCTTCTACAGCCACGAGTCGATGGCAGTACATACCCATCTTCACCTAGCTTTGCTACTGCTATTAAATCCGTCACTGCCATCTCTATTTCATTCTTGTCTTCAAACATTCCCAGCACATCGACCATTTAACCCACGTCTGTTTCGACAACAATCCAACACCATGTGTACTGCAGCCAACTCCACACTCTTTCGAAATTCAGTTCTCATTCACAAATCTCCAACTTCAGTACCAACAACCACCGCTGCTGCAATTTTTTTCTCCATCACTTATGCTTTGAACACAGCACCCTCGAGCACTCAAGCTACTGGTGAATATTCTCGGATCAAACCCTTCTCTGATTCTCGAGACTTTCTAATGGTTGATAGAAAATGAGTTGGGGAGCTAGAAACACCAAGGTTGCTAATGGGGTACCAATTTGCTTGGGGGTGTACCAACCCCAAGGCAAATGATGGTCTTATTAGCATTTGGTACACCCCAAGCAAAACCGGTCCCCCCATATTAGCAATCTTGTAGAAACACACCACAGGTTGTGGTTAAGATATGGACAGTTGTCCACTATCTAAGATGGGCCTGGCTCATTTGGACAATCTAAGACCATTCTTTACTTGGTTTCACGGCTGTGAAATCTAACTCCTTTAAAAGCCTTAGGTCATTAGGCTCCACGTTGAACGGTGACCCTCACCCTCATACAGAATTGCTCCGTTCCACTTTTACTCAAAGAAGAGAAAAACAAGGCGTTTTTTCCCTAAAAAAAATAATTTTTATATTTATCATCCCGGAAACCAAAAGAAAAAAAAAACGCTAGATAGGTTTTCTTCTCTACAAAAACTTCCGTCTGGAGAGAAAGAAAAAACGAAAAAACCCTAGAACCAGACCATTAATTGTTTCACAACCATCGTGATTGAGAGAAAACTACCCAGAAAATCTTATTATAATGCCCCAGAAAATCCAACAGCTAGAGATGTGAAGTACAAGCTATTTGTGAAATCCTAGGGTTTTATTCGATAAGTTTTTTGTTCTTCTTAGTTCAAGTTTTTCGTTTTTGGTATATTCGGTATATGTAATTGATCAGAGGCTAACAATCATAGAGATATTGTAGGCTTTAGAGAATCAATCACTTGAAGAAGATAAAGATGTATCTTAAGTACTACAACTATGACAATGGTGATGAAGTTTACACTATCAAGGTAAATAAACTCAACTCAAATCTTTGGATTGATTTATGCCTAGGTTTTAGGTCAAAAAATGTTATACCAGAACGTAAGGGTTTGAAAATTTCAATTTCTATCGCTTAATTTTACATTTTTTGCTTTTTGCTATTTTTATTTGATTATAGGGTTATTCACTTATTCTCAATAATGGTTTTACAGACAAGAGATTAAAAATGGGCTCCGTGTACACTTGGATCAGAGTGTTATCCATGTTGCAAGAGGATAACATTTCACAGAGGGTAGACTCTTTTACATTTGAAGCAGCAACGGGATAATAAAGAGAAGAGCATGGAAAGAATTCTGGTGAGGTATGTATTTTCTTGCCATGTTAACTTAAATTGACTTCATAAAAGGAATCTGAGTTAACTTAGTTTAAGCAACTCGATCCTGATTGGCAGTTGAATCATATATATCCACAGTTTCTACAGTAAGCACGTATTCACATTTCAACTGCCAATTCGGATAAACAACTAGCTATCGCAGGAACAGAAGATTGTATTCTTCATTCAACTGCTGGAAGCACGAGGTTACGTGTAATTGAAGCGCAAAATATGAATTAAGCAACTGAAGAGACCAGGTTTGTTTCTGAAGCACAGGCACTGACATATGTACAGATACAACGCACATTGACCAGGTGGATTCTTTGTTTTTATATATCCCTGTTGGTTGTTGGTCGTTATATTAAATTTTTTTTCAGAAAATTATTATTGCAAGAAGCTTGGGCTAATCTGAAGGGTGCATTAAAGCAGTTTAATTTTGTTTTGATCTGATTTTTTTTTTTAAATTAATAGAGTTTGAGCGGAATCTTATAAGATTGTTTCCTCCTGTTAATAAATGGTTAAATTAACGTTTGCAAGTCTTAATTTTTGCTGCACATGGTGATGGTTTATTTCTTCCTAGAGTAGTTAGTTCTCCTCTACCAGGTGGGTAGTATATAAGATGGTTCATTGTTTCGTTACCTTCAACCCGTGAGTGGGAAAACCATATATATAAGATCTTAACATCCCCAACACCATTAATTGGAGTTTATGGTCTAGGATCATACCTTGAGATCTTACTCTATTTAACAGTACTGTGCGATGTGATATTTTTGTCTGACACCTTTGTTTATTTTCTCCATTTGTGTAACCTCCATTAAATGTTTAGATTTCGACAAATTTTACTGCAAGAATTGTCGTTATAGTCCACAAATGATATTGGTTAGTGGAGTAAATTTTCATCAAGATATATGTATTTACTAGATCAGTTGTGGACGTCCATGCATAAAACCAGCAAATGATGCTGCTATATGCTCTCTTATCGCATCTGTGCATAGGGGCTAGGGTATTTGGCGCTTAAGGTAGGTACTATAATTGAGTGAGCTAGATTTTAATTGTTCTATATTTTTCTTAATTATTTCCCTTGGAGTATTTTAAGTTTTGAAAGTAATTAAAAACACATCATTGACACATAATGTTGTAGCTTTGAGTCTTCGATTGCCTCAAAGATGGTTATCAGCTCATACATGCCACAGAATGTTGTAACTTTGAGACGCTGGAGAGGTGGGCGTTGAAAGCATCAGCATACCGTGAACAAAGAAAGCTGGAAGGAAACGGTCTACTCTGATATAGGTGGCCATCGAAAGCAGATATGAGACTCTGGATTGAGGAATTTAGTCAGAGTCAGATAGAACGATCTACACTCTGATAAATGCGATTGCATTCTGCGCTATTCAGGTATATCCACAATCATTGAGATTTTATGTACCCCTGGATAGAAAGGGCATGCAAATTGTAAGGTTTCAGTTCTGTGCTCCACAGTACATTGGACAAAGACTTTTGTGTACTTGGTCTAATTTTAGATATAGATATATTCGGCATCCATGGTCTTTGTAAATGAACAAATTAGAGAAAACAAGAAAGTGTTATCTTTGGTGTTAAATGGGTTCCATACGTAACAGATCCGTGGTCCTTAGAACAATTAGTTTAAGAAAAGCAATAAAAACGAAAAATATGTGAATCAAAAACGGAGAACCAATTGCCAATTTTCTATAGGCTATATGCGCTGGGACTTGGATGGATTATTATGACCTTATATTTGTTGGTACAGGTAAAAGAACAGGGATATCTATTCAAGTGCAGTTCAGTCATAAAAATTCGAAATAGAAATCATACCGGCATTTACTGATAGATTATATGATAAAATTGATGTTTCAGTTCTTCGGCTATTCTTGAATTATTCTTGAAAAGTATATCTCAGTCAACCGAAGAATGGTACAGTTAATTCAAGTTATGTCCCACATTATACATTTTAATAGCTGTACTTTTTGTCCGATAATTGGGAGTAAGAAAATGACTTCTTGCACCAACCACTCTAAGTTTTTTTAAAAGATCTTTATATGCTTACAAGGGTGAATACCAGGGTGCATTTTCAGTTGGACATTTTTAGATAACAGGAACTGTTGCATCTGGCAATATTTTTTCCGACTGTCTAACAATTAGTTTCTGGCAATTACTTTTATATTTGTTTCTAACTATTAGTTTCTTCTCTTTCGTAATTGTAGATTGTTAGAGATCAAGGATGAACTGCAATTTTGACCGGAGTAACATCATTGTCAGTCGAGCCTTCGACTCAAGAAGACAATAACCTGCAAGTAACAACAATCATCTTGATTTTATCCACCTTTAAATATTCTCGGCAATCACATATAATATTTTATGAATTTATACTCAACAAGGGAGAGGGCTGACTGTAATTCATGGGGCAGGATGTGAAAGAAGTATTTATTTAGATGAATTTTTCTGCGTGCCAAGTAGGACATTGAAGGGTTCCATATTTGGAGGAACCAAACCTGATTGGCGTGAAACTGAATAAGTATAATTGAAGTGATAGAGCTCAGGCAGTCCATCTTGATGATTAATGACTCACGAAGTTCTATTGCGTGCTATAAATGAAGCAGTTGAAATACTTAAGAAACTATAAATTGTGATCCACATTTGACATAAAGCCACCTCTCTGGTGCTTAACTGAAACTGTAAAAGCCATTGGCTTAAAATCAGAATGAGAATTAAAATGATAACTTTTTATAATTTACTAGATCGTCTTTTGAAGCTAGCACGTGCTCCTAAACTTCTTTTTTGGTTTATGTGTTTTAATCTCTAAGCTACGCTAAGTTAATTTTTTTTTTTTTTTTTTTTTTTTTTTTTTACAGTTGAACGAATTTAGTGCCTAACTGGAAGGACATGGAAGTCATTTAATCTTCATCTAACTCTTCGCATTTTGGGGATGGATGCCAATGATGTTAAGCGTGCTAGGGAAAGACCTGAAGAGACCTCTTCGATCACGGAAGTGTGCCAAGATTGCCCATGAGAAGGTCCTTACTACAGATATAGTTGTATCCCTTTTTATCTCCCTTTGTTATTGTAGTGGTAGATTTAGTCAAACTTAAATATATACGAACAGAGTTGTTCTTGGTAACTTCACATTCTCTAAGCAATAACAATAAGGGAAAATGGAATTGTAGTGCACATTTGTTTATACTACTAGGTTCACTCACAGTTCACTCACAGTGCACTCAAATCAAACTTGGTTCACCCAAAGAGTTTTACTTTAGAGTCGTAACAAATATCTGGGAGAAAGTGAAAACACAACCAAAAGTCTAATACATACCGGAATCATTGTGATCATTTTAGATTAAGTCCAATACATATGGGGAACATTGTGATTATATTAGCTTAAAAGCGTCCATACTCCATATCTCTGCAGCGGTTGTTGATGGCCCTAATCCTCATAACGGAAGCGAGTAACTATCAATTTTTCAAGAGCCAGGGATTCAAAAAGGTATGCATTGTGATTTTTTTAGCTTAAAAACGTCGTATCGAGAAAAATTTTGATGGGGCAAAATCCGAAGGGGGCATGGGGTAGGGGTGTGAGAATGCCTGGAAGCTCAAGCGGCCTGCCATGTACCTCCCGGTTCGAAGGAGCCCATGGGCGCCCGACAGCTGTCATGGGCTGGCCCGTCTGCCCCGATAATTATAAGTGGGCGGACCGGGGTTTTGTTCAAATATTGGAGTCCAAACTGTTAGCTTTGCCGTAGCTTTGTTTAGTTACCCTACTGCATGATCGCCAATACCCTCGAATAAAGTTTTCTACTAGTGTGATGGATTTCTCAAGAACTTAAATTTCATATGTGGAAAATTTATTGGGGTTAGATAAAATTATGAATTACATTTCACAGTAATGAATATGAATTGCTTGAACTATCATTTGAACGAGTTACAGATATATCATCATTCATCAAGCCAAAAAAAAACAAACATATATACTTTAAAATTTTGAATTATCTCTTGGGCTCTCGAGGCCTGCCCGCTCCCTACCCGGCTTTGGCCTTGTATTGTTTTTACTGGTATGGACGGGCCATGGGCATTAAATTTTTGTTATTGCCCGTCCCGACCTGGCCTGTTAAACTTAATGGGTAGTAAGGACTACAAGCCCGTCCAGCCCGGCCTGTGCTATAATTGGGCTTAGGCTGGCCTGCCTGGCCCGATGTACACCCCTACATGAGGGACAAATGATATGTTGACACATGTCTTTGATTCCCATGAATTGTGTTTCCAAAAATACTAACAACAATTAAGAAAACAAATTTTCTCTCCAAAAATACATTTCTTTCATATTTTTGGAAACACAATTCATGGGAATCAAAGACATGTGTCAACATATCATTTGTCCCCCATGCCCCTTCGGATTTCGCCCCCATCAAAAATTTTCTCGTATCTCTGCAACTGTTGTTGAGGACCCATTCAATTCGATATGAAATTCCTCATAATAAATCAAAGATGGGAAAACATGTATCGGGGCGGGAAGAGGCGAAGCCGAGCCACACCAAATTAGAAATCCTAAGCATGCATTGGGACGGGACGAGGCAAAACCGAGCCATACCAAATAAAAAATCCTAAGCGACAGGGCTGGAGAAACCCCATTGACAACAAATAAAAATGCACGGCGAGCGAGGCAAAGCCACGTCATGCCAAACTAAAAGAACGGTTAAAAGTAAAAAGTGATGGTTTTTTGGGTCCGCACGGTGCGTAGCACGGGCACAAAATCTAGTGTTATAGTAATGCGGCAACTGGAGTTGTTAACTTGGCTGTCACAGTTCATTAAGCTCTCTGTCCAGGTGTTGTAAGTCGCAAACGCCATCTTCTGTTGGGACCGTTTGTACTTTCTACAAAATCACTAAAATTGTGTAGTTAGCCAAAATATCGAGTCCTAGCTAATATAAATATGGGTACAAAACGTAGTATTTACATGCTTATCAGTACGTCCTCCTCGATCATTTCCTCATCATTGGAAATCGGTCCATCAGTATAATCATGCTCCTTGTCCAAGTCAAATATTTCGTTTCCAAAATTATTTTGATCTGCTGAAATATTTTTAAAAAGAATACAATTCTCTGGTTTACCAACCAGGTAAGTTTTTTCAACATGAATGGTCAAAGGAAATTTCTGACCTTTCACTAATCGAAATGAATTGACTGGATTAAAACAGAGTATTTCCGTGAAAGTATTACCCGAGTCCTCTTTGATAGTACTTACCTCATCTTCTTCTACAAAGAGATCAGCTAACCCGCCTGTTATATCCCTAATATCAACCTCATGTTTTCCTAGAGACCCAGTAATGGCCTCGAGAGTCAACTTCTTTGTCTCGGCTCTCATCTTGGCTTAAAATTCGGTGAACTTGGTACCCAATATCATTTGGAATTGTTCGCGCAACCAGGTCAATGCCCAGTGTCGTTATTCATTTCAGATTCCATGGTCATGTTCCTGTTATCAAGGAAACAAAATATATATATACATGGTAACACAAGGGTGCTTATGCCTCGGATTTTGTGCAACAATGAATGCAATTTACAATCAATCCATGTGCATGCAAGTTCAGCTAATTTTCGGGTAAGCTTGGGGTATCTTAGCGGAATATACCTTAGACGTAGTTAGACTAATCTTCTTTGGTACTGGGCTAAGGCTTGTGATGGTTCAGCTGGAAAATCCCATAATTCCCAAGGCACGTATTCATCTTACTATCCACTTGTTTTCCTAAGAATCGGGCGTCTGACGATGCAAATTGTAATGCAAATGTTCAAATGGGTGTGTGCACGTGTGTGTGTGTGCAAATACCGAGCAGTGTAAAATTAAAACCCTAAAATCCTAATTATTTTTCGAGTTAGATTCTCAAGTCCCCAGCAGAGTCGCCACTGTAGATACCGTCTGTTGATGGTGGATTTTCGTTTAAGGTTAAATTTGTAAGTAACCTGAAAAAATCATGCGCTGACATCTTGTAAAAGATAAAGCCGTTTATAAGTGACGGATACTCCTCACTTAATTCACCAAGAATGGAGCATGTAGCAACAATCCCATTCTGTGAATACATGAATTTCTCCGAGGTTGGAGCATGTAGCAACAATCCCTTCCTCAGAATTTCATATCGGCCTTGTATTTCCTGTACCCATTATCGATGTGGCATGACGATCGAGTGTTACTCTTACAGAGTAACACGAACCTCCAAGCACTATAATGAATCCATGTACGAAATACCCGCACAGCCGATTCTCGGTGTGTTATACTAGCCCGAGCCCTCTCGGTGTGTTATACTAGCCCGATTGAGCCCTCTCGGTGTGTTATACTAGCCCGATTGAGCATCCTGGACTTGATCAGTATCGGCTCCTGATATGATTCGATCGCAGCCATCCAACTCCACAAGCATGATTGGATGACTGCGATCAATTCCATCACCCCCAAGCAGGTATAGAATACACACGGCCTTAGCTTGCCAGATATGATCTGATCGCAGTCATCCAACTCCACAAGCATGATTGGATGACCACGATCAATTCCATCACCCCCAAGCAGGTATGGAATATACACGGCCTTAGCCTGCCAAATATGATTCGATCGCAGGTCATCCAACTCATAAAGCATGATTGGATGACCACGATCAATTCCATCACCCCCAAGCGGTATGGAATACACACGGCCGACCCGCATGGTCGACCATTGGCCTTTGCTTGCCAAGAAACCGTCCATACCAAGCATTATGGGCGGAAAACCTAAATTAGGGTTTGCGGCATATTACATATGTCGCAAAACGGTCTCAACCGTCCGTCTTCGCAGCATAGATGGAGGGTGTAGATGTAGACTCAAAGGCCCGGAGCATGTCGACACAATCACCATGTGACCGCCCTACACGCTTGACCAATTCGGTCAAAGCCAACCGTGGTTGGTTACAACAAAACCGTCCGCCCAAAAGAGCATGGTCGCGCGGCTTTGAAAGCTAAAATTAGGGTTTCAAGTCATCACGCGCGTCCATCTTCTCCTAAGACGAATGGAGGGTCACAGATTAGATTGAGCAAGGGTCGGTCACACCAAAGCATGACCACCGCGGGCCCATCTACCTCCTCACGCTGGTCGGCCAAGGCTCATCATTCCCGGCCAACCCAAAACGCACGCCCAAACTCGTGCGGTTACACCTCCCAAATCCTAAACCGATCTCGACCGCTCAACTTCACCGGATGATTTGAATGGCTTAGATCACGTTTTCATGGGATAATCAGTATAGGTGTGAACACCAACCTACCACCTACACGGTAGTGTGATCGACCAAAACCAACCAATGTTGGTCGCCCGAAACGCGTGCCCAAACTAGGGAAATCACGCCGGTTCCAACTCCTTTGCGGCAAGGATTTACAAACCAATCTCGACCACTCCTCTTTACCTGGTCAAATTGAGTGGCCCGGATCGCGCTTTCATGAGGGAACGGAATACGAGGCGCCTACACCATCATGCCGTCAACACGCATGTATGGTCGGTCCTCTCTAAAAATCCTTCCCATGCTTGGTTTCGACCAAGGTGAAGAGTGATGCTTGCGCACCTCTTTTAAAACCCTAATTTCATCAACTGGGCCGCAGATGAGTGTCTCAAACATCATCTCATCCGTCCGACCCTCACCAGCTTGGTTATACAACCCCGGTCGAGTTATTTGGTTAGTGAGCAGTCATTACACATCACTTTACCACACCGTAATGCAAGACTCACATAAAATACACACGATATTGCACAAGTATCGACTTTCGAATAACGCAGCTTATTCAATTCAGCATTACATGCTATCTTCCGTGGATCCACGATCCACATTCCGGTTATCAATCATGTCACAAATCGGGGATACTTACTGGGGTATTGGTCCGGTTTACGGCGTGCGGCGTGGTAACGCGCCATCACAAGAACGTGTCGAGGTCATGGACGGTTAGAGATGAACTGGAAAAGTGGGCAAGATTGGTCGTGCATCACCGACACACGCAACTCCACTACTCCATCATTCCACTACCTCCACTTCCCACGAGAAACGTGAATGAGGCTCAATGACTTGTATAAATAGGTTCTCCGCCCTATTTTAAACAACAAGGAAGATACGGAGACGAACAACACAAGTTCGTTGTCGACGAAAACCAAGCGTTGATACCGTCATATTCAACCATCTTCTCATCACAAGTCATAGCAAGCCAACACCTTCACAATCTCAACACCTTCTTCGCTTCCCTCCCTAAGATCAACCCCATCTCCTTCACTTTGTGACCGAAACAAGTCTGGAACGGCCATTTCTTGGTTTAGGCCGGACTTGCACAGATTGATCTCTCGAATCTACAAGCACTCACCGCGCAGTGCATTTGTTGAAGGTTTAAATTCATTCCTTATCACACCCCAAATTACCAAATTCTGCAGGAGTAGTTTTCACCCATCAACAATTGGCGACCACAGTGGGAGATTAATCTCTCGGTTGTAAAGTCAATTTCTTCGAAATTCAATTCAATTTCATCAATCTCAAAAGGGTAGATCTTAGAATCGATTCAATCAAAAATCACTATGGTGGAATTAAGGTCTGGTCAAAGAATCAATTCTGATGGAGCCGTTGTGGATAACAATCCTGGTGTTGAAGTACAAGTCGCTGGAGGTACCGTGGTCAACACATCTCGTGGAGCCGTCACTTCTACCACCGGCAAGACCAAATAGCAGGCGGATATCCCAAAGAGGGAATAACTCCTCCCATCACCAGAGCCAGAGCAAGCGCAAATCCCGGCATCTCTTCGAGCGTAACGCCTCCAAATGTTACCGAGCAACAACTTTCACTCCTCCATCAGGACGAGGAGCCGGAGACACAAGAGGAAGGCCGCCGTCTAGTACCATTGCAGTGATGGAGAAACAGGAAATTCTTGCTAAGACTCAAAAAGATATGGCCGCAACTCGTAAAGAGGTACTCACTTTCCTTAAAACTTTGATCGAACGATTACCGCAAGATTCACGCAACCCTTGAGTCGGCGAGAGATGCATTCAATACACCCGGGGCAGGTGTTTCCACTCAGACTCACATGAATGAAGAAACTCGTGTTGCTCCTGAGCGCCAAGGGGAGAGAGGCCAGTCTTCCAACTTCATTACGCGTGAAGATCTAGAGCGACTTCTCCAAAATCGAGGAAAAGGGGACCGAACGGACATACACCAACATCGCCCGCCGTACCCTCAAGATGTGCAACGGATTCCTCTACCAAGAGGTTACACCTCTCCCAGTTCTCCTCTACGACGGTCTCGGGGTAATGCTCGTGAACACATTTCTCGATTCTTGAAGCCTTGGGGAACATGAATACAATCATGTTTTACGCCTAAAAGAATTCTCAAAATCACTCACCGGGAGGGCATACACAGTACAAACAACATTGCGCCTAACAAAGATATCCAATTGGAGCGAGATGGTCGGTGCTTTCTAAGAAGTATTTCTTCGTGTCTCGAACAAATCACATTTTCAGACACTGGGAAGAATTCTCCAAAATGGAATAATGAACATCCCAACGACTTCGTTAAAAGATTCAACCCAAGACTCGGATTGTCACGACCCGAATGTCACCGAACGGCAATTGGTGGAATCATGCATCAATGGGATGATACCCATATACCGCGCCATGTTAGAGAATCTGGGATTTCAAACATTCTCTGAACTCCACGAAGCTGCAAAGCGTTCCAAAGAACAATCGCACCAAAGACTACTAGAAAGAACCAGGGGTTGTTCGAAGTGAAGATTTGCGTGAAAGTCGAGGAAGCAAAGGCGTCTCACAAACAAACAATACAACACCGGCCCTTCAGGAGTGTGGTAAGCGGAGGAGAAAAGAGGAAAGCTTCATGACGGAACAACAAACCAAGCGAACATCCTCAAGACACAAGACTTCGTCTCGAAAGGGAACAGACAAAGCTCCCCGCACAAAACGCCAAAGACACGGGTTTTCCTTTTCCCATGAATGAAGTGATAGAGCTCCTGGAGGCGTGGATCCAAGATGATGCCGTAAAACTACCCTCTATCAAAGGCGTCCTCCGACCGAGGAAGAAATAGCAGATCCTGTGGATCGCTGCTACCACAAAGTTCGTCCATCATCCAACCAAAGATTGCAACAGTTTGAAACAAATATTCGGAAAAGGTAGAGACCGGGAACTCCAAATTGGAAACGAAGGTGTTCATAGAGATCCTCTACCTATCGTGAACCGCATGATTTCGGGGACTCGTTCAGCAAGACCGTGCAATCTATGATGGAGCACATGTGTGAAATCTTATATTTCTCCAAGGGGCAGCGTCAAGACATATTTGCGGCCCTCAAACACGTTGTGTCGTGCAGGCGTACGCAGATCCCGAACCGGTCCAAGAACCTCGCCTTTCCCGAAAGATGCGAGCAAAGGGAACCTGGGACTCCTAACCGTCACTCGTTTGAGAGGCATTGAGTTTGATAACGCGTTGATCGATACGGCTTCCGAATTTAACATCATTATCACAAGACCTTGAGAGCGGCAAAGATTTCGAAGCGGAGGCTACTCGTCACCCAACCGTGGTCAAAGATTCGGCAGGAGAGCTTAGAGATGCATATGGATACATTGATCTTGAAGTCAAATTGGGTGATGCCTCGACGCAAGCAAAGTTCTACATAGTCAAAGACCATCCCAATTACGACATGATCCTAGGAAGCTCTTGGATGCAGGACAACAAAGCCATACTGGAAGTCTGTCCTCTACCGAGGTCAGTACCTGAGAGAATCTCCAACACGCCTTCTGGACCCCCTGATGACTGTTTGCTGCCGCATCGACAACTTTCCGACGTGACACAACTTCCCGGAGAGAGCCTGTCGGCATATACTGAAAGGTTCCGGTCTCAAGTAAGTCTCGTCACACAACCCTCCTTGCAAACTACCGCCTCTCATTCTCGACAAGTCCCGGGGACCAAGCTTCAACCGACAAACCAACCCCGCTAGGAGATGTGAATGGGAAGCCGGCCCTTTCGAACGTTTTATCAGGAGCATAGAAGCTGTCTTGGTCAAAGACAACAAAGCCAAGGTCCAAGTGTCCGCACGCCCAAACCCATTCGGAATTGGAGACCTAGTGACGAAGGCGATCACATTCAATGTTGGAAACATGACGGTGAAGATGACCACTCCACCTGACTCACCCGCCAAAAGAGAAGATGAACCGCACTGCAGCGATGTTATCCTAGGTGGCTACCGCAAGCTCATCAACGCCGATAACCCGGAGGGCATAACAATTCACTCACGATGGCTCAAACCTTACCGAACCTAAGATACTCGTGCTACCGCTTTCCAACATCCTCCACACTTTAAAACGTCATTGTGCTATTTTTTCCAAATAAGTGTTTCCTTTTACGCTTTCATGTCATGCTTGTAATTCCTCCAAAAATGATTGCAATACTTGCATTCATAGTTAGGGTTCCAATTTTCAATCCTCAATTTAATTGAAGTGCTATTTCCATCTCGAGAACCTCTCTACCTCTAAAAACACAAAGCTCGAGTCGGCCTAAATCAACACACTAGAGCAGAACAGAAGGGAAACCCTAAGCAAGTATCTCACGGGATGAAGGAAATAGAACGTGTGCGGAAAATGATTTGAGCCATCCGCCCAAAGAAAGCCAGAAGATATTGCATCACAGTCCATGGATATTCCATTACGGTATAACTTCTTTTATCACTAAGAATTATGTATGAAGGCGCACCCTTGCGCCTGAGAAGGTTCGGTTACAGTCTTGGCAAAGGATTGTAAAGGAAAGCTTTATTCAAATAATCAAAAGAAAAAAAACCTTGAACTCACCTTGCCACCAATACAAGGAAGATGTTCGAGCATGCGAATATACTTGGAAAGAAAAACAAAACAAAAGAAATTTCAATCATCAAGAGGGTCGGTCTCGCCACATCACCGTCAGCTCCGTCACACTGCCGACGCATCTCCCTCCGATCCTCCTCAACTTCTGCATCGGGCATCCCCACAAAGCAGTGGAAGCAGCGCACTCCATCCCAAAGATCTCTTGGCAGAGCATCAAAGGGCATAGCAACACTAGGGGCCACGCAAATTGCCTTCGAATGTTCAGGTTCGTCTGTATCAGAATCAAGAATTATCACGCCGTCCTGAACCGGGTAATCACACTTGCCTTCATTCAAAGGTCGTTCATGCTCAACTCTCCGCCTCTTCAACCGCGCCGCAAATCTCTCTCGCCTTGCGCTTACTAGTGTCCGCAGCGTTTCCTGCGCCTCCGCCGCTCCTCCATGTCAATTGCAGCCGAAAGTGCATGATACGTCCTCTCGGCAATACGAAGGTGTGGGATAGACATCCCCTGGATAGCACGGCCGACTTCGCGAAGAGGAAGATCGATCTTAGTCATTACTTCTCTCGTGCGCATGGTTTTCAAAGCTTGTCAACTTCAAAACTCCTTTCTCGGGAAGCAATGAATGAGCGTCCACCGCTTCCATGATAATCTGCAAAGGAGAGGAGGTTATGCACACGCAAACAAAAAAAAAAAAATCAAGTCAATTGATCGCTTAATCGTAAAATCGAGCAACACTCGAGACTCCTGAGATATAGAATAAACGACCACGTTGAGATGATCCTTTATAATCTCACAAGTCGACAGAATCCCGGAAGGAAAAGAAGTCTTTACTTACCACCTATGAAGGCTACTAATTCGGGATAACAATCGCGAAGCTTATCAAATATACCCGAGGAAAGCCGTGTATAACTAAGGAAGTACACCAAGGAGCGGCCGAGCTCATACATGTACAAGAGGAACCAAAGCGACTCACCGGATCAAGTCCCGCTTCCTTCGCATCCTTAATCAAGACCGACCAGTTCCGGGAAACGCCCGACAATGTGAAACTATCCTAAAATATGTATTCACTCTAGCTTGGTCATTTCTGTATGTCACCATCTCATGCCTACCACACAATAGTGTAACCATTATATGCTAGGCAGGGGACTTAATGTTGATGGTGGATTTTCGTTTAAGGTTAAATTTGTAAGTAACCTGAAAAAATCATGCGCCGACATCTTGTAAAAGATAAAGCCGTTTATAAGTGACGGATACTCCTCACTTAATTCACCAAGAATGGAGCATGTAGCAACAATCCCATTCTGTGAATACATGAAATTCCTCCAGGTTGGAGCATGTAGCAACAATCCCTTCTTGTGAATTTCATATCAGCCTTGTATTTCCTGTACCCATTATCAAAGTGTGGCATGACGACCGAGTGTTACTTACGCAGTAACACGAACCTCCAAGCACTATAATGAATCCATGTACGAAATACCCGTACAGGCCGATTCTCGGTGTTATACTAGCCCTAGCCCTCTCGGTGTGTTATACTAGCCCGATTGAGCCCCTCTCGGTGTGTTATACTAGCCCGATTGAGCATCCGGACTTGATCAGATCGGTCTCCTGGATATGATTCGATCGCAGTCATCCAACTCCACAAGCATGATTGGATGACCACAGATCAATTCCATCACCCCCAAGCAGGTATGGAATACACACGGCCTTAGCCTGCCAAATATGATTCGATCGCAGTCATCCAACTCCACAAGCATGATTGGATGACCACGATCAATTCCATCACCCCCAAGGTATGGAATATACACGGCCTTAGCCTCACAAATATGATTCGATCGCAGTCATCCAACTCCGCAAGCATGATTGGATGACCACGTATCAATTCCATCACCCCCAAGCAGGTATGGAATACACACGGCGACCCGCATGGTCGACCATTGGCCTTCGCTTGCCAAGAAACCGTCCATACCAAGCATTATGGGCGGAAAACCCTAAATTAGGGTTTGCGGCATATTACATATGTCGCAAAACGGTCTCAACCGTCCGTCTTCGCAGCATAGATGGAGGTTGTAGATGTAGACTCAAAAGGCCCGAGCATGTCGACACAATCACCATGTGACCGCCTACACGCTTGACCAATCGGTCAAAGCCAACCGTGGTTGGTTACAACAAAACCGTCCGCCCAAAAGAGCATGGTCGCGCGGCTTTGAAAGCTAAAATTAGGGTTTCAAGTCATCACGCGCGTCCATCTTCTCCCGACGAATGGAGGGTCACAGATTAGATTGAGCAAGGGTCGGTCACACCAAAGATGACCACCGCGGGCCCATCTACCTCCTCACGCGGTCGGCCAAGGCTCATCATTCCCGCCAACCCAAAACGCACGCCCAAACTCGTGCGGTTACACCTCCCAAATCCTAAACTGATCTCGACCGCTCAACTTCACCGGATGATTTGAATGGCTTAGATCACGTTTTCATGGGATAATCATGTATAGGTGTGAACACCAACCTACCACCTACACGGTAGTGTGATCGACCAAAACCAACCAAAACTAGGGAAATCACGCCGGTTTCCAACTCCTTTGCGGCAAGGGATTTCGCCGCAAACCAATCTCGACCACTCCTCTTTCCTGGTCAAATTGAGTGGCCCGGATCGCGCTTTCATGAGGGAACGGAATACGGGCGCCTACACCATCATGCCGTCAACACGCATGTATGGTCGGTCCTCTCTAAAATCCTTCCCATGCTTGGTTTCGACCAAGGTGAAGAGTGATGCTTGCGCACCTCTTTTAAAACCCTAATTTCATCAACGGTCATGAGATGAGTGTCTCAAACATCATCTCATCCGTCCGACCTCACCAGCTTGGTTATACAACCCCAGTCGGAGTTATTTGGTTAGTGAGCAGTCATTACACATCACTTTACCACACCGTAATGCGACTCCGCATAAAATACACACGATATTGCACAAGTATCGACTTTCTAATAACGCAGATTATTCAATTCAGCATTACATGCTATCTTCCGTGGATCCACGATCCACATTCCGTACATCAATCATGTCACAAACTGGGGATACTTATCGGGGTATTGGTCCGCGGTTTACAAAGCGTGCAGCCGTGCAACGCGCCATCACAAGAACGTGTCGGAGGTCATGGACGGTTAGAGATGAACTGGAAAAGTGGGCAAGATTGGTCGTGCATCACCACACGCAACTCCACTACTCCATCATTCCACTACCTCCACTTCCCACGAGAAACGTGAATGAGGCTCAATGACTTGTATAAATAGGTTCTCCGCCCTATTTTAAACAACAAGGAAGATACGAGACACGTAACAACACAAGTTCAGGTCGACAAACCAAGCGTTGATACCGTCATATTCAACCATCTTCTCGTCACAAGTCATAGCAAGCCAACACCTTCACAATCTCAACACCTTCTTCGCTTCCTCCCTAAGATCAACCCCATCTCCTTCACTTTGTGACCGAAACAAGTCCGGGAACGGCCATTTCTTGGTTTAGGCCGGACTTGCACGCATTGATCTTTCGAATCTACAAGCACTCACCGCGCAGTGCATTTGTTGAAGGTTTAAATTCATTCCTTATCACACCCCAAATTACCAAATTCTGCAGGAGTAGTTTTCACCCATCAACACCGTCGAAATCGGTTAGGATCTCTAAATATCTAAAATGGCAACATACACTTGGAAATTATTAATTATCGAAGCCGCCACCCAACTTAGGGAGTTGGGACCCAAATAAAACACTGGTCCAAAACAGAGAAAGAGTCCGGGAATTAAGATACGGGCTAGGAAGGTGTGATACACCTAGCCCGTCCAATCCGAAAATTGGCCTCTACTTTATAATCGGGATTTTAGGGTTCTAACATGTTAATAACAAATAATGAAATAAAATCATAAAATTATAAATGCAAATTAATTATCAATCTAATAACAATGCACCGAATCCTATAAAATGGAAACAAAAAACCCGGTCAAATCAAGAGAATTATTATTATCACCAAATTTATCAAGATCATTATTATAATTATTATTACCAAAATTACTAAGACCAAAATTATCGAAATTATTATTATTATTATTATTATATTTGAGAAATTATTATTATTATTCAAAAAGGTGTAGGCGCCCAGATCGTAGCCCGGCTACCTACTACCGCCGTGTAATGAATCTTTTGTGTTTTCCTTTAATATAATAATAATAATAATTGAGAAATAATTATTTTATTACTTATATTATTGGATAACGAATATTACATGAAACTAGTTGGAAGACTAACAAGCTAAGCTCCAGCAATATACTACTACATTAATTGAACAGGTTGATGTGTTAGCCTACCAGCGAGCCTCATGGGTAACCTAGCCAACGGAGCCGAAGCGGATGGGGGCTGAGATTGTGTCACAAGGGGGCAAACTAACTCTACCTTCCATGTTAATTTCTGCAATATTACACCATTGAGAAATTATTATTATTTATTATTATTATTATGACACCGTGATAGAATCCAAACAAGATGAATCAATCACCCAAACAATTGTTATTATTATTTAACATAATAACTCATCAATTATCATTGCTAACGAACAAGGAGGAGATAAACATGATATGACTCAACATTGAATTGCACCAAACAATATTGCAAACTAGCTATTCCAAAAATATGGATGTCATCTTACTGCTGACTATTGTGCATATGATGACATTATTAAATCTCCCAAACTCTGCACATAATTTTACGTGTACAGGCATACCGGCCATATGTACAAGTTATTGTAACTTAGAACTAGTCTCTCTAATTATGTGTTGTAAAGTCATATTCCACAGGACATTAGGTAATTAGTCTTTCGTATTCTCAGTTATACCTATTCTTTAGCTCTTGCTGTTACGCACTTTTAGCTTCTGCATCTTGTAAACCATATAAATACTGATTAAGGAAATCAATCTCAACATTTGTGTGAGAAAGTTAAAACCCATATTTGTTTATGGTATATTAGAGGTAGGTCAATTTTTTTCCCTGCAAATAAATCTTCGTGGCTATTGATGGTGATCAGTCAGATCCTATAATGGAACCTCACAACATCAACAACTCCGATAAGGATATTGCATTATCTCCCAGCAGTCCTTATTACGTACATCCAGCAGATAATCCCACATCTGTGATATTTACTCATCTTCTAACCAGCATAATTACCGCGCAACAAGGCAGGAATGACAAAGGCTCTCAACCAAGGAAAAACCTATTATATAGATGATACGCGAAGAAACCTAAAGATTCAAATTTTCTGATCTTCAACACTTGACGCGTGTTGATGATCTCGTTGGGAGTTGGATATCCAACTCAGTTGATCCTGAAATCATATCCAGTACAATGAATTTTCCCTCTTCTAGAGAACATTGGCTGGAAATCAAATCGAGATTCTCTCACCATAATGCATCAAAGTTGTATGCATTAAAGCAATCTATCTCCAACCTGAAGCAAGACAATCTGAGTGTGGCGATATACTACACACGACTCAAGTCTCTCTGGGATCAGTTGGATGTTTTTCGTCTCGTTGAACCGTGTATCTGTGGAGCAGGCAAAAACTACTTCGATAACCACAATTAGGATAGAGCCATAGAGTTCTTACAAGGGTTACATGATAGATTCTCCTCTCTGCGCAGTCAAATCCTTCTCATGGAGCCTATGCCTTCATCTCAAGTAAAATATACAATCATGTCGGGCGGAAGAGGAGCAAAGAAGGTATAAACTCATCTTATACTCCTTCAATTGAATCTGCTACTTTGAATGTTGTTTCTCGTGGTGAATATCGCAACCCAAGGGATTTTTCACATCCTGGTTTTGGAAGCAACAATATCTCTGGCAATAATAAACGCCTCAGGTTGTTTTGTGATTACTGCACAAAACACGGTCACACTAAAGCCACATGCTGGAAGTTGAACGGCTATCCAAAGGATCTGCCAATGACCCTTGATACAGACTCCCATATGGTTGCTTCCATTCATGCTCCTACTAAATCCGCCAAAGCCGCCCCAAACATCGCTGCGGCTCAATATGCTCACCGCTTTCTTTGCTAGAACCACCAGATGGTGTTCTAAACTATTCCTTTGCAAATTTCGCAGTATTTCCCTTTCTTTGTACTTTCAATGATTGGATTGTAGATAGTGGTGCTACTCACTACATATGTTCATCTCTGTCTCTTTTCACTTCTCATGACTTGGTTTCTAAACCAATCCAGTTCAATTGCCGATGGAACTCATACATCCGTGACTCTTATTGGGTGTATTGATTTATCACCCACTATCAAACTATTGAATGTTTTTTACATTCCTAGTTTCAAATTCAATTTACTTTTCAATACGGTTGACTCACACAACTAATTGTTGTGTATCTTTCAAACTAGGCTCTTGCATCTTTCAGACCGTCAAATGTACCAAGGAGATTGGATGGAGTAGATGTATAGCTGGCCTATATCACTTCAAATCCTCAACCATTTGCTTTATCTATTCGTGCAAATAAGCCTCAGGATACATGGCATCGCTGTTTCCACCATCCGAACATGGATTGTTTCAAGTTTTTAGCTAGTCAGCTTTTCTTACATTCATTCTCAATGTAATCACTTATGTGATGTTTGTCCAAGGGGCGAAGCAAACTCGTCTTAAATTTAATAAAAGTGTTTCTTCTTCTTCACATGTTTTCCAATTAATACATGTTGATATATGGGGACCCTTTTCAATTCCATCTCTTTCTGGTGCAAAGTTTTTTCTTACTATAGTAGATGATTATTCTCGATGCACTTGGGTTTATTTAATGAAAACCAAATCAGAAACTTTAAAGTTTCTTCAATATTTTTCAATTTCGTTATGACGCAGTTTGGTCATAAACTAACCAGCCTATCATCTGGTACTAACAATTTAATTGTTACATCATTGCAAACTTTCCGTTCTGACAATGGTGCTGAGTTCAAATCTAAAGAAATTCAGTCATGGTTTCACACATAGGGTATTCTTCATCAAACAAGCTGTGTCTATACCCCACAGCAAAATGGCGTTGTTGAACGCAAATATCGACACTTGCTCAATGTAGCAAGGTCATTAAGATTTCAATCAAATCTACCCATTTGTTTCTGTGGAGAATGCGTACTTGCTGCTGTGTATTCAATAAACAAACTACCATCATCTATCTTGTCTCATAAATCTCCTCATGAGCTATTACTCTGCCAAATGCCAGATTATTCTAATTTGCGTGTGTTTGGCTGCCTTTGTTTTGGGAGAAATACTCGTATTTCTCACAAATTTGATGAACGCGCCAAACCTGGCATCTTTGTTGGTTATCCCCATGGTCAGAAAGGTTACAAGGTTTATGACCTTGAGACAACTTCAATTTATACCTCTAGATATGTGGTATGTGAAAAATACTAGAACCCCCTATTATATGGGTTCAATATATAGAAGCCTCACTAAATGGATCCTCCCCTATCAACTCCATACTTTCACTTTTAATATTTCTAGCCCGTGAACTTTAGATTTCAGGGCTTGGTAATAAAGTTTAGGGTTTGGGGGAAATTCGTAATACCAAAAATGCCCTTTACTATATATATACCTAATGAAATAGGCTATAGGTTTCATTTCCAGATTCATTTTCATTTTCACTTTCTCTCACTTCTCTCTCGTCTCTGCTCTGAAATTTTTTAGGGTTTTCAGATCGTCAACGTCGCTGTTTTACGGAGAAGAAGAAAACGATTTTAGTTTCATCGATCTCAACTGTCGATGTTTATGATTCTCTGCTGATGATGTTTAATTGATTTAACAGCTCAATCAACTCGATTGAACTTAATAGATATGATCTACGTCAATTTAATCTGTATTTTTAGTTGATTAGAAGATATCTCAGGTATTGATTTAATTAGTTTTCGTTTCAAGAAGCAAAAACTAATTAAATTATCTGCGTGTTTGTTATTAGAAGAAGCGATTTGTTTGAAACATTGATAAATCTGAATTTTACTCTTTCGTTTTGGAATTTTGATGTAATGTTTTGAGTTGATCATGGTTTTGATGTGGTTTTTTTGAAGCGATTTTATCAAGATCTCATTATTTTTGTTTGAATTCGTGAATGATTTGCCGATAGATGCGATTTTAATGTAAAGTCCTTATAGTTTTGATGATACAAAATAGATCTATGTTTTTTAATCATATTCAGTTTGTTTTAAATCGTATAAATCCATACAGATATTCACTTTATACACCTGCAGTGGATTGATGATGCATACCAAAAGGTAAAACTCACTTTTTGGTTTTGAATCCTGAGTTGTGGGGAATGTGATGGTATTATAAAAATTTTAATTGATTTTTTCTTTTCTGTATAGAGTTTAACTGGTGTTTAAAGGATTATCAAAAGCTAAAGTCGGTAAAATTTGTGAAGCAGCTGAGAAAATAAATGTAAGTATTCAAATCATCTACCTAAACTACTTTGGGTCATGGATATGCTGATTGTGTGAATTTCCCATTCATTTTGTTCGTATTGTTCATTATTTTATTTTTGTTAATTAGCTTAACTACTTTATGAGGAGCCTTTCTTATTTGTCTGGCTACTGTTTGAGAATTGACTCGGATAGTCATGAAGTGAGTACCCATAATATTTCTTGTCTTTTCCTTTCATTTTTATATGTTGTATTAGTGTTGTACTTTTTTGTTACTTAATATTGGTGGTCATGGCTTGGACATCACGTGTTGTTGTCATCAAATTCCAAAATGTAATAATGTTGACGTAACCTAATCCTATTTATTTTATCAGGTGTACTCTGAGACTGTCAGCAATCAAGGACTACCTAATGAGCAGGGACTAACTAAGGAGCCTTACAGATTCAAGGTTGGATACGATAAGATTGTCATTGCTCCAGGAGTCGAATCTTTGAAATTTAACATAAAAGGAAAGTGCACGCATTTTCTCCTCCGTGAAGTGAATAACGCGCAAGAAATTAGGAAGAGGCTTCTTGTTAATGATGAAGGTTGACAATCCAGGTCAGTAATGTCTTTGATTTCTATGTTTCTGTCCGATTGTTTTATGACTTTATTAGTCACTGTAAAACTGTTTTTCAACTATCATTTGATTTGAAACTTGATCCGCACTAATTGTTAATGGTAGTATCTATTAGGGTAGTAAAGTCGAATACTAATAAACCTCATAGGAATTCATATTCTTGTTCACATTAATAGGCTATTAAGAAAGATGCAGTGGAAAAAAAGAGAGCATAATACTATTACTTTTGTTGTTGGTTTGAACTACACAAATAATTCAACTAATAATTGGAGTTTAAATACTTCAACTAATAATTGGTTTGAAATACCCATAGATGTGTAATTTCTAGTTACACAGACTAAATAGATGTGTAATTTCTGGTTACACATGCTAATTAGATGTGTAACTTTTACTTACACAAACTGTTTGAATGTGTAACTTCTGGTTACATAGATTTTCCTTACATATAGTAATGGTTGTTACTAATAATAATTTATGTGTAAAATTATTCTGTTAACCAGTGAGTTGTGTATTTTTCTCAGACGATAGTCAGAATCTCTTTGTTCGACTTTTTACTTGAAAATTTTGCATTCTTTCCATTAAGGTTGCATTCTTTTCATTCTGGTTCGATTTTAGTTTGCTCATCTTGAGTCTTGGCCTACAAATATGCAGTTTGATTAAATAATTTGTTGTGGTGTTGATGGTGGAGGTGCAGGTTTTAGAGGAGGATGAGGAGGCAGTGGTGGTGGTGGTTGTGGATCAAGTTTGAGGATAATTTGGATTTGGAGTTAGTGGTGGTGTTTTGGTATGAAGCTGAGAAGTTTGGTATGGATGTTGGAGATGTACTGTACACTGTAAGTTTGATCTACTTTACATTATGCTTGTCTTAGATTTTTTTTTATATGTTGGTAGTCATGATGTTGCTAGAGCATGTGTGAACAATCGTAAATATATCTCGATGCACATCGTGTTTTAAATATGTTAGCCAGCTATAATCTCAGCTTATATCTACTATGAGAAGGATATTCTGTGATTTCTATAACCATATCCTTGCTTATCAGTTTGCATCCATGTGTACTCTACATGACAGTTTGTACGTTTAACTAGCATTGGTAGACTATGGATGTGTAACTAGTAGTTACACATGCTAAATGGATGTGTAACTTATAGTTACACATGCTAAATGGATGTGTATCTACTAGTTACACATGCTAATTAGATGTGTAACTTATAGTTACACATGCTAATTTGATGGGATATGCAGTTCTTAGAGGCATACCTGCTGATCTAATTGAAACTCGTCTGCTGATCTACTAGTTTTTTGTTGTTTTGTGCAGGGAAACACATTAGGAAGTTGTTTAAATATGGATTTATCAGCTGCAAACCAACCCAGATTTACTATCGATCTCATAAGAACAATTGGATTGGCTGCAAAAATGTCTGAGAACCTTTCAGACTATTGGTAAATCGCTTACTCTTAATATTTTCTAGTATGTATCTTAATATGTATTTCTATGGAAGTAATTTCTAAATAAATATAAACTTTTCTGGATCAATTGATGTCTATGCAGGTCTCAATGTGGTTTGCGCGCACTGACAGGATGATCATTTGCTCATGGATGATATCGTTGACTATGTCAAGTACTTACAACTTCATTGAAAGGTACTTGTCCTTCTTATATTCATGTGTTTCATTTGGACATGGATAAATTGTGCAAAAATGATGCAATAGTAGCATCAGGAAGTACTAGGCAAAGTTTTTAAATTTTGCTAGTGAATTTCCTTTTAGATAGGTAGATGTAATAGTAGCCTAATGATGGATGTTTTATTTGGGTCTTACTATACTGGTATTTATAATGTTGGTGTTTATCTCTAGGATGCTTTTGGAGTGGTAGATGTAATAGAAGCCTAGGATGCTTTCCATTTGAGAGTCAAGGTACATCATTTTGTTAACTATAATGTTGGTAACTTCTAGTTACACAAGCTAAATAGATGTGTAATTTCTTGTTACACATGCTAATTAGATGTTTTACTTCTAGTTACACAAGCTAAATAGATGTGTAATTTCTAGTTACACATGCTAATTAGATGTGTAACTTTTACTTACACATACTGATTGAATATGTAACTTATGGTTTTAGTGATTAAATTACTATTGCACTAGTCGGATGCATGTGTGACTTACTGTTACACAAGTTAAATGCCATATGCATGTGTAATTTCTGATTACACATCTCTCTTCATAGTTTTTTTTTCTAATTACTTTAAGTTGGTTACATAGCATATGCTCTACAAATTCTTTTTTTTTCTTCATCCCAACCTAATCCCATGGGTGTTTATTTTCTTTCGTATATCCAAGCATTTTGGAATCGAGGAAGACAAGAAGGGAAGAGAATATTTCTATTGTAGGATATCGTGGCTTATTTCTAAGATATAACGGCTTATTTCGAGGATTTCGTTTTACATATCTAGTTTTTTGACTCATTTGTTGTGAATAACAAGCAATTACTATTATTGATAAACAAACAAATTATTGTAAATGAATATTAAAGTAATACATGTATTTTCTATGTGTAGTTTTGTTGTATAACTAATAATTACACATATATGCATGTGTAACTTGTAGTTACACATGCCATACGCATGTGTAACTTCTGCGTACACATGTGTAACTACTGAGCACACATCTATATACAAGTGTAACTTTGCGTTACACATGTCATATGCATGTGTAACTTCTGGTTACACATGCCATATGTTGGTGGTGGTTGGCGGTGGTGGTGGAGGTGGTTGGCGGTGGCGGTTGTCAGTGGAGGTGGTGGTTGGAGGTGGCTGGTGGCGGTGGTGGTTGTCGGAGGTGGTTTGAGGGTGGTGGTTGGTGGCGGCGGTGGTCGCAGGTGGCTGAAAGTGGTGGTGAGAGGTGGTTTGACGGTGGTGGTTGGAGGTGGTTGGCGGTGGTGATGGTGGTCGGAGGTGACTGGCGTTGGTGGTCGGAGGTAGTTGGTGGCGGTGGTGGTCGAAGGTGGTGTGACGGTGGTGGTCGGAGGTGGCGGTGGTGGTCGAAGGTGGTTGGAACATCATTACATAATATTTTAATAATTTTGGGCCTAAATTTAAATTTTATTTAATTATGGGCTTGACAATATGCATAAGGGTATCAACGAATTTTAATAATTTGGGGCCTAAATTTAAACTTCTTTTAATTAAGGGCCTCATATTATAGGTTATCCATGGGTTGGGTCTTAGCCTAATTTTCCCATGTGGTATTCCATGAAAATTCATTCCCTTTTAATAATCTGTCACACGGCTTACATGTACCAGCACCTGTACATTCCATGGATTCTTACTTATATGATGCTTCTTACTCTCCTGCATCTTCGATTCCTAATCATTTACCATCTGGTTCTCCTACATAGATACGTTGTGATGTCTCCTCGCATGTAAACAGATACAGGCCATTCTCGCGCACACTCCTCTGATGATTCCACAGATTCTAGTGTCTCTCCAACTTCCAATCCTGAAGTATCACCTATCACCCCTTCATCAGTACAACGGACTTCATCCGCACCCAATGATGTTTCTCCATCTGGTCTGCCATCATATCGTACATCACCAGTCGTAGAATCGGCCTGCAATAGTCAGACTTCAGAAGCATCCATCAATGCTTCTCCATCTGGTCCGTCATTCTCTCAGACAGCTCCACTCATAGACTCTACCTGTAACAGTCTTCCTATACCTTCAGCACCAGTTGCACCATGACGTTCAGATTGTACACGCAATCCTCCAATTTATTTGCAAGACTATCATTGCTCGGCTGCAAGATGTAATTCTACTTCAGCCTATCCTTTAACGGATTATCTATCTTATAATCAGTTCAAGCCATCCCACAAGGCTTTTCTGTCTGTCATTCTTCTCAATGAAGAACCTAAATGTTACTCACAAGCATCAAAATGTCCAAAATGGCGTGCTGCAATGGCTAAAGAGATTTTAGCATTGGAAGCCAATAACACTTGGATACTAGTTGATTTACCACCCGGCAAAACGACAATTGGTTGTAAGTGGATTTTTAAAATCAAATTTAATTCGGATGGTTCTATAGAACGATATAAAGCTCGCCTTGTTGCCAAAGGCTATACTCAGCAAGAAGGTATCGATTACTATGATACTTTTGCTCCAGTTGCAAAGCTAGTTACTGTACGTGTGTTACTATCTGTTGCAGCTATCAAAGGGTGGTTTTTACATCAGTTGGATGTAAACAATGCATTCCTACAGGGTAATCTTGATAAAGAAATTTACATGCGCACTCCACCTGGTCTAGCACGTAAAGGTCAGTCTAAAGTATTCAAACTTAAGAAATCTCTTTATGGTCTTAAGCAAGCCTCTCGTCAATGGTTTGCGAAACTTTGTTCGGCCTTTAATGGTCAAGGCTTTCAAAAATCTCTATGTGATAATTCTCTTTTCACATATCATCGAGGTACCACTTCGATTTTTGTCCTCGTCTATGTTGATGATATAATTATCACTGGCATAGATGATAACTTCATCAATTCTCTTAAGCTACGTCTGGCTTCTCATTTCTCTATTAAAGATCTTGGTCGATTACAATATTTTTTAGGTATTGAGGTCTCTCGTTCTTCTAAAGGCATTTTCCTATGCCAACGAAAATATGTCCTTGATATCCTAAAGGATTCTGGTCTCACAGGGGCTCGTATCTCTCCCTTTCCAATAGATACACACATCAAATTACTTCTTACCGATGGTGAAGAATTACCCGATCCCGGTATTTTTCGACGTCTAATTGGCCGTCTACCGTATCTCACAATTTATCGTCCCGACATCACTTATTCAAGTGAATTATCTAGGTCAATTTATGCGAAACCTCGCACATCTCATCTTGATGTTGCTCATCGTATTCTACGATATCTAAAGGGTACCATTGGTCATGGAATTTTCCTATCTTCCACTAGTTCCCTTTCTCTACATGGATACACCGACTCTGATTGGGCGGGTTGTCCAATGACTCGTCGTTCTACTACGGGTTACTTAGTCAAAATAGGTAATAGTCTTATTTCATGGAAATCAAAGAAACAACCTATTGTGGCTCGTTCCTCTCTTTGAAGTCAATATCGTGCTTTAGCAAATATCACTGTGAGAATTACAATGGATGTATTATCTTTTCAATGACATGCATATTAAATGTCCTCTACCTATCACAGTTTCTTGTGATAGTCAAGCTGCAATTCACATTGCTCAAAATCCGATTTTTCACGAGCGTACTAAACATATAGAAATAGATTGTTATTTTGTTCGTGAAAAACTACTTAGTGGATTAATTTTACCAAAGCATCTTCAATCTGCGGATCAGCTTGCATATGTTTTTACAAAGCCGCTGGGAGCTCCACAATTTGGTCGTTTGGTTAGCAAGTTACGCGATCGTTCAGGTTCTACTGCTCCAACTTGAGGGGTATTAAATCTCCCAAACTCTGCACATAATTTTACGTGTACAGGCGTACCGGCCATATGTACAAGTTATTGTAACTTAGAACTAGTCTCTCTAATTCTTTGTTGTAAAGTCCTATTACACAGGACATTAGGTTTAGTCTTTCGTATTCTCAGCTATACCTATTCTTTAGCTCTTGTTGTTATGCACTTTTAGCTTCTGCATCTTGTAAACCATATAAATACTGATTAATGAAATCAATCTCAACAGTTGTGTGAGAAAGTTAAAACCCATATTTGTCGTGAACAGACTTAAGAATCGTGAGCAACCATCATGTGCATATATAAAGGACAAATGCTTTCGACTTAAACGAACTTCTTATGAGACACTTGCCTAAAATGATTGACTAGAGATGATGAATATCATATATCAATTAATTACCGCGCAAAGAGACATGATACGTAAGAATTCTTAATGAGAAGACATGAATTAATTAATCACAAAATTGGTTAAAAAGACCAAAATCAACAAATTCTGGGTGAAAAAGACATCTAGATTTTGATACTGTTTAAATGGACAAAAATACAAAAATAGCCAGGATATAAACAGTTTCATCCTACCCATTTTCAAATATTTTTTCTTTTTTTAATTTACATCAGGATGCATCCAGTTTCATCCTTGCTATTTTTTAAGTTTAAGTCAGGATGAATCCAGTTTCATCCTTGCTATTTTTTTTTGTCCATTTCACACATACAAATTTTTACTCGTCCATTTGAACCATGTTTTAAAAATATTTAGACAAATGACCAATTTTCCGTTAATTAATCTATCATGTGACTCTACCAACTCAATGAGATGCAACATATGATTAGACGAACCCAATCACGGCATAAAACAGATGATCACAAAGCTAAGTTTAGCATGCAATACGGATTGAACAAGATGAAAATGATCAGAATATATTTACTTCTCATTAATATTTTAGCACGACCATCATCTCTTACACATGTTTTCACAACGAGCTTAAGGTTTTAGTATTACGTAATTTTGCAATATGGGTGATCACAATGTTACTTGGATCGGGATTGATCAACAAGGGCCAGCACTTCCGTGAACGCGATGGACTCCAAGACCAACTTATAAGACTTCTATTTATCTCTTATTTTAAAAATCTCCAAGAATTTTACTTCTCTATGATTTCTTTCTCTTTAGGATTCCACCAGAAATTTTTCCTCTTCTTAAACTGAAAAATGACACCCTATTTATAGGTTTTTTCGGTTAACAATCACCTAAGGATCAAAATGACCTAAATCCAATGGCTCATATCAAAAACCTAAATCCTCTAACCAAATAAATCAATATTATTTTCAATCAATAAAAATCCTCATTAATCATTTTAATTTCTTTTACTAAAATAACCAAATATCATTTAATCTCAGGATTTTTGCTAGCATGGAATGTCTTGCAGAGAAAACCAAGCTAAAATGTCGACATTTGTTACTCATTTTGCTATAAGGGGGAACGTCCAACTTTGGACCAATGTGCTAGTCATGGTCACAAATTCGGTGGACACAGTGGTGGACTTAATTAGTGAATATTGGACCATCATCTTTAATTCATTATACGTCCAGAAACTAGTGGGCTTTAATTAATGGGTTACTATTTCATCTCGAGTCTAACACTTAACGGATGCTTAGGTCTTAATGGATGTGGATTATCATTTCTGGCTCAATTGGTGTCTACAGTGGACTTCACACCTAATGCGAACTGATTTATGGATTATCACTTTAGCTTACGTTTGACACCTAGTGGACTTAAAAAAGAATCGTTTTTTGGGGACCATGGTTTTTTTTTGGGGACCATGGTTTTTTTGGGGACTAATGTGTTCGGTTAGAAAATATTTTTTGCGACGTAATCGAACTTAGGTTCGGTTGAAAAATATTTTTTTATGTACGTAACCGAACTATTGTTCGGTTGGAAAATGTTTTTTGCAACTAAACCGAATTATTGTTCGGTTGGGAAATATTTTTTTGCAACTAACCGAACTTATGTTCGGTTGGGAAATGTTTTTTGCAACTAACCGAACTTATGTTCGGTTGGGAAATGTTTTTGCAACTAATTTTTGCAACTAACCGAACTGACCAGTTCGGTTGGGAAATGTTTTTTGCAACTAACCGAACTTACCAGTTCAGTTGGTAATTCTTTTTTGCAACTAACCGAACTTATGTTCGGTTGGGAAATGTTTTTTGCAACTAACCGAACTTATGTTCGGTTGGGAAATTTTTTTTGCAACTAACCGAACTTATGTTCGGTTGGTAAAGGTTTTTTGCAACTAACCGAACTTTTCCCCAAAAAAACCATGGTCCCCCAAAAAAAACCTCGGTCCCCAAAAAACGATTCTTAAAAAATGTTTATCCTTGGACCTTAACTGTGGGCATAGGAACGGTATTTGCCTATACAGCATTCCGCGGAAGTGTGACTCCAAACTATGTACGCAATTGGGGGGTCTACAACTATCTAGTTCAAAATCTATGATCTAAGAGCTTGTTCGGTGAAAAGTTATCTTTTAGGGCGCAATTCTGGATTTTTCAAAATTTTGAAAACTACCTACTTAAATTCAAAGTAGTCGAAATCGTTCCTCGGTCCTATTCGGTTGGCGAGCTTGGAGCGAGGAACAATAAATTCGGACTTGGAAATCGTCAAAACTCGATCTAATACTCGGAAAATATTTATAAGAGACTTATATATTGTTGCTCATAAGTCATGATTTGTACCTAATTAAGAGTAATATTGTTATATTGAACGTATTTACCATTTATTTATAGGTTTTTCAATTTGAATTCTCCCATCCGAGGGGTTACGAAATTTTTCTTTTCTGATTTTAGTGCTTGCAAGGCCAACTCGGAAAAAATCGTTAACTCGTTTTGCTCAAAATTTGGTCCAAACCAAGTGCCTTAATCGCTAAAAATCGGAAATGGCTTGGAATCGGAAATCCCCTCGATCATATAGCCTGTAGCGATTACTCGACGAATAATCGGCCTTGGAGAGCGATTTTGACTATACTGCCTAAATTACACCCCTATATCTCAACAGATTTTCATAAACAGCATTGCTTGAGTATCTCAACAAATTTTTCAGAACCTTGGAACATTCTCTATAAAAAAGGAAATAATCAGTCAAACCCTAAACCTATTTACCTCTGTATACTTCTCTGCATTGAACCTTAAATAGGGATGGCCATTTGCCCCACCAAAACCCATCCCCGTGGGTACCCGTCCTGTATGGGTAGGGTTTTACCCGCATAAATGGGAATGGGGTCGGATGGGTAATACCCGAAACCTAAGTTACGGGGATGGGGCGGGGATGGGATTTAAGGCCTCCGCCCCATACCCGCGCCGTAGCTTTCATATTATAGGGGTTTACACTTTTATGTACGAATTTTGATACTTCCACCATTTAGTCGAGCTTTCTTTCATTTATTATATATATTCTTGATTGTTCTTGTATGTTCATCACTTTCGCTCCTTTCTTGTGATGAGAAACATTCTCTAAAAGATAAAATAGAGAAAATGAAGCAAATAATAAAATGATTAACGTGGACGAAGGTAGAGTGAGAAAGAAAAAAGTAGAGAAACTAATAAGTCATTTAAAGATTCTTTTGTTCATTTTAAGATGAATTTTTGAATTAAATTTTTTTAGAGTGCATTATTTTCACGTTATTATTTTTATTTGAATCATATTTAAGTTTTGATTATAAAATATTTTATGTATTAACTCAGTGCTACGTGTAACCCATGGGAAACCCGCCCCATATGGGTATTCCCAATACCCGCCCCGCCCCAATTCAAGTGGGCAACGCGGCGGGTATGGGTATTTTTTTTTCACGAACGGGGCAGTGATTGGGATTGGCATACCCGCCCCATACTCGCCCCATGGCCATCCCTAACCTTAAACCACACATCCGCTAATCCTGCGCTCCTCTCTGGAAAATAATAGCACCTTTTTCCTGTCAAAAATGCCTCAAAGTTCAAGACTTCAAATGGTTGCTTTAACTAGGAGACTGCAAGAGTCAAATATGGGTATGAACCAGCTGAACAATGCAAGAGGATGCTTAATCTCTGAGGAGGAAATAGATGTAGTTGTAAATAAATGGTCCAACAGTTTGTTAGGCAAGATAATCTCAAAAAAATATATTGATTTTGATAAAGTCCAGCATGATGTGAACATTATCTGGAGAAGGCATATAATGGTGGAAATACACACGATGGGAAAGAATATAATTGTTTTCAAATTCAAATCGTCGGATGATATGAATGATGTTCTTAAGAAAAGCCTTAAATCATTTTTTAACACCTTGTGGTCTTGAAAAATTATGATAACTCGATACCGTTGGAGAATTACGAGTTTACTCATCAGGTTTTATCAGTCACGTTCAAGGGCCTTTCACTGGAACATGTAGATGAAGGAATCATTGACAAACTTTGTCAAGGCATTGGAAGAAAAATCGTCAAAGATGGAAGTAGAGGCTACACTAAAATATGAAGGGTAATCACTGCAGAAATTGAAGTTGATCTTAGTCAACCTCTTAAAAGGGGGACTTGGATTCTAACGGATGTTAAACAAAAAGTATGGATAAGATACCATTTCGAGAAACAACCTAGGAAAATTTGCCGTGAATGCTTGTAATTGATCATAATGAAGAATTATGTGAGGAACGTGCTTGGAATATTTGAATCCTGTTAATAGGAGGGAAAGAATGGATACGAGGAGGGAAATAAATTACCTAAATTATGGTCAATGCTTGGTCAAAGAAAAATCTAATGAAAATAAATAAATATTTATATAATACCAGCCCTACCCTCGTTAACCTAACCGATCGTACTTTCTTGCCTCCTTCATCGTCGTTATCCTATTCTTATGAAAAACCCTAGGTTTAAAAACAATTGATTAGTGATTATCTTATTTCCTTTGTCTAAGATCTAAATACACCTAAGCGCCATTACTATTTCGAGAAATCATATCGCAAGGCATGGAAGATTGTGTACACAGAAACGTTATGGGTATGAGAAAAGGAGAATCCATCTTAATGGAACTCGATGAATACATGCTTTTGGTTCTTGATTAAATATAATATAATTGCCTGAAATTCAATCATAGGTACAGTAAATCTTTCTAAATATTTCGTATGGCTTTGTCGTCCAAATATCACATGCTCATTGCCTGCTTGCTTCAAAAAAAGAATATCATTTCTGCTCATAGTGGCCTTCATATCAGGACAGATTTACAGACAGAGAACAATGATTATATGCTGGAAACGGACAGTTAACTCTGCCACCATTGTTACAGCATTCAAAATGGGTAGTTACGGCTAAACCTCCGGTGAAGCAAGGACGTTATTGAACTTTTAACACGTTTTTAAAGGGTCAATCCCTCCCCTCAAATTTTGATTCCCTCCTCATAATCTTTCCCTCCTCAAATCCATTCTTTCCCTCCTATTAACAGGACTTCAATATTTTTATCTTCGGCATGACAAAACTAGCGTTTCAAGAATTTTATGCAAAACATGCTCATTTGGTGGAAAAAGTACAAGATGGTGAGATTGTTGCTGAAGCTCTAACAGGCTTGTCAACTTAGGTGGAAATGGGATTGACAAACCGGAAGAAGATGAATCCGACCCGAGAAAGTATAGGAGGAGTAGAGACTCGGGCTTGGAAGATAACGATATTCTTCTAGAAATGAACTCTCAAAACCCTAACCCTAACTTAGGTGAGATGTCTCAACTGATTGTCAATGGTAGAGGAGGTCAATCTGAGATCGAAGGTACTAGCCATGGAGGTTATGATTTGAACATGGAAGATGTTGAGAATGGAGTTGGAGACCCAAAAGAAACATTGTACCCTCTGTCTGCTACTGTCTCACCCACAAGTACAACAAATCAGGTACCAATCTTTAATTTTCCATATATCTTGATTTGCTGAATTTACCTAATTTTCTTTTCTAATCTTCTGAGTTATTGTGTGTTTGATTTAATTTATGGATTTTAGATCTCCTAGTTAATAATCACAGGAATACCATTAGTTTTAGCTTTAATTGTGCAATGGGTGTGTCTAGGACCTCAATCTTCTTCTTTTGTTTGAATGTCGTTATTTGACTGATTGTCAAAAAAAAATTCTTCTGCTTCCGATTACTTTGATTGCTCCTGTGAAGTTGTTGGTCTGATTGGTCATAGAGGGTTCCATTTCTATGTTAATATTGGTTCTGGTTCAAATTATAAGCTTTATCTAGCTTATTCTAACCTTAAACTTGAGAATTCTGTCGTGGAATTTCCAAGGCTTCGACAACCTTAAAGAAAAATGCATCAGTATCTTAGGAGATTTAACTATCCAAATACTTGGTGTCACTCTTCTGCTGGCCTTTCTGGAGGTATAACACTCTTATGGAAGAGTGGATTTCAATGTGACTTGGTGCAAAATACTAATAAAACGGTGAATGTTTTAATTTCCTATGATGCTATTTGTTAATACCAAAATTCGGTTTAGGTTCTGGCCTTCCTAGTACACCATATGACCTCAACTTCTAGGAATAGTAAGAGAGAGAGTTAACTTTCCATTGTACTTTGTCCTTCCTTATATAGACTTTCCAAAAGCCCCTCCTTTTATGACATCACGCCACATGTCCTAAACTTCCTTAATTACCTCTAATGCCACTCTTTTCTTAATATAACCTCATCTTTCTTAATTAGTTCCTTACTCATCCCTTTTATCATGAGGGTTGCCTAGTTGGGTCTAGTCCCCAAGTCCCCATTTCTTACGTTGGGCTTTCCTCCCCATTCAATGGTACCTCCAACCCGTTAAGGGATATTATTTTTCATGTATCAACATTAGTCACATCATTTTTAAAGTACCTCATTCTCTTCATAAATCCCATGATTGTGGTGCAAGCAATTCATGGAGGAATGAGCTGCAGTGCAGTGCAATTATGTGGTGCTCCGCGATTGGTGGAAGGCCCCTTACTACTTAATAGAGGAGTACATAAACATGCCTGAAAGTGATTGGTATGACAAGAGCCTTGCCAAGAAAGCCAAACGAGAAGCGGCGATATTGTCTGCCCCACGTCCTTTCTCTTCTGCTAATGTTTCTTCCTTGCGTCTTGGACAGGCTCGGCAAAGGAGCGCGTCGCAGCCTCCCCGGATCTATGGTGCGAGTCTGACTCCTTATTTTGCGGACCAGCTGAGGGACCTTGGGGTCAATCTGTCCGGGGGTATTGGTTGGGTATCTTCACGTCTTCACGTATCATCCGTTCATCCTCTTAGGGCTGAGACCGTTCGTGCCAGGGGGGAGATACCAATATCCCCTGGTGCCGTTTTAGAATCGATGAGCCCATCTGGGTCTAACCGGTCAATTTTTGGTGGTTCCTCATTCCACGTGGCACCACCGGCTGGTGGTTTTAAAGGTAATTTGTACAATTCCTTATTTAATACATATCTTTAATTTTTGTTCTTCTCTCTTCTCTATTCCCCCTTTTTTTTATAAATCTGCATGTTCATTCACCATGTCATTCACTCTTAATTTTTCAGGCTGTTCCCGGCAACTCTGAATCATTTTCTGGTTCTTTCGCGTCTCATCATAAATCCACTGATCTTCTGCTTAACTAAGCTATTTCTAAGGTTAGTTTCTTATATTTTCCTCGTATATCGTATTTTTGCGTGCTTAACTAATGTTCTACCTTTGCGTCAGGAAATGGGTAACAATCGTAGTAAGCCTGAAAGTTCTAGCACGGACACTGTGCGGCGCGTGGTCCCTGGTGTAACGGGCCAAATAAATGCGCTTGATTGGATAGTAGCGGTTCTCCGCTGAGAGACAGGTGGATACTCTCAGTATGCCAATCCCCTCTGTTGGGCCAACAGTACCCGAGGATGCGCGGGTTCAGTTCCCCTTGGTGGTGAGCGCTGCGGATGCGGGGGTAGATCCTGCTACCTATACGCTAGTCTACGGGTTTTGGATGCCGCCTGTCTTTGTTGCTGCTTACAGGGACATCGTGGAGCGTAGAGGTGGCCATATGGTTAGAGCGGATCTGTTGGACATTCGGATGTTGTGCTACATGACTAAGAATCTGTTGGAAGTTGCCGACCAGCTTACGCGGGTGGGGAATGACCCTGTTGATATGGCAACCCTCCACGTCTGGGAGGCTTCTATGCGAGCGGCGGTTAACCTAAAGTTCCTTATAGGGATGTTGGAGGAACTGTTGATGAAGGTAAAGAATCGTAATGACCCTTGTGTACATCTTGTGAGTCAAATTTCTAAGCTGGAGAAAGAACTAGAGAAGCGTTCCGAGACAACTGCCCATAGGAAAAAGGTGTTGAACCAGTTGGTTGCTGATGTGGGGGTGGCTAGCCATGAGGTGATTCGGGCTGAGACCGCCGAGAAAAATGTTCGCGCAGAGATCGAGAAGAAACGGAGGGACTTGGCCACATTTCAGGTTGCTTGATGTGTTGTTTCCTTCTTGTTTAGTTATATTAAGTTCCTTGTCTCCTGGATACTTTTGTCTCTTTTTTCCTCTTTTCTTTTTATGCGATGTTGGTTATGTTTGCTACTCTTCTTCTTTTTTCTTCTCTTTTTATGGGATATTGGTATGTTTGGTTAATGGTTATGTTTAAACTTTGTTTTTTTTTTTTTTTAACTTTATATTTTAATGAAGCGTTGGATATTCGCGCCTAGCCGCCTACTCCCTCCCTCTATTTTTTTTTTGAGTGGGCGAGTGAGTTTGCGCTTGCTAATGTGGTCTTATTCAGATAAGATGTATATGGGTAGGGCCTATACCCCCACCCCCTCCTTTTTTTTTGAAGGTATGGATATTGGGTGGGCAGGGCGTAGTCGGAATGCGCATATTTCCCCTCTGCTTTTTCTTTCAAGATAGGAGTGGTGGATGGGTAAGGCGTAGTTAAAACGCGCCTATTCCCCCTTGTTTTTTCTTTCGAGATAGGGGTGGTGGGTGGGAATGGCGTAATTAGAACGCGCCTATCCCCCTTCATTTTTTCTTTCAAAGTAGGGGTGATGGGTTGGCAAGGCGTAGTTAGAACGCGCCTATTCCCCTTTCGTTTCTTCTTTCGAGGTAGGGGTGGTGGGTGGGCAGGGCGTAGTTGGAACGCCTACTCCCCCTTCGTTTTTTCTTTCGAGGTAAGGGTGGTGGGTGGGCAGGGCGTAGTTGGAATGCGCCTATTCCCCCTTTGTTTTTTATTTCGAGGTAGGAGTGATGGGTGGGCAGGGCGTAGTTAGAACAAGCCTGTTCCACCCTTCGTTAAGGTAGGGGTGATGCATGGCGTAGTTAGAATGCGCCTGTTCCCCCTTCGTTTTTTCTTTCAAGGTAGGGGTGGTGGGTGGGCAGGGCGTGGTTGGAATTCGCCTATCCCCCTCTCATTTCTCAGCCGACCGGGCGCTTTGGGCATTTTCGTAGCCTTTTGTATATTCGTCAGCCAACCGGGTGCCTTTGGTGTTCCCGTAGCCTTTTGTATATTCGTCAGTCGACCGGGTTCCTTTGGCGTTCCCGTAGCCTTTTGTATATTCGTCAGCCGACCGAGTGCCTTTGGCGTTCCCGTAGCCTTTTGCCGACTGGGTGCCTTTAGCGTTCCCGTAGCCTTTTATATATTCGTCAGTCGAATGGGTGTCTTTGGATTTCCCGTAGCCTTTTGTATATTCTTCAGCCGACCGGGTGCCTTTGACGTGTCCGTGGCCTTTTGTAAAAACAAGTTCCAAAAAGATTATTTTTACCATAAAAGGGCGTTGTTTACAAGTTGGATGCAGTTTATCCTTTCATATTTCGCTTCTCTCCTCTTTTGCGTCTGCTCTCTCTTTCTCTCGCTTTTCTTCTTAATGGTGTGGGAAGGGGTCATACTCAATCGCTTGTTTTGTTCCCTCGAGCTCTTCAGAGGCGCGTTTGCGTTCTAATGTGCTCTTTATGGAGAAACATTTCACTGTCGGGTGTCCTAACCTCCGGTGGTAGTGGCAGCATTTTGCTGCATCCTTTTTCATCTTGTTAACGTCTACTACTATTCGGGTTAGTTGAATTTCTCCCTTCGTGACCCACTGGTTCAGGAGTTCGACCGCTTGCTCTCTTCCACATGGCAGCGGAGGAGGCGGGTTTGAGTCTTTCCTAGTCCATCCATTCTTCTTTGGGATGTATCTCTTGCTTGGTACCGGTTTCCGCTTTCCTTATTAGTGTTAGGCCTTATGTTATGAGGCGCTTCTAACGAGGTACTAACTGTGTAGCACCAAGTGGGATCTGCAGGTATTTTTTCTATGCAATCATCGATTCTTTTGGCCGCTTCCTCTAGCTCGACGAAAGTCTGAAATCTGATATTGATTAGGCTTCCTTTGAAGGATGGTATCATCCCCTGTACACATATTTACACGAGTGCTTCTTCACTGATGTCTTCATGACAGTCCAGTGCCAGTCGGCGGAACCTCATAATATATTTTCCCACTTCCTCTCATATCCGCCGGCCACTCTTCCTTAAATCTATTAATGTGACTTTTTTTTTAGCTGAGTAAAATTTCCCGAGGAACAATGAGGACATGGTCGGCCAAGAATCTACACTTTCCGCTTTTAAGTTGTCATAACAAGTGAATGTCGTTCCGGTTAATGATTTAGGAAATTCCCTTAAACACAGCTTTCCATCGGAGACCTTATCATTCATTGCTGAGAGGAATCGGCTAAGGTGTTCCCGCGCATTTCCTTGCCCATCGTACGTCTTGAATTTTGGAGAAGCATAGTCCTCGGGGTATTATATTCTCGGATATTTTACGGGTATGGGATGCTTACCAGGAGGTGGTTGTCTTGTTTTACTACGTGGTAAATTTGTTCGAAGTATTTTTCCATCTCCTCCTACGATATCGTTGTTGATTTGGCATTCTGATATCCCTCGCCCTCTGATGTTTCTCTGGGAGTGCTTTGGCCTGCTATTACAGCTTGTGCTATCCATTTTTCTAACTCCTGTTTTCTTTGCAATCGCTCTTCTAACTCCTTTTGCATATCTTGCAGGACTAGGGATGAGGACTTTGGTCGCTGGGTTGCTTGTATGTTTTTCTCCTGCGTCGCATTTTTCTCTCCGTTTTGGGGCGCGTCTCCCATTGGTTGTTCGATGACATCTTGGTCTGGAGCTTCCTCTTCGCTGTCACCGTCATCTATCATTACTTCGTCCATGTTGATGGGTCGATCGGTTGGTTAATTCTCCACCGCACTTGAGTTGGTGTTTCCTAGATGAGTCATGGTGGTCTAAGCACAAGCCTCCGGGTGTGGTCGCCAAATGTTAATACCAAAATTCGTTTTAGGTTTTACCCGTCCTAGTACACCATATGACCTCAACTTCTAGGAATAGTAAGAGAGAGAGAGTTAACTTTTAATTGTACTTTGTCCTTCCTTATATAGATTTTCCAAAAGCCCCTCCTTTTATGACATCACGCCACATGTCCTAAACTTCCTTAATTACCTCTAATGTCACTCTTTCCTTAATATAACCTCCTCCTTCTTAATTAATTCCTTACTCATCCCTTTTATCATGAGGGTTGCATTGTTGGACTTGCGCCTAGTCCCCAAGTCCCCATTTCTTACGTTGGGCTTTCCTCCCCATTCAATGGTACCCCCAACCCGTTAAGGGATATTATTTTTCATGTATCAACATTAGTAAACCATAATATCTTGTCACTTTTCTATATGGTTCCACATACTATAATGAGAGAATTGACCAGTGGGATTACATCAAGGATATTGATAATAGGGTAAATCAACCCTGGATACTCATGGGTGACTTAAATATAACTCTGCTTACCCATGAGAGATCAACCAATACTAGCATTTCTGAATTTCCTTTCATTCAAGAGTCCATAGCTAGCTCTGATTTACATGATTTGGGTTGCTCTGGTACACCTTATACATGGTCTAACATACAATCCAATGATAATATAATTAGAGATAGACTTGATAGGGTAATGGGAAATAGTCTATGGTTTGATCACTATGGTAATACGAAAGTGTTTCTTATTGACTCTACATGCTCAGATCATATCCCAATCCCTTTGGTGCCTAACCCACAGTCCCAAAATAGTTTTAAACCCTATAGATACTTTAAATGTTGGAGTAGAGACCCAACATGTAAAGATATTATGAAGAAGGCTTATACTACAAATGTTAGAGGATCTTCTACTTTTAAAATGATTAATTTTTTAAACAAATGTGAAATATGAACTTAAGCTTTGGAATATCTCACATTTTGGCAACATTGATCACAAGGTTCGACAACTAAATGATCAGCTTCGTAGTCTGAATATCAATATCAATTTACCCAGAATATGGATGCCATCAACAAGTTGAACAAGATCTTGAGCACCGGCAGAAAGTGCAAGAGGATTTTTATGCCCAAAAGTCTAGAACCGAAGACATGAAATGTTATGATAGAAACACCAGCTTTTATCATACTTTTATGAACAAGAAAAGACATGTTAACCATATAGAATCCTTACAAATGAGTGATGTCCAATGGTATAATGACATACAACAACTCGAAGACTTATTGGTTAATCGCTTTAATAGTATTAGTACCACTACCAATCCTCTTAGGAATAGAGAATTTTTGAACGGCATCTCCCCTTGTATTACAGATGAGGATAATGCATGCAATGTTGTTAAAACCTATTTCCCTTGATGAAATTAGAGAGACAATCAAAAGTATGAAATCCTGGACTGCCCCAGGACCAGATGGGTTTCCCTGGACATGCTTATGGTTTAATTCATGGTTCTGATGACTTATGGTTTAAAATCTTAAAATGCAAGTATTTTAGCATTAATCATCCTCTGCATTGTAAGAAAAAAACAAGATTCTTCTTGGGTGTGGAAAGGTATACTTAGAGGGATAGAAATAGTGAAACAACATAGTCAATAGAAGGTAGAAAACGGTATAAGTATTAAGGATTTTGAGGATAGATGGATTCCTAATGTGTCTCTCCCAATGTGTAAACAATACCCTAATCACAATATGTATGTTGCTGACTTCATAAACCAAAATACCAATCAATGGAATATACCATGCTTATTGACTTCTTTATTAGTGAGAATGTTGATGAGATTTCGCAGATTAGAATTCCCTTTTTTGGTACAAATAGATTGATATGGTCCCCTTCTCATAATGAGATTTTCTATGTAAAATATTTTATAGGACCTTGACTAGTGGAGCTTCTAATGGCTTAGTAAATCCTAGTCATGTTCCTATCTTTAAAGCTTTATGGAAAGCTAACCTTCAACCCAAAGTTCAACTTTTTCTTTGGAAATGTCTGTGTGATATTCTGCCAACTAAATCTAGGCTTTCTCGGTATACGACTAACAATGATGGTTTGTGCATCATGTACAGTAACAATGTTGTCGAGTCGACTGAGCACCTCCTTTTACATTGTCCATTTGCCAAATCTGTTTGGTAAGCTACCCTAAATGGGTATATAATTTGTAGGATGCAAGTTCAAATCCCAATATTAAATAGTGGATAGAGAAATGGCTTCTCGATAGTCAGGATGAAAACACTCAAATAGAAATCCTCACAACAACCTGGAGTATCTGGAGAGATAGCACTAGTCCAGATGGGGCTATAGATGACGAATGAAGTCTGTTATATAACATATTTTATCATGGTTTTTATCTGTTGTTCGAACCGTTATTTATTTGGTGTGACTCTTTATAAATAACAAATTGAGAACGTTATTAAGTATGACGGATAAAATTTGTGATTTAAAGTCACGTACCGAATCTGTTGTTAAATATCACGCTTATTATATGTTAAATACAATAACAATCAATATCTGTTATAATGGAGGCATTTTTATACAAATAAAAATACTAATTCAAACGAGAATGTTCCGTCATATTTTGTTTTGCTAACGTTTCAGATTTTTTTATTCAGATTTTGGCAATCTGAAATCCATTCAGATTTAGATTTATTGTTTCCGAAATTCATTTAGATTCATATGTCCCTTATCATCTGAAGCGGAATTTGGAATCTACACCATTATGATTTCAAATTGAATCCACAATCAACTTTATTAATTATTTTTTTCAAAGAAATTGAATCTCTGGATACAAATGGAAAGATAAATACTAGCAACCATACATATCGAACATTAAAACTGAGTTCAGTTTACTGTCACTCTGCCACTCTAATACCTTACATATCGAACATTAAAATTCAGGCTACTGTCACCCCGCCACTCTAATTTGGTCGCTCTTCGAGTTACATAAGATTTTGACCACTTAATCATGTTATCACTTGAAACATCTCCAAGTACTCCATCTCTCTTGCATAACATCACACTTATCACGCATCATAATCTTTATTATTTTAATTGAAGAAGGTGCTGCTGGATCCTAGTATCCTGTATAACAAGATACCATCTTAGTATAAGATATCATGATTTCTATGTGTCATCCACATTTCCAAACTTGTATATATCTGATTGCCGTCACATTTCTATGTGGTTCTCACATATGTATGCAATGTGTGTGCAAGTTCACCTGCCGATAATTGTGAAAGCTCGTACCTTGTCCATGGTGCAGATTCCTGAACATTTGCTTGGGATAGTTCTGCTTCCCAATAGTTGTTTAACTTCTCATTTCCTCTTGATGCATATCACCACATTTGGCATTAGATAGGGTACTACTAACCACAATCAATTAAAACTCAATAGTAAAGCCTAATGACAAATGATAGAGTGTCCAAGAAAGAGTTCAAGTAGTGTTGGATACGAGCGTTGACAAGCCAAAAAATCTAGGACATCCCTTGTTACACAGGATGCTAAACTACGTATACTTGAGAAAACAATACCTAACTAAATAGATTACGAACAAGCATAAACTGGAAGACCATGCAAATATAAGATGATGGTGGTGATGGCGCAGTTGAGGCAATATACATGCATCCTACAAATGCAGAAGGGATTCATTGGATGCTACAACAGATGCAAGACAAAATGTGGAAGTTAATGAAAATCTCACGTTGCGAACTAGGTTCAAAGTTCCATAACATTCCAAAAGACTTAAAAGAATAATAGCCAACAAACTGGAATTAAAAAAAAAAAAAATGCTTAAAAGAATGGTAACCAATCATGCTCCACTAAGATAACACGATTACTAAGCAAAGAACTAAAATGAGCATACATAAAGCAAATGAGCACATAATAAAAAGTAACCGCATTACCTAGAACAAAACTAGGCACATCAAGAGACTAGGATCAATTAAACATCAAAGCGAAAATTTCCCTAAACTTTATACACAAACTGAAACATGGAAGACATGAAACCTTGTATTTTTAGAGTTTGATTTCTTACCCGTAGTACCAGAAACATTACCACACCACAATAGAAAGTTGCATGAGTCAAGCTACAAATAATGTTAATACCAAATGAAACCTAAGCACCAACAAAACTGTCAGAATAAACAAGAGAAAAGGATGTGCTATTGTAATGTAGCCGTTACCTTAAACTTAAATCTTCATCAACATTAAAGGATCACCCAAAAAAAAAAAACAAATCAGTGAATCAACAAAAAAAAGAAGAAGATTGAAACCTAAACAAGACAAGTTAGCTAACTACAGATCCGGCACTTATAAAGAGTAATTGAAAAGAGAGGGGTTCTTACCTTGTAAGAGCCATGATACCATCAATTACCAATAAACACCTGCAAACATCAAAACACTTTTAAGTATTAGTGAGATTTAAACAGCATCTAGGGCTTAAATGTTTAGTGAAGAAATTAATAATAATAAAGAATAAATAGAAAATTGAAGGCTCGAAGATCATTACCTTCTACTTCTATAGAGAAAAAGCAAAATAAAAGTAGGGTTTTAGAAGGTAAAACGAAAATTGGGTTCGTTATACGGCTAAATCTTAACAACTATGGGTTGAGAAGATAATGAAACAAGTACAATTGTGTGTGTGATTTGAGTAATTCGGGGTTAGCGTTTAGTAGAATTCAGTCATATAAACTCTGAAGAGGAAGAAAACTCAACGATAATCTCTTTGTATGACTGAATAATACGATTGGAAAACAAATCAATGAAATAAAGAAACTGATTTTGGGGGAAATCTGCCAAAGCTTATTCCACAATCAAGGAGAAGAGAAGAAGAGGAAGAAGAAAGATAGCGGCGCAGTTAGGTTAGAGAATAAGAAGAAGAGCGAGAGATAAAGATGGTGTCAAAGTCTTAAATTATGGCACCAAAAAATAAAGATTCATGGCAACGATGCCGGTGGCTATAGAAACATGAATACATGGTATTATACCGGTGGCTATAGAATTATTTGTGGGTACGCAACAGAAAATTAATGGTGGGCGTAAATAAATCTAGTTTATTTGTCGAACATATTGTGTTATTTAGTTCTTCAACATTAAATCACACACCTAATAAATTACCACCTTTGAAAATGACGATATTTTTACGTTAATTGAAGGGTCCCACCATTTTCATATTATATGACGGAATTTGTTTGTGAAATTCTAATCACACGACTAATCCGTCATATAAAAGCGTGATTAATAACCTTTTCTGGACTAGTGTAGATGCTTTAAAGCTTTCCAGCAAAAAGCTGCTCAGCCTACTGTTACAACTAGATTAGATACTAGAATTACAAGTGATTACCCTAGTTTTTTTGGGTTTAGAGAATACTCAATTAGTTAATTCCCATGTTGACCCTGTGAACAACCACCCTACTAGTATATCTAATCCAGTTCATACCCATTCTCTTCCAAGTGATTGTATTATATATAATATATTGCGATGCATCATTTGATAAAGATACTAATAATACATGAATTGGTATTTATATGACTACAGTGCAGGTTCAGGGAACTTCAAGGGGTGCAAAACATTCATAGGCTGAGCAAAGAATACAGAGGAGGCGGAGTGTCTAACAGTGTTTGAAGCCATTAAATGGGCAAGAAGTAAGAACCTGAGATCCATAATCCTCTATAGTGGTGCAAAGAAAGTTATAGATCACCTAGAAAAGAAAAAAAAAACAGTCTATGTTGGTTCAGCAGCACCATTTTAGATGATTGCTATGTTATGTTAGATTTCTTATCTTTTTCTAAAACTAGTCATTTTAGTAGAGATTTTAATTCAGTTGTCGATAAAGCCGCTAAAAATGGCAGAAGAACCAATACTTGTAATGAGTAGTGGGAAATTATTCCTGATTTCCTATCACACTGGGAAGCACTGATACGGACACGGGAAACAGACACGACACGGGCACAAGGATAGCTAAAACTCAAAATCACCAGGACACAGGCACATTCATATATATACTAATAATTAAAATAGTTTTTATATGCTAAAATCATAGAGTTATGGTATATCAAATACCTTAATCACACAATTATATGAAAAAAAATCTCAATTTTATGCTGTTAAGTTAGTCCACATGTAGGAAAATTAACTATATATTATACCAATTTCCATGACACACTAGATTACCCAACTAGTAAAATAGAGTATAGATTTTTACACGTGCATCGTGTTGATGTCCCACACACGTCGGACGCAAACACGACACTAGTACCAGCGTGTCGGTGCTTCACAGCTATCACAACATTTGAAGTTAAGCTTAGGATTCTCAAGGTAATTGGAAATGAAGGATTAGCTCATGAATCCAGCTCCAGATCTAGAGTTTTTATCTGAAACTATGGATATGTAGTGGCAATTGGGTACTTTTGACAGCGGAGGATGTAACAAAATGATGCGTTGGTTTCAAAATTCTGATATATTGATTTAGCTATTTTATTGTGAATATTTTTGGGTTTGGATTGCATGGTATAATGAAAAATTAGAGAGAGTTTAAAGGATGATATGTTTGTTTATGCCATGAATAAAGCCATAACGATATGTATGGAAGAAATTATTTTGGAAACAAGTTTCCGTCCTCGTAATAGGGAAACAAAGTTACAAATTTTCACGTATATTACATCTTAATACCATTTGGATGCAATCAGCATCAACCCATGGAGGGTTAATATAGGAGGTTTATATGAAGTGAAAATTACTATCACGCCCACTTTAAGTTTTTATTCCTCCCACAAATCCATGGGCATAAAAATTCACGCACATACCCATATGTTTCGTTTTCTCACTAGAGAACCCTTTTTTTTTCCTGAAGTAATATGTTATTCATGGTTTTTTTTTTTCTTTCATAATGGCTAATCTACCTTTTTCGATGAAGAGATGGAGAGGAGAGGTGCGAAGAGAAAACTGGTGATTTTTTTCGATTTTGATTCTTCATTTTAGGATTTAGATTTTTATGTTTATCAAATATCTCAAGGACACGAGAAAAAACCTTTCTCTTTGTTAAACCGTTCCCGAAATCTCCTTCTAAATGACTCTCACAATAAATTAGGGTTTCTATTTCAAAATATACATTCAAATTTGGGGATTTTTTTTGATAGGTGAAATTTGAGATTTTATGTTCCTACTACTATTTGGGTTATTTGATGAATTGTATTGGAGATATTGAATGTAATCCTTACGTATGTCCAGCCTCGAAATCCTAAGTTATCCTTTATGAACTCTAGTAGTTGGGTTATTTGCACTAGAGCAGAATGTATGTACAATAATGCACCTTCCGGAACTATCCACGTTTTAATGTGTTTCTAGAAAACATATATATTGTATGTATGTTTAATATATAAAATAATTGCTCATTTGTCTTCTTCGATTGTTAGTAAATTATGGTTTCATATTTAAATTATGATTATGGTGTGCAACTGTCTTTTTTTTTTTTCCTAATGAAGACCTTCTTAGAGCACCGCTCGGTCGAACTCGCAAGCTTTTATATCTCAAGCTTGTTGTCAATGTTAGATGTACAAAATTATATCTTGATTTGTAGTCTACTAAGTCAAGTCCCAGACTAGGATTAAAGTATGGGAGTCGAGTATCAGAGATCAATGAATAACCCTCAAAGATTGAACACTGAAGAAAAAAATAAAGACATTTGCGAGAACTTCATCAACAAAGAGGTATGTGAAGACTGAATCATCCTATTTATACATTAGCGAGAAATTGCAAAACCTTTACATTTTAAGCTTAGAAACTAGGTAGGTTCGCAAACCACTACCAACTGACGTATGCGAACTACCAAGGTATTACTGGTCATCTTTGTTGAACTACCATGATATGCATAAACACTTATAAGGCAAATATATCACAAAATCAGTTCGTGGTTGTGAATCATAGATTAGTCTTAAGTAAAACTGAACATCATTTGTTCCTATAGGCTTGATTTATAAAAGTGTCTCCCACCCCCTTCTCACACATGATTAATCCATATGGTATATATAATTTTCGAATTTACGCACTACCTAAAAACCAGGTTACACAAGTACCCCTTTCACTGTTTTTTTTTTTTTTTTGATGAAATGACGAAGTATATTGACTAGCAAATATAATACATGAGGTTTACAATGTCATTTTTATCGAAAACATTAGAAATTGTACTAGAAACCTTAATTCTTTGTTGGATCTTCGAAGATAAGTGTTGAAGGTTTTTTTATCCTCGCTTCTTTGGCCATGAGTCTGCTGCCAAATTGAATTTTCGGCTAGTGTATCTTACCTGTGCTTGAGGAAGTTCTCTTAAAGACGTCTTTATTATTTCCACCGTGTTTTCAGCTGTCCAGAATGGACTTGTGTAGTCCTTGTTGATGCAGTCTGCCAAGACTTTACAATCTGTTATTAGTGTAACGCTGGAGAGAACATTTTCTTTTAACCATGTGAGAGCTTTTTGTAAAGTTTTGGCTTAGCATGGAATGCGGACGTAATGTTCTGAACCCGCTGAGACATGCATAAAGGACTGATAATCAATATGGTGGGGTGGGGGGAATCAATATGGTGGGGTGGGGGAATCAATATGGTGAGCTTTTAGTTATTAAATTTCCTGTCGCAAATGTGTGGGGTGGGGGAATCAATATGGTGGTTCTGAAAAATAAAAAAACTGAATAAAAAAAGCGGCTCTTGTGCAACCTGGTTATTAGGTGTGTGAAAGTTAATTATTTGCACACAAGTCCTTACAATGCTTCGTTTTCCTCTTTTCACGGTGCGCAAGTACTAGATAATCAGGTATGAAGTTGAAATCAGAGGTGCGAACCAGCTTGATTTACATCATCATCATCTCAATATATCGATGACCATTAAAAATATTTTTTCCATTGATGAGCATTAATAACCTAGAATAAATATGCTCCAAAAGAAAAAAGTTAGAATCATTTGAGTCAAAATTTTTAATCAATTAATCATAATGTTTAAATCCAAGATTTCTCTGATCCACTTCTTATCAGTCCTTAATCCGATTGAATGATTGAACCGTCAATCCATTTTTGTGTCTAATACTCCTTCATGCATTGCAACAAAAAAGAAAACCAATTTCCATAATGTCTATTATTCTCATCACTTATTTTTTTTCATATGCAGCTCATATCACCATCTACTGCGACCATAAACGATGTAATAATGTTTTTTCTTTTTCTTTTAAGCAGACGTAATGATGGTGATGACTAATATTACGGATCAGGATTTCCTAAAGAATACAATTGGAGGGCTATAAAATAATTAAGTATATATTTGAATCACTAGAAGGATCTAATCTAGTGTATCTTGATGAATGGAATATCCAACGGCGCCAAGGTGCGACCGTTTTTTTGAGTTATGCGGACGACCGTGTTGTAGCACGACTCAAATAAAAAACATTTTAATTCTCAACAGTTTTTTGACTGATAGTATTTTGCTTACAAAAAAAAAAAAAAAAAAAAAAAAAATGATAGTATTTGTTGCTGGGTCTCAGCGGAGGCTGGCCGGCCTAGCCAAGTCTAAGGCAAAGGCTGTTGTGGCCAAGTCTAAGGAGGTAACTGGCATGACCGGTCAGTGCGGCCAAGTCTCATGCGTACCGTTTGATTTGACTACAATGTTCCAGGGGACAAAAAGTCTTTGTCAAGACAATACCAGAAGCCAGCAGCCACTCCCAAATGAATATGGTTCGGTTCAGACAAAAAAATTAGGGTTACCAATTTAAAGAAGAAGAAAAAGAAGAGAGGAAATTTCTATTCTGTAGGTATGAAAGATCCACCAATTTCATTAAATTTTGGTCATAATACTGTGATTTAATTTTCAAAGGTTTCATTTTTATTTTCCCCTTTCTCAAACTACACACTGGTTTCAATTGATTTCTTTGATAATATAGAAGAAATGTTTGGTTTTTATTGCAGATATGATGTTGAGATGTCTTTCAGAAGATCCAAGCATCTCTATGGTATTTTGGAAATGAGGGATTAGCTCATGAATCCAGCTCCAGATCTAGAGGTTTTATCTGAAACTATGGATATGTGGTGGCAATTGGGTACTTTTGACAGCTGAGGATGTAACAAAATGATGTGTTGATTTCAAAATTTTGATATATTGATTTAGCTATTTTTTTGTGAATATTTGGGGGTCTGGATTTGAATGAAAAATTACAGAGAGTTTAAAGGATGATATGTTTGTTTATGCTTCACATGTGTTGGATTTGAATAGTAACAACCAGAATATTGATATTGAACAAGAACAACCTGTTGTTTCGATTAATGAAAGTAGTGATGAGATTTGGAAGAACCCAGAGAAGAAGGGAGCTTGATATACAGGAATCTGCTTTTCCTCGGACGGAAGAAGGTGGACAAGCTTGGTTATCTGTTTCTGAAGTTTCACTGCTTCCGGAAATGCTGAACAAAATTGTTGCCAAGGGAGACACAATGGCGCATGAGTATGAGCTGAGGAAGAAAACAGATGGTTACGCCACTCATCGCAATATTATGAATGGGAAACTGAAGATCAACCACCAATTACAAAATTAGGTCGTTTATATTAATGGGTTGTTTAGACATGGATGTTGTTTCACAGCTCTGGGCGAGCAAAATTGTTGCTGAGAAAGGCACAACAGTGCATGAGAACGAGAGAGAATGGTTCAGGAATTGTTTCCAGGGTTGCGTAAGGAGCTACATTCCTGCAACAGATAGGGGTTGATTTTGTTGGGAAGTTGAATCAACTTGAAGCCGATAATGAAGAACTGTGCGCATCCTTCCATAGCACCACTAGTATGGAAACTATTGAGGGGTGGTTGTGCTAGTGATTCTAGTTTCAGAAGAAGAGGAGTGCCATTGGTTTCCAGCTGTATTCCATGTATGTCAGAGATGGAGAGTATTGGTCATGTACTTTGGGAGTGCCCAACTAGTAAAAGCTGGGAGAGTTATGCAACTCCGAAATAGTGCCTGTCTTTACAGGGTTGCGAAAGGGGTTCATGGGGAGCTTGTTTTGCAGACAATAAGCAGACACTACTGGTTAATCCCTGGATTGAAGACATTGATTTCACCAAAACACCATTGCCGAATTCTGGCAAGACTGAGGAGGTTTATGAGTAGCCGGGCAGAAAGGAAAGAAGGAACTATCACTATTGATCTTATGAAATGGGATTTAAAATGCATAAACATCAAATTTGCAGCTGAAACCACATTATGCAACTTTATGGCACAGAACTTCACTTCAAAAGTTCCCTACTTGGGCCAGGTGAAAACTCCAGTAAACCCGATCGAACAAGCTGTGTGAGAACAGAAGGAATCAGGGTCAAAACTATGAAGGATGTTGATGATAAGATCTCAATCTGGGAGCTCGCGGGTCAGCATGAATACTATGCACTCCATGATCCCATGTTTCCAAGACATGGAAGTGCATCATTCTTCCCGATTTTATGCAGTTTCCATACGAAGCCACAAAATAAAGAACTTCAAAGTTCAGTGGAGATAGAAGAACATCTAATGCATTGGCTTAGGTTTATAGTCTCAAACTCAGGAAGAGAAGGTCCACAATCGCTACCAAATGCCACGATAGCACTGACACACTTCGACGAAATCATGCAGCCATCAGAGAGTCTGCAGGTTGAGATCCGTTTCGTTCAGAGACTTGCTGCTGATAGAGAGTTTCCAAGGATCTGTTGAGTTCTATCCAACTGTTTTTTACAGTTGATGCAAGATCATTCAGCTCAGTAGGCTACCTCATCTTCTTCGAAAGACCAGCAAGACAAGATACTCCAGAGAGTGGCTCGAGTCTATGAGCTTTGCCACAGTCTAATACGAATTCTTTCTAGTTGGAGTCCGAGAGCAATGAGGTGTAAGGAGTTTTATGAGCTGTGCCAAGTCAAGGCGTCAGCGTTAAGAATCCTGTTGAGGCATGATAACGTCTAGAAGGTAGAGATAAGGCGGAGTGCCATGGCGCATTGTCTTCATTAAGAATCCGGTAGAGGCATGATAACGTGGAGAAGGTAGAGATACGGCGGTGTGCCATGTCACATCGTCTTCATTAAGGAGTTTTGTGAGCTGTGCCAAGTGAAGGGTGACTGCGTTAAGATCTCAATCTGGGATCTTGCGGGTCAGCATGAATACTATGTGTGCTCTCCATGATCTCATGTTTCCAAGACATGGAAGTGCATCATTCCTCCCGATTGTATGCAGTTTCGATGCGGAGCTACAAAATAAAGAAGTTCAAAGTTCAGTGGATATAGAAGAACATGTAATGTATTGTTGTGAGCTGGAAGGAGTTTTGTGAGCTGTGCCAAGTGAAGGCGTCTGCATTAAGAATCCGAGGAATGATATCATCGAGAAGGTAGAGATAAGGCGGCGTGCTTCATCATATAGGAGAAGTGATGTTCTTCGAGGATTCAGGAATCTTAGAGTGGTTCTGTTGGGAAGTGCTTATTAGTAAATTTTCGATTGCCATGCATCTTTTGGAAAAGAATGTGGATACATGCGAAAGAAAGAACTGGATAAAACTCTTGAGAGGAATTTTACAAAGTCATACTCCAGGAATGAGGTTTTGGAGAATTTGAAGTCTGGTGATGGGATGATTATGCTGCTTTCCTCCAAAAGATAGGGGTTGATTTTGGTGGGAAGTTGCCAATAATGGAAGGGATGAAATAAGGAGAAGAATTGTTGGCAGATGCAGCCTTGAAGCCTAAGATTGGTCAGCTTAGGCATGTCTGGAGGAACTGTTGGGGAGTGGTTGTGCTAGTGATTCTAGGCTTAGAAGAAGAGGGCTGCCTTTGGTTTTCAGTTTTCAGCGTTAAGATCTCAGCTGGGATGTTGCGGGTCAGCATGAATACTATGTGCAGCCACAAAATAAAGAACTTGAAAGTTCAGTGGAGATAGAAGAACGTGTAATGTATTGTGAGCTGTGCCAAGTGAAGGCGTCTGAGCTAAGAATCTGGTCAGAGGCATGATATCGTCGAGAAGGTAGAGATAAGGCGGCGTGCTTCATCATATAGGAGAAGTGATATTCTTCGAGGATTCGGGAATCTTAGAGTGGTTCTGTTGGGAAGTGCTTATTAGTCAATTTTCGTGCCATGCATCTTTTGGAAAAGAATGTGGATAGATGTGAAAGCAAGAACTGGAGAAAATTGTTAAGAGGAAGTTCACAAAGTCATATTCCAGGAATGAATTTGAAGTCTGGTGATGGGATGATTATTGCTGCTTTCCTGCAAAAGATAAGGAGAAGGAGAAGCCGATGATGGAAGGGATGAAATAAGGAGAAGAACTGTTGGCAGATGCAGCCTTGAAGCCTAAGATTGGTCGGCATAGGCATGTCTTGAGGAAGACTAATTTTGACTGAAGGGTTGACTGCGGAGTCCGAGCCAAACATAGTTGTCCCGGCCGTCTCAAGGTCTATTTAAAACATAGTTACTCCAGAAATATTTTTGGGAAGCCAGTATGATTCACTACTAAAACATTTCTTTTCTCTCTCCTCCTCCTCTTCTTCATTCGAAGATTTCTTCTCTGAATTCTGAAGATCTATTTCTCTTTCTCCCTTTTCATCTCCTCTCTTCATTCCGCAAGAAGAAAAGATCAAGAAAAAGAAGGAAAGAATTCATTCAAGGAACCAGAAGCAGGTATTCCTTTGTTTTTTAGGGTTTTGATTTCCAATTTTGATTTCCTGATCATTATTATTTAGGGTTAATTATCTGATTATTTCTTTGTCTTCTTCTCATCTATTCATATCGGATCTTGATTTTGATTTTCACTATATTATGTTGTTGTTTGATATTCTGGATTTTGATTCTAATTTCATCTTGTTAGAGTTGTATCTAGACTAGGTCTTGTTTTTTTTTTTTTTTTAGGGTTTATGTGATGCAATCATAGATTGTTTGTTTCCTTTGTTTATTATTCTCATCTAATCTAATCTGATACTGATTATTACTAAATGATGTTGTTGCATACTTATTGCTCTTTGTGATTCATCTTGTTAGACTTGTAGCATTTTGTGTAAAAATGTTACATGATGATGTTATTTGTAATTAACCTTCTATGAGGTTCTTGTTGCTTAATTCTACACTGCAGGCAAGCATAAGTTAATGAAATACTTACTCGTCCATTGATTCTTTCGTCACAGTCAGGAAGCCTTATATAGGTTCCTGTCCATGTTGATCTTTTAGAATAGATAAAACTGATCTCCATATAATATACAATTCTCATCTAATCTTATTTGATTTTGTAGGAATTCATACTTATTGCTTTCTGATTCATCTTGTTAGACTTGTAATTAACCTTCTATGAGGTTCTTGTTCCTTAATTCTACACTGCAAGCAATCTAAGTTACTTATTCATCCATTGATTCTTTTCGTCACAGTCAGGAAGCCTTATATAGGTTCCTGTCCATGTTGATCTTTTAGACAGTTAAAATACATATTGGGTTTGCCACATTTTTGTGCGTTTCCGTCGTTATCTTTTTGATTTAATAGCTTTCCTGTCTTGTGCAGTATGGGTCGACTAAAACATCACATCACCATTGTCGTCATTGGGCATGTCGACTCTGGCAAATCTACCACCGCCGGCCACCTGATCTACAGCCTTGGAGGTGTCCAGCAACACGTCATGGAGAGGATTGAGGAGGAAGCTGCCCAGATGAACAAGATGTCATTCAAGTATGCATGGATACTCGACAAGCTTAGAGCTGAAAGAGAACGCGTGTCACCATTGACCTCTCATATCACAAATTTGAGACTACCAACTATGTCTTCACAGTGATTGACGCTCCTGGACACCGTGACTTTATCAAGAACATGATTACGGGAACCTCCCAGGCCGACTGCGCACTGATCGTCGTCGATGCCACACCAGGAGCCTTTGAGCAGGGAATCTCCAGGGATGGTCAGACCCGGGAGCACATTCTTCTAGCTTTCACCCTCGGTGTCAAGCAGATCATCTGCTGCTGTAACAAGGTACGAATAAAGTAGCTTTTAATGTTTCCGTGCTCCGTACTCCGGCTATTTTCCAAAGAGCTCTGTATTCGTGTCTTGGTCAATATCAGTATCTATGCATTTTTCTTGGTCATACCAGCTGATGGTTATTTTCCGTTCGCATTAATATAGATGGACGCCACCATCCCCAGCTACTCAAAGCACAGGTACGGAGAAATCGTGAGGATTCTTTCTACTCTCTTGGAAAAAATTGGATGCAAGCCAGGCAGCTTTCGTTTTTGTGCCCATCTCTGGCTTTGACGGAGATAACATGATTGAGAGGTCCACCAACCTTGGCTGGTATACAGGGCCAACTCTCCTAGAGGCTATTGACAGGATCACTCCACCAGTGAGGCCAGTAAACAAGCCTCTACGCCTTCCGCTTCTGGATGTGTATAAGATTGGAGATTTGGGAGTGGTACCAGTTGGACGTGTTCAGACGGGTTCCTTAAAGCTTGGTACATCTGTCACTTTCGCCCCTACTGCGGTCACGCAAGAGTTGAAAGCCAGGATCAAGTCTCTCCAGATGCACCATGAAAATCTGAAGGAAGCTATTCCAGGGGATGTCGTTGGTTTTCATGTCAGTGGGATTCCGATGTTCAAGATAAATCGTGGTTCCGTAGTGTCAAACCCCAAGGATGACCCTGCAAGGGAAGCAGCATGCTTTACCTCCAAGGTCATTATTATAAACCACCCCGGTGAGATCCGCATTGGGTATACACCACTCCTGCACTGCCATACCGCGAATGTTCCAGTGAGAATCACTTCAATTCTTAACAAATATGACAAGAAAACTGGGAAAGTACTCGACAATGATCCTAAATTCCTGAAGGCTGATGATGCAGCAGAGGTTGTTATGGTTCCAACAAAGCCGGTGGTTCTGGAAACCTTCTCTGAGTACCCTTCTCTTGGACGTTTTGCAATAAGGGACATGAGACAAGTAATCGGGGTTGGCATTGTTGTGAGTGTGGACAAAATATTTCCCACCGAGAAGCAAGAACTAAAGATGCGACTAAGTAAACTGGAAATGAAGATAAAGAAGCTTCAGGGAACCATGAAAACTTTAAGATCAGACATTCAGGGGTTCGAAGATATCCTCATTCAGTTGAAAATACAGTGGGTTGAACCACATATCCATGCTATGGAGAATGACAAAGGTACAAAGGGAACTCCGAAAGACAAGGGTTTGCATTCTCGAATGCTTGGAGACCTCTCCATGCACAGGCGGAACTCCAAGCTACACTCATCTCGGTCTTGTGAGATGAAAGAGACAAAGGAAATCACAAACGAGGACGATGTCCGTGCATCATTGGAGGTTTGATTTTTCCTTGTATTTTTTTCGTTTTACTATTATTTCATCTATTTTCTAACTCATCACATATACTGTCTCTTAATCTAGAGTGCAATCAAGTCTTTGGAGGGCGACGGAAACAAACTCAAGGAGCTGTTAGTGAAGAAAGATAACATACTAAGCAAACTGGTAAATTTTTTTCTCATATGATGGAGTCTTAACTCCATAGATTTCCATCTGTAGATTGAAATGTTACAAAAATGTTCTAACTGGATACTCTGAACACAATAGCATTTCATTGCTTAGTCTAATCTGCATAAACCTAAGGAACTAGGTGGACTTGGATTTAGAGACCTTGAAACATCTATAATGCCCTTATTATATGTAAGCTTCCCGGAGACTTTGTAAATACCGAGGATGAGGAACTATGGGAACAATTTTTAATGGCCAGGCACTTAAGGATTGTAGTTCTCTTGATCAGGATAAGATTAGTGACACTAGCTCCTGGGTTTGGAAGGGCAGGCAATTTTTAGTGAGGCTTTGTAAGTACCGAGGATGAGGAACTATGGGGACAATTTTTAAAGGGCAGGCACTTGAGGATTGTAGTTTTCTTAATCAGGATAAGATTAGTGACACTAGCTCCTGGGTTTGGAAGGGTATTCATAAATGTAGGGAGATAATTGAAAGTAACAGTAGATTGTTACCTTTGCACATTTTACCTGGTTTATGCTGGTCAACATATCTAAGTTACCACGCAGTCGCAGATAATGTTTACGTAGATAAATTGTGGTAATAGAAGGTGAAATTTGGTTTTGAATCGTGAAGGCATGATTTCAGTTTTAGTAGTACTTCTGTCAGATGATTAATGATGTGAACTTTCAATGTTCTGGATAATGACAAAATCTTTTTATTAGTGTGGTGATGATGTATGATCACGTGTCTAATTTGCTACTTTTCAAGGCTCTGTTGTTGGTCCCTCACTGTTAGAACATATCAGTGTCATCTTCTTAGAACTTAACTTTTTGTAAGTTGTATGTTACTTTCGAAGTGCCTTTCTATGATTTCGGACTAACTCTTAGACATTTTGCAGGCAGCTGTGAGGAGCAGGATGCAGTCCCCTTAAAGTGATTGATGCAGAGAACAGGCAGCGGCTCCGACACTTTTGGAGGCTGAGCTATCATGTCTATTCCCTTGATAACTCGTGTGATAACATATAGGTTACCCCCTTGGACTGTATCTTCTTCATAGCTTAACACTTAACATCTCACTCCATTACCTGCAACTACTGTGGATTGTTTGAATCTATGTGTATATTCCTTTTAGGAAACGTTATAAAATTTGTCACTCGGAAAGTAATTGTTCTGAAGGAGTAACTGTTTAAGTAGTGGTACAATTAATGTTGAACTGGTACTATATAGTATAAGAATCGAGATAGACAGATAGGAAATGCTTGAGCAGCAATGGATCCCTTTACAGTATGTGATTTATCAGTGGTACATGTATTGTTCTAAACAAAATGCATATCTTTACGTTCTATTAATTTTAAAAAAGAAAACATTGTTTCCTACAACACATACATTGTTCGTAACGACCGCGTTGCAGATATAGAGCGAGGGCTGGAACATACTGCACCCTCTTCTCCTAGACATCTAGATTGTGTCTTATTCGTTCGTTTTGCTTAGTGATTAAGCGGAAAATGGTTATTGTAATTCCTGTAATTTCGTTAGCCAAATGAGTGCCAGGACTCTTTGTTCTTTTCAGTTGAGTAATGAGGTAATTCACAAAGGATAATTGAAAATGCACAAGATTTAGATTTCTTAGCAAAATTTGCACTATCCTGTTGATAGGATCCCATAAACTCGGAAAAATCAGGATAACATAAATTTGAAAGAAAATGAAATTAGCACTTTCGGCATTAGACACTGTCACATGTCGATTTTGACTAGGCCTATACACAGGTAGTATAAGAAGTAATCTAGCAAAAGGTTGGAAGTCTAAGCAAATCCCCAGGAATTTGAAGATTCTACAACAGACTAATTCAATGTTTACCAAGGTCACAGTCACAGATCGGAGATTGATTTGACGAATAAATGCTGAATTAAAAATACATATTGTTCTTTATTCTTACTACTGACAACGATGTTGTTCCCTCCAGGGCACAGCTCCACGGTTTTCCTGGATCCCCAACAAACTTCAAACCATCTCCAGAATCTTTTTGCAACTCCTGTACATGACATGATTGGATGTGTGCATCGTAATTTAAGAGACTGCAGTTAATCTCTATACATTTCGGTGTTATCGTATGGTATTAAACCCATTAAACGGTTAACTGCAGTTAAGTGAATCATCTGTCCGCGCGGATATCATTTTCTCTGTGATATTATTGTCCATGTTCAAAGCAATGATAGGAAAGTTTCTGAAAGTTAGCAAAGATCATCAAAAATCCGTATGCTTATTTAGAGCATCTCCAACGGTGGGTGTTAAAAATCCTACGTGGAATTTTTTTTAAGATCCTTATTTAAAAGAATTTGTACATATAATAAATATAGAACCCCATGACTAGTAAACCATCTCTAGTAGTACATAGGTTTGACCCTTAGAAAACCTTGTGTGATGAAATCTTAACCGTTTAATTGTTTTTTAATTAATTACTAAAAATAAAAAATATGACATGGAGGTCATTCAGGAGGTCAAGATAAGACTTTCTTCAAAACCTTCAAAATTAGTATTTCATCCCTCCTGTATTATAGGACCTACTGTTGGAGATGGATTTAGTTAAATTGAAGGTCTAAAATCCTATGTGTCACTAAAAAAATAAATCTTCCACCTCTTGGAGATGCTCTCAGCGGTATGGGCGCACCAACTTATGAGACCACATGGGGATGCTACCACGTAATTTGTGAAGATGTCTTCCTCTCGTCTCTTCGCTTTGTAACTGTTTTCTCCAATTCCTGATTTCAAATCGTCCCTAAATATTTTCTTTGTGATCCAAATCTGTTGGATTTGATCTGAATTTTTCAGATCTTCTTCTCAGATTTGGTGCAAGTAGTATATGTATATATTATTAGTATTAAATAAAACATCGTTGATTCAAGCGATATTTAGCCTGGCGAGATTGGGGTATACCCAATTTTAAATGGACATGTGCCCTTACTAAGGGGAGGCCAAAACGTGGTAAAGTTACTTTAATACCCCTACACTAATTAACCTAAAACTAAACCCTAAACTTAAAAACTAAAAACTGATTAATCTTCCTCTAATCTTTCTTCTCTAAACCCTCCCATCTTCTCTTTCATTCTTCTTCTCTAAACCCTCTCCTCTTCTATTTCATTCCAAAAACCTAAAATCAACCAAAATTTGCAATTTTGATTTTCTACAGAAAATGGTTGATTCTAAACGATCCAAAGAAACAAGAGAGATTCAACTGGTAACATGAAAAGATCCAAATCGGAGGAAAAGGTAAGGGAAAGGTTGGAACTAGCAAACCCAAAATCCAATCCTTGAAGGTCTTTGAAAAGAAACCTCTAAAGGCGAAAAGAAGATTGTAAGTGATTTATAAACTCAAACCCATTATTGTTTTGTTGAATATGATTGTTAGATTAGGTTAGAAATCGAAAATTTTGATTTTCGATTTGTGGCCGGCAAGGTCGATAGTTGAACAACACGCCGACCATTTGTATTTTCAAAGCGCCGGCATGTTATCATGATGAATAACATGCCGACTTTTCATCAGATCCATGGCGACTGTTGGACAATAACCAGGGCCGGCAGGGTATAATAACCAACCATGTCGGGTTATATTTGGTCGGCGTGGTTTTTGACTTGTACCATGCCGACGTTAGGCATCAAAAACCTTAATTTCCCAAGTTATTAGTCGGCGTCTTTCATCAATAGAACCATTCCGGCGGGGTATTCGTCGGTATGGTAGTTGGTTAACACCTTCCCGACTCTACTGTAGTCGGCAGTGTTTAGTTTATCGCCTTGCTTGGCCAGTAATAAGATCAACAAAGTGTTGTGTTGTTTGTTTTCATATATCTTATTTGTGCATTGTTTAGGTTCCCGGTGGAAACAAAAGAAGAACTACCTTGTCTTGTTAACAATGCGAAAGAGCTATTTGAATATTTGAACACAATTTATCCCAATTTAGAAGAACCTAAAGATGAAACTGAAGAGAATTGTCCGTTTAGAAAGTTATGTTTGATGGGTAAGGAAAATCCAGAAGAATTTCTAAGGTTTATGAACAGTCCTAGCAATCCCCTCAATTATGAAGAATGCACATCATCAGAGGAGGAAGAAGAGGAGGTTGATCCAAGAACTTTTTTCGGGGCATGTGACTTTTCTGGAGTGAACCCCTATTACAATGAGGATGGTGACTACATAGGTCCAGTGAAGGGGAAGGGAAAACCAAAAGCTGGTACCGGTGAAAAAGCTAGTGATGGGGAGGAAGATAACAACAATGAGAATGATCCATGAAATTCTTAAACTTTATTATGTTTCACTTGGTTTAGAAACTTAGATTGTGGTTTGAACTCTTTCATTATGTTTTGAACTCTTAGAAACTTAGATTGTGGTTTGAACTCTTAGATTGTGGTTTGAGACTTGTTAAACTTATTTTAATTTTCAGTTTTAGTTGCTTTAGAAGTTATTATTTTGTTTATGCAGTTTTAGACAAAGTACTTGAGGCCGGCATGGTATGAAATCTATACCTTGCCGACCTAAATGTTAGTTGCACCTTTTAGGTACAAAGTACAACCCATTGAATGCTCAACGGCTAGAAATTTCAAAATCAAGATATTAGGTATGTTGTTATTATAAAAGCATTCCCAACTTCATCTTCAACCTTGCATAAAGAATGGAAGTTTCACCACCAAATATTTGTAGTCTTTGTACACTTAGTGGTCATTTTGCAAACGATTGTCCCTTTGAAGGAAGCAAATGCACTATTGAAGATTGTAAGGGATTCTTATTTCTCATGAAAGCTGCAATAGGAGGTGTATATCGGCCGTATGCTTCGAAATGCACTTGTTGTGGGTTTTTCTATTGGATAGATGAACGCGTAGCTCCGTATGAAGATGAAGTTGCTAAAATCAACCTTCTACCATGCACAGATCCATGTTGCGACGGTAAGATGAAGCTAATTACCTCTCCTAAGAAATTGTGTACCGGTAAAAGATACTATGTATGTCCCAAATGTGTTAGGGTTAAGTTTTTAACGTTTGTATGCTTTAATTAAGGTTTGTATCCGATATATAGTCGGCATTGTCCTAAATTATAAGCTTGCCTTGGCGCCTTCATAGTCGGCATGGTCCTATATTAAAAGCTTTCCGACGGTTGTTACAGTCGGCATGGATATTATAATACACCTTACCGGCTTTATAGAAAATAGCATTCATGAACAATTTTTGAGGGAGTTCTTTTCCCGCATGGTTCTCCTCAATACCAATGCCGGCAATGATAAAAGCCGACATCCTAGCAAAACCGGGAACTGCTTGGCTTAATAGAAAAAAAACATCCAGGAACAATCTTTTTAAGGGAGTTATTAGCCGGCATGGTAAATTTCATAAACATTGCCGGCATTTAAAGCGCCGGCAACTTGCCAGAAGCCTGACCTTGCCGCCATATCGTGCAGCTTTTTCTGTCTTGTCATGCATTGCGGCCGTATTCGATCTGACGAAATAATCTGAGTGCCGACCACAGGAGAGCCGGCGGGGGTTTGTTAATAATAATGATGCCGAACAAATGAGAATACACCCAAAAAAACACATCCATTTCATTCATTTGTAGCACTCCAAAGTACATTACACAAAACACACATGCGATTACAAAAGTACTCCAAAATGTACGAATGTTTTGTCTAGTACTCCATTGTACACTACACAAAAAGTCTGTTTTATTCCCTAATCATAATCACTCCTCACTCAAATCTATTGGAGGGAGTTCATTCAAACCTATTGAACCTCCTTTAGTCAAATCTATGGGACATTCCTAGACTCATCTATAACATTCCAAAGGGCCATGTTGTCCTCATAAATTTTCATCCATTCTTTGCTCTTGTTGTTTGTGAACTTCTCCCACAAACTAAACCTACATAGAGGAGGTAATGGACATTCCTTATTGAGTTGTAGACCAATAAAATGATTTTTATCCACCAAAGCCATGACAATTCTTCAATGCTTGAGTTGGTCCACGCAAACCGCATGTTTCGGTGCAAATGCTATAGATAGTCCCTCACTAAAAAAAAATGTACCACGCAATTCCAAGTATCCGCCAATAGATGGCCACACTCCGGCATTCTCAACCAATGCTCCCATTTGATCGGTGCGTTTCCCTCCGGGTCTTTAACACTAGTTAGCAAACCTTTGAAAGTTGCTTCTTTCTCCTCCATGGAACCTTCTAGAATCACTGAGATATGGAACTCCTTGTCGTTTTCTAGTCGAGCGGCCATCTTCTTTCTAATGTATTGGCATTGGGTGAGATTCTCTTCAACCGCTCCACTTAGGTGTCCCAATTGTTGCGAGATAACGTGAAACCCACAATTTCCATCTTTCGGAACATCGTCGGTACCAATCACGAAATCTTGAATAATTGGAGGGAGTTGATTGCGATACTTTTGCAACACCGGTTGTACTACCTTCTTTGAACGACCTTTTTCTTGCAAAGATCTCCTTGGCTTGCTTGGCTCTCAAGAGGTAGAGTTCCATTTGTATTCAAGTTAGAGACGGTTGGTGTAGTTAAATCCTTCTTTGGCCGACCCCTTTCCTTTCCAACAAATTCCACGCTTGCTTGACTCTCAAGAGGTAGAGTGCCATTTGTATTCAAGTTAGAGACCGTTGGCGTAGTTGAATCCTTCCTTGGACGACCTCTTTTCTTTTTAGCGGGCTCCTCCTTGTATTGCACCTCGGTATAAACATGTACGGATGGATCGCACTTTGTACTCAAATGCTCTTTAATGTTTTCCCTTTTGGATTGATCACTATTTCTACTTAAAAACTCTTTGATTTGTTCTCTTTCTTCCGCCCTCGTCTTTTTGGTAGTTGGTCTACCATTAGGATCTTGTTTCTCCGGTTCTTCAAGTTCTTCCATAAAAGGGTAAACTATCGGCATCAACTTGTGCTTCATAGTTTGTTTGTCCAACCTATTCAACTTGGGGTACTTTTCGAGGATTATTCTCCCAAGTTCCATGTCGCCAAACTCTTCATCGGGATCTTCTCTTGGAGCCGGTTTGAAAGATAATTGCTTCTAATATGGATTGATATCATCAATAGGAATGGGAATTTTATACCTACCAAGCATATGACGACATGGAAGTCCGATAGCCTTCATTATCCTACACTTACAAGGAGTGTTTGGGTCATCATACTTTTTATACTTTTAACAATGCAAGATGTTTCATCATGAAACGTATTGCCCAATGCGAGACGTTGCAATGTATACCAACAAGTATCCAATTATCCTCCTTAAACTCCCTCAACTTCCGGAAGCTACTTTCTTGGAATTGCTTTTTTATCTTGTTGATATCATTATTAGTGTACTCATGGATAGCATGTTGCACCGTCAAAATCCCATTTTGACTCGTGAAAAGTAGACCTTTTAGTTTCCCATGAGCTTGCTCTACCATACTTGTGGATTCAAGTTTGAAATGTTTATAGTCGTAAGTATAAGCATACACAAACCTCTCTTTGTGTGGCCTCAACCATTGTTTCTTGCAATATTCCACTACTTTGGGGTAATTAGTCCCCCAATCATCCTCGAAATCCTTCAAGTTTAACTCATATCTTCCCACACTCATCGACCAAACCACCTTATCCCACGCTTTCATGAATAAACCAAACTTAATCTCACCTTCTTTCCATTCTTCGTCTTCTTTCTATTTCTCCTTCTCTCGCTCCTCTTTAGTTAGTTTGCTAAGACGTTCGTCTTCCTCTTTTTCACGTTTAGTTCCTTTCTTTGCTTTCGGTTTTTTGATATGACTTCTACAATTCTTTCTAAGATTACATTGTATATGCCAAGTGCAAAGGAAATTTTGTGCATTGGGAAAGACTATCCTCACGGCGTTCATTATTGCTTGCTCATTGTCGGTGACTATAACCCCCGGAGTTTCGTCTTCGTGGTAGAGAAGCTTCAAATTTTCCAATGCCCAAATATAACTATCATCCTTCTCACGATCCATAAAACACCAAGCCACCGTGAACGATTGCTTATCCGAGGTTTGTCCTACAATGTTCAACAAAGGCATGTTGTACCTATTCATCTTATAAGTACAATCCATGAACAAAACTTGGTAAAAGCAACGCGCCAATTGAATCATATCGGGATGCGCAAGAAAAATACGATCCACCTTCCCCTCCGATGACTCATGGTGTCTCACCGTGTAGTTGTATTTGTGTATTAACCATTGTGATTCTTCCATCACCTTTCTTCCATCCCATTCAATTCTTTTAATAGTTGCCTTGGCCGCATAAATTGTAGACAATGAAGAAAGGTTACGCGGGTCATCCCTCTTGAACTTACTTAGGAGCTTACTTGGTTTAATTCCCAACTTGTTCTTACTTGTTCGAACTCGTGCGGTTTCAACTTGGCAACTTGACAATGCCCAACAAGAGTTTCCGGATCTTTATGGTTATGCCAACCAACATCAACTCTACTCATTCTCCACACGTTGTCGGTATCTTTGTTCCTCCCAAAAATAATCTTGAATGGGCATCCACACTTCTTTGACTTCGTCTTGTACACCCTAGTCGTCTTCTTATCATACACATAACCCTTTCTCTTGTGACTTTCCTCCGTGATCCATAACACTCGCATACCATTTCAAACCGCGTATCTCTTTGTTGGGTGTTTTTCACTAGAACGCACATCTTCTCTTTGGCTTTCTCAACAATCTAATTGACCGCGTCGTCTTTTTCCTTCCATTCCAAATCATTAGCATAATTTGAGGTAGTATCGGGACCCCAATTTTTCTCGAGCTTGAGGCTGATCCTCCATAGGTACCAATGCCACAATCTACAAAACATCAAAAGTTTAGTTGATATGTATTACCAAGGTCGGCAGGGTCGACATATAAAACACTTCCGGCTAGAAAAAGCCGGCACGTAAGAGAATCTAAACATTGCCGACATGGTAAAAGCCGGCAATTTATGTAAACATGACAATGCCGGCGTAAGCATTTTCAAGTAAAGACTCCTGTGTTTCAAAAAAATGGACGTCGGCAAGGTTAAAATTTTCTACACGACCGTGGCGTGGTACTTTGCTCATGAAAAGTCGGCACGTTGTGCAAAGTAGAACCACGCAGAAACTTTTATGGCCGGCATGATCGACAAGCGTCGACCTTGCCGACCACTGTCTGCGAATCGAAGAAAAAATAGCAAAATCGATCATTTGCATGGAAAAATCACAATCTTCACCACGTAGGTTGTCTACCTGATTACTTTGACTCCATTATCTTCTTCTTGCTCATTGGATTCTTCGTTTGGCTCAATACATTCATCACTTCCATACCCATCATGAGTTTGAGGAAAATAAAAGTGAGGGTCATGCATGTAATCCATTTGATCATGGTCTCAGTAGATCATCATACAAGTACTCATGTGTAGGAGGAAAGTTAGAAGACTCCCCCACTTCAAAATCAGGATTAGAATCATTCATCTCACTCATATCACAAATTTCACAAAAACCCTAACTTTTCCCCCCCAAAATCTCCTCTACTCCTTCATACTAATTCTCTCTCTAAATGATTTCTAAAACTCAACTTATAACTAAATCAACTAATTAATCTAACTAATCTAATCATTTTAGTTAAATTAAAGTTAATCATTGTGGGGGCATTTTAGCCATTTACAAAAATATGGGTTAAGGGGTAGCTTCACTTTACTTCAAAATGACCCTATTTTGTTTTATTGGGTATACCCCAATTAGTTTGGGTATACCCCAATCTCGCTAGGATATTTAGGGTTTTCTATTAACCAGTTTATTTTCTACAGGCTTTCTTCTCTAATGGCTTATATATGCTTGTTAGATGTTTGTAAAGCAGTTTCTCATAACCTTGAAGGTGTTTCAATCGATTGGTACAATCGTTTCATATATATCAACATGGGCGATTCATCCTGGCAGAAAGTGATTCTCCATTTTTGTGAAGATCAATGACTACCGGAAGCAATCGTAATGATGTTGTGTGCGCATTACTCCCTTTTGGGACAACGCTATCTTAATGAAGAAAATAGTGAAGAAGACAGTTTCTTCAAATCCTCCAAATGGCTGAATCTTAATTCAATGGTCATCCCTCAAAAATCATCAGATTTCTCTTTGAGATTCATGTTCTTAATATAGAACGCGAAATTGGGGGATATAAAAAGGAATTGAGGGATATTGATTACTTCTCCCAACCCATGGTGTGTGTTAAGGGGTGATTTTTGGGTATGAAAATACTAAAATACCCTTTGGTTAATTAGAAAACATTATGAAAAGACCATAATACCCTTTCTACTAAAACATTAAAATCAAAAAACCAAAACATATCCCCCATTCTTCACAATCTGTTCCGGTACTGTCTAGGATTAGGTTCTGAATTTTTTTTTTCATCGTTATTCATCCGTTCTTCGTCGATTAATCGTCAATTCAAAAATTTCTTCGTCGATTAACCTATCCGAATCATAAACAATGCCTCCACGAAAGAAACCAAATGCCCAATCGAAATCAACATCATCGATTGCTCAACAAAACAAAGAGAAAGAATTTCTAAGATTGCTCAAGAGCAAGAGGACGACGAAGCAACGTTCTTGGACAATCAACTACTCGAAATATGGCTTCGTGAGAAGGTAAGTGATTTTAAACTACTTTGTAGGTGTTTCAATCGATCTATAGCAATGGGTTTAGGTTAGAATCGCAACCCTAACACAAACAATTGAGTTTCGAGAGTCTGGCATTGAGATTTGTATGAATACAATGCCGGTTTATGTGTTCGGCATTCAATCTAGGATGAATACAATACTGGTTTCCAACCCCAGTTAACTAGAAACTGAATTTTCTTTACCTAGGCATTCAATCTAGGATGAATACGGTGCTTAGGTTTTAGTACCGTAGTGTTTGATAATAACTCGTGTATCTGCCGGTAGTGGACTTAAAACATACAGGAGAGTTTATGAATTTGTCACCAGTACCGGCATAGATTTTTGGTTTCATTAAATGTCGGTTTTTGATGCAGGCATTCTTTTGTAATAATTCGAGCATGCCAAGTGGACTTAAAACATACAGAAAACCACAATAATACGGCATAGATTTTAGGTTGCATTTGTATGCCGGTAGTTGGTAACGGCATTGTCGATAGTCAATGTGTACTTCTTTGGAACATTAAACCGGCGTGGTTTAGTTTAAGGTAGTCAATGCCGGTACTAAACCTGAAGGTGAGTTGTCTTATATTCATTGCTTTCCGTGTGCTTGCGATATAGGTCAAAAGCAAAGGAAGCCAACAAAAGAAAAAATAAAGATGCTGTCACTAAGAGAAGAAGGAAGGACGGTCTTGATACTCCTCAGTCTCTGCCTCCTCGAGGGAAAGATGAAGGCCATAAGATACGTTTGGGGGCTGGTACAAGAGGGATAATTTGGGATAGTGGTAGTGACCGTAGTGGATTTGCGAACCGTGAGCACGATGATCAAGATGAACAACATGAAGAGGAAAGTCAATTAGCAAGCCAAAGTGAAGTTGGTGGACCAAGTCAACAACCAACACAAGGAAATGGCAAGAAGGGCAACGTCAAAGTGAAAGTTAAAGGTTCCCACCTTCCTCATATTAATGACATGATACCTGATCTTGAACGTGGTAGAATTTGGGCGAAGCTCGGAACCAAAAACACTATTTGGATACAAGCACTCATGGGCTCGTACTATCTATCAAACCTATGTAAGCATTTTCTATCTTGTACATATGTATTGTTGTGTATTTATGTAAAACCTCTTAATTGTATTGTCTCTCCTAATCGTAGGATCATAAGAAGGCTGTGCGTGTTTGCCGAAACCAAGCCGCGGATGGTTGGGATTTGTCCGAGGAATGTGAAGAGGTCCAAACAATAGTAAAGGATTAAATTCTATATGCTTTGGTTGAAAATTATGTGAAGCCTGATTCTGTTACTTTCAATTGTTTCGGAGAAAGGTATCATGGTGAAACCGATACCATGCACTTCCCTTTTGGGGAGATGACCTTCATCCCTGAAGATGCTCAGAACATTCTAGGCTTGAATGTTATCGGCAAATCAATTGCAGAAGGAGTTGAGTCTCTGGACCTAGAATGGTCGACGTTGCACGGTCTGACTAACAAGCTGTTTGGTTGGGACTATAAAACTTCCGTGGAGAGCTTTTATGAATCCACGTCTGGTAAGACAAAGACAATCAAGTTGACGCTGCTTAAGAAGAATTTTGAAAACACAAAGAAAAGAAATTTGGAGGATGGATGGGACCCTAAACAAATTCGTTATCTTGCGTCATTGCTTACCTGTTATACATCTTGGGCACTAGGGTATTCCACGACACCAATGGCAACGGGGTTAGTGCGAACTACCTTTAGTACTTGGATCCGTTGGAAGATGTCTATGGATATTCTTGGGGCACCGTTGATAATGGCACATTTGATGATGGAGATGAGAAGGGCCTCTAAGGCTAAAACCAACCAATTTGTCGGGAATTTCACTCTACTATGAGGTAAATTTGTTCTTAAACTTATGTTATTATGTATATTGTTCATATGTACTCTTATCGTGAACTTAGAAACAAAACTTATTGCTTCACATTAGAATAGGTATGGGCTTATGAACACTTCCCAACCTTGTTCAAGGTCTACACGTCCTTGAAGATCATAGACCTTCCAGAACCCGATACGCCTATAACTAAGAGATACGAGTTCAACAATACTCCAAAGCCCGGTAACATAGGTCGACTGATCTATATGAGATTGGCTTTAGATGCAATGAGTACCAAAGATGTTGTGTTCGACCCTTACAAGGAGGCTAGAGGAAACCGCCAGGTTTTGAGGTTTGGTAACGTTGCATTTTACCATGGGCCGTTTTTCCACTCAAAAGGGTACGTTATGGCTAATCCTACGCGTGTAATGCGTCAACTTGGATATAAGCAATTATCACTTTTCCAGACGGCCACTTTTCAATGTTTTGATATCGACCTTTTTCGGTGCTATTCAACTCCAAATCGGTTGCATGTAGAGTATGTTCCAAAACCGGACCCAACAGATTGGAGGGATAGGGAACCACGTCATTTGGTAGATATTAGTCAGTGGGAAAAGTTGGAGATTGCTGAAAACGGTGATGCATTTGATGCAGAATACATGGAAGATTACCTGCAATGGTCACATCCTTATGTCGTCCGCCCGGATGACGTCCAAGTTCCTCCCCGGAAAAACCCTCCCGTTCCAACTCCCCGCACAGCACCACCTACGATGACCCAACTTAATAAGACCGTTGGATTGCTTGTAAGTATTATTAATTGCTTCGTCGTTTAATATACACATAATCTTATATGTATACTAATTATGTGTTTGGTATATTAAACTAGCGGCGTCGGCTTGGCAAGTTAAAGAAGATGTTGGGTTGCAAGTACAAGGAAGGAGAGGTGCCATCCCTTGAAGAAATGAAGGAATTCGAGGAAAAGCTTGATAGAATTGAAGAAACCGACCCTAGTACAAAAGCTTTGTTCGGGGAAACTAAGTACAAAGCGGACCAAAAGAAGCAAAAGACCCAGTGATTAACTCTTTAGTTGTGTTTTTTTTTGGATGGTGGTTGTCACGTCTTGAACAATTCCGATCTTGTTTTCGTTTGTACCTCGTGGTTAACTCTTTAGTTGTTTGGTTTGCTTTTGGTTTAGGATACCTGGATTAAGAACATTTGATAGCAGAATCCAGTTGTTTGGTTTATATTGAACATGTTTTGATTTCTAGTGATTCATTTATGTTGAACATGTTTATCCTTGAAAGATTTATTTGTGACTTTTACCGGCATAGATAAGTTCAGGTTAACATGGCCGGTTTATGTACCGGCACTGTTTAATATTTATACATCAATGCCGGTTCTAGTAACCGGCAATGAAATTATTTATAAAACCATACCGGAACAATAAGATTAAAATTCCATGTTCTTGTATAGATATTCGAAGGTACCGGCACAGTAGTATTTTCTAACATCTATGCCGGTTTTATGATATTTTCAAATTTTCATAGTTGTCAGAAAACCGGCACTGTAAAATTGAATACTTCCATGCCGGTACTCTGCTAGTTTTGAATAAAAATCCATTTCGAATGCTCTTTTATTTTATTCCTAATTAATCTATTACATTGGATTTGAAAATTTTAATTAAAACATGCTAAAAAACATGACATGGATTACATTTGGTTAAAGATAATCTATTTCCATCCCTTTTCAACAATTGCGGAAGCTTTGAGCCTTTCTCGAACCTCTTCGAAGACATCGTCCGGGAGGGGGGTGTCAACGATCAGCTTCATTGGTTTTTCTTCTCTTTCAACATATTCCTTTCCCTTCATATAACACCCATCACACCCATCGATTGGATTGCATTGGCCCTTGTGGTTTTCTCTTGACTCTGCTAGTTGAACAGATTTGTCAAACCATTGAAACTCATCGCACTTTGGGTGATTCAAACACCTTTGTAGGATCAGAATATCGCGACAGTAATATTTCGCGAGAAATATAAACGACAGTACTGCGAAGGAGTCGCAAGGAAGAAAAATCAATGACGCATCAGATGACGACAGCCAGAACATGAGAAAAGTGTTAAGACTTGGCGATATTTAGGAGTGTCGCGAAGTCTAACACTTATATACTTGCGACGCTTCGCGAAGGATTCCCAAAAATAAAGGACAGCTTAGCTGTCATCCACTATGTAATACCCTATATAAAGGGTCGAGTAAGTCTGTTGTAGAGAGAGGTCTTTTTGAATGGTTATGCAAGTTATTAGGAGAGAGAAAACTTTGGAGTGATTGTAATTTCCTTAACTCTGTTCTAATTTTCTTTGTAAACATTTCAAGAGAATAATCAATAAAATCTATAACAATTCATATACAAAATGTGTTAATTGAGTAGAATTTAGTGAGGGGTGTAGTGTAGGATTTCCTGCAACTACATATGCGCTAGAAACAGGGACTGAAGAAGATTGAAGATCGAAGAGTGCAGTTAAAATCGTTTAAATCAAGAAAATGAGAAAGGAAAATGTTAAATCAGATGAGGTAGAGGAGTTAAGAAACAAGGAATATAATGAGGATATGGAATACAATTCAATTACAAAAGCAATGGTTAATGAATTTCACGAAAATATCAGAGGAAGGATACATAAACGAGATTTTGAAGGAAAGAAGATTATAGATGAGGAGAAGACATCGTCTTTGAAGGGATGGGAAAAACAGAAAATAACGTTCACAAAGAGCGTGAAGTGCCTAGAGAAAGTTTGAATCATACATCTCCACTAGTGATTACGATAAATGCAAGCGAGAAAAGAGAAGAATCGGCAAAAATGACGGAATGGGCAATAAATAGAACCTTGGTGGATACAGGGAGTTTGGTGAGTATCATGTTTTATCATACTTACAAAAAATTAGGATATAAAGATGAAGAAATGAATTCCCCAATGTATTATATCCATGGTTTTGGAAAATCTATAACAATACCTAAAGGAGAGATAAAATTACGAATTTTACTCGGAGAAATTGAAACACAGGTAACATTAAGTGTAGTGGATATGGAATCACCGTACCACATATTGTTAGGGAGGCCTTGGGTACATGCAATTAAGGCGGTAGCGTCAATATTTCATCAGTGCATCAAATTTCCTATGCCGAGTGGAATTGGTGAAATCAGAGGAGATAGTGATAAAGGAAGAATATACTATCAAATCGAAGTAAAGCATTATGAAGGGCAAGTGAAGAAGCAAAAAGATCGCAGGAAAATGGTAAAAGCAGCTAAGAAAGAAGAAGAATTTAGAATTTACACGATAAGAGCAAAAGAGGGAAAAGGAATACCTAGAGAAATCATGGGAAAAGAGAGTGAGTTCGCGAAGGAAATGAAAGGACCAACTCCTATGGGAGAACCGAAGTCTAGTTATATCGCAGCAGAACAAAAAAAGAAGTGAATGTTGGAACCGAGGAGGAGCCCAAAATCTTAAAAATTGGGACTAAAATGGAAGCATATGAAGAAAGAAGAACTGTTGATTTGCTGCGAGATTACAAAGATGTTTTCGCGTGGGATATGGATGAAATGCCTGGTATAGATCCATCAGTGGCTTGCCATAAATTGGAAATTGACAAGAATGTAAGACCATTTAAGCAAAGAATTAGAAAGATCGCGACAAGATATCATCCTCAAATAGAAGAAGAACTGAGAAAATGTTGGACGCAGAATCATTAGACAAGCGAAATATCCCGAATGGATAGCAAATATGGTTATAGTCCCAAAGAAGAAAAAAAAGGAATAAGAATTTGTATAGACTTTCTGATCTAAACAAAGCTTGTCCTAAAGATAGTTTTCCATTACCGGATATTCCACAATTGGTTGAAGCGAAAAAGAAATGAAAGGATATCATCTCTTGATGGATATAAGGGTTACAATCAAATTCCTCTCGTAGAAGAAGATCAAGAACATACTTGCTTTCTTTGCTCCAAGAGGGTTGTATTGTTATACAAAAATGCCGTTTGGTTTGCGAAATGCTGGGTGCGACATACCAAAGAATGGTGGAAAAGGTGTTCGCGAGATGGATACACAAAACATTAGAGGTATACGTAGATGATATGTTAATAAAAAGTAAAAAGCGAAAGAACACGTACGGGATTTGAAAGAAATTTTTGAACAAATGAGGCAATTTAATATCAAAGTAAACCCGGAAAAATGTACCTTTGGAGTCGCATCTGAAAATTTTTAGGGTACATTGTATCCAAAGAAGGAATTCAAGTCGACCCGGAAAAGTACAAGCGATTCGCGATATGCCAACGCCTACGGCGAAAAGATGTTCAGAAATTAAATGGGTTGTTAGCTTCGCTAGGGAGATTCATCTCGCGATCATCTGATAAATGCAAGCATTTTTTCAATATCCTTAGAAAGGGATCGAAGTTTAAATGGACATATGAGTGCGAGAAAGCTTTGCAAGGAATAAAGGAACATTTAATGGATATATCAATTTTGCAAAAAGCAGAAGAAGGAGAAGAATTGTTGATCTACCTTGCGACAACCTCGCATGCATTAAGTGCGGTGTTACTGCGAGTGGACGCAGGAGTAGAAAAACCAATTTATTACATCAGCAAAACTTTCAATGCTGCAGAAAGGAATTACTCAAAAATCGAAAAATTAATCTTGGCATTAGTTTATGCAACATTTAAACTTCGTATATATTTTCAAGCACATGTTGTCAAGGTGGTGACGAAAGTACCAATAGAATCATTGATGAAGAATTCAAAGAGGTCGGGAAGAGTTGAGAGATGGAATGCTCAAATAAGTCATTGCAAACTCAAATATGAAATACTATCTTCGCCAAAATCACAGGTTGTCGCGACTTCTTAGCAAATTTCCTTTGGAAGAGGATGAATCGAGTGGAAGAAATGATGGATGTGGAAGAAGAACATGGAGATCCAAGAGATTTGTTGACGAAAGAATAGATGGGAAATATTAGTAGATGGGTCATCAAATGGAGAAGGAAATGGAATAAGAATTGTTGTGATATCGCGGAGGCAATAAAATAGCTCTTTCTTTCAGACCGAGTTTGCATCAACAAATAATGAAACAGAATATGAAGCTATAATACATGCTCTGCGATTTGCAATACAAATGAAGGTTGGAGAATGTGAGGATTACCAAGTGATTCACAATTGGCAATTCGCCGGATAAAAGAAGAATATGCCATAAACGAATTGTCTTTGCAAAAATATAAGAAACTTGTTGACGAGTTGTCGATGCAGATACCAAGAATAAAATGGAGACATATATCAAGGAGAAATAATAGGCTCGCAGACGCCTTTGCCTTTATATCAAGTATGATGACAGATCCGACTGCGAGAAACATTAAAATACAAACACTTTTGATGCCGTCAATTGATAAAGAAGAAGAACAAGAAACGATGTAATGATAGTAGAAGATGGAGCACAAACATTTTGTAAAGAAGATTGGAGAACAGAGCTTCATGCATATTTGATGACAGGAGAAACACCAAGAAATAGATTAGAGACACATAAATTAAAAAGCCGTGCAACAAATTATGAATTAAGAGATGGAGTGCTATACCGACGATCTTTTAACGGGCCTTCACTTAGATGCTTAACAAGAAAGGAAGGGGAAATCGTATTGAAGATGTTGCATAGTGGGGATCTTTGGTAATCATAGTGGCGGAAGATCTTTAGCACATAAAGCAAAAATGCAGGGCTATTATTGGCCATATATGCATGAGGACGCGAAACAAGTGTCAAGGCGTTGCGAGGATTGCCAAAGGCATGTGAAGAAAATACATGCACCAGGAGCTCCATTAAGTTCTTCAACAAGTGTCTGGCCATTTGGAAAATGGGGTTTAGACATTGTAGGACCATTTTTACCACGAATGGGACAGAGAAGATATTTAATCGTCGCTCTGATTATTTCACAAAATGGGTAGAGGTGAAAGCGGTACAACACATTCGCGATAAGGATGTCTTTACTTTCATATTCGAGAATATTATATGCGGATTTGGGATTCCCTTACAGTTGGTATCGACAATGGGAAACAGTTTGAAGGACAAAATATAGAAGCTGCTGCTTAATGCATTTCGGATACGATGTGGAAAATCAACTCCTCTATACCCGCGAGGCTAATGGCGAGGCGAAGCAACAAATAAAACAATCGCATACATCGAAGAAAAAGTTAGAAGGATACAATAAAGGATGGTGCGAACAAGTGCATAATACAGTATGGGCTTACAATACTACCAGAAGAGAAGCTACAGGGATGTCCCCCTTTTGTTTAACATATGGGGTTGAAGCTGTACTTCCAACAGAAGTTATGATTCCAACAACAAAGAAAGAAGCTTGGGAGAAAAATCTAAGTGCGGGTAATATTCTAATTAAGTTGGATGAACTAGAAGAAAAAAGAGAAAGAGCATTACAACATATGGAAAATTATCGGCGAAGATTGGCTAGGGAATATAACAAACGTGTCAAGATACGTGAATTTCAGCAGTGACTTGGTGCTGCGAGAAACACCTATATATCGGCGAGAAAATGGTGGCAAGTTGGCAAGAAAATGGGATGGACCTTATATCATCAAGGAAATAGTTGGTACAGGGGCATATAGATTGATGGATCCTGAAGGCAAAGACGTAGGGCAAAAATTGAATAGGCCATGGAATAGGTTATATCTTAAGAAGTATTACCCATAGAAGATGGGAGAAATGGAATGAACCTGTGATGTAATGTTTTTGCGACAGATAGGTTGCGAGATTGAAGAAAATAAAGCAAGATTGTGCGAATATTTTGCAAACAATGCATGATAACAAAAATGAATGAGTGAGTGAATGGGACGAACCTTTATGGCGTACACCCTAGTTCGCGAATAATATTTCGCAAGAGGCAAATGTAAGACCTAAAGTACGTCATATAAGGGGTATCTCTTAACATGGCTCGGGGGAAGGTTACACCGATCCTGAAGCACAGGTCATGGAAATTTGGGGCCCATGAAAGCCTATCCTGGGAGAGATACCTTGGATTTCCAACTAATTATATAAGGTTATACCACAGTTGGGCGCCCGAGGTCTCTTCCAATGAGTCGATGTATGCTCAAGGCGCCGAGGTACACGGTTGAGCCAAGAGTGCTGGGGCATTTGAAGTGTCTCGGCCATTCTTGGCAAGTCTTGGTATATCTTTGCACTCGGCCCAAGAAAACTCCACTTAGGGTGCAGTCTCGTAACCATAAACCATATAGGTATAAGGGATAAGAGGCTGCGAAAATAACTGGTTGTTGTTAAGACCGGATGGGAGGAGCTAGTCTTATATGGTCGATGTACGCCTCCTTGAAGGGGCAACCAGGGAGATGATAAGGGCGGCACCTCCATTAGGGAGCTGATAAGTGTCTTAAGACGCAAATGTTATGAGGCTCTATTTTCGAAAGAAAATTTAGGATTGTCATATTTGTGCGATGATCCTGAAGAGGCAATAATACTAATGCGAGGATAAGACGAGATCAATGGGTCTTTACATGAAAGTGTACAGACGTCCTGCGATTTCGTCGCAAAGACGATAATGTCATGGGATTTTATGTTTGCAAGAATATTTAAACCCGTTATATTGTCGCAAGAACAATATCCCGCAGAGGCAAAAATACTTGTGAAATGTTAAGACAAGGTCAATGGGTCATTACATGGAAATGTAAAGACGTCATGCGATCTTGTCGCGATGAGGGATGGCAAAATAAGACCTTTAACTAGGAAGGCAAAATAAGACCATACAATTAATAATAAGACAAGATCAATAGGTTTCTTCATTATGAAGAAATCTTGCGATCATGTCGCAGCAATACATGTCAACAAAGAAGGAAAATGAACATGCTTGCGAGATTATAATTGTGAGGCAAGATATAAAGAGAATTAACAATAATAAGCACTTCGATAATAAAAGTTAATTATCAGGGAATTTGTTCTCCAAATCAAAAGAAGTACTTCAACAAAAATTCAAAAATCATCCTATGCAAAATGTCATCCAGTTAAAGAAGTTTAAATAAAAATGCATAATTACAGAAATAATTCAATTCTCCACATCAACAGGAGATGTTACTGGTTCTTCAACAATCTTATCAGCCTCTTTTTCGCCAGTTGGGAGGTTTGCATCAGAAGTTCCTTCATTCAGATCCTTACTGAAAATTTCATCATTTGCGACTTATTCGCAGCTTTGATAGTCATAATCACTGTCAGGAGAATTGGGAACTTCATCATCACTTACTTCCAGAGGTGCAACAGAAACGGGATCAAGAGATTTAGATAGTAAAACACCATTCACAAGAGCTTCAGCTTTAAGATGAAGTTGACGAAGGAGCACCTTCTGCTGATTTTTACTCTCTATATCTTTGAAACCACGCATATAGTTGAATCTTCTTTCTGCTCTGTCGCGAGAATGCATAAGGGAAGTAGCAAGCATTTTATTCTCCTTGCGAATTTTTGAGTGGTCAGATTTCAAAGCAATAAGGGAGGAATGAAGATTTTTCTCAGACACTGTGAAACAAAGAATAAAAGCAAAAAATATTATAAAAAATAAAAGTTATGAAGCAACGATAAATGAAGAATAGATGAGGCAGCCAAATCATTATGACTACCTTCCTTTTGCGAGATAAGGTGCTGGGTTAATGCAGAACAACTATTTTCCAGTTGGTCCATGGCGATATCAAAGTTATCTCCAACTAATCCTTTCAAACGAGCTCGCAAATTTTTCTCGTCAGAAATAAGTCTGGCATTTTCTTTTGCGAGGGAAGAATTGGATTTCTCCAATTGGGAACATTGATCCTTGAGTTGGTTTGCTTTTACACTTAAAGTTATTCTACCCTGGATAAGTTTATCTTTCTCGACAGTAACTTCTTCAAGATTATTTCTCAGCAAGCGAAGAGATTGTTCTTGTTCTTTACACAATTTTTGACAAATATCATACTGCTGCGAGTAAACTGACATCTTGTTTAATAAAGTTCGCTTCTCTTGAGAAAGAATTCCATTCTCATCTGATAAAGTTTCCAACTCTAAATTAGCTTTAGTCAAAGAATACGAGAGGCGAGATAAGTCATTACTTAACAAGTCGTGTTTCTGAATTAAATCAGCATTTTCTTTAGAAAGATTATCTATTTGGTCAACAACATATGTATGAAGATTATCTAGTTGGTTATATTGCTCCACCTAAGACTCTTTATCAACTCGAACTTCTTCAACAGTAGATTCCAACTGATATATCTCCATTTTTCGTTTCTGGTTTAAAGCTTGAAGGGTGAACAAGGGCTTGAGTCTTCAACAAAAAAAAAAAAAAAAAAAAAAAAAAAAAAAAAAAAAAAAAAGTGTAGAGGCAAAATGTACCTTTTAAGTCTTCATTCTTCTTGCGAAGATTGTCGCAATCCAGTGAAATGTTGAGAAGATTGTTCTTTAAGATCTTAACTTCTAGCTCCAAAGATGTTTGCGACACTGTGTCAGAGCCAAAGTATTTATTCAAGGATTCAAAAACACAAGACTTGATAGGATCAATGGAAGTTTTCTTGACATCATTCATGGTGTCTGATAAAACTTTAAAAGCTACATCTATCCCCTCTAAATTTTCTTTGGTAAGAGGGATAGACTCAGAAGAGGAGGAAGGAAAAGCTGAATCATTCTTGATCATAAGAATGCCAGTTGAAGAAGTTTGGTAAACAGGTGAAGGAGAAAGAGAAGTATTAAGAGAAAGAGTGGAGAGGGGTACATTTTGAAGAATTTCATTCACAGAAAATTCAGGAATTGATTTATCCTGCGAGGACATCGCAGGAGAAGATGGATTATCTTGAAGAGAAGGGGTAGGTTTATCTTGCGAGGCAATCGTTGGAAAAGATGAATCGCTTTGCGAAGGTGCAACAGGAGAAGAAATGAGTTTGAATCCAGGAAAGGAAACAGAAGGTGCGACAGACTTAGAATGGCGATGCCTCTTGGGAGATCTACCATCATTTTTGTCATCCTGCGAATTACAAGTTAAATAAGAAACAGAGGCAACAATATTGTTATTAAAAGAGTAAATGTTTCTTAAATACCTTGCCACTCGCAGGCTGCCTTTTAGAAGCAAAGGATTTCAATTTTGAACCTGAAGGAATGTTAGGGTTCTTAACGGTGAATGTTGAGCTGGTTTGTCCTTGCTGAAATAAAGATGGTGAAAGAAACATCAAAAGAAGAGCAATATCCAAATAAAAGACTACAATAAGAGAAATCAATCATGGAGTAATCAAAATTGGTAAAATCAACAAACCTTGATGCCATAGAAACAGTAGCAGAAGAATTCAAAGAGGAAGACGATGAAGGAAACCGGCAGAGAAAAATTGCAGATGATAAAGAAGATGAAGTAAAAGAAGAGAATTTCCAAAAGGAATTCCTCTTTAAATAGACAGGAGAAGGGTAACCGGATGAACCGGTAAAAAATAAAATCTTAGATACGTGTAAACAGTCATTCCTAAATTCACGGAATCCTGTCGATAAAAGAAAAATGAACAGAAGATAAACGATGGCGACATGACGAAATATTGATTCTCATGACATTCTCTACTTCGCAGAGAATACATGAGAAGAGGCAAGATGTAGGATCGAATATCGCGACAAAGAATATTTCATGAGAAATATAAACGACGATCTGCAAGGAGTCGCAAGGAAGAAAAATCAATGACGCATCGATGACGACAGTACGAACATGAGAAAAGTGTGAAGACTTGGCGAGATTTAGGAGTGTTGCGAAGTCTAACACTTATATACTTGCGACGCTTCGCGAAGGATTCCCGAAAATAAAGGACAGCTTAGCTGTCATCCACTATGTAATACCCTATATAAAGGGTCGAGTAAGTCTGTTGTAGAGAGAGGTCTTTTTGAATGGTTATGCAAGTTATTAGGAGAGAGAAAACTTTGGAGTGATTGTAATTTCCTTAACTCTGTTCTAATTTTCTTTGTAAACATTTCAAGAGAATAATCAATACAATCTATAACTATTCATATACAAAATGTGTTAATTGAGTAGAATTTAGTGAGGGGTGTAGTGTAGGATTTCCTGCAACTACAACCTTAGAAATATTTTTCCATTTTCAGCATCATTAGTTTTTGCAATCCAAAACCGGCGTGTCCCATCACAGCTTCTACACTTTGAATAAATAAAAGGACAGTCCATGGCTAGATGAGAAGGTGACTTGCAAATTTGACACTTGCAATGATGACTCTGTAAGAGAAGATTATATTAGTCGTGGGTCATAGTAGTGAAGATCATATTGATAGTAAACTACTTACTTTGCAAATAGAGGAAGATGATGAATCCCCCATCCTTTGTGAAGCTTTAACCGTGCTTGCTTTCTTGAGAGAATGATTTTTGTTATTTGGTTGCTGGTTTGTGTAGAATTTTCCAAAGGAATGAGGGTATTATATGGAGATAAATCTCCAATGGTCTTATTTTTCAAAAAACTAGCCGTTTTTTTTTTTTAATTTATCAACTACCGGCATAGTCGTTATTATAGATTGAATGCTGGTTCCCTTTACCGGCGTTTCAAAGTGTTTTGAGACCATGCCGGTATTGGTTGCATATTTGTCTCAATCTCTGTTAAAAAATTTCCTAGTACCGGCATTGTAAGCTTATCATAAACCGTGCCGGAATCATATGCCGGCATCCTATTTCACAGTTACTACAATGCCGGTTGTGGCGATTTTCAAAAAAACTAGTCGTTGACGTTTTTCTCTATATAAAGAGAGCTAATTCTTGGACCCAAAAGCCAAAAACTTGTGTTCTTATATATCTCCTTAAGCCTCTTAACTTTGAAACCGTAAACCCTAGAATAATTATCAATAAATAGCTTAGTATAGTACCTAATCCACCATACAACCAATGGCATCGTTTGACTCGGAGGAAGATTTAGCAATCACCCAAGCATGGTACGCTGAAACTCGTCCTTCAACTATAGATAGCAGCACGCGGGATTCCATGTGGTTGACGATTTTTAACAAATTTATTCACGATTACAGTAACCCGAAAGGAAGAACTGCTCAACAAATCGAGCAACGACACGACATCATCCTAAATGTTGTGGTTGAGTATCTAAAAATGAAACACCGGATAGATCACGCTAGCCACAATAGATTGTCCCCTCAACAACTCGTAAGTATCTTTATGATTAGTTGGACACAATCTACTCTTTTTTAAATTTTATGTAACAAACAAAGTTTGTGTGTTGTTTTGTAGCATGAAGCCGTGAAAACGCGTTACTTACAAGAAAAGGGAGAACCATTCATGTTTCAAGCCAACGTGAACCATATTGTAACCAAAGTCACGAAGTACCACCAGTTGGGTGAATCGGAAACAGATTCTTCTTAAGAAGATTGATAGGTGCTGACCCAGAAAGAAATGGAGAACGTCGAGCAAAAGATGGACAAAATTGAAGATCCGAAGGCAAAAGACTTGTGGGGCGAAAGGAAGAAGAGGGTACACAAGAAGCCAAAAACTGAGTGATCGTGTGTTTATTCTATAGTATTAGTTTGGTTTGAACAATCTAGTGTTGGTTTATGTTTTTTTGTGAGTCTTGAACAATGTGTTTGTTTGTGTGTCTTGCTAAACTCTTTGCTTGACTTGGTTTATGTTTGATTTGTTTTCGGTTTGGAACCACAAAACTTTGGATTTTGTTCTTGTATACAATCTAGTATTTTTATTATATTTATTATGTTGATAAAGTTGTGTCAGACTACCTCTTTTACAGAGTTTGAATGTGCCCAGATCACTTAAATTTCTAAGTTTTTCTTCCTAACCGGCATGCTCGAGAACAGTAACAACAATGTCGGTTCTCTAAATGACAGTTCCTAGTATTTATTTGTGTTTGGATACTATGCCTCTTTACGTAATATCCATGACAAATATGATTTTGACAGAAAACCGGCACAGTAATGAGGTTAATTTCAATGCCGGAAATGTCACTGATTTCTTTGGAAGTTTTTTATGCATTTCCGTCATGGATTCAAACGAAACTCTACGCCGGTACACAAGTTCCGTAGTTGTAAATATAAAACACAACTATGCCGGCATGGCCATCAAAATATGATTTAATGTTTACAATTCAGACTTACAAAAAAACAAAACGTTGCGTACTACTGAACCACATAAATCCAAATTACTCATCGTCGCCTCCACACGTAATGGGTTGCATCTTCTCCTCTTGGAGCGGTTTTTTTGATAAGGCCAACGCATCCCAAAATTAGTGATTCTCCTCATACGATGCCATCCATCCCTTCCATATATTGGGATCTAGACCCTTGTTTTCAATCATCCCACAAATAGGTGGCAATGGACAATTTTCTTTGAGTTTTAGAATAACGAAATGATTACCGTTCACGAACGCCAAAACAACTCTTCTCTTCTTAAGGGATCCTTCGCATTTTCGCCACTTTGGGGTAAATGTTACTTCTACGGTGGGGTAAAATAATGAACAACACATCTAAATGTATCCGCCACTAGATGCCCACAAAGCGGCATTCTCATCCAATATTCAGAAGGAAGAAAGTTCATCTGTTGTTTGGGCCCCAATACTTGAGCATGCATATCATCAAACCCCTCGCCTACACCAACCAATTGCTCATAAAAGCTCCTTTTGTTCACAAGTTGTTCGGCCATCCTCATTCTAGCATATTGGCATGGTTTCATACCTCTACTAACCGCCGTGTCAAAGATTCCTAATTGTTCAGTCACAACATGATAGTCACAATTTCCATCTCCGTCGACATCATTCGTATATAAAATATACTCGCGAATAACCTCAAGAAGTTGGTCTATGTAAGACTGTATCTTGGTATGATAACTTCTAATTGTCCTACCTGTTCGGGGATTCTTATACATCTTCATATTACCCTTTTGTAACAATAATATATCCAAACCATCCTCTGCAATCTATACACTTGCAATGTCTTCGATATGTGATGGGAGTCCGTACTTCCTTTGCCTACCCCTTCCCCTTCGAACTAAAACTACGTCAACTTTGCTATCACTTTAGTTTGTCACTACCTTAGCCTCGTCACCTTGTTGTTCTTTGTCACTTGATGATGATACCTTTGGAGGCCTACCCCTTTTCCTTGGAACCTCCGCTAGATCGACTATGGGTATGGATTCGGAATACTCACCTTGTTGTTCTTTGTCACTAGATGATGTTACGTTTGGCGGCCTACCCCGTTTCCTTGGAACCTCCGCTAGATCGACTATGGGTATGGCTTCTAATGCTCACCTTGTTGCTCTTTTCCTCACTGGATGATGATACCTTTGGCGGCCTAACTCCGCTAGATCGACTATGGGTATGGCTTCGGAATGCTCACATTGTTGTTCTTTGACACTTGAAGTTGTTACCTTTGGCGGCCTACCCCTCTTCTTTGGAACCTCCGATGAGTTGGCTTTTGGTGTGGATACGGATTCCTTCGTTTGTTGTTAACTTAGCGGTTCCTTCCTCGGCCTACCTCTTTTTTTGGAACCTGCGCTTCCACGAACCTTTGTTCTCGAAATCTCACATGCGGTTAGATCTCGTTTCTTACTTGCCGCGAGTTCTTCTTCACGTTGAGTCATTTCTTTCAATTCTACCCTTTGTTTTTTTTTTTTGTTTTAGTTTGTGGTCTTCCTGTTGGATCTCCCTTTCTTGGCTCTTCGCTTTGTGCGATCCATGGACGAGTAATTAGCCTTAGTTGGCTCAACAAGACTTGTCGGCTTACCGAGGTGCCACGTGAGTAAGCTTCGAAGAATTCCTTTGCTTCGTTCGTATCCCATGGAGATTGCCCGGGATCTCCCGAAGGGGGAGGGTCGAAAGATAGTTGTTTCCAAAACGGATCAATAACCTCAATAGGTATCACTTCTTCATACTTCACAAGCATATGACGACACGGAAGCCCCAATGAAGACATGTCGGGACAAATACACACATCACCAGGTTTTCCGTAATTTTTCTCATATTCCATTTGTCTCATCATATGTTTTATTGCCCAATGAGAGACGTTGAATTCTATTCCTTGGAGAAAGTTACCATAACGAAGAAATGGAGTCATCCTTTCCATTGAGCTTTTCTCAAAAGCCTCCTTGATCCTATTGATATCTTGCTTAAAGTATTTCTCCATTGCCTCGGTGACCGTAACCACATTGCCTTGACCGGACTGGATGAGATCTTTAAATCTCCCATGAGCGGCCTCAGCTGCACTAGTTGCTTCAGTCTTGAAGTGTCTATACTGGTTTGTCCATGCACGTACAAATTTTTCCTTGAACTTATCCAACCATTGAGTCCGACAATACCAGACGGCAGTCGGATAAACTTCGTTTCAATCGACAATAAACTTCTCCAATCTCTTTTCGTACATAACCTCGGTAAGAGACCAATAAGCTTTCTCCCAATCTCTTAGAAATTCCAACCACTTTTTATGATTTTCCGCATGTTCTTTGTCCACTCGCTCCTTTATCTTGCCTCTCTCATCTTCTTCTTCTTCGGGGGATAGTTTGTTCTTTCGAACATCTTCCTCTAGTTGTACCATCATTCTCTTCTTAATATCCGCCTTTGCGGGTTCAAACAAGGCATGGCAAGTTTTTATCACATTTTTACGTATATGATATGTACATAGGATATTTTGTGCGTCCGGGAAGACGTCGGACATTGCTTTCATTAATGCGGCATCGTTATCAGTACGATGACCCTCGGAAGTTGATTTTCCCGGAAGAACAATTTCAATTGTCGTAATGCCCAATGATAATTATAGTATCTCTCGTTTTCCATTAAACACCAAGCCAATGTGAATGTTACCTTGTCCGAGGTTTTCCCCACGATGTTGAACAACGGCATATTGTATTTGTTTGTCTTGTAGGTGCAATCCATCAAAAGAACACCACAACATGTATTTGCCAACTGTGAAAGCAAAGGATGCGAAATGAATATTTGAAGGGGCTTCTCGTCCGGTCCTCTTTTAATGATACGCGTGTAGTTGTGATCCCAAACTATCTTCTCAAATTCTTGCATAACGCTCCTCCTTTCCCATTCCACCCTTCTAATAGTTGTTTGTGCGGCATAAATTGTACGTAGAGAAGACACGTTAGTCTCGTCCTTTTCCTTGAAGGCTCTGAGAATTTGTCTCGGTTTGATAAGTGCTTTGATCAATCTCTTTACATCCTCGAACTTGTCAGGGTTTAGCTTCACAACTAAGGAGTGACCAACAAAATCTTTCGGATCCCGGTGGTTATGACAGCCACAAAAAACCTCACAATCCCAATTGTTCATGTCATTTAAACGGAATACAAGCTTAAACGGGCAATTATTCTTCCTCGTACGAGTCTTGTATACCCTATTAGTCTTCTTTGGATATACATAATCCTTTATCTTGTGGCTATTCTTCTCCTTGTATTTCCCACTTCTCTCGCAAGCCATCTCAAAACGCCTCTTTGAACCTTCGATATTCCTCACCAACACACACATGTTCTTAAGGTCCGTCTCTTTAGCCCAAGCGATTTCTTCCTTTCGATCTGTTATTCCCTACATAAGAACAATTTCGCATTCATTAGAAGGTTCATTTCTAGCAATCCATTAGTAATGTTCAGCATACTAGGTGAAAATTATTATTTGGTCACATACCGGAGGGATTTTATAGTATTCCGACATATCCCGATAAAGCGGCTTTGCATTTGTTGGATCAATATATGTCACCACCTAATGATCGAATGAAAATTAGTTCCAAACAACATTATCGTAACCTATTGTTCCAAGCCGGCACACCATTCCGGCATTGAAAATAATTGATATTGAATGCCGGAATTTAGCTTTGGAAAATATTTATTCCTGCATGTTTTTTTGTAGGTGCCGGCATTGTAAAGTTGTAACTGAACAACGCCGGTTTTGTTGCTGGCATTATCGATATTGATGGTACCACGCCGGTACCCAGTTCCGGCGCAGATGTTTATTGAGTTTCAATGCCGGTTTTTGGTTTGAGATGGAATTTTTTCCTGTATGTTTTTCATTCAGTACCGGCATGGTAACCGATCAATGAAACCATGCCGGTACACCATTCCGGCATTGAAAATAATTGATATTGAATGCCGAAATTTAGCTTTGGAAAACATTTATTCCTGCATGTTTTTTTGTAGGTGCCGGCATTGTAAAGTTGTAACTGAACAACGCCGGTTTTGTTGCCGGCATTATCGATATTGATGGTACCACGCCGGTACCCAGTTCCGGCGTCGATGTTTATTAAGTTTCAATGCCGGTTTTTTGGTTTGGGATGGAATTATTTCCTGTATGTTTTTCATTCAGTACCGGCATGGTAACCGATCAATGAAACCATGTCGGTTGAATATTCCGTAGTATATTCCTTGGTAGGTAAAAAGGTTAACTAACGTCTTAGGCATAGTTTTTGGTAGAATGTTATGCTTAGGTTTATTATTCAAAATGGGGGATATCGGTTTACCGGCATGGTCGTAGTATGAATACAATGCCGGTACTGCGACTACCGGCATGGTATTCATACAACTACCATGCCGGCACCGAGGTTTTTCAGTTGAAAAAATGGCGGGTTTAAAGAAAAAATTCGATTTTTCGACATCTTAGCAAACTTTACGTGTTGGGGATGCTAGTATGTTGTGCAAGTTTACTTTCTTGTGTTGGTTCTTCAAGAAACTCTCCATACTCGTCAAAATCATCATTTAAGGGTGTTGGCTCAACAAAGAGTTGCAATTGTGAGTTGTTGTCGTTAGCTGAAGATTCAAGATATGATCCTTGTTGTAATTGAGCTAAAGATTCAGCAACAACAATCCTCTCTTCACAATCATCCTCCATTTTCCCCCAAAAAAGTTCTCTCTCAAATACTTTTTCTCTCCTTCTACTCTCACCTCACTCAAAATCAAATAAAACACACACTAATCATTTATAAAAAATCTTATGATTTTACTAATTATTATTAATCACTAATTCTGATTAGTGAAGGGGTAGATTAGGATTTAAAAAAATACTTAGATAAGGGGTGACCCCGATTTGATATTTGGATCCAGTTTTTGTCCTTTTCTTATATCCCCCAATTCCTTTTTATATCCCTCAATTTCGCGTTCTTAATATATATGTTGATGTATTGTAATGTACAGGACAATTGTATTTTATCATGTATTTCACTTTTGATGTATCTGGGATTGTTGTATTCAGTTTTATCTTATCAATCTTATCAATGAAACAGAGGGTTACCTCTTTCCTTCAAAATTTTTTTTTGTGAAGATGTATTCCTCTCAGATGGCATCATTGTCATTAAAATCTTCCTAGTGTATATCTTAGGACACTAGCACATGTGTGAGATTCTAAATATCCGAACCAGTAAATTTGACCCCAATTGAGGCTTAAAAGTCATAGGATGTTCCCACATTCATAGGAAGTAATGTGGCTGGACGTTTACAGTTACAGTTAACTTCTCAATGATTGGTGATTTTGCAGATATGGCAGCTTTATGCTCCGGCACATGTATTCATGTACCAAAAATTACTAAGATACATAGTAGACAGAGGAATTTAAATGGAATTCTCTGTGAGGCGAGGAAGTCGTTGGAGCGTATATGTTTTTCCATGTGACCACGCGATCATTGGGAAGTATCTGTAAATTAGAAAGGATCAAGCAATGACCATCAAAAGCCATATAACTATTTAACGCCATTGACCGCACCAACCTATAAGACCACATGGAGATGCTACAACGTAATTTTGGAAACCTATTATAGGGGCTCCAAGAAAAGTGTTTTGAGGGCTCCTAAGGATTCAAATATCCTACAATGAAGATAGGGGGCCTAATTCATAAGAAAAATACTAAAATACCCTTAACCGATTAAATATTGAAACCTAGAACTAATTTGTTTTCATTCCTCTCCTTTAATTCTTCCATTTTCTTCTTCCCCATCACCTCCATCGCCTATTTTTTCGATTAATCGTCAATTCCCAAAATAATTCATTATCGATTAACACCACTTAATCCACCCGCAATGACTTCAATAAGGTAAAAATCAAAAACCCATCTTATTTTATTTGTTTTAATTAATACATGGATAAGCGGAATCGATCGAATTAGGTTTTTGAAAAAACATTCAGAAATGTCTACGGTTGGGAAAATTCATATTTCCCAACCATAGACTGCCTAGGTTTGGAAGTATGAATTTTCCCAACCGTAGGCAGTCTACGGTTGGGAAATATGAATTTTCCCAACCGTAGACAGTACTGAAAAAATAAGTGATGGGTTTTCTTAGTTTTTTATTTTTATGATCACCATCTTTATCATGACGGAGAAGAAAAGAGAAAGAAGAATAATAAGTTTTTTTTTATGATCATCATCTTCATCATGATTTATGAATAGAAATAGAAGGAGAAGATAATAGATTTAATTTTTTGTATATGATCACCATCTTCATCATGATTTATGAATGAAAAGATAATAAATTTAATTTTATAATTTATGGAGGATATTTTAGCCATTACAAAAAATATTTGGATATGGGGTTTTGTTGATTACTATTTCATAACCCAATTTTGTCATCTTGTGAGCCCTCAAAACCCAATGTTTGGAGCCCCTATAATAGGTTTCTAATTTTGTGAGAATGAACTCCTCACTGATTACGTCATTCTCTTTAAAATCGCCCCAGTCTTTAACTTAGGAACACTAGCAGATGTTTCGAATTTTAGATATCTGAACCAGTAAAAATCTGGATCCAACTTATGGAAGGCTTATGAGTTTTAGGATGTTTTCATGTTCATAGTAATTAAGTAATGTGGCTGGCCTTTTACAACTACAGTTAATTTCTCATTGAACTGGAATTCTGCAGATATGGCAGCTTTATGCTTCGGCACATCAAACTGCTAAGATAAAACGCGTAGGTTCACAGAGGAAATTAAATGGAATTCGCTGTGAGGCGAGGAAGTCATTGGAGGAGTTATATAACGTAAAAGGTGGAGCACAACGGATAGATCGGAGAAACTATCAGTATCACGCTGGTCAATGTGGAAAACTCGGAAGTGTAGGTTGTCAGGCGACTGACAGGTGGACCAGTTGGTGTATGTTGTAGAAGGGGAAGTTAGGATTGTTCAGAGGGGAGTAGGGCTGCACACTAACCGAACCGTAACCGCAAACCGCACCGAAACCGCAACAACCGAACCGTAACCGCACCGAACCGATGATCCAACGGTCGGTCACGGTTTTCATTTTAATAACCGTTAGATCTTCGGTTCGGTCAACGGTTCCACCATTAACCGCACCCTAACCGAACCGTATTAACCGATCATTAATATCCATTGATTTCTCTTGCTATCAAATCTTAGCCGTCTATTCTCAGTATATATTTAACTTGTGTATCTAACCCTAAATCTAAAACAAGTATCGTCTCTTCTTCTCTTCTTCTCTTCTTCTTCGCTGCAACTCTTCCCTCCCCTGCTGCAACTCTTCCCTCCCCTCCATCGGTTGCACCACAATCACCACATCCTTTTCATTCTTCTTTTCTTTTTCTTCCTTCCTCTTGCTCTTCTGTTTTAGTTAGTTTTTCTTCTCCTTTTCAATCTTCTCCTTTTCAACATACACCACCATCAACTGTTACACCATCATCTCCACCACCATCAACTGCTACACCATCATCACGAGTACCACCACAAGCTACACCACCAGCACAAGCAACACCACCTTCTGATTGGTAAAAACCGAAAATTAATGACCACAATAGAATTTTAGGGTTCTTAAAAAATTGGTTTTATTTGTCTAATTAGTTAGATTTCATGGGTTTTGATTCTTATTTTTGTAGTTGGTGTGTTGATGGATGTTTGTTTCATTAGATTTGTTTCATGTAATCTGAAAAATTGCAGATTTGGAAGAACATATTAGAACCCTAATTTATTTTTTGATTGTTATCTCTAATTGGGTTTGTAATTATAATTTTGTACGAATCTGTAAGTTGGGTTTGTAATAATTTGATGAGTATTGATGATATGTAATACACATCCATGTAATTGAGATTTGAGAAAACAGATGCAATAACAAATTTTTTTTTTCCTCCTTCTTCTTCTGTATGGGTATGAGTCGGTTAATAACCGATGGATATTGTAACCGAACCGCAACGATGAAAACCGTAACCGGCGAAAACCGAAATTGAAATAGTTCGGTTACGGTTTCAAATTTGATAACCGTGCCATATGCGGTTAGGTCAACGGTTTTAACAATAACTGCACCGAACCGCACCGTGTGCAGCCTTAGAGGGGAGGAAGAATACATGAGTTTTGTAGCCGGTGATCTTATTCGCTATCATAAGTGGTTTGAAGCTGACTTGTGGTTCAACACGCCTTACCAAGAGCTTATGGTGATGACTAAATTGTTCTCTTCGTTTTCTGGGATCATATTGCATTTTCTAGCCTCAGTATGAGTGGATCAAAGAGGTTGTCCTTATATATAAAGACTCCACGGCTATTTTTCGAAATCAATTCACACAATCGGTTTTTATAAATGTCCACATAGACAGATTTTAGCCTTGCAAATCATATAAAATCTTCTTCGCCACAATCGGGTTTTAATATTCCACATGTAATCTGATTCTAATAAAAAAATAAAAAAAAAGTTACAGAAAAGGTGCCACTTTTCCTTCCAAGAATCAGTTTACATTGGATACCCACATAGACCGATTATGAAGGTTGTCAAAATTCTGGTATTTTTTTTTCTTCATATTCGGTCTTTAATAATGTCCACATAAAACGATTCTGAACACTTACAAAATCAATGAATGAAATTCTCAGAATCAGTCTATGTGGTGCGCCTCTAAACCTGATAGGTGTTTAAAAACACCTCTATAAGTATCGATTGGTTATGCTTTCTTAGCTAGTTTTCTTGTGAAATTATTTTATTAGCTTTGTTTTATATTTTACTGGAATTTTGCAGCTTATTCCGGAAGGAACAAGAAATCGTCATATATTATGGTTGCATGGAAAACCACTAGGCAGCTGTGTGTGCGAGAGATATGAGGAACCTCAACAAGGTTAAGGGGAAGACCACCTAGATATCCCTTATCGGATTATTGGGCGCCTTTATCTTCCACTTCTTATTAAACCTAGGCTAGATACTTACAAGTTCAGGTATTCACATTTTATAAGTTCAGGTAGAGACCGAGAGACTGCATCATTCTTTTCACCAAGTCCACAGCCTGCATGTGATGGTTCGTGGGTTATTACTGTTGGATGCTGGCGGTATTTTTGGACACGGTTTTGTGTGAGAGTCCAAAACTTGTGGAACTCCAAAACCGTGTGGTCGGTGGAGTTGATTTTGGTTTATCCAAAATCAGTCGGTCACAAAGAGTTTAGATAACTCTTATTGGTTTCTTAATCCTAAAGTTTAGGGACTTATTAGCTAAGTTATGAAACCCTAATCCCTACCTATGTGTATATAAATAGCCTAGTAGAGAACCTTGAACACACACCAAAATTTCTTCTTTCTCTCTTAGGGTTTATATGTATTCTCCCTTGCGATAATATATAAATCACTTATTTTTCCCGAGGATTCAACCTCGTTAAATTCTCGTCTCTTTTCTTCTTTAGTTTGTGTTCTTGGCAATATTTGGAGTACCGTTTGTAGATGTGCATATCGCTTCCGCAGGCTTTGGCGCAACAATTGGTATCAGAGCTCGGGTAACGTTCTTGGATTTTTTTGGGTATTCATAATATTGAAGCGGGGGTATTTTTTCTGAAGTTGTTTGAGGTAATTCTAATCTCAAGGTTTAGTTTTTTTATCTATATTTGGTTGTTTGTGAACAATGGTTGACGGGGATAAACCAGTTGATCCGAACGATCCTGGAGGAGAACATTCGGAGTCCACAAATGAAGATAAAGAAACAAAAGAAGAAATACTGCATTCTCATAGATCACAACTGAAGGTTGAAAAGTTCACCAGAACCAATAACTTTGGTTTATGGAGAACAGACGTAATGGATGCTCTTGTTCATCTTGACCTAGAAGTAGCTTTAGATGGTCAGCCAGTGGAGATGTCTGAAAAGCAGTGGAACAAGATGAATAAATTATGTCTTGCCTCGATACGAGGGTGTTTAGCAACTGCAGTAAGAGTTAATTATCAGCACGAGACTTCAGCTAAGGATCTCTGGGAAAAGCTAGAGAAGGAATACCTTGTGAAGAACGTGGCAAATAGGATACATCTTAAAAGGAATTTGTATCGCTATAACATGAAGAGAGGTGCAACCTTAACCGAGCACCTAGATTCATATAATAAACTTCTTGCTGAGTTGGTTAACTATGATGAGAAGATCAACGACGAGGAACAAGCTTTGTGTCTGATAAACTCTCTTCCTGAAAAGTATGAACCCGTGATAAAAGCATTAATGCATGGCAAGGACAAGATGACATACGCAGAGGTCACTACAGCATTGCGTAGTGAGGAGTTCAGGAAGATGGACCGTGAAGACCTGTCAAGTGAAGCTAACAGTGACTTGCTTCTTGCAAGAGGTCGTTCAACAGACAGGAAAAAGAAGAATGGTGATCGTGGCAAAGTGAAAGGGCGTTCAAAGTCAAGAGCGCGTCTGCAGAAGGATGAATGTGCATGGTGTCATGACTTTGGCCATTGGGCTAAGGATTGTACCAAGCGTAAGGATCGAGAAAGGGATAACACCGAGGTGAACATTGCTAAGGCAAGTGAAGATTCAGATGAAGCTTCAGATTTCTCGCTGACTATGATACCATCAACTTTTATCGTAACTGACGGTACGTGGGTATTAGATTCTGGTGCTACTTATCATATTTGTCCTCATCGGTACTGGTTCTCAAACTTTGAAGAGTTTGATGGAGAAGTGCGTATGGGGAATAATCACACCTGCAGGGTGATTGGGATTGGTAGTGTTCGAATCAAGATGCATGATGGTATGGTGCGGGAGCTAAAGGAAGTAAGGTTCGTACCTGCTGTGAAGAAGAATCTGATCTCGCTCGGAACTTTGGAAGCTAAGGGCTACAAGTTAGTCGCTGAAAATGGCATTCTAAAGGTAATTTCTGGATCGTTGGTAATCATGAAGGGCACAAGGCATCATAACTTGTACTACTTAACTGGGAGTACAGTAACGGGAGATGTGTCAATTTCTGAACACATCGAGACTGCAGCGATGGAGACCACGAAGTTATGGCATATGCGGCTTGCACATCCAGGTGATAAGTCGTTACATTCTTTAATTCGTCAAGATTTATTGAAAGGTGCTATTGCCTGCAAATTAGAGTTTTGTGAACATTGTGTGAAAGGAAAGAAGACAAGAACAAGCTTTGGCACAAACAATCCACAACACTAGTGGAGTTCTTGATTATGTTCACTCGAGACGTTTGGGGTCCCTCCAAGAATGCATCATTGGGAGGGAAACATTGGTTCGTGTCGTTTATTGATGACTATTCTAGGCGCGTATGGGTGTACACCATGAGGCATAAGGATGAAGTCCTAGAAGTCTTTGTGAGGTGGAAAAAGGCAACTGAGACTCAAACCGCGTAAAGATCAAGGTACTACGTTCGGACAATGGTGGAGAGTACAAAAGTGATCCATTCTTGCAAGTATGTCAGGATGAGGGAATACAGAGGCACTTCACAGTTAAGAAGACACCGCAACAAAATGGGGTAGCTGAACGCATGAATCGTACTTTGCTGGAGAAGGTACGATGTATGTTATCTAATGCTGGATTAGGTAAAGCGTTTTGGGCTGAGGCAGTGACATATGCGTGCTTCCTCATTAATAGGTTGCCATCAACTGCGTTAGAAGGTAAAACTCCAATGGAGAAGTGGTATGGTAAACCAGCTTATGATTATGACTCAATTCATATCTTTGGTTGCCCTGCTTGGTATCATGTTAGTGAAAACAAGCTTGATAGCCGTGTTGTTAAAGGGATCTTTATGGGTGTGAAGAAAGGAGTTAAAGGGTTCAAAATTTGGAATCCAGTTGAAAAGAAGATAGTCATGAGTAGAGACGTTACATTTGATGAAGCGTCTATGGTAAAGTCTTGGGGTTCTCGGCAGGTGGAGAACACTACCGAAGACCAGTGAGCCTTTGCAAGCAGTGGAGATTGATGCAACTCCACTAATTCCAAACTAAGTCTCAGTATCTGTTATGACTACTTCCGAAGGCGTGGCGTCTACAAGGGAGGTAAATACTGAAGTTCCAAATGATAGTGACGATGTTAATGAAGAGGAACATGAAGCAGTAGAAGATACAGAAGCTACGGTCACTGAGACCATAGCAACCAGCAAACCGAGAAGATCAATCAGGAAACCTGGTTGGATGGATGATTTTATAGCTTATGCATTACCAGTTATTGAAGAAGGCATTCCTAATACCTATTTTGAAGCTATACACAGTGTAGAGCGTCAAGAATGGGAAGCTGCTATGCAGGATGAGATGGAGTCTCTTTACAAGAATGGCACATGGGTTCTTACGAAGCTTCCGAACGGTAAGAAGGCCATTGGGTGCAAATGGGTATATGCTAAGAAAGAAGGATCTCAGGTGAATCAAGTACGCTACAAGGCAAGGTTAGTTGCAAAAGGTTATGCCCAAAGAGAAGGGATTGACTACAATGAGGTGTTCTCTCCGGTTGTGAAGCACTCATCAATCCGAATTTTGTTGGCCTTGGTAGCACAATATGATTTAGACCTAGTTCAGCTAGATGTCAAGACGGCATTCTTACATGGTGATCTAGAAGAGGAGATCTATATGACTCAGCCGAGTGGGTTCAAAGTTGCTGGAAAAGAAGATTGTGTATGCAAGCTGAAAAAATCGTTGTATGGGTTGAAGCAGTCTCCAAGACAGTGGTACAAGCGATTTGATCAGTTTATGATTGGCCAGAAATACACAAGAAGTCACTATGACCATTGTGTATACTTCAAGAAGCTACGTGATGGGTCTTTCATATATTTGCTCTTGTATGTCGATGATATGCTAATAGCATCGAATAACGAGAAAGAGATTGATCATTTGAAGCAGAAATTGTCAACTGAGTTCGAGATGAAAGATCTAGGAGAAGCTAAGAAGATTCTTGGCATGGAGATTCAACGTGACAGAGAGAAGGGTAAAGTTTGTTTGTCTCAAAAGGCATACTTGAAGAAAGTGTTACAGAAATTTGGTATTTGCGAAGGAACTAAATCTGTAAGTACTCCCATTGGTCCTCATTTTAAGTTGAGTTCGATATGTCTCCTACTATCAAGAAGAGCGTGAGTATATGGACCAAGTCCCATATGCTAGTGTTGTTGGTAGCTTGATGTATGCGATGGTATGTACAAGGACGGATATTTCACATGCGGTAAGTATGATCACCGTTATATGCATAATCCCGGTAAAGGACATTGGCAAGTCAGTGAAATGGATTTTGAGGTATCTTTATGGTACCGTTGATGTTGGCTTGGAGTTTGTGAAGGAAGATGGGAACAATCACCGTGTGTTGGTTATGTGGATTCGACTATGCCGGTGATTTGGACAAGAGACGTTCAACTACGGTATGTATTTACCATAGCAGAGCACCGGTAAGTTGGAGATCAATCTTGCGGTCTTCGTGGCGCTTTCAACTACAAGAGGCGGAGTATATGGCGTGGATCGAGGCATTTAAGGAGGCTATATGGTTACAAGGTTTGCTAGATGACTTGGGTGTTGTGCGAGAACAATGTTGCACATGCATTGTGATAGTCTTAGTGCAATTTACTTGGCTAAGAATCAAGTTCATCATGCCGAACCAAACATATAGATGTTCGATTTCACTTTGTTAGAGAAATTCGGAAGAAGAAGACATTCTACTTGTGAAGATCGATACCAAAGACAATCCAGCTGATATGTTAACGAAAGTAGTATCTGGGGTCAAGTTTCGTCATTGCTCGAAATTGATCCACATTCTTCCGGTTTGGTGAGACCTTTTGGGGTAGAGGTTCTTAGGAACCTAGTTGAGGCCTTCTAGTAAGGCCATTGAGTGAACTACGGTCGGTTTGATTCCTTGAAGAGGATACGTAGGCAGCCTATGGCGCAATCGACGATGGAAGACAATGGTGATTTGTGTATTGATCGTCTCATGCATGAATGCATGATCCGAGGTGGAGAATTGTGGATGCTGGCGGGATTTTTGGACACGGTTTTGTGTGAGAGTCCAAAACTTGTGGAACTCCAAAACCGTGTGGTCGGTGGAGTTGATTTTGGTTTATCCAAAATCAGTCGGTCTAAAGAGTTTAGATAACTCTTATTGGTTTCTTAATCCTAAAGTTTAGGGACTTATTAGCTAAGTTATGAAACCCTAATCCCTACCTATGTGTATATAAATAGCCTAGTAGAGAACCTTGAACACACACCAAAATTTCTTCTTTCTCTCTTAGGGTTTATATGTATTCTCCCTTGCGATAATATATAAATCACTTATTTTTCCCGAGGATTCAACCTCGTTAAATTCTCGTCTCTTTTCTTCTTTAGTTTGGAGTACCGTTTGTAGCTGTGCATATCGCTTCCGCAGGGTTTTAGCGCAACAATTACAGTCAGTCTAAAGAGATTTGAAGTCAAGATTAAAGAGTCACTGAAGTCTGAAGACCTTGTGAAGAATTAGAGGATGGGTTCTTTCGGGATTTGATTTTCCAGCGAGTTATGAGAAGATTCATTGGAGATTTGATTAAGAGAAAACAGCCAAGATAAGAGTGTTACTGCCGTTTATCTTTATGGTTGAATGGTTGCCATTAATGGACGTTTCTGAGATTGAATGTGTGTGTTTGAATGTTAAGTTGTCGCAGGGAAGAAGATAGAAAGGTCTTAGAAACCAACAGTGTATATGTGTAACAACAACAAACTGCACACAAGGTGCTTGTGTAATGGCCTGACCAGCTTAGCATGTCAGGTCTGGCATGGACGCTGTGAGTCTTTGAAGATGGTTAGGACATGAAATTGAAGGCAGAATTTGGGTTTTGTAATATGCCGAGAAATTAGCAAAAGAAAAGAAGAAGCTCGAAAGAAAGGTGGTGTTCTCACCTGTGGTTCATGGCAATGCTGTCGTGAATAAATGGAGGAGTCAGGAGCAAGAAGGTGCTGAGAATGATGACTAAGGACGTAGATCGTAAAGGCATTGAGAAGTATGTAGGAGTTGATTTGGGTCGTGATTGAAATAGATTTTAATACAGCGGTGCTGCTGCTGCCATTTGTTGATCACAACAATGACGATGATGGACGTTAGAAGGTCAGGAAGGAATGCAGTTCTTTGGTATATTGGGATTGAGCTGCATCCAGTCAAGATTGTTGGAGGTTGATGGAGATGATGGCAGCGAGACAATGGAGAACGAACGAGTGTTTTTGTTGCCATATCCAGTGAAGATTGATGGTTGCTGACATTGATGGATCGACTGAGAAGAAGCGTAGTGACGAGATGTTTGGCTTATTTCAAAGGTTAGGTTTAAGCAGATTCGACTAATCTGTATTCAATGGATACACTCAGATGGTATATGTTCAAATTTCGAAATCTAGTCCTTAAAATTTTTCATAAGATTTGGGATCAGATCAGTAGATTAAGCAGATGCTTTTTGGGTTTTTCCTTTTTTCCCGCTTTGACGCATACAGATTTTGGTGGTTCACTGACTCATACATGTTGAAGCTTAAAATTGTAAATTGAGTTGTTTCTTGTAGTAAATTCCATATTTTCAGCCAATGGCAGTTACAATTATTTATTTTTTCTGTTTGGGCTCAATTTTAGAGATCAGTAACATTCAACACACTCCTGCACCCCAAATGCATCAGTACTACTTGTTAAACTCGCCAGTCATTTTTTAAAAGGTAATATGGAGGATCATTAGTTACCAAGGTATCATTTGTTCTTCTGGCTGTATGCTTGGTGACCGTTGAATCCTATATTCCAGAAATCTGAGTACATGGTCGGCCACTTTCTCATACAAAGTGACTCCGGCCAACAGTAGTCTGTCAGACCTCAAACAACGTCAGACACTTCATCTTGGTGACTGACAAGCTCCTTGTTCTAATTTGAAATGTCTAGCTAGAAATATAATGTTAGGAATCAAGGAACGTGTAGCAGCGAGAAATTGGGTCGTGGAAAGAGAGCTTCCAGTAAAATCGGCGATTTGCGTGTCTTATAATAAAACGTAGTAACCAGAAACCGTTCAAAGGATTGAACTTTGGCCAAAAATCACCATCTATATATTCCCCATCTTCACTTTGTACCGTATCTCAGTAAACCTGTGACGGATCCTTACAAAATCCCATTTAGCCACTATTGATTTGAGATTGAAAACCGACTGATCAATACAAACCCAATTCAGATAAAATAAGGAATCACAGAATGGTGAAAAAGATGAGTCACCAGCATCCCTCTCAACTTGCTTCTCAAATATGACAGTGCAATAGTAGTACAAACTTCTAATTCTAATTGACAGGTCGCTCTTATCCAAGGAATCGTTTGAACTCATTGCTCATGTAAAACCCAAAGTGGCTTCTCTTGGTATGCTAAGCACTCTTTAGTCCAACAAATTCCCTTTTTTGTAGAATGCCCGGAGGACTGTCACAGATCCTTTCCGAACCCGAGCAGCTTAATCTTTTTGGCTTCTGTGGTAGAGTTATCGCTTTAGCCATGATGCATAAAGGGCAAATAGGCATTGCGTTAGATCGTGTATTTTTCTTGCGATTAGCAGACGAGAAGGAATTATCTTTGGAAGACATCCAATCATGTCATGTACAGGAGCTGCAAAAAGATTCTGGAGATGGTTTGAAGTTTGTTAGGGATCCAGGAAAACCGTGGAGCTGTGCCCTGGAGGGAACAACATCGTTGTCAATAGTAAGAATAAAGAACAATATGTATTTTTAATTCAGCATTTATTCGTCAAATCAATCTCCGATCTGTGACTGTGACCTTGGTAAACATTGAATTAGTCTGTTGTAGAATCTTCAAATTCCTGGGGATTTGCTTAGACTTCCAACCTTTTGCTAGATTACTTCTTATACTACCTGTGTATAGGCCTAGTCAAAATCGACATGTGACAGTGTCTAATGCCGAAAGTGCTAATTTCATTTTCTTTCAAATTTATGTTATCCTGATTTTTCCGAGTTTATGGGATCCTATCAACAGGATAGTGCAAATTTTGCTAAGAAATCTAAATCTTGTGCATTTTCAATTATCCTTTGTGAATTACCTCATTACTCAACTGAAAAGAACAAAGAGTCCTGGCACTCATTCGGCTAACGAAATTACAGGAATTACAATAACCATTTTCCGCTTAATCACCAAGCAAAACGAACGAATAAGACACAATCTAGATGTCTAGGAGAAGAGGGTGCAGTATGTTCCAGCCCTCGCTCTATATCTGCAACGCGGTCGTTACGAACAATGTATGTGTTGTAGGAAAAAAATGTTTTCTTTTTCTTTTTTAAAATTATAGAACGTAAAGATATGCATTTCGTTTAGAACAATACCTGTACCACTAATAAATCACATACTGTAAAGGGATCCATTGCTGCTCAAGCATTTCCCATCTGTCTATCTCGATTCTTATACTAAATAGTACCAGTTCACCATTAATTGTACCACTACTTAAACAGTTACTGCTTCAGAACAATTACTTTCCGAGTTACAAATTTTATAACGTTTCCTAAAAGGAATATACACATAGATTCAAACAATCCACAGTAGTTGCAGGTAATGGAATGAGATGTTAAGTGTTAAGCTATGAAGAAGATACAGTCCAAGGGGGTAACCTATATGTTATCACACGGGTTATCAAGGGAATAGACATGATAGCTCAGCCTCCAAAAGTGTCGGAGCCGCTGCCTGTTCTCTGCATCAATCACTTTAAGGGGACTGCATCCTGCTCCTCACAGCTGCCTGCAAAATGTCTAAGAGTTGGTCCCAAATCATAGAAAGGCACTTCCAAAGTAACATACAACTTACAAAAAGTTAAGTTCTAAGAAGATGACACTGATATGTTCTAACAGTGAGGGATCAACAACAGAGCCTTGAAAAGTAGCAAATTAGACACGTGATCATACATCATCACCACACTAATAAAAAGATTTTGTCATTATCCAGAACATTGAAAGTTCACATCATTAATCATCTGACAGAAGTACTACTAAAACTGAAATCATGCCTTCACGATTCAAAACCAAATTTCACCTTCTATTACCACAATTTATCTACGTAAACATTATCTGCGACTGCGTGGTAACTTAGATATGTTGACCAGCATAAACCAGGTAAAATGTGCAAAGGTAACAATCTACTGTTACTTTCAATTATCTCCCTACATTTATGAATACCCTTCCAAACCCAGGAGCTAGTGTCACTAATCTTATCCTGATTAAGAAAACTACAATCCTCGAGTGCCTGCCCTTTAAAAATTGTCCCCATAGTTCCTCATCCTCGGTACTTACAAAGCCTCACTAAAAATTGCCTGCCCTTCCAAACCCAGGAGCTAGTGTCACTAATCTTATCCTGATCAAGAGAACTACAATCCTTAAGTGCCTGGCCATTAAAAATTGTTCCCATAGTTCCTCATCCTCGGTATTTACAAAGTCTCCGGGGAAGCTTACATATAATAAGGGCATTATAGATGTTTCAAGGTCTCTAAATCCAAGTCCACCTAGTTCCTTAGGTTTATGCAGATTAGACTAAGCAATGAAATGCTATTGTGTTCAGAGTATCCAGTTAGAACATTTTTGTAACATTTCAATCTACAGATGGAAATCTATGGAGTTAAGACTCCATCATATGAGAAAAAAAATTTACCAGTTTGCTTAGTATGTTATCTTTCTTCACTAACAGCTCCTTGAGTTTGTTTCCGTCGCCCTCCAAAGACTTGATTGCACTCTAGATTAAGAGACAGTATATGTGATGAGTTAGAAAATAGATGAAATAATAGTAAAACGAAAAAAATACAAGGAAAAATCAAACCTCCAATGATGCACGGACATCGTCCTCGTTTGTGATTTCCTTTGTCTCTTTCATCTCACAAGACCGAGATGAGTGTAGCTTGAGTTCCGCCTGTGCATGGAGAGGTCTCCAAGCATTCGAGAATGCAAACCCTTGTCTTTCGGAGTTCCCTTTGTACCTTTGTCATTCTCCATAGCATGGATATGTGGTTCAACCCACTGTATTTTCAACTGAATGAGGATATCTTCGAACCCCTGAATGTCTGATCTTAAAGTTTTCATGGTTCCCTGAAGCTTCTTTATCTTCATTTCCAGTTTACTTAGTCGCATCTTTAGTTCTTGCTTCTCGGTGGGAAATATTTTGTCCACACTCACAACAATGCCAACCCCGATTACTTGTCTCATGTCCCTTATTGCAAAACGTCCAAGAGAAGGGTACTCAGAGAAGGTTTCCAGAACCACCGGCTTTGTTGGAACCATAACAACCTCTGCTGCATCATCAGCCTTCAGGAATTTAGGATCATTGTCGAGTACTTTCCCAGTTTTCTTGTCATATTTGTTAAGAATTGAAGTGATTCTCACTGGAACATTCGCGGTATGGCAGTGCAGGAGTGGTGTATACCCAATGCGGATCTCACCGGGTGGTTTATAATAATGACCTTGGAGGTAAAGCATGCTGCTTCCCTTGCAGGGTCATCCTTGGGGTTTGACACTACGGAACCACGATTTATCTTGAACATCGGAATCCCACTGACATGAAAACCAACGACATCCCCTGGAATAGCTTCCTTCAGATTTTCATGGTGCATCTGGAGAGACTTGATCCTGGCTTTCAACTCTTGCGTGACCGCAGTAGGGCGAAAGTGACAGATGTACCAAGCTTTAAGGAACCCGTCTGAACACGTCCAACTGGTACCACTCCCAAATCTCCAATCTTATACACATCCAGAAGCGGAAGGCGTAGAGGCTTGTTTACTGGCCTCACTGGTGGAGTGATCCTGTCAATAGCCTCTAGGAGAGTTGGCCCTGTATACCAGCCAAGGTTGGTGGACCTCTCAATCATGTTATCTCCGTCAAAGCCAGAGATGGGCACAAAACGAAAGCTGCCTGGCTTGCATCCAATTTTTTCCAAGAGAGTAGAAAGAATCCTCACGATTTCTCCGTACCTGTGCTTTGAGTAGCTGGGGATGGTGGCGTCCATCTATATTAATGCGAACGGAAAATAACCATCAGCTGGTATGACCAAGAAAAATGCATAGATACTGATATTGACCAAGACACGAATACAGAGCTCTTTGGAAAATAGCCGGAGTACGGAGCACGGAAACATTAAAAGCTACTTTATTCGTACCTTGTTACAGCAGCAGATGATCTGCTTGACACCGAGGGTGAAAGCTAGAAGAATGTGCTCCCGGGTCTGACCATCCCTGGAGATTCCCTGCTCAAAGGCTCCTGGTGTGGCATCGACGACGATCAGTGCGCAGTCGGCCTGGGAGGTTCCCGTAATCATGTTCTTGATAAAGTCACGGTGTCCAGGAGCGTCAATCACTGTGAAGACATAGTTGGTAGTCTCAAATTTGTGATATGAGAGGTCAATGGTGACACCGCGTTCTCTTTCAGCTCTAAGCTTGTCGAGTATCCATGCATACTTGAATGACATCTTGTTCATCTGGGCAGCTTCCTCCTCAATCCTCTCCATGACGTGTTGCTGGACACCTCCAAGGCTGTAGATCAGGTGGCCGGCGGTGGTAGATTTGCCAGAGTCGACATGCCCAATGACGACAATGGTGATGTGATGTTTTAGTCGACCCATACTGCACAAGACAGGAAAGCTATTAAATCAAAAAGATAACGACGGAAACGCACAAAAATGTGGCAAACCCAATATGTATTTTAACTGTCTAAAAGATCAACATGGACAGGAACCTATATAAGGCTTCCTGACTGTGACGAAAAGAATCAATGGATGAATAAGTAACTTAGATTGCTTGCAGTGTAGAATTAAGGAACAAGAACCTCATAGAAGGTTAATTACAAGTCTAACAAGATGAATCAGAAAGCAATAAGTATGAATTCCTACAAAATCAAATAAGATTAGATGAGAATTGTATATTATATGGAGATCAGTTTTATCTATTCTAAAAGATCAACATGGACAGGAACCTATATAAGGCTTCCTGACTGTGACGAAAGAATCAATGGACGAGTAAGTATTTCATTAACTTAAGCTTGCCTGCAGTGTAGAATTAAGCAACAAGAACCTCATAGAAGGTTAATTACAAATAACATCATCATGTAACATTTTTACACAAAATGCTACAAGTCTAACAAGATGAATCACAAAGAGCAATAAGTATGCAACAACATCATTTAGTAATAATCAGTATCAGATTAGATTAGATGAGAATAATAAACAAAGGAAACAAACAATCTATGATTGCATCACATAAACCCTAAAAAAAAAAAAAAACAAGACCTAGTCTAGATACAACTCTAACAAGATGAAATTAGAATCAAAATCCAGAATATCAAACAACAACATAATATAGTGAAAATCAAAATCAAGATCCGATATGAATAGATGAGAAGAAGACAAAGAAATAATCAGATAATTAACCCTAAATAATAATGATCAGGAAATCAAAATTGGAAATCAAAACCCTAAAAACAAAGGAATACCTGCTTCTGGTTCCTTGAATGAATTCTTTCCTTCTTTTTCTTGATCTTTTCTTCTTGCGGAATGAAGAGAGGAGATGAAAAGGGAGAAAGAGAAATAGATCTTCAGAATTCAGAGAAGAAATCTTCGAATGAAGAAGAGGAGGAGGAGAGAGAAAAGAAATGTTTTAGTAGTGAATCATACTGGCTTCCCAAAAATATTTCTGGAGTAACTATGTTTTAAATAGACCTTGAGACGGCCGGGACAACTATGTTTGGCTCGGACTCCGCAGTCAACCCTTCAGTCAAAATTAGTCTTCCTCAAGACATGCCTATGCCGACCAATCTTAGGCTTCAAGGCTGCATCTGCCAACAGTTCTTCTCCTTATTTCATCCCTTCCATCATCGGCTTCTCCTTCTCCTTATCTTTTGCAGGAAAGCAGCAATAATCATCCCATCACCAGACTTCAAATTCATTCCTGGAATATGACTTTGTGAACTTCCTCTTAACAATTTTCTCCAGTTCTTGCTTTCACATCTATCCACATTCTTTTCCAAAAGATGCATGGCACCGAAAATTGACTAATAAGCACTTCCCAACAGAACCACTCTAAGATTCCCGAATCCTCGAAGAATATCACTTCTCCTATATGATGAAGCACGCCGCCTTATCTCTACCTTCTCGACGATATCATGCCTCTGACCAGATTCTTAGCTCAGACGCCTTCACTTGGCACAGCTCACAATACATTACACGTTCTTCTATCTCCACTGAACTTTCAAGTTCTTTATTTTGTGGCTGCACATAGTATTCATGCTGACCCGCAACATCCCAGCTGAGATCTTAACGCTGAAAACTGAAAACCAAAGGCAGCCCTCTTCTTCTAAGCCTAGAATCACTAGCACAACCACTCCCCAACAGTTCCTCCAGACATGCCTAAGCTGACCAATCTTAGGCTTCAAGGCTGCATCTGCCAACAATTCTTCTCCTTATTTCATCCCTTCCATTATTGGCAACTTCCCACCAAAATCAACCCCTATCTTTTGGAGGAAAGCAGCATAATCATCCCATCACCAGACTTCAAATTCTCCAAAACCTCATTCCTGGAGTATGACTTTGTAAAATTCCTCTCAAGAGTTTTATCCAGTTCTTTCTTTCGCATGTATCCACATTCTTTTCCAAAAGATGCATGGCACCGAAAATTTACTAATAAGCACTTCCCAACAGAACCACTCTAAGATTCCTGAATCCTCGAAGAACATCACTTCTCCTATATGATGAAGCACGCCGCCTTATCTCTACCTTCTCGATGATATCATTCCTCGGATTCTTAATGCAGACGCCTTCACTTGGCACAGCTCACAAAACTCCTTCCAGCTCACAACAATACATTACATGTTCTTCTATATCCACTGAACTTTGAACTTCTTTATTTTGTAGCTCCGCATCGAAACTGCATACAATCGGGAGGAATGATGCACTTCCATGTCTTGGAAACATGAGATCATGGAGAGCACACATAGTATTCATGCTGACCCGCAAGATCCCAGATTGAGATCTTAACGCAGTCACCCTTCACTTGGCACAGCTCACAAAACTCCTTAATGAAGACGATGTGACATGGCACACCGCCGCATCTCTACCTTCTCCACGTTATCATGCCTCTACCGGATTCTTAATGAAGACAATGCGCCATGGCACTCCGCCTTATCTCTACCTTCTAGACGTTATCATGCCTCAACAGGATTCTTAACGCTGACGCCTTGACTTGGCACAGCTCATAAAACTCCTTACACCTCATTGCTCTCGGACTCCAACTAGAAAGAATTCGTATTAGACTGTGGCGAAGCTCATAAACTCGAGCCACTCTCTGGAGTATCTTGTCTTGCTGGTCTTTCGAAGAAGATGAATGACTTAGCCTACTGAGCTGAATGATTTTGCATCAACTGTAAAAAACAGTTGGATAGAACTCAACATATCCTTGGAAACTCTCTCTTTCAGCAGCAAGTCTCTGAACGAAACGGATCTTAACTTGCAGACTCTCTGGTGGCTGCATGATTTCGTCCAAGTGTGTCAGTGCTATCGTGACATTTGGCAGCTAAGATTGTGGACCTTCTCTTCCTGAGTTTGAGACTATAAACCTAAGCCAATGCATTAGATGTTCTTCTATCTCCACTGAACTTTGAACTTCTGTTCTTCTATCTCCACTGAACTTTGAACTTCTTTATTCCGTGGCTTCGTGTGGAAACTGCATAAAATCAGGAAGAATGATGCACTTCCATGTCTTGGAAACATGAGATCAGGGAGCTCATACATAGTATTCATGCTGACCTGCAAGATCCCAGATTGAGATCTTAACATCAATGTCTTTCATAGTTCTGATCTCACAGCTTGTTCCATCGGGTTTACTGGAGTTTTCACCTGGCCCAAGTAGGGAACTTTTGAAGAATTGAAGATCTGTGCCATAGAGTTGCATAATGTGGTTTCGCCTGCAAATTTGATTTTCATGCATTTTAAATCCCTTTTAATGATTACTGAGTGCTGAGTCTAGAATGGGACCCGACCCGCAACTCTTGGGTGCTATTAATCGCATGTCCCTTAGCAAGTCAATTTCTGGTTCCTTCTTTCCATTCTGCCCAGCTACTCATAAACCTCCTCAGTCTTGCCAGAATTCTGCAACGGTGTTTTGGTGAAATCTATGTCTTCAATCCAGGGATTAACAAGTGGTGTCTGCTTATTGTCTACAAAACAAGCTCCCCATGAACCCCTTTGCAACCCTGTAAAGACAGGCACTATTTCAGAGTTGCATTACTCTCCAAGCTTTTACAAGTTGGGCACTCCCAAAGTAAATGACCAATACTCTCCATCTCTGACTTACACGGAATACAGCTGGAAACCAATGGCACTCCTCTTCTTCTGAAACTAGAATCATTAGCACAACCACCCCTCAATAGCTTCCATACTTGTGCTGCTATGGCAGGATGCACACAGTTCTTCATTATCGGCTTCAAGTTGATTCAACTTCCCAACAAAATCAACCCCTATCTTTTGCAGGAATGCAGCTCCTTACGCAACACTGAAAACAATCCCTGAACCATTCTCTCTCGTTCTCATGTAGCGTTGTGCCTTTCTCAGCGACAATTTTGCTCGCCAAAAGCTGTGGAACAACATCCATCTCTAAACAACCCATTAATACAAACGACCTAAGTGTGATGAGACATCTGTTTCTTCCTCAGCTCACACTCATGCGCCATTGTGTCTCTCTTGGCAGCAGTTTTGTTCAACATTTTCGGAAGCAGCGAAACTTCGGAAACAGATACACGAGCTTGTCCACCTTCTTCCATCCAAGGAGAACCAGATTCCGGTATATCAAACTCCCTTCTTCTCTGGGTTCTTCCAAATCTCATCGCTACTTTCATCAATATTCTGCTTGTTCAATATCAACATTCTGCTTGTCACTATCCAAATCCAACACATCTGAAGCATAAACAAACATATCATACTTTAAACTCTCTCTAATTTTTCATTATACCATGCAATCCGGACCATGAGCTAATCAATATCTTAAAATTTTGAAAATCAACATATCATTTGTTCCATCCTCAGCTGTCAAAAGTACCCAATTACCACCACATATCCATAGTTTCAGATAAAACCTCTAGATCTGGAGTTGGATTCATGAGCTAATTCCTCATTTCCAAATACCATAGAGATGCTTGGATCTTCTAAAAGACATCTTAAAATCATATCTGCAATAAAAACCAAACATTTCTTCAATGAGTGCAACTTTGTGCACCCGCAGGTGCACATTCCGTACATTACTATTGGATGAGTTTTAACGGGCGTTATCTATCATTTCAAAGATTTTTTGTTCCTTCAATATTAATTATTTAAAGATACTGTATATTTCTCTTTCCTAATTAAATCTCCTATTCCCCTATTTCATGGTGATTCCTTGAATAGAAAATTCATGAGGAAAATGCATCTTAATAATCAATTCTAAGAAAAAAAATAACTTAATAATCTTAAGTACGAAGTCTAATTGATTCCCTGTCATTCATCTAAAACAACAAAAGTCCAGTCAAATCTTTCTTTTGGTTAACTGCATCAATTCATAATGAAGATAGATATTCCTCTGTAGAAATCTAATTGTAGATTCTTAGATCGTTGGTGATCAATCAGATTTAGTAGTGACCTAATATGAAACTCATTTGAGAACAGGTATATACATAAATAGCAATTTTTCTCATAAAATAATAGTTGTGAAGAAGCATGTAGTTCATTTGCAGAATCTTTGTATTATTGATCATCAAGATCATGATTTTGATGGCTTTCCAACTTTTTTGATTTTTTGAAGTGTAATCCTAAACATGTATTCCATTAATTGTTTATCTTGTGAACACATATGGATTTTAAATCTAAGAATCTCCTAGTATTATTCATAGACAGACGATTGCAATCAGATCCAACTCGTTAACTGAAAACAAAACGTAGAAATAGAAGATGCAGAGAAGAGTTAGGGAGGAAGAGAGTTAAAGAGACCGAGCACACTTTTTCTTCTCTCCCAATAAATATTCATATTAAATTAAATACTGTTTGAATTAGATAAATAAAAAAAGAGAATAAAAAATTATTGAAGATTTGGACGAATAACAATGGGAGGAACGTGCACCCCGGTTAACTAAGGGGTGCACAAAGTCGCACTCTTTCTTCAATATTATCAAAGAAATCAATTGAAACCAGTGTGTAGTTTGAGAAAGGGGAAAATAAAAATGAAACCTTTGAAAATTAAATCACAGTATTATGACCAAAACTTAATGAAATTGGTGGATCTTTCATACCAATAGAGTAGAAAATTCCTCTCTTCTTTTTCTTCTTCTTGAAATTGGTAACCCTAATTTTGAATGATTGGGAGTGGCTACTAGTATCGCCTGAACTGAACCCGTTTCATTTGGGAGTGAGTGGCTGCTGGCTTCTGGTATATTGTCTTAACAAGACTTTTTGTCTCCTGGAACATTGTAGTCAATTCAAACGGTACGCATGAGACTTGGCCGCACTGACCGGTTATGCCAGTTACCTGCCTTAGACCTGGCCACAATAGCCTTTGCCTTAGCCTTGGCAAGGCCGGGCTAGCCTCTGCTGAGACCCAAGAACAAATACTATCAAACAAAAACTGCTGAGATCTTTTTTTTTTTCAATTTTTTTATTTATTTATTAAGAATAATTAAATGTTTTTTCTCTATCTTTTCTCGTGAGAATAATTAATTAAATATTAATTATACTTCTACTCCAAAGTGGAATAAGTAACTTTAGATTTGGAGAATTATTTTATTAATTTTATTATTGGAACAAGTAAGGGGCTATACTGGTAAGACTTCCGACCACCCGATTGGATCACAGTCAGATCAACGCTAATGATGAGACTTGTCGCCATGATCGATTATGGAAATTACCTACATGACCTGGCCGACTTTGCTTAGAGCAAGCATTATGGTTAAGTTTTTTTTTTGCTTTACATTTGGATTTATGGTAATGAAGTCCAATAGTGACAAGTTTTTTTAAATCTAATAAATCAGTTTTTCTATGTGTTGTGCGTGGATAAACGAAAAATTGAAAACAAAAACTAAGTTTCCTTAAAAAATTGGATGCATAATCAGAGTAATGGGTATTTTATGGAAGTTTTGTTTCCGCAAGTTAGCTTCCTAGAACTATGTATCTCTTGACTAGTGAGATTCGCGCATGTGCATCTGTAACATCCATTAGCCAAAGCTTGGCTTAACTCCACAACCTAATCAAGAAAGAGCCTATAATGGTTGCTCTTGGTTGTAATCTAACAAAGGTAGATAAAATCCCTTTCATAATGCTTGCTCCTAGACATAACCAATATTTTCACACACCTAATTACTAGGTTGCACGGCAACCGCTCTTTTTATTCGGTTTTTTTTTTTTATAACCACCATATTGATTCACCCACCCCCAAATTTGCGACGGGAAATTTAATAACTAATTAATCAATGAAAGTGTAACCTGGTTTTTAGTTAGTGCATAAATTCGAAAATGATATATACCATGTGGATTAATCATGTATGAGAAGGGGTGGGAACCACTTTTCTAAATCAATCCTGTAGAAACAAACGATGTTCAATAATACTTAAGATTAATCTATGACTCACAACCACGAAGTGATTTAGTGATATATTTGCCTTAGAAGTGTTTATGAGTATCATAAAAAAGTTGAACATAATCATATAGAATAGTTCTTTTATTTGTGTTGATACTAGAATGGGTAGGTTTGCAAACCTTGGTAGTTCGCGTACTTCAGTTGGTAGTGGTTTGCGAACCTATCTAGTTTCCGAGCTTCAAATGTAAAGGGTTTGCAAACCGGGTTTCCGAACCTCTACAATCTGCTGAATCCAAACTTCCTTTGGTAAAATATACAAGTATGTGTTGTGGTTACACAACAGATTAACAATCAGGAAGGTGGATTGATGATAAAAATGGAGATAGAATCTCAAATTCGTAAGGAAATGAGCCAAATCTGGTTCTTAATGAACGCAGCCAAATGAGTTTTGTTTTCATAAAATTCAGAGGAGAGGAAAATAAGCCTCTCTTACACATTAAGTACCCAATCATTAACCCTAGCCTTGACCAACAGATGAAGAATACGTGGGCTAAATCAAACGGCCAACAACTACCAAATAGCTAGCAAGAAAAATAACTAAATACATCTGCACAATTACTAATGGCAGCCAAAAGGGACAACCCCTAACTAGTACACTGTGACATTGCCTCTCCCTCAAAAGAATCCTTGTCCTCAATAATGAATTTAGGGTAATGTTCCTTAACATCCGATGGAGCTTCCCATGTGGCATTTTCTGAAGATGAATTTGTCCATTGTAGTAGATCCTGTTTGAACAGCCTGCCACCATGTTGAACTTGTCTTGTTTGCAGAATCTTTTCATGAAGCATGATTATTGCACCTTCATGATCCACTACAGGTAGGTCTGGAACTGGAGTGTGCTTGAGCCCAATGTGTTTCTTGAGTTGGGAGACATGAAAGACTGGATGTATGCGAGCATGGGAGGGTATTTCCAACATATAAGCCACTTTACCCACCTGCTGCAAAACTGGAAAAGGCTCATAGAATTTTGAGGACAACTTGAAATTCTTTCTCAGAGATAGAGATGCTTGCCTATATGGTTGTAGTTTGAGATACACCAGATCCCCCACTTCGAAAGATCTGTCTTTTCTAGACCGATCTGCATAAAACTTCATTCTTGCCTGAGCTGTGTGGAGTGATTCTTTAAGAATATCCAGTAGGGAGTTTCTTTCTTTCAAATATGTTTCAACAACATCAACAGAAGTGGTGACAGAAGAAGGAAATGCCAGGTGTGGAGACACATACCCATACAGTGCTTGGAATGGAGACATTTTTAGGCTTGTATGGAAACTTGTATTGTACCACCATTCTGCAAGAGCTAGCCATTGGCTCCATTTGCCTGGTTTATGACCAGTGAGGCATCTTAAGTAAGTTTCTAGACAAGCATTGACCCTCTCAGTTTGGCCATCTGTTTGGGGATGATAAGCAGTGCTGAGGTTGAGATTTGTGCCCAAGGCCTTAAACCGATCCTGCCAAAAATTGCTAGTGAAGACCTTGTCTCTGTGAGATACAATGGAAAAAGGCAAGCCATGTAATTTGAACACTTCATTGAGGAAGGCATGAGCAACTGAAGTTGATGTGTAAGGATGTTGAAGAGCCAAGAAATAAGCATATTTGGTAAGTCTGTCTACAATGACAAGAATCACATTCTTTTTATTACTGACAGGCAAGCCTTCTATGAAATCCATAGTGATATGCTGCCATGGTTGGTCTGGGATAGGGAGGGGTTGAAGCAGCCCTGCAGCATTGGTTGTGTCCCTCTTATTTCTCTGGAAGACATCACAATGAGAGACAAACAAGACTATGTCCTTGTGCATGCCCTTCCAATAAAAATAGTTCATTGCTCTGACATAGGTGGATTGTATCCCAGAATGGTCTCCAATTGCAGAAGCATGTAGAGACTTTAATAAGGATTGTCTTACATTGCCTCAAGTTCCAATATAAAGTTTAGTTTTGTACCTCAAAATTCCTTCTGTGTATGTATAATGTGGAGCACTCATCGGGATTTAAAAAGAAGTGAGATATCAACTGGTTGGCCTTGGAGTCATTGATGTAGTTGTTGGTGACATCTTGGACCCAATTTGGAGTAGAAGTGGTTATGGAGTTACAAACAGCAACATCTAAGGGTCTTCTAGAAAGAGCATCAACAACAATATTTTCAGCTCCCTTTTTGTACTGGATAACATAGTCAAACCCTAAGAGTTTGATTAACCATTTTTGTTGGAATGTTGTGGTGATGTTTTGCTCCAGTAGGTATTTTAGGCTTTGATGATCAGTCTTGATAGTGAATTTAGTGCCTTGTAGGTATTGTCTCCATCTTTGCACAGCCAGAACTATAACAAGAAGCTTTTTTTCATAAGTGGACATTGTTGCAGCTCTTGGTCCTAGTGGTTTGCTTAAGTAAGCAATTTGTCTCCCTTCTTGGAGTAGAACTGCTCCAATGCAAGCATCACTCTCAACTACAAAGGGCTTTGTAAAATCAGGCAGAGCTAATACAGGAGTGTTACTCATTGCAGCTTTGAGGTTGTCAAAAGCAGTATTAGAAGATTGGCTCCATAGAAAAGAATTCTTCTTGAGAAGGTCAGTGAGAGGTCTACTAATGGCCCCATAATTCTTGACAAATTTCCTATAGTAGCCAGTAAGGCCAAGAAATCCTCTTAAATCCTTTAGAGTGGAGGGTGTTGGCCAAGATTGCATACAAGCAATTTTACTTGGATCAGCACAAACACCTGCAGCTGTTATAATGTGTCCTAAGTATTCCAGGGAAGATTGGCCAAAACAGGGTCAAAACAGCATTTAGATATTTTTGCATACAGCTTGTGTTGTCTTAGTAATGAGAAGGTAAACTTGAGATGCTCTATTTGTTCAGACATGTTCTTGTTGTAGATTAGAATATCATCAAAAAAGACCAGAATAAATTTTCTCAATGCAGGTTGAAATACCTCATTCATTAAAGCTTGAAATGTAGCTGGAGCATTAGTGAGGCCAAATGGCATCACTTTAAACTCATAATGGCCCTGATGTGTCATGAAAGTTGTCTTGAAAATGTCTGAGAGATGCACTCTAATTTGATGATATCCATCTTTCAAATCAATTTTTGTGAAAACAGTAGCTCCATTTAATTCATCCTATAATTCCTCAATAATGGGTATGGGAAATTTGTCTTTGACTGTGATGTTTTTGAGTTTTATATAGCCAACACAGAATCTCCATGTGTTGTCTTTCTTTTTGACTAGAAGTATTGGTGATGCAAAGGGGCTATGGCTAGGTTGGATGATGCCAGTGGTGAGCATCTCCTTGACAAGTTGTTCTACTACATCTTTTTGGATATAAGGACACCTATAAGCTCTTTGATTCACAGGGACTGAGTTTGGTTGTAAAGGAATTTTGTGATCTAAACTCCTCTTAGGAGGCAGCTGATTTGGTTCGGCAAAAATATCATTAAACTCTTGAAGTAAGGGAAGTATTTTAGGAGGTGTGGGAGTGGGTGTAGTGTTGGTAGATATGGAGAAAAAATGACCCACCAAGCCATGAGAATTGGTGGAAAGGAATTTGCTGACTGCATCACTGCTCATCATGGATAGTGAACATTTTGGTGTTGTACCCTGAAGTGTAATTTTCTTGTTTTGGTACTTGAAGGAAATACACAACTTAGAGAAGTTAAAAAGAACATCACCCAAAGTTCTGAGCCAGTCTACACCAAGCACAATGTCACAACCACCCAATGGTAAGACTCTGAGATTTTCCACAAATTTGTTGTTCTGCATGGAACAAGTAACCTATGGGCAAACACCAGTACTGAAAGTTTTCTCCCCATTTGCAACTGTGACTACCATTGGAGCAGTGGAATCAATATGGAATTATAGTGAACTTGCTAAATCACTATCAATGAAACTGGTAGTGTTGCCTGAATCAATTAAAATGGAAGCTGTTTTGTCTTTGAGAATTTCAGGAATTCTAATTGTGTCACCAGTAGCAGTGCCTCTAAGAGCATGTAATGAAATTTCAACATCAGATTGAACTGGAGATTCAGTAGTCTCCTCAAAAATTTCTTCCTCCTCCTCAGTTTCTGGTGAGTCAGCAGTGTCCATCTGCAGCATGAAAATCTTATGTTTTCCTTTATAAAATTGTCATGTCTTATACACTTCATCACAGTTATAACATAAGCCTTGTGCTCTTCTTTTATTCATCTCTTCGGGTGTGAGTCTCTTAATAGAAGGAGATGTTGGGTTTCATTTGTTGGGAATGGTAAAGGAGGATCTAGGAGTAATGGGTGCAGATTTTGGAGAAGTCAAAATGGGTTTGGGTGGAAAATTGTTATAAGAAGATTGTCTGGTAGAGTTGAAAGAGTTGTTGAAGGACCTTGTAAATGGTTTAGTAATAGTTGTTGTTAGAGTAAGCTTTTGTTCTTGTAATCTAGCTAAGGAGAAGGCATCTGCTAGAGTCTTTGGATGAAACATAGAGACAGATTTACCTATCTCATCCTTCAAACCATTAAGAAAGCTCATAACAAAGTATTCTTCACTAAGGGTAGGATTCATTTTCAACATCAGTGTTTTAAGCATCTCGAACTCTTCATAATAATCATCCACAGAAGAAGATTGGACCAATTTATTAAAACTGCCAACAAAATTTTCTTCAACAGGGTTTTCAAATCTAGCACACAGATGTATAGTTAATTCTTTCCAAGTAATTATATGTCTATTAACCTGAAAATTTAAAAACCAAGTTTCAGCCTTACCCTCAAGATGAATTGCAGCAATATTCACCTTCTTATGTTCTTCAATATCATTCAACTCAAAGTATCTTTCACTTTTTTGTATCCATTCTCTAGGATTCCCGCCATTGAATCGTGGGAAATCCATCTTAGGAAGACGATGATGTTGATAGTGAATTTGATGTTGATTTGAAAATCGAGTATCGCCCTGAGTTTATAGATTAGAAGTACTAGCCGGTTCTGGTATGGACTCTAACTTCTTCATAAGTAAATCAAATTTAGAAGTCATATCTGATGAAAAGCTTGTGAAATTTGTTTGTAATCTGGTAATGGAAGCGGTGTTTGCTTCCACTTAATCGTTGACATCTTTGATAGTCATTGGAAAAAAAATTGGATGAAAATTTGGATGGATACTAACGGCTCTGATGCCAATTGTTGTGGTTACACAACAAATTAACAATCAGGAAGGTGGATTGATGATAAAAATGGAGATAGAATCTCAAATCCGTAAGGAAATGAGCAAAATCTGGTTCTTAATGAACGCAGCCAGATGAGTTTTGTTTTCATAAAATTTAGATGAGAGGAAAATAAGCCTCTCTTACACATTAAGTACCCAATCATTAACCCTAGCCTTGCCCAACGGATGAAGAACACATGGGCTAAATCAAACGGTCAACAACTACCAAATAGATAGCAAGCAAAATAACTAAATATATCCGCACGATTACTAATGGCATCCAAAAGAGACAACCCCTAACTAGTACACTGTGACAGTATGTTTACCTAACACCAGGAAATTCTTTCTACATAATCAATTTGAAACATTCCCGATATCCCTATAATAATGTATGCATTGTTATTTAAGAAATTTCTAAATGATCAACATGAAACAAAAATAGTCTTTGTACAACAAATTACTTTTAACTAAGAATGTTAAGGATCTAGAACATCCATTGCTTGAATGATCATATTTCAATAGTTTAACCAAGACAAGCTTGAACTCGAAAATTATTCTTTACAATATTAAATCCACGATACTATAATCATACGACATGGTCTCATAAGAAAGTATATTGGCAAATGACATGACTAAATACGATGATTCGGTTTTTCACATACCTCCTTGTTGATGAAGTTCTCGCAAATGTCTTTATTTATTTTCTTTAGTGTTCAATTTTTGAGGGTTATTCATTGATGTATGATACTCAACTCCCATACTTTAATCCTAGTCTGGGACTTGACTTAGTAGACTAGAAATCAAGATATAATTTTTTATATCTGTAGGATCATAATATCGCAACGCATAGGGCTCGCGGGATCAATAAACGACGGTACCGCGAGGGAGTCGCAGGAAACTAAAATAAACGACGCGATGAGAAACGACACACAAAACAACTGAAAGACATGGAACCTGGCGAGGGTTAAGAAGTGTCGCGAGATTGAATAGTTGTACACTGGCGACACTTCGCGAGACATTCCCGAAAATAAAGGATAGCTTAGCTGTCATCCACTATGTATTACCCTATATAAAGGGTCGAGTGAGTCTGTTGTAAAGGGGGGAAACTTTTTAGAATTGTTAGGCAAGTCATTAGGAGAGAGAAAGTTTAAGAGTGTTTTAACTTCTAAGTGTAATTCTATTTTCCTGTGTAAACACTTCATGAATTCAATCAATCAATGTTCTTGATCTTACATCTTCTAATGGATTAATTAAGCAAAATCGAGTAAGGGGTGTAGTGTGGGAAATCCTGCTACTACATATGCGCTAAAACAAATGGACTGTGCGAGAGATTGACGTAGAAATTGGAAGGAATTTGGATTAACGAGAAAAAAGATTTGGAGAAGATACTCAAGAATTCATTGGAAAAGAAAGATGGCTAGAAGAAGACATATACAAGGGCAACCAACGATTGTAAGAAGAAGTGGGAGACTTGGCTGGAGAAAGGAGGAATGAAACAGAGAATCATCAAGGATGAATAGGAGAAATGATGGAGAAGATCAAAATCGACCACCAATCTCCCCGTAGCAAACACGGCCGAGGATTATGATAGAGTAAGTGTACATACTTGGAGATCTGATTCAAGACGAGAGAGAAGAGGAGCAGCAGTTGGTGAACAATGGACAAGGAGGAGGAGAGCAAGAAATGAATGGAGAAATGAATCCAGGTAACGAAGAAATCGCAGCAATAGAAAGATTGAGACAAACAATACATGAGGAGAGACGGCTAGAGGCAGAGGAACGAGCAAACTTGACAAGACAGAATCATGAATTGAGGATGGAAAATATGAGGTTGCAAAATAGGAGATCTAGAAGTAGCGTGAGATCAAGTTCAAGATCGAATGGAGAAGAAAGAAGGAGAGTTTTACCAACAGAAAGCACCAATGAAGAAACACAAAATCCGAATATAGAGCATGGCGAGAGAAGAGGAGAAATAGAAGATCGTTATATTCCTCAGCCCCGCAAATCTTCAAAATGAGCGGAATAGGAAAATCAAGGAAACATGCAACTCCAAGAACCGAATGACCCAATTTCTTGGAGGGAGAATAATCTTGCACGGGAGAAAAGAACTGAGAAGAAACCGAGAGATCGAGGATGACATTGAGAGACACTACATTGAACAAGCGCGACTAGCTCGCGAGAGAGAAAGGCTAAGAGAATAAATGGAAAATCAAGAGATGGAGGAGGCAATCCGGCAAAATAACCATGATAACCGCGAAAGAAAAAGGGAACAGAATCGTACTAATAGAAATATTAATGAAGAATATGAGAGGGTGCAGATGATGAGAGCTGAGAGGCAACCAAGAAGAGAGAACAACCGATATAATGGCGTGCGAATTGACGAAAGAAACGAAGAAGAGCGTCGCGAGGAAAGAAGAGGAGAAAATAACGAGCAGGAAGGTCAAAATAGGCACGAGCGAAGAAGGAGAGAAGCGAGCTAAAAAGACCCGCAGAATCAAATTCGAGGCAAATGAACAAATCTTAAGAGAACTGGCTGAAATGAGAGGATTACTGAATAATAGAAGGGAATGAGGAAGGAGACAGTTAGACGAAGCTATTGCAGAAGCCGCGAAGAATCCCTTCACGCTAGAAGTACAGATGGGAGGAATACCTCCTAAGTGCAATCTACCTGCATTAACCAACATCTTTGATGGAACAACTCTGTGCGATACAACATATTAAGGCTTATATGAGATGTATGTTACAATGGGAGAATCATGATGCCATATTGTGCAAATATTTCGCGTCAAGCCTAATTGGAGAAGCACTAAAATGGTTTGAGGGTCTACCAAGGAACACAATTACATCATTTAATCATTTACAAGCCACATTCCTAGGAGCATACATAAGTAACAACTCTTCACGACCAGGTATTGAAGATGTATTCGGGTTGAAACAAAGGGTTGGTGAGAGCTTAAGGCAGTTGACAATAAGATGGAGAACCATGTGTAGCGAAATGGCAGGACGGGTTGAGGAAAGATATCTCATCCTCTCATTTGTGAATGCTCTCTTCGCGACTAACTTGTTATACATTCAAATTTTTAGAGTCAAAAATACAATCACGATGGCAGAACTGCGAGAATTACAGGAAGAATATATCACCTTAGAAGAAAGACAGAATGAAATGAATTCTTATCCAGTCGCGAACACAAACTCGAATGCTGCGAACGCAAGCTTGTTACCTCAGTTCATCAATACAGTGGCGAGCACTTCGCAAGGACAGCAAGCAGGGAAGGCTGATGAGAGACAGCGGAAGATAGTAGCTATGGGAAGCCATGACCAGGAGGAATTTGAACAAGAAAGAAACTACTATAACCGTAACAGCAATAATAAGATTCAGAGGCTAGACAATGTGCAAGAAACTTATGGTGGACGAAGGCAATATAACCATGGAGGGCAGAGAAGCCGCAGAATAGTATGGGAACCAATTAGGATGCCTCCACTGAATGCTAGTGTGGAAAAGATCTGGGAAGCTATACTCGTGATGGAAGAAGTACCAAGACCTTGGAACGCGGGGATGGAACCACCACCAAAGCGACGAAGTCATGAGTTTTGTTCTTACCATCGCTTCCATGGACATCAAACAAACGATGCAGAAAACGTAAAGAGAATTATTCTCGGGATGATTGATCAAGGGAAGTCAATCACTTTCTAAAAGGAGAAGAAAAAGGCCGGACATTACCACCACCACCGAAATGCACACAGAACGAAAGTCGGCGAAAGGAAAGGAAACATTTGTGATAGAAATCGGAACGAAAGCCAAAATTTGAATTGCAACTCTATCGTCCACTCTTATCGCACAATCGAAGATTTTCATGACAACGTGCTCAGTAGAGTCTTTGCGAGAGATGCGATGATAAAGAAATAATGAGCTCACAGCGAGAACGACGCAGATTAGAAAAGTGGCAATTGAAGACTATTTCTTTCTCTGCGCATGAAGTGCCAAAAGGAAGAGAAACACATGATAGCCCGTTGGTTGTGAAACTAGAGATTAACCCGAAACCAGTTGATGGAGAAGATGATGAGGCGAAGCTTGGCGGGCGATCAACCGAATCTTAATCGACACCGAAGTTCGGTGAATATTCTCTTCTACCATACTTACAAGACGATGGGAGGAAAAGATGAAGATTTGATCCCCTCTACATACAAGATATATGGCTTTAATGGCACTGCAAACAAACCAAAGGGAGAGGTTCGCATGAGAATACCTCTGAAGGATTATCAACCGATATTTTATTCTGTGTGGTTGACGTGGAATCTCCATATAATGCGCTGATTGGGAGGCCATGGCTTCATGAAATCTTGGGAGTCGCATCAACCTATCATCAATGTATAAAATTTCCACATCCAAACGGCATTGGTATCATACAGGGAGACTGGAAGGAGTCGCAACAGTGTCATGAGGTCGATATAGAAAGCTGCGAAGAAAGAAATGCCAAAAGAAAGGATTGGAAGCAACATGTGAGAAATGAACAGAGAAAGGAGAAACTGATGGTAGATGCTATAGAAGTGAGGGCTGAACATATCTCGCGAGGTGAATCCCTGGAGACAGACCAATATTATGACAACAAAGAAGCAAAAGATATGAGGAACAAAAGGCATAAGAAGTGAGCAATCAATAAAAGCAGGAGGCAAAGTAGCAGCTGGAGTAGTGATGTGCGAGAATCTCGCAACAACGAGTAAAATGAGAATTTGATTAAGAAAGAAAAGTGAAATACAACAAGTGAAACAAAACTATGCGAATACTTCGCAAACAAATATCAGCAAAGGATGAAATATGAATGATTGAATGATTTAACAAATATGAATGCGCAAAAGAATGGGACGAACCTTTATGGCGTACACCCTAGTTCGCGAATAACATTTCGTAAGAGGCAAATGTAAGACCTAAAGTGCGTCATATAAGGGGGTATCTCTCGCCATGGTTCAGGGGGAAGGTTACACCGCTCCTGAAGCCTGAACCATGAAAATTTGGGGCCCATGAAAGCCTATCCTAAGAGGTACCTTGGATTCCCAACTATATATGTAGGTTATACCCTGGTTGGGCGACCGAGGGTCTCTTCTTAGGAGTCAGTGTATGCACAAGGCGCGAGGTACACGGTTGAGCCAGAGTGCCCGGGATGGATGAACCTACCCTGGCCATTCTTGGCAAGTCTTGGCATGCGTTGCACTCGCCCAAAGAAAACTCCACTTAGGGTGCAGTCTCGTAACCATAAACCATATAGGTATAAGGGATAAGAGGCTGCGAAAACAATCGGTTGTTGTTAAGACCGGATGGGAGGAGCTAGTCTTGTATGGCCGATGTTTCGCCTCCTTGAAGGGGCAACCGGGAGATGATAAGGGCGACGCTCTCCATTAGGGGGTGTCAAAACAGACGCAAATGTCATGAGGCTCTGTTCTCGCAAGAGAATTTAGGCTCGTCATATTTGTGCAATGATCCTGCAGAGGCAATAATACTAACGCGAGGGTAAGGCGAGATCAATGGGTCTTTACATGAAAGTGTACGGACGTCCTGCGATTTCGTCGCACGACGGAATGTCATGGAGCTTTGTTTTCGCAAGAAGACTTAGGTCCGTCATATTGTCGCAAATAAAACATCCTGCAGAGGCAAAAATACTTGGAAAATGATAAGGCAAGATCAATGGGTCCTTACATGCAAGTGTAAAGACGTCCTGAGATTTTGCCGCAATGAAAGGTGGCAGGGGAAGACCTCTAATTAGGGAGGTCTGACTTGGAAGACCACACAAAAATGATAAGGCAAGGTCAATGGGCCATTGCATGAAAGTGTAAAGGCGGCTTGCGACCTTGTCGCAACGATATATTTCAGAAACAATAAAATAATTATTCAACAACATACATGATGACAACTAAAATCTTCCATCTGAAGATCAATAACAGAGGCAAGTATGGGAATGGAAAAGATGAAATATTGTTATTCATCTTCTGATGTAAGAGTTATACATCAATAATGTTAGCCAATTATATTACAAGGAAGAACTACCAAAAAAGGGGAAGTGAAGATTGAATTCAGAGGGGAAAAATCCAAGAAATACACTAAAAAAGGGGACAGAAATGTACAGATATTACAAGCAGAAAAAGAAAACAAAAAGAGTTATCTCTTTGGTGATTCTTCTTCTTCATCTGATTCTTCGATCCCGATTATTCTCATCGCGAAATTTTCTTCTTCGCCAGCCTCGCTATCAGAAACGTCTGAGACAGGCAGATTCTCAGGAACCTTTTCAAGGAGACAGGGATATGAATGCAGAGGGATATTTTGATCCTTACAAACATACTCCATGCCTCCATTGCGAAAAACGAAACAAACATCATTGCTAAAATTCTCCACTGTTGTTAGAAATTGTTTCTTCAACTTGGAATATCTATTCTCGCGAAGGGAGAGATTTTTTGCGAGCTGTTCTTTTTCGGTTTCGAGTTCTTCAATTCTCGCTGGAAAATTCCCGGCGAGTTGTTCTTTCTCAGATTCAAGCTCTCTAATTCTAACCTGAAGCCTCTTCTCAGATTCTGCAAATAAGTAACAACAAGTTAATAATTTACAAGCAATACTACAGAAGTAAGAAGTAGTAAGGTGTAATAAATAACCTTCTCTATCAGATATCATATCTTTAACCAAGGAAGTATGCTCGGCGTGAAGACTAACATCAACACCTAGATTATTTCTGGCATTATCTAAAACTTTCGCAGCCCAGGCGAATTCATCGTCACTATTTATAACAAGGAGGGAACGAATTTGATCCTCTCGCTCACTAAGCAAGGAATTCTGGCGAAGCAATTCATCCCGCTCAATTTGTAATTCAAGGAGAGATTTTTGAAATGTTGCTAATGCCTGTGCACCATTGTTAGCAATGCGATCTTTATCATCTATATGGTCACTAATTTTCTTCCTCAAAATTTTGATTTCTTTATTGGACTCGAGAAACATTCGTTTAAATTGGTTGGCAAAGACTTAAACCAGATCTATGTTCAATTTCTAAAAGACGATATTTGGTCTGAAGTTCATTTAATGAAAGGGAGTTAATTTTGTTTGATGAACTACTTAAAGAGTTGTTGAGGTGAGCGAGAAGAAGGTTATTATCCATAGGATCAGGAAATGTATGGAGAAGAATAGCCTCATCGGAGAGATTATATACATCTGCGAAAGTAATAAGTTAGGTAGCAATAGGCGACCGTTAAAATAAAAATAGTAAAAGGAGGTAAAATTTTATACCATAAAGTTGCTGATTGGCATTTTGAAGAGTGGACACCTTATCCTTTTGGGAGTCAAGTTCGGTGTTTAACTTTTGAATTCTCTCGTCTTTATCGCGAGATGACGCAGCTTCGGTCTCTAATTCTTGAATCTTCTTGCTCAATTGCAAATTCTTCTTTTCAAGATTGTTGCGTCTTCTCTCAAGGTCTGAGGCAACTACAAAGGAAGATCTTCCAACCTATAAAAGAAGATAGAAAAATCATTAAAATATATATATATACTTAAACAATTTAAAGTTAGCAAGGAAGTATGACTGTACACATACCAGAGACCCAAGTGCATTCAAAAGGTCGGGAGACACAACTCTAGAGACTCCATTGAATGAATTATTGCCTTCCAAGAAAGCAAAGCATTACACACGTTTGCGAGAGCCCCGCAAAGAGAAGCTAGGGAGCATCTCCCATTCCTTGGAAACACCGAGAAAATGCTTGGATAACCGATCCATGGAAGAATCGGGTCGATGGAATCTTCTTGGCGAGAGAAGAATTCGATTCATGGTTATCCTCGTCAGAAGATTCAGAGCTTGAGCTAAGGCGAGAAGAGGATTGGACCTTTCGCTTCTTAGTTAAGGGGGCAGGGATTTACCCTTGCGAGCGACAGTTTTACCCTTACTTTTAGTCTTCGCAGCAATAGTTTCTTCAACTCCAACCTTCGCATACGCGTCAAGATAAGAAACAGAGGCAACAATATTGTTTTAAATAAGAAGAAAGGAAGTGATTCTTACTTCACTCGTAAGCGATCGAAGCAATGTCAAAGTATCCTCCGACGGATCCTTTTTGTAGCTTCTTCTCAACCTGGCTATCTGAAAGATTTCACAAACTTAGCAATTATAGAAAGAAAGTTGCGAAAGCAAGATTTGAAGTCGGAGACATACCTCTTTCTTCTTCTCAGGCCATTTGAATTCCCAAGGATGATATCCTGCGAGATTCGCAGGAAGAATATGCGAGCCCGCGATGTAAGGACCATTTAAGATCAAGGGTACGACCCACCATTTCTCATCTTTGGAATGACGAGGAGAGGTATTATTGCCTGGGTGCCAATCAATGTCTTGCATGAGTAATTTATCTTCAGAGACATTATCCTTTTTCTTTAGGCGAACGCCCAAATGAGATTTCGCATTCACCATAGTTATCACTTTGAGTAATTTTCAAAAAAGTTTTCCACAAAGTGTATTTCAACAATTTATTTCCAAGTCTGCGAATTTGGGATTTCTCGACAGAATTAGAATATAAAGATCCTTTGCCTGCACCGCGGTTCGCGAACTCAAGCATCAGGCGAATACAATCGCCACTTAATTGATAAACAGCCCGAGAGAATTTTTCATGGGCCAAAATTTCATAAAATAAAGGCAACTCAGGATTGTACAAGGGAATAGGAAGTCCCGCGAGAAGCTGACTAGAGCGAGACTATAATCTTTTGATCATCACATTGATGATCAGAGAAAAGATTTACTGAGAAAGAATAGATGAGGGTTCTTGATCGGGAATGGTTGACAGAGTAAAACCCTTCTCGAGCAACTTCTGTTGAACTTCTTCAAAAGAAGTTTTGTATGCACGACTGATGGAAGCCATTTATCAGTATGGGAATGGATGGAAGATTGGAGATTAAAAACAGCGCTAGAAAGGATGAAGAAAAGCTTTGCAGTAGCAGGAGCGCAAATTGCGGAAGGAGAGAATCAAAGAAAAATTGCAGAGACAAACTAAAAGATGAAAAGGAGGGGAAAAGAAAACTATATATAGGGGAAAAGAGCTTCGAGAAAAACGAGGTCATTTAATGCGAAGAGACATGAACGGTCAAGAAAAAGTGGTTGAAAGAGACGTGTCAAGAGAAGACATTAATAATCAAAATCCGTGTAAAAGTATAAAACTGAAGATTCTAAAGATAAGCAGTCGCGGTAACAATATTGTAAAAATCTCATGATACTCTTCCCCTCGCAGGAGAAATATGAGGAGAGATAAGAGACGATACTTCATATATATCTCAAAGAAGCTCCGGAACTTCGCAAAAGAATAGAGGCAAGTACGTACTTTTCAAGTACAGTATTCTTCTGCTCGTTCCTTCATCAACAAAGATCAAAGATTACTACGACAACGGATTTTTCCTTCAAGATCGCTCTTCAAGCAATATTCAAGGAAAAAGAGGCAAGATGTAGGATCATAATATCGCAACGCATAGGGCTCGCGGGATCAATAAACGACGGTACCGCGAGGGAGTCGCAGGAAACTAAAATAAACGACGCGATGAGAAACGACACACAAAACAAGCTGAAAGACATGGAACTCGGCGAGGGTTAAGAAGTGTCGCGAGATTGAATAGTTGTACACTCGCGACACTTCGCGAGACATTCCCGAAAATAAAGGATAGCTTAGTCATGTCATCCACTATGTATTACCCTATATAAAGGGTCGAGTGAGTCTCATTGTAAAGGGGGGAACTTTTTAGAATTGTTAGGCAAGTCATTAGGAGAGAGAAAGTTTAAGAGTGTTTTAACTTCTAAGTGTAATTCTATTTTCCTGTGTAAACACTTCATGAATTCAATCAATCAATGTTCTTGATCTTACATCTTCTAATGGATTAATTAAGCAAAATCGAGTAAGGGGTGTAGTGTGGGAAATCCTGCTACTACAATATCTAGCATTCACAAAAAGCTTGAGATATAAAAGCTTGCGAGATCGACCGAGCGCTGCTCTAAGGAGGTCTTCATTAGAAAAGGAAAGATAGTTGATCATAATTAGGTACGAAACCATAATTTACTAACAATCAAAGAAGATAAAAGCAAGTATCTTATATCAAAAATCCATATAATATATATGTTTTCTAGCAACTCATTAAAACGTGGATAGTTCCTGAAGGTGCATTATTGTATATACAACCTTCTCTAGTTCAAAAAATAAAAAGGTTAGAAACAATATTAGTAGAAAGAAAGAAAAATAATAATTTTATGTATGCAACATGAAAAAATAGAGCACAGACGTACAGTGTGTAACTCATAAAAGTGACAACTACTAGAGTTCATAAAGGATACTTAAGGATTTCGAGGCTGGGCATATGTAAGAATTGTATTCAATATCTCCAATACAATTCGTCCAATAACTCAAATAGTAGTTAAAATCTAAAATCTCCAATTTGACCGATAAAAAAAAATCCCCAAATTTGAATGTAAATTTTGATACAGAAATCCTAATTTATTGGGAGAGTCTTTCAGAAAAATATTTCGGGTACGATTTAACAAAGAGAAAAGTTTGTTCTCGTGTCCTTGAGATATTTGATAAACATAAAAATCTAAATCCTAAAAGTGAAGAATCATAGTTAGAAAAATTCATCAGTTTTCTCTTCGCACCTCTCCTCTCCGTATCTTCATAGAAGAAGATAGATTGACCATTATATTAAAGAAAAAATATCATGAATAACACACTACTTCAACAAAAAAAAAAATTGGTTCCCTAATGAGAAAAGCGAAACATATGGTATGCGCGTGAATTTTTACGCCCATGGGTTTGTGCGAGGGAAAAAAAATTAAAATGGGCGTGATAGTAATTTTCATTCCATATGGTATTAAGATGTAATAAACGAGAAAATTTGTAACTCCCCCTCCCTATTACGAGGACCGAAACTTGTTTCCAAAATAATTTTTTTCACACATCTTTATGGCCTTATTCATGGTACATGGACAATTGTGTTAGGAATAAAACAAAAGGGTAAAAAGAAAAAGAAAAAAAACATGAAAAATTATGAAGTATTATTTTTTTTAATTTAAAAGACCCCTCCTCTTATATATATATATATATATGTGGGATGGAGGGAGTATAAAAATGGAATTTTCCTTTAATTAATCTAAATTAATCAAAAGTGCAAAAGATATAGCCTAATTTTGGATATTACCGATTCTTTATATGACCCAACATTTTAGTTGTACCGCAATCATCGATCCCAAAAAATTCAACACAATGAAGTTTCGTATTAGATGTGGAATACAAGTAATCGACCATGCATATATTCTTCCATGGTACATTTGATCTGTTGTTTATGGACATTTACATAGTCACATGTTTTTATGCGACATTAAGAACTATATCAGATAGAATAATCGAAACCTTTGCCAATTTATAACAAAAAGTTGGAGAATTATTTAGTAATAATCTACTAAGGCATATAATCTTGGGGCATTGTCCAGGTGTGTGTGTGTGTGGGGTGGGGGGGGGGGGGTGGGTTAATTTCTTGTGCAAAGGTAAACTACAAATCTAGCAAAAGAAACAAGTAAAAGCTAAGGAGAGAATATATCAATGTAGTATTGATTTAAAGTTTTGGTACAATGGATTTTAAAGTAGGTAAAAATACAACCCACTGGCATAATAGCTTGATTAGGTTTGCCGTTAATTCTAAATGCTCTAACTTGAATATTCTCGTAAGTTGTTGTCAACCTAGGGATCTTCACAAACAAGGTGTTGAATGAACATATGAAAAACCAACCATAAAAGAACGAATAATTTAAAAGTGTTTAAGATTCAATAAATCAAGAAGCATTATGCGGAATGAGATGAAAGTTTATTATTTTGAATATGTATGTAAATAATGGCTTTGTTATTAAAATTGACAAAGGGGAAGATTGTTAGAGCATCGTTCGGTCAAACTCACAAGTTTTGATATGTCAGACTTGTTATTATTGTTAGTTGTACAAAACTATATCTTGATTTATATTCTACTAAAGTCATCTGGCTCGGACTAGGATTGGAGCATGGTAGTTGAGTATCAGAATTCACCAATTGACTATATGTGAACTGGCTATATATCATATTTACTTATTATTTCTACTATTCTATCTACCGATACTATATCGTATTAATTTACTATTATGATGAAATTGCAACGAAGAAAAATTACTTGATAAATCTCAAAAAATAAATTGAAGCAATTAGAAGTTCTAAATTACTTACCGAATAATATATCCAGTAAATCATAATCGCGGAATAAGATTCTAGGATACATAAAGTTACATTCATAATCATAAACGATTTGTTCGACACACTAATTTTGAATATAATGATCTTACACTTGATGAATAAAATATTTTATTAATTCATGCATACGAAATGGTTTACAAAAACTAGTTGATTTTTAGATGTTCCTGAACACTTTTGAGTAATAAAGTACACAATCCGATTTGGTCAGTACGCGAGTCCTAAAGTACACAAACTGATTTGGTTAGTACGCGATTTGCTTGATTTTAAGAGGTTCATGGACGCTTTTTATAACTCACATACATGATCGGATTCAGAAAGTTTGCGAACTTGTAGTTATAAGAAGTTCCTGAACTCCGAGACGACAATATTATTCAAAAAATATTTTGACCGGTTCACGAACTAATTTTGTCTTGGAGATTAACCGAACTCCATTATTTGTTTTTTGTTTACGTACAACTTAGTCATTGTTCTTGGGCTAAATCTTTGTGCACATATATCGATAAACATGCCAGTACACGTTCTTCTTTATAACTCAAGACAAGCTTCTAACAAACTTACATGAATCAATCTTTATTGAGAAGTTTAGTTTACTTGCGTATCAGTTCACGAGTGGAATTTATGTACCCCATATAAAATCGGGGGTACACATCCCGACTTTCTTAATTGGCCGATAGAAACTCAAAAATACTTATGTTTTTTTACTTTATATTATTTTTTATTGGAAATAAAAAAATATATGTCTCTTAATTTTTCTTTCTTGTTTATCAAAATCCATATGAGATATCCAACCCTCTCTGCCCATATCTTTGATTACATTCAAATTCCATCTTTCATTCTTATCTATCTCTTTTAATTTAATTTGTATTCTCGTTGGTCATGTATATATATATATATATATTAGGTTTCTTTCTTTATAGTTAAGGTTCTGAATTAGTTAATATATGGCGTCACAAAATCTTATAAATTTCTCGTTTTAATCTGATTTTTATTGAAGATTCAAGCCTAAATAATATGATATAACACGTTAAAATATAAGATTTTGTTTATAGAAGACAGGGAAAAAGAAATGTTCCTCTTTTTATCGTCTCTTTGTGTATCCCCAACTCTTCATACTACTTTAATCCTTAGACTAAGAGAATACATTTCACTCATTTTCTTAATGATCATTTATCGGATGCGCCTTTAACTCGTTGCTGCTAATGATTAATTGTAATGTTAGAATCATTATGATTAAACATAAAAAAACGTTGATGTTGCTGCTAAGATGGAGTTCCGGCTTGAGCCTTCGAGCCTCTATTTTTCTTTTGGGTTTATTCATCAGAAAAGGATGAAAGTTGGTTAATCAAATAACCTGTTTGATATTTTATTTTTGTGCCAGATTGAACAAAGTCAAAGGGTTGAAGCTCAAACATGAAGGTTATGTTAGAAGTATTATCGCCCCTCACACATGTCTCAAATACTTAAATCTAACAATCTAACTATCTTAACTTTTAGCACCGAAGCACCAAGCATACTTTAACATCATTAAATATAAAGAATGTAAACTTTCTATTGTAGTTATAAAGATAGACATGTTTCAACTTCTTAATGGAGGAATAGAGACACATGGACTTTCCTAGTACAAAGGATCCGAAGCTTCAACTTTATATAAATTTATTCTTTCATCATTCTTGTTTAGTTCATCTAACTTTAATCACTTTAAAATTTTCAGGATGAGTATTTGAAAATAAAAAGAGATAATAAACTAAAACTTGGAAGAGACGAAAGAGAGAGCGATACAAAGAACTTATAAACATTGTAAATGTTTTTTTTTTTTTTTTTTTTTTTAGAATAAAAAATCAAGCTATCATTACTAATTGTTTTTAGTTGTGCTTGGTAAGCAGACTCTGAAAGCTTCGGCATTTAACTCCAATTTCACGTTTATTTTGTTATGTTAGCAAAACCTTATGGTTCTTGATCGCTGTCGTAGGCGTCAAAAATAAATTACACTTTCTTACTACTCAAAATATATTATGAAGCAAGGGCAAGAAAGGATTGTTCCCACAGAGAGGTCTAAGTTGTCAAGTTGTTTCGGTTTCCTATGAATAACAATGGGGGGATTTTCTGATTTTTTATATAACTAAAATAAAATAAAGGCAAAACAATAAAAATTAAACACGCAAATCAAGGATGTGACAATATTGGATAAATGATTCATCTTCATTAGAAAACAAGTTTTTAATGTATGATTAGAATTCGTATTTAATCTCGTTATCATCAAAAGCCCTAGAATATCTTATTGCAAGAATACTCCGTAAATTTCCCAAGTCATCAACACACACATTAGAGCTCCGTATGTGAATTCTACCTAAAGAATAACCTAACGCCTTGCGCTAATTAAGTTCAATTCCTAGGAGCATTAAGTTTCAGAAATAGGCTAATCAATGCAATTGTAATACATTGCGCACACAATTCGAACAAAGGTCAATTTCTACATATGTGATGCGTGTCGTAACCACAACAAATTAATCAATATTTTTCCACCTAATTAACAAGTAATATAGTGTAGTCAAGTTCGTTCCCACGAGGAGCAAGAGATTCTAGTTGTAAAAATTGTCACAAAAGGGGGGTGTAAAGCAAAAGAAAGTAAACAAAGCAATTAAAAGATAAAGTTGAAATCAATAAGAGAGACAAGATGAAGGAATCCTTCTTCGTTGCAAAACAATGAATCAAGTTATGTTCTTTTCTACTTGTTATTAGTCACAAATTATCACCAACCGTAGGTAAAGCAGCTAGATCAGTGCTAAACCCCTAATCCCTTGTATCACCGGATACGGAAGTTCTCGACTACCGAATTCTATTTACCAAACCACCTAGTAGTAGATCACTCAAGATGTAATTTAAATAAACGCATTAAGATTTATGAACTTATTAGGTTGATATTAGTAGTTAGACTCTTAGATCAAGGTCTACTTGCTAACGTTGTTTTCACACACAATTGCTCCACGGAATCCCTCCGCAAGGTCTTGTGTTTGCTACTTGTGTAAAAAGTCAAGAAACGATTACTTATCCCCTAACTTTCACTAGCTTTAGATCAAATTAACAAATCAATTTAGCGTGCACTTTAAACAATCTATCAATCAACCATGAATGTATAAACATTCCTATTAGTAAAAACAAACGATAATCATGTGAAAAACTCAAGATAGAATTGAAACAAAACTCAAAACATGTTAAGAACTAGGAATTCATCCTCAATCAATAAGAAAATTAGCTACTCATGTTTTTGAAATTCACACAAATTAATTAAAAGGAGAATTTTTCAAGTTCACACAAATAATTAAAAAAAAAAAAAATTTGAAAAGCAAGCAAAAACACAAGTGTTGTGTGTGTAGAGAGGTGTGTAAAAGTGTGTAGAGAACTTCTCTATTTATAGGCTTCAATGTTCTCCAAATCTTCCAAGGAATAGAATCCTCATTCCATAATAATTCAATTTCAAGTTCAAGTCTTTCTCAAATCCTCCATCTTCTCTTCCAAATTTGAGCCCAATTCCACAAACCCATGAGTTTAGATGATTCTAGAGAATTCTTCACAAATTTTCATCCAATTTCCAAATCTAAGTCTTCACACCCATGAAAGAAACCCACACAAAAATCATTATTTTGATCGACTGGAAAAGTCCTTGGGGTCACCGGAATCCGGCCGGAAAAAGTCGCCCATGGCCGCCACCCTCGAAATCTTCTTCTCCGTCGACGGAATATTCCGATTCTACGATACCGAAATCGAGAAATAACGGTCAAGCTGTTAGTCAATGGTCAAAGGGGAAGAGTGAGTCGACCAAGAGCTGACTTCTAACTCACTGATTGGTCTAATCAAGTTGGGTTGAATCGTGCTGGATCGTTCATCGGACTCACCGAGTCGACTCGCGAAAGCGAAAATTGGACGAGTTTCCTCTGCTTTTTACGACAATTCTCAGGCCGATTTCAGACCTCACTTTTCTTCAATTCCTACACAACCTGTATCCTAACATACATCTAGTTATAAGCATTCAATCATTCCATTCTGCATCAATTATGTCTTCCAATTTCACCACATCCTTGAAAATCAACATCTCCAACTTGAGTTCAGGCTAACACAAATCGAACCCATATGTACTCTTCTCGATTAAAGCGGCACTCACCACTTTCAATCTCTTTTCTCGCTCAAAACCTTCTTCCCGTATTTCAACCATCTCCGTCTTTATCGGTTGTAGCAACGACAAAAGCAGATCCAGCTTTCTCCAACTCAGAATTTCTCAATTCGAACACAAAAAACCCTATTCTCAATTTCTTCATCTCTCGAATCGCACCATCAAGAAATGAAATCACAAACCCAAGTCATCCATTAACCCATCTTTAATCCGTCTTTGCTTTCATCACCATAATTCCACCTTCTTGTTCTTGTAACAGATTCAATCTCAGATTCAAACACCCATCCTTTATCAATCGATGGCAGAATCATCTCTGTCTATTTCTTCATCTCATCACAACAGCGATTGCATATCTTTCAATTCCATACTCAGATCGAACCCGTAATCGACGACAATAGCTTCAATTCCTTCTTTTCTGAATGTTCACAGAAAACCCATTTACTCACAACAACAGACTCTTCATTGTTTCTCGATTTCAATAAATTCCAGCAACAGGTCTTGCTGATTCTTCCTCTCTACGAGCTATGAACATCATCTCTGCTCTTATTCCCTTCAATGTCCTCTACTTCTTAATGTCAACAGCAGCCTCACCATCATCTCACCGATTCGCACCTTCTCTTGATTTAGTTCTCTCTGGTTTCATAACAAAGAGCACAATCGCTTTTCAATTCGGTGAAAATGAAGAATGAGAGAAATATCTCTCAAATTTAGGTCATAAATTAGGGTAGGGTTTAGGCAAAAGGGCACCCACAAGTTATAAGGGCTATCCTGATTGGCAGCCCCTTAGCCTCAGCTGGTCTGTGTCTAGTATTCCTCCCAAAAGAGTTGCCCCTTAACCTTGGCTGGGCTCCAGATAGTGTTTGCCCATGAAATGACAATTTTGCCCCTTTTTGCTCAAATTGGATAATTTCTTCTTCTTTTCCTCCGTGCGACTCCATAGTAGCTATAAAACTCAAAACAAGCGTAAAATACATAATTTACAAGAAAAATAGCAAAGAAAGCATAAACAATAGATAGTAAATAGGATGTATTCTACACCCTATCAAATTCCCCACACTTAGACTTTGCTAGTCCTCGAGCAAATCAAACTAAAACTTACAACTTCAAAGCGTTCCAAATGTCCCAAACATCCAAAGAGCTATGAGGACATAGAGTTTCTCGCATGCTAGTAATAAGAAGTTAGAAATACTAAAGAACATATTCTCATTCTTAAATGTTGAGTGAGAAATAACCACACCATAATGAGAGAACGCGTGTTTGAGAAACGATCAATAACCATTTCGCCTCGACTTCTGCCTCACCAAAAAGGATTTTATGATAATTGCACTCAAAAAGACGTACTTTTATGGTTCTCACATGTGTGCAGGTAGGAATGAAGAGAGAAATCCCGCGACACGTTGAATGGTGGGAAGGACAACTTCCGAAATATTTTTAAAAACCCACATCTTCCAATATTTTGAAAAACCATTTTTCTGACGATCTCTAAGAAAGGAAATCAACCACTATTTTCGAGGATGAGATTACTTACTCACCTTCACATCCGATTGCAATGATGATAACACCACTCTCACGGCATCCAATAGAAACGTCTTCCGCTCCTCGTCTTGATCTTCTTGGTCTTCGTCTTCGGCTTCAACTATTAATGATAAACTCTCGAATTTCATAAATCCTTGACAATTTGTAACCTTTACCTTAAATCCTTGTCGCTTGAGACTTCCTTATAGATTTTCCTTCCCCACGGCTTATTAAATAAAAATAAAAACAATGATAAATTTTTCTCTTGTGTCTTTTTTTTTTTTTTTTTTTTTTTTTTTTTTTTGAAAACAAGAGAAATAAAATACAAAAACAAACCGTGGCCGTGGGAGAAGTATTTTACCGCTTGATTCATCACAACTTGTATCGTCTCGAAATCATAAACTTCAACAATTCTCACCTTTTGATTTTCTTAGCTCTTATAAATAAGTCTTCATACTTGGATATAAAATTACCTCATTGTATTGTAAGTCCTCAACATATATGTAAAAATCTGCTCTTTGTATGTTGCTTTACTTGAATATGAAATTTGCTCTTTTTCTCGTTCCGTTGCTTGTAAACCTTAAACTTCTTCAACTTTCCTTGTAGATTTTGATGTCGCTCCTTGTTGATGATGATGGTGTTTCTATGGACCCGTTGTTGTGGAGAGAATGGTGTTAACTGCGAATCGAACTACAAGAAGGAGGCTTTCATCTATAGACGTCACCCTCATGATTGACAAAATTAGCACTCAAGAGATCAAAGAGTAGTGCTTCTATTGGTGGGAGGTTGGGTAGCTCACCATTCTACCCGGAATTAACGTACGGTGACACACACTCAAAAGAAAGCTCTTTAGTCAACTACAAAGAATATTTGGTCGGTGCCTCACATGATATAAATACGGGTAGTCTCCACTAATGATTGATCAGCAACTATAATAATGCATTTCTCCCTGCACCAAATTTGCATCACCGGCATGATTAAATCCATTATTTAACACTCTAACAAGCAAGAAATCCGAATGTAGTTCCCTAACACTTCCAAGTTCAATTATGTCGGTCAGAATCTCTATGTAAACATACCTAGAAGTATGCTAGTGACTCTAAAATCTCTAAAAGTTGGAGGTTTTATGTAAAACTTTTTTTTTTTTTAAAAACTTTTTTTTAATAAATACATGCTTAACCACTCCCCACACTTAAACCTTACATTGTCCTTAATGTAATTGAATCTTCCTAGTAAAGTCAAGGTGGGAAATTTTAACATGATATGGAACAAGAAAAAGAAATAAAAATAAAAAGCAAAAGGATAAGAAATACAAAACCTATGGGTTGCCTCCCATTAAGCGCTTGTTTTAAAGTCGACGGCCCGACTTAGCTTTTGCAAGATTCATTAGCCCGCATCAATCTCTTTCACGGGAAAACATGACTTCACATCACTAAGGTACCTCATTGTCTCAAAGATATTGAAGTGGATGAGTGTACCATCAAAATCCATAGTCAAGGTGCCATTTTGGACATCAATATTTGTTCCGGCGGTGCTTAAGAATGGTCTACCCAATAGCAAAAGTGTAGACTTGGAAGAATTCTCATCATTCATGTCTAAGACATAGAAATCGGCCGGAAATACAAGCTCATTAACTTGCACCAAAACATTCTCAACAATCCCTTTCGGGTAAACATTAGATCGGTTAGCAAGTTCAAGAACTACCCCGATCTCTTTAAGAGGACCAAGATTCAAAGAATCATAAATCGAGGAAGGCATAACATTAACCGATGCTCCCAAATCTAGCAAAGCTCGAGTAAACCTTGTTTTACCAATTGTGCAAGGTATAGTGAAACTACCAGGGTCCTTTAATTTTGGTGGGAGTTTCTTGAGAATGAACGCCAAGCATTTTCCCCCACACTCATGACTTCATTCCCTTTCAACCTTTTCTTCTTCATGCACAACTCCTTTAAGAACTTTGCACAACGAGGAATTTGACGAATAGCTTCAATGAGTGGAATATTGACTTGTACTTTCTTAAGGATGTCCCAAATATCCATGTATTCCAATGCTTTCTTTGATTTAGCAAATCGGCTAGGAAACGGGGGTGGAGTTGTGAAAGTAGGAACCGCCTCCTTGGAATTCTCCTTTGGTGTGGTTTCCTCTTTGTCTTCGACTAACTCTTTATGCACTTCATCTTGTTGATTTGATTGCTCCACTTGTTTCCCACTCCTCAAAATAATCGCATTAACACTCTCTCTTGGATTAACAAATGGATGTGAAGGAAGCTTTGTGGATGCTTGAGCTTTCAATAGGTTCACATCGGTCGCTAATTTCCCCACTTGAATTTCCAAAGCCTTGATTGCCGAATCGGTCTTTTGTTGTTGTTGTTGAACCAAAGTAGTGATACCTTGCATACCTTGCATCAATGCATTGAGCTTGTCATCAATTGAAGAATCTTTCTCCTTGACTTGTTGTGGTTGGAATTGTTGTTGAGGTTGGAAGTGTGATTTTTGGAATCCACCTTGTTGCTCATACGGATTGGGAATTGCCGCTTGCTTATTTGCATAGCTAAAGTTAGGATGATCCTTCCACCCGGGATTGTAAGTATTCGAGTATGGATCGTACGTTGGCCTTTGATTTGGATATAAAGCATTTACTTGTTCGGTCTCACCATCCGGAATAATAACCGTGGCCATTCGTTGAATCATTATCTCCATGTTACCCATCCTTTGATCAAGATGTGATGATGAATCACTAACTTCATGCACTCTCCTAATTATTGGTTCTTCCCTTATATAATTGTTGCGAGTTTGCAGCCATACTTTCAATCAACTCGGTAGCTTGGGTCACTGTCTTATTCACTAGTGCACCACCACCCGTGGCGTCAAGAAGAGATATATCACTTGGTTGGAGTCCTTCGTAGAAGTATTGGAGTATCATAACATCACTGAATTGATGGTGTGGACAGCTTGCCACCAATCTCTTATATCGCTCCCAACATTCATACAATGACTCTCCCATATTTTGCTTCATCCCACAAATCTCCTTGCGAATTTGAGTAGCTTTTGATGCGGGAAAATATCTCTCGAGGAAAAGTCTCTTCATCCCATTCCATGTTGTGATACTTCCGGAAGGCAAATAATACAACCATTCCTTAGCATTTCCCGCCAAAGAAAACGGGAAAGCTTTCAACATTGCTCCATCCTCATTAGTCTCCGGTGGAATCATGGCCACGACTATGGTATAAAAGTCCATAATATGTTTGTTTGGATCTTCATTCACCATGCCATGAAACTTTGGTAACTCTCTAATCAACCCGGGCTTGATCTCGAAGGTTGAGTCGGTTCACCATTGTTGAGTATCGAGCTTGTGAGAATCTAGGTCCTTGAGTGCACGATCAGCCATTGCTTCTTCTTCTATGTCTGAATCTGCGAACTCACTTGATGAAGAAGGAGGAAGCGGAGTGTTAACCGCTCGAATGAATTCCTTTAGTTGAGTGCCGGATCGAAGACGTATTGGACTCGGTCTGCCCTCTTTAAGCATTCACCAAAGGTATATCACCCGAAAAAGATTCTCAAAAACTAAGTTAGATACGGTATAGAATCTAACAAAGCAAGAATAAAGCAAAAAGAAAAATAAAAACAACTAAAATCGTCCATCAAGCTCCCGGCAAACAGCGCCTAAAATTTGATGCGTGTCGTAACCACAACAAATTAATCAATATTTTTCCACCTAATTAACAAGTAATATAGTGTAGTCAAGTTCGTTCCCACGAGGAGCAAGAGATTCTAGTTGTAAAAATTGTCACAAAAGGGGGTGTAAAGCAAATGAAAGTAAACAAAGCAATTAAAAGATAAAGTTGAAATCAATAAGAGAGACAAGATCAAGGAATCCTTCTTCGTTGCAAAACAGTGAATCAAGTTATGTTCTTTTCTACTTGTTATTAGTCACAAATTATCACCAACCGTAGGTAAAGCAGCTAGATCAGTGCTAAACCCCTAATTCCCTTGTATCACCGGGATACGGAAGTTCTCGACTACCGGATTCTATTTACCAAACCACCTAGTAGTAGATCACTCAAGATGTAGTTTAAATAAACGCATTAAGATTTATGAACTTATTAGGTTGATATTAGTAGTTAGACTCTTAGATCAAGGTCTACTTGCTAACGTTGTTTTCACACACAATTGCTCCACGGAATCCCTTCGCAAGGTCTTGTGTTTGCTACTTGTGTAAAAAGTCAAGAAATGATTACTTATCCCCTAACTTTCACTAGCTTTAGATCAAATTAACAAATCAATTTAGCGTGCACTCTAAACAATCTATCAATCAACCATGAATGTATAAACATTCCTATTAGTAAAAACAAACGATAATCATGTGAAAAAACTCAAGATAGAATTGAAACAAAACTCAAAACATGTTAAGAACTAGGAATTCATCCTCAATCAATAAGAAAATTAGCTACTCATGTTTTTGAAATTCACACAAATTAATTAAAAGGAGAATTTTTCAAGTTCACACAAATAATTAAAAAAAAATAAATTGAAAAGCAAGCAAAAACACAAGTGTTGTGTGTGTAGAGGTGTGTAAAAGTGTGTAGAGAACTTCTCTATTTATAGGCTTCAATGTTCTCCAAATCTTCCAAGGAATAGAATCCTCATTCCATAATAATTCAATTTCCAAGTTCAAGTCTTTCTCAAATCCTCCATCTTCTCTTTCCAAATTTGAGCCCAATTCCACAAACCCATGAGTTTAGATGATTCTAGAGAATTCTTCACAAATTTTCATCCAATTTCCAAATCTAAGTCTTCACACCCATGAAAGAAACCCACACAAAAATCTGTTATTTTGATCGACGGAAAAGTCCTTGGGGTCACCGGAATCCGGCCAGAAAAGTCGCCGCCGGCCACCTGAAATCTTATTCTCTGTCGACGGAATATTCCGTTACGATACCGTCAGAAATAACGGTCAAGCTGTTAGTCAATGGTCAAAGGGGAAGAGTGAGTCAGTCACCGAGCCAGCTTCTAACTCAGCTGATTGGTCTAACTGGGTTGGGTTGAATCGTCTGGATCGTTCATCGGACTCACTGAGTCGACTCGCCAGAGCAGAAAATTGGACAGAGTTTCCTCTGTTTTTACGACAATTCTCAGGCCGATTTCAGACCTCACTTTTCTTCAATTCCTACACAACCTGTATCCTAACATACATCTAGTTATAAGCATTCAATCATTCCATTCTGCATCAATTATGTCTTCCAATTTCACCACATCCTTGAAAATCAACATCTCCAACTTGAGTTCAGGCTAACACAAATCGAACCCATATGTACTCTTCTCGATTAAAGCATCAGCTCACCACTTTCAATCTCTTTCTGCTCAAAACCTTCTTCCTGTATTTCAACCATCTCCGTCTTTATCAGTTGTAGCAACGACAGCAGATCCAGTTTCTCCAACTCTGTAATTTCTCAATTCGAACACAGCAAAACCCTATTCTCAATTTCTTCATCTCTGAATCGCACCATCAGCAATGAAATCACAAACCCAAGTCATCCATTAACCCATCTTTAATCCAGTCTTTGCTTTCATCACCATAATTCCACCTTCTTGTTCTTGTAACAGATTCAATCTCAGATTCAAACACCCATTCTTTATCAATCGATGGCGAATCATCTCGACTATTTCTTCATCTCATCACAACAAATATTGCATATCTTTCAATTCCATACTCAGATCGAACCCGTAATCGACGACAATAGCTTCAATTCCTTCTTTTCTGAATGTTCACAGAAAACCCATTTACTCACAACAACAGACTCTTCATTGTTTCTCGATTTCAATAAATTCCAAAGAATAGGTCTTGCTGATTCTTCCTCTCTACGAGCTATGAACATCATCTCTGCTCTTATTCCCTTCAATCTCCTCTACTTCTTGATGTCAACAGCAGCCTCACCATCATCTCACCGATTCACACCTTCTCTTCAGATTTAGTTCTCTCGGTTTCATAACAGCAGCCACAGCTGCTTTTCAATTCAGGTGAAAATGAAGAATGAGAGAAATATCTCTCAAATTTAGGTCATAAATTAGGGTAGGGTTTAGGCAGTGGCACCCACAAGTTATAAGGGCTATCCTGATTGGCAGCCCCTTAGCCTCAGCTGGTCTGTGTATAGTATTCCTCCCAAAAGAGTTGCCTCTTAACCTTGACTGGGCTTCAGATAGTGTTCGCCCATGAAATGACAATTTTGCCCTTTTTGCTCAAATTGGATAATTTCTTCTTCTTTTCCTCCGTGCGACTCCATAGTAGCTATAAAACTCAAAACAAGCGTAAAATACATAATTTACAAGAAACATAGCAAAGAAAGCATAAACAATAGATAGTAAATAGGATGTATTCTACACCCTATCAATATGACTACAAGGATGTATCACTACAAACCATAATCATATCATGCTACTCGTATTCAAGGTTATCGCTCGATGATTAACCCTAAAATAGCTATAGATATGGATGTGAGTTCAATCAATTCTAGACTTAACTAAACAAACATTCAATCATATTGCAATACGTCAATCATGCAATTATTATAACCCGTAGAAAGTGAACAATGATTTTGAGAGAAAACTAATTCATAAAAATCATAACTTGTTTTCAAAATCCAACTACATCTTTAACCAATAAAAATAAATCAACTACTTGGGTTTTTGGAAATCATCACAAAGACTTTTGAAGAATCTATCATGTGAAACCCTAGAAAACAAGTAGAAGCCTCCCTAATGGAGATATATCTTTTTTTTTTTTTTTAGGTTTGAGAAAGACTTTTCTATTTATATGCTTCTCCCATTCCAAAAGGATACTCTTTCTAAATTTAGGTCTTCTCAAAATCCATCTCCAAGCGGTCCACCAAGCCCATGTGTGAAAATAAGTCTCTGGATTTTGGGTCCAAAACTGGGTCGCCGGATTGCTGACGTCATCACCGGAATACGTACCGCCGGTACCATGAAGTCTGCCGCCGGCTAGCTGAGTCAAAATGACGGTTTTCTCAAGTCTCTGTTATCTTTGACGGTCTTCGTAACGACGCCGTCATCTTTGGATCAGTGAGTCAAGTACCTGGATCGTTGAGTCAACTCGATGTACTCCGATTCCGGCAGAGTATCCTCTGTTTCTGTCCGATTCAGGCCAAATTCAGGCCTTTTATAACTCCTCCCCTGCACTTACAATTCAATCATTGCATTCATTACTCAGGCATTTCATTCATGGCAAGCACACAGCTTCCATCACTGCACAGCACCAACTAGTCCCTTGCAGCTCAACTCTAATATCTTGACCCAGTTACAAACACAGCTTCCAACCCATTCCTGCAGCTTCAATCCACGACAACCTCAACTCCAGTGCCTCAGTTCATTTGCAAGTGTAAGCTTAACCTCCAGAACTTGCTCCTCTTCTTCCATTCCTTGCTATCACCAGCTTGGTCTTGCTGCTTCAAACACAGCACCAACAATGCTCCCTGTAAGAATTCAGCATTCATCTCCAATTCACACAGTAACAACTCCATCTAACTCTAGCAAAACTCGTCTTTTGCATCCCTAACCTGAATCTCTGCTAAGATTCTGATTCATCATAATACGAACTCAGGCCAAAACCAAATCTGACTGCAACCCAACAACACCATCATTTACTTCTCAGAAATTAGCAGAAACCCCTTCAATTTCTTGTAACATCAATACTGCTCTTGCGATCACCGCCAGCACAGAATCAATTGAACAGCTCCCAATTTCCTCAATTTCTAAAACAGCTTCATAGCCTACAACATTTCAGCTCCTGTTGCAATCCAACATAACCACCAAATCCCTGCAATGCACAGCTCAGTCATCCATTGCATCAAGCTAGTAGTGCTCCAACTTCATATCACCTGCTTTCAAGTCCACCAATTTCACTACCTCACATCGAACCACCAGTGCCATTCAATTCCATTACAGCTGCAATATCACTCCCTGCACTTGAGATAACACCACCTGCACCAGTCACTGCACATGCCTTGTATACCTCAATTGTTGAAGCAATTACCAGCTTAAACTGTACCTTGAGCCACATTGTTATCTCAGGCCAACCAACACCACCTGAACCAACATCTTAGCTTCTGCATTGCAACTGCAATAACCTCCAGATATAGTTCAACTGCAATTCTTGCACTTGTTCAAAGCCACTAGTTCCATGATAATCATCAAAGAATCAATCGAATGAACTTTCAGTAAACATCCTCTCGATCTTTTTACAGCGGCTACCAGATTCACTTCATGCCTGTAAGACCAACTCCATTCTGCATTTCAGCTCACAACACCTTTCTCCAACCATGAATAGCATCTTCACCAGCAGTACATCTCAACAGTTGCACCACCAGTACCCAGCTACTAACCATCTCAAGCAGCCACCATCACTGCAATCCCATCATCACCAAGCTCAGACCTCAATTCTTCATCCACAGACTGCAGCTGCAGCTACACTGCACACAACTCCATAGCAGCATCTCTTGCACACTGCATCTCAGGCCAACCAGTCCACCTGCATCATGAACCCAACAGACTCCATTGCAATCACAACTGCTCCTGTAATATTAACATCAAACTCTTGTAGACACCACCATAATCACCACAGATTGAACTCAAAATCCCTTTTCAACTTCATAATCACAGCCCAGACATGCAATTATTCGCATACCAACATTTCCCAGATTTACAGCATCAATACAGTCTCAGATTCACTAATTCAGTCACCATCAACATCTTCATAGCCCTGATTTCAAACCCTAACTTCCCTATTAATCGATCCAGCCTTGATTCCAACACAAACCCATTTTATTCTTTGCTCAATTACCAGCAACAATTACTCAATTTCTTCATAATTCATGCACCATTTACTCAATCATGCAATTATTATAACCGTGGAAAGTGAACAATGATTTTGAGAGAAAACTAATTCATAAAAATCATAGCTTGTTTTCAAAATCCAACTACATCTTTAACCAATAAAAATAAATCAACTATTTGGGTTTTTGGAAATCATCACAAAGAGTTTTGAAGAATCTATCATGTGAAACCCTAGAAAACAAGTAGAAGCCTCCCTAATGGAGATATATCTTTTTTTTTTTTAGGTTTTAGAAAGACTTTTCCAATTTATATGCTTCTCCCATTCCAAAAGGATACTCTTTCCAAATTTAGGTCTTCTCAAAATCCATCTCCAAGTGGTCCACCAAGCCCATGTATGAAAATAAGTCTCTGGATTTTGGGTCCAAAACTGGGTCGTCGGATTGCTGACGTCATCACCGGAATACGTACCACCGGTACCCTGAAGTCTGCCGCCGGCTAGATGAGTCAAACTGACGGTCTTCTCAAGTCTCTGTTATCTTTGACGGTCTTCGTAACGGCACCGTCATCTTTGGATCAGTGATTCAAGTACCTGGATCGTTGAGTTAACTCGATGTACTCCGATTCCGGCAGAGTATCCTCTGTTTCTGTCCGATCCAGGCCAAATTCAGGCCTTTTATAACTCCTCCACTGCACTGCCAATTCAATCATTGCATTCATTACTCAGGCATTTCATTCATGGCAAGCACACAACTCAACCCTTCCATCACTGCACAGCACCAACTAGTCCCTTGCAGCTCAACTCTAATATCTTGACCCAGCTACAAACACAACTTCCAACCCATTCCTGCAGCTTCAATCCACGACAACCTCAACTCCAGTGCCTCAGTTCATTTGCAGGTGTAAGCTTAACCTCCAAAACTTGCTCCTCTTCTTCCCTTCCTTGCTATCACCAGCTTGGTCTTGCTGCTTCAAACACAACACCAACAATGCTCCCTGTAAGAATTCAGCATTCATCTCCAATTCACACAGTAGCAACTCCATCTAACTCTAGCACAACTCGTCTTTTGCATCCCTAACCTGAATCTCTGCTAAGATTCTGATACATCATAATACGAACTCAGGCCAAAACCAAATCTGACTGCAACCCAACAACACCATTATTTGCTTCTCAGAAATTAGTAGAAACCCCTTCAATTTCTTGTAACATCAATCCTACTCTTGCGATCACCCCAAGCACATAATCAATTGAACATCTCCCAATTTCCTCAATTTCTAAAACAACTTCATAACCTGCAACATTTCAGCTCCTGTTGCAATCCAACATAACCACCAAATCCCTGCAATGCACAGCTCAGTCATCCATTGCATCAAGCTAGTACTGCTCCAACTTCATATCACCTGCTTTCAAGTCCACCAATTTCACTGCCTCACATCGAACCACCAGTGCCATTCAATTCCATTACATCTGCAATATCACTCCCTGCACTTGATCTAACACCACTTGCACCAGTCACATCACATGCCTTGTATACCTCAATTGTTGAAGCAATTACCAGCTTAAACTGTACCTTGAGCCACACTGTTATCTCAGGCCAACCAACACCCCTGAACCAACATCTCAGCTTCTGTGTTGCAACTGCAATAACCTCCATCTCTAGTTCAACTGCAATTCTTGCACTTGTTCATAGCCACTAGTTCCATGATAATCACCAGCAACATCTCGAATGAACTTTCAGTAAACATCCTCTCGATCTTGTTACAGCGGCTACCAGATTCACTTCATGCCTGCAATACCAACTCCATTCTGCATTTCAGCTCACAACACCTTCCTCCAACCATGACTAGCATATTCACCAGTACATCTCAATAGTCTGCACCACCAAGTATCTAGCCTACTAACCATCTCAAGCAGCCACCATCACTGCAATCCCATCATTACCAAGCTCGGACCTCACCCTTCATCCACAGACTACAGCTGCAGCTACACCGCACACAACTCCATAGCAGCATCACTTGCACACTGCATCTCATGCCAACCAGTCCACCTGCATCATGAACCCAACATACTCCATTGCAATCACAACTGCTCCTGTAATATCAACATCAAACTCTTGTAGACACCACCATAATCACCACAGATTGAACTCAAAATCCCTTTTCAACTTCATAATTACAGCCCAGACACTGCAATTATTCGCAGACCAACATTCCCATTTACGGCATCAATACGGTCTCAGATTCACTAATTCAGTCACCATCAACATCTTCATAGCCCTGATTTCAAACCCTAACGTCCCTGTTAATCGATCCAACCTTGATTCCAACATAAACCCATTTCATTCTTTGCTCAATTACCAGCAACAATTACTCAATTTCTTTATAATTCATCCACTATTTACCGAGACCACCCCATGTTTCTAATTTTGCATCTGAGCTTGAATCTTCCTGCTCAATCTTGTTCATCTTTTCTTCATCTGTTGCAGCTTAATCACCAGATCTCTTCCATGTATCTTCTCAAAGCTCAGAACCCCAAATCAATTGATTCTTCTCTGGAACCCTAACTCTCAGACATCAGCCTCTTTTAATTTCAGGTAAAAATGAAATCAATGAGAGAATGTTTCTCTCAAGTTTAGGGGTGGTTAATGATTGGACCCGATATTGGCACCCCATGGGTTATGATAAGGGTTACCTTTATAATTCTTCTTGTCTTTGTCAGTTTTAGAAAATTGACAAGCTTAATCATCGATTTTGTTCGTAACTTTGTCATACGACGTCGGAGTGTCCTCATTCATCCGCGCCGGCTTTGTCATTTCGTTCTTTTCAAGATGTTGAGAAGAAATCCTGGATTTGAGCGAGTTCTACTTCTTTTTGCTCTAATGACTCCAAAACACCTATAAAACTCAAAAGCAATTATAAGATACATAATTCACTAGAAACTCGCAAAGAAAGAATAAACAATTGATATAAAATTAGGTGTTTTAAACACCTATCAGTTCTACTATGCTACATCAAAATAAGATTATGGAAACCCTTAAGAAGAATTGACTTGCAATCCAAATATGTAGACATTTAAAGAAAAAAACTTAAGAGGTTCCAAAATAAATTCTTTCCATCAGAAAGACAATCATTGAAAAGTTTAATTTTGTTAATCGAAAAGAGTGACATACATAATAGTGATGGAGAAAGATAAGGAAGCTAATATTCTTGTCGATCAATTGATGAATAGTGATGAATTTAAAACAAATAAAACAAGAATGCCTGGAAAGATATGTTGATTGGGATTCCTAGAGATTACTTCCATTCAATCATATGTGAAAGTGAAAAGTCGATTACTTCCATTCAATCATGACGACTTTGAGGAGGATGACCCGTATTATCTGGAAGAAATCGATAGGCTTCGTGATCATTTGTTGAGTTTTGTGATCATTTATTGATAACGATTGAAATGAGTATAGCCTCCAATGTAGTATTGCTCGTGTAGACATTCACAAAGAAATGTTAACTTTCTTTATAAAATAAAATAAATAATAACTAGTAAAAAAAGGTTCGGAAAAATTATAATACCGACGAAAATATGTAGTGGTACTGGTGTTGGTCTTGGTATTACTTTGTTATTGTTCGTATATATGGTTGGATAGAGAGCACTAGCTAGTTTCCTAGAATTTGAAATAATTAACGATTACTCATAAGAATAATTACAGAACAAGTTGATGTTATATACATGTTAACTACAACACATGCTAATAAGAACTGGGATTCATGTTTCTAACAACATGTTGAATTGTAGTCAAATAAATTGATACTTCTATAAGCTTTCAAATAATAATTAATACATGAGCGACATGATGAATTAACGAGAGTTGGTTTAGGTATAAATATAATCTATGAACTCTGCATTGCTTAAAGGATCCGACGTTTTGTTACGACGTTTCTCTTTTACAAGTCTTTTCAAAGACGTATTAAAACTGGTATCAACTATTTTTTCCTTATTTTTAAGGGATATTTTGACTTTAGGTCACATAAAAGTGACCATAGTTGCGTTTGGGTCATGCCAAAATTTTAATTAGAGTTTGGGTCACGAGACCCTGGTTGATCGTGTTGACCGTTAAGAAACTGGTTAAAATTTGAAATGACAAAATAAAATTAACTTTTCAATTTATTTACTAACTCTGCCTTCCGTTTCTGTTTGCCACACGTGTGATTACGTCCATGAACAAAGGGCGGAGATAAACACACAATCCAACGAAACCTAAATCATTCTCTTCCAGTCGTTTCTCCTTCCCTTTAACTATTTCTCTTTTATTCATGTCTAGGCTTATAAGCGAGATAAAGGGCGATAAATGCATATGATACCGCAAATGGTAGTTCTATTGACTAGGGTACCAAGCGTAGATCGAGAAAAAGTTGCATTCAATTTTGTTTTGAGAGACTTGGAAGAACATAGATCGCGTTTGAGAAATTTTTTCTACTGAGTAGGGTTTCGTTTGTTTGATCGAGAAGGAATCAGAGAATCTGTGAAGAAGAAGGGGTTTTAAGAGTTGGAAGAACGGGACCTGTTTGTGTTTGGATTGCCTGAGTTGGAAGAAGCCGATGGTGTTAGGTTAGGGTTGTTGTTCAATGTTTTCTGCTGATGTCGATTGAGGATGAATGGAAGAATTGGTGAAGATTAATCGCAATTTAGGGTTTGTAAAGGACAGCAGAGATGGGGGTTCTGATGAATTTACTTCTAAGAGCAGTTTATGAAGAAAGCATTAATCTGTGTTGAATAATGATGAAATTAGGGTTTGTCTGAAATGAATTTGAGGAAATTGATTGTGTCTGCTTGAAATAGAAACAAGAGAAGCTGGTTGAGGAAACAAAAAGAATGGGTTCGAGATTAATGACATCTAGGTATTCGCATGAAGATACAGGTAAAAAGACTGTAAAGAGGTAAGAAGATTGTAAAGAGTGGTGGTCTTAGTTGTAATTTGTAAAGCAGATGAAATAGAAACTGGTGGTGCGAGATATCTGGTTGTGGGTGTTCATTTAGATGCAGTGGAGGTAGTGCGGTCTGCAGCTGCGGAGAATGGGAAGAGAGAAAGAACATAAGAATGGGTTAATTTTGATTTGGCGGAGCTGGTTATACCGGAGGTGAAGCCGGTGATGGTTGTGTTAACGCCAACTAACAGAGTTTGATAAATAAAATTAATTTTCAAAAATAAATAACGGTCAAGACGGTCAACGACGGTCTCATGACCCAAACTCTAATTAAAATTTTGTCGTGACTCCAAACGCAACTACGGTCACTTTTATGTGACCTAAAGTCAAAATATCCCAATTTTTAATTCCTTTTACCTTATATCAACTATTTTTTCCTTATTTTAATTCCTTTTACCTTCTATCATTATTATGGTTGACACATGTTTTAACGCGACACATTATTAACTACCAATAAAATGCCACCATCCTTTGGATTTTCTTGAATTGTTTAGTGGGATAATTGGAGTTTAGTACTCAAAAGTTATGACCAACACTAGGCTTTAGTCTAACATTTGTCCAACGTTAGTGCTTGGTACCGACCAGACGTTAACCCAAATTGACCGTTAAGTATAGACTGTTTAGTAATTCTTAAAAAAAGAAAAACGTAATAATTACTTAACACCGTTTATGTCTCATTAGTCCTATGTTCTTCCCAAATAAAGAACCCTACCTAGTTTCGTAAATTATCAATCTGATTTCAATCCAATCAATTTATCAAAACAATAAAATTGAGGAATTTATCAAATTTCTGCCTTATTTCTCTCATATCAACAACAGATCGATCCCCTTATTAAATGGAAACATCATCATCAATTGACATTGATTTCTCTCCCTGTCTCCAAATCGAATCTCGTATAAATTTCGAAAATCACCGGCAATTACCACCATTTTTTTGACTGATTTATTGCTCAACAGATCGTGTACCACTTGTATTTAGCTATTTGATTCAATCCCTAATTCAATCTTCAAATCAATACTTGAAAGATAACCTGCTCCTAACCTGCCATTTTAGAAAAAAAAAATCACACTAACTACAAAAAATCATCTTCTCTTATTCTTCATCACAATCAAAATCACAAAACCATTTCTCCAAATCAAAAATCAAACACACCTATATTAAGATGTAATCAAAAGATTAAAAAAAAAAGCTTCCTTGTGTTGAAAGGATAACACTTGATTGGTAAACACTCTGTCCCTCCTCCCTTAATCACTTTAATCACCACCGAACCATGAGTCAACGAAAACATATAAATCTTTAAATTTACGGATTAAAATGAAAAGAAGAAGTAGCAAGAGCACTATATGATATTTCAGAAGAAAAAAGAGAAAACGAGATAAGTTGAGGAATGAGATTAATTGCTGCTCGTGAAACAATGAGAAAAGCTTTGGATTTTAGTAAAGTTAAGGACATGTCCGTCATTGTTAGAAAAGTTATATATATTCTAGTAATTTACAATTTACTTGACATAAAATAATACACATCACCACTTAAACGGGTCAACGTGTGGTCCAGTACCAAGACCTAACGTTGGACAAATATTAGACCAAAGCCTAGTGTTGGTCATAAACGGAGTACTAAACTCCAACTATCCCTTGTTTAGTACTTTCAAGCTTTCATCAACTTCTTTTAATGTGTTATTAAGACTTCAGATTTCGTTTCTCTTGCTTCCAGTTGAATATGCAATATGCACAACCCTTTGCAACGCCTAACTATATGTTGTTTTGAATTGATTTTGCTTATATAACATGTACCAACTTTTGCATATCCGGATTTAACATCTTTTGTCCACCTCAGAATACAAATTGTGTAAGAATACTCTTGATATTCTTTACCGATAAAAATTTCAGTGCATGTGAGCCCAAGTAACCTGCAAATTCAAATTTTCGACAACTACATGAAACATTATTATATTTTAAGCCAAAGATAACCTTACGATGATATTCTTTTCTCATGGGGAATAACTCCATATGTACTCGCTATCTCATTCTCGTTGATAATGGTTAAGGCTAAGTCATGAGCTCCGCATAAATCTTTTGGAACAATGTGGCTTGTCACCAAGAAGATGCCTCAAAATTTACACAGCGAGCAACATTGTAGGGTAAGTTTGACCTTCTTTAAAGTTCATGCTTAATTTTTTGTAACGACGATTTTCAACCAGATCTTTCAAAATGTTCAATGATCTCTTATGAAACACGTGGCTAAGATGCTTCGAAGCATTTTGACATAAATGCCAAATGCATAATTGATTACACGACTCTGGCCATTGCGAAGCTAACGATTAGCCATTGTTGCATCTTGATCAATGAAAATATTTTTTTTGTTTCTTCCCAACACAGTGTTAGAAAAAGTATCGAACAACCAGATAAATATTTTTGCAGTCTCATCATATAATAATGCTGCAAAAAATATAATTGTTTGATTGTGATGGTTTACTCCAACAAACATAGCAAAAGATCTTTCATTTTTTTTCCCTTCTTCTTCTTCTGTAAGTGGTGTTCAAAGATATCACATCGTCAAAACATTCATAATCTAGCATTTTCCTTGCATCAACTCGAAAAATGTTAGTTATCAAATCATCTTCATCTACTTGTATAACATAAAAGAAATTGGGATCATTTAATTACATGTTTTGAAGATATTCTAATACGCCACTCGTATCTCCTAATTTTATTTTCTCATTTGTTTCGAATGTAAATAATTTTTATTGTTTACAGGTGTTAATCCTAGATTTTGGTGACTACCGGCTTGTCTCCTTGCAAATTCGATTGTTTCTCTATGTGCAATACCTGGACCATCAATCATATCAACTTGTGTGGTATATGCAACACTCATATTTGTGTGAGTTCTAAGCATCGTTAAAGAGTAAAACTGCAAATTAGAAAAATTCCAGGACCTAGTCCAGAACTTGAGCGCCACACTATAATAAGCCGTTACAGACATTAGCCTACTATCATACTTCAGACTGGAATGTAGTTGAGACCAAATCAACCTTACGAGCAATTCATCTTCAATTACGCTCCTTTAAGTATGCTGGATGTTGCAAGATTCTATGCAATACGATTCCTATAGATGACGTCCTCAAACTACCTATGTATTTCTTCAACCTAAGTGAAGACTTTCATGACTATTCTGCCTCTAACAAGAAGCCTATTTGATTTCCTTCAGAACGATATTCTATCAAGGTATGAAAATATGTATGCTATGAGGGATAAACAATAGATAGTAAATAGCAAAGAAAGCATAAACAATAGATAGTAAATAGGATGTATTCTACACCCTATCAATATGACTACAAGGATGTATCACTACAAACCATAATCATATCATGCTACTCGTATTCAAGGCTATTGCTCGATGATGAACCCTAAAATAGCTATAGATATGGATGTGAGTTCAATCAATTCTAGACTTAACTAAACAAACATTCAATCATATTGCAATACGTCAATCATGCAATTATTATAACCCGTAGAAAGTGAACAATGATTTTGAGAGAAAACTAATTCATAAAAATCATAACTTGTTTTCAAAATCCAACTACATATTTAACCAATAAAAATAAATCAACTACTTGGGTTTTTGGAAATCATCACAAAGACTTTTGAAGAATCTATCATGTGAAACCCTAGAAAAAAAGTAGAAGCTAGAGATATATCTTTTTTTTTTTTAGGTTTGAGAAAGACTTTTCTATTTATATGCTTCTCCCATTCCAAAAGGATACTCTTTCCAAATTTAGGTCTTCTCCAAATCCATCTCCAAGTGGTCCACCAAGCCCATGTGTGAAAATAAGTCTCTGGATTTTGGGTCCAAAACTGGGTCGCCGGATTGCTGACGTCATCACTGAATACGTACATGCGGGTACCACGAAGTTCTGGCTGCAGCTAGCCGAAAGTCAAACTGACGGTTTTCTCAAGTCTCTGTTATCTTTGACGCCTTCGTAACGATGCCGTCATCTTTGGATCGCTGAGTCAAGTACTGGATCGTTGAGTCAACTCGATGTACTCCGATTCCGGCAGAGTATCCTCTCGCTTTCGTCCGATTCGTGCCAAATTCGGAGCCTTTATAACTCCTCCCCTGCATTTACAATTCAATCATTGCATTCATTACTCAGGCATTTTTACATTCATGGCAAGCACACAGCTCAACCCTTCCATCACTGCACAGCACCAACTAGTCCCTTGCAGCTCAACTCTAATATCTTGACCCAGTTACAAACACAGCTTCCAACCCATTCCTGCAGCTTCAATCCACGACAACCTCAACTCCAGTGCCTCAGTTCATTTGAAGGTGTAAGCTTAACCTCCAGAACTTGCTCCTCTTCTTCCCTTCCTTGCTATCACCAGCTTGGTCTTGCTGCTTCAAACAAAGCACCAACACTGCTCCCTGTAAGAATTCATCATTCATCTCCAATTCACACAGTAACAGCTCCATCTAACTCTAGCACAACTCGTCTTTTGCATCCCTAACCTGAATCTCTGCTAAGATTCTGATTCATCATAATACGAACTCAGGCCAAAACCAAATCGATCGCAACCCAACAACACCATCATTTACTTCTCAGAAATTAGCAGAAACCCTTCAATTTCTTGTAACATCAATACTGCTCTTGCGATCACCGCCAGCACAGAATCAATTGAACAGCTCCCAATTTCCTCAATTTCTAAAACAAACATAGCCTACAACATTTCAACTCTGTTGCAATCAACATAACCACCAAATCCCTGCAATGCACAGCTCAGTCATCCATTGCATCAAGCTAGTAGTGCTCCAACTTCATATCACCTGCTTTCAAGTCCACCAATTTCACTACCTCACATCGAACCACCAGTGCCATTCAATTCCATTAATACCTGCAATATCACTCCCTCGCACCTTGAGATAACACCACCTGCACCAGTCACTGCACATGCCTTGTATACCTCAATTGTTGAAGCAATTACCAGCTTAAACTGTACCTTGAGCCACACTGTTATCTCAGGCCAACCAACACCACCTGAACCAACATCTCAACCTGGCGTTGCAACCGCAATAACCTCCCCGATATAGTTCAACTGCAATTCTTGCACTTGTTCAAAGCCACTAGTTCCATGATAATCATGCGCAATGACTCGAATAAACTTTCGCAAAACATCCTCTCGATCTTTTACAATGGCTACGATTCACTTCATGCTTGCAAGACCAACTCCATTCGCATTTGACTTCACAACACCTTCCTCCAACCATGACTAGCATCTTCACCAAAGAAGTACATCTCAACAGTTGCACCACCAACAACCTTTCCTACTAACCATCTCAAGCAGCCACCATCACCGCAATCCCATCATCACCAAGCTCGGACCTCAATTCCTCATCCACAGACTACACTGCAGCTACACCGCACACAACTTCATAGCAAAGATCACTTGCACATCGCATCTCGGGCCAACTACCCACCCGCATCATGAACCCAACAGACTCCATTGCAATCATCACCGCTCCCGTAATATCAACATCAAACTCTTGTAGACACCACCATAATCACCATGCATTGAACTCAAAATCCCTTTTCAACTTCATAATCACAGCCCAGACATGCAATTATTCGCACCAACATTTTCAGTTCTGAAACATCAATACGGGGCTCGGATTCACTAATTCGGTCACCATCAACATCTTTATAGCCCCGATTTCAAACCCTAACTTCCCCCCTAATCGATCCAGCCTTGATTCCAACACAAACCCATTTTATTCTTTGCTCAATTACCAGCAACAATTACTCAATTTCTTCATAATTCATGCACCATTTACTGAGACAAACCCATGTTTCTAATTCTGCATCTGAGCTTGAATCTTCCTGCTCAATCTTGTTCATCTTTTCTTCATCTGTTGCAGCTTAATCACCAGATCTCTTCCATGTATCTTCTCAAAGCTCAGAACCCCAAGTCAATTGATTCTTCTCTGGAACCCTAACTCTCAGACAGCAGCCTCTTTTAATTTCAGGTAAAAATGAACTGAATGAGAGAATGTTTCTCTCAAGTTTAGGGGTGGTTAATGATTGGACCCGATATTGGCACCCCATGGGTTATGATAAGGGTTACCTTCGTAATTCTTCTTGTGATGTCAGTTTTAGAAAATTAACAAGCTTTAATCATCGATTTTGTTCGTAACTTTGTCATACGACTTGAGTGTCCTCATTCATCCGCTTGGCTTTGTCATTTCGTTCTTTTCAAGATGTTGAGAAGAAATCCTGGATTTGAGCGAGTTCTACTTCTTTTTGCTCTAATGACTCCAAAACACCTATAAAACTCAAAAGCAATTATAAGATACATGATTCACAAGAAACTCGCAAAGAAAGCATAAACAATAGATATAAAATTAGGTATTTTAGACACCTATCAAATTCCCCACACTTAGACTTTGCTAGTCCTCGAGCAAATCAAACAAAACTTATTCTAAAGGATACATACAACTCGTGTCGTCGAGGCTATTGTCACTTTTAGCATAAATAACAAGCCTTTGAACCCCTAGGTGTCCCTAGTGGACGAGTTATAGTCTCGTGAGGGTTTACTATAGATATACCCACACAACCTACTTTTCCAACTTACTAGTTCTCCGTAATGATAGCATCCAACGCGCTAAGAAGACATAAAGATTCCGCACACTATTCATAAGAAGTTAGACACATAAATGAACACAATCTCATCCTTAAAAGTTGAGAGAGAAATAACCATCCCTTATCGAAAGAAATTCGGGTTCGAAGTGATCAAAAGTCTTGACTCTGCCTCACAAGAAAGGGTTTTATGAAGTTGCTCTCAATAATAAATAGCTTTTTATGGGTCACACATGTATCCAGGTAGGAATGAAGAGAGAATCATGCGATACATTGAATGGTAGGAAGGCAAACCCTCCGAATTGTTTTGAAAACCCACATCTTTTATCATTTTTGAAAACCCTTTTTTTTGACGATCTCTAAGAAAGGAAATCAACCACTTAACGAAGGTGGGAATATGCTTACTTACCTCGTTATCCGTTCGACGTGTAGCTAGCACCACTCTCACAGCATCCATAGAAACGTCTTCGTCTTCAATCTAAGTGTCTTCATCTTCGCCTTCTGGTCTTCAACTCTTGATGATAACTCTTGAACTTCATAGAATCTTGACAATGTGATTTTTTCCTCTAATTCCTTGCTGCTTGAAACTTCATTATAGATATTCCTTCTTCCATTGGCTTTATTGAATGAATTCAAAACCAAAAACGAACTATACAAACCCAAAATATGATACAATGAATTTTTCCTGTCTCTTTTTGTTTTGTTTTTTTTTTATTATTAGACAAGAAAAATAAAACAAATACAAAACAAACAAAACTAGTAATGAACCTGAAGAAATTTTCTCTTGTCTTTTTTTTTTCTCTTTTTTTTTTTCTCTTTTTAATTTTTTTTATCTTTTTTTTATTGTAGATAAGAGAAAAATAAAATACAAATAAAATAAAAATGTAAGTACAAAGGCCATGGCGCAAGTACTTTACCGCTTGATACTTCACAACTTATATGTCTTGATATCATAAACTTATCGAACCCTCATCTTGATAATCTTCGGTCTTGTACAATAGTCTTCAACTTGTTAAAAATTCTTCTCCTTGTCTTGTTGCTATAATTGAATCTGAAATCTGCTCATTTATGTACTGTTGCTTGTAAACCTTGAACGCTCAACTTTCCTTCAAATTTGTGATGCTCCTCTTGTTGATGATGATGGTGTTTCTATGGACATGTTGGTGTAGAGAGAGATAAAGTGGATGATGCTAACTGCGAACAAGATTACAAGTGGTATGTAAGTTAGCAATTCGATGTCACCATCATGATTGATAAAAATAGCATTCAAGAGATCAAAATAGTTCTTCTATTGGTGGGAGGTTGGGTAGCTCACCATTCTACCCGGAATTAACGTACGGTGACACACACTCTAAAAGCACATATTTATACAGGTACAAAGAATTGAAGGTCGGTGCCTCTCATGATATAACATGGGTAGTCTCCACTATAGGGGACCACTACTCTAATACCGAATTCAGTTTGCACCTTATTAAATCCAACTTTAACTCTCGTATAAGTAAGAAACCCGATCATGTTCTCTGTCATCTCTAAGTTCAGTCACTCCTATGAGATTCTCGATGTAATCTTAGCGACATGTATACTATGTGACTCTAAACTAACTACAAGTTGGAGTTTTTATTCACTAATTTATACAAAAGTTGAAAAATTTGAAAAATTTACAATGCAAATGCTTAACCACTCCCCCACACTTAAACTTTACATTGTCCTCAACGTAAATTGAATCTTCCAAAGAAAGTCAAGGTGGGAAATCATATAACAATATGCGACAAGAAAAAGTAAAAACAAGACAAGAAAATAAAATAAAAGATAAGAGATACAAAACCTATGGTTGCCTCCCATGTAGCGCTTGGTTTAAAGTCGTCAGCCCGACTATATCCTTGCAAGATTCATTCCCTATATACCAACAATCTGAAAAGTTGGGGATCCTTCCATAGAACCTGTTTTGCAAACACTAGCTTCACACAAATATTAGTAATATAAAAATGTAAACAAAGCTATCAACCGATAAAAGCTTCCCCCACACTTATTCTTGTCCACACTTGGAAGTGTATAAAGAATATAGAAGTCGGGTACTTCCACGGTTTCTTGTTCCAAAACCTGCATAGTATGAGAATCAAGTTTCTCTAATGGCGGAAAATGAGAAATAAAGTCATTCAACAATATTCTCGAAGAACATACATTCAAACCAATAAGAGGTAAAGGAGAAGAAACAATAGGCAACGGGTTAAACAAACCTATCACAATCTCTTGTATTACCGAATCTTCTTCATCCTTGAAAAACTCAAGTGAATTATTCACCTCTTGTATATCGTGGTCCTCTATCAAACCTTGCAACCATTCTTCGTCCGTTTCTGCCTCAACTAAAGTCTCGACATAAACATCATCATTACAATCATTTGCAAGCTCAATTGGGTCTTCCACAATATTGGTCATATCAGTTTCATTCTCAACATACTCCTCTTTATTAGACTCAAACCTTGTTGCAAGGAAGTTTTGTAACACACTAGTTTCATCATACTCAAGTACCTTTTGAATAGGTGTTTGATCATTATAAAGATCAAGAGTTGAGTCAACTACACTAATTTCATCAAATATCTCCAAAGGTTGGTCCTTTTTAACACAATCATCTTCGTCTTCATTTTCAGACTCACCATAATAAGAATCTTCACCGGTTTCCCAACCCTTATCACGACGTCGTTTAAGTTCCATATGAATGGTCCTACTAATTTCATCGACAAGCTCTTCCGAGGCTCCATCATCTTCCAACTTGTATAATTTCTGCGCAAGTTTCTTGACGTTCACACGCTTACCACCGCTGGCTACAATAGCTTCTCTTTCCCATGACTCTTCCCTTTGAATGGATGAATGATCATAACTACGATCCGAAGTCGGGTAAGAAGAAATGTTCCAAAAATTGGTTTGTGCGACGTTCTCTCTATCACGGTCAAGTTGGTCTAGCCTTTGTTGCATGTCTTGTAATCCATTCAAAATATGCATACAACTCGAATAAAGCCAATTAGAAGTAAAATTATCCCACCTAGGTGGTTGACTTACATACCCACTACAAGGTTGTTGTTTGTATGTATGAAAATCACCATAAGGTTCTCTAGGATATGCATCATAGCCAATAAATTGGTTTTGATTGCATCCCATAGATGGTTGGAAATTGTCATAGTATTGAGGTTGTTGAAAACCGTATCCATTGCTCCAATATGCTCCTTCCATAATAAGTACCTGAAACAAGAGTACTCAAAACTATGTCAAAAACCAGAAAATAAGAAAAAAAAAAACAAAAGCTAAAAAAAAAAAAAAAAAAAAAAAAAAAAAAAAAAAAAAAGAAACCAAAAACAAGTGCCTCCCCGGCAACGGCGCCAAAATTTGATCGGTTGTCAGCCGAGCAAAAATAAATTGCACTTTCTTACTACTCAAAATATATTATGAAGCAAGGGCAAGAAAGGATCGTTCCCACAGAGAGGTCTAAGTTGTCAAGTTGTTTCGGTTTCCTATGAATAACAATGGGGGGATTTTCTGATTTTTATATAACTAAAATAAAATAAAGGCAAAACAATAAAAAGTAAACACGCAAATCAAGGATGTGACAATATTGGATAAAGGTTTCATCTTCAATAGCAAACAAGTTTTGAATGTATTATTAGAATTCGTATTTAATCTCGCTATCATCAAAAGCCCTAGCATATATTATGCAAGAATACTCCGTAAATTTCCTAAGTCATCAACACACACATTAGAGATGCGTATGTGAATTCTACCTAAAGAATAACCTAACGCCTTGCGCTAATTAAGTTCAATTCCTAGGAGCATTAAGTTTCAGAAATAGGCTAATCAATGCAATTATAATACATTGCACACACAATTCGAACAAAGGTCAATTTCTACATATGACTACAGGGATGTATCACTACAAAAAATAATCATATCATGCTACTCGTATTCAAGGTTATCGCTCGATGATGAACCCTAAAATAGCTATAGATATGGATGTGAGTTCAATCAATTCTAGACTTAACTAAACAAACTTTCAATCATATTGCAATACGTCAATCATGCAATTATTATAACCCGTAGAAAGTGAACAATGATTTTGAGAGAAAACTAATTCATAAAAATCATAGCTTGTTTTCAAAATCCAACTACATCTTTAACCAATAAAAATAAATCAACTACTTGGGTTTTTGGAAATCATCACAAAGAGTTTTGAAGAATCTATCATGTGAAACCCTAGAAAACAAGTAGAAGCCTCCCTAATGGAGATATATCTTTTTTTTTTTTAGGTTTTAGAAAGACTTTTCTATTTATATGCTTCTCCCATTCCAAAAGGATACTCTTTCCAAATTTAGGTCTTCTCAAAATCCATCTCCAAGTGGTCCACCAAGCCCATGTATGAAAATAAGTCTCTGGATTTTGGGTCCAAAACTGGGTCGTCGGATTGCTGACGTCATCACCGGAATACGTACCACCGGTACCCTGAAGTCTGTCGCCCAGGCTAGGCGAGTCAAGCCCAGACGGTCTTCTCAAGTCTCTGTTATCTTTGACGGTCTTCGTAACGGCACCGTCATCTTTGGATCGATGATTCAAGTACTGGATCGTTGAGTTAACTCGATGTACTCCGATTCGTGAGTATCCTCTGTTTCAATCCGATCCGAGGCCAAATTCAGGCCTTTATAACTCCTCCACATCGCCAATTCAATCGTTGCATTCATTACTCAGGCATTTCATTCATGGCAAGCACACAGCTCAACCCGTCCATCATCGCACAAAGACCAACTAGTCCTTGCGGCTCAACTCTAATATCTTGACCCAGCTAAAACACAAACTTCCAACCCATTCCCCGCAGCTTCAATCCATGATAACCTCAACTCCAGTGCCTCAGTTCATTTGCAGGTGTAAGCTTAACCTCCAGAACTTGCTCCTCTTCTTCCCTTCCTTGCTATCACCAGCTTGGTCTTGCTGCTTCAAACACAACACCAACACTGCTCCCTGTAAGAATTCAACATTCATCTCTAATTCACACAGTAGCAACTCCATCTAACTCTAGCACAACTCGTCTTTTGCATCCCTAACCTGAATCTCTGCTAGGATTCTGATTCATCATAATACGAACTCAGGCCAAAACCAAATCTGACTGCAACCCAATAACACCATCATTTGCTTCTCAGAAATTAGCAGAAACCCCTTCAATTTCTTGTAACATCAATCCTGCTCTTGCGATCACCCCCAGCACAGAATCAATTGAACAACTCCCAATTTCCTCAATTTCTAAAACAACTTCATAACCTGTAACATTTCAGCTCCTGTTGCAATCCAACATAACCACCAAATCCCTGCAATGCACAGCTCAGTCATCCATTGCATCAAGCTAGTACTGCTCCAACTTCATATCACCTGCTTTCAAGTCCACCAATTTCACTGCCTCACATCGAACCACCAGTGCCATTCAATTCCATTACATCTGCAATATCACTCCCTGCACTTGATCTAACACCACCGCACACCACATCACATGCCTTGTATACCTCAATTGTTGAAGCAATTACCCGGCTTAACCGTACCTTGAGCCACACCGTTATCTCGGGCCAACCAACACCCCGAACCAACATCTCAGCTTCTGTGTTGCAACTGCAATAACCTCCATCTCTAGTTCAACTGCAATTTTTGCACTTGTTCATAGCCACTAGTTCCATGATAATCACCAGCAACATCTCGAATGAACTTTCAGTAAACATCCTCTCGATCTTGTTACAGCGGCTACCAGATTCACTTCATGCCTGCAATACCAACTCCATTCTGCATTTCAGCTCACAACACCTTCCTCCAACCATGACTAGCATATTCACCAGCAGTACATCTCAATAGTTGCACCACCAGTACCCAGCTACTAACCATCTCAAGCAGCCACCATCACTGCAATCCCATCATTACCAAGCTCAGACCTCAATTCTTCATCCACAGACTACAGCTGCAGCTACACTGCACACAACTCCATAGCAGCATCACTTGCACACTGCATCTCAGGCCAACCAGTCCACCTGCATCATGAACCCAACAGACTCCATTGCAATCAAAACTGCTCGTGTAATATCAACAGCAAACTCTTGTAGACACCACCATAATCACCACAGATTGAACTCAAAATCCCTTTTCAACTTCATAATTACAGCCCAGAGCTGCAATTATTCGCAGACCAACATTCCCCCAGTTTACAACATCAATACGGTCTCAGATTCACTAATTCAGTCACTATCAACATCTTCATAGCCCTGATTTCAAACCCTAACTTCCTTGTTAATCGATACAGCCTTGATTCCAACACAAACCCATTTCATTCTTTGCTCAATTACCAGCAAAAATTACTCAATTTCTTTATAATTCATCCACTATTTACCGAGACCACCCCATGTTTCTAATTCTGCATCTGAGCTTGAATCTTCCTGCTCAATCTTGTTCATCTTTTCTTCATCTGTTGCAGCTTAATCACCAGATCTCTTCCATGTATCTTCTCAAAGCTCAGAACCCCAAATCAATTGATTCTTCTCTGGAACCCTAACTCTCAGACATCAACCTCTTTTAATTTCAGGTAAAAATGAACTGAATGAGAGAATGTTTCTCTCAAGTTTAGGGGTGGTTAATGATTGGACCTGATATTGGCACCCCATGGGTTATGATAAGGGTTACCTTTATAATTCTTCTTGTGTTGTCAGTTTTAGAAAATTGACAAGCTTAATCATCGATTTTGTTCGTAACTTTGTCATACGACGTCGGAGTGTCCTCATTCATCCGCCGCTGGCTTTGTCATTTCGTTCTTTTCAAGATGTTGAGAAGAAATCCTGGATTTGAGCGAGTTCTACTTCTTTTTGCTCTAATGACTCCAAAACACCTATAAAACTCAAAAGCAATTATAAGATACATAATTCACTAGAAACTCGCAAAGAAAGAATAAACAATTGATATAAAATTAGGTGTTTTAGACACCTATCAGTTCTACTATGCTACATCAAAATAAGATTATGGAAACCCTTAAGAAGAATTGACTTGCAATCCAAATATGTAGACATTTAAAGAAAAAAACTTAAGAGGTTCCAAAATAAATTCTTTCCATCAAAAACAATCATTGAAAAGTTTAATTTTTTTAATCGAAAAGAGTGACATACATAATAGTGATGGAGAAAGATAAGGAAGCTAATATTCTTGTCGATCAATTGATGAATAGTGATGAATTTAAAACAAATAAAACAAGAATTCCTGGAAAGATATGTTGATTGGGATTCCTAGAGATTACTTCCATTCAATCATATGTGAAAGTGAATAGTCGATTACTTCCATTCAATCATGACGACTTTGAGGAGGATGACCCGTATTATCTGGAAGAAATCGATAGGCTTCGTGATCATTTGTTGAGTTTTGTGATCATTTATTGATAACGATTGAAATGAGTATAGCCTCCAATGTAGTATTGCTCGTGTAGACATTCACAAAGAAATGTTAACTTTCTTTATAAAATAAAATAAATAATAACTAGTAAAAAAAGGTTCGGAAAAATTATAATACCGACGAAAATATGTAGTGGTACTGGTGTTGGTCTTGGTATTACTTTGTTATTGTTCGTATATATGGTTGGATAGAGAGCACTAGCTAGTTTCCTAGAATTTGAAATAATTAACGATTACTCATAAGAATAATTACTGTAACAAGTTGATGTTATATACATGTTAACTACAACACATGCTAATAAGAACTGGGATTCATGTTTCTAACAACATGTTGAATTGTAGTCAAATAAATTGATACTTCTATAAGCTTTCAAATAAAAATTAATACATGAGCGACATGATGAATTAACGAGAGTTGGTTTAGGTATAAATATAATCTATGAACTCTGCATTGCTTAAAGGATCTGACGTTTTTGTACGACGTTTCTCTTTTACAAGTCTTTTCAAAGACGTATTAAAACTGGTATCAACTATTTTTTCCTTATTTTTAAGGGATATTTTGACTTTAGGTCACATAAAAGTGACGAGTTGCGTTTGGGTCATGCCAAAATTTTAATTAGAGTTTGGGTCACGAGACCCTGGTTGATCGTGTTGACCGTTAAGAAACTGGTTAAAATTTGAAATGACAAAATAAAATTAACTTTTCAATTTATTTACTAACTCTGCCTTCCGTTTCTGTTTGCCACACGTGTGATTACGTCCATGAACAAAGGGCGGAGATAAACACACAATCCACCGAAACCTAAATCATTCTCTTCCAGTCGTTTCTCCTTCCCTTTAACTATTTCTCTTTTATTCATGTCTAGGCTTATAAGCAGAGATAAAGGGCGATGAATGCATATGATACTGCAAATGGTAGTTCTATTGACTAGGGTACTGAAGCAGAGATCGAGAAAAAAGTTGCATTCAATTTTGTTTTGAGAGACTTGGAAGAACATAGATCGCGTTTGAGAAATTTTTTGGCTGAGTAGGGTTTCTGTTTGTTTGATCGAGAAGGAATCAGAGAATCTGTGAAGAAGAAGGGGTTTTAAGAGTTGGAAGAACGGGATCTGTTTGTGTTTGGATTACCTGAGTTGGAAGAAGCCGATGGTGTTAGGTTAGGGTTGTTGTTCAATGTTTTCTGCTGATGTCGATTGAGGATGAATGGAAGAATTGGTGAAGATTAATCGCAATTTAGGGTTTGTAAAGGATAGCAGAGATGGGGGTTCTGATGAATTTACTTCTAAGAGCAGTTTATGAAGAAAGCATTAATCTGTGTTGAATAATGATGAAATTAGGGTTTGTCTGAAATGAATTTTAGGAAATTGATTGTGTCTGCTTGAAATAGAAACAAGAGAAGCTGGTTGAGGAAACAAAAAGAATGGGTTCGAGATTAATGAGATCTGGGTATTCGCATGAAGATACGAGTAAAAAGATCAGAAAGAGGTAAGAAGATTGTAAAGAGTGGTGGTCTTAGTTGTAATTTGTAAAGCAGATGAAATAGAAACTGGTGGTGCAGATATCTGGTTGTGGGTGTTCATTTAGATGCAGTGGAGGTAGTGCGGTCTGCAGCTGCGGAGAATGGGAAGAGAAAGAACAAAAGAATGGGTTAATTTTGATTTGGCGGAGCTGAATGAGGCGGAGCTGGTTATACCGGAGGTGAAGCCGGTGATGGTTGTGTTAACGCCAACTAACAGAGTTTGATAAATAAAATTAATTTTCAAAAATAAATAACGGTCAAGACGGTCAACGACGGTCTCATGACCCAAACTCTAATTAAAATTTTGTCGTGACCCAAACGCAACTCTGGTCACTTTTATGTGACCTAAAGTCAAAATATCCCAATTTTTAATTCCTTTTACCTTATATCAACTATTTTTTCCTTATTTTTAATTCCTTTTACCTTACTGTTATAATGGTTGACACATGTTTTAACGCTGGACACATTATTAACTACCAATAAAATGCCACCATCCTTTGGATTTTCATTAATTGTTTAGTGGGATAATTGGAGTTTAGTACTCAGGTTATGACCAACACTAGGCTTTAGTCTAACATTTGTCCAATGTTAGTGCTTGGTACCTGGACCAGACGTTGACCCAAATTGACCAGTTAAGTATAGACTTCTGTTTAGTAATTCTTAAAAAAAAAGAAAAACGTAATAATTACTTAACACCGTTTATGTCCGTTAGTCCTATGTTCTTCCCCAAATAGAAGAACCCTACCTAGTTTCAGAAATTATCAATCTGATTTCAATCCAATCAATTTATCAAAACAATAAAATTGAGAAATTTATCAAATTTCTGCCTTATTTCTCTCATATCAACAACAGATCGATCCCCTTATTAAATGGAAACATCATCATCAATTGACATTGATTTCTCTCCCTGTCTCCAAATCGAATCTCGTATAAATTTCGAAAATCACCGGCAATTACCACCATTTTTTTGACTGATTTATTGCTCAACAGATCGTGTACCACCTGTATTTAGCTATTTGATTCAATCCCTAATTCAATCTTCAAATCAATACTTGAAAGATAACATGCTCCTAACCTGCCATTTTAGAAAAAAAAAATCACACTAACTACAAAAAATCATCTTCTCTTATTCTTCATCTTAATCAAAATCACAAAACCATTTCTCCAAATCAAAAATCAAACACACCTATATTAAGATCTAATCAAAAGATTAAAAAAAAAAGCTTCCTTGTGTTGAAAAGATAACACTTGATTGGTAAACACTCTGTCCATCCTCCCTTAATCATTTTAATCACCACCGAACCATGAGTCAACGAAAACATAAAAATCTTTAAATTTACGGATTAAAATGAAAAGAAGAAGTAGCAAGAGCACTATATGATATTTCAGAAGAAAAAAGAGAAAACGAGATAAGTTGAAGAATGAGATTAATTGCTGCTCGTGAAACAATGAGAAAAGCTTTGGATTTTAGTAAAGTTAAGGACATGGCCGTCATTGTTAGAAAAGTTATATATATTCTAGTAATTTACAATTTACTTGACATAAAATAATACACATCACCACTTAAACGGGTCAACGTGTGGTCCAGGTACCAAGACCTAACGTTGGACAAATATTAGACCAAAGCCTAGTGTTGGTCATAACCGGAGTACTAAACTCCAACTATCCCTTGTTTAGTACTTTCAAGCTTTCATCAACTTCTTTTAATGTGTTATTAAGACTTCAGATTTCGTTTCTCTTGTTGCCAGTTGAATATGCAATATGCACAACCCTTTGCAACGCCTAACTATATGTTGTTTTGAATTGATTTCGCTTATATAACATGTACCAACTTTTGCATATCTGGATTTAACATCTTTTGTCCACCTCTTAAATACAAATTGTGTAAGAATACTCTTGATATTCTTTACCGATAAAAATTTCAGTGCATGTGAGCCCAAGTAACCTGCAAATTCAAATTTTCGACAACTACATGAAAAATTATTATATTTTAAGCCAAAGATAACCTTACGATGATATTCTTTTCTCATGGGGAATAACTCCATATGTACTCGCTATCTCATTCTCATTGATAATGGTTAAGGCTAAGTCATGAGCTCCGCATAAATATTTTTGGAACAATGTGAAGCTTGTCAGTCAGCAGCATGCCTCAAAATTTACACAGCGAGCAACATTGTAGGGTAAGTTTGACCTTCTTTAAAGTTCATGCTTAATTTTTTGTAACGACGATTTTCAACCAGTCTTTCAAAATGTTCAACCAGTCTCTTATGAAACACGTGGCTAAGATGCTTCGAAGCATTTTGACATAAATGCCAAATGCATAATTGATTACACGACTCTGGCCATTGCGAAGCTAACGATTAGCCATTGTTGCATCTTGATCAATGAAAATATTTTTTTTGTTTCTTCCCAACACAGTGTTAGAAAAAGTATCGAACAACCAGATAAATATTTTTGCAGTCTCATCATATAATAATGCTGCAAAAAATATAATTGTTTGATTGTGATGGTTTACTCCAACAAACATAGCAAAAGATCTTTCATTTTTTTTCCCTTCTTCTTCTTCTGTAAGTGGTGTTCAAAGATATCACACCGTCAAAACATTCATAATCTAGCATCATCCTTGCATCAACTCGAAAAATGTTAGTTATCAAATCATCTTCATCTACTTGTATAACATAAAAGAAATTGGGATCATTTAATTACATGTTTTGAAGATATTCTAATACGCCACTCGTATCTCCTAATTTTATTTTTCTCATTTGTTTCGAATGTAAATAATTTTTATTGTTTACAGGTGTTAATCCTAGATTTTGGTGACTACCGGCTTGTCTCCTTACAAATTCGATTATTTCTCTATGTGCAATACCTGGACCATCAATCATATCAACTTGTGTGGTATATGCAACACTCATATTTGTGTGAGTCCTAAGCATCGTTAAAGAGGAAAACTGCAAATTAGAAAAATTCCAGGACCTAGTCCAGAACTTGAGCGCCACACTATAATAAGCCATTACAAACATTAGCCTACTATCATACTTCAGACTGGAATGTAGTTGAGACCAAATCAACCTTACGAGCAATTCATCTTCAATTACGCTCCTTTAAGTATGCTGGATGTTGCAAGATCCTATGCAATACGTTTCCTATAGATGACGTCCTCAAACTACCTATGTATTTCTTCAACCTAAGTGAAGACTTTCATGACTATTCTGCCTCTAACAAGAAGCCTATTTGATTTCCTTCAGAACGATATTTTATCAAGGTATGAAAATATGTATGCTATGAGGGATCTTGAATAAAACGAGATATCAAGAAAACTCAAGATTAGGTTGAACTTATTCTCTTCAAAAGTTATAAAGATACCTAATCAATTATACTTTACAAGTACATCTAAACACATCAAACCAGAAGTGATTTTGATATTTGTCTTGTGAAATCAGAAATTCTGAGACGAAGATTACTTTGTGATTTCTATCTATCAAGTTCCTGATATAAATTTTCAAATAATTGGAAAATTAATAATAAGATCCGGATAACAAGAACTATCCGATAAAAGATTGTATGACTGGGCTTCACAAATCTCTTAATGAATTATTTCAAAGTCGTAACCTAATACAATTTTTCCAGAGGAAACCTAGGTTTTTAGAGGACGATTTTAGTCTGCAACTAGGACATCTAAGTGCAAGGATTGACAATATGCAGGGACTCCTATATTTATATTGATGAATAATGCTAAACAAAAAAGGTTCGTGAACTAGTTATGAATTTCTTTCTATTCAATCAAACTAAACTTCTCAATATAGATTGGGAATGAAAGCATGTGAGAAGTTTGCTTTGAATTACAAAGAAGATGTGTACAACATGAACGCACCAAGTGGTTTGCTAGAGATCCATGGTTAAGTGATCTGGAACCATCAAGCATAAGTAGATTAATTATCACAAGACCAAATTAGTTCGTGAACTATCAAATAGTTTGTGAGCTCAAAGTTGTATGACAGGAACCCTTTGATTTGAGAAAGTTCACAAACTATCAAAACATTTCTTGTACTTGGAAACAAAATATGTACATTCAAATCATCTAGTTCGCGAAAGGAGTCGAAAGAGTGAAAACTCAACATAATTAGGCAACAGTGGTACAATAAAATTCTAGCAATAAAAAGAAAATGAAGATAATGTGAGACGATGTCAAGGATGCTAGCAAATATACAATCCGTGAGATGATACAATTAGAAACTATCATAACAAAAGGACTCACTGATAGATACAGTTTCACAAAGCATATAATCTACACATTCCAACAGTAGAGACTATCAAAAAGAGCTAAACAATGTGAAGATTGTAAGAAACCGATTGAACGCAAACACAAAAAATGTCTTAAAAGATGCCATATCGGTCGGTGCGCATCTTTTAAGATACTCATCTCAAAGTATAAGTTCTTATTCCTAAGGACAAAATTTCTAGTTAAGAAACTTTGTAAAATTACTAAGCATTTATATGTATACATAACTAAAAGACTAAATCAGGTCAAATTACTATTTACTAAGCACAATATCCACATTTGTTCATTCAAAAAAAATAATATTAACAACATTAGAATGACTCTTACCTTTGTCAACGGAAAAACATACCTTGAAATGAATGTGAACCCTAAGATCCGAACCCTAACTTACCATATTAAAACCCCAATTAGGAAAAATCATAACCCACTAATTCCAAAATTCGGAAATACCATTAGGATTAATTTTCAATACTATACATGAAGAAAAAAAAATCTCCAATTTGGTAAAACCAAAACCTAATGAAATCAAACTATGGATAACGCATTATGATTTAAGTATTGAAGTAAGTAAATATTTGTAATCATATGAAATCCACTAATTGTAAATTACAACTAAATTTAAATTCAAAGATTAACTCCTTAGGAGTCACATATCCTCGTGTAATAGCCACTTAATTCTAATAATATTTCCATGCTTCAAAAAAAATAAAAAATTAGACATTATCTCACATGTTTTGTGCCAATTTTTTTCTAGAACTCAAACGGTAATGAGTTTGAAGCTAATATTTTGATGATATGTTACTCTTATAAAGCTCTACTTAATTTCCTATCAAACATCACCATCTACCGATTTTAATTTCGACCATTAACTTTTAATGGTTTTTAAAGTGATAGATGGTGATGTTTTACATCTCAAATATCGATCATTTTAAATAGTATATGCCAAGCGTGATAATGACAAATATGTTGTATTTAAGAAATTGAACAATTTACATTTTAACTCTGGTACAAACTGAAAAAGCATGGGTCTAACAACAACACCCAATATTTCGTTTGGCAATCTGAATAGACAAACTCCAATATACTTTCAAGAGAATCAACTAGATAGTCAAACTCAATCTATAGAAAAGTATATCAATGAGCTATATCTCAATTTCTCAATTCAATATGCAATCAAACAAATATGAATTTGCGAGCCCGTTTGAATAAGAGGAATGACTTGGACGGTATCACAAACCAATATCCAAGTATCAATCAATTCAATCAACAACCCAAAGGTCGGATTCAAGAACTGATTGAACTTAACGCACAACCTGTGATATTTCTATTATATAACAAAGTATAATGCGGAAAAGAAATAACACAGACACCAGAAATTTTGTTAACGAGGAAACCGCAAATGCAGAAAAACCCCGGAACCTAGTATAGCTTTGAAAACCACACTGTATTAAGCTGCTACAGACACTAGCCTACTACCAATGAACTTCGGACTGGAATGTAGTTGATCCCTAATCAATATCACACCGATCAAGGTACAGTTGCGCTCCTTACGTCTCTGAACCCCAGCAGAATTCTATGCACTTGATTCCTTTAGCTGATCTCACCCACAACCAAGAGTTGCAACGACCCAAAGTCGAAGACTTGATAAACAAATCTGTCTCACACAGGAGGTGTGGGAATTAGGTTTCCAAGTTGCTAGAGTTCTCCATTATATAGTTTTCAAATCAGGGTTTGCAATCTAAGTTACCTTGGTATCAAAGCATTCAATATTCACCGTTAGATGAAAAATTGATTAGACTCAAGCTAATAACTTTCAACCGTTAGATCGAAATTAGCTTGTTATACACAAATGAATTGTGCCTTCATTTAGGTTTGAGTAACCATACCTAAACGTGTACACTAGGTTGGCTCAACAGTAGTTAACCGAAGTTATCTATATGAACACTCTCATATCAACCTTATTCATCTTAACCAAAACTAGTTCAAATGACTCAAATGAAACTAGTTATAGAGTTGTTTAATTGCTATATTGTCATATAGGTATACAAGAACACAATTATTGAATCAAAATAGGTTTGATTCACTCGAATCAAATCATGAACATTATAACCATGGTTTGCATATAATGCATTATTTATTATATAAATGTATTAGTTCATGAACAAACCGATTTTAGAACATTGACCAGTCAAGTATGCAAGCGAGTACACATACTTAAAGTAGCCGGACTGAGTTTGGCTTCGCCAGTATGCAAACGTGTACGCATATTTCCAAACACAACAGAAATTCACGGACCAAACCCTTCACCAGTACGCGTACGACTATGTGTACTTAGGCACTCGGAATTTCACAACTAACAAGTACGCATACGTGTATGCATAATCCAGTTCCGGACATGGATCACATATATGCAAGAACACATACTATGTTCATAATCCAATGATGGTTAAGTGTTCTAAACTCTATTTCAATCATTTAAACTTTCTTAGAGGATGACAATAGATGTTTTCATGAACTATTATCATCAAAGCAATTTTCAAGTTATTGAAATAATCATAACGAAACATTCCAAGTCTACACCAAATGATTGCATCACACAAACCATGTGAGATGTTACTCGGTGATTTTCACATGATCATCTTTTAACTTTCGTCAAGAATATAAGATGAACTTGGTTGAAGCGAAAGCTTACCAACACATATTTCGAGAAATATGTAAGCGAGTTAAACTCAGCTCGAAATCTCAAATGTGCATAACTGAATACTATATATTAATACGACTTTTGTCTCAATATATGAGATAGAGTAGAAATAGACTTTCCAAGTGATAGATGAGTTTTAGTCTCCACATACCTTTTGTTGATGAGTACAAGCTCTCCTTAGTAGTTTTTCATCTTCAAATAATGAACGCCGTGAAGTTTAATGCTCAACTACACAATCTATCCTAGTCCGAGACATCACTATAAGTAGTCTAGAAATCAAGACTTATAGTTTTGATCACTAACATTGACAAACAAGCTTGATATAACAATACTTGCGAGTTTGACCGAGCAGTGCTCAAACAAAAACTTGTAGAAGCCCACAATCAACTGAGCTTGTGATACCAAAATATTTGGTCTATTTGACAAGGAAATTGATTTCAGTGTGGACGCAATAGTTTTACGAGAAAAGCGATAAAACTTATGTTCACCACGATTAATAGTATCATACAAAAAAATGCAAAAGCTTAAGACAATTGTAGCACACTGATTTTGTACGGACCTAGGTAAGAAGAAGCCAAAATTGGTTTTGGGGCTAATTAGAAATAGCTTAGTACATTCTTTAGCTATTATTTTACTTTTTATAAATGAGTTTGTAACAACTTGACTAGCACCATCGATAAACCACATTAATTGAGGGTTCGAAGATACTATATAGATTTTTTTTCGTACGATATTCTTGGAATATTAATCAGTATATCCTTAAGCCCAGTTAAATTGGTATATCGTCTATTAACGTGTATCGAGCATGATCTTTCCACTTTGCCCTCTTCCTTCTCCATCTCTTCAACATCCTCATTATCATCCTTAATATTTATTCCTTGATAAGTATAATACACAAAGATTGTAAAATCCAGGCATTCTTGTTTTAGTTGTTTATATCGATCAATCGATCAATAAGAATATTAGATTTCTTATCTCTCTCCTCTATCACCATTATATATGTCAGTAACTACTATCTTTACCGAGTTTATATAAACAAAAACTATTATGATCTCACTTGTTAACCATAAACGAAACTATCACTAATTAAACTGCCACCTAATTAATAACATAACACTATTTTATTAGTTTCATTACAATCCTGAAAACATAATATATAGGTTAGTTATACCAATTACAACCATCTAAACATATCTTAAAGAGTTTCAATAGATGACTAAACTACAAATAACTGAACTAACTAATATTCATGTAACACTACTAATATGTACACCTCTTTGTGCAATTATAATATTTCTTTCCTCTCAAAATTATGACTTGTCCTCAAGGCGTCACTTCATATGAGCCATGAATACAACTCTTAAGAAGCATCATCAATGGACTTTCCTTCTCACTGGATAAGAAGCTTAGTGACCGCTTGGTTGTTCTTCTCATAAAGTGCAAAAATCAATATGTACAAATTAGTAGTACCATGTAACCTGAATATAAGAATCAATATGATGCCGAATGCAACCATATTTTTGGAATGTATACATTACAACTTGCTCAGGCGCCCACGTTATTATCTTGCTTAGAAGTGCATGTCATCAGCATCAGAGCTTAATGCTCAAGTCATGACGATAAAGTATACTCTTTGAATACTAAAATACATGTAAGTTATTCATCGACTCATTATTACGGTAATAAGACTTGACATTAGTCAGTATATTCAGAGTTCAACATATGGTGATCACGTCATGGATATGGCGTAGCCAAAATACAAGACATGTCGATGACTCCACTATTTTCTACGAGATGTCAAATATGTCACTTTTTGCTCTGTTATAAAGAATAAGACTTGTTCTTGTGAACTAATATGTTGCACAATAGATTACAATACTTGTTCTTGTTGGAATTCGGTTCTTCTACAGTTTGAGTACATACTTGGTTGACGCTAATATACAATCAGGAACAAACATCTTATTCTATTGACGGATACATATAGATCATACAAGGAATTTTCCATACAGGTTGGCGAACGAAAAAGTAGGTCGTGTACTAAATACTCTCTCCTTTTCAAGGCTAACATTCAACCAAGCTCTCGTGATAGTCAAATCTTTATATAAATACAAATCCATAGTTACATAAAGAAATTATGAATAAAAAGAAGATATGAAATAAAATAAAATATTTAGAGAATATGCCCAAGTTGCAACAAGTCTATGGATATTTTTGGAGATCATGCGCTTCATTGTGCTAAAGATATTGGATATAAATTTCACCATGATGTTGTTCGATAATCTTTATCGTAGACATTTGTTACAAGGCTAATGTTCTATGCGCAGGAGGTTTCTCTTGGTCTTCAGTCGGATGATTGCAAAGATCTAAAACCTGCTGATATCCTTGTCCTTAACTGGGAAAATGGGCAAGATGTTTGTATGGATGTGTTGATGGTGGTTTTTAAACAAAAGGTAAAATCGTAAAACCCCAAATAACCTAATGTCACCGGTGACACATTTATTAGGACATTTAAGGGATGTAGTTAGTAATTAATAGGGGGTATTTTTTCAAATTAGGGTTACAACGAACAAAACCCTAATTCCCCTCCGTGCCAATGGCAAATCATGCCATCCACACCTAGCCCAAGCTAGCCGCGCCATGCCAAATGCACTCTGCCTTGGCCCTAGCTATGCTAGTCACACCAAACGCGCCAAAGCATGCCAACCATGCTAGCCACACCTCCGTGCCAATGGCAAATCATGCCAGCCACACCAAACGCGCCAAAGCATGCCAACCATGCTAGCCGCACCTCCGTGCCAATGGCAAATCATGCCAGCCACACCAAACGCGCCAAAGCATGCCAACCATGCTAGCCGCACCTCTGTGCCAATGGCAAATCATTCCAGCCACACCAAACGCGCCAAAGCATGCCAACCATGCTAGCCGCACCTCCGTGCCAATGGCAAATCATGCCAGCCACACCTAGCCCAAGCTAGCCACACCTCTATGCCAATGGCAAATTATGCCAGCCATACCAAACGCACCGAAGCATGCCAACCGTGCTAGCCGCACCTCCGTGCTAATGGCAAATCATGCCAGCCACACCTTGCCCGAGCTAGCCGCGCCATGTCAAACACACTCTGCCTTGGCCCTAGCTACGCTGGTCACGCCACGCCAAGCCAAACACCCTTACCTTGGCCCTAGCCGCGCCATGCCAAAGTAGCGCCCGCACTGGGCTTGCAAACCATGCAACCTAGGCCAAATTGGCCACGCATGCCATTGACACATGCTAACACGCTCGGTAGCTTTTCTACCAGTAGCGACCCAAATTCCACGCATGCCATTGGCACATGCCAACACGCTCGGCGGTGACTTTTCCTACCGAGACCCAAATTGGCCACGCATGCCATTGGTACATGCCAACACGCTCATTTGGTAACTTTTCCTACCAGGGCGCGACCAAATTGGCCAGCATGCCATTGGCACATGCAAACACGCTACAGGTAGCTTTTCTACCGCCAAATTGGCCACGCATGCCATTGGCACATGCCGGCACGCTCGGGTAGCTTTTCTACCGGGCGCGACCCAAATTGGCCACGCATGCCATTGGCACATGCAAACACACTTCGCTGGTAGCTTTTCCTACCGGGCGCGACCCAAATTGGCCACGCATGCCATTGGCACATGCCAACACGCTCGCTGGTAGCTTTTCCTACCTGGGCGCGACCCAAATTGGCCACGCATGCCATTGGAACATGCCAACACGCTCGCTGGTAGCTTTTCCTACCAGGACGCAACCCAAGTTGGCCACGCATGCCATTGGCACATGCCAACACGCTCGCTGGTAGCTTTTCCTACCAGGACGCGACCCAAATTGGCCATGCATGCCATGGGCACATGCCAACACGCTCATTGTGGTAGCTTTTCCTACCCAGGCGCGACCCAAATTGGCCACGCATGCCATTGGCACATGCCAACACGCTGCCGGTAGCTTTTCCTACCCGGCGCGACCCAAATTGCCACATGCCATTGGCACATGCAAACATGCTCATTTGGTAGCTTTTCCTACCGGTATGCGACCCAAATTGGCCACGCATGCCATTGGCACATGCCCACAGCTCGCCGGTAGCTTTTCCTACCGGGCGCGACCCAAATTGGCCACGCATGCCATTGGCACATGCAAACACACTCGCTAGTAGCTTTTCCTACCAGGGCGCGACCCAAGTTGGCCACGCATGCCATTGGCACATGCCAACACGCTCATTGGTAGCTTTTCCTGTGGGGTGCGACCCAAATTGGCCACGCATGCCATTGGAACATGCCAACACGCTCGCTGATAGCTTTTCCTACCAGGACGCAACCCAAGTTGGCCACGCATGCCATTGGCACATGCCAACATGCACCGCTGGTAGGATTTCTTACCAGGACATAGCCCTAATGTCCACGCGTGCCATTGACAAATGCCAAACACGCACTCTGGTAGCCTAACTTGCAAACCGTGCAACCTACCATCAAGGTATTCCGCACACGCCATTGGCACTTGCCATACACGCAACTAGCAGCTCTGGCATTGCCACTTACACTCAACATACAACTTACCACCAAAGCATTCCGCACATGCCATTGGCACATGCCACACACGCCACTAGCAGCTCTGGCATTGCCACTTGCACTCAAGGTGCAACCCGCAACAAAGGCATTTCGCACATGCCAGTGGCACATGCCACACGCGCCTCTAGCAGCGCCCTTTGCACTCAAGGTGCAACCAACACTCGAGACATCAACACAAAGCCGGGGGATGCTTTATAGGGTTTTGGTTTGGCGGTCCACGACATGCGGCGTACACTACGCTCACATTAAGAAAACGTGAATAGGAATAAAGCGGTCAAATAAATGAGGAAATAATGGTGAAAACGTTTTCACCCATAAACACCTTGCGGTTACCACCTCCTCCCCATTATTTCACCCTTTACTCTCTTCCTTCATGAGGCCAGAGTACGTTTCGGCCTTGACTTGTATAAATAGGTCTTACCTATTTCCACCCCGGACAACAAGTCTCGGTCGGGAGAAAAATACAACACTCTCGGAAAAGGCAACTTTGCAAGCTCTCCAAAAAGCTTTCATCTCTTGCAAGCTTCCGAAGCTTTCACTTTCGATACAAGTCGAGACACTACTCTCCCGGAATTATTCGGGTCTCAACACCTTTCTTTGCTTCCCTCCCCAAATCAACCATTCTCCTCCACTTTGTGACCGAAGCAAGTCTGGAATGGCCATTTCTTGGTTTAGGCCGGACTTGTACAGATTGATCTCTTGAATCTAGAAAGTGCTCACGTGTAGCACATTTGTTTAGGGTTTAAACCAGATTCTCACTCACCTACCGAATTTACCGAAATCGGCGGAAAAGATTTTTACCCATAAACAATTGGCGACCACAGCGGGAGGATTGATCTATCGGTTACAATACCAACTCCGACTCCCGATTTCGTTTCCCGAACGTCAAATCCCAACATGGTGGAACTCGGAGTCTGAACAGGCCGCCGAGAATACCGGCCACAGAACACACCCTGATGTTAGCGTCTCTCTCCCTATAACGTTGTTGCATCACTGCTGACTATAGTAACATTGAATGCACTCCCTCAAGCGTAGCACCACCAATCACCAGGGCAAGAGCCGCTGCCTCCTCTAGTGTCTCTGCACAACCCTCTAATCATGGCAACGAAAATATCTCTCCGGGTGTCACGCCACCAGTCACCATGGCCAGAGCCGCTGCTACGCCCCCTAATGCTTCGTCTAGCATGGCGCCTCCTACCACAACTAAGGTTCCAACTACCCCGCCGACGGGACGAGAGACCGGAGGGACCAGAGGAAGTCGTCCTTATGTCACCATCGCTGATTTGATGGAACGACGGGAGATGCTCGCCCAGCCCGGATGGACATGGTTTCAACCAGAAAGAGGTACTCGTCTTTCTCAAGACCCTGACAGAGCGACTACCACGTGATTCGCGTACTCGAGCCGCTTAGGAACGTATCCAAAAACCCCGACGCCAGCACCTCGGTGGAGCACGCCTCCACGGATGAGGAAACTCGCGTTAGAATCCCGTTGGAAAGAAATCAGCCGCCCAACTTCGTCACACGAGAAGATCTGGAACAACTTATCCGCAACCGAATCAAGAATGATGAATTGGACGTGCATTATCACCAACCCCCTTACCCATCCGAAATGCAGAGAATCCCTCTCCCAAGGGGGTACTCTTCTCCTCAATTTAACCTGTACGATGGTACCGGGAATGCAGATGAGAATGTCTCCCGTTTCCTGGAATCCCTAGGTGAACACGAATATAATCAAGTTCTTCGTTTAAGGGAATTCTCAAAATCACTTACTGGAAGGGCGTATACATGGTACAACAGCATCCCACCGAACAAGCATTCCCAATTTGGAGTAGCATGGTCACTTGCGTTTTACAAGAAATACTTCTTCGTGTCTGAACAAGTTACTTTCTCAGACCTCGGAAGAATGTACCAGTGGGATAACGAACATCCGAATGATTTCGTCAAGAGGTTCAGGGTTCAAGAACTCGACTGTCACAACCCAAACGTGACCGAGCAACAACTGGTGAACGCATGCATCAATGGTATGGTTCCTATTTACCGCGCCTTGCTAGAAAACTTGCGCTTCCAAACATTCTCCGAACTCCATGAAGCCGCCAGACGATCTGCAACAACAGTACCAGCATTATTGGAAAGAGCTAGGCCAGCTCGAACCGAAGACACGCGCGAAACTCGCAGGAGTAGACGCATCATCAGCAAGCAATTTAATGTCGGCTCATCCTCCGTGAACATAGTAAACGAAAGGGGAAAAAGGAAAGCCCCAACTACGAGCCACCAGCCAAAACGTGAAGCGCCGGCGCAACGGGAACCCCCGCCACGAAAGACCGTCATTAAAACTCCCATGCAGCATCATGAGACCGAAGGAAATACCCTTGATTTCCCGTTTCCCATTGAGGAGGTGATTGACCTCCTAGAAGCCTGGGTTCAAGATGATATTATCAGGGCCACCTCCCAGACGTCCACCAACCGAGGCTGAGATGGCGAACCCCAATCTTGCCACTACCACGGGTTCGTTCACCACCCGACCAGCGATTGCAATGAGACTAAAGCATATTTTCAAAGAAAGGATAGAAGCGGAAGGACTCAACCGGGAGACGAAAGAGTGCATCGAGACCCACTCCCAATAAGAAACTGCCGGGTCCTATGGGGACTCCGTGCATGAGACTGTACAATCCATGATGCAACATGTATGCGAAATTCTCTATCTTTCCAAGGTGCGGCGCCAAGATATTTTCGCAGCTCTCAATCGTGTTGTATCAAACAAGCGACTTTTCTCTCTCGGAAACCACGCCAGGGGCCCAAGCTTTCCAAACAGGCGGAACCAAAAAGGAGAACTGGGGACTGCGGACCAAGTCCCGTTTAAGAGGTAACGAATTTGACGACACGCTCATCGAAACGGCCTCTGACCACAACATCATTACTTTCAAGACACTAAAGGCGGCGATTTTACAAAACAAGACTTTACCTATTCCCCGTCCGTGATTAAGAACTTGAGAGGAGAAACTTTGAACGCGCATGGTTACATCAACCTAGAGATCAAGATGGGAGACGCTATAACACATAGCAGATTCCACATTGTCAAAGAACTAGATCACGACATGATATTGGGACGATTGTGGGTGCTCGACAACAAAGCGAAATTGGATGTAAACCCTCTGCCGACGTCCACGCCCGAAGGAATTCCCAACAAATCATCTCACTGGTTATCGCATCAACAAGCTATTGAAGGAACCCAGACATCCGGAGAGGACCCGTTGGCGCTAGCTCATGATTTTCAAATGCAAGTAAGTCTGACCGAGCAACCTTTTCTGCAATAAATCTTTCCTTTCCCCATTCCATCATGGGGACTCGGCACGATTACAGGCACGAACGCTGTCAAGAAATGTGAATGGGGAGCTGGACCATTTGAACACTTTGCAAGAAGCTTGGAAACTTCTATTGAAACCAACGAAGCCAAGACTCAAACGGTTGCACAACGTCTGAACCCGTTTTCAATCGGAGATGTAGTTGTTAAGGAAAGCTCGTTTCAAGTTGGGAGGATGACGGTAAAAATGGCTATTCAAACCGATTCGCCCGATGAAAGAGAAGACGAGGCGTATCGGGTTGCGGATACCCTTTGGGAGGATATTGCAAGCTCATCAATGCGGGACACACACACAAGGCGTGATAATTCACTCGCGATGGCACAAGGTCTCCAATCCCTAAAACGCTGTACCTCCCGATCACTCCCTTTTAGTATTTCCTTTAACAATTCCTCTTAGTAGTTGCACCCCCCAAGATGAATACACCGTTTGTATCTTTTTTCCTGGTATTCCCTTTTCCGTCAAAAAAAAAAAGAAAAAAAAAGAGAGCATAAATACATCTCTTTCCAAGCAAATTCTCCAGATATCAGAGAAATACATCAGATAAACCCAGAAAACCATTAAAGAGCCATCATACCACAACCTCTTTCAAAAAATATATATGAAGCAAAATGTTGACTGATGAAGAAGAAGGTAAAGATGAGCTTACGACAAAAAAAAAAAAAAAAAAAAAAAAAAAAAAAAAAAAAAAAACACATCAGGGGAACTAAGCAGCTAACAGAAATAACAAAAGGGAGGAACTAGCCCTCGAAGGATGGAGCACAAGTCCCCTCGGGCAAGGCTATCTTCAAGCACTTCCCCCAGCAATCCCTCGGGCAACAAAGGTTCCATTCAACGGTGTTAGCAGCAGCAACCTCAACATCCCATTCCGAAGCAACCACAGCTGCAGCAGTGTCCTCCCAAAAGACCGGTACAGCATACGCCACCATGACCCCTCCGGTATCACCAACGACACCTTTGGCATCAACTTCAAAGGCAATTTCGTTTCCGTCATATGCTCCTTCGAAGGTTTTATCATTGACACTTCGAAGAAAGTTTTTTGATTCATCCGCATCAAAATCAAGAATCATGGCACTCTCCTCCAAGAGCCTCACACGTTCGCTCTTCCGTCGTTTCGACCTAGAAACAGTCCGATCCGCACCATACCCGGACCGAAGAAAAGTTTTGCCGCACTGAAGCTTCTCAAAATGCCAAGACTCTTCCTTGTTCTCTCGTCCCTCCTCCATGCTCACCGAACCCAAGTAAGTCCGAACATGCACTGTTCTTCATGGGGATAGATGGAAGGGAGGTCCTTAATGATTTCACTAGCTTCACGGAATAGAGATTCAATCCCAACCAATGCCTCCTCAAGAGAAGAAGATCGATCTCAGCTAGCTACTCAAGTCCTACTCCGAAGAGTTAAAGGCGCGGCCATCCCTGGAGGGTCCCATCATACACTGAAAAAAATGGGGAAAATGATCAAGTTCCACCCTATCTATACACATATAAAAGGAGGATAACACGAACAGAGAAGAAGAAGAAAACATACCGGTATGATCTTCTTAGCCCGAATAACCTTTGTTGGGATGCTCCTGCAAGAGTCAGACCTCGCGCCTTCACCTGGAGAATCTGGCTGGTTAGAAGATGATTCGTCTCTGTGCGACATGACAAAGAGAGAAACTCAACAAGAAGAACCCTTTCTCAAACGAGGGAGATGATGCAATTACGTTGGGTATGAATACGGAACCTTAAAGAAGGAAAGGAAGTAATGATGGACATAACGCTTCCAGATTTTTTGGCATGGATGATGCCCTGATTGAGGCCGCGTGTGAAGGAAGGCAAAATAAGGAAACTTTGCTATCTGTAGAAACACTTACTCCCTCCTTGTTTTCACCGGTCCCATCAAGCTCGCGCCAGTCTCCCTAAACTTCCTAACAACCGCCCAAGTCACGCCAGCTAGCACGCTCAGCTTCCCCGTCTTGCGCCGGTCCCGCCAGCTAGCACGATCAGCTTCCCACTCTGTGCCGGTCCCGCCCGCTAGCACGCTCAGTTTCCCAACTCGCGACAACTTCTCAATGCCGCCCAGCTTCCTGTCTCTCACGACGCTAACTTCCAAATTGTGCCAGCCTCCCGATTTGCGCAAAACTGCCAGAGGCAAGGATTCCAAATCCTATTTATAAAAGAGGTCAGACAAGCCTCCTCAATTCTCTTTACGATTTGCTGTTGATAATTTGTCACCATCTTATGCTTACATCACAACAAAGCTCCTATTCCGAGCTAAGCAGGGGACTTAATGTTGATGGTGGTTTTTAAACAAAGGGTAAAATCGTAAAACCCCAAATAACCTAATGTCACGGGTGACACATTTATTAGGACATTTAATGCATGTAGTTAGTAATTAATATGGGGTATTTTTTCAAATTAGGGTTACAACGAACAAAACCCTAATTCCCCTCCGTGCCAATGGAAAATCATGCCAGCCACACCTAGCCCAAGCTAGCCGCGCCATGCCAAACGCACTCTGCCTTGGCCCTAGCTATGCTAGTCACACCAAACACGCCAAAGCATGCCAACCATTCTAGCCACACCTCCGTGCCAATGGAAAATCATGCCAGCCACACCTAGCCCAAGCTAGCCGCACCTCCGTGCCAATGGCAAATCATGCCAGCCACACCAAACGCGCCAAAGCATGCCAACCATGCTAGACGCACCTCCGTGCCAATGGAAAATCATGCCAGCCACACCAAACGCGCCAAAGCATGCAAACCATGCTAACCGCACCTCCGTGCCAATGGCAAATCATGCCAGTCACACCAAATGCGCCAAAGCATGCCAACCATGCTAGCCGCACCTCCGTGCCAATGGCAAATCATGCCAGCCACACCTAGCCCAAGCTAGCCGCAGCTCTATGCCAATGGCAAACCATGCCAGCCATACCAAACGCCGCCACTAAGCATGCCAACCATGCTAGCCGCACCTCCGTGCCAATGGCAAATCATGACAGCCACACCAAACGCGCCAAAGCATGCCAACCATGCTAGCCGCACCTCAGTGCCAATGGCAAATCATGCCAGCCACACCAAACGCGCCAAAGCATGCCAACCATGCTAGCCGCACCTCCGTGCCAATGGCAAATCATGCCAGCCACACCTAGCCCAAGCTAGCCGCACCTCTATGCCAATGGCAAATTATGCCACCCATACCAAACGCGCCGAAGCATGCCAACCATGCTAGCCGCACCTTCGTGCCAATAACAAATCATGCCAGCCACACCTTGCCCGAGCTAGCCGCGCCTTGCCAAACACACTCTGCCTTGGCCCTAGCTACGCTGGTCACGCCACGCCAAGCCAAACACCCTTACCTTGGCCCTAGCCGCGCCATGCCAAAGTAGCGCCCGCACCTAGGCTTGCAAACCATGCAACCTAGGCCAAATTGGCCATGCATGCCATTGGCACATGCCAACACGCTCGCTGGTAGCTTTTCCTACCAGGGCGCGACCCAAATTGGCCACACATGCCATTAGCACATGCCAACACGCTCTCTGGTAACTTTTCCTACCAGTACGCGACCCAAATTGGCCACGCATGCCATTGGCACATGCCAACACGCTCGCTGGTAACTTTTCCTACCAGGTTGCGACCCAAATTGGCCACGCATGCCATTGGCACATGCCAATACGCTCGCTGGTAGCTTTTCCTACCAGGACACGACCCAAATTGGCCACGCATGCCATTGGCACATGCCAACACGCTCGCTGGTAGCTTTTCCTACCGGTAGCGACCCAAATTGGCCACGCATGCCATTGGCACATGCCAACACGCTCGTTGGTAGCTTTTCCTACCGGGCGCGACCCAAATTGGCCAGCATGCCATTGGCACATGCAAACACGCTCGGGGTAGCTTTTCCTACACGGCGCGACCCAAATTGGCCACGCATGCCATTGGCACATGCCAACACGCTCGCTGGTAGCTTTTCCTACCAGGGCGCGACCCAAATTGGCCACGCATGCCATTGGAACATGCCAACACGCTCGCTGGTAGCTTTTCCTACCAGGACGCAACCCAAGTTGGCCACGCATGCCATTGGCACATGCCAACATGCACCGCTGGTAGGTTTTCTTACCAGGACATAGCCCTAATGGCCACGCATGCCATTGACACATGCCAAACACGCACGCTGGTAGCCTAACTGCAAACCGTGCAACCTACCATCAAGGTATTCCGCACACACCATTAGCACTTGCCATACACGCAACTAGCAGCTCTGGCATTGCCACTTACACTCAACGTACAACTTACCACCAAAGCATTCCGCACATGCCATTGGCACATGCCACACACGCCACTAGCAGCTCTGGCATTGCCACTTGCACTCAAGGTGCAACCCGCAACAAAGGCATTCCGCACATGCCAGTGGCACATGCCACACGCGCCTCTAGCAGCGCCCTTTGCACTCAAGGTGCAACCAACACTCGAGACATCAACACAAACTGGGGGATGCTTTATAGGGTTTTGGTTTGGCGGTTACAGCATGCAGTGTACACTACGCTCACATTAAGAAAGCGTGAATAGGAATAAAGCGGTCAAATAAATGAGGAAATAATGGTGAAAACGTTTTCACCCATAAACACCTTGCGGTTACCACCTCCTCCCATTATTTCACCCTTTACTCTCTTCCTTCATGAGGCCGAGAGTACGTTTCGGCCTCGACTTGTATAAATATGTCTTACCTATTTCCACCCAGGACAACAAGTCTCGGTCGGGAGAAAAATACAACACTCTCAGAAAAAGGCAACTTTGCAAGCTCTCCAAAAAGCTTTCATCTCTTGCAAGCTTCCTGAAGCTTTCACTTTCTGATACAAGTCGAGACACTACTCTCCCAGAATTATTCTGGTCTCAACACCTTTCTTTGCTTCCCTCCCCAAATCAACCCTTCTCCTCCACTTTGTGACCGAAGCAAGTCTGGAACGGCCATTTCTTGGTTTAGGCCGGACTTGTACAGATTGATCTCTCGAATCTAGAAAGTGCTCATGTGCAGCACATTTGTTTAGGGTTTAAACCAGATTCTCACTCACCTACCGAATTTACCGAAATCGGCGGAAACGATTTTTACCCATAAACAGGATGTTACAGGTGTCTCTCCATTCACCGGTGATGGTGTCCGCTCTTTTGCTCCTGGTAAGGCAATTTCTGGTGCTGTTTCACGTAAACGTACCAAATACTTGGACAAGTGTGCTGTGCATGGCTATGGTTTGGGTGTTCTAGCCTTCTCTACCCTAGGGGAGCTCGGTGAGGACACTCTGATTTTTTTCAAGCGTTTAAGGAACTGTTTGGTTAGCAATGACGCTAGTAATGGCTTAGGTAGTTTCATTTTTTATCGTTTAGGCGTTGCAATTCAAAGAGGAGTTGGGGCCCAGCTTGTCGCTAGGTTGCCAACCAAAAGATCTGTGTAATTCATTATTATTTATTAATTATATTACCTGGCACTTTTAGGGGCGACCCCGAAAGAATTAGGGGCGACTTTTTTATTCCCAACCCATATACACCGTTAAGGGATGTCCAAAAACGCGGAGAATACGTTAATGCCCTTACACAATCGGAAGCTATTTTGTGCCCGATTATTATAAAGAAATCAGAAGCTTAGTAACGATATTATACTACTGATTAATATCGATTTGTGCATAACGCGCATCTGGCTTCTATAACAATCGGTAGGAAAAATAACCTCACGAGACTACCGATTGTTAAAGTATAGAAATAAGAAATATTTTGAATTTTGCAATGGTGAAATTTGGGACTCCTATATAATCGGACGAATAAAAAAATGTGTAAGTTAGTAAATCTACCGATTATGGTAGCTTTCAAAATTTTAAAAAAACATGATTTTTGAAAAAACTCATTTTGGGGCAACTATTAATCGGTAGTTTGTGGAACCTATTATCCTACCGATTATGGATGCATCCAAATCACGAACCACATGGTCATGCCTGGCTCTGTGCACTCAAAACCTATGGAATTTGGCAAGGGTTCGATCTGGGGCTCCTCATAATCGGTAGGTTGTCAAGTTGTTAACGCTACCGATTATGGTATATTTCAAATTCCCTTACATAAAGGATTTTAGAAAAAACTCATTTTGGGGCAACCCATAATCGGATGGTTTGGTAATATATTTAACTCCCGATTAACGCTGCATCCAAAACACGAACCAAGTGGTTATGGCTGGCTGTGTGCACTCAAAACCCATGAAATATGGCAAAGGTTGGATCTGGGGCTCGTTATAATCGGTGGGTTATATAATTATATACCTTACCGATTATGGTAGATTTCAAAATTCATCACATGAAGGATTTTAGAAAAAACTAAATTTGGGGCAACCTATAATCGGTAGGTTGTGGAACCTATTAGGCTTCCGATTATGGCTACATCCACAGCTCTATCCAAGTGGTTATGGTTGGCTCTGCACCCCTCAAAACCTATGGAATTTGGCCAAGGCTGAATACAGAGCTCCTTATAATCGGTAGTCTTATAAGTTGGATAAGCTACCGATTATAAAAGGGATTATTGGCCGAAGTATCTACACAATAATCGGTAGGTATAGTTTCAATTTAACCTACCGATTCACCTTTAACCTACCGATTATGGTGTTGGCTACCGATTATATAAGGGCATATTGGCCATTTCGAAAAATCAAAGATAAGGGGTAGCTTAGATTTACGTTTGGGTGACATTTTTTGTCATTTAGTGTCGCCCCTAATTCTTTTGGGGTCGCCCCTAAAAGTGCCAGGTTATATTATAGGGGGAAAATATGTGTAGCCCAAATGTCCTTTTTTCTTTATAGCAAACCCGCCATTAAGTTGCTATATATATGAAACCCATAATTAATTTTAATACTACTAATTTTACTAGACTAACCTTTGATTTTATTAATTATCTTATTAATTACCTTATTTTCTATAGTCAAACCAAAAATTCGGTAAAAAGTAAAAACAGTCAAAACCAACCAAAAATATAGGAAAATCCCAACAATCGAGCTGGGTTCATCACGCCCCCCCGTCATCTTCCTTTTATCACGCCTTGTTATCTTTTCTTCCATTTTTTTTTCTTTCTTCAAACTAAAATAATCCCAGATCTATTGTGGTTTCACCACTTAACATTCGTAAAACAAGAGGAACCCTATTATCACATTCTTCATAGCTATCAGTGAATTTATCTTCATTCTTTTTCATTAATTTATGCTTCCAATTCATTCATTTTATTTATCACCATATTTTATTGATTGCTTCATAATGATGGATGCATCTGATTCGTTTCTACTACTATATGTTTTATCTCCAATATTGTTGTACCAAACCTTTGACAGGCAAATCACTCCATGCCATTGGTGATAATTTGTATTCTACTTTGGTAAAATATGTGATATTTTGATTTATCACTAGTCTTCATGTGATAAATATATTTTTCAGCAATTGTACTACTCGTTGTACTAAACCTTTTAGTGATAGAGAAATCACCCATGCATGTTTTGTTTGTTAACGGGTTGTGTATGATTTTGGTTAGTTAATTACACACATATGGATGGATTGTACTGTGTTTGTCTGTCATCAATTTTTGGGTGTCGATCATATTAGGTGATGATTTGTTTTCTGCTTTGATGAACTGTGATAGTTTAATTTATCACATAATTTAGTTTTTGTGTGCAAAATTTTCATTTTTTTTTCCTCGTATCATGATCGTGACTACGGATTTTTCTTGGCAAAAGGGATAATTAGCACGATGGCAACACTGCGTGATAAAGAGGCCGATCCTAATGAATCCAGCTCCGACGATGATCATCAAAAGACGATGATCATCAGAACCCGAAGAAGATAGAAAACCGAAATTATCACGGTTCAAGGGTGATATCTAAAATTATCACAATTAGTGAAATATGGAATTATCATATGCAGTAGGCATGATAACTAAAATTATCACCGGTTATAGTTAGTGAAATCTGCAAAAATCACATGTTTAAGTTTAAGTTGTGATTTAATGTAATTATCTAAAATTAATAAATAATTATGATTTATAATAGTTGCAAGTTTCTCTAAATAACCATGTGCGTCCTTCCATATTTGTGATAATTAAATTTATTCCATGATAATTATGATTTTGACAAACAAAAATAGTTGTTTTTGTGTATATGGTAATTATCATCAATTTACTACACTTGATTTCTCGGAATTTAAGTAATAACTACAAATTTTAAAACCGGTACATTTTCCCTGTTGAAAGATAAACCACGTCCGAGTTCTGTTAACATATATAGTATCCCACTTAATTAGGATCCTTAAATTACGGAATCTTAAATATGCATGAGATAATAAAAAACTGAATCTTCCGTTATAAAGTCAATTAACTAAATCGACTTAATTAACTGCCCACAAAAAGCGCCTACTCAAATCACATTTTTCTTATAAAGATATTTAATTTGTTAATAATAACTAATGAGGATTAATTAAGTCCATCTAAAATATGGAATTATAGATCTAATTTAAAACCACTAATCTTAACCGTAGATTGTGAATTTTGGGCTACACATATATATCATCTTAATGATGGGTTTCTAGAAGAGAGAGGAACCAGATTTGGGTTCCTCAGAAATTTTCACTTATATTATACTATAATATAATAAATTATTATTTTAGAGAAGATGGAAAAAAAATCTTGAGATTTTGGTGTGAGTTTCTTTGAGTAGAATAACTCAATTTACAAAGAAATTTCATAAAACTAGTCGTTGAAATGCTAATCGGATTATAGCTCAGAGATAAAGTTGATTGAAATAGTTGTTGTGTATTCAACATCTCTGAGAACGAGCACCAATTGGATTGTTTCCTAGCGTCATCTGAATGTGCTTTCTTTAAAATCTTTACAGAAAACATAACAAATTAAATCCTTAGTTCTATACTAAATTGGTTCCCATCCCTCTTCTCTTTTTACTCTTTGATAAGCAATGGAAATTTAACAAAATTAGGGATTCTATGTTTTAAACTAGATGACCGCTGCCACGGTGGGAAGGCCGACCGAAGAAAAATGGAAACACTCCTGTAATTGGACCGTAAAAGAAAATTTATGGCTAAAATGAAAATATCATTTTTCTTGAAACGGATAGAGTACGTCGTTTTATTAGTTGTAAAAGAAAATTAGTTGATGCATAAAACCAAAATATGGTAACATAAAGTATTATGTATCCTTTTGTGGTAGTTTGCACAATTGATCTCCATTTTATTTTCAAAATTGTGCCTAAAATGATAAATATTTTTCCAAATTTTTCGTAAAAACTCTAAATTTAATATTGTTGTTTATACTCATTGCGTAGATTTTTTTAAAACCTTTCCAACGAGATAAAATTTATAAAATTCCAAGGCACGGATTTTTAGATATGTTATATTAAAGTTTGGTTGTCAATTATACCTCTAAAAAAATAGGATACATAAGAAATTATAATAAAATTTGGCTTTTATATCTAGTTGCCCTTCTTTTTGGGCTTATTTACGAAAATGTCTAATATCTTACTGCCCTTCCTCTTTGCTTTATTTACGAAAATATCTAATACCTTAGTGCCCTTCCTCTTGGGTTTATTTACAAAAATATCTAAATGAAAAAAAGAAAATTTTGATTTAGAGGGGCAGTGTCGTCCTTTCATCGTTGAACCAAATCCAATCTTTTGTGTCTAATTGAAAAAAATTGTCACGCTTCACATTGACACAAAGTCATCATATATAGAGTCCTCCCTCGCTTCGCTCGGTCGGCCTAACTAGTACATGAAAAGATATAGTGAAATTAAAATCCAATTAAGGAAAGATATAATGAAATTAAACTTGGATTAATTAAAATACTACAATTTCAAATGCTTCGGTTTTACATTACTCTTAATCCATTGTAGTCGCCTCATTCTTTCATTTCCAAAAATGAACGGTCTAAACTACATAATTCAACGATGTATATTAGGATTGCTGGAACCCCCAAAGGTTCCACCAAGAGTTATCGAAGCACAACCATTTTTTAACAGAATCTTTTTTTCCCTCCAACATAAATTATTTCTTCCGTGATCTACATATAATTACCACATGAAAGAATTAATTTAATAATCACACAATACATATTCATATTTTAATTTGATCACGTAATCTAAACTTAAACGTGGCAATTCATGGCAATTCATGATTTCTAAACTCTTGGAAATAAGAAAGCATACATAGTATTTTGATCATTTAAACCCTAACTTTTTCATGTAAAAAGTTTGTCAAAAGTGCGTCCAACAATCATATTTATCTCTCTATAAAATCCTATTTACATCGAACTATTAATCATTTTGATCGAATCATGAATTATCAAAACAAAAGGAAAAAAATTAACTTACCCCTCTTATGAATATAACCAATAAAAGTATTCAAGAACAAACCCATAAAACCTTGGAGAGGTGCTACGGAAGGATGTGAAAAATGTTTGTTAACTAGTATCATTTTCTGAAATCAAATGTTCTTCAATATTTTAGCGTTAATATCGCAAGACAACCAAAAATATTTATCGGTTTCTTATAGTGAAACTGTTTCACTTGAGATCCTGTTGTACAACACACAAACCGAACGAAGAAAAACAAAAGGAAATAACGGGTGTTAGTGAAATGATGATTGTTAAAAGGATATAATAAATAAATAGAATATAAAAAAAAAAAGTAGAAAGAAATATTAAGTTTGGTTTGTAACTCCTCAAAAAGTCTTACATGCTTGACGATAATAGTTCAATCAATCAGGTTTCGTTAAGGTAGTCCTCAACAAAGTAGTCTTGAAAGTATAAGAACCTTAAAAAACAAAAAGGCATATATGATTACTACTAGTACCACTACTTGTATCTAACATCGGAGAAAGTTAGATAAACTATTTGGTATTTAACGAAAAATGGATGATAAAGACGAAGAAGATAGGTATTATGTGCTAATAAAAGGACAAATGTATAAAGTAAGTATAACAATTCAAATGGCATAAAGAACCCGTGCTAATAAAGGATGATTCTTAAAACCAGAAATTTATAAAGTAAGTATAGCAATTCAAATGGCATCAAGAACGGTAACAAAATGTCAAGAACTATCAAATGTGTTTCGCAACTTGTCAAATCTTGTCATGCTTGATGAAGAAAGTTCAATCAAGTAAGTTAAGGTTTTATGAAGAATAAAATCTATGTTGACATCAAAACAAAGTTCTGTTAATATATATATTTTTGGGTAATAAACTAGGAAAAGCATTAATTACATGCGCCAAATGATCTAATCTTGGATGTGGAAATTTCTGAGGAACCCAAATTTGATTCCTCTCTCTTTCATAAACCCGTCATTAAAATTATATATATATGTGGCCCAAATTATAAGATCAACGGTTGAAAATGACAGTCTTGTGTTAGATTGATTTTTTCATATTTTTAGATGGACTTAATTAACCTTAATTAGTTATTTATTATTAATAATATTACTTATAAAAACAAATTCGTTGTTGTGGATTGTGGTCAATTAGTTAATGTCATTTGTCGGCAGTTTCCACTTTTGTCTCAACTTTCCCTTAATCTAGCATACCAAATATACAATCATTATTAGTCAGGTATTATTAAGGAATAAAAAAGAAAAAGTTACCTTTCAGAAAAACAATAAAAGTTACCCTTTTTACGCTCATGTAATCGACGACCTTGATTTTGGCCTGAAGAAAAAAATTGTTTCCCGCCTCTCAAAGTCTTTTCTCCATATTTCTTCATTTTACTTTTCTACTCCATATCGTTGTCCCCTAACCTATTTTACTACTCCAAGGTCTGTACTGAAAGTGGTGATTGATTAGGAGTATCTTATTTTTGACGGTCATTGATTCCTATTTTTTTTTTTTTTCTTACTCTAAGGTTTGTGTTGAAAGTGGTGATTGATTAGGGTTTGAATATATTAAAAGATTTAACAATCTATTAATTGGTTTGAGGTGATTTTAGTTGTTTTCATGGTTTGCTCAAAAATTTAAGGTGTTGAATCTTCTTTTTAGCATGTTTAAACCCTAGAATTCTAATACTTTCATATGATATTAGATTTATTAGATTTTTTTAATGAAAATTCATATGTTGTCAAAGGCGTCGCCTAGGCGTCAAAGTGGCCTTTTTCTGAACTTGGGCACCACGCAGTGGGTAAGGAGATGCCACTTTAAAAAGTGACGCCAAGGCGTCGCCTTTTTAGGCGCTCAGGCCAAGGCTCCAGTTTGTTGGGCGCCAAAGTGGCATTTCATGCCAAAAAAGGAAAAAAAAATATTGCCAAACATCTTTTTTCATTAAGTCATACATTAATATTTTAAAACCCTAAGTTAATTATGTTAAGAAACAGATTATTCCTAGCTGTTTTTGTTAATTACTTCAACATTAGTGAAGGAAAAAAATCTTTCCAAATTTTTTGCAAATCTTTTCATTAAGATTTACAAGCTAATATAGAAAATCCTAAGCTAATTATCAGCTATGTCAAGAAGATAAACCTATCTGAGAATTATTGTTCTACGCCGCGGCTTCGCCACGCCTCGCTGCGGCTCGAGATTTTACACCCGACGCCACGCGGCGCCTTATGCCCATGACAACATAGGAAAATTCTAATTATCACTTGAATCGTGAAAATTAAAGTTTTCAGAGTCGGTAGTAATTTTGATTTTTAATAAACGCAATGCAAATTGTGATTATCATTGAATAGTGATAACTGGAATTTTAAGTGAGTTGTGTAGCGATTATCGCAAAATAATGAAAATTAAAATTTTCTATGATTTGTGATAATTGCATTTATCAAAAAATAGTGAAAATTAAAATTTTCCCCGAGTTGGGATAATTGACATTATCACGTAATAGTAAAAACTAAAGCTTTCCGTGAGTTGTGATAATAAACTCTTTTTCACGTGGTGCAAATGAAACATTGTGTTTCACTTTTTAACCGAGGAAAAAAAGGAAAATTAACAAAAAAAAAAAAAAAAAAAAAAAAAAAAGCATAATTACAATAAAGAGGAGAGGGAAAAATAAGTCAACTAAAATCGTTTTTTAAGGAGAGATTTTTGGGGAGATGGAGAAAAAAAAAACGAAAAATAAGGGGAGATATTTTTTTAGGAATTATCACATTAATTTTCTAAAACAAAATACACATTTTTAATTCTAAAAATAAAAGGTTACTAATGTAATGTAACTCCTATTATTATTAATTATGGGTTCCTTATACTTATATACATAATCTTATTGATGGGTTTGTAATAAACAAAAAAAACTAATTTGGGCTAGAAATAATTTCCCCCAATCTTGGATGCTTACTTTATAAGTAAATAAATACTTCAAGGGGAAGTAATTATTTTACCTCGTGTTGGTTAAGTTAATCATGCTAAAGATGAAAAATAAAGAGATGGATTTGTCATAGATTTCTAAGTGAAATCGATACCAACGAAATTTCTATGAAAATGAATAATTGGGTTGCGATGACAAAATTAGGACTCAACTTGTATTCTTTGTGTTTTTTTTTTATAAAATTTCACTTTTCTGCATTTTGGTATTAATTTTTCCTAACCGTTACTGCAGGTTGTATATGGTATGTCCATGGAGCAGCAGAGATAGCTTTTTTTCTTTTGGACCTCCATGAAATACCTTCGAGTAAATGGTTTTTCTGGATTGCCATATCCTTTGACCATCTACAATGCATGTTTAACTGCATACAAAATAGTAAAAGGATACCATAGTGTACAAAAAATGAGTATACAATATTTTCTAAATATCCGAGCGTGAAATTTCACTACTCAAAAGATGATAAGGTTTCAACACATATCATCATCATAGGCTAACAGTAGGCAGATTATGCAATGTATATATTTGATATTCAAAATATACTACTCCCTCCGTTTTTGAAAAAGAGATCCTAACATTTTTTAAATGTAGCCTATTTTTAGGGTAAAATGAAAAACTGATTGGGCGTCTTTCTATATTGTCGCCAAAATATTGATAAAACATTTGATTGCCAGAAAAATAATACTCATATTTGTTTGTAGAAAATTCACATCCCTAAGAGCCAAAAAGGTGGGTACTCATAATCTCACATCAGCTCCTACCCGAGTAAGGCCTCTAGTTCGCATCTTCTTATAAGTTATAACAACAGAGTGAAGGAATCTACTTTAATTTCTCTATACATAACATTCCTCATTCTCTTCACTTAATAGCCTGCATTCTGCATTTCATATAGAAACATAGATTTATAGTCATTTTAGATAACATAGCACCAAATCACAACACATCATGTAAAGTCTTATATCTCTTTTCATCATCATTTCATATTGATGTTTCTTATAATCATAGTTCTCTTTTAGATGTAATTGGTATATCATAACAAGAAATTCTGCTGGAGCATATGTTATGGGAAAATCTTTAGTGAAAAGAGTTGCAAGTGTCCAGTAGGCTGAAAGCATGGGCAATGTTAAAGGCTATGGAAATGGCAACTGCAAATGGTTGGTCCCATGTTATCTTTGAAACAAATAACATATGTAACAATACGTATTGACAACAATAATTTTCTCTTGCTCAATGACAGTGTATGTCTCTTCATAGAAAATATGTAAATATGTGTAACATTAATATTAATCCAGTGTGGTCCTGTGTTTGTGTATAAAGTCTGTAATAAAACTGCAGATGCCTTAGCAAAAGAAGCTAAGAAATACAATGTGAGTGGGGAATGGTGGACTCAACCACCTAACTTGTTAGTTCACTACATCACTCAAAAAAAAAAAAAAAAAAAAAAAAAAGTGAGAGATAATGTGTACCTACTTTTAAGAGCAATGACTATGGAATGAGTGTTGGTGTGAATTTGGTGTTGAGAGTGCTCGTATATATAGTGAAAAATAGTATATATAGTGAAAAATAGAGTCGTTGGTTGCACAACGGTAACTTGTTGTTTTTGAAATTTTTTGTATGCAGGCGGCTGATGTTATGCCTCCTTGATGAAAAATATAGCAAACAGCTAATGTTTAGCCGTTTCCTGTTCTTTTTTGTTGAAGAGGCTAAACTTCAGCCGTTTCTGAACTGTAAGCGGCACATTTTCAGCCGATTTGCTCTGCGCGGATGAAGATCAGCCGTTCAATGGAGACTTTCCACCACTCACTCGTATCAATGAGTTCGCCAGTGATTCTGGATGAAAGTGTACTCGACCACATTATACCCAAAAGATGACAATGACAACGTACTACAAGTTTTACAAACGACTAGAAAGATTCACAAGTTCGATAAAAAGAAAAAACAAATGCATTGCGGGAAAAAGAAAAAACAAGGCTGCTTATGTCTAAAAACTAAAGTGTAATTCACTCGAGCAAAAGAAACATAAGAAAATCAGATGTCGCAAAACTACAGCAGCCTTAGTTGGCACGCAGTAATTGGGTAATATCTTTATGCACCTAGTAAAAGAAAAATTAGCCAAGTTTCATCCATTATGCACCAAGTTTCATCCAATTGGCAGTCATTTATTTCGGGACAGAAAGCCATTGTTTATCAGGATACAGTCTACAGACTGGCTGGTATCTTTTACCTGGCGAGATTGGGGTATACCCAGATTAATTGGGGTATACCCCAATTTTAAGTGGACATGTGACCTTACTAGGGGAGGTCAAATATGGTTGAAGTTACAATACTACAATTGCCCTTTATAATTCTATTACCCTAATCAGTTTTTTTATTTTCATTTCATCTTCCTTCTTCTCTTTTTCTTCTTTTCCATAACCACACCGGCTCCTCCCCCACCACCACCACCACCAAAACTCGTCGATTAATTCGTTAACATCGTCGATTCGAAAACTCCGAGTAATCTTCATCAATGGAACCACCGCGGCGGAATGGAACTCGTATGAAAGGCGCTAATAGAAAACCCAATGAGTATAACCCTGGAATTGCAAGTTTGGTTCAAAAGAAAGTGAGTAAAAAAACCGTCGAAGAAGAAGAGATTGAACTCGCTCAAAACGAAGAAATGGTGCGATTAAGAAAGTAAGGGCCTACTTAAACTCACTCTAGTACTTCGATTTCATGTTTGCATGTCAAATTAGGCCAGAAAAATCAAAATTCTGAATTTGCAGTTATTTTCCCGGCAAGGTTTAGTTTCAAGACCTTGCCGGGATTTCATATTTAGTGTTCCGCCGGGATGCTCGTTTGTTGAATATCTTGCTGGCGGTTTAGTTTTTGTAACTGCTTTCACAGGGTCGGGAAGTTATTCAACCTATAATCTTGCCGGCGATTTTTTTTTTTAAAACCGGGTCGGTTATAAACTTTTAACTTGCCGGTGGGATTTCAGTTTTTTAGCGTCTCCTGATGCCTTGAATTATAAAGGTCGGAATGGTATGTAAATAATACCACGCCAGCGTAATGTTAGCCGGTGTTGTTTTTATTATGGACGTTGCCGACTTTTGTAGTTGAAAACCCGGTCATAGTTGTTAAAACCGGCGGTTATTGGAATAAAACCCTCCGACCCTTGTTTAGCCGGCTTCTTTGTTTAGATACCGACCCTTCCGACCTTAGTCCGCCGGAATGGTTATATATGTTGAGCCTTCCAACTTATAGTTTTTTTTCTTAATTGTTCTTGTTCAGGTTGCAAAAGGAAAACAAGAAAGCTCTGAAATCTCTTAGTCCTCCTTTAAGACCCCCTCGTGTTGGTGAAAAACTCTTAACTTCAAGACATCGAGGGGCATACGTTGTGGCGGGAACGACAAAGATCCGTGTACCGAATGATGATTATCAACCATCATCGGAACCCAGTGATTCAGAAGAGACTCCAGATGAAGACCAATCAATTCCATCTGGTAGAAGAGGTGACGATGATGATGGTGATGAAAGAAATCCGGCTGCTGGAGGAGGTAACAATGATGATGATGATGGTGATCAAGACATGCCTGATGTTGGAGGAGGTAATGATGATGATGATGATGATGATGATGGTAATGGTAATTGAGATCAAGGTAAGGATATTCAGGATGAAATTGTTGAAGAGGCAGAGGAAGAAGAAGAAGAAGAAGTTGGGGAACAAACCCAAGTCGCAAGTACTAGTGCAACTAGGAAGAAGAAAAGGGTTATCACTAAACCAAACTAATTCCCACATGCCTCCCTCACGAATTGAAGGTTAAACTGAAACCAAACGAGCTTCCCCGGGGGACCCCAGAAGATGGTGGACATGTTCTTTTTGGATAAAAAGACTCATGGGAATGTGAAATCTAAAATACTATCGTAAGTAATCTCAATCCGTCTTTGATTTTCATTTAAGTGTGTAACTATCTTAAATTTGCGTCAAGTGTTTGTATTTCTTTTCATTTTGTGTTTTTGGTATTTAAGATCACATGCATGCCATCCGTCATGTTGAGGCGCCAAGTTTCATGTTCGGTGACTAAAATCGGGACCTTGACAAGGAATGTGACGAGGTGCAAGCGATTGTCAAAAACTCCGGGTTGTGGCCTGCGGTGGAGAGTTCAAATGTTGAATATGATAGAGTTACCGTATCTGCATTATGTGAGAGGTTCTACGGAGAGACCGATACAATGTTATTCCCATTCGATGAGATGGCGATAACTCCCGATGATGCTCATCAAATTCTAGGCCTCGAGGTTGATGGAAAAGCAATCAGTGAGGGCTTCGATAATAACATCTATTGGGATGAAATCTTCAAATTAACCAAAACTTTGTTCGGTTGGAATCAGGTTGAGACAGAGTGTATGCTTGCGATGAAGGATGGTAATCTAAGCAAGAAGTTTAATCTGAAGAAGCTGAGGGACACATTATCTGGGACCAAGGAAATCTATGATAAGGAAGGAAGGGTGGACTTGGTGCGAATCAATGCTACCGCGTCAGCTTATCTGCTCTACGTCCTAGGCAAATGTATCTTCCCCGACAGTTCCGGAAGCTTGGTCGACGCCAGGTATTTGCAACTATTGGATCCCTTAGATAAGATGCATGAGTATTCTTGGGAGATGCTGCGGTGGTCGCCTTCTTGAACAATGATTTGACAAAGGCTTCAAGGGCACTCACTTCGCAAGTTAACGGAAACATATGTCTCTTCCAGGTAATTGTATTGTCCAAATCATTTATATTTGCCAAATGCTTGTAATGTTTTATTCTTACTAAACTTTGCGTTTGCATAGGTTTGGATATATGAGCACTTCCCTACTTTGGTGAAAACCAACTACCACGTCAAAGTGAATGAAAATCTTGCGATTGATAAGCCAAGAGCGCAAAGATACAGTTTTAAGGGTATGCGGCAGCTGCTTATTAACGTGTGAATCGCCTTGGACAAATTGACTGCGGATGAGGTAATATTTGATCCTTACCTAGATTCTAGAAATCTAGGTTTAATCCAAAGGAGAGATGATGTTGCATTATACTACGGACCCTTGTTGTTCTCCCATGGATTTTCAATGTACGATCCACATCGGGTAATGCGACAATTGGGTTACGTCCAAGAAGAACCCCATTTCGATCTTGAGCCGTTATTTAAAGTGTTAAGAGAGGACTGGAACACGTCCCAAAAAACTATTATCGTCGCTTACGCTCCACCTCCATCTCTAGGACATTGGAACGGAAGACTTGACCGTAAAGTCGATATGAGTCTTTTGGACGAGGTGACCGAAGGTCATGAAGCTCAGGAGAGATACATGTCGTGGTACTTGGGTTGGGCTCGTCCTACTATGATTAGGGAAATGATCGGTGAACAATTGGCTCGTAAGAGGAAGATGGCATCGAATGACTCAGCAACAATTCCTAACTTCCTTGTAAGTATTTTGGAGTAGCTCTTACTGTTTTAAGATTACATTATCGAATAATTCTATTAATTGTTTGTTGTTTAACCGAAAAATAGAAGGGGCATTTGAAGACCTTTGTGAAGCTGTTGTGTTGCGCGAGAGAAAGAGGAGAGCCTTTGTCGATTGAAGATCAAACCAAGTACATTCACTATGCTAGCAATCTTGACAATGAGGATGCCTATAAAATATTCAAGCAAGCGATCTTTGAAGTAAAGAGGAAAGAAAAGGCCGGAGGAAGCACAAGCCAAGATGAATGCGACAAAAAAGAGGGCTCGTAGTGGTCGTGGTGGTGAATGTAGTAGTAGTGTTGGTGTTCCTAAACGGGGTCGTGGTCGTGCTCGTGGTGAATGAATCGTTTCCTAGTTTATTTCTTTATGTTGGGTTGGACAAATGTTAAGGTTAATGGTTGGACAAATGGTTTTTTAAGGTTTATGGGACATGTTTTCTTATTTTGGACAACAAGTGTTTGATTTCTAATTGTTGAATGAAAGGTTTGTTTAGCTACGTAAAGTTTCAAGAAAAATAGCCGGCATGTTTTTTAAGTTACATTCTTAGAACAAATCACGCCCGGCAAGGTTTTGAAGTGTCGGTATCGGACTGACAATGAGAAAATGCTTGCATACCAGGGTCGGCAAGTGAGTCAGATCATTACCAAGCCGGCAAAGATACAGCCGGCAGTAGAGGTGTAAATTTGGCTGTGCCAGCACGAGCACATCCCAGCACAGCACGCTAAAATTTGAGCTTAGCCCAGCCCAGCACGTGACTTAGCATAGCACGACCCAGCACGTTAGTTAAGGGACATGCTGGGTTTGACTAATTGGCACAGTAGCACAGCACAGCACGGATAAGCACGTGGCCCAGCCCAGCACATCACGTTAAGAAAGCACGTCATAACATGTACAAATACACCATATAACAAGGCATAATACATCACAAACACTAGTGGAAAATGAAGTTCCGCGACCGTCGGGACAAGTCATATATACGAGTTAACGACCATTTTTAAGCGTGTGCATTGACGTCTCACGATAAAGCGTCCACATTTAGTACGACCCTTATCCGTGCGTCTCAAAATAACGACTGATTTTAAGGGTAACGAAATATTGACCCTCAACCGTGGGTCTCAGATTTAAATTATAATATAAAAGAAAATATGGATTCAGATTCGCTGAAATGCCTGATTGGCTAAACCTGAAATAATCTGACTGCATCAAAGTCAAGTCAAGTCAAATGGAACTCAAGTCAAAGTCAATGCAAAGTCAAGTCAAATGGAACTCAAACAAAGTCAAGTCAAAGTCAAGTCAAATGGAACTCAAATTAAACTCAAATAAAACCCAAACTGAAATTCAAATTTAAACTCAAACTTGAGAATTCTACATTCATTCATTCATTCATTTTATCTATTGGGTTTAAAATTACACAAAAAAAAATGAAATTCTAGTTCAAGACAATACATGTCCTAGCTAGCTAGCTAGTAAGTTCTAACAACAAGATGCTAAACTAATAGACAATAAGCTAAAAACAACAAACCGATAAGATCCTCCGATGACGATGAACTTAGCCAATACTTCATAAATGATATCAAGTAGAGCATCCATGTGCTGTGTCCCTGGTTCACATACGACAAAAAATGTCGTTCCTGCAAAGCAAATCAACAACAGCACAATGACTTCGTTCAGTTCATAATACACGGTAGAACAAAATAAGTTACTAGAGTATACTTCATATTCTTTCTTTTAATGTTGGAAGCACGTGTGAGGTAATTTGAGAGATTGAACCTAGATCTAGGTCATGTAAACAGCAGTTGGCTCATCAGTAGCAGGTATACAATCATGCAACAAGAGTGAAAACATAAATGAAAATAGACATTCACAAAATGGTTCATACTCAAGTCTGGATCCTTATAGGTTCTTTCTTTCATTTGGGTTAGTAGAACTCCCTAAGAAAGGAAGATAGACATTCACAAAATTAAAGGTGCACTGTTGTTAACAATCTGAAGGTAAATAACTCAGCCATCTTCTAATGACTCACCTAAAATATCCATTTTATCAATGAGTTCCTGGGATCCAAAGTAGCAAAACCGGCTTTGTCTCTGTGAACCCTGCAAAACCGGTTTTAGCGATTCAACATGCTCTTTCAATTCGTACAACAGATCTGCAAAATCAACAACCCATAAGCAGGTTACTTAAATTGACACAATGATAACAGAACAAAACCCAAAGCGATAACATTTCATGGTTAATCTAGTATACCTTCGATATATGCGGAGGGAACACCTTGATCTTCCAATACATTCTAAGGAGTCTTCTTAACAAGAGTAATCTCTTTCATCCTTTTGACCAAATCAACCGTCTGAGCTGCATAGCTTCCATAAACTATCTCTTATCCTCCTCACTGCAGATATAACAACAAATAAATTTCATCCAATACAAATGACATAGTTATCGAGTCGCACTATAAACTGATGCTCTTATGAAATTACTAGTTTCACTAAATTATACCTAACGATTCTCAATTCTGCATTACATTCTTGTAGACCTGTCCAGTTTCAGTATTACTCTAAACAAGAGCTGATACCACATAAATATGCATATTACCTAAAGTATTGTCTACAGTTGAAGAACATTACCACATCCTACATGTACACAGGGAATCTTTCACACGACAAACATTAAGACTTTTATTCTTATATACGATGGAGAATGTGCATATAAAGAGAGTTATAAGCAGGTCTTGACAAATAATAGAGAATGTGCATGGAGAATGTGCATGGAGAATGTGCATACATAACTTCAACCGTATTGAAATAAGCACATTATCATTGCCCAAAACTTAAAAGGTGCATACATACACACTTAACTATATACACTTCTATATTTTTAGTGAAGTGAGATTCTTAATTTTAACCTCATATTCTTAATTTTAAACTCACACACTTAACAATATGCAGATGGAACTACGAATCTCAACAATCTAAGATTCTCACCAATCTAAATATTATATTATGCAACAGACTAGCCACAAAAAGGAAATAAAAACTCATAATAGCTAAAGAGAGAAGAACAAAGAAATAAAAAAGGAACGAGGGCCAGTGCACTTCGGACCAAAACCCATCAGCATTTTTTTCTAGCGAAATGATATTTTACTTACTTTAATGTTCTCAACTTTCCCCTGGGGACCCTTTTGGGCAAAATGAAATGCATATATGTTACCATAGGCAACACCAAACTGCTGGATCAAGCTGCACCCACACTAGAAAAAGTGGTCTGACGTGAGACATGTAAAAACATCAACAAACAAAGTAAGCCATGTAAAAATACCCACATGATAAACAACTTTGCCCGGTGTAACAAATTTACAAACACCTTGAACGCACCATGTTAGAAACGCCAGAAAGCCAGCAAAGAACAACTGAGTTGAACTAATATGAAAAAACCAAACTTGTCAAAGAGATCTGGTGAAATCACTAGTGTACATCTAACATTATAGTCCTATCTGTCTACACAATCTTAGATTCACCTACAAATGAAAACTCATTGACAACAGGCATCTATATTTCATACATGATTATAAGAGTTTCCTGTTATATACAAATTCTTTTTTCTTCGATGGCAAAATTAAATAAAATGACAGCATTACGTACTGATGTATGAACTTTCAATCAACAAAATATAATATTCCTTAACATGCATCAAATGATTCTGGTGCCCACACACAGAAATACAAACCAGAGTGTCTGATCGCCTTAACCATTTTTTATATTGAATAACTCAAAAGAAGGTATACGTACCCAGCTAATATCAGTGAATTCTTTGAATATTTTATGTTTGTCGCCCATGCATCATCATGTTCATATCGGAATCCAGTCACTAGAAGACATCTCTCCACCTGGATAGAATAACCAAATTAATACGCCAATTAAAAAAAAGAACACGGCATAGTTGATTCGTAAGTTACTATGTTACTGATAAGAGGGTCTAAACAACTAGTTCACATCTAGTACCCACCTTACCAGTTTGGCTAACATGAATTTTCTGTCCACTGCAGGGCCCCAACTAGTTTACTTACTCGGGAAAAGAATAAGTGAACAAAAAGAATGTGCATAGGGGTAATGATTGAACACTAAAACATAACTACTAAAGACATAGTGTATACTAGGCAATGCAATCTTAAAATTCAGACGATAAACCGCATCGACCCATGAACATCTCTAGGCTACAGTTTACCACCAAACCCCATGATTCACTTTGCAATGTATTTGATTTATTGCAGGGTGAAGATCACATTAACGTCAAACAATCAAGAAAGTTCAAATTACACATTGGGTCATAGAATTCACTCAAAAGTGTTCATCTCTACTGCAAATTAGGACCAATGCAAGCACCCTATCCAGTTCGCTTCAATCAATCTTACACATCTAAGTACTGTCCCAGTGTTCAAAGTCACATCCAACATTCTTGAATTAAAAAATTCTAAAAATTTAGTCTAATCAAGTGTTCCTTATCACCAGACAAGTTACATCACAAAGAATCATTACTAACATTTCAATTTGTTGACTTTAATGACCCCAATTCAGTGTTCTAAACATAACAAACAACATAAAAGATCCTAACTTGATAAACTAAACAAGAAATTTAGTAAGATATAATACATAAATTGAATTCTACATGGCAACAAAAAATGAATCTTTGTTACCTCGGCACCAATCTTTGAAGCAAATCTCAACTACTTGTAAGATCCTAACACAAACATCATCATAATTTTCGATTTCTGCCGTCAGCTTCCCATCCCTCTGTTGTACATTCTTGCAATATACTTCACTAATTCCTCCTACACAAGCCTTAGCATTAACCTCCACAAATCAGAACAATCTCACACAAATAGGACAATCGACTAAAACTAGACCAGAAAATGGCAACCAACATGCCTAGACAGAAATTACCTCTTCTGGTTCCATATGGAATATGTTCTCTTCTCTAATCTACTCCTCTTATACAGGGCCGTCAGTTCCCAAGCTTTTCCTTTCCGCTCCAACTTTCACAGACCGCTGGACGTTGCTGGAGCATCTGGACAGTCCATCTCCAGCTCCCTTAACCTTACTTCCACTGCACTGACCTCCTATGTTGGGACACCGACACCAACTATAATTATTTTAGGAATTAGTTCTCTGTTTCCTTATTTACAGTTTATTACGTTCTCTATATATATGCTTAGTTTGTTATAGGGTTATTCATTCAATCATCAAACAATTAAGTTTTCTTAAGAAGTGGCTGATCTCCATTCAATTGATCAAGCTGCCTTGTGTTTATTAATATTAGGATTAGGCGAGTTAGTACCCGAATCCTATCATCTGGTATCACCTAGGTTTAGATCCCCTATATTATTCAATACGAGTTCTCACGGGATTGTTCTTGACGTTTCCTATCGAAAAGCTTCACTCACGTATTTATCCCACGAGATTGTTCTTGGCGTTTTCTATCGAAAGGCTTCACTCACGTATTTTTCCAAGTTCTTATTAGTTTTACGGATGACGGGTGTAACCAACGCACACTTGAATGAGCGTCTTGACACTTTGAATACCTCTTTGCAAGACATGCTCGAAGAAATGCGGAATGAACGAACGAGATGCGAGGCGGAACGCACTACAGTCTAATGAAAAATTTGATACCTTCCGTGACGCGCAAACTACTCTGCAGAGACCACTCAAAACACCCTTCTTACGAATTGCAGACAATGAATCGCAACATTGCGGCTCTTCTTCGCCTGCAGAAGGTGGTCACGATGAGCGACCGATAATCCAAATCGCCGTATGCCGAGGTGATGGTGGGGTTGGTCCATTGATCCGAGGAAGCCCTATTACTCTAAAGTTTCCCATATTTGATGGTAATGATCCGAAGGGTGGATTTTTAAAGCTGGCAGTTCTTTTCTCTACATGGGAGTAGCCGACAATCAAAAAAGTAGGTGGCTGCTGCGCATCTTGATAAAGATGCCAATTCATGGTTTAGATGGATCAAAGAGTCTTTTGGGACTTTTGGGGAATTAACTTGCAATGATTCTCCGTGCACTACGTTCTCGATTCGGTAATCGTAAGCACATCGATGCGTGTAGCGCCCTCTCCAAATTGGAGCAAAAAGTCTTTTTCGTGAATTCATCACTGAATTTGAAAAATTATTGAATTTTGTGGTTGGCATGCCTGAGGAACACCAAATCAGTATATTTCTTTCGGGTCTTCGTAAGGATATTGGTGCTAGTGTTCGTTTATTTCGACCACGAAGTCTTTCGGAGACTTTTGAGTACGCATTATGCCAAGAAGATGTTATCAAATCATCACAGCATGTCAAGCCTTTGATACGTAACTTGCCATCAAAACCATTCGCAGCTGTAAACCCATCTCTACCACAACGGAATATAGTACCATCTGGCACTAAACGGTTGACATGGGAAGAACAAAAACAACGTCGTGCGAAGGGGCTTTGCTTTAAGCGTGATGAGCCGTATACGCAAGGTCATCTATGTGCAAAGTCCAGGTTATTGTTCCTTGAAGGTGCTAACGATATGTCTATCAACGGGATAACGGTGAAGACATTCCCGAAGATGTGTTGGCCAAACAGAAAAAGATATTGATTCGACGCCTGAAATTTCCTATCATGCATTCATGGGATCTCCTTTTCCAAAAACAATGCGCATCACGGGGTATATTAAAGGACATCCTGTCCACGATACTTATTGATTACTGGATCCACTCATAATTTTCTCCATCCTAAGATCGCAAAGCAATGTGGTTATAAGGTTACGTCGGTGTGATGCTATGCAAGTTATGATAGGCGACGGTGGATTTCTAAACACTACCGGTTCATGTTCTAATGTCCCTATTAAGTTACGAGGATTATGTATTTGACACCGACTTTTATCTATTATCGGTCGGTGGTTGTGATCTTTGTTCTTGGTGTTCAATGGCTACGTAGTTTGGGTACGTTCACTTGGGATTTCAATAAGTTAATTATGAAGTTTTCTAAACTTGGCAGAGAATTCTCCTTAATTGGTGACAATTCTCCAACGGTCATGCTTTTAGATACTAATCCTATGCAGCGAGTTATATGTCGTGAGAAGCAAGGTATTTTATTACAATTAACAAGTGCTGCAAATGAAACAGATTCAAGTAACTCAGTAATACCTCCCGCAATAAGAGAGCTAATATTGCAATTTTCTGATGTTTTTGAGTCTCCTACATCCTTGCCGCCAAAAGCGTTCTCATGATCACCACATTCCGGTGGTTCCAGTTCTTCTCCCAGGTAAATGTGCGTCCCTATCGATATCCATATTTCCGAGAAAGAAGAGATTGAAAGGGTGGTTCTTTGAACTCAAAGAGGCCGGTTTCATTCGTCTAGCTCAAGTCCTTACTCTTCACCGGTTTTGTTAGTTCGTAAGAAAGATGGCTCGTGGCGCATGTGCGTGACTACCGTGCTCTAAATAACATCACTATTAAGGATCGATACCCAATTCCGGTGGTGGATGAGTTATTAGATGAATTGAAGGGAGCAATAATTTTTACAAAACTTGATCTAAGATGGGATTATCACCAAATTCGACTCTATGAACCAGATATACCAAAAATCGCGTTTCGGACGCATGATGGTCATTATGAGTTTTTGGTAATGCCTTTTGGCCTTTCCAATGCTCCGGCGACTTTCCAAAGCTTGATGAACGACCTTTTTCCGACCCCATTTACGTCGATTTGTCTTGGTATTTTTGACGATATTTTGATTTATAGCAAGTCGATTGAAGAACATATTCACCATCTTTCGATTGTTTTCGATATTTTACGGGCTAATCATCTCTTTGTAAAAGAATCGAAATGTGCATTTGCGAGGTCTTCGATGGGTTATCTCGGGCATAAAATTTCAGCGGAGGGAGTCTCGGTAGAAGGCGACAAAATTACAAGTATTTTAAATTGGCCTATTCCGTCGTCGGTAAAAGATCTCCGTGGCTTTTTAGGATTGACGAGGATATTACCGTAAGTTTGTCAAGGATTACGGAAAGATTAGCGCACCTTTAACTCTATTGCTTAAAAAGGATGCATTTAATTGGTCCAATGATGCTACGGTTGCTTTTAAAAAGTTACGAAGGCATTAACAACTACACCAGTTCTTGAATTACGATTTCTCAAAGGAATTTGTCGTAGAGTGTGATGCTTCGGGAAGCGGGTTGGGAGCTGTCCTTATGCGGGAGGTAAGCCCATCGCTTATCATAGCAAGTCGATTTCGGGGAAAAATTTGAACCTCTCTGTTTATGATAAGGAAATGCTAGCTATTGTTTCGCTGCCCGTCAGTGGCGACCCTATTCTTTGGGTCGACATTTTAAAATATGTACGGATCACCGCGATTTAAAGTATTTTTTGGAGCAGCGCTTGTCTTCGTTAGAACAACAGAAATGGGTAACTAAGCTTCTTGGCTACGACTATGAGATAGTTTACAAGCGTGGATCTGAAAACAATGCGGTGATGCATTATCTCAAGTTGAAATCCCTCGTTTAATGGCTGTTACAACACCAATATTTGCTGGGGTTAATGAAATAATCCATGAATGTCATAATGATAATGAGTTGAGCTTACTTATTGAAGGATTACGTCGGGATCCAAGCCATAAGGCACACTATTCTTACGTGGATAATATTCTGCGATACAAGGGACGTATTGTGGTTGCTTCTACTTCACCTTGGTGTGTTAAACTCTTACATGAGTTTCATGGTACCCCATCTGCTGGGCACTCACGGATTCTTACGAACGTATAAGAGATTGAAGGCAAACTTTTATTGGAAAGGTATGAAGAAAACAATTAAGTGTTACATTGCGGAGTGTGATGTATGCCCGGAGAAACAAGTCGAATCCATCTCTCCCCGGGTCTCCTTCAACCACTTGCCCATTCCCGATGATGTATGGCTCGATATATCAATGGATTTTATCGAATGACTTGCCTAATTCGGTCGTAAAAAATTCTATAATGGTGATAGTCGATCGCCTTTCTAAATATGCTCATTTACGTGCAATTTCACATCCTTATCTTTGCCGCTACTTGTAGCGAGATGTTTTTGTTCGTGAAGTTGTACGTCTTCATGGAATGCCCAGGACAATTGTAAGTGATCGTGATCCTATATTTTTAAGTAACTTACGGAAGATTTCTTTTCGCTTCAAGATACGAAACTATGTCGGAGCTCAACCATCCACAAACGGATGGCCAAGCGAGGTGACAAATCGCACTTTAGAGTGCTATCTCCGTTGTTTCTTTGAGGACAAACAACACAGTTGGGCTAGCTGGTTACCGTGGGCGGAGTGGTGGTATAATACCACTTATCACTCGGCCATTAAAATGACTCCATTTGAAGCCGTGTATAGTCGTCCACCACCAACTATTGTGACTTATGTTCCAGGCTCTCTCAGAGTCCATCTTTGTAGATACTTCATTGCGGTCTCGTGATCGTACCTTACGGATCCTCAAGGTGCATCTTCAAAATGCCCAAGCTCGAATGAAGTCCTACGCAGCGCTCATAGAACGGAAAGAAGCTTTGAGGTACGTGACTTTGTTTATCTTCGTTTACAGCCCTATAGGCAAACTACGGTTGCAAATCAAGCATATTCCAAGCTCTCTCCACGTTTTTATGGACCTTTTTTAAGTGTTGAAGAGAAAATTGGACTGTTGCGTATAAGCTACGCATGCCTCCAACAAGTCGCATACACCCGATTTTCATGTGTCGGCATTGAAGTTGAAATTAGGAGCACATGATACGGTTGAATCCAACTTACCTACATCACTAGACCATTTTGAATGGGAACTGAGAAAATCTTGGATCGAGGAATGTTTAAACGGCGCAATGTTGCGGTAACTCGTTGGTTGATTAAGTGGAAAAATGGTTACGTGGAAGAGGCTACATGGGAAGATGCATGCAGATTTCATTAGCCGTTTTCCTGCCTTTGCAGCTTGAGGACAAGCTTCATCTGAAGACGGGTGGGATGTTGGGACACCGACACCAACTATAATTATTTTAGGAATTAGTTCTCTGTTTCCTTATTTACAGTTTATTACGTTCTCTATATATATGCTTAGTTTGTTATAGGGTTATTCATTCAATCATCAAACAATTAAGTTTTCTTAAGAAGTGGCTGATCTCCATTCAATTGATCAACTGCCTTGTGTTTATTAATATTAGGATTAGCTGAGTTAGTACCAGAATCCTATCATCCTACTTTCCCCCTAACCCCTTGAGGTAAATCATTGCCCTCTCAAAATGCCCTATCATCATCTTCTTGTTATCTAACAAAAATCAACAAATAAATACAGAATTATATAACACCCCAACATACCCATTTTCCCTAAACCCTGTAAAAACACTCTACAAGTATTGAATTTTTTCAGAAATTAAAAAATGTAAGTACAGAATAATAGTACCCGAGTTAGACTCCTTTCCTTGGCACTTGAGTAAAATAGCTCTGTACTTAGAAGCACTCAAGTTTTGAACTGCTGTGAAAAAGATCAGAAAAGTAGCATATGAATTAGGGTTTATAACCAAAAATATTACACAAAACTTACTGTCATGAAGAAATCAAAAATTGCAAGGATCAAAAATTGAAATCAACAATTTCAATACCACGCAGAGAAAGAAATCCCCAAAAAAAAAATTAAATACTAGAAAATAAACAGAATTATTAAAATCCTAGATTTGAAAAATAAAGGGTTTTTTTGTTCTCGCCTTGTAAGATACATCTTGTATAACCTCTTAAACAGTCTGCAAGGAAAACCCACAAATTAATCAGCGAGGTGCAGATCTCCAAAAACTGATATTACAAAAAAAAAAAATCAGAGAACGATAATTGATTTTCGAGAAAGAAAGCTAGGGTTTTCTGATTATGATGATAAAAAACGAAGATAGAATTTTGGTAGTTGTTGATGAAGATAAAAGGATGTTGAAATAGAAGTAGTTCATCTCTGATGAAGAACTTGGAGATGAAGAAGTTGGAGAAGAGATGGATAAGAGTAGTGAGTGTGAAGAGGAGAAAGATGAGGCGCTGTAGAAGGATAAGGTATCTTTATCCTCGATAATAACGAGGTCTCTTCTTCACGATCCAGCCATCCATCTCATCTCAATCAATGGCTCAAATCTTAGGCATCTCCAGCCGTTCATCATACATCTAAAATAGTAACTACAGCGTACCCCTTGGGGTCTCTGAATCGGAGTTCCAAGAAGGATAAAAGGGTAAATAAATTTTGTTATTCTGAGACATCTTATTAAGCTCTCCGATATGGTCCGTTTTTTTATTATATCAGAGACCGCTATCTATGGTCAACGGTCCAACTACCGTCAATGAGGGTCTCTGATATGGGTTGCTAAACACCCATTTTCCACTAGTGTAACATTTTATGCTGGGTTATTTATAACAACACATATAATACCTTAATATTTGGAAAATATATTTCAATATCGTTGTTATAATGTCGTCACCTATATTTAACAAGAACATTAATTTACATGACAATAATCCAATTTTATATTTGATGGGTTATTTCTTTTTATTGAATAAACTTGTTAATTTTACTTGAAATAATTTCAAATGATATGTTGTCCAAATAAATTCTTGGGATAATGTCCGACTTAATGTACACATTAAATGATTTCAAATTGTTTATAACACGTGTGCCAGCCACAAGACAACCGACACGTTTGTTCGTGTCTTTGTGCCGTGAGGTAATGCTTTGTGCCTAGCTTTTGACTAGTAAAGCACAACACGGCACATCACGTTTAAATCGTTGGCACAAGACAAGCCACGACACATGGCACGTGAAGCACGCGACTTCGTGTGCCGGGCTGTGCCGGGCCGGCACGTTTTACACCTCTAGCCGGCAGTGTATTATGTTTTCGAATACGCCGACAATTTGTTACAGAAAAAACCTTCTCCTAATGCCTAAAACTATCATAACGCCGGCATGGTTTTAAATTTATACCCTGCCGACCATATCATAGCCGGTAGTCAAATTTCAAAATACATTGCCGGCTTATTGACAGAAGAAAATGATTTACTGGATGCCCAAAACCATCGGAATGCCGGCATAGCTATACACTTCTCACCCCTCATTACTGGGTAGTCGGCATCTTTTGAAAAAATAATCTCGCCGGCGAATTCAAAATTCAAATTTTGGCAAGTACAATTTCATTAATTGACTTGTACTTGGGCACTATAACGGCCAAATTTGGCCACCATCCTATAAATACACTACTTCTCTCTACAAAACAACATACAAATAGTTCCATATACTATCCAAAGCTCATATCATTATACAATCCATCAAACTCACCCAATAGCTAAACAACAATGACTTCGTTTGATTCAAATGAAGATTTGGCAATCACCAAAGCATGCTACGCGGAAACTCGACTTAGACGTCAGTCCTCCGAAAGGGAGGATTCCACAACCTTTTGGGCTAGGGTACACAACAAATTTAGCGGCGAGTTTGATAATCGGAATGCAAGAAGTGTTCAACAAGTCCGTGAGAGGCACCTAGTAATCGAAAATGCGATACTTGCTTTTTTGGCTCTCCAACCTCGGATTTTTAACACTCGCCCCTTCACCTTGTCCATTGCACAATTTGTAAGCAATTTTGTGGTATTTTTTACGCAACCCATGTTGTTTTATCTTCCAATGAAACACCACTAACATATGTAAGTTTGTTTTTGTGTTTTTGTAGCATGAAGTCGTGAAAGCGCTACTTAGAGGAAACGGGGAAGCATTCGCTTTTGATGCAAGCTATCACTTCTTGGCAGAAAGAATCCCGAAGGATAACCCGGAATACTTGGATGATGTATCGTCTTCGGATGAGGAAGATTGATGGCTTTAGAAGTTTTTGTATAGGTTTTGTGGGTAGACCTCTATGTAAACCCTCCGTCGACAAGGAGTTAGGTTTTATGTACCAATCAATGTAGTAACCAAAATTGCATGAATAAAGTGAATTAGATCTTCCGATATTCTGTTTTCTGTTTGGTATATGTAAATGTCGGCAGGGTTATAAATCCTTAACATGCCGGCTACACATACGCCGGCGCTGTCATAAATTATATGCATGCCGACTATATTATAGCCGGCGTTATATGAGATATTTACATGCCGACCGTAAGAAAGTCGGCATAATCTTCATTCGAAGACCCTTCCGGCCACAAAACGGTAGGCGTTTTATTCATCCAAGGACCATGCCGACTAAAATTGGTCGGCATTTTATTCAAACAAATACCATATAGCCGGCACCTTATTCAAACGTATATCTTGCCGACCTTTTACATTTTTGAAAACCAAATTTTTTGATCGAAATCGAACTCATAAGACGGATTAAAGGTTTAACCTCTTTTGGATTTTCATTTTCAAAATTTTAATCTAAACTCAATTAATTAACCTAATCAATTTTTTAGTGTTAATTAAACAAGGGCATATTAGCCATTTTAAAAATACAAGGTTAAGGGGTGGCTTGGCTTTACTTCAAAATGACCCTATTTTGTCTCATTGGGTATACCCCAATTTCGCCAGGATTTTTTAGTCTGCAAAATATTTCCCAATCTACTATAAGGTATTAATATTGTGTACTTTTAGCTTCTAAAAGAGTAAACAAAAAGAAACAAAAAAGATACCCAATGAAGCATGCTATTACGAGGATGCTGTAACTTCGCCTGAAAAATACTACTTCTTGCCTTTTTTCTTTCCAGACTGCTTCTTGGACTTTTTTTTGACCTTCTTCCCTCTTCATTCTCTTGCTGTACGGACTATATTTAATAATAAACCCAAAAAAACCAACCATATGTGTTTAGCCCAGTTGGCCAGGAGCCTGACTCTCAAGGAGGAGGTCAGGAGTTCGAGTCTCCGCTCAAACATTGGAGTACTCGTGTAATTATACTAACTTTACTATGGGGTTCAGGTGGCCGAGTTTGCTTAGTGGGGAGTAAGCCGATGGCTACGCTGCCAGGGGCAGGACGGGCCTATGCCTAGTTTCAGGGAAAAAAAAAAAAAAAAAAAAAAAAATTCAGTGTTGGATCCACGGTCAACTTGTTAAAGCAGTCACGAATTTTCGTATATTGGATATCGGGATCCTCGTCACTGAAACAGATTAGTCACGGTGAATAAAGTTAAGTGTCTTCAAATCCTAAGAGCAACTGCAGTGGTGCGAGTATAACCAAAGACCAAAGAGGGAAAAAAAAAGACTAAATTTGGGTTTAGTCCGTTGAGTGACGCAGTGGGAGGAAAACTAAATTTTGGTGGAGCGTAAACTATACCAACGCCTGGTGTGGGGCGTGAAGTATACGTTTGTCTGATGTGGGGCGGAGGGTATACGTTCGCCCGGTGCCGAAAACGTAAGAAAAAAAAAAACAAAAAAAAAAAAAACAATGGGGCGTTGGTATAATCCACGCCCCATATAAACATTCTAAATTTTTGAGTGGGGCGGAGGTATAAACCACGCCCCACATTAAATTAATAAAATATATATATATATATATATGGGGCGGGTATAAACTACGCCTGCTGTGGGGCGTAGACTTTACGTCCTTGTGGGGCGAATACTATATCAACGCCTGGTGTGGGGCGAACACTATATCAACGCTCGACTAAAATTTGGGTTTGGTCTTGGTCGCCGACCAAATTTGGTCTGGAAATTTGGTATAGTCTGATATTTGATCTTTAGTCCGTCCCACTACGTCTCTATCTTTACCCAAATTTTTGGTCTTGGTCGCCCACTGCAGTTGCTCTAAGAGAACTATGATAGCACATACTTCTATGAACCAGATAGTAAACTGTTCTAAAAAATGTCTGCAATGCAGAGAAAGACTCGATTCCTATTGTATTTCATGCTAGAGCTTACTGCTTACATATGCTTAGAAATGAAGTTTGTCTAACGAATTGAATAAGCTCATGGGAATGCAAGCTAAATTGCGGAACAGTATTGGCAAGCTAATTTAACTTCAACTAAACCACGAGATATACTTGAAATAACAAACCTGGTGCTTAATGCAACAGAGAGCTGCTTCAATTCCCCAATCCAGTTTGCATGTCCAACGCAGAAAATACTTTCCATTAAACAAATGCAAATGTCCAACTGAAAAAAAAAAATGAAAAAAAAAAAAAATCGTTAGAAGTTTTGTTATTGGAGAAGGTAAATAAAGAGAGAAAGAACCACGAAACAAACCTTCATCTGTGGTTTGCACTTAAAAAAACTGATGTCCTCAAAAATTCGTTTCGAATACATATAAACGCGTGACACATTCACAAACAACCGCATGAAATTACCATGGTCAAGTTCTCCGCCTTCATTCCTTAATTCTGCTAATTCAATACTGTAATCACGAATACCAACAACAGACTCATCTGGACATTCGGTATAACTCACATGGTCAGAATTGGAGAACGAATCATTAGGAATATCACCAACAGAGTCAATTGGACATTCGGTATAACTCATATGGTCAGAATTAGAGAAAGAATCATTTCCATCACTCGGACACCCGTTCTCCATTTCATTATTTCTATCATATTCTGATGGATATAATATTCTGAATATGTCTTCTCTGGAGTGAATCAAATCCACATCTACCTCTAAGACACTGTGGCTCAAAAATTCTCCCTGAATATCTCCTGACTTCAAACAGACCAAAGGATCCCCAATTGTTTCAAGGGCATCGGCAAGCAACTCACCAAAAGGCCTTGTACCTCTTTTCTTGAGGATCTTAACAAACTCAGGCGGCAATACGGTTATTACATCGTATCTACTGAGTAGCCTGTAGAGCAAGTCAAAGTGACGTCCAGAATTCAAACAAATTAAACTAACCAAGAGAACCAACTTTTTGACCAGAAAAGGGTAATAAGCGTGTAAGTCAAAATCTCGCTCCCAAAGCCAATGCAGCTTACTGGAAAAAATTTCTTTGATCTTGGATGCTATAAAATCGAAAGACCTCCTTGAGAAAACTTTTGAGTCAGCTGCTGATAAAGAGCTAGAGTTGCACCTTAGATTCCCCCAGGGAATTGTTTCACTGTACTTCATAACAGGGAATAAGTAATCGTTGCCCTTGATGTGAGAATCAAAATAATGTACAACTCCTAAGTTCTCGAAAATCATCATTCACACCAGTCCTTCGAATTATGTTTGACTGTAGCAGTGCCTGAAAGTCATTATAGAAGGAAGCATACTGAACTAGTCGGGTTGTAAGTTGACGCGCGTTCTACCATTGGCATAGTACAGAATTAGAACCTCGCAGCAGCCAGATTTTGTTTTACAATAAGGTAAAAATGAATTGCCTCCCGAAATTGGGAATTAACTTGACGGCTATTATCGATCAAAAAAACTTGCCGGCTATTTGCTGGCTGTAGTGGATGAGTGGAAAACTTTTACTGGTTTGGAGAATGGGCCGGAGATCAATTTTTTTTTTTGGTGCCTTTTTCTTCCTATACATAGCCTACGTGCATTACTCTTTTAGGACTCGTTGAGCAAGTATTCTGGTCTTTTAATACCCGAGAAATGAAGGGAAAAAGTATAAGAAAATAACTTCAAATTCATAAAGGTTGCATCATTATGATCTCGCATCATATATATATAATGAAAATGAAATTAACATACCAGATTCTGAAATTCAAGTGTCTCAACAAAAAACAGAAAAAAAAAACATCTAGCAGCAGTAAATCAACAAAAAGAAAAAAAGTAGTGCAAATTAATACTGAATGAGATATTTTCATGCAGTGCTCTGCTTTTTTATGAAAGCTATCGTCGGGGAGTACGGATTCACCTTGTATCTTTTTCTGGACCTACACTTTTCTCCAAGAGCTTTCAGCGAAACAAAGCTGGTTGTGTGAGGGACAACATTATAATAATCATAATGATAAAGCTTTTCCATGGCGTTAGTTTTTGGATCATAAGAGCATATACGGGATCTGAATTTCATTAACAGTAGAACTCCACCGCTCTTTGTAAGGGCAATTGGCGTTGCATACTCATCCATATTTGGTATACTGATATCCTTGGTCCAGCTCATTAAGTCGTACTCCTGCTCATTCAAGTCATAACTATTATTACCTTTCTTCCTGAACCATATGTCTAAGAATTCACCTCGCTTTTCGTGAACAAAACACAAGCATCCTCCAAGTACCTGAAGAAAACATTCAGTCCCATCTGTAGCATCGACTGGTGATTGGAGAAAGTGTAACTTCTCTTCCGCAAGATCGAAGGACACAATCTTTTGTTCACTGTCCAGCCAATGAAGCGCGCCATTTGACAATACACCATATGGGGCACCTTCTAGACAAAGTGAGTCAGAAGCAGTTTCCCCCACGTCTCTCCAACCACTTCCATCCCCAAGTGTATATACCTGGACGCGTCCCAAGGATGCCCAATACATATAGTAGATCCTTACAATTTTGAACTTGTTAATAGAAGGATGGTAACCAAAACCACACACCATAGTTTCGATCCTGTCCTCTTCCAGTTTTGGAATAGTCATGTACTCACCAGTTATCGGGTTACTGATATAGCTAGGTTGGACATTCAAACGGTCATCGAATGCACGAAAGCAAATTAAGCCGTTGCATGTACTAACAATTGTGTGATCCCTGATGGGAGGCTGATTGATCATTCTAAGTTTCTTATTAGACTGGCCATCATAATCTACATAGCACAGTGTAATATGGGTTCTTCGCGGATTCGCATTTGCAAAAAGAAGACCAAAACTAACCTTAGAACCATTTTTTTGTAGGTGCATATGAACAAATGAAGGATGGCGAAGGAAGTTTCTCCATGTTTTGCACACTAGTCTGCACTCTAAGATCGAATCTGCTGGCAAGCGGGAAAGTATATCTGTGGCGATTTCTGTAGGGAGCTTGTTCAGTACTGGTACATGTATCTCCTGGGGAAGTTTACACCTTTTCTTTGATGATCTCAATACACGTGAACTGATCGTCATAATCTCACGACTATTATTATCCTCCAGACTCCTGATGAAAGTGGAAGATTCGTAAAACAACACAAAATGGCAACTGCTGATAATACAGTACTATATGCGCTAGTTTATCTAAAATATCATATAGAAATATAATAACTTTGCTCTGTAAATCTGAAAACTAGATGCACCTGTTATATGCGATATCAACATCTTTTTCAATTAGATTAAAGGTTGTTTCATATCTAACAATAAGGGAACGCTACTATAGAAACTCCAAAGAATTAAATCAATATTAAATAAGCATGCATGCATATAAATACTTCGAGGGAGATGTACCTTTTTAGGGTTTGGCTGTAAGCTCTGGCACTTGTCAGTCTTTGCCAGGACTATATATATGCTTCTGTGAAATTGAAAAAGATAGATATCATTTGTGAAAGTCTTAAAAGAATAATATTCACAATGCTGTTCGAATCACTAAACAACTATTCATATATCTGAAATCAAATGTTACAAGAAACCATGAGCATGAAAAAATAAAAGATAACCAGATTTAGCAGTAAAAGCAAAGATCAGGACATACCATCACCACATATAGATCTGTTCTTCCTTTCTTTTTTTGTGTGTTTTCCGTTGAAACTGTAGTGGTGTTTTATAAGGAAAAACAATTATGGTATCACTTTTGTTAGGTAGTTATCGTATTCAAATTTTAGATCGTAATAGTTGATTGAGAAAAATCTTGCGGAAATTTCTTAGAATATTTCACCGTTTGACTTGAAAATAGTGGGTCGAGTAGTCCACTAAGCCACTATCTTAGGAGGGGCTTCAACTGCTTAAAAAAACTACTCGTATGATTTACAGTCATTAAACCAAACATGTCAATAAGCTGTTAGTTAGCGTGCCAATTGCGTATGTGAAAATGCGTACGTGACTGCCAGCTAGCCGTTTTCTTTCCAATAAAATAAATAAATACCGAGAATAAAACAAACGAATTACTCTCAAGCCATGAGTTTCTGTTTTGGTGCACACGCACGCTACAAAAGCACCAATAACAAGACACGCGAGAGAGTGTCGAAAGCATGCATTGTGATCAAACTGCTCCCCCTGTACGGGAAAATTAAAGTAGAAGGTATCGGGTACAGTCAAGGTAGGATTTGGATACCAAATAGGGTTAAGTGGCAAAATGCCCCAAAATGGACCCCATAGTTGTGAAAATGCCCCGGACGTTAGGCGAAAGATTAAAATGCCCCAAAATGATATCAAAATGCCCCAATCCGTTAAAGTTGCCGTAAGACATGGTTAAGTGGTCAAATTCAGAAGCATGTGGTCAGCACGTGTGAAAAGATGACATTTATACCCTTTTGACAAAAAAGATGACATAAGGGTGACTGTTATGGCTTCTGGGACATTTTACCATCGTGTATTAAACATGTGACACGTGGCAAAGATTCATAAATGGACGGCCGCAGATGAGGATGTGTTTTACCGAAACAGTAGTTATTTTTTACAAATGACCATCGTGTCCTATTAACTAGGATTGCGACACGTGTGCCATCGGTGACATCAATTCCGACTAACAACTACATGGCATCAATTCAAACCATAGATTCATAAACAAAAAACCGTGAAGTCATGAATTAAGAAATAAAACCATGATTGTCTCCACACTTTTTAAAACCATAGATTCATAAACAAACTGTTAAAACTCTTAAAGATAAACTGGCTACTAATATGTCTGCCATTAAAAGTTCATAGATCTAGAAATGCTAAAAAAACATAATTGAACAGGAGCCCAACATTTCTGATATTACTGATATTTAGAGTTGGGCTTTCTAACCCTTTTTTATGATGGTTCAGTAACGTTGATTGTTTGGCTAGAAATCTTAACAGGACCATTATAAGTCTGGTTAAAACAGGCAGTAGAAGGTGTAGAAGAAGTAGATGGATGTGGCACCTTCCTTTTAGCACCAACATCAGCTGCAGTAGAGGATTGTGCAGTTGTCTTACCCTTTTTCTAGGAACCAGTTGAAGAAGAAGATGGTGTAGTGGCAGCTGCTTTGCCCTTTGACAATGGTGGTAAATTAGTAGATTTCTTTGATGTTGTTGCAGTAGTTGGTGCAAACAAGGCCTTCCTCATCATCTTTGTTGGTGCAACAGTAACACAAAACTCATCCCCATTAACAGAACACTCCATTCTTACTCCTTTCTTCTTTAGGTTAGATCCAACTGGAGGACCTTGACAGGTACGGATATTATGATCAAGATCTTTACATACACTCCATTTTGTTACTCTTTTGCGCGGCTTGTTCTTCTCCATCCAAGACTTCTTTCTTTTGATACAAGGTCTTCCCTTATCTCTCAATCTGTGTGGATGTATAATGCTGATATTTGTCTGCAAAAAAAAAAAAAAAGGTTAATAGAAATTCACAGATCTGGAGAATAATGTAAAAAAAAATACATATAATAAAGTAAAACTACAAAGTAGATAATATTATTCAATGAAAAGATTCTCAAAACAAAAGTAGATAATTATATTCAATAAAAAAGATTCTCAAAACAAAAAAAAATGAAAGCAGACAATGAAAAAGTTAAAGCATTTGAAACCACTCAATGCTAGACAAACCTTATTCTGATAGTCATCAATGTCTCCCAATGGGGTTATTGACCATTCGTAGGTGGTCCTATATCTATCCACAGTGTAATATTTACTACGGTGCTGCACACATTATTGGTTCAATCAGCCATCATTCATTTATTGACCAACCACATTCAACTTATTAGGTGTAATAAATTTACTCACTTGGACTAATCAGGATTCAATTTAAACAATGCAACCACAGCATTTAAGCATGGGAAGTGTCTCAACTGCCACTGTCGACATGTACAAGATCGTTCTTCTATTCGAACAACAAATACTTTGTCGGTAACTTTGTTTGTAACCTGATACACTTTGCGCTCTTCGGAAGGATCACAATGGAAGTTTCCTCTAAGATTGCACATCACCTTAATGAGATCATTCGCAGCGGAACAAGATCACCCAGTTGCCACGTGTCAGCAAGCTTTCTTCTATTTGAAAACAACACCATCACCAAGTGTGTATACATATCAACCAATTGAGTGAGAGTCTTGTCTCTGATTTTCAGGGCCATGTTATTAAAACTTTATGAAAAGTTTGAGTAGATGTGCTCACAAGCCACATCGTGAGGAAACCATGATCTTGCCCAAGACTTCGGCTCTGCATCAATCAGGTATTTGTATGCATTGGCATCTAATGCTGCCATTTCTTGCATGGCCTCCTAGAAAATATGTATCTAAGTTATATCATTTGACTAAAAAAAATGCGCACTCATTATAATCAAATATCATAAAAACATTACTTACCTCCCAGTGTTTATATTTGTATGCCTTGGAAGCCTGCCAAAGAAGTTGAGTTAGTCTCGGATTCCTGAATCCCTTGGTCAAGAAATTCTTGTACAGATGCCTGGGAAAAAAAACACAATGGCAAACATTATTCAAATGCACAATCAAAAATGTATTTTTTTAAGGAAAAAAAAACAAAACAATGTTTACCTTAGGCAGTATCTGTGATTTGCCAAAGGAAACAATCTTTTGACAGATTCAAGAATGCCCTTCATTCTGTCAGAAATAAAGGTCAATCCACACATATCTGGTATCCGTTTTCTCAATTCTTTCAACATCATAAACCAATTTTCTTCAGTTTCATTAGATCATTACACAAATAGGAAATACACCATTTTGAGCATCTATACCAGTTGATGTAAGCATTACACCACCTAGCTTACCATTTAGGTGAGCTCCATCTAAGACAATAACCAATCTACAACCATTCAAAAAACCTTTTATTTGTGCATTATAGGCCAAAATGACACTCTCAAATCTGTTATCTTTACCATCTTTGGACCAACTGAAGTGACTTATGCTGTTTGGGTTTAAAGAAGTGGCAGCTATGAGAAGTTATGGTGCTTTTGTGTAAAAACTCTCAAAACTTCCCTTCAGATCTGCCAGCACCAATTTCTGTGTACACATACAAATCAAAAATTACCATTTCACACATACCATAAGTTAATATATAAACAAACAAAAGGGAACCAAAACAAGCATTAGAATCATACCCTTGCATTATTAGCAACCCACTTTGGTATCTCAGTTTGCAACTGAGGACTAATGATCTTCTTAGATATATCAGCTTCCTTGTCCACTGGTGAACCTACATCCATTGTTTTCAACAAATACTTAGCCACAAATTTTGCATTACATTTTCTGCTGTAATCTTCATTGGGATTTTTACAAGTATGTTCGATGTTGCATTCTCTGATTGTGACTGTCATATCTTCTTTCTCTGGTACTTTTCTTGCATTCACCTTCCAAGCACATTTTTGGGAATCCTTGTAAGCACAATAAGCATAGTGTCTGATATTATCTGCCTTGTCCACTTTAAAATCCCTATGTTTCAACACTGCATATTCCCTTAGATGATCCTTGTAAGCTTGCATGCTTCCAAATGCCATACCAGTTCTTAATTCACCAGGTTCAACCTCAGGAACATCTTCATTGATCATTTCTAGACGCTTTGGTTCCTTTAAATGCTGACCAAAATCTTCTTACCACTTATTTTCTTCATCTTGAGTGACTTCATATCTGGGAACTTCTTCATCTTAAGTTGCATCATCCACTGGTGCACTCTGTTGTTCATAGTAACCGCCTATATTGAAATCTTCATTACAATCTTCAGGGTCATTACCAACATCTACACCTCTAGCACACATAGAGACCCAATCTTCATAATTGTACCTTTCTTGTGTTTCTTCATCTTCACTATCATCTTCACTTTCATCTTCACTTTCCTCTTCATCTTGATATTCCTTAAACAAAAAGTCAGGCCAATCTTCGGGATGACAGTCATCTGCATTTACATTAGGCAAATTCACCTGCTCATCTACATACCCTTGTACTTGCTCTTCATGCATATGGTTGTCTGCAACAGATGCTTGTGTAGATATAACTTGTTCTTCATGAACATGGTTGACTGCAACAGATTCGTGTGTAGGCATAACTTGCTCTTCATGCACAAAATCAAGTCTTGTTGGTCTCATATTAGGATTCTTAACCTCAACCCTTTTATTAAGTCTTGGACTCCTCCTAACCTCAACCCTTTTACTAGCAGTGGTCTTCTTCACTGGACTTATCTCACAAGTAAGACCACTAACTCCACTAACACTGGTATTATCATAAAAAATACCCCAATGTACTAGTGTAGGAATAACTGGAGTAAACCACAATCTTATAAAATTGGCTTCATTTGGTTTCCCATTATTCCAAAATGAAATAAACATCTCTTCTGATTCACACTTATCACCAACATCCCCATCCACATCATTAAATAAACACAATCCAAGTTTTGGATCCATACCTTGTTCCCTTACCAATCTTCTCTTTAGCATAGCCATGAAATTGTCTCCACTTGTACCAAACTTTACAATCATAACAATACAACTCCTTAAATGTGCCACCTATATCGAGTTATCCAAAATCCCTATCTTCACAACCCATTATGAAACATTAAACAAAAATAAAACAAATCAATGAAATATTTAACAAGTCCCTACACAGAATTCATTCTATTGCAGCAAGCTTAAAGGGTGAGATCAATAAAATGATTTTACATTAGTCACCTAACTAGTGTAAAATCAAGTCAGGGCAACTTCAAGTTACATTTCACAGCAAATAAAAAGATTAAAGAGCAACTTATACAGTTCAAAACATCCACTAAAACTTATTGAAAAAACAACACAAACTAAAATGATGCGCACCTTCCGGAGCCGTAAGTACTTAAAAGACAAAAATCAAAGATTGAAATTTATCATCAAATGCTAAATTTCTCTCTATATAAAAATTGATTAGGAAATCATAGTTCAAGTAAGAAAACTGAAAAATGAAAACGGATTAATAATATAAAGCTACATATTTCATTCATTGTCGTCAAATTAAGAAGAAGAAAAAGAAAAAAAATCTAAAAAATAAGACTTGTTAGTTTCTCCATGACGCGTATGACGGTGGTACTGAGTCTGCAAGTCAACAAATTGGAAAAAAAAATGAAATGAAGTTGTATCAGGCTATTAGTTGGGAGTTGGGACAACATAGGTAGTACTTTACAATGTATACCGACGATTTTAACAATGGCAAAGCCACATATCTAACCACTAAACTTAGGCATGTAGAGACTCGATTAGACTAGAGTAGAGATGCATAAAGTTTCGTGTAGTCTTAGACTCTTAGGCTGCCTACCAACTCCCTAACATGATAATTAATAACTAATCTAACATTGAATCTTAATCATATGGATAAACCTTGCAAATCTAACGTCTTTTGCTACTATTAGTACATGATATTAATTCGATCTCACACTATTTCAGAACATAAACATTAGGATAATAATATCACTAACCCTTATCCTTAATATCTAAATTCAATCAATTTATTAAGGCAGAACTTGATTGTATAAGTCTTCGCAACAACAAAAGATAAGTACTCGAAGATTTAAAAACATGGCACAATAAGTATACTGGTGGGTTTTTTTTTTTAAATAATATGGTGATATAGGCAACTTTTATATCCACTGAACAAATTCCACACCGATATAGAGAAGGGAAGAAAAGCAAAAAAAAAAAAAATGGTGATATATGCAACTTTTATAGAAATGGTAATATTAGCTTTGCACAGTTGCATATTCACTGAACAAATTCCACACCGATACAGAGAAGGGAAGAAAAGCAAAAACAATTCTGCGTCAATTTTTATTTTTCTCTTACAAACCTAGTTGCAGTTTTTAATGTACAAGTCTGCATCAATTATTAATGACAATGAAAACAAAAACTTAACTTGAATAAGAAATTCATACATTTCGGGAATGATTGACGTTTAGAATGTACTAGCACCATACATTCTGTACCAAATTATAGAATAGGCATTAATTCCTATCTTAAGTCCTAAACATGTGTATGTCCATGGAAAACACACCTTGGATATATCTAGAGCCAGTGCGAAAGATGGGAAACAAACAACTAAATTTTGAATGATGAATGACAAGAATCAGATAACAGGGACAGACACCAAAGCAAAAGGCCAGCAATATTTCCCATACAGTAATACCCCAGATCCTTATGCCGTTCTACTTGTATAGTTACATGGCTTATGTTGTAAACCCCAAAAACAATACAGACTTATACCCCAAAATAGAAATACTAGGATAAGTTCATGAAGTTATTGCTATTCATGAACTTCACATTTGGGCTATCACCGTAGGGAAGGTATTATTGGCTTGTCATGTTAAGGTAAACCGTGATGTTGACACAGATTTAGTATTAGACAAAATAGAAATAGAGATAGACAAAGACCATTATAAATCATCATGTAAACCGATTTCATCTGCTAAAAATTGAAAAAAACCAAATTATAATCCCTACTTTCGTTTCTATCAAACCCTAATTAGAGTTCTTGAAACCCTAATTTCATTTCAAGTCTCTGAAACACTAACTTCGTCAATCAAGGTTGGAGTTTCAAGAACAACAAACGATTCGAAAATCAGAAATCTTAAAACAAAATTAGGGTTTATGGAAGAAAAGGAAATTACACTGTTCTTCACTATGTAACAAACGCGATTCTTGTCTTCTTCGTCTGATCTATCTTCTCTTCTCGATCGCAACTTCACATTCTTCCCCATCTCTCGATCGCTCTCTGTCTCTCTCTCACGAGATCTCTCTCTATCGTTAAGTGTTCTTGTTTTGATATTTCTGTGGCTCAAAAATAACCCAGGTTGAAGATAAGAATTGTGGTACTCGTACGAACCACACGTGTGGTACATGTGTCAGTCAAGTCCACGTGTCAACACTCTACATTGCACGCGTGTCATTTGTCTACAGTGCCTAGGTGTACTGGGTTCGAAGGGCAAAAAAGACCTTTCATGTAACAGTTGACCAGTCAAAAAAGTTAAAATGCCCCATTTTGACTATTATAGGCATAACAGATTGGGGCATTTTGATATCATTTTGGGGCATTTTAATCTTTCGCCTAACGTCTGGGGCATTTTCACAACTACGGGGTCCATTTTGGGGCATTTTGTCACTTAACCCTACCAAATATAATCCCTGTAGTTAAAATAAATCAATCTTTATACTGCAGTAGTGTCCGGTGTGTCACCCAGCGGCCAGGATACATTGATTTTCTAACTAGTGGCTATCTTCCCTCCATACTAATTTGGTTAATCTAATGGCTTGTCGTCCGACGCCGTGTGTTTTAATTCTGTTTCTTATTAAAAGCGGACCATAAATTGAGTTTTCGTTGTATGTAACGGCAGAGGTGTGCAGATGATTTTGCATTTTGGTGATCTCTTCATGTTCTTATGAATAGCAATCTCATCATCTTCCGAGTAATCTCTTTCTCCCTATTCCATAACGTATCATAAATCCTAGGATGTCTTTCTATTCTCTTCTCAATAACAGATGGTATTTCCGATCCAATTAATTTTTGCCACTACACAGAAAAAAATTGGATTCTCTCTATATAAAATGGATAATCCTAATCGAAATCAGCATCAGTTCCAATCGAACATGTAAGTCTTTTTCCCTTAGCTTCCAATATTGTTTTACATCCAATTTCGGTCGGTGGTTATATTTTGCTTCATTCATGCAAAATTGCTTAACCTTATGTTTAAAATCTTATGAGAATTTTGTGTTGTGGTTTTTGTAAGTAAATATACCAAATATTTTAGAAATCGTTCATTAGGTCTGCACTGTATCGCTTAATCCTGGGTTTGGGTTAGGTTTCGGACGAATTTTCTTTTCCAATTTTCTGTTGCTTCCCAAAGAAAAGATGAAATGCATCTCAAATCAATATCAAACCACAACATGTATCGTTCTCAGCTGCTCAGGACAAGTTGAAGAGTTTATGATCCCTTGAGAGCAAGTCTTATGGTGGAATCCATCCATCTTCAATCTTCCACGCTACCTCAGTACTTGGAACTGTGGATGGAAGCGCAAGTGTAGTGGTGGAATAGTAGAAACGCTATTCTTAATGGAGCTAAGCTCCATTCTTAATAACGCTAAAAAAACGTTATTCTTAATGGAGCTGAGCTCCATTCTTAATAGAGTTTTTTTTTCTCAGCCGTTAGATTCTCAACAACTCAGTTTAAATCTACAGATAAAAAAAACGCTATTCTTAATGGAGCTAAGCTCCATTCTTAATAGCGTTTTACGCTATTCTTATTAGCGTTTTTTTGTCTTTTAGCCACTACACCAAATTCTGGGATTAGAAACAGAACCAGTAGTTACAAAAGCGGGTTGTAACCCCTCGCTTTGTTGCAAAAGTGGGTGTTACATTTTTTTGTAACGGCTTTGTGGCCGTTACAATTATTTTGTAACGGCCCTCGTAATGAGGCTTGAGCCGTTACAAATTTGCCACGTGGTAACGATTCGGGGCCGTTCACAATTTTTTTGCACCAAAAGTGTGTTGCCTAAACTGGTGGGTCACATTACAAATTTGCCACGTGGTAACATTTCGGGGCCGTTCATAATTTTTTGCAACAGGGATGTTGTAACAACTCAGCCGTTACGAACTTTTTTGTAACAGCAAAAAAATTACTGCCGGTCAACCTTGACCTGGTCAAAATTGGTCAGTACCGACCAATTTTGACCTGGTCAAGGCTGACCGGCGATTCATTTTCTTAGGAAATAAGCCAATTCAAAAAACTACCAGGATACACCTTTCATTTCATCCTCCACAATCAACAATATTTTCTTCAATCAAATTCATCTCACATTCAATCAATTCTTATCACATTCAAATAGCTTAATACAAAAAGAACTTAAATTCTTCTAAGTATCAAAATTTTTGTTAAGTATGAAATACTAGGGGGATACTAAGTATCGAGTTCATAGAAATTCTAACAATCCCGAGGAATGAGCAAATCAAAACTCCGAACAAATACTTACAAGATGAGCAATAACTTCGCAATCACTTAGGTTACGAATTTATGATTCTTGAACTTTGCCCTCAATTCTTCATGGTTATAAATCTCCCAGTTAACCTAGATAACGAGAACTATGTAAGTGTTTACGCAAAGTCGAATCAACACTCAAAATAACTTAACAACAATATCAATTTCAAATAAGTCTCGGGTCATTCAAATTGCGAATAGAGTAATAATCAAAAATGGATATGATAAGTTTGGAAGATATAGATAGATATATCTTAGTGACGACGATAGATTTGTCTTCATTGTAAAGAGGTTGATCACCAAAAAGCGGGATCTACAATAGCCAAACGTTGATGAGCAAGATAACAATCTTGATGACAATGTAATCCACTCCAATCACGGACCTCTATGTCTTAACCTACACATACATTTCCCAAAAATCACACCACCCAGAAATTAATTTCAAAATCGATGAAGAAGTTTAATGGATGAAATCTCCATGAAAAATGAAATTGAAGAAGAATGAGATTCACCTTCGAGAGAGTTCGATGATTCTCGGAACGTTTAGCTTTGAGAGTTATCAACACAACCGAGGACGTTGATTCTTCCCACCAGTGCAATACCTCGCAAGTATAAACCGAGTGTCAAAGCCACAAATTTAAACTTAATAGTTTAAGTATAATAACCAAGTGAAGTACTTACCGAGGATTGATATTTCCCGATCGGTTACTACTTGCTTCAATCGACCTTGTGTGAAGTCCCTGTGCATTTACATATAACATAACAAAAACCACCTACATATATATAAAAAAAAAAATGATGAATCGAAAGAAAATATCCATTCATAAGCCGGTTTGTGTTCACATATATAGAAAAAAGTTACATTGGACCAAAAAAAGTTGCTTCAAGTAAAGCTCTTTTTATGCACACTGCATAAGAGTATGCGCATCGGTTAGCATACGTACAAAAAGTGTGAACTGCCAAAAAATCAAAAAAAGATCCTAGGGAGTATGCGCATCGGTCGGCATACGTACAAAAGTTTGAATCAAGCAAGTATAACAAAAAGATTTGTATAAGTCAAGGCAGATATTAGGCGATGCTCAAAAAGGCTGAGATTGATTAGCTCAAAAAGAAAGGGACTCTGTGTCTTTGCTTGAGAGGCACATCTTTGGATGAAGCACATATCCTCCGATTCCGAGACATCTCTCGAAGGTGGCTGCATACTTGTTAGCTTTTCGCAGATGATTGCATCTCGGCATGAGAATATCATCGATACATACCTTGGCAAGATGTATAGGTATAAGATCTCCGTGAAACCGATCACGCTAAAGCACGATCTGAGCTCACCGGTTGCAACTACTTCATTCTCGAAGTTCAACAACGAATAAAGCGGTCCACCACGTGCTCTTGATGAAGCCTGGTGATGCGGAATTCCCAATGAACTTGTCGCAGTGGTGATACGATATTCCCAACGGGTGAACTTGTTGCGGCATGTGAACTGTTTGAGGTGAAAAAACATTGCATGGAGTATGCGAGGCTACAACTCTTGAGGTCTTTGGGAACGTTTGAGCCAACTGATCTGGAATTGCAGATTTAATTTCTTCCACTACACCACACAACTTCACAAAGCCATCAATCGAACACGGACCTTGCCACCTATTTCTTCCACCATCCCACAAGACCCCCTCCTTCGCTTCGGTTCATTTACCTTGTGACGCGCTGGAGCGAAAGATTGATTTGCGTACGAGATATAGGACCAACAGAACGAACCCGTCCTCTAGAATCTGCCCCCAAAAGCTTTAGTCATTGCACTAGGTTCTTCTCTTGGAAGACCTGCATCCCTGTTTTCTTTGATCTCATCTTGGGCCTTCTTGAGCTTCTCCTGTGAGTGTCGAGCATAACAACCAAGTAAATTCTAATATCTTAAATATCTAGTACATGTTTTTAAAAGAGTTGAAATAATCAAAAGTAAACCGACTCACAAATAATGGCACCGCGCTAGGTAAAATAGAACCACCTTCTTGTGTATGAGCTTTAACCCACACATCCTCGGGAGTTATCACCGCATCGGGATTTGCGGCCTCTAAATTTACAAATACAATGTAAAATCATATAGTTTTCCATAAGGATGTTGAGGAAAATTGTGAATATAATTGAGTTCTGACTAAGTTGTGAATATAAAAAAGTTGTAAGTTGCGAATATACGTACCCGGTTCAGCTCTCACCATAGCATGAGATTTGCGACCACTACAATGTGTGTAGCCATATTGTTGTCTTTTCCTCTTATGCTCGATTCTACTTTGCTTTGCCTTTTCTTCTCTTTCATTTTCGCAAAATTTTATCCAATCCTCTTCTTTGACATTTGGTGGAACATTTAGAATCCTTTCTTCATGAGTAGGGACAAGGGTCATAGTAGGCATGGCGTAACTCACTCTTGAATCTCCTCCATGGACCAGAACCGGCCTTGAGAATATTTTCCTTTGATGTCTCGGGTACATCATATTCAGCTGGAAAGATAGAACAAATTAATGCCTTACTTATTTGCAATAACGATAAAAGAAGTTAAATGACGAGTGAAGAAAAATCATGTCTCGAGTAAGTATTGTACCTTCGAGGGTTTTCCAAATATCATCCTTATACTTTGCATCAACAACATCCCACTTTTATATGAAATAGGCACATGTGTACGAGCCAAGGCGCCTCTTCGGTGACCTAATGTTGTTGCGTTCTGGAAACCGGTTGTCCATATTCATTAACCTCTCTGCTGCCATACCGTGAAATTCAAACATCAAAATAGGGAAAACTAAACAGAGAGCTAAAAGAGAGCATCCACGTTAACAAAAGAAAGCTACCTAACACCTCAAAAAATAAGTGATCAAACAAATAAAACCAAACAATTCACGAAAAAGAGCTAAAAGCGGCGTCATTGTATATATTATTGGGTAAGGTAAAACATATCGCAACTGTTTTGATTCAAAATGAATCGAGTAATGAGCGGCTTTTTCAAATTCTCATTGTCAAGAAGAACTGATTGAAAAGATGTAGGAACTTCAAATTTATCTCTTGAAGACGTTAACCCCATCGTGAGTGCAACACCACAGACCATCCCTCTTCAATAAGATCCTTTGAGTAGAACACTTGAGTAACTTCGGATGCAAGGATAAACGGCTCATCCACCACTCTATTTATGCTTTTCATTTTAGACAAGTTGACCTTTACAACCTTTGAAACGCATCAACTTTGCAAGCATTCTTATCTCCAACACTAACCCAATCACAGTAAAAACAGTTTCTTCAAATTCCAAATAGTTCAAGTTGATTATATCTTTAATGACGCCGTAATAAGTTATTTCAAACTTCCTCGGCGACTTAAGCATTGCGATCTTGTAACACTTTCATTGACACACCGCTATTACGTGATACATTCTTCACCCAGATTCTTGTTTACTAAAAGTAAACCCATTTACTTGGTATTTCTTATATGATTGTGCCTTGAAGAGTGGTCCTTGCACGAGTCTCCATAGTGTTGAATCAATTTCTTTGGCTTTTAATAAGCTTTATCTGACATGGCGAGTCGATCACAACTAAAACCATAACAAGTTGTATTCAAACCACTACTAAAAGCTTTAGGGTAACACAAAGACCTCATCGCGCAACCATAGATGAAAACTCTTTGAGGTCGACCATTAGACGTGTCACCGTTAACATAAGAATCATACTTCCTACGGCCAATACCAATTCAAAGACTATCGGATGATGCAAACATAATAATCGAGACGATAACTCAATGTTAACTAACAAAAACATTCTACTAAAATGCACTAAGTCACCATCATGCTACATCCCTCTAATTTGTAATATTTTCATTTCTCTTTGAGGAGGACTAAACAAAATTCGGACTTGAATAAACATAAAAGAGTTAAGTAAAAGTTACCTTTGCCGCTTATCTATTCCAACATACTTAGATAGGATCCGGTTGCGGCATTGTTCAAATTGTGCTCGATTGAGTAATACTCATTCCGAGAACTAAGAGGCATCTCATCGGCACCATCATAGTCATCATCCAAAAAAGCCTGCCGAGTATGTTTATGAGTACCACCACCATCATCTGACATGTCCTCCATAAGGTATAAGCTAGCTTATCGCAGCGCATACCCTCTTGCAATGCACCCCTCAATGTACCTTTTATTGCACAATCCTTTAAAACCTTTCATTAACCTACAAGAAAAGTTAACAGATCCTCAAGGATGATTAATAGTTCAATAATAGTAATTCTCAACTTAAAAATTAAACAACAAAGGGGTTGTATTTACCTCTCAAAGGGGTACATCCACCTAAATCGACCTGGGACCCATGATTAAAGCTTCATCGGCGGATGAATCATCGGTGGATACTAATAACAAAAAGATGGAGGAAAATACTTTTCCATTACGCACATTGCTTCCACGGACTAGCTTTCGCTTGTAGAAGTTCATCTCTGTTGATAACCTTTGCGCACAAAATGTTGAAAAATATACTAATACGGAGAAGAGAAACTCGCAGATCTTTAGGTAATGAAGTCGCGGTATGAACTAGCAATGGAAACAGAGATTGCATCATTACATGGTAATCGTGTGACTTGAAATTCTTGACTCCGGTGGACTAATGCTCACGTGATTCTGAAGATTGGAGCGAAGCTAGAAGGCACTCTTAAGTTCTTGACCTTTGTACAAAAGATACTTTTTCATCTTTAGTTAAGGCAAACGATCCATCTTCCATTGTTGTTTTACCAGTTGCACTATCCTCTTTCACCCATAACCGCTTTTTAATACCCATAGATTCCATATCTTTACGTGCATTTACACCATCTTTTGACTTACTATTACCCATGAGAGTGTTAACAATATGCTCAGTTATGTTCTTTTCTGTATGCATAACATCTGTACAATGACGGACTGCGTTCGATCCCCAATTCGACAAATCATGAAGTATGGACCTTCGAGAAAATAGAGAGTTGTCGAAATATCTTCATCGACACCTGTTGCAAACTATCCGCCTCGCTCCTCTTTTACGTTTCTTTCTTTGGTGGTTTACCCTTACCACATTTTACTTTTCATATCTTTCACAATCTATTGAACTTGCAATCCTGTTAGTGGCCATGGAGCTTTACCATCTTCTACCCCTCCACCGAAATTTGTTTTGTCAAATCTGTACTTGTGTTGGGATGGCGACCATCTTGATTGTCCCATATAACATATCTTCTTACTATCGGCAGCCACTCTGGCTTGTTTCTTCACCACGGGTGGGACACGCATAATACCCATGAGTCACACATCCATTTAAGCGTACCCAATCTTGGGAAAATCATGAATGGCCCATAACAACCTTGCCTTCAAAAGAAAATCGAGTTCGTGAAGGTCGTCGAATGTCATAACACCATCATTCCATAACTCTTTCAACTCCTCTATCAATGGTGTAAGTAAACATCAATATCTTTACACGGTGCTCTCGGACACGATATCAACAAACATAACATGGAAAATTCGCGCTTCATACACATCGAAGGAGGAAGGTTGTACGGACACGAGTATCACCGCCCAACAGCTGTAATTCGGACCAAAGCATCCATTTGGATTAAAACCGTGATTGCTATCCCAAGAGTAACATTAGTGCTTCCTTAGCAAATTCGGAATGAAAATTATCCACTTTACCTCCAAGTGTAGAATCCACCGGATGACGCATGACATTAACATCTCTCTCGTGCTCTAGAATGCCAAAGCATTGCCTCTGCTATCCATGGTATACTATAAAGTCTTTTCAACCTTGCAATTATCGGAAAATGCCTTAAAGTCTTTTGCGCAACTTGTGTAAGTTTTCTCTCATCATTAAAAACTCTTACGTACCGAGGTTCTTGACATACGAGGACACTTCACCAATGAACTATTATCCTTCCAATAAAGTATCTGATCATTTACACAAGCATCATAAGTCACATAATCCATCCCCGGCTCTTTAATAATCTTCTTGATATCCGGATACTTACATGGCGGTGTTACCTTCGGAAGCAACTCTTTCATCAATTCTAATATTGCGGTAACACCATTGTCTCGAAATTCCATCTTTGAGTTTTTATGTTGTTCATCATTATCGCAACAGACGTACATTACGACTTTCCATTAGGACATGAAGGATATAATGGTTCTCTTGCCTTCTCGGCCGCTGATCTCTTTTCGACCACACTGCTGGTTCCAACATTCTCATCCAACCATGTTGTATCATTCTCATCAACACCTGCTTGTAACATTCTCATCAACACCTGCTTCTACATTCTCATCCATCCCTTCCCTAACATTCTCATCCACATCTGTGGTAATATTCTCATTCAAACCTGCTTGTAACATCATCATTATCTGCTACACATTCGGTTATAATATTATCCTTATGTGTTAATTGTCTTTGCTTGTCTTGAACTTTCCCCATGATAGCGCCCGAATGTGTACACCTCATGCATACCATGTTTGAGCAAATGCAATGAGATCTCACTCGGTCTGACTAAGCCTTTACCATTCATACAACGACGACAAGGGCATGAAAATAAATGACTCCCACCACCATTATTCTTGGCAAACTCTATGAATGACTTCACACCTTGTCTCGTATTCTAAAGACTTACGAGGACACTTCAACCATTTCTTGATCACTTCAGATGACATATTACCCTTCAAAATTGATATTTAAAAGAATCAAATAAAATCACTTAGTCTAGTGGTAGGGTTGCGAAGCCCATGAGGTTAGCGACGAAACATCCCCTCAAAGAAGAGAATGAGCTACAAGTAGCTTTTGCGAATAACCACTAGGACCGTTATCATCATGCTCACAGTACATAAAACCAGACTCGTTTATACACAACTTAACATACAAAATAAAATAACTTAGTCCTAGTGGTGCGGGGTTGCCGAAGCCCCGCAAGTTAGCGACAGAAACATCCCCTCAAAGAAGAGAATGAGATACAAGTAGCTTTTGCGAATAACCACTAGGATTTGTTATCATCATGCTCACAAAGAGTACATAAAACCAGACTCGTTTATACACAACTTAACATACAAAATAAAATAACTTAGCCTCGTGGTGCGGGGTTGCCGAAGCCACTGCAAGTTAGCGGACAGAAACATCCCCTCAAAGAAGAGAGAATGAGCTACAAGTAGCTTTTGCGAATAACCACTAGGACCCATTATCATCATGCTCACAGTACATAAAAAGCGGACTCGTTTATACACAACTTAACATACAAAATAAAATAACTTAGTCCTAGTGGTACGGGGGTTGCCGAAGCCACCGCAAGTTAGCGACTTAAACATCCCCTCAAAGAAGAGAAAATGAGCTACAAGTAGCTTTTGTAAATCACCACTAGGACAGTTATCATCATGCTCACAGAGTACATAAAACCAGACTCGTTTATACACAACTTAACATACAAAATAAAATAACTTAGTCCTAGTGGTACGGGGTTGCGAGAAGCCACCCAAGTTAGCGACATAAACATCCCCTCAAAGAAGAGAGAATGAGCTACAAGTAGCTTTTGTAAATCACCACTAGGACAGTTATCATCATGCTCACTTAGAATCAGTCAATATAAAGACAAAACTTCATAACTTTAGTTCATTTAAACTTAAAAAAACTACCTTAAAATGAAACTAAAGTTCAAATCATGATGAGCATATTTATAGAACATACAAAGCTGGAATTTAGGTTACTACCTTAACGGATTCATTAGCTAGGTGCTTCTTTTCTGTTTGTCTCTTGCCAAAAGGATCCTCTCCCGGCTCTGCAAAGACTAAGATATAGAACAACATTAGCCAAACTTTTAAAATGCATCGACTTTGAATCATATGTCACAACAACACACACTAATCAACTACGCTCGCCATACCCACACACGCTCTGTTGTTACACGGCTAGCTAGGTCCAAGTTTATCTAGCTCTCATCAAACCTTCCAAGATTATATAAGACTTTATCGGTAGCACTCGCTACTCAACTTAGTATGCTTCTAAGGCAAAAAAACTACACCATGTCCGACAATGAGAATGCATCTTTACACAAGACTAGTGGATCAAAAACTAGAACCCGACAAGTGAAGCTAATGATGTCAATCGGCACAAAACTTATAAATTAGAACTTATTGAAATTAGATTACAAACTAGAAATTAGGTTACAAAGTAAAAAAAAATAGAAAATTTCGAAATTAACATAAAACCCTAAAATCGGTTCAATGTTTGAAACTTATACCTTCTAAGTCTTCAAAATTCTTCAATCTTCAACTCTTCAAAATTCTTCAAACCCTAACAATAAATTAGAAAAAAAAATAGAATTAGATTTATAAGAAGAAGATTAACAAAACATAACTCTAACGATTAACACTTACACAGATCGATGAAAAAGCTGGAAGATAAAGATGAATCAAGCCCTAAAACAGATCGATTAAAAAAAAAGATGAAACCCTAAAAATCGAAAAACTTGAACGATTAAGACTTACATAGATCGATGATTGAAAGGTGTTGAAAAGATTAAAGAGTTTTCTATGATGTTTCTTGGCTAAAACAATCTACTGTGATGAAACCCTAGAAAAATCGCTTTGAGAGGAGGAAGAGAAGCGGTCGAGAAGAGAAAAATGAAAAATGAAAATCAAACTCGATTTACTGGGCTTATCCATAGAATTCACGCATGTGAATGGCACACTCGTGGGAGGAAATATCCTCTCGTATAACTAATCGTGGGTGGAAATATAATGCTAGGCGTGTGAGTGGCACACGCACATACACAAGGTGTGACGACACAAGTGTGACCAAGCGTGCGAGTGGCACGCCTATAAAAAAATTAAATAATTGACTTAGCTCTTTGCAATTTTTAAAAATTAATAACGGACTTAAGCACATTAAATTTTTGTAACGGCCTTTTGTAACGGGAAATTTGTAACGGCTCATAAGCCGTTACGAATGCCTGTTACGATTCCAGGAATTTGGTGTAGTGAGGGCGCTATTCTTAATAGCGTTTTACGCTATTTTTATTGGCGTTTCTATGGATTCCACGGACCATTCCACCAAATCATGGAATCCTGCTTGGATTTTCTGTGGAAGATCCTTACTTGGAAGCCATTAGACTTGACATTCCATGAATTTTCCACACTTGGAATAGGTTAGATTCCACCATAAGACTTGCTCTGATAAAGAAAAATCAAAAGCCGTTGCTATTCGTGTTACTAGGAAATGGGAAGAATTGGATTTTATGTCCACCAACAACCTTACCAGTGTCTCCATGGTTATTGTTGACTAGCAGGTTTTGACCCCACCTGTTTCCATAAATTTACAATACGCAGCTTTAATTATGTTGAACTAGCACCTTTGCTGATACAGGGAGATGAGTTACATACCCAAAAATCTTATCTGGAAATTCGATAAGCGGATTCGAGAGGTGGTTTATACACTATTGAGAAATTGCACTTGCCTCACTCGCCGTGTTGGATGCTATTTTGTGTCGATTATTCCCCATAATTTCTGCTTCACTGCGTTTGAAGCACTCAATCTAATCTTCATAACATGCATTTTACAGGTAATTCTGTTGCATACTTAATCTACACACTAGTTGGCCTAAGGTGCCCTTAGACTGTTAGCGGGGTGCCTGAGTGTTTCACAAATATTCTATTTTTGATTCCCTTTGATCCGTTGGATAGGCTGCACGTGTCGCGCCTGGATTATAGATTGGTAGGGTTGAATGATTGGTCTATCTTTAAGTTTGGAACACATTTCGTTTAGGGAGAGGAAGATGGTAAGAAGAACTCGGTGGTTGGATGTTCTCTGACTCAGTTGTTGGCCTAATTCATCGAATTGGGAGTTCTTAATTTTCGTTTATCTATCAATCTACCATTTTTGCTGTTAAATTGTTGTAAGCATACAACAATTGGCATCAGAGCCGTTCACTTCACTCAACTTCCAAAAATTTTTTTTTTTCCAATGACCTTGAAGGAGGTTGAATCTGAGGTCGAGAAACTGAGAGGATCTCAGGATGTTCTTACTACTAAACTCTCAGATCTCGGTGGTTCCGTTCAAGCTTTAACCTCCAAGTTCGATAATCTTATGCAAATCTTAGAGAAATCGAATTTCATACAGCAAAATCCTGAGCGCCCCTCTGGTTCTCAGAATGAAGTTCAGGATACTCATACTGGCCATCGAATGGCTGCACCTCCCTTTCTCTATCACCATGCTCGAATACCCAAGTTGGATTTCCCACGATTCGATGGTGATAACCCAAGAAGCTGGATCCAAAAGAGTGAACGTTATTTCAAAATTAATGATACTGAGGAACACATGAAGGTAAATATTGCTTCGATCTATTTAGAAGGTAAAGGTGAGAAGTGGTTTTTAAATTTCGAGTCAATCGACCTCGTATTACATAGTCTCGATTTGGTGATCACCTGTGTGCTCGATTTGAAAATCCCATAGAAGAAAATTTTGTTGGAAGTTTCAATAAGCTTATTCAGAGTTCCACTGTTGATGACTATTATGAAGAATTTGAATCATTGAAGTCCTTGATGTTGAATATGAATCCTACACTTACTGAAACATATTTTATCATGAGTTTTCTTAGTGGGCTTAAAGAGGAAATTGGTAAATCTGTTTCTATGTTTCAACCCGCAACTCTATCTGAAGCTTTTTCTTTAGCCAGACTCCAAGAGCAGAAGGTTAATCTTGCAGCTACTGCTACTAAACCGTTCAATAGATCCTTTACTACTTCATTTCAAAGCAACAACAATACTCCTCACCCAATTTTCCTCTAAGCCAATTCTCACTTCCCTAAATCTGCACCCATTACACAGGTCCTTCTCTAGTCCTACACCAAAATCTACCTCAGCCGGTCCTACAATCAAAAGGCTCACCCCGGAGGAGATGCAAAAGAGACGAGATCAAGGGTTATGTTATAATTGTGATGCGGTTTATAGGCCGAGCCATTTCGCAGGGTAAACAAAAACTTTTTATGCTCCATGTGGATATCAATCTCAAGATGCGAGGGGAGGAGGAAGAGGTTTTGAGGAAGGCGGTGGAGTCTCCAATTCACTCCGATATAGAGATCTCACTTCATGCCCTCACGAGCACAGACCACGGGGGACACTATCGGGATACACAGTCTTCTCCACAAACATAAAGTATCTATCCCGATTGATTACGGTAGTACCACCGAGTTTCATTGATAGCGACATAGCTTCCAAAATCCGGTGCAACATTACCCCTCTTTGCTCCAATATTGGTTACGGTGGCTAATGGTGCTACCACTACTAGTACTGGCATGTGCTCTCAACTTCAATGGACTATGCAAGGCCATCAGTTTGTGGAAGACTTGAGAGTCTTACCATTGGGAGGCTGTGATATTGTGTTGGGAGCGGCTGGCTCAAGACCTTAGGTGATGTGCTTTTTAACTTCTCTACACTCGGCATTTCTTTTAAGTATAATAATAAGAAAATCACATTACATGGATCAACACCCAACCATTCCTTGCGGATGATGAGTGGAACAAGCTGTTAAGAAATTTTCTCCAAAACTTCCCATGGCATCGTGGGTCATCTATTCTCCATTTCTACCCCACTTACCCCGCTTTGTCACCCCATCACACTACTTCCTATTCTTGATGAATACCATGACATTTTTAAGAACCTACTCAATTGCCTCCAAAGAGATCCTTTGACCACACTATTCCTCTACAACCCAATGCTGCACCTATAAATCAAAGAGCCTATAAGTGTCCTTACATACAAAAAGGAGTCGTTGAGAAACTGGTTCAAGACATGCTCAATACAGGCATCATACAACCCAGTCATAGTCCATTTGCTTCTCCCATCTTGCTTGTTAAGAAGAAAGACAATTCTTGGAGATTTTGTGTGGATTACAGGAAGCTCAACCACATTACCATTAAAGATAAATTTCCCATTCCCATAATTGATGAGCTCCTGGATGAATTAAAAGGTGCTATAATCTTTACCAAGATAGATTTGAGGGCTGGGTACCACCAGATCAGGGTGATTGATGCTGATACCTTCAAGACTGCCTTCCGAACACATCATGGTCACTATGAGTTTAAGGTCATGCCTTTTGGACTGACAAATGCGCCTGCAACCTTCCAAGCTCTAATGAATGATATTTTCAAGCCAGTTTTGAGAAAATTTGTCTTGGTCTTCTTTGATGACATCCTGATTTATAGTCCAAGCCTAGCGGAGAACATCCGGAACACCTCGATTATGTTTTTTAATCCTCAGACAACATCAGCTTTTTGCTAACTTCTCTAAGTGTTGCTTTGGTCAATCTTCCTTGGAATATTTGGGTCATATCATTACAGCTGAGGGGGTGTCTGCGGATCCTAATAAGATATCTTGTATGCAACAATGGCCACTTCCTACCAATATTAAGGAACTCAGAGGTTTCCTTGGCCTCACTTTGGATATTATAGAAAATTTGTTCAAGGATATGGGGCTATTGCTAGGCCACTTCTTTGCCTTTGTTAAAGAAGAATTCCTTCATTTGGAGCCACGCGACCACACTTGCATTCAACAAGCTCAAAGAAGCCATGACGACTACTCCAATTCTAGCCTTGCCATTTCACCAAGCCATTTGTGGTGGAGAGTGATGCCCGGTGACTCTTGTGTGGGAGCTATTCTTTTACGGAGAACAAACCCATTGCATACTTGACAAACCCTTGGGGCCCCGAGAGCACAAGCTTTGTCTACTTATGAGAAGGAATTTTTAGCAATTGTCTTGGCGGTCAAAGATGGAGACAATATTTGCAAGGTACCAAATTCATCATCAAAACCCGACCATCAAAGTATTAAATACTTTCTTGATCGAAAGATTACCACTTTGCCTTCCAACAAAAGTGGCTTATTAAGTTCTTTGGGATTTACTTATGAAATCCACTACAAAAAGGGGCCCGACAATGTGGTCGCCGATGCTTTATCTCGACGACTACTCCTTCGGTGACTTGTAACTCGATTTTCTGTCTCTACTCCAAATTGGATGCAAGATATACTTCTCGATTATTGTCAAGATGCCAAGGCGAGACCGTTTAATTTCAAAGCTATTCTGCGGTGATTACATTCCCCCTTTCACCTTCCAAGAAGGTATCTTACGATACAAAAATAGGATTTATATTGCACTGGAGGTAATATCTGACACCTTCTTTTGAATTCCTTGCATGCTTTTGCTGTTGGTGGCCATTCAGGTATGCAAGCCACATGTGTTAGAGCTAGAAAACACTTTTATTGGCGGGGATGAAGAAAGATATTACATTTTTGTCTCTCAATGTGATGTTTGCCAACGCTGCAAAGGTGATTCTACAACTCATCTTTGGGCTTTTACAACCTTTGCCGATCCCTGATTATCCTTGGCAACACATTACTATGGATTTTATTGAAGGATTACCAATTAGTGACAAGAAGAGCGTTATTTTGGTCGTTGTTGATAGACTCACTAAATATGCACATTTCATTTGCTCTACAACATCCATACACTGCCGCATCGTGGCCAAAGTTTTTTCTCGGCCCGGTATTCAAGCTCCATGGGCTACCCGCATCCATTGTATCCCGATAGGGATAAGGTCTTCACCGGAACTTTTGGCAAGATTTGTTCACGACTTTGGGCACCGGTTTGAACCTCGATCTTGCATACCATCCACGAGGCCGATGGCCAAGCAGAAAGGGTTAATGCTTGCACGGAAAATTATCTGATGATGTATTACCAGGCACAAACCAAGTAAATGGGTTCAATGGCTTGCTCTTCTTTGAGTGGTGGTACAACACTAGCTTCCACGAGGGGCTTGTCCATGTCTCCTTTTCGGCGCTTTATGGATACTTACCACCGCATATGGCCATTCCCTCTTACCGCCACTACTTCATTGCTTTCGCCGTTGAAACATACCTAGCCGAAAGAGCTCATATGCTAGACTTACTTAAAGAAGCCCTTCACAAGGCTCGGGAGAGAATGAAGCTTTGTCTGCGAGATACTTGAGGGTGGAGAGATCGTTTGCAGTGGGAGATCTAGTCTACCTCAGGCTTCAACCTTACAGACAGGCCTCTCTCTCTGTCAGAAGAAATCTCAAGCTCTCTGCTAAATTTTATGGCCCTTTTCCTGTTGTGCAGAAAATTGGTCAAGTGGCATACAAGTTGGAGCTGCCATCGCATTCACGCATCCACCCTGTCTTCCATGTTTCTCAGCTCAAAAAACACATTGGTGCCCGTATCGTGCCCTGCTCATCCCTTCCATTGGTGGATCTCACTGGTGATATCATCATGCTTCGAAGAGAAGGCCCTCGACGCCGGGACTGTCCTTATTGGTGACCAGCAGGTTCGTCAAGTGCTCATCCAATGGACAAACTCCTCTGCTGAGAATGCAACTTGGGAAGCCGTTTCCAACATTAAAGCTCATTATCCAAGGTTTATCCTTGAGGACAAGGATGTTTCTCAGGGGGGGGGCAATGTTGCATACTTAATCTACACACTAGTTGGCCTAAGGTGCCCTTAGACTGTTAGCGGGGTGCCTGAGTGTTTCACAAATATTCTATTTTTGATTCCCTTTGATCCGTTGGATAAGTTTGCACGTGTCGGCGCTGGATTATAGATTGGTAGGGTTGAATGATTGGTCTATCTTTAAGTTTGGAACACATTTCGTTTAGGGAGAGGAAGATGGTAAGAAGAACTCGGTGGCTGGCTGTTCTACATCTCAGATTGTTGGCCTAATTCATCGAATTGGGAGTTCTTAATTTTCAGTTTATCTATCAATCTACCATTTTTGCTGTTAAATTGTTGTAAGCATACAACAAATTCTTACTTCATAAGTTTTATGTAATGTTATGCTCCAGTTCATGTATATAATGTTACGTACAGTGTAGTTCATTATACAGTTAAGATTAAAATGATATTCACTGAGATACTGAGTTTAGAGATTAGGAAATTAGTATACTTTTACTAAAATGAGATATTGCCAAATCAGTAAGACATTAAGGCCTCTTTCTCTAAAAATCTGATAATGTTTGATTAATCTCAGTGACGGAGCCAGACTTTTTCCCAAGTGGGGGCAAATTCATATGGTAAAAATATGTATGCGGCCGAACGCCGCCCGTTTTTTTTTGGACATTTTATTGACTTTTTAGTATTAGCTAAGTGAAAATTAAAATCATAAAAAATTTGGATTTAAATTAGATATTGTAATTTAGATCGTTTTTTTTGTTTTCACGTTATACATCTGATGCATTTGTATTAATTTTACATGGATTTTATAATTTTGACCCATTAAAAATAAAATTTCAATTTTATTAAGCATATTTACCCCCACGAGAAAAGTAAATTACAAAAATTATAAGCCTATATTGATGGGATTTCAAAAACAAGTGGGGTCGACGGACCCATTTGTCCCTACATCCCTCCGTCCCTGTAATTTAATCTGATAATTTTTTATTTTCTATCAGTTCCTATTGCATAGATTTTGTTCCAATCCCTTTAGTCACTACAGCTGTTTAATGCAGATCACTATTGTCAAAGCTGTCGAAACGCTGACAAGACTTTGAAGCATGTTCGGTAAGTGGAAATAAAATCACTTCTGGTGGGAACTATGAATTCTTATGTTCAATTCATTAATTTTTTTCCATTTTAAATTTTTGTGAACATTGAATATTTGAGTTAGTCCCAAAATTTAAAACTTCAGTGAGAATTGTGTCCATAGTTGTTCTTACTGTTGCAATATGTTTGTGTGTTTCATGAAGGATTGCAAAATATGGTAACTTGGTTTCAGAGGTACATGGATGGATTCCAGCACTGTCCAGTGACTCCAGTTATCGCCAACAAACTACTGAATGTACAAATATGGAGTAAGATCTCTCACATTGTACCACGAATTAATGAAGCAATATATGGAACAACATCAACAACTAAGATTTGATGTCTACAGGTAGGTGCGCGGATTCCTATTAGGAGGAAGTTAGAAGAGCAACCGTATTAAATGCCTCTCTTACTATCGGATATCAAGGAGCCACAACTACGTCGAATTATGGCAAAATGGTAAGAGACCTTTAAACTTATCAGTAAGTTGGGCAACTTATACATTATCATATGAAATATCTTCTTTTTATGTTGGCATACCATTTTTCATGACGATATGATAACCTACATGCATATCAGGCATAAGACATGTCATCTTCGTAGTTATAATACTTCGAACTGCATTTTCTTAGTAATGTTTGACTACATCGTCGTTCATTGTGTAGTAAAATGGCTCGAAGTATTATTTCTCCCCATTGTTTCTCTATGTAGAGCAATCAGTCTCATCATTTTAATCCATATAAATTGGTTGCACGAACTCGATGCTTTGAATTTGTTTAGTTGTAACATATTTCGTAATTCTAGAATTTTTGGCATGTTATTGATAGTCTTATATGAAAATCTGGCTCTAGCAATGAAATAAATTATATTAAAAGATGGGAGATGTCGGATTTCCGTATCACATTGGAGGGTGAATATGGCAACAACCACATATCCAAAAGAAGAAGAAAAAAATTGCTTTAGGAACAACCTGATGTGTAGCAGTTCAGGAGAGCAAAGTGAAGTGCATGAATTTTTTTAGAGATGCCAACTAAGCCATTTCAAATAATGACTTAGGTTAGTTAGATTTTATGTGAGTTACTTTAGTATGATTCTAATTATGTGTAGCATTTTTTTTTTATGAGTGCAGCTCATACGAAATTACTCAATATGGCATCTCCTTCCTGGCTGCGTTAATTTTCTCTATCTGAAAGATCGGTTTGAAATGGCTTAGATTTCAGGAACCTAAGGATATAGGATACCAAATTATATTTGAGAGTCCCTTTCCTAAGTATGTTGACATATGAAGATAAAGAAGCTAGAAATTGATATACTAACTTTTATTGGTTTTGTAAAACCTTTCATTATTATGACCATCAGAGTAGAAATCATCTACGGAGGTCACTACATCTTATTCTTCTGAAATGGAGACTGAGTAATTTATAGCATAAACAAGTTGCAGGAGACTGAGTAGTTTATAGCATAAACAAGTTGCAAGTTTACTGTACATTATTAACCTTTCTACCAAAAAAGTTTACTGTACATCAGGTATTTAATTGTCGGGTCGTGGTATTTTTTGATGAGGTAAACTGAATAGTACCCGTGTCACAGAGGCCTTAATGGGATTCTCCATCTGACTATTCTCTATATAAAAACAGAGTTTTTTCGAGCGACGTGGTTAACCGGAATTTCTGGTTGATTCTGGCCCCACCATTTATTTATTTTTGTTAATTTTATAAAATATTTGGAAAAAATATCTAAGAAAATATTATTTTGTACCACAATATATTTTCTAGACAATCACAATAAAAAATTTACCAAAAACAACTCATTACCTAAAAAAATTGAATCCTAACATTAACATACATATAATATAAATAAATAAAAAATGAATTATAATACATCATGATTTAATTATCATAGGGTTAAAACAAACATGAAATAAAAATAATAATAATAAGGAAAGTCCAATGTCCAAAGTTCTGTCACAATTCTTAAAATCACATAATTATAATTGCAACTCCAAGTTGTTGTTAACTAAATTAATCATAATTGCAATCTTACAATTTTAATCCAGATAAAATTAAAATTACAATTACAACTTCGATCGCGATAAATTAAGATTAATAAAATTTGTACCAATTGTTGAAATTTAAAAGTAAAAATACCTGGAATTAGGGATCTTTGATCACCCTTGATCCGAATACACTATTTTTCTTCGTAGAAAGAATCGATTAACAAAACTTTGAACATGAATCCTAAAAAAAAAAAAAAACAAAACAAAAAATCATGAGAAGAACAACAAAAAAGAAACAAAAAAAAACATTTTTTCTACGTTCTATTAGAAGAAAAAAAAATCACTCCATAAATAAAGACATATAATTAACCAAAAACAATAATATTTTAGATATTTTTCCATGAATATCAAAAAGCTTTAATATCCTCGTTTGATTGGGCCCAAAGATATTAATTGGGGGCCTTGACATTTTATTTGCACCCCAATTTTTTCAGGGGCGTATTAAACTAATTGTGAAAATACTATTTTACCCTTCACTAAAAATAAATGTTAAAAACCTATTAACCCTTAATCTTAAGCCCCAATTCATTTCTAGTTCTAAACAAAAATATCACTCCCTCCTCTCTCAGCCTCTCGACTCTTCTCTTCTCTTCTCCTCCATTAACGATTCCAAGAAAGAAAAAAAAATCTCCACCTGAAAAATTTCAGTTACAGTAAAAGGGTCGTCAATTCGACAAGCCTAAACCCTAACGATTTTTCATATGCATGTAGAGACCATAAAAAAATCATTAGGGTATATGATGATCAAGATAACGACCATATTTCTGGTTTTCATATTTTTTATCCTAGATTATATTCGTTAACATAATATAGAAACCTATGACGATCCTCTATGGACGACCCTTTTTTAAAGGTCAACGACCCCAGGTGAAAAACAAACAGCCTCTCTATCCCAAATTTTTTCGTCGTCTTGGTATAGACACAAAATAACGACTCTTTGTGACCCAAGCTAAGAGTCGTCGGGGTATATCATATTACCACACGATTTTTCATAACTTTGGAAAAGTTGCGGGTTTGAGTCGTCGAGGGTATATCATATTACTCGACGATTTTTCATAACACTGGAAAAGTTGCAGGTTTGAGTCGTCATTTTTGGTGTCAATACATTGACGACTTTATAGAGTCATTGGGGTATAAATCCCTCGACATTGATGACTCTTTCTCTGTGTTGTGACATATATCCAATTCATGGGAGAATTTAAGATAATCTTACCATCAAAACAATCATCTTTGTTACTTGAACCTTCTCCAACATCATTTTCCCTACTTGAATTACTCATTTCTAAAAACCCCAAGTTTTCCTCTAAAACCTCCTCTTCTTCTTCTCAACTCAAAAAAAAAATAAAATAATTATTCTAAAATCTGATTTTAATCTAACATAATCTAACAACACTAATTAAATTAACTTTATTAAGTTTTAATACTAATCATTCAGGGGTAGTTTAGGTATTTAGAAATTTTTTTGCTAAGGGGTGACCCAAATTAGGTTTGGGTGACATTTTTTGTCCTCTAGTGGGAGGCCCCCCAATTAATATCTTTGGCCCCAATCAAACGAGGTTTAATATAGTAGTAACCAAAAACAATACCTCATTGTTTTATATATATTTTCCTAAAATAAACCGGTAGATAAAACAAAATTATCTTGCTAGAATTTTTTTTTGGTAATTTTAAAATTTCATTTCCTAAAGTTTTTTAGTAAATATTAAATTTCATCTCAAATTAGAGAAGGAATTTTTTTTTTTGCCGTTTTCTTGATAAATATAAGGCATAAATCCATAAATAATAATATTTCACCTGTATAAAAATGCTTGGGGAAAAGCGAAAGCTTTTTTTTTTTTTATGGTGCCTATTCTTAGGGTTTGTTCTTCTACTTGCTTGCGGATTTTTTTTTTTGCCTGATCTGTGGTTGTCGTTTATGTTTGCAGGTCATAAAATAATACGATAGACGATGGACGCTGCTTCTCTCATTCGAAATCAGCTTAGGTAATTTGCTCAATTCCTTCTTATTATATTGTAAATAATATTTTTGAAAAGGTTACAGTAGCACCGTAGTAGAACATCAATCTCTAATGAATGATTCAAGTTTCTATCCAAATTTTGTTTCCATTATTTTCAAGGTATAAACTCCTTGATTCTTGCGGATATCCGTATCAAACATTGTATTTTTTTTTTGTGTTGGTACCCTCGATCGTGCACATATCATAAACTGATTTTTTCTCGATCATGCACCTGTCGTAACGGGGAATATGTCAAGAAATTTCAAGGTATAAACTCATAGATTCTTGCAAATATCGGTATCAAACACCAGGATTGTTTTTTCTTGTCGGTCTTATTGGTGAATCAAAATGAGTTTTGCAACTCTTGTTATTGTTTATCGTTGTTTCACCTCTAAATAAGGAAATAAAGGTTTGTCCGATTTTATTACTGTTATGTTTTTCTCTTTTTATGTTTTTCTATGGTTGGTCGACTAAGATCTAGGTAACAAAAGAGATTTTTGGCCGGGGTGTTTTTTTTATTTTTTCTTCACAGGGTGGATAAAATTGATGACGATTAAAATGTGTTTTTCTAATGTGTGTGATCTATTGAATTGTTACTGTAATTTCTTAGCCGGAAGCCTAGTGTAGTTGCAGGAAATCCTACACTACACCCCTCACAAGAATCCATACAATCAAACAATTTTAAGATGAACAATTATAGTTTCTATTGATTAATTTCTTGAATGTTTACAAGATAAAAGGAAAATGAGCTAAAAAATTACAATCACTCTAAACTTTCTCTCTCTTAATGACTTGCCCAACACTCGAAAAAGATCTCTCTCTCAATAGGCCCGTTCGGCTCTTTATATAAGGTATTACATAATGGATGACAGCTAAGCTGTCCTTTATTTTCGGGAATGATTTGCGAAATATTGCAAGTGTACAAATATATAATCTCGCAACATTCCTAGATCTCGCTAGGTCCTCACATCTTTCTCGTGTTCTGGCTGTCGTCACCCATTGCGTCATTTATATTACTCGTCTGCGACACCTTCGCAATGTATCATTTATGGATTTCGCAAAGGCGTTGGTGTTGCGATATTCAGATCCTACATCTTGCCTCTTCTCATGTCTTCTCTGCGAAGGAGAGAACGTCATGAGAACTCGTACTTTCAAAATGCCGCAGCTGTTCATTTTTGACATGACTCCGTACTCTTACAAAATTTATTGCATGTGTCCCTTCTTCCATTCATTTCTTGACACGTCTTTTTCAACCGTTCATGTCTAATCTTCGCATTAAATGTTTTTGCCTTTTCAAGAATTCTTCTCCCTATATATATTTTTCTTACTCGTTTCTTTTTCCTTTTTACTCTCTTTCTTATCCTCTCTGCAATTTCGCTTCTTCATCTTTCCGTAACTTCCGCTCCTGCTACTGTAAATTTTCTTCTTTTTCATCTTCTCTTCATTTTCATACTCTGAAAGATGCCTCAAGTTGGTCGTAGATATGAAGTTCTTTTGGGAGAGGCTCAAAAGAATTTACAAGAGAAGGGTTTCACGTTATCCATTATTCCCAATCAAGAATCTTCATCTATTCTTTCTGCCAAATTGTTTATTGATCATCATTGTGATGATCAAAGAATCATAATTTCGCTAGGTCAGATTCTCGCCGGTCTTCCCATTCCTCTTTATAACCCTGAACTTCCCTTGTTTTATGAAATTCTCGCTCATGAGAAATTCTCGCGAGATATCTATCAATTAAGTGGAGACTGTATCCGCTTAATACTGGAATTCACCAATCGTGGTGCTGGTAAGGGATCTCTTTATCCCAATACAGTCAGAGATCCTAAATTTGTAAACTTAGAGATATTCGCTGAAAAGTATTCAGTAGATAGTTTCTTTGAAAACTATATGAAATAATAAACATGAAGAACGATAGAACTCGCTGGGGTGCCCGTTTGAAAAGGAGAGAAAATATTCCCAGCGACAAAATACTTATGCAGGATATTGACTGGCATTCTGGTAAGAACAATGTTCCTCGTCATTCCAAAGATGACAAGTGGTGCGTCTTTCCATTATTTTTGAATTGACCTTATATCTCTGGTTCAAATGTACTCCCTGCGAATCTCGCCAATTATCAGCCTTGGGTATTTTATTGGCTCGAGAAAGCAAAAGAGGTATGCTTCCTAAATTTCGCTCAGTTTGTAATCTTTGTTTGTTTTTATATTTACTAATCTTGCGAAATATCCAGATTGTTAAATTGAGAAAAAGTTACGAGAGAAATCCTAAGGCGAGTACCCTGGCAATTCTCCATTCGATCACGGATGAAGTAAGAAATACTTTTCTTCATTATTTTTAACAATATTGTTGCCTCTGTTTCTTATCTTCATTCGTGTGCGAAGGTTGGCGTTGAGATTGCTGAACAAGAAGAAGAGAATCCTAAGAAGACCAAGGGTAAAGATAAAGATTCTCTTCGCAAGGGGAAATCTACTGCTCCACCTTCTAAAAAACGGAAGATCCATTCTTCTTCTCGCTCAAGTCCTCAATCCAGCGAGAGTTCTGATGAAGATAATGACGATGTTGACACCTCTCTTGCGAAGGAGAATTATGCAACTGAATCTCCTATGGCGCAACTGTCTAGTATCTTCTCTGACTCCATGTAGGGAATTGGAGATGATCGTCTCCCTAGTACATGCGAAGCTCTCGCAAGTATCTGTGATGCTCCCTTACTAGAGGGTAATGATTCTCTTTAGGGGGTTTCAAGATCAGTGACTCCTAGCTTCCTGAATGCACTTGGTGCCTTGGTATGTCTGTATTTCCTTATTTCTTCATAATTTCGAGTTTAAATCATATCTTGATAATTTCTTTATTTTCCTTTATAGTCTGGAAGAGCTTCTTTTACTGTCGCCTCAGATCCTGAGAATAGGCGCAATGTTCTTGAAAAGAAGAATCTTCAACTTCGCAAGAAAAATGAAGAATTGGAAACTGAAGCTGTTACTCTTCGCAAGAGAGATAAAGAATTTGAAGTGAAACTGCAACTCTTCGCGAAAAAACCAAACAATTGGAAGCTGAATCCTCCTCTCAGAAGGATAAGATATCTAGTCTTCAAAGCGCCAATCAACAACTTTATGGTATGAGACTCTTCCTTTTTCCTTTGTCTTGTTCTCTTGTTGTTTTTCCTCATCTGAATTATCTTTTTCGCAGACGTTTATAATCTTTCTGATGAAGCCATTCTTTTCCACTCATTTTCTGAACCTATGGATAATGATGTTCTTCTCGCTCACCTCAACAATTCTTTAAATAGTTTTTCAAATAACAAAATTAGGTCTCTTCATATAGACAAACTTTAATCCAAATTTCGCTTCTTAAAACTTGATCATAGATCTAGTTTGGGTTTAGCCAACCAACTTAAACGTCTATATCTTAATTCCCAAGAGAAAATTAATACTTTAAGGAAGAAAATTAGTGATATTATCGATGACAAAGATCGCATCGCTAATCAAGGTGCCCAGGCATTAGTGAAATTTCAAAAAACTCTTCTTGAAGTTCCAGTTGAACGGGATGAATCCATTCGCCAAAATACTATACTTAGCGAAAGAGAAAATCAAATTCGTTCCCTTCTTCTCATAAACAATGACGATGAATTCGCTTGGGCTGCGAAAGTTCTAGATGACGCCAGAAATAATTTCGGTGTTAATGTTAGCCTTCAGGTTGAGCATACGACCTTGATTAGGGATATGTGACCAGTTGTCAGCCGACACAAATATAAATTACACTTTCTTACTACTCAAAATATAAATATAGCAAGGGAAAGAAAGGATCGATCCCACAGAGAGGTCTAGGTTGTCAACATGTTATGGTTTCCTATATAAAACACCGAGGATTTTCTGATTTTTATAAACGTAAATAAATAAAAGCAAAACAAATAAAAAGTAAACACGCAAATCAAGTATGAAAAAGTATTGGTTATGGATTTCGTTTTCATTCACAAACATGTTTTCAACACAATAACTAGAATTGATATTTTAATCTCAACTTTCATCAAAGACCCTAGAATACCTTGATCGCAAGAATATCCCGCTAATCTCCTCTTGTCATCAATAAACACATTAAAAGATCACGAATATGAATTCTACCTAAAGGAACAACCTAACGTGTAAAAGCACTAATCAAGTTTAATTCCCTAGATGCATTAAGTTCTATGAAATCAGGCCAATCAAAGCAATCGAACGTGGAAAGCGCACTAATCCGATTTAACAAAGGTTATGGTTCACATATGATCACTAGAATGTATCACTACAAGCAATAATCACAATTATGCAACTTGTAATCAGGAATCTATCACTTTTGCGTATAATAAATCCTAATCTAGCAAGAGAGATGAAAACAAACTCAATCGATTCGCGACTCGACTAAATAGCATTCAAATCATGTAACAATATTAATGGTGAATCATAAACGATAATATGAGAGAAAACTAATTTATTGAATTAAAACCCATATTTGGAAATCCAACTTATTCCATAACCAATAATAAAACTCTAGCTCATATTCATGGAGTTCATAACAAGAAGGAAGAGAAATTTCATGTTTCTAAACCCTAGAAAACAAAATAGGGGCCAAGATAGAAAAAGAGATATGATCAAAGATATCCCAAAAGTTGTAGAAGTCTTTCCTTTAAATAGCTCTCTTGTTTCCAAAATTAGGTCTAATCTTCAAAGGTCCAAAAGATAGAATTCCACCAAGCCCATGTGTGAGAAAAACCCATGTGAAAATTCTGCCCAAAAACGGTCGCCGGAAAACTGGGATTATGGACGGAAATTGCCCGGAGTCCGGCGCCGGAAAACATCTCGGTGGCCAAGCAAAGTCCACCCTGGCCACGGTTCGGCCGAGTCAACTCGGGTCGGGAGAGTCGGGTGGGTCAACTCGGGTCGGACAGGCCAGTCGATTAGCCAAATAGATGAGTCGGGTGCAGCTCATCGACTCACTGGGCTAGGCCATTTGCACTTGGCTTTGAATTTGTTCTTCTTTTACCATGATTGTGCATCGGTTGGGAAAATCCTTGCATAATCCCATCTAAACGACTTCATTCCTCATCGGTGCCACCCGCAATCTCGGTCACATCAAGCCAACAACAAACAAAATAGTTCCGGTTTCTCAATCTGCTCCTTCCCTTACAACTCCACCGAACCACTTTCCCATGACTTCTCATGTTCACCATCTAGCATCATATATTGCAGCTCTAATCAGCTGCGACAGTCCATCAAAACCAGCTTCAAATCTTGAACTCAGCCAGATAACCACCAACACATGATGGCACCATAAGCAGCTTCATTACCAATTCCCTCAGCTCTGGCCATTGCAAACTCAGCTTGATTCCACGGTTTCCAGTGCATTATCCACCTGCGACACACGCCTTAGACTGCCATCAAATCGCCTCCTATTGTTATCTTCACTCTGCTGCCATCTCTTGTTCCTTGTTCTTCTCGGGTTCAACGGTTCGAAGCACCTCTCGAATCGCGGCTTAATCGCTACGACCACTTCATTTGAATTACGGACTCCTATTGCGCGACTTGACTTTCTCTGCAATACCAACCGATCCACTGTTGTAGCTTCTTATACCCATTGCACCCTGACTCTATTCCAGCCTAAGTCGCAACTAACACCACTGTGATCTCAGTCTTGTCACTGCAACCATTCAACAATCACTTCATAACTGCCAATCCCTGGCAACGGCATCACCAGTACATCGATCCCTGGCAATTCATAGCATTTCAGTTCAAATATCTTCAACTTTGCAAATGCTCCAATACTCGAGCCATTACTTCATAACCTCACCAGCTATGACTAACCATTCAATAACCTTGCTCTGCATCTCCACACTAGCCACCATTTCTTCATTGTCACTAGCACACCCATTGTGCTCATAGACCCAAGCCACGATACCACAGCTCCAAATCCTCCCCTGGAATCCGACTGTCCTGCACTTCTCCATTTGAGCAGCTCCAACAGCTCAACAACAGCCCATTCTCCTCCTATTCCTCATTACTGCAATCCACCAGCACCAGCATCTTCAGTTCTTCCTCAATTCCATTGCAGGTACCACAAAAGCCATAACGACTCGGCATCCAAAGTCCTACATGACTCTGCGATTACCACCACCATCAATTGCTCAAGACCTGTGCATAAACATCCCATACCTTGGTTTTCTTATCTGATTTCAACCCTAATTGCAGAACCCCATAAATCTCAGCAACCACCTAACCTTGGCCACTGAAATTCAACTTCAGCCTCATACCCATTCCTTAATCTTCATAGCCATCAATAGAATCAGTAGCAACATCAAACCCTTATCGATTCACCACCATAGATTTGAGTCCATCTTAGCTTCAATGCGGTGAGACCTAATTCCTTCAAACCACGGCATGAATTCATCTTCGATTTCTCCTCACCTGTTTGATTTCCCACGGATCCCCTTATCTCAATTTCTTCTCGATTCAACCTCATTGCAGTTCTCATAACACCACCAAGCCATTCCAGATTCATAACTTCACCAATGTCTTCTTAATGACACCAAACCCAACTCCAATTTCTTCTCTCGATTTCTCGGACCCAACACTGCTCTTTTCTTAACTTTGTGTGAAAAGGAAATGGATTGAGAAGAAACACTTCTCGATTTAGGGTTGGGTAGGTTGGTTATAATTGATGTTACTGTCCGAGTTGATAAGGGCTACCCGATGGCATCCCCTTATTGTAAAAGACTGGACTCCCTTTAACACTTCTCTTGAACTTGAATGCCCCTTAACAGGAAGGTGTCCCTTATCATCCAGTTGGGATGCCAATAGCACTTCCCGATAAAATGACCATTTTGCCCTTTGCTTATGAGTTCTTGTTTTGCCCATAACTTCTTCATACGAACTCAGAATGACTCCGTTCTTTCGCCATTGTCTTCATCTTCTCGTCCTCTACACAATGAAAAGTAGAAATCTTGTATTTGAACGCGTTACAATTGGTCTTTGGCCTTTCTCCACTTATGACTTCACTTTTGTAGCTATTTTCACTTCTTTTTGCTCCAAATGACTCCATTGCACCTATTAAACTCAAAAGTAAACATAAGATACATAATTTACAAGAAAACTCGCAAAAAAAGCATAAATACTAGATATTAAATACGATGTATTCTACACCTATCAAATTCCCCCACACTTAGACTTTGCTAGTCCTCGAGCAAATCAAACAAAACTTATTCTAAAACATACATACAACTCCGGTGTCGTCGAGGCTACGGTCACTTTTAGCATAAATAACAAGCCTTTAAACCACTAGGTGTCCCTAGTGGACGAGTTATAGTCTCGTGAGGGTTTACTAGAGATATACCCACAAAACCTATATTTCCAACTTAATAGTTCTCCGTAATGATAGTATCCAAGCGCTAAGAAGACATAGAGATTACGCACACTAGTCATAAGAAGTTAGACACATAAATGAACACAATCTCATTCTTAAAAGTTGAGAGAGAGATAACCATCCCTTCTCGACTAAAATTCGGGTTCGGAGTGATCGAAAGTCTCGACTACGCCTCACAAAAAGGGTTTTATGAAGTTGCTCTCAATAATAAACAACTCTTTATGGGTCGCACATGTGTCAGTAGGAATGAAGAGAATCTGCGACACGTTGAATGGTAGGAAGGCGAAACCCTCCGAATATTTTGAAAACCCACATCTTTTATATATTTTTGAAAACCCATTTTTCTGACGATCTCTAAGAAAGGAAATCAACCATTTAACGAAGGTGGGAATATGCTTACTTACCTCGTTATCCGTTCGGGCGTGCATGACTAGCACCACTCTCACGACATCCATAGAAACGTCTTGGTCTTCTATCGGTGTCTTCATCTTCGTCTTCGGTCTTCAACTCTCGATGATAACTCTTGAACTCCGTAAAATCTCGACAATATAACTCTTTTCCTCAAATTCCTTGTCGCTTGAAACTTCATTATAGATATTCCTTCTTTCCATAGTCTTTATTGAAAGAATACAAAAATAAAAACAAACTATACAAACCCAAAATTTAATACAAAGAATTTTCGTTGTCTCTTTTTTTTTTTTCTTTTTCTTTTTCAATTTTTTTCTATATATATTTTTTTATTTTTATGAGACAAGAAAAATAAATAAATACAAAATAAAAACAAAATAAAATAATAAAAACTATTAACGAACTTAAATTTTTTTTTTTTTTTTTTTTTTTGAAACAAGAGAAAAATAAATACAAAATAAAATAAAATACAAAGGCCATGGTGTAAGTACTTTACCGCCTGATTCTTCACAACTTGTATGTCTTGATATCATAAACTTCTCGAATTCTCATCTTTATAATCCTCGCTCATGTACATAAAGTCTGAAATTTGCTCAATTATGTATTGTTGCTTGTAAACCTTGAACGTCTTCAACTTTCATTCGAATTTGTGATGCTCCTCTTGTTGATGATGATGGTGTTTCTATGGACCTGTTGGTGTAGAGAGATAAGGTGGATGGTGCTAACTGCGAACAAGATTACAAGTGGTATGTAAGTTAGCAATTCGATGTCACCAACATGGTTGATAAAAATAGCACTCAAGAGATCAAAATAGTGCTTCTATGGTGGGAAATTGGACACTCAACATTACTGCCCGGAATTTACGTACGGTGACACACACTCTAAAAGCACAAATTTAGACAGGTACAAAGAATTGAAGGTCGGTGCCTCACATTATGTAACATGGGTAGTCTCCACTATAGAGGATTACTACTCTAATACCGAATTCAGTCTGCACCTTATTTGCCACTGGCATGGTTAAATCCAACTTTAACTCTCATACAATTAAGAAACCCGATCATGTTCTCTGTCATCTCTAAGTTCAGTCACTATTATGAGATTCTCGATGTAATCTTAGCGACATGTATACTATGTGACTCTAAACTAACTATAAGTTGGAGTTTTTATTCACTAATTTACACAAAAGTTGAAAAATTTGAAAAACGCAAATGCTTAACCACTCCCCCACACTTAAACTTTACATTGTCCTCAATGTAAATTGAATCGTCCAAAGAAAGTCAAGGTGGGAAATTTTATAACAATATGCGAAAAGAAAAAGCTAAAAACAAGAAAAGAAAAATAAAAGATAAGAGATACAAAACCGGTGGGTTGCCTCCCACTAAGCGCTTGGTTTAAAGTCGTCAGCCCGACTATATCCTTGCAAGATTCATTCCCCATATACTAGCAATCGGAAAAGTTGGGGATCCTTCCATAGAACTCATTTTGCAAACACTAGCTTCACACAAATATTAGTACAATAAAGCAAAAGTGAAGCTATGAACCGATAAAAGCTTCCACCACACTTATTCTTGTCCACACTTGGAAGTGTATAAAGAATATAGAAATCGGGGACTTCCACGGTTTCTTGTTCCATAACCTGCATAGTATGAGAATCAAGTTTCTCTAATGGCGGAAATCGAGAAACAAAGTCATTCAACAATATTCTCGAAGCACAAACATTCAAACCAATAAGAGGTAAAGGAGAAGAAACAATAGGCAACGGGTTATACAAACCTTGCACAATCTCTTGTATCACGGAATCCTCTTCATCCTTGAAAAACTCAAGTGAATTATTCACCTCTTGGATATCATGGTCCTCTATCAAACCTTGCAACCATTCTTCATCCGTTTACTTGCCTAACCAAAGTATCAACATAAACATCATCATTACAATCATTTGCAAGCTCAATTGGGTCTTCCACAATATTGGTCAAACCTAGGTCTCATTCTCAACACACTCCTCTTTGTTGTAAGGCACATACTCTTTTGCGGATCCAAATTTTATTATAAGAAACTTTTCTAGAACACTCGAAAATGCATCATCCTCAAGCTCCACCCTTTGAATAGGCTCTTGATCATTATTAAGATCAATGCTTGAGTAATCTACACAAGTGTCGACATATTCCTCTTCGTCTTCATCTTGATCCCAAAAAGACTCCTCGGAGATGTCACCATGAGTTGTTTCAAGCAATGTATCATAATCACCGTCACTTTCATAGTCAACATAAGATTGATCATTAACTCATCCTTTTGAATAGGTGAATGATCATTATTAAGATCAAGAGTTGAGTTAACTACACAATTATCAACGAAAGTGCCCAAGGATTGGCCTTTTTCAACATTAGCATCAATCAAATATTCATCACAAACCGTATGCACATAAGAATTATCCATATATTCCTTGTATTGATCAATGCCTCTTCGCAAGCTAGCAAAACCTTCACGAAGTTCTTGGAGTTGCTCTTTTGTAGTCTCTTTATTAGCTTTTTGAAATTCCTCTTGTAAAAAGTTGGAAACTTGATCTATAAAGTTAGAGACTTTTTGTTCACGAGCATAAGAATCCTCCCATACTTGTGGTTGTTCCCCGCCATAAGGTTGTTGAGGAAAACCATAAGGTTCCATGGAATATTGGTCATAACCAATGAATTGGTTTTGATTATACCCATGGAATTGGTAGTTTTCGTATTGTTGAGGTTGTTGAAAACCGTATCCATCCATGTAGAATGCTCCTTCCATGAGAAACAAGCACTCCGAAATAAAATTCTCAAACCAAGGTTAAAACCCGAGAAAATAAGAAAAAGTAAAACAAAACTAAAAACAAAAATAAGAACCCAAAACAATTGACAACCGCTGCCTCCCGAAGCAACGGCGCCAAAAATTTCGTTTTTATAAACGGAAATAAATAAAAGCAAAACAAACAAAAAGTAAACACGCAAATCAAGTATGAAAAAGTATTGGTTATGGATTTCGTTTTCATTCACAAACATGTTTTCAACACAATAACTAGAATTGATATTTTAATCTCAACTTTCATCAAAGACCCTAGAATACCTTGATCGCAAGAATATCCCGCTAATCTCCTCTTGTCATCAATAAACACATTAAAAGATGCGAATATGAATTCTACCTGTAGGATCATAATATCGCAATGCATAGAGCTCCTTGAGATCAATAAGCAGCGATCTGCGAGAGAGACGCGAGGAAACTAAAATAGACGACGCAATGGAAAACGACACACAAAACAAGTTGAAAGACATGGAACACGGGGCGAGGCAAAGAAGTGTCGCGAGATTGAATAGTTGTACAGGCGACACTTCGCGAGACATTCCCGAAAATAAAGGATAGCTTAGCTGTCATCCACTATGTATTACCCTATATAAAGGGTCGAGTGAGTCTGTTGTAAGAGAGATCTTTTTGGAATTGTTGCGCAAGTCATTAGGAGAGAGAAAGTTTAAGAGTGTTTTACTTGCTAAGTATAATTCCATCTCCCTGTGTAGATAATTCATGAAATCAATCAATAAACATTCTCAATTATGCATCTTTCAATGGACTAATTAACAAAATATAGTGAGGGGTGTAGTGTGGGAAAACTGTGCTACTACATATCTTGCTAGAAAGCGAGGGACGACGGTGATTGACGAAGAAATTGGAAAGAATTTGGATTAACGAGAAAAGAGATTTGGAAAAGATATTCAAGAATTCATTGAAAAGAAAGATGGCTAGAAGAAGAAATGTACAAGAGCAACCAACGATTGTAAGAAGAAGTGGGAGACTTCTTTGGAGAAAGGAGGAATGAAGCAGGGAGAATCATCAAGGATGAACATGAGAAATGATGAAGAAGGTAAAAACCAGCCACCAACCTCCCCATGTAGCAAACGCACTGTGGATTATGATAGAGTAAGTGTGCATACTTGGAGATCGATTCGAAGACGAGAGAGAAAGAGGAGCAGCAATTGATGAACAATGGACAAGGAGAACAAGGAATGAATGGAGAAATGAACCAGGAAAACGAAGAAATGGCGGCGTTAGAAAGATTGAGACAAACAATACATGAGGAGAGACGGCTAGAGGCGGAAGAGCGAGCAAACTTGACAAGACAAAATCATGAATTGAGGATGGAAAATATGAGATTGCAAAGTAGGAGATCTAGAAGTAGCGTGAGATCAAGTTCTAGATCGAACGAGAGAAGAAAGAAGAAGAGTTTTACCAACGAGAGAATACAGGAAGAGACACAAGATCCAGGACGCGAGCACGGCGAGAGAAGAGGAGAAATAGAAGATCGTTATATTCCTCGGCCAAAAATCTTCGAAATGAGCGAAATAGGGAAAATCGGGGAAAACATGCAACTCCAAGGGCCAAATGACCCAAATTGCTGAAGGAAGAATAATCCTACGGGAGAGAAGAATTGAGAAGAAACAGAGAGATCGAGGATGACATTGAGAGACACTACATTGAACAAGCGCGACTAGCTCGCGAGAGAAAAGGCTAAGAGAAGAAATGGAAAATCAAGAGATGGAGGAGGCAATCCGTGAAAATAACCATGATAACAGCGAAAGAAGAAGGGAACAAAATCGTACTAATAGAAATATTAATGAAGAATATGAGAGGGTGCAGATGTTGAGAGCCGAGAGACCACCAAGAAGAGAGAACAACCGATATAATGGCGTGCGAATTAACGAAAGAGACGAAGAAGAGCATCGCGAAGAGAGAAAGAGGAGAAAATAATGAGCGGGAAGGTCAAAATAGGCACGAGCGAAGAAGGAGAGAAGCGAGCTAAAAAGACCAATAGAAACAAATTAAGGCAAATGAACAAATCTTAAGAGAACTAGCATTTGAAATGAGAGGATTCTTGAATAACGAGAAGGGAAGGAGGAAGGAGACAATGGACGAAGCCATCGCGAGAGCGCGAAGAACCCCTTCACGCTAGAAGTGCAGATGGGAGGAATACCTCCTAAGTGCAATCTACTGCATTAACCAACATCTTTGATGGAACAACTTTGTGCGATACAACATATTAAAGCTTACATGAGATGTATGTTACAATGGGAGAATCATGATGCTATATTATGCAAATATTTCGCGTCAAGCTTAATAGGAGAAGCACTAAAATGGTTTGAAGGTCTGCCAAGGAACACAATCACATCATTCAATCATTTACAAGCCACATTCACCGGGAGCATACATAAGTAACAACTCTTCGCGACCGGGTATTGAAGATGTATTCGGGTTGAAACAAAGGATTGGCGAGAGCTTAAGACGATTGTGATAAGGTGGAGAACCATATGCGGCGAAATGGCGGGGACGGGTTGAGGAGAGATATCTCATACTCTCATTTGTGAATGCTCTCTTCGCGACTAACTTGTTATACATTCAAATTTTAGAATCAAAAATACAATCACGATGGCGAAGCTGCGAGAATTACGGGAAGAATATATTGCCTTAGAAGAAAGACAAAATGAAATGAATTCTTATCCCGTCGCGAACACGAACTCCAACGCCGCGAACGCAAGTTTGTTACCTCAATTCATCAATACTGGTGGCGAGCACTTCGCAAGGACGGCGAGCAAGGAGGGGTGATGAGGGACATCGAGAAGGTAGTAGCCATGGGAAGCCATGATCAAGAAGAGTTTGAACGCGAAAGGAATTACTACAATCGTAACGGCAATAATAAGATTCGGAGGCTAGATCATGTGCAAGAAACTTATGGCGGACGAAGGCAAAATAACCGTGGAGGCGGAAAGTCATAGAACAATATGGGAACAAATTAAGATGCCTCCATGAATGCTAGCGTTGAAAAGATCCTCGGGAAGCTATACTTGTGATGGAAAATGTACCAGCACCTTGGAATGTTGGGATGGAACCACCGCCGGAGATAGAAGCCATGAGTTTTGTTCTTACCATCGCTTCCATGGGCATCAAACAAACGATTGTAGAAACATAAAGAGAATTATTCTCGGGATGATTGATCGGGGAAGTCGAATCACTTTCTAAGGGGAAGAAACAGTCGAGACATTACCACCACCACCCGAGATGCACGAAAAAGATTGTCGGCGAAGGGAAAGGAAACATTTGTGATAGAAGTAGGAACAAAAGCCAAGAATTTGAACTGCAACTCCATTGTCCACTCTATCGAACCATCGAAGATTTTCATGACAACGTGCTCGGTAGAGTCTTTGCGAGAGATGCTAATGATAAAGAAATTATGAGTGCGGCGAGATCAACGCAGATTAGAACAGTGGCAATTGAAGACTATTTCTTTCTCTGAGATGAAGTGCCAAAAGGAAGAGAAACACATGATAGCCCGTTGGTTGTGAAACTAGAGATTAACACAGAAACCGGTCGATGGAGAAGATGATGAGGCGAGAAGCTTGTTGGGCGATCAACCGAATCTTAATCGACACCTAAGTTCGGTGAATATCCTCTTCTACCATACTTACAAGACGATGGGAGGAAAAGATGAGGATTTGATCCCTCTACATACAAAATATATGGCTTTAACGGCACTGCAAACAAACCAAAGGGAGAGGTTCACATGAGAATACCTCTACAAGGATTATCAAGCTGGTATTTTATTAAGTGTGGTTGACGTGGAATCTCCATACAATGCGCTGATTGGGAGGCCGTGGCTTCATGAAATCTTGGGAGTCGCGTCAACGTATCATCAATGTATTAAATTCCCACATCCAAATGGCATTGGTATTATACAGGGAGATTGGAAGGAGTCGCAACAATGTCATGAAGTAGATGTAGAAAGGCTGCGAAGAAAGGAATGTCAAAAGAAAAGGGTGGAAACAGCATGTGAGAGATGAGCAGAGAAAGGAAAAACTGATGGTGGATGCCATAGAAGTAAGGACTGAACATACCTCGCGAGGTGAATGCCTAGAGACAAGCAAATATTATGGTAACAAACAAGCAAAGGATATGAGGAGCAAAAGGCATAAGAAATGAATAAGCAACAAAAAACGGGAGAAAAATAGCGGTTGAAGTAATGATATGCGAGAATCTCGCGAGAAGAGTAAAAATGAGAATTCGACTAAGAAAGAAAAGTGAAATACAACAAGTGAAAAGAATCGTGCGAATACTTCGCAAACAAATATCGACAAATAATGAAACATGAATGATTGAATGATTTAACAAATATAAATGCGCAAATGAATGGGACGAACCTTTATGGCGTACACCCTAGTTCGCGAATAACATTTCGTAAGAGGCAAATGTAAGACCTAAAGTGCGTCATATAGGGGGTATCTCTCGCCGTGGTTCGGGGGAAGGTTACACCGCTCTTGAAGCTGAACCATGTAAATTTGGGGCCCATGAAAGCCTATCCGGAAGAGGTACCTTGGATTCCCAACTATATATGTAGGTTATACCCTCGTTGGGCGGCCAGGGTCTCTTCTAGGAGTCGAGTGTATGCACAAGGCGCCGAGGTACACGGTTGAGCGAGAGTGCCGGGATGGATGAACCTACCCTGGCCATTCTTGGCAAGTCTTGGCATGCGTTGCACTCGCCCGAAGAAAACTCCACTTAGGGTGCAGGTCTCGTAACCATAAACCGCTATAGGTATAAGGGATAAGAGACTGAAAACAACTTGGTTGTTGTTAAGACCGGATGGGAGGAGCTAGTCTTGTATGGCCGATGTTTCGCCTCCTTGAAGGGGCAGCAGGGAGATGATAAGGCGACACTCTCCATTAGGGGGTGTCAAAACAGACGCAAATGTCATGAGGCTTTGTTTTCGCAAGAAGACTTAGGCTTGTCATATTTGTGCAATGATCTGCAGAGGCAATAATACTAACGCGAGGGTAAGGCGAGATCAATGGGTCTTTACATGAAAGTGTACGGACGTCTGCGATTTCGTCGCACGGCAATGATGTCATGGGGCTTTATGTTCGCAAGGATATTTAGGCCTGTCATATTGTCGCAATTAAAACATCTGCGAGAGGCAAAAATACTTGGAAAATGATAAGACAAGATCAATGGGTCTTTACATGCAAGTGTAAAGACGTCTGCGATTTTGTCGCGATGAAAGTGGCGAGGAGGACCTCTAATTAGGGAGGTCTAACTCGGAAGACCACACAAAATGATAAGGCAAGGTCAATGGGCCTTTACATGAAAGTGTAGAGGCGGCTGCGATCTTGTCGCGGCGAAAAGAGATAAATTCTCGATTCATAAAGATACACGATCTCGTCGCGGCTATACAATTAATAACCAACAAAATACTTGATGACAACTAAAATCTTCCATCGAAGAAGAATACGAGAGGCAAGTATGGGAATGGAAAAGATGAAATATTGCTATTCATCTTCGATGAAAGAATTATACATAAATAATATCAAGGAAGAACTACCAAAAAGGGGATTGAAGATTGAATTCAAAGGAGAAAAATCCAAGAAATATACGAGAAATGTACGAGATATTACAAGCGAGAAAGAAAACGAAAAAGTTATCTCTTTGGTGATTCTTCTTCTTCATCGATTCTTGATCGATTATTCTCATCGCCGAATTTTCTTCTTCGCCCGGCCTCGCTATCGAAACGTCTGAGACAGGCAGGCGAGATTCTCGGGAACCTTTTCAAGGAGCCGGGGATATGAATGCGAGAGGGATATTGCGGTCCTTACAAACATACTCCATACCTCTGAAAGCGAAAACGAAACAGCATCATTGTTAAAATTCTCACTTTATCGTTAAAAATTGTTTCTTCAATTTTGAATATTTATTCTCATGAAGGAGGAGATTCTTTGCGAACATTCTCTTTTTCGGTTTCGAGTTCTTCAATTCTCGTTGGAAAATTCCGTGAGTTGTTCTTTCTCGAGATTCAAGCTCTCTAATTCTAACTTGAAGCCTCTTCTCGGGTCTGCAAATAAGTAACAACAAGTTAATAATTTACAAGCAATATTACAGTAAGAAGTAGTAAGGTGTAATAAATAACCTTCTCTATCGGATATCATATCTTTAATCAAGGAAGTATGCTCGGCGTAAAGACTAACATCAACACCTAGGTTATTTACGGCGTTATCTAAAACTTTCGCAGCCCAGGCGAATTCATCATCATTATTTATAACAAGGAGCGAAACGAATACGATCTTCTCGCTCACTAAGCAAAGAGTTACAGCGAAGCAATTCATCTCGCTCAATTTGTAATTCAAGGAGAGATTTTTGAAAAGCGCTAATGCACATGTGCACCATTGTTAGTAATGCGATCTTTATCATCTATATGGTCGCTAATTTTCTTCCTCAAAACTTTGATTTCTTTATTGGACTCAAGAAACATTCGTTTAAATTGGTTGGCAGCACTTAAACCCGGATCTATGTTCGATTTCTAAAAGACGATATTTGGGTGAAGTTCATTTAATGAAAGGGAGTTAATTTTGTTTGATGAACTACTTAAAGAGTTGTTGAGGTGAGCGAGAAGAAGGTTATTATCCATAGGATCGGGAAATGTATGGAGAAGAATAGCCTCATCGGAGAGATTATATACATCTGCGAAAGTAATAAGTCGGGTAGCAATAGGCGACCATTAAAATAAAAATAATAAAAAGGAGGTAAAATTTTATACCATAAAGTTCTTGATTGGCATTTTGAAGAGAGGACACCTTATCCTTTTGGGAAGTAAGTTCGGTGTTTAACTTTTGAATTCTTTCGTCTTTCTCACGAGATGACGCAGCTTCGGTCTCTAATTCACTGAACCTTCTCGCTCAACGCAAATTCTTCTTTTCAAGATTATTGCGCCTTCTCTCAAGGTCCGAGGCAACTACAAAGGAAGATCTTCCAACCTAGGAAAGGAGATAGAAAAGTTGTTAATACATATACAACAATATAAAGTCAATGGGGAGATATGATTGTATACATACCAAGGATCCAAGCGCATTCAAGAAGTCGGGAGACATAGTTCTAGAGACTCCATTGAAAGAATCATTGCCTTCCGGTAGAGTGGCATTGCACACGTTTGCGAGAGTCCCGCAAAGAGAAGCTAGGGGAGCATCTCCCATTCCTTGGAAAGAATCGGAGAAGATCTTGGACAAGCGACCCATAGAAGAACTAGTTAACGGGGTCCTGTAGCGAGAGAAGCGATTCGAATCATGGTCATCCTCATCGAGAAGGCTCGAGTTTGAGTTAAGGCGAGAGGAAGATTGAATCTTTCGCTTCTTAGTTAAAGGGGCGGAGGATTTACTCTTGCGGCGGCAGTTTACCCTTACTTTTAGTCTTCGCGACAATAGTTTTCAACTTCAACCTTCGCATACACATAAAGATAAGAAACGGAGGCAACAATCTTATTTTAAATAAGAAGAAAGGAAGTGATTCTTACTTCACTCATAGCCCGATCGAAGCAATGTCGAGTATCCTCCGACGGATCATTTTTGTAGCTTCTTTTCAATCGGCTATAAAGAAAGATTTCACAAATTCAGCAATTACGAAAGGAAATTACGAAAGTCAAGTTTAAAGTCGAAAACATACCTCTTTCTTCTTCTCGGGCCATTTGAATTCCCAAGGATGATATCTGCGAGATTCGCGGGGAAGAATATCGAGCCCGCGATATAAGGACCATTTAAGATCAAAGTACGACCCACCATTTCTCATCTTTGGAATGGCGAGGAGAGGAATTATTGCACAGGTGCCAATCAATGTCTTGCATGAGTAATTTGTCTTGGAGAGACATTATCATTTTCTTCAAACGAACACCCCAGCGAGATCTCGCATTCACCATAGTTATCACTGAGTAATTTTCAAAGAAATTCTCCACGGTGTATTTCTCCATGACTATTTCCAAGTCTGCGAATTTGGGATTTACGCGGTGTTAGGATATAAAGATCCTTTGCACCACCGCGGTTCGCGAACTCAAGCATCGGCGAATACAATCGCCACTTAGTTGATAAACGGCCCGAGAGAATTTTTCATGGGCCAAAATTTCATAAAATAAAGGTAACTCGGGGATCATACAAGGGAATAGGGAGTCCGCGAGGAGCCGACCTAGCGAGACTATAATCCTCGATCATTACATTGATGATCGAGAAAAAGATTCTGAAAAAGAATGGATGAGGGTTCTTGATTAGGAATGGTTGTGAGTAAAACCCTTCTCGAGCAACCACGTTGAACTTCTTCAAAAGGAGTTTTGTATCCACATTGATGGAAGCCATCTATCGGTATGGGAATGAATGAAAGATCGGAGATCAAAAACAGCGCTAGAAAGGTTGAAGAAAAGCTTTGCTGATAGCGGGAGCGCAAATTGCGGAAGGAGAGAGTCAAAGAAAGATTCCAGAGAGAAACTAAAGAATGAAAAGGAGGGGAAAAGAAAACTATATATAGGGAAAAAGATCCTCGAGAAAAACGAGGTCATTTAATGCGAAGAGACATGAACGGTCAAGAAAAAGTGGTTAGAAGAAACGTGTCAAGAGAAGGCATTAATAATCAAAATCCGTGTAAAAGTACAAAATGCGAAGATAAGCGGTCAGCAACAACATTGTAAAAATCTCATGGTACTCTTCCCCTCGCGGGAGAGATAAGAGACGATACTTCATATATATCTCAAAGAAGCTCAGGAACTTCGCAAAAGAATAGAAGGCAAGTACGTACTTTTCAAGTACAATATTCTTACGCTCGTTCCTTCATCAACAAAGATCAAAGACTACTAGGACAACGGATTTTTCCTTCAAGATCGCCCTTCAAGCAATATTCAAGGAAAAAGAGGCAAGATGTAGGATCATAATATCGCAATGCATAGGGCTCGCGAGATCAATAAGCAGCAGATACCCCAGCGAGGAGACGCGAGGAAACTAAAATAGGCAGCGACGCAATGGAAAACGACACACAAAACAAGCTGAAAGACATGGAACTGGCGAGGGCAAAGAAGTGTCGCGAGATTGAATAGTTGTACACTGGCGACACTTCGCGAGACATTCCCGAAAATAAAGGATAGCTTAGCTGTCATCCACTATGTATTACCCTATATAAAGGGTCGAGTGAGTCTGTTGTAAGAGAGATCTTTTTGGAATTGTTGCGCAAGTCATTAGGAGAGAGAAAGTTTAAGAGTGTTTTACTTGCTAAGTATAATTCCATCTTCCCTGTGTAGATAATTCATGAAATCAATCAATAAACATTCTCAATTATGCATCTTTCAATGGACTAATTAACCAAAATATAGTGAGGGGTGTAGTGTGGGAAAACCTGCTACTACACTACCTAAAGGAACAACCTAACGTGTAAAAGCACTAATCAAGTTTAATTCCCTAGATGCATTAAGTTCTATGAAATCAGGCCAATCAAAGCAATCGAACGTGGAAAGCGCACTGAATCAGGTTTAACAAGGTTATGGTTCACATATAATCACTAGGATGTATCACTACAAGCAATAATCACAATTATGCTACTTGTAATCAGGAATCTATCACTTTTGCGTATAATAAATCCTAATCTAGCAAGAGAGATGAAAACAAACTCAATCGATTCGCGACTGTTAAATAGCATTCAAATCATGTAACAATATTAATGGTGAATCATAAACGATAATATGAGAGAAAACTAATTTATTGAATTAAAACCCATATTTGGAAATCCAACTTATTCCATAACCAATAATAAAACTCTAGCTCATATTCATGGAGTTCATAACAAGAAGGAAGAGAAATTTCATGTTTCTAAACCCTAGAAAACAAAATAGAGGCCAAGATAGAAAAAGAGATATGATCAAAGATATCCCAAAAGTTGTAGAAGTCTTTCCTTTAAATAGCTCTCTTGTTTCCAAAATTAGGTCTAATCTTCAAAGGTCCAAAAGATAGAAGTCCACCAAGCCCATGTGTGAGAAAAACCCATGTGAAAAGTGCCCCAAAAACGGTCGCCGGAAAACTGGGATTATGGCGGAAATTGGCGGAGTCCGGCGCCGGGAAAACATCTCAGGTGACCGGCAAAGTCCCCGGTCCATAGGTTCGGCGAGTCAACTCGGGTCGGGAGAGTCGAGTGAGTCAACTCGGGTCGGTTCGGCCAGAGTCGATTAGCCAAATAGATGAGTCGGAGTCGGCTCATCGACTCACTGAGCTAGGCCATTTTTACCTTGGCCTTGAATTTGTTGTTGCACCATGATTGTGCATCAGCTGGGAAAATCCTTGCATAATCCCATCTAAACAGCTTCATTCCTCATCAGTGCCACCTGCAATCTCAGTCACATCAAGCCAACAACAGCAAAATAGTTCCCGTTTCTCAATCTGCTCCTTCCTTTATAACTCCACTTTGAGAACCACTTTCCACCGACTTCTCATGTTCACCATCTAGCATCATATATTGCAGCTCTAATCAGCTGCGACAGTCCATCAAAACCAGCTTCAAATCTTGAACTCAGCCAGATAACCACCAACACATGATGGCACCATAAGCAGCTTCATTACCAATTCCCTCAGCTCTGGCCATTGCAAACTCAGCTTCAATTCCACGATTTGAATGCATTATCCACTGCGACACCGCCTTGAAGCGCCATCAAATCTGCCTCCTATTGTTATCTTCACTCTGCTTTGCCATCTCTTGTTCCTTGTTCTTCTCGGGTTCAACGGTTCGAGAAGCACCTCTCGAATCGCGACTTAATCGCTCGACCACTTCAACTTTGAATTACGAGACTCTGTTGCGCGGCTTAAGCCTTTCTGCAATACCAACCGATCCACTGTTTGTTACCTGCTATACCCATTGCACCACTGACTCTATTCCAGCCTAAGTCACAACTAACACCATTGTGATCTCGGTCTTGTCCATGCCGAACCATTCAACAATCACTTCATAACTTGCCAATCCACAGCAAGCGGCATCACCAAGTACATCGATCCACAGCAATTCATAGCATTTCGATTCAAATATCTTCATCTTTGCAAAGGCTCCAATACTCGAGCCATTACTTCATAACCTCACCCGAATTGCAGACTAACCATTCAATAACCTTGCTCACCCGCATCTCCACCGGCGCCACCATTTCTTCATTGTCACTAGCACACCCATTGTGCTCATAGACCCAAACCACGATACCACGGCTCAAATCCTCCCCTCAGAATCCATTTGTCTGCCTTCTCCATTTGAGCCGCTCCAACGACTCAACAACAGCCCATTCTCCTCCTATTCCTCATTCTTTGCAATCCACCAGCACCAGCATCTTCAGTTCTTCCTCAATTCCATTGCAGGTACCACAAAAGCCATAACAGCAGCTCAGCATCAGTCCTACAGCTCTGCCAATTACCACCACCATCAATTGCTCAAGACCTGTGCATAAACATCCCATACCTTGGTTTTCTTATCTGATTTCAACCCTAATTGCAGAACCCCATCAATCTCAGCAACCACCTAACCTTGGCCACTGAAATTCAACTTCAGCCTCATACCCATTCCTTAATCTTCATAGCCATCAATAGAATCAGTAGCAACAGCAAACCCTTATCAGTTCACCACCATAGATTCGAGTCCATCTTAGCTTCAGACAGTGTAGACCCTAATTCCTTCAAACCACTGCATGAATTCATCTTCGATTTCTCCTCACCTGTTTCGATTTCCACAGATCCCCTTATCTCAATTTCTTCTCGATTCAACCTCATTGCAGTTCTCATAACACCACCAACTGATTCCAGTTCATAACTTCAACCAATGTCTTCTTAAACAGCACCAAACCCAACTCCAATTTCTTCTCTCGATTTCTCAGACCCTGCTCTTTTCTTAACTTCAGGTGAAAAGGAAATGGATTGAGAAGAAACACTTCTCGATTTAGGGTTGGGTAGGTTGGTTATAATTGATGTTACTGTCCCGATTGATAAGGGCTGCCCGAGATGGCATCCCCTTATTGTAAAAGACTGGACTCCCTTTAACACTTCTCTTGAACTTGAATGCCCCTTAACAGGAAGGTGTCCCTTATCATCCGGTTGGGATGCCAATAGCACTTCCCGATAAAATGACCATTTTGCCCTTTGCTTATGAGTTCTTGTTTTGCCCATAACTTCTTCATACGAACTCAGAATGACTCCGTTCTTTCGCCATTGTCTTCATCTTCTCGTCCTCTACACAATGAAAAGTAGAAATCTTGTATTTGAACGTTACAATTGGTCTTTGGCCTTTCTCCACTTATGACTTCACTTTTGTAGCTATTTTCACTTCTTTTTTGCTCCAATGACTCCATTGCACCTATTAAACTCAAAAGTAAACATAAGATACATAATTTACAAGAAAACTCGCAAAAAAAGCATAAATACTAGATATTAAATACGATGTATTCTACACCTATCAAATTCCCCCACACTTAGACTTTGCTAGTCCTCGAGCAAATCAAACAAAACTTATTCTAAAACATACATACAACTCCGTGTCGTCGAGGCTACGGTCACTTTTAGCATAAATAACAAGCCTTTAAACCACTAGGTGTCCCTAGTGGACGAGTTATAGTCTCGTGAGGGTTTACTAGAGATATACCCACAAAACCTATATTTCCAACTTAATAGTTCTCAAATGATAGTATCCAAGCGCTAAGAAGACATAGAGATTACGCACACTAGTCATAAGAAGTTAGACACATAAATGAACACAATCTCATTCTTAAAAGTTGAGAGAGATAACCATCCCTTCTCGACTAAAATTCGGGTTCGAGTGATCGAAAGTCTCGACTCACCTCACAAGAAAGGGTTTTATGAAGTTGCTCTCAATAATAAACAACTCTTTATGGGTCGCACATGTGTCCGAGTAGGAATGAAAGAGAGAATCCTGCGACACGTTGAATGGTAGGAAGGCGAAACCCTCCAATATTTTGAAAACCCACATCTTTTATATATTTTGAAAACCCATTTTTCCGATCTCTAAGAAAGGAAATCAACCATTTAACGAAGGTGGGAATATGCTTACTTACCTCGTTATCCAGTTCGGCGTGCAGCTAGCACCACTCTCCACAACATCCATAGAAACGTCTTCGGTCTTCTATCGGTGTCTTCATCTTCGTCTTCGGTCTTCAACTCTCGATGATAACTCTTGAACTCAAGTAAAATCTCGACAATATAACTCTTTTCCTCAAATTCCTTGTCGCTTGAAACTTAATTTATAGATATTCCTTCTTTCCATAGTCTTTATTGAAAGAATACAAAAATAAAAACAAACTATACAAACCCAAAATTTAATACAAAGAATTTTCGTTGTCTCTTTTTTTTTCTTTTTCTTTTCAATTTTTTTCTATATATATTTTTATTTTTTTATGAGACAAGAAAAATAAATAAATACAAAATAAAAACAAAATAAAATAATAAAAACTATTAACGAACTTAAATTTTTTTTTTTTTTTTTTTTTTTTTTTTTTTTTTTTTTGAAACAAGAGAAAAATAAATACAAAATAAAATAAAATACAAAGGCCATGGTGTAAGTACTTTACCGCCTGATTCTTCACAACTTGTATGTCTTGATATCATAAACTTCTCGAATTCTCATCTTTATAATCCTCGCTCATGTACATAAAGTCTGAAATTTGCTCAATTATGTATTGTTGCTTGTAAACCTTGAACGTCTTCAACTTTCATTCGAATTTGTGATGCTCCTCTTGTTGAGGATGATGGTGTTTCTATGGACTGTTGGTGTAGAGAGAGATAAGGTGGATGGTGCTAAGCGAACAAGATTACAAGTGGTATGTAAGTTAGCAATTCGATGTCACCAACATGGTTGATAAAAATAGCACTCAAGAGATCAAAATAGTGCTTCTATGGTGGGAAATTGGACAGCTCAACATTCTGCCCGGAATTTACGTACGGTGACACACACTCTAAAAGCACAAATTTAGACAGGTACAAAGAATTGAAGGTCGGTGCCTCACATTATGTAACATGGGTAGTCTCCACTATAGAGGATTACTACTCTAATACCGAATTCAGTCTGCACCTTATTTGCCCTTTGGCATGGTTAAATCCAACTTTAACTCTCATACAATTAAGAAACCCGATCATGTTCTCTGTCATCTCTAAGTTCAGTCACTATTATGAGATTCTCGATGTAATCTTAGCGACATGTATACTATGTGACTCTAAACTAACTATAAGTTGGAGTTTTTATTCACTAATTTACACAAAAGTTGAAAAATTTGAAAAACGCAAATGCTTAACCACTCCCCCACACTTAAACTTTACATTGTCCTCAATGTAAATTGAATCGTCCAAAGAAAGTCAAGGTGGGAAATTTTATAACAATATGCGAAAAGAAAAAGCTAAAAACAAGAAAAGAAAAATAAAAGATAAGAGATACAAAACCGGTGGGTTGCCTCCCACTAAGCGCTTGGTTTAAAGTCGTCGGCCAGGCTATATCCTTGCAAGATTCATTCCCCATATACTAGCAATCGGAAAAGTTGGGGATCCTTCCATAGAACCTGTTTTGCAAACACTAGCTTCACACAAATATTAGTACAATAAAGCAAAAGTGAAGCTATGAACCGATAAAGCTTCCCCCACACTTATTCTTGTCCACACTTGGAAGTGTATAAAGAATATAGAAATCGGGGACTTCCACGGTTTCTTGTTCCATAACCTGCATAGTATGAGAATCAAGTTTCTCTAATGGCGGAAATCGAGAAACAAAGTCATTCAACAATATTCTCGAAGCACAAACATTCAAACCAATAAGAGGTAAAGGAGAAGAAACAATAGGCAACGGGTTATACAAACCTTGCACAATCTCTTGTATCACGGAATCCTCTTCATCCTTGAAAAACTCAAGTGAATAATTCACCTCTTTTATATCATGGTCCTCTATTAAACCTTGCAACCATTCTTCATCCGTTTCTGCCTTAACCAAAGTATCAACATAAACATCATCATTACAATCCTTTGCAAGCTCAATTGGGTCTTCCACAATATTGGTCAAACCGGTCTCATTCTCAACACACTCCTCTTTGTTGTAAGGCACATACTCTTTTTGCGGATCAAATTTTATTATAAAAACTTTTCTAGAACACTCGAAAATGCATCATCCTCAAGCTCCACCCTTTGAATAGGCTCTTGATCATTATTAAGATCAATGCTTGAGTAATCTACACAAGTGTCGACATATTCCTCTTCGTCTTCATCTTGATCCCAAAAAGACTCCTCGGAGATGTCACCATGAGTTGTTTCAAGCAATGTATCATAATCACCGTCACTTTCATAGTCAACATAAGATTGATCATTAACTCATCCTTTTGAATAGGTGTGATCATTATTAAGATCAAGAGTTGAGTTAACTACACAATTATCAACGAAAGTGCCCAAGGATTGGCCTTTTTCAACATTAGCATCAATCAAATATTCATCACAAACCGTATGCACATAAGAATTATCCATATATTCCTTGTATTGATCAATGCCTCTTCGCAAGCTAGCAAAACCTTCACAAAGTTCTTGGAGTTGCTCGTTTGTAGTCTCTTTAGCTTTTTAAATTCCTCTTGTAAAAGTTGGAAACTTGATCTATAAAGTTAGAGACTTTTTGTTCACAAACATAAGAATCCTCCCATACTTGTGGTTGTTCCCCGCCATAAGGTTGTTGAGGAAAACCATAAGGTTCCATGGAATATTGGTCATAACCAATGAATTGGTTTGATTATACCCATGGAATTGGTAGTTTTCGTATTGTTGAGGTTGTTGAAAACCGTATCCATCCATGTAGAATGCTCCTTCCATGAGAAACAAGCACACGAAATAAAATTCTCAAACCAAGGTTAAAACCCGAGAAAATAAGAAAAAGTAAAACAAAACTAAAAACAAAAATAAGAACCAAAAACAATTGACAACCTGCTGCCTCCTGACACTTGCCAAAATTTCGTTTTTATAAACGGAAATAAATAAAAGCAAAACAAACAAAAAGTAAACACGCAAATCAAGTATGAAAAAGTATTGGTTATGGTTTCGTTTTCATTCTAAACATGTTTTCAACACAATAACTAGAATTGATATTTTAATCTCAACTTTCATCAAAGACCCTAGAATACCTTGATCGCAAGAATATCCGCTAATCTCCTCTTGTCATCAATAAACACATTAAAAGATGCGAATATGATTCTACCTAAAGGAACAACCTAACGTGTAAAAGCACTAATCAAGTTTAATTCCCTAGATGCATTAAGTTCTATGAAATCAGGCCAATCAAAGCAATCGAACGTGGAAAGCGCACTAATCCGATTTAACAAAGGTTATGGTTCACATATAATCACTAGGATGTATCACTACAAGCAATAATCACAATTATGCTACTTGTAATCAGGAATCTATCACTTTTGCGTATAATAAATCCTAATCTAGCAAGAGAGATGAAAACAAACTCAATCGATTCGCGACTAGACTAAATAGCATTCAAATCATGTAACAATATTAATGGTGAATCATAAAGCGATAATATGAGAGAAAAACTAATTTATTGAATTAAAACCCATATTTGGAAATCCAACTTATTCCATAACCAATAATAAAACTCTAGCTCATATTCATGGAGTTCATAACAAGAAGGAAGAGAAATTTCATGTTTCTAAACCACTAGAAAACAAAATAGAGGCAAGATAGAAAAAGAGATATGATCAAAGATATCCCAAAGTTGTAGAAGTCTTTCCTTTAAATAGCTCTCTTGTTTCCAAAATTAGGTCTAATCTTCAAAAGTCCAAAGATAGAGTCCACCAAGCCCATGTGTGAAAAACCCATGTGAAAATTCTTCCCAAAAACGGTCGCCGGAAAAGCGGGATTATGGCGGAAATTGGCGAGTCCGTGGCAGGAAAACATCTCGGGTGACCAAGCAAAGTCCACCTTGGTCACCGGTTCAATGAAATCAACTCGGGCCGGAGAGTCGAGCTGGGTCAACTCGGGTCGGACCAGGCCAGAGTCGATTAGCCAAATAGATGAGTCGAGTCCGCTCATCTAACTCACTGGGCTAGGCCATTTTGACTCGGCTTTGAATTTGTTGTTGCACCATGATTGTGCATCACCGGGAAAATCCTTGCATAATCCCATCTAAACAGCTTCATTCCTCATCAGTGCCACCTGCAATCTCAGTCACATCAAGCCAACAACAGCAAAATAGTTCCAGTTTCTCAATCTGCTCATTCCCTTACAACTCCACCAGAACCACTTTCCACAGCTTCTCATGTTCACCATCTAGCATCATATATTGCAGCTCTAATCAGCTGCGACAGTCCATCAAAACCAGCTTCAAATCTTGAACTCAGCCAGATAACCACTAACACATGATGGCACCATAAGCAGCTTCATTACCAATTCCCTCAGCTCTGGCCATTGCAAACTCAGCTTCAATTCCACAGTTTCAGCTGCATTATCCACTGCGACACACGCCTTAGGCGCCATCAAATCTGCCTCCTATTGTTATCTTCACTCTGCTTTGCCATCTCTTGTTCCTTGTTCTTCTCGGGTTCAACAGTTCAGGAAGCACCTCTCGAATCGCAGACTTAATCGCTACGACCACTTCACCGAATTACAGAGACTCCTATTACGCGGCTTGCCTTTCTGCAATACCAACCAGATCCACTGTTGTATTTAGCTGCTATACCCATTGCACCTGACTCTATTCCAGCCTAAGTCATAACTAACACCACTGTGATCTCGGTCTTGTCACCGCAACCATTCAACAATCACTTCATAACGCGAATCCACAGCAGCGGCATCACGATTACATCGATCCTGGCGGTTCATAGCATTTCAGTTCAAATATCTTCATCTTTGCAAATGCTCCAATACTCGAGCCATTACTTCATAACCTCACCCGAATGCAGCTAACCATTCAATAACCTTGCTCCTGCATCTCCACCAGCGCCACCATTTCTTCATTGTCACTAGCACACCCATTGTGCTCATAGACCCAAGCCACGATACCACAGCTCCAAATCCTCCCCTGGAATCCGACTGTCCTGCACTTCTCCATTTGAGCAGCTCCAACAACTCAACAACAGCCCATTCTCCTCCTATTCCTCATTACTGCAATCCACCAGCACCAGCATATTCAGTTCTTCCTCAATTCCATTGCAGGTACCACAAAAGCCATAACAACAGCTCAGCATCAGTCCCTACTGAATCTGCGCGATTACCACCACCATCAATTGCTCAAGACCTGTGCATAAACATCCCATACCTTGGTTTTCTTATCTGATTTCAACCCTAATTGCAGAACCCCATCAATCTCAGCAACCACCTAACCTTGGCCACTGAAATTCAACTTCAGCCTCATACCCATTCCTTAATCTTCATAGCCATCAATAGAATCAGTAGCAACAGCAAACCCTTATCAGTTCACCACCATAGATTCGAGTCCATCTTAGCTTCAACAGCAGTAGACCCTAATTCCTTCAAACCTGGCATGAATTCATCTTCGATTTCTCCTCACTTGTTTCGATTTCCCACGAGATCCCCTTATCTCAATTTCTTCTCGATTCAACCGCATTGCAGTTCTCATAACACCACCAACTGATTCCAGTTCATAACTTCAACCAATGTCTTCTTAAACAGCACCAAACCCAACTCCAATTTCTTCTCTCGATTTCTCAGACCCAACACTGCTCTTTTCTTAACTTCAGGTGAAAAGGAAATGGATTGAGAAGAAACACTTCTCGATTTAGGGTTGGGTAGGTTGGTTATAATTGATGTTCTGTCCAGTTGATAAGGGCTACCCAGATGGCATCCCCTTATTGTAAAAGACTGGACTCCCTTTAACACTTCTCTTGAACTTGAATGCCCCTTAACAGGAAGGTGTCCCTTATCATCCAGTTGGGATGCCAATAGCACTTCCCGATAAAATGACCATTTTGCCCTTTGCTTATGAGTTCTTGTTTTGCCCATAACTTCTTCATACAGAACTCGAGAATGACTCGTTCTTTCGCCATTGTCTTCATCTTCTCGTCCTCTACACAATGAAAAGTAGAAATCTTGTATTTGAACAGCGTTACAATTGGTCTTTGGCCTTTCTCCACTTATGACTTAACTTTTGTAGCTATTTTCACTTCTTTTTGCTCCAAATGACTCCATTGCACCTATTAAACTCAAAAGTAAACATAAGATACATAATTTACAAGAAAACTACTTAAAAAAGCATAAATACTAGATATTAAATACGATGTATTCTACACCTATCAAATTCCCCACACTTAGACTTTTGCTAGTCCTCGAGCAAATCAAACAAAACTTATTCTAAAACATACATACAACTCCGTGTCGTCGAGGCTACGGTCACTTTTAGCATAAATAACAAGCCTTTAAACCACTAGGTGTCCCTAGTGGACGAGTTATAGTCTCGTGAGGGTTTACTAGAGATATACCCACAAAACCTATATTTCCAACTTAATAGTTCTCCGTAATGATAGTATCCAAGCGCTAAGAAGACATAGAGATTCTGCACACTAGTCATAAGAAGTTAGACACATAAATGAACACAATCTCATTCTTAAAAGTTGAGAGAGAGATAACCATCCCTTCTCGACTAAAATTCGGGTTCGGAGTGATCGAAAGTCTCGACTCTGCCTCACAAGAAAGGGTTTTATGAAGTTGCTCTCAATAATAAACAACTCTTTATGGGTCGCACATGTGTCCAGGTAGGAATGAAGAGAGAATCCTGCGACACGTTGAATGGTAGGAAGGCGAAACCCTCCGAATATTTTGAAAACCCACATCTTTTATATATTTTTGAAAACCCATTTTTCTGACGATCTCTAAGAAAGGAAATCAACCATTTAACGAAGGTGGGAATATGCTTACTTACCTCGTTATCCGTTCGGGCGTGCAGCTACTAGCACCACTCTCCACAAGCATCCATAGAAACGTCTTCGGTCTTCTATCGGTGTCTTCATCTTCGTCTTCGGTCTTCAACTCTCGATGATAACTCTTGAACTCCGTAAAATCTCGACAATATAACTCTTTTCCTCAAATTCCTTGTCGCTTGAAACTTCATTATAGATATTCCTTCTTTCCATAGTCTTTATTGAAAGAATACAAAAATAAAAACAAACTATACAAACCCAAAATTTAATACAAAGAATTTTCGTTGTCTCTTTTTTTTTTTTCTTTTTCTTTTTCAATTTTTTTTTTCTATATATATTTTTTTTTATTTTTTTATGAGACAAGAAAAATAAATAAATACAAAATAAAAACAAAATAAAATAATAAAAACTATTAACGAACTTAAATTTTTTTTTTTTTTTTTTTTTTTTTTTTGAAACAAGAGAAAAATAAATACAAAATAAAATAAAATACAAAGGCCATGGTGTAAGTACTTTACCGCCTGATTCTTCACAACTTGTATGTCTTGATATCATAAACTTCTCGAATTCTCATCTTTATAATCCTCGCTCATGTACATAAAGTCTGAAATTTGCTCAATTATGTATTGTTGCTTGTAAACCTTGAACGTCTTCAACTTTCATTCGAATTTGTGATGCTCCTCTTGTTGATGATGATGGTGTTTCTATGGACCTGTTGGTGTAGAGAGAGATAAGGTGGATGGTGCTAACTGCGAACAAGATTACAAGTGGTATATGAGTTAGCAATTCGATGTCACCAACATGGTTGATAAAAATAGCACTCAAGAGATCAAAATAGTGCTTCTATGGTGGGAAATTGGACAGCTCAACATTCTGCCTTAATTTACGTGCGGTGACACACACTCTAAAAGCACAAATTTAGACAGTACAAAAGAATTGAAGGTCGGTGCCTCACATTATGTAACATGGGTAGTCTCCACTATAGAGGATTACTACTCTAATACCGAATTCAGTCTGCACCTTATTTGCCCTTTGGCATGGTTAAATCCAACTTTAACTCTCATACAATTAAGAAACCCGATCATGTTCTCTGTCATCTCTAAGTTCGGTCACTATTATGAGATTCTCGATGTAATCTTAGCGACATGTATACTATGTGACTCTAAACTAACTATAAGTTGGAGTTTTTATTCACTAATTTACACAAAAGTTGAAAAATTTGAAAAACGCAAATGCTTAACCACTCCCCCACACTTAAACTTTACATTGTCCTCAATGTAAATTGAATCGTCCAAAGAAAGTCAAGGTGGGAAATTTTATAACAATATGCGAAAAGAAAAAGCTAAAAACAAGAAAAGAAAAATAAAAGATAAGAGATACAAAACCGGTGGGTTGCCTCCCACTAAGCGCTTGGTTTAAAGTCGTCAGCCCGACTATATCCTTGCAAGATTCATTCCCCATATACTAGCAATCGGAAAAGTTGGGGATCCTTCCATAGAACCTGTTTTGCAAACACTAGCTTCACACAAATATTAGTACAATAAAGCAAAAGTGAAGCTATGAACCGATAAAAGCTTCCCCCACACTTATTCTTGTCCACACTTGGAAGTGTATAAAGAATATAGAAATCGGGGACTTCCACGGTTTCTTGTTCCATAACCTGCATAGTATGAGAATCAAGTTTCTCTAATGGCGGAAATCGAGAAACAAAGTCATTCAACAATATTCTCGAAGCACAAACATTCAAACCAATAAGAGGTAAAGGAGAAGAAACAATAGGCAACGGGTTATACAAACCTTGCACAATCTCTTGTATCACGGAATCCTCTTCATCCTTGAAAAACTCAAGTGAATTATTCACCTCTTGGATATCATGGTCCTCTATCAAACCTTGCAACCATTCTTCATCCGTTTCTGCCTTAACCAAAGTATCAACATAAACATCATCATTACAATCATTTGCAAGCTCAATTGGGTCTTCCACAATATTGGTCAAACCGGTCTCATTCTCAACACACTCCTCTTTGTTGTAAGGCACATACTCTTTTGCGGATCCAAATTTTATTATAAGAAACTTTTCTAGAACACTCGAAAATGCATCATCCTCAAGCTCCACCCTTTGAATAGGCTCTTGATCATTATTAAGATCAATGCTTGAGTAATCTACACAAGTGTCGACATATTCCTCTTCGTCTTCATCTTGATCCCAAAAGACTCTCGGAGATGTCACCATGAGTTGTTTCAAGCAATGTATCATAATCACCGTCACTTTCATAGTCAACATAAGATTGATCATTAACTCATCCTTTTGAATAGGTGTGATCATTATTAAGATCAAGAGTTGAGTTAACTACACAATTATCAACGAAAGTGCCCAAGGATTGGCCTTTTTCAACATTAGCATCAATCAAATATTCATCACAAACCGTATGCACATAAGAATTATCCATATATTCCTTGTATTGATCAATGCCTCTTCGCAAGCTAGCAAAACCTTCACAAAGTTCTTGGAGTTGCTCGTTTGTAGTCTCTTTAGCTTTTTGAAATTCCTCTTGTAAAAAGTTGGAAACTTGATCTATAAAGTTAGAGACTTTTTGTTCACGAGCATAAGAATCCTCCCATACTTGTGGTTGTTCCCCGCCATAAGGTTGTTGAGGAAAACCATAAGGTTCCATGGAATATTGGTCATAACCAATGAATTGGTTTTGATTATACCCATGGAATTGGTAGTTTTCGTATTGTTGAGGTTGTTGAAAACCGTATCCATCCATGTAGAATGCTCCTTCCATGAGAAACAAGCACCTGAAATAAAATTCTCAAACCAAGGTTAAAACCCAGAAAATAAGAAAAAGTAAAACAAAACTAAAAACAAAAATAAGAACCCAAAAACAATTGACAACCGCTGCCTCCCCGGCAACGGCGCCAAAATTTCGTTTTTATAAACGGAAATAAATAAAAGCAAAACAAACAAAAAGTAAACACGCAAATCAAGTATGAAAAAGTATTGGTTATGGATTTCGTTTTCATTCACAAACATGTTTTCAACACAATAACTAGAATTGATATTTTAATCTCAACTTTCATCAAAGACCCTAGAATACCTTGATCGCAAGAATATCCCGCTAATCTCCTCTTGTCATCAATAAACACATTAAAAGATGCGAATATGAATTCTACCTAAAGGAACAACCTAACGTGTAAAAGCACTAATCAAGTTTAATTCCCTAGATGCATTAAGTTCTATGAAATCAGGCCAATCAAAGCAATCGAACGTGGAAAGCGCACTAATCCGATTTAACAAAGGTTATGGTTCACATATAATCACTAGGATGTATCACTACAAGCAATAATCACAATTATGCTACTTGTAATCAGGAATCTATCACTTTTGCGTATAATAAATCCTAATCTAGCAAGAGAGATGAAAACAAACTCAATCGATTCGCGACTCGACTAAATAGCATTCAAATCATGTAACAATATTAATGGTGAATCATAAACGATAATATGAGAGAAAACTAATTTATTGAATTAAAACCCATATTTGGAAATCCAACTTATTCCATAACCAATAATAAAACTCTAGCTCATATTCATGGAGTTCATAACAAGAAGGAAGAGAAATTTCATGTTTCTAAACCCTAGAAAACAAAATAGAGGCCAAGATAGAAAAAGAGATATGATCAAAGATATCCCAAAAGTTGTAGAAGTCTTTCCTTTAAATAGCTCTCTTGTTTCCAAAATTAGGTCTAATCTTCAAAAGTCCAAAAGATAGAAGTCCACCAAGCCCATGTGTGAGAAAAACCCATGTGAAAATTCTTCCCAAAAACGGTCGCCGGAAAACTGGGATTATGGCCGGAAATTGGCCGGAGTCCGGCGCCGGAAAACATCTCAGGGGACCGGCAAAGTCCACCCGGTCACCGGTTCAGCGAGTCAACTCGGGCCAGGAGAGTCGGCTGGGTCAACTCGGGTCAGACCGACCGAGTCAGTTAGCCAAATAGATGAGTCAGGTCTGGCTCATCTGACTCACTTGGGCTAGGCCATTTGCACTGGCCTGAATTTGCTGTTGCACCATGATTGTGCATCAGCTGGGAAAATCCTTGCATAATCCCATCTAAACAGCTTCATTCCTCATCAGTGCCACCTGCAATCTCAGTCACATCAAGCCAACAACAGCAAAATAGTTCCAGTTTCTCAATCTGCTCATTCCCTTACAACTCCACCAGAACCACTTTCCACAGCTTCTCATGTTCACCATCTAGCATCATATATTGCAGCTCTAATCAGCTGCGACAGTCCATCAAAACCAGCTTCAAATCTTGAACTCAGCCCCGGATAACCACTAACACATGATGGCACCATAAGCGACTTCATTACCAATTCCCTCTCTCTGGCCATTGCAAACTCAGCTTCAATTCCACAGTTTCAGCTGCATTATCCACCTGCGACACACGCCTTAAACTGCCATCAAATCTGCCTCCTATTGTTATCTTCACTCTGCTGCCATCTCTTGTTCCTTGTTCTTCTCAGGTTCAACAGTTCAGAAGCACCTCTCGAATCGCAGCTTAATCGCTACGACCACTTCACTGAATTACAGACTCCTATTGCGCAGCTTCAGCAACTCTGCAATACCAACCAGTCCACCTGTTGTAGCTGCTATACCCATTGCACCCTGACTCTATTCCAGCCTAAGTCGCAACTAACACCACTGTGATCTCAGTCTTGTCACTGCAACCATTCAACAATCACTTCATAACTGCCAATCCCTGGCAACGGCATCACCAAAGACATCGATCCACAGCAATTCATAGCATTTCAGTTCAAATATCTTCATCTTTGCAAATGCTCCAATACTCGAGCCATTACTTCATAACCTCACCGAACTGCAGCTAACCATTCAATAACCTTGCTCCTGCATCTCCACCAGCGCCACCATTTCTTCATTGTCACTAGCACACCCATTGTGCTCATAGACCCAAGCCACGATACCACAGCTCCAAATCCTCCCCTGAATCAAGCATCCACAGACTTCTCCATTTGAGCAGCTCCAACAACTCAACAACAGCCCATTCTCCTCCTATTCCTCATTACTGCAATCCACCAGCACCAGCATATTCAGTTCTTCCTCAATTCCATTGCAGGTACCACAAAAGCCATAACAACAGCTCAGCATCAGTCCTACAGCTCTGCCAATTACCACCACCATCAATTGCTCAAGACCTGTGCATAAACATCCCATACCTTGGTTTTCTTATCTGATTTCAACCCTAATTGCAGAACCCCATCAATCTCAGCAACCACCTAACCTTGGCCACTGAAATTCAACTTCAGCCTTATACCCATTCCTTAATCTTCATAGCCATCAATAGAATCAGTAGCAACAGCAAACCCTTATCAGTTCACCACCATAGATTCGAGTCCATCTTAGCTTCAACAGCAGTAGACCCTAATTCCTTCAAACCCTGGCATGAATTCATCTTCGATTTCTCCTCACCTGTTTCGATTTCCACAGATCCCCTTATCTCAATTTCTTCTCGATTCAACCGCATTGCAGTTCTCATAACACCACCAAGCCGATTCAGTTCATAACTTCAACCAATGTCTTCTTAAATGACACCAAACCCAACTCCAATTTCTTCTCTCGATTTCTCAGACCCAACACTGCTCTTTTCTTAACTTTAGGTGAAAAGGAAATGGATTGAGAAGAAACACTTCTCGATTTAGGGTTGGGTAGGTTGGTTATAATTGATGTTCTGTCCCGAGTTGATAAGGGCTACCCGGATGGCATCCCCTTATTGTAAAAGACCGGACTCCCTTTAACACTTCTCTTGAACTTGAATGCCCCTTAACAGGAAGGTGTCCCTTATCATCCAGTTGGGATGCCAATAGCACTTCCCGATAAAATGACCATTTTGCCCTTTGCTTATGAGTTCTTGTTTTGCCCATAACTTCTTCATACGAACTCAGAATGACTCCGTTCTTTCGCCATTGTCTTCATCTTCTCGTCCTCTACACAATGAAAAGTAGAAATCTTGTATTTGAACGCGTTACAATTGGTCTTTGGCCTTTCTCCACTTATGACTTCACTTTTGTAGCTATTTTCACTTCTTTTTGCTCCAAATGACTCCATTGCACCTATTAAACTCAAAAGTAAACATAAGATACATAATTTACAAGAAAACTTGCAAAGAAAGCATAAATACTAGATATTAAATACGGTGTATTCTACACCTATCAATATGATTTCTGACAGAGAAGGCTGTTGATCATTCTTCTTTATTTAATTGTTTATTTTTTATGAAGCTTTCATTAAGTTGTTGATTTCTTGTCATATGTTCGCAGAAGCTGAAGAAAGGTTCCGAAAAAGAATTGAAGAACTTGAATCTGAAAAAGAGCAACTTGCTAAAAATCTTTCTTCTCGAGATGATAAATATTCTAGGTCAAGAACCAATCAAGATCACCTGTCATGAATTTTAAGAATGATGCTATTCTTTTTCGCAATCAAACTATTAAGATGGTCTGCGATGACAATAACATCCCTTAGTCTAAGTACCCTTGCCTTCTTGATGAAGTCCCCAAAAATATGCCTTCTCTAGAGATTTCTGATAGCGATGCTAGTGAAGAAGAAGAGGAATCTTGAGTATTAATAACATGTTATTTTGCTGCGAATTTCTTGAGTCTTTGAATACAATTTCTACCTTTTTTGTTTCTTCCTGCACATAAAGGGAAATTCTTTTTTTGCAATATGGTTAATCAATATATGCGTAAATCTGTCATATGAAGACAAATAACATGTTCTTGTTCATTCCCATACTTGCCTCTGTTATTTGTATTCGAATGACAGATTCTGCATAATTTCGCAGATATTTTCTGCTGAACTCTATCATTGCGACAAGATCGCAGGACGTCCTTACATTTTCATGTAATGACCCATTTATCTTGCCTTATCATTTCTCTTGTGTGGTCTTATTTTTCCTTCCTAGTTAAAGGTCTTATTTTGCCACCTCTCATTATTGCGACAAAATCGCAGGACGTCTTTACACTTTCATGTAATGACCCATTGATCTTGCCTTATCATTTATTTAGTATTGTTGCCTCTGCAGGATAATTTTATTGCGACAATATGACAGGCCTAAACTTTCTTTCGAAAATAAAGCCCCATGACATTGCCGTCTTGCGACGAAATCGCAGGACGTCCTTACACTTTCATGTACTGACCCATTGATCTCGTCTTATCTTTGTCTTTTGTATTATTGCCTCTTCAGGATTGTCGCACAAATATGACAAGCCTGAATTTTCTTTCGAAAATAAAGCCTCATGACTTTTGCATCTTAAGACACTTATCAGCTCCCTAATGGAGGGTGCCGCCCTTATCATCTCCCTGGTTGCCCCTTCAAGGAGGCGTACATCGGCCATACAAGACTAGCTCCTCCCATCCTGTCTTAAAAACAACTTTGTTGTTTTCGCAGACCTCTTATCCCTTTTACCTATAGGGCTTATGGTTACGAGACTGCACCTAAGTGGAGTTTTCTTGGGCCGAGTGCAACATATGCCAAGACTTTCCAAGAATGGCCGAGACACTTCAAATGCCCCTGGCACTCTTGGCTCAACCGTGTACCTCGGCGCCTTGATCATATGCTGACTCCTTAGAAGAGACCCTCGGTCGTCCAACCAGGGTATAACCTTATATATAGTTGGAAATCCAAGGTATCTCTCCTGGATGGGCTTTATTGACCCCAGGATATCCATGACTCGGGTTCCGGGCGGTGTAACCTTTTCCCCGAGCCATGTTAGCGGTGTACCCCCTTTTATGACGCACTTTAGGTCTTACATTTGCCTCTTACGAAATTTTGATTCGCGAACTAGGGTGTACGCCATAGCAGGTTCTCCCCTTTCTTTGTCATTAATTTTAGATTGTTTCTTGTCATCATCTCTGCGAAAGTTTCGCGTATTCTTTTTTCGATTATCATAGTCTTTGCATCTTCAGCCTGTCTTTATCACTCAAAAGTTCAAGAATTTTTTTTTTTTTTTTTTTTTTTACAACCTTCGCAAGCCTAAAATCAATCATTCATTCTTTTCGCCTCTTACTTTTGTTGTTGTCTGCTTCTGCATTATTCAAATTTCCTAGTACTGCCTTCCCTTTTGTGAAATCATCGCCATTTCCTACTTTTTTTAGGCATTGGTTTCGCAATGTATTTTCTTCTCTCATTTCTATTGCGTCTACCATCAATCTTTCCCTTCTTTATTCTTCTTTGATGTTTTGCTTCCAGTTCTTCTTCTGTGCAGCTCTTTCCTCGCAAGATTCCACATCAACTTCATAGCACTTCTGTCCCTCAACCCAATCTCCTTTTATGACTCCAACACCACTGGGATGAGGAATTTGATGCACTGGTGATAATTCGATGCTACACCCAAAATCTCATGTAACCAAGGTCGCCCAATCAATGCGTTATAAGGGGACTCCACATCGACTATGCAGAACAAAATTTCAGTTGATAATCCTTTCAGTGGTATTCGCATATGAGCTTCTCCTTTAGGTTTATTGGCAGTACCGTTGAAACCATAGATCTTGTAAGTTGAAGGTATCATTTTCCCTCCCATAGTTTTGTAAGTATGGTAAAAAAGGATATTCACAGAACTTCCAGTATCGATTAAAATTCTATTGATTGCCCATGAATTTTTAGCTTCATCATCTTCATCATCACTAGGTTTTGGGTTAATCTCCAACCTTACCACTAATGGGTTGTCATGCATCTCTCCCTCCTCAGGTACCTCTTCTGCGGTAAAAGAAATGATCTGCTTTTGCCATTCCTTTAGTGGCGATGTCTTCGCGATGTTCATTATTTCTCTATTATCAGCATCCCTTGCGAAAACCCTACTGAGAACACTATCAATAAAATCTTCAATTGTCCTGTACGAATGTACAATAGAGTTGCAAAACAGATTCTTGGCTTTCGCTCCGACTTCTATTACAAACGTTTCTCCTCCTTTTGTTGTGTTTACTCTGTGAACTTCTGGCGGTGGTGGTAATGGTTGAGACTGAGGTTGATGTTTTAGAAAATAATTTAGTTTCCCTTGGTCTATCATTCTGAGGATCATTCTTTTTATATTTCTGCAATCATTTGTTGAGTGTCCATGAAAATGGTGATAAGAACAAAATTCATGACTTATGTTGCCCGGAGGTGGTTCATTTCCCATGTTCCATGGTGCGGGTATGTTTTCCATCAATATCATAGCTTCCCATATTTTCTCCACACTAGCATTCAGTGGGGGCATTTTGATTTCTTTCCATATTACCCTATGACTTCGCTGTCCTCTATGATAATTCTGCCTCTGACCTCCATAAGTTTCTTGTGGCTGATCAAGTCTTTGAATTTTGTTATTTCCGCCACGGTTATAGAAGTTTCTCTCTCTTTCAAATTCTTCCTGATCACGACTCCCCATGGCTACTAACTTTTGCTGACCATCATCCGTTATCATTTCTTGTTGACCCTGTGAGGTGCTCGCTACTGTATTTATCAATTTAGCAAACAAGTTTGCATTCGCAGCTTTTGAACTTGTGTTCGCAACGGTGTATGATTCCATCTCATTTTGCTTTTCATCTAGAGCAATGTACTCCTCCTAAAGTTCTCGCAACTCAGTCATTGTGATTGTATTCTTGATTCTAAAAACTTGAATTTCTAAAAGATTGGTTGCGAACATATCGTTAATAAATGATAGAATGAGATATCTCTCATCCACACGACCAGCCATATTACTGCACATTGTCTTCCATCTCACGGTTAGATGTTTCAAGCTTTCACCAACCCTTTGTTTTAACCCAAATACATCTTCAATACCAGGTCGCAAGGAATTATTACTTATGTATGCCCCTAAAAATATAGCCTGCAAATGGTTGAAAGATGTTATTGTATTCCTTGGTAATCCTTCAAACCATTTCAAGGCTTCTCCTGTCAAATTTGATGCAAAATACTTGCACAATATAGCATCATGGTTCTCCCACTGTAGCATACATCTCACATAAGCTTTGATATGTTGTATCGCACAAGTTGTTCCATCGAAAATGCTGGTTAATGCAGGTAAATTGCACTTTGGGGGTATTCCTCCTAATTGTATTTCTTGTGTGAATGGAGTTTTCGCAGCTTCTTATATGGCTTCATCCAATTGTCTCTTACCTCCTCCTTTTTTATTATTTAACATTCCTCTCATTTCCGCTAATTCTCTCAAAATTTGTTCGTTTATACCAGAGTTTGGATCCATTGGTCTTTTTAGCTCCGCTTCTCTTCTTCTGCGTTCATATCCGTTTTGACTTTCTTGTTTATCATTCTCCTCTCTTCTTTCTATGCGATCTTCTCCTTCATTTCTTTCATGAATTCGCACACCGTTATATCTATCATTTTCTCTTCTTTGCTTCCAGTCGGCTCTCCTTTGTACTCTTTCATATTCTTCATTGATATTACCATTGTTGCGATTTTGTTCTCGCCTTGTTTCTTGATTATCATGATTGTTCTGGCGAATTGCCTCTTGTAGTTCCTGTTCTTCCATTTCTTCTCTCAATCTTTCTCTCTCGCAAGCTAGACGTGCTTGTTCAGTATAGTGTCTTTCAATTTCATCTTCAATTTCTTTTTGCTTCCTCTGTGCTTCTCTCCCATGCAATATTCTTCTTCCTTCTTCTTGATTTTCTTCGTCGCCTGGATTATTTCGCCCCTGAAGTTGCCTATTTCCTTGATTTCTATTATTTTGCCCATTTTGAAGAGTTTCAGGAGGTGGGATATAACGATCTTCCATTATTTCTCTTCTTTCGCAACGTTCTTCGCTTGGATTTTGCACTTCCTCTCGATTTTCTTCATTAGCATTTTCTACAGGTAATGTTCTCCTTATTTCTTCTATAACTGATCTTGATCTTGACCTTGTAGTGCTTCTCGACGTTATATTTTGTAATCTCATGTTTTCCATCCTCAACTCGTGATTTTGCCTTGTCAAATTTGCACGTTCTTCCGTTTCTAATCACCTTTCTTCATGTATTGTTTGTCTTAATGTCTCTAATGCTGCGATTTCTTCATTTCCATGAATTATTTCTCCAATCACTTCCTGGTCTCTCTCCTCTCGTCCATTGTTTACCAATTGATGTTGTTCTCCCCTTTCATCCACAGAATCTGATCTGCAAGTATGCACGCTCACTCTATCATAATCCACAGTTCTATTCGGTATTGGTTGAATTGTCGGTTGAATTTGATTTTCTTCATTATTCCTTGCGTTCATTCTTGAGGATTCCCCCATTTCAATCTCCCTTCTCCAGCAAGTCTCCTGCTCCTTCTAACAGTTGTTGGTTGTTCTGATGCATGTCTTCTTCTAGCCATCTCCCAATTTCAGTAGATTGTTGAAAATTATATGAAATTCCTTTCCTATTACTCCAAATTCTTTCAAATCACGATGTCAATCTTCACTCAATCCCTGTTTCTAGCGTCATTATGTAGTTGCAGGAAATCCTACACTACACCCCTCACAAGAATCCATACAATCAAACCATTTTAAGATGAACAATTATAGTTTCTATTGATTAAATTCTTGAATGTTTACAAGATAAAAGGAAAATGAGCTAAAGAATTACAATCACTCTAAACTTTCTCTCTCTTAATGACTTGCCCAACACTCGAAAAAGATCTCTCTCTCAATAGGCCTGTTCGGCTCTTTATATATGGTATTACATAATGGACGACAGCTAAGCTGTCCTTTATTTTCGGGAATAATTTGCGAAATATCGCAAGTGTACAAATATATAATCTCGCAACATTCCTAGATCTCGCTAGGTCTTCACATCTTTCTCGTGTTCTAGCTGTCGTCACCCATTGCGTCATTTATATTACTCGTCTGCGACACCTTCGCAATGTATCGTTTATGGATTTCGCAAAGGCATTGGTGTTGCGATATTCTGATCCTACACCTAAAACTGGGTTGAAGAAGATCAGGCTAATGAAAATTTTGTTATGTTGGAGCTGGATCTCAAAGGCCCGTAGAGGTGGTGTTCTATCTTGTTTGTATTTTTGCTACTTTAGGTTTTGTTCCATTGTATTGAAGGTTTCATTCCATTGTATTGAAGTAATGCTATCCTTCGTATTTTTGATTTATGTCAGATTATTGTGTTAGGGTATATTGTGTTGTTTCACTGTTATTCATCGTTTCATCGGCATGAGCTCACATTTCTAGACAACTGAAAATTGGTTCTTCATCTTCTAGCATTTGTATTCCTCCTTATGTTGAGTGAGTTTGTCCAATGTTTTCTTTAAGGTTTAAATACTGGGAACTAATACAAAGGAATATGAAGGCTTCATGATTTGTTATCTCTTTTTCATCAACACATGTCAATTTACAACTTAACAAATACATCCGATGCTTTTGTTGAATTTTTGTAGGTGCTTTTGTTGTTGATTTTTTGTAGGCAGATTGTGTCTACTAACTCTTTTTTGTAAGGTAAAAGGATAATCATTCATTTTTATTTTAAAGAGCAAAGGTGTTTGTTTCTTTATTCAAACTACGCTAATTATATTCAAAATATTTATAGTGACTGATCCGTGTTTGGTTCTTGAGCAAGGTTCTTGTATCTGATAGAGCTTGAGGTTTTTTAAAATATTTTTTTTTCAGTTTTTCAAGTACTATGTCTATGCTAATCTCCTTTGCCATTGTTGTCATATCTAACTTGATAGGGTGTGTGTATGAATGAAGTAATTCTTATGTTATATATATGTTGGTGTGTCTTGCATCACCATGTTGAAATGGTTTAGCCAATGGTTAAACAGAGGCGTCCGGAACATATATTGCGATCTCAGGAACCAGATATTGTTGAAATGGTTCAACCAAGAAGATGTGCGACCAGCTTACTTGCAATAAACGTGTACTGTTAAAAAAAATTGTAATTAGTTAGTTTGTTGATTTGTGATTACTACACTGAACTATATATGGCGGAATGTAATTAATCTACACTGAAAGTCAATTTCCAGTAAATTTTTTTTTTTTTTTTGTAATGCACATGAACAGGTGTTGGTCATAGTGTTTAGGCGGATTATACTTGAGTTTTCGATAAGAACGAAAATCTAATGTACATTGGCATTTTAAATGCAACTTATGGACCATCAAAAAAACAAGGCCCAAAAAACAACTTATGCAGCTTTAAAAAAATAAATGTCATCAAGAAGAATGATTTATCGAATGGATATACCAAAGTACTTTTGCGTCAACACCTTCCTGAAAATTCAAGATCTATATAGACCATATTCTCCAAGCACTAACCTATCGACATGAGAATGATTAGTAGAATTTTACATTGTTGGTTTCAATTTTTTTGCAGTTGGGATACTTAGAAATTTTCGTTTATTCTTGCTCTTATTTTTTAGGAATTAAATTTGTTTGATTTTGTAGGTATTCTTTTGATAAATTTTTTAGAAGTCACGGAATCATTAGTTCCAACTTCCATCATTGTTACTGTTTTACTTTAATCAAAAGTGACCAACAAATATCTCTTGGATGATCTATATAGTCACATAAATGACCAAAAACACCTGGATGTCGAGATAAGCTACAAAGAGAAAAAGATTCTTTATAGACAAAAATGGTTTGATCATAGTGTAATCACCCTTCGTCCCTTCACATCATCCTTTAGGACCTTTGACTGCCTAAATGCATTGATATAAGGTTCTGCATCACTCTCTTATGTTTCAAAATATTGTAATTGATTATTTTTCGATGGGTCTACTAGTTTTTAATTTGTTTTCGCTTGGGCACATTTGTAAAAGAAATTTGAAACTCCGAAATATATGAGTCTCAAATAATAGCAAAGGAAACAAATAAATGCAGGAAAAGGAAAATCTGGAGTATTCTACTGTTCGCCATCTGGTGGTGTGTTTGGAAAGAAAGAAATGCGAGAGTCTATAATAATAGCAACAAGTATTTGAACCAAATGATAGCGGATATCATATGTTTAATGTTTAATTGGGTTATGAAAATTGATTTGTTCTCTAGTTTTGATTTGTCTACTTTGTTATGTAATTGGAATGCAGTAATGCGTTCATCCATGTAACTTTTGTTTACTTGGTGTCACTAATTTGGTACGTACTAAGTTCTCTTTTATAAAATTTGCCATTTTCAGAAGAAAAAAAAAAAAAAAAAAAAAAAAAAAAAAGTCTGAAAGCGTCATAAGAAAATTTAAAAAATAATCTGTTTCATTTGAGAATGGTAAAATATGTTGGTTATATAGTTCGAAGCTTTTACTTAAATTACCCCGAAAGTAAAAAGCAAGTGGGGAGGCCTTGCGCACAATCACTCTTCTCATCATCAGTCGTTTGGCAGCTCCTCCTGCAATGGAACAAGAGGATAGACAATTAGACATGAGACATGAGTCATGAGTATAATATAGTGTTCATGCCAGCATCCCTATTGCAATAAATGGTCTCGCTGTATCCCAGCACCATTTCCAAATGCACATATCATGTATTCCAAAAACGGAAACATGTATCACTTTTCAATTAAGATTTTTTTTTGCTAAATCTTCCAAACTAATACCGTAAATCTTAGTAAATATTTTTACTAAATCCTTACATTTTTATTCCCATACGAAAGTCACCATAAATTTTAATTATAGTTGTTCAATTTTAAAATAGATTCTTTCCATGTAAATAGGCGACACACTTAATATCTTTGTTGTCAGCAAATGCAAATTAAGGTTGTTCAATTTTAGTCCAAATTTGACACCTCATTGGATGTATTTAAGCCTGAAAATATCAAGTTATTTTTTAATTAGTTTGGGTTTGGGCATTAATTATTTCGAACACGATGACATATGTAACATGAAAATTGTACGCAAGGATAATTGGTCATACTGTGTTAGATGCAATAATGCAATGCCTAGGTGTCAACAACAAAGCCATTTTACGTATGAAAAAATATGCTTAACATAAGAAAATAATGCTAGGTGCAAACGATCAAGTTTAGTGTTGCATGTGGGTATAAAATTCATCTCAGAGTAATGGATCATATTTCTGATGTGATTTTTATTCTTATGGAAAGATCAATAGATGAATTCATGGGCCGTAGCATGGAGGAGCTCTATAAAAAGGTATTAAAAATCAATTATCCGAATAACTACTATCTTCATCACTTATGTATCATATTTACCAAAGAAATGATACATTTGCATAATAATGTCAAGGGGAACAATCTCGAAGATGCTTTAGCTCCGTTTGATGCAATATGAAGACTGGATGGCAAGACGTATTTTTGATGCACGCTTTGGCATTTTTTGACAAGATTTTTTTTTTTTTTTTTTTGATACGTTGTTTTTATGATTTAATATGTATCAAACATGTTCATGGTCAATGGCGGAGGCAGAAAAAAACCATGAATAGGGGATAAAAAAGTTTATACAAATTTTAGGGGACTAAATGCTAATATTTTGTCGACTAAGCGCTAAGAGACGGGAAAAATGAATGATATTTGTATAGTTTTAAAGATCTTAGGGGCTTATGGCCATGGTTATTCAACCCCTGTCTTCACCACTGTCCATGGTCTCGAAGACCAATAATTATAATACTCATTACAAAGATAAAGAGGAAATGGAATGTTTTACCTCAATGACGACGATCTTTCTTTACCAGAAAAAAGAAGAATGATTTATGGACATGACAAAGAGGATGCGGAAGAATGTTAACAAGAAGTTATTTTTAATTGCTTTGTCTCTCTCACAGCGACGGAAGCAGTATTGAGAACCTAGATGGGCGAGAACACTGGGTCTATATATGGTAATATTGCAATTTGAGTTCAATAATAGGTTGTAGAATCCACTCAGGATCCATCTGTTTGTGGGTGAAAACTATTTCTGATGATTTTGGTAATTTTGGGTGTGTGGATGAGAAACGAATCTAAACCCTAAATAATGCATTGCACGAGATTACTTTTGATTCGAGAGATCAATCTGTACAATCCTGGCCTAAACCAAGAAATGGTCGTTCTAGGCTTTCTTCGGTCACAAAGTGAAGGAGAAGGGTTGGCCTTAGGGAGGGAAGCAAAGAGAGTGTTGATACCAGAATGGTTAATTCTGAAGATGTGGCTTGTTTTATGACTTGTATCAGAAAGTGGAGCTGGCTTGCAGAGTGAAAAGCTATCAGTTCTTGGTGATTTCTGGATACAATGTTGTTGTCGACCAAAAAACTTGTTGTTTTTGTGGAAAATTGGTCAAGCCTATTTATACAAGTCATATTCAAACATACCCTTGTCTCGTAGGAAGTGAGAACGATTGGGTGATGGAAGAGTGGAGTAACGTATAACCGTCAGAAACCCATGCTTCCATGATGAAGGAAGTGGATCCGTTTACACCCGTTACTTCTTGCCGACACTAATTGTCCCGCTTTATGACACTTTCTTATAATGGGCGTATTGCACGCCGTACGCTGTAAAACCGCTGATTCAATACCCCTGATGAGTATCCCCCAGTTTGTGACATGTTTGATGTCTCGAGTGTTTTCGTGGAAAACGTGTAGCAGATTGATACGTGTGTCAAGTCACAGTCAAGAGACTTTTCATAGGAAAATAACATGTGATGCTATTAGGCTTGCCTTGGATGGCCGCTTAAAACTTGCCACAGGCCTGTCAATTCCTTGGCGAATTTGGACGATTGAGATTGTAGCTTATGAGAAAGGATGACCATTGATTATGGCCACATTTTCTTGTATAGCAAAGTGGCACCTGGCGTAGACACGACATAGCGACATGCCAGTGGCGTAGCCGTGGCAGCTGTTTTAGCATATTGGTGTTAGACCCAAATGCGGCGTGGCAACATTGTCCCATTTGCCAAAACAATCCCAATGCTCTGGGAAACATTACTTGGCTTGGTTGGCATAACAACTTTGCCTGAATTAGGGTTTGGTATGACAAAACCCTAATTAGTGCATGCGGCATGTGGCATGTGGCCATGGCACATCGACGTTTTGTGCAAATGGTGCCATAACCATACCGAAAGAACCATAGCCAGGCCATCATGTGGAAATGGACACATGAGTAAGGATTTCCACGAGTGGCTATGATATGGCATCTTTATTAGGTTTTCCTGGGTCCTGCACGACTCATGGCATGTTGTGGGGCCCGTAGTGGCATAATTTGTGCTACAACTGGAAATTAGGGTTTCGACCATGCAAGGTCGTGTCTCTGGTTAGGATAACCACATTGAAGTCTATTATGGCGTTGTCCATGAACAAATGATGGGTTGGCACGTAAGTGCACTATTTATGGTATGTTGCCACGTTCTTCATGCTTCTGTGGTAAAGTGGCGCGTTTAGCATGTTTGGCATGCCAATTAGCGTATTGGCGCAACCTTGCCTCTTTTGATGATGTGGCAGGTTTAGGACGACCTGATTGGTCAATTAAAAGAGGGACCGACGAAGCATGGGTGTGGCCACACTTCTAGTTTGCGTGTGGTAAGTTTAGAGTGACCTGATTGGTTGATGGGAAGGGGGCCGGCAAGCAACATGGGCCCAGACTCATTCTAAATGCGTATGGCGCATTTAGAGCGACCTGATTGGTCGATGGAAATGGGGCCGACAAGCAAGGGCGTGGCCACACTTCCAGCGGGCCGTGGCGGGTTTAAAGCGACCTGATTGGTCAATGAAAAGGGGGCCGGCAAGCAAGGGCCTGGCCACACTTCCAGCGCGTCGTGGCGGGTTTAAAGCAACCTGATTGGTCGATGAAAATGGGGACGGTTGAGCGGCATGGGTGTGGCCACTTGAAAGTTGCGCCGGCTGGCCTATGGCATGGCCACACCTACCTTTGTTGCTGCTCCCATTTCGCGGCTCCTTGTTTTATGATTTTGTGTAGGATTTTGCACCTACTATTCCATGGCGGATTAATTACCTAGTTCGCCTAGGCTTAATTTCGACAGGCAAGGTCTAATATACTGCGCAACGCAAAGCCCTAATTTTTGCAAATTAGTCAGGGTAATATCTGAATCTTGTGAATTATCACAAAATTGATTGAATTATATGTTTTGACACAAAGTTCTTTAAGTTCATTGCCAGAGAGCAGTATGCTTTCCGATTGAATACTTTATGCAAGGACCTTATCCTTGATACTTGGAAATTCGTGCTACTCTACTGCGGGTGAACACAAATTGTCATGCCATATCAACATTAAGGGTTCAGCTGTGGAACATCGCACAGAAAGCATTCAAATAAACTTATATTAATTGAATAATATAGGAAGGGTGCCTAAATTTACAAAATATCTGGGATTGTTTCTACATGCACCATTCTGGTGGATATATGTTGCTCAATAAATACGCCAGTAAAAAGGTTGAATACTCATCACTTTTACATGGCTCTGTTTCTTTACAAAGTGACGACACATTAAATGTAGGGTTTTACAAATTCAACCATGAACTAAAAACCACCATCAACACCATCCAATCTGTTATTTGACATCAAAAACCTCACCCGGACGAGAACGTTGGGTCTGTATATGGTAATCTTGCAAGATGAGTTCCATAATAGGTTGTAGAATCCACTCAGAATCCATTGAATCTGATATTTGACTTCTCAAATCTCACTTGAACGAGAACAGTGGGTCTCTATATGGTAAATCTTACAACCTGAGTTCAATAATAGGTTGTAGAATCCACTCAAGTTACATCCAATCTGTTCTTTGACATCAAATCCCTCACCTGGACGAGAACATTGGATTTGTATATGGTAATCTTGCAAGCGGAGTTCCATAAAATTTTGCAGAATCCACTCATGATCCATCCAATCAGTTATTTGACATCAAAAACCTCACCTAGACGAGAACATTGGGTCTATATATGGTAATCTTGCAAGCTGAGTTCCATAATCAGAATCCACTCAGGATCCATCAAATCTGATATTTGACTTCTCAAACCTCACCTGGACGAGAACACTGTGTCTGTATATGGTAATGTTACAATCTGAGTTCAATAATCGGTTGCAGAATCCACTCAGGATCCATCCAATCTGTTATTTGACATCAAAAACCTCACCTGGACGAGAACATTGGGTCTGTATATGGTAATCTTGCATGCTGAGTTCCATAATAGGTTGCAGAATCCACTCAGGATCCATTGAATATGATATTTGACTTATCAAACCTCACTTGGACGAGAACACTGGGTCTGTATATGGTAATCTTGCAACCCGAGTTCAATAATAGGTTGCGGAATCCACTCATGATCCATCCAATCTGTTCTTTGACATCAAAAACCTCACCTGGAAGAGAACATTGGGTTTGTATATGGTAATCTTGCAAGCTGAGTTCCATAATAGGTTGCAGAATCCACTCAGGATCCATCCAATCTGTTATTTGACATCAAAAATCTCACCTGGACGAGAACATTGGGTCTGTATATGGTAATCTTGCAAGCTGAGTTTGATAATAGGTTGAAGAATCCACTCATGATCCATCCAATCTGATATTTGACTTCTGAAACCTCACCTAGACGAGAACACTGGGTCTTTATATGGTAATCTTGCAATCTGAGTTCAATAATAGGTTGCAGAATCCACTCAGGATCCATCCAATATGTTATTTGACATCAAAAACCTCACCTGGACGAGAACATTGGGTCTGTATATGGTAATCTTGCAAGCTGAGTTCCATAATAGGTTGCAGAATCCACTCAGGATCCATTGAATCTGATATTTGACTTCTCAAACCTCACCTGGACGAGAACACTGGGTCTGTATATGGTAATCTTGCAACCTGAGTTCAATAATAGGTTGCAGAATCCACTCAGGATCCATCCAGTCTGTTATTTGACATTAAAAACCTCACCTGGACGAGAACATTGGGTTTGTATATGGTAATATTGCAAGATGAGTTCCATAAAAGGTTGCAGTATCCACTCAGGATTCATCCAATCTGATATTTGACTTCTCAAACCTAACCTGGAAGAGAACATTGGGTCTGTATATGGTAATCTTGCAAGCTGAGTTCCATAATAGGTTGCAGGATCCACTCAGGATCCATCCAATCAGATATTTGACTTCTCAAACCTAACCTGGAAGAGAACATTGGGTCTGTATATGCCTCATTTTGTTTCCGATTATGTGTTTGACCTCAAATTTGATCACCTTGACCAAAAATTTGACCAACTTTAACTTGAAACGGACGCCTTGGACCTCGATATTTTGAGAGAAAAAACAAATTTATCCTCAATTATTGTACTCTTCTCTCTTGTCTGAAACTTTTGGCTCTCAAGTTTCGTTTCCCCCTCACTTTCCCAATCTAATAACTCTTTTTGATATCCATTCCCTCACAATTTTGAAACCCCATTCTGATTTCCCTCTCAAATTTCGTTTCCCTCCTCTGACTCAATAATTTCAACTCTCCTCCTGTTTTATTAAAAGAGTGAGACGAAGAACTCATACCCTTTTCCCATCTTTATTCAACTCTAAAGAGTGAGACGAATAACTCTGATACTCTTTACTCGCATCTTTCACTGTATCTTATTCAATCTCAAGGTGTTTTCTTTGTTCCTTTTAGCTACGAATAGATTTATCAAAATAGATTATTTTTCTCCTTTAGGGTTTCAATTTGTTTAATAGATATGTATGAAGATCACTGGTATGCTTTAGATTTGTACCTTTCCCTTTAAAATTAGGTTTTTACTGGTTGTAATCTCAATAGATTTTAACAAGATATATTTTCGATTTTTTTTTTGTTGTTGTTGTTGTTGTTGTTGTTTACTGCTTAACATCCATACTATTTATTGCTTAGCATCAATTTGTAATATTTTCAATATATTTCTGCTTCACATTTAAGGTTTACTGATTTTTAGTAGTTTGCATTATCTTTCAATAGTTTGTTCTAATCTATATTCTTTATATGTTGATGTTTACTGCTTTACATTCTTTTTTCTCTTGGATGTTGTAATCTCTTTCAATAGATTACAACCCAAATAAGCTTTATTTAACTGTAATCTCATTCATCAGATTGCTGCTCTAGATTTATGGTTGTTTGGTTGTAATCTATTTCCCTTTTGTTCTTTATGTGGTTTGTTGTTACGGTTCCTATATGGACAGTATTGGTCATGTAAATCTGTTAAAGCGTTTGAATAAATTCATTATTCAACAAAATCAACTTTTCAAAATGAATTTATTCCAGCCCTTAGAGAGCCTTGCAGGATTAGTATACACCCACATCGATATGAGTTGTACCCTTCGTCTAGGATTCTAACCATTCCCATAAACATGATGTTGCTGCAGGTTTTCTTTTTAATCGCAGGTTTTTTTGTCACCTATTATGATCTATTCAACAATGAAGTTTATTTAAATAATTTGATTCCAAGTTGTTGATTATGAATTGCAGGATTGGCATACAACCACAAAAGCACTGGAAATTCATTTTTATGCCTAAAGATATAACACCCATCACATAGTTCTATTCCCCTCTTGTTTTGTATGCGGTTTTTTGTCACGTTTCCTATATGGACAGTAGTGGTCCTATAAATATGTTTAAGCGTTTGAATAAATTCATTATTAGACAAAATCAACTTTGTCAAAATGAATTTATTCCAGCCCTTAGAGAGCCTTGCAGGATTAGTATACACCTACATCGATATGAGTTGTATCCTTCGTCTAGGATTCTAGCTATTCCCATGAACACGATGCTACTGCAGGTTTACAACAACAAAAGAACAAGATATTCATTTTTATGCCAGAATAAACAACTCACCACAGAGAGTTCTCGTAGAGAAAACATATTATTGTATATCTTAATTTTCCGTGAACTCTGTGTAGGTGTGTTGTTTATTTTTGCACAAATCAAGCTCACCTTATTGAGATCGATGCCGCAAACCTGACAAGTAACCTCTTTAATTCCAGTTGGTGAGTAAACTCTTAACACATTAGAGTTTCTTGCATTACTTATCATTAGTATGGTCTGATTCTTACCACCGTTCCCTTTGTTTTGTCAGGATTCATTGATGCGACTTGAAGCTATGTAAGTGTGGAAAAAAATCATAGTTAACAAGTGCATATCTTGTAATGTATTTTTGCCACCACTTACATAGCATTGTAGAACCAGTGTACCCCAAAATAAGAGATGTGGTAGTTTTGTGAGACACTATTGATGAGAAGGTGCAGGTTTCCTTTTCTATCTCGGGTTTGTTTACTTAACTATTTTGATCTCTTCAAATATATGTTTTACATGAATCCTGCCAACAGGTGCAACTTACCACCATAGATTTTTTTAGAGTGGATAAGTATGAGTCGTTAGGTTTGTTGTAAATGAAGGGGATCGATGCAGCTAACCTGACAACTAATACGTTTTCCTCTCTAATTCCATTAGTGACTAAACTCTTATGATAATTAGTTTCCCTTGTCATTATTTTATCTTGACTAAAATACTCACTTACAACCATTCTCCTATTGTTTTCTGAGGAATCATTGATTGGAAGACTTGAAGTTGGAGATGTGTTAGTGTGGCAATACCGTCTGAAGTAAAGAACAAGATAAGAGACTGTTTTATGTTCCTGCAAGGCTATTCAAGAGTTGTAATAAATGAAGTTGCTTCAAATGATTTTATTCCGAGCTCTTGAACAAGTCTTGTAGGAGAGGTATACAACAACGAAAGAACAATATATTCATTTTTATGCCAGAACAAACAACTCACCACAGCGAGTTTTCATAGAAAAAAAAATATATTACTGTATATCTTAATTTTCCGTAAACCCGATGTAGGTGGGTTGTTTATTTTGTCACAAGTCAAGCTCACCTTATGGAGATCGATGCTTAATACCAGACAAGTAACCCTCCTTAATTCCAGTTGGTGAGTAAACTCTTAACACATTAGTTCTTGCATTACTTATCATTATTATGGTCTCTTTCACTTGATGAAAATTTGGTTGCAGGTTAGGTATACAACAAAAAAAGATCAAGATGTTCATTTTTATGGCAGAAGAAACAACTCACCACATACAATATTTGTAGAGACATATTAGTTTTCCGAATACTCGATGCATATGCGTTGTTTCTCTTGGCACAAATAATGCTTACCTTATGGAGATTGATGATGCAACAAGCTTGACAAGCAACCTACTTAATTCCAGTTGGTGAGTAAACTCTTAACACACTAAAGTTATGTGCATTACTTATCATTATTATGATCTCCTCTAAATGAAAATTTTGGTTGATTCATACTACCATTCTCTTTGCTTTTTTAGGATTATTGATGCAAACACCTGAAGACCGTGTTGGCCTTGCAAAGCTGTACAAGCGAGGGTTGAACTTGTAACCAAGATTAAGATTCTTGAATTAAGTTTATCCCTGCCCTTGTATTACGTTGAAGGAAATTGATAAAGAAATATAATTAGAACTGTTGATGTGCAAGAATACCTTGACTTGTGGACAAGTTAGAAGATATGAGACAATGTTGGTCCTGCGAAACTGTGGAAGTAGGACAACTGAGAATTAACACATTCTCGTCTCTAATTCTCACGGTGAGTAAACTCTTACTACAACTTTTCAGGATTTTTCATATGAACCGTGTATGTGAATTTCCAGTTACAATTCTGTCAAATAAATATAAACTTTGATACTTTGGTTGTCAATGTTCAAATTATTGTGACTGAATGGTATTTAACAATGAAAATGTATGAAATCCAGAATGACAATGCACATGTAACTGAATGATTCTTTGTCTCTCCTGCGAACATTGTTCCTAATTTGATTGTCACTAATTTTATTGTTTGCAGAAGTATCACATCCATAATGATCATGTAAAACGAAATTCCCAAATTGCTGAATGAATATTTTTCTCCTATGAGATATGTTTCTAATTTTTGTTTTTGTTTCATTTATTGTTTTGTCAGGCACTACAAAATTACTGAGTTTTTGCCACGACCCTATTGCCACGAATTTAAGGATCCGTGGCTATTTATCACATATTGCCACACCTAACTGCTAGTCGTGGAAAATAGATATCTATTTTCCAAGACCTAATGATAATTTGCCACAAGCCCAGTTTTATAAGGGATGAATCTACGGAATGTCCTGTAGTCACGGCCCAGTGGGTCCGTGGGTATTGTGGACTTTTTGTTACGGCATAAAAGGTACCGCCGTAGGTAATCCAAGTGACACGAACAATCCACGTTTCTTTGAGAAGAAAAATTAACTCCCCACTTCCCATTTTCCCTTTACTCTTTTCTTCCTCTTTTTCTTCGACCATGCATCTCAGATAAAAAGAAACACCCTTACTTCAAATCTCTCTACATAAAAGGAAATCCTGCCAATTAAGTTAGGGTTTGTGTAGATATAGTTATTTCTTTTGATTTTCTAAACTTAGGATTTTGTAGTAGTATTTTAGTTTATCTTGTACCTAATTTTAGTTCGTGCATACATTTTTCTATAGTTTGGTAGTTTATCTTCTTCAATTTAAACTATGCCTTCGATATTGGTGCAGGTTCGAGTTAGAGAATCAAATAATTTCTTCATTTGTTGTAATACACTTCATTGAGATAGATCTGGGAAATGCAAGGTTAGAAGATTTACTGGTGTCGAAACTAGGGATTGTTGGTGAAAATCATATTGATGAAGTCATCTAAATGAAAATTCATCGTGGTTTAATTGAATTGAATCATTAGTTTGTTAGTTTCCAGAGGTATTCATTTCTTGGGATTTTTATTATAACTGATTTTCTGTTGAGATTTAAATTCAATGGATTGGATTAGGTTGTAGTCATCTAATCTTTATCTTTAATTTACAGGTAGATATTAGTTTGGTACAAGTAGAACATCAGGTGAAAATTGAGATCTGAGGATTCTAATATAGGACTGGTAGGTATATCGGTCTAGGTTTAAGGATTCTACTATGAGGTTACTGAGGAATTATTTAATTTTTTATTTTGTTAAAGTTTTCTCTTTCAAGAAATGGAATTGAAATTGGATAATAATCGTTACTTAGGTGTATTTGAAATTGCAAGCTAGACCATACAATCGCTAGGACGGGTATTGGTGGTGCAAAGAACTTATCTACCTTTCTCTAGGCTGGCTATGAGAATATTATATAGACTTGGTGAATCGGAAAAGTCATTTAAGTTGCTCATATCAACAATTACCTCGTCTATGATCTATTTATAGAGAATTGCCTTCCTGTAGATTTTTGACTTATGATCTCTTCAAAGTTAAGAAAGATGGATGTCTTTTATGATAATTTTTCTATCTAGCCATTTTCATATGTTAAACATAGAGATACCAGATCTTATTGCTGCTTTGTGGTGTTATTGTTAATGTGCTCTTTGATGGTCGATATGTTGATTGACGGGTTCTTACGGTTGCTTGATAGGGTGTAGAATACATCCTATTTACTATCTATTGTTTATGCTTTCTTTGCTATTTTTCTTGTAAATTATGTATTTTACGCTTGTTTTGAGTTTTATAGCTACTTTGGAGTCGCACGGAGGAAAAGAAGAAGAAATCACCCAATTTGAGCCAAAAGGGTAAAAAGATCATTTTATAGGCGATTGATATATGGAGCCCAGTTAAGGTTAAGGGGCAACTCTCTTTTGGAGGAGTACTAAAGCCAGGCCCAGTCAAGGTTAAGGGACAACTCTATGTAGAGAAATATATTAAAAAAAAACAAGCCAGCTGATGTTAAGGGGTGGCCACATGTTATTGGATATCCCCTGGGGTGTCCCCTAGCCTGTGTAGAAGGGTACCATTATCCATCCCCTAATCCTAAACCTAAATCGAGAGAAGTTGCTCTCAATCATTATTTGCACCTTAATCTGAAATTGAGAAAGAAAAAATGGAGGCACAGCTTAAAATTCAGAGAGAAAAAGGCCAGAATGTCTTTTTTTCCAAGATATTGAGAGAGAACCGAAAGATGAATCGGAGAAGACTCTCAAAGGGATTGATGTTGTTGGTCGCTATAACTGGTTCAAGTATGGTGGTGGTTTACTGGGTATCGATTGGAAGGAGGGATTGAAGTTGCTGTTAATCTGAGATGAGTTCTAGATTGGAAGACATCGATGAATTTGCTGCTCAAATTACAGAGAAATTAAGATGAAGGTTAGGGTTTAATCGACGCAATGTTTGCTGTTCAATTGATTCTGCTGATGCTTGAGATGGGTTCGATCTGGAGGTGATGTTGAGGGCTGCTGCTATTATTTCCGGATCGAGAAACATTCCGAGACAGAGAAGAAGAGGATGACGATTGCTGTTGAAGAAAGAGTTAATGGGTATGAGGTTGAGCTGGATGATTGAGATCCAGAGAAGTAAATCGATGCTGCTATTGCAATCGATTCAGGGAAATGGAGATGAAGAAATGTGCAGAGAGAAGAAATTGAATCTGCTGCTGTCATGGTAATTTTCATGGGTACGAAAATGGGTTTGATTTTCTGGTGCTATTGGTGGCCGCTAGTTGAGATCGAGAAGCTGCTATTGTTGGTGATTAACTAGGGTTCGAGAAGAACAAGACTTGCTGTTGCCGTGAAGCAGGTGAAGAGGAATTGATCTCAGAATGGTGGTGATGTGAGATGGGTTTTAGCAGCTCAGAGAATGGATTGACACAGGGAAGAGTTTGATGCTGTTGAATGAAGAAATCAGAGATGGGTCAGTGACGCTGAGTGAGCAGAAGAGAGGTGAAGAGGAAATGGGGTGGTTCTCGACTCTGTTGAATCGATAAAACAGGGAAGAAAGGTGGGAATTCTTTGCCATGGATTATCAATGTGAATGAATGAGTCTTTAGATGTATGCTAGGTTCTTAACAGGGAAATGAAGCAGAAGTGAGGCCTGAACTTGGCCGGGAAGTCCTGTAAATAGCCGAAACTCGGCCGGTTCTCCATTCCGGCGAGTCAACTCAGACCGGCGATGAACCGATCCAGCCTCCGGTGATCCAAACCTAACTCGCCCGAGTAAGCCAACGAGTCAGACCAGCTGTCTCGGCTGACTACCTCTTCCCTTGACCGTTGACTGACGGTTTGACCTTTTTGACCGTTAGTCCTAACGATGGACTGACGGAATATTCCGTCGAATATACCAAGACGGCGAAGAATTGGGTGACTGTGGTGATTTTTCCTATTGGATTCCTACCATAATACCACTTTTCCTACACCAAAAATTCCGTGAATTTTCTGTGGACTTCTCTCATGGGTGTGAAGACTTGGACTTGGAATTGGATGGACAATTTGGCTCAAATTTGGAAAGAGAAGATGGAAGATGAGAAAGACTTGAATTTGGAAATTGAATTGCTATGGAATGAGGATTCTATTCCTTGAAAGATTTGGAGAACATTGAAGCCTATAAATAGAGAAGTTCTCTATCATCTTTTACACACCTCTCTACACACACAACACTTGTGTTTTTGCTTTCAATTCTTCTTCTTAATTATTTGTGTGAACTTGAAAATTCTCCTTTTAATTATTTTGTGTGAATTTCAAAAACATGAGTAGCTAATTTTCTTATTGATTGAGGATGAATTCCTAGTTCTTAATATATGATTTGAGTTTTGTTTCAATTCTATCTTGAGGTTTTTCACATGATTATCGATTGTTTTTACTAATAGGAATGTTTATTCATTCATGATTGATTGATAGATTGTTTGGAGTGCACGCTAAATTGATTTGTTAATTTGATCTAAAGCTAGTGAAAGTTAGGAGATAAGTAATCGTTTCTTGACTCTGACTCTTTACATAAGTAGCAAACACAAGACCTAATGCAACCTAATAAGTTCATAAATCTTAATGAGGGTGATCTACTACTAGGTGGTTTGGTAAATAGAATCAATTGTGTGTTTTAGAAAACAACGTTTTGTGACTAATAACAAGTAGACCTTGATCTAAGAGTTTAATTTCTTTATCTTTTAATATTTATTTTCAACCCCTAATAAGATTAATTAGTCATTGAAATCTTAATGCGTTTATTTAAATTACATCTTGCCTAACAATTCTCCCCCATCTCTCCCACAACAGAGTGATCTACTACTAGGTGGTTTGGCCAGTGTAAACTGTTCAATCTCGAAACTCCGTCTCACGTCTTCTTTATGTCTAAACTGTATGGGTTATTCTTTGGTCGTTTATTTTAACTCTCTGGTGCGACATCGTTGTTTATTAACCTCGCGAGTCCCGTACGTTGCGATATTATGGTCCTACATCTTGCCTCTTTTTCCTTGAATATTGATTTTTAGGAAAATGCATTGTTGTAATAATCTTTGGTCTTCACCTTACGTACTTGCCTCTCTTTGCGACCTACTATATATGAAGTATCATCTCTTACCTCTCCTATGATAATTTTTACAATATTGACTATCTTCTTTTGTACTTTTACACGGATTTTGATTATTACTATCACTTCTTGTAACCACCTTTTCTTGAAATTAAATGACCTTGTTTTCTCGACTCTTTTCCCCTATATATAATTTTCTTTTCCCCTTCTTTTCATCTTTTATTTTTGTCTCATTCATTCTCTCCTTAGCAATTTGCGCCTGCTTTTCCTTCATCCTTTCTAGCAATCTCCAATCTTTCATCCATTCCCATGCGATAAATGGCTTCCACATCGATCGTGGATACAAAACTTCTTTTTGAAGATTCCTTTGCATGAGAAGGGTTTTACTTTCCCCGATCAAGAACCCTCATCCATTCTTTACGTAGATTTTTCTGCGATCATCAATGATGATCAAAAGATTATAGTCAACTTTATTCTTTTCCGAATTTTATGAAATTTTGGCTTTATCAATTATTGTATTCTTGCTTGAGTTCGTTCTTTATACCCCACTAAATAGAAGAAAACTTTTTTGAATTATAGAGTGATAACTATGATGAATGCGAGATCTCGCTTTGGGCGTTCGTACGAAGAAAAATAATAATGTCTCTCGAAGATAAATTACTCATAAAGACATTGATTGGCACCCAGGTAATAATTCCTCTCCCTCGTCATTCCAAAGACGAGAAATGGGTGGGTTTTTGATCTTAAATGGTCCTTACATCGCGGGCAGATATTCTTCCCCGAATCATATCATCCTTAGAATTCAATGGCACGAGAAGAAGAGTATGTTTCTTCAAATTTTTTACTTTAAGCAACTTTCTTTCTACGGTTTGTGAAATCTTTCAGATAACCGAGGTTGAAAGCTAGCTACAAAAGGGATCAAATCGAGAGGATACTTTGACATTGCTTCGATCACTTATGAGTGAAGTAAGAAGCATTTCCCCTCTCTCTTTTTTTTTTTTTTTTTCTCAACTTTACTATTTACGAACTTTACACATTTGCTAAGTTGAAAAAAGTTATTCTTTGCGAAGACTAAAAGTAAGGGTAAAAATTTGAAGGGTAAATCCCTACCCCCCTTAACTAGCGAAAGGTCCAATCCTCTTCTCGCCTTAGCTCAAACTCTGAGTCTTAAAGAACCATTCAAGATCACTCTCTTGCTACAAGGACCCGATTAACCGGTTCTTCTATGGGTCGATTGTCTAGTATCTTCTCCGATTCTTTCCAAGGAATGGGAGATGCTCCCCTAGCTTCTCTTTGGGACTCTCGCAACGTGTGCAATGCCACTACTGGAGATTCTTTCAATGGAGTCTCTAGAACTATGTCTCATGACTTCTTGAATGCGCTTGGATCCTTGGTATGTATATAATCCTATCTCCCCATTGGCTTTATATTGTTGTATATGTATTAACAGCTTTTCTATCTTCTTTTATAGGTTGGAAGGTCTTCATTTGTAGTTGCCTCAGATCTTGAGAGAAGACGCAACAATCTTGGAGAAGAAGAATTCGCAATTGAGGAAGAAGATTAGAAATTAGAGATTGAAGTCGTCCTCATGATAAAGATGAGAAATTCCAAAAGTTAAACAATCCTAACTTGACTCTCAAAGGGATAGGGTGTCCACTCTTCCAAACGCTAATCGGCAACTTTTATGGTATAAAATTTTACTTCCTTTAACTATTTTTTATTTAATCGGTCACCCATTGCTACCTAACTTATTACTTTCGATATAATCTATCAAATGAGGCTATTCTTGCTCCATACATTTCTGATCCTATGGATAATAACCTTCTTCTCGCTCACCTCAACAACTCTTTAAGTAGTTCATTGAACATAGATCTGGTTTAAGTGCTGCCAACCAATTTAAACGAATGTTTCGAGTCCAATGAGGAAATCAAAATTTTAAGGAAGAAAAATTAGTGATCACATAGATGAAAGACCGGCAGATACAACAATGGTGCTCAAGCATTAGCAACATTTCAAAATCTCTTCTTGAGTTACAAATTGAGCGAGATGAATTGCTTCGCAATTCTAAGAAAGATCAGATCATAAATAATGATGATGAATTTAAGCTAAAAGTTTTAGATAACGTTAACAGGTGTTGATGTTAGTCTTCATGTCATACTTCCTTGATTAAAGATATGATATCTAATAGAGAAGGTTATTTATTACACCTTACCATTTCTTACTTCTGAATTGCTTGTAAATTATTAACTTGTTGTGACTTATTTGCTTGGAGAATTAGATTGAATCTTGGAGTATGTTTGTAAGACCACAAAATCCCACTTCACTCATACCCTGTCTTTCTGAAGAAGTTCACTGAGAATGTGCCCGTCTGGAATTTACGAAGGATGGAGAATAATCAAAGCGAAGGATCAATAAAGAAGAAGAATCACAAAGAGATAACTTTTTTCGTTTTCTTTCTCTATTTGTAATATTTGTACATTTTTGTATCTTTATTATAGTGTATTTCTTGGATTTTTCAACTCGAATTAACTTATTGATGTACACGAGAAGATTCATTGTGTGGTCTTCCAGATCCTCCCCCGCCACCTTTCATCGCGACAAAATCGCGGGACGTCTTTACACTTATTGATCTTGTCTTATCACTTTCCAAGTATTTTTGCCTTTTAATTGCAATATGACAGGCCTAAATATCTTGCGAGTAAAGACCCATTGATCTCGCCTTACCCTCGTTGGGCAGATATTGCCTCCTGCAGGATCATTTGCACAAATATGACAAGCCTAAGTCTCCTTGCGAAAACAAAGCCTCTGACATTTGCGTCTGTTTTGAACCCCCCTAATGGAGAGCATCGCCCTTATCATCTCCCCGGTTGCCCCTTGAGGAGGCGGAACATCGGCCATACAAGACTAGCTCCTCCCATCCGGTCTTAACAACAACCGGTTGTTTCGCATCTTATCAATAGCGGCTTATGGTTATAAGTGGAGTTTTCTTGGCGAGTGCAACGCATGCTTGCCAAGAATGGCATCCATCCCGGCACTAAATTGTGCATGCATCTAGGAAGAGACCCTCGGTCGCCCAACCAGTTGTAACCTTCCCCACGAACCACGATACCCCCTTATATACTTTAGGTCTTACATTTGCCTCTTACGGAACTAGGGTGTACGCCATAAAGGTTCGTCCCATTCATTTGTTTATATTTGTTAAATCATTCAATCATTCATGTTTCAGTCGATATTTGTTTTTAAAGTATTACATTAAATTTTCACTTGTTGTATTTCACTTTTCTTTCTTAGTCGTATTCTCATTTTACTCTTGGTTTAGATTCTACTTTGCACATCATTACACTTCTTATGCCTTTTGCTCCTCATATCTTTTGCTTCTTCATTGTTATAACATTGATTCACTCGCGGGAGTATGTGCATCTACCATTAGTTTTCCTTTCTCTGTTCATTTCACATGTTGCTTCCAACCCTTTCTTTTGGCACTTCTTTTCTTGCAAACCTCATGTACTCCTTCCAATCTCACAGAAAATACCAATGCCATTTGGATGTGGGAATTTAATACATTTAATACATTGATGATATGTCGACGCGACTCTAAAATTTCATGAAGCCATGGCCTCCCAATCGAGCGATCAACCACACAAAATAAAATATCAATGGATAATCCTTGTGAGTATTCTCAAACTTCTCCTTTTGGTTTGTTTTATGGTCCGTTAAAGCCATATATCTTGTATGTCGAGGGAATTAAATCCTCATCTTTCCCTACGTCTTGTAAGTATGGTAGAAGAGAATATTCACCGAACTTCGATGTCGATTAGAATTCTTGATCGCCCAACAAGCTTTCTTCTCCATCTTTTTTCGCTTCTACTTGTGCTCATTATTTCCTTATCATTAGCGTCTCTATGAAGACTCTACTAAGCTACATGACTTAATCGCGCGGTGGTGGTTCCATTCCAAGTCTTTGGTACATTTTCCATCACAAGTATAGCTTCCCAGGATCTTTTCATTCAAAGTGGAGGCATCTTAATTTGTTCCCATCTGTTCTATGACTTCTCTGCACTCCGGTTTTGCCTTCGCCCACCATAAGTTTCTTGCACATGATCTAGCCTCTTCTTATTATTAAGCATGAGTTATAGAAAACTCTTCTTGATCATGGCTTCCATGGCTACTATCTTCTCGCTGTCCCTCAACTCGCCACCGTATTGATGAACTGAGGTAACAAGCTCGCGTTCGCAGCATTTGAATTTGTGTTGGGATAAAATTCATTCATTCGTCTTTCTTCTAAGGCGATATATTCTTCTCCGTAATTCTCACACCTCACCCGTCCTTCCATCTAGACCTTTGTTTTAACCCGAATACATCTTGATACCGGTCGCTGGTTGTTACTTATGTATGCTCCTAAGAATGTGGCTTGTAAATGGTGAAATGATGTAATTGTATTCTTGGTAGACTTTCAAACCACTTTAGTGCTTCTCCTATTAAGGAAAAATAGCATCGTGGTTCTCCCATTGTAACATACATCTCATGTAAGCCTTAATATGTTGTATCGCACAGGTTGTTCCATCAAAGATGTTGGTTAATGCGGGTAGATTGCATTTAGGAGGTATTCCTTCCATCTGAGCAATTGTTGTTTAGTAATCCTCTCATTTTCAGCTGATTAACCGGTCTTTTTAAATCTTGACCTTCACGCCAACGTTTCTTCGTTTCTTTCGCCAGGTTGCCTCTCGGCTGCACCCTCTCATATTCTTTCATTAATATTTCTATTGTAGACTTTCTTTTGTGACTTGTCATCTAAGAGTTTATTTTCTCACTATATTACTTGTTAATTAGGTGGAAAAATATTAATTAATTTGTTGTGGTTACGACACGCATCATTGCTGTCAAACTGTGATTGGAACTTTTCTTCTTTAGTCGTAGATATAAATGGTGATACGACTTTAAAAGATGAAAAGGAGATATATGTAAGAAACATAACTTCGAAACTCTGATTTTGAAAAATCACATTCCTGAGGGTTTCCTGAAATTGCGAACCACACTGTTTTTTTCACTATAGTGGCTATTAATTGTATATGCTTTGATGGGACAGGAGAACTTTATGACTAGCCAAAAGGTTTACGAAGAAGTATACTGAATTTGGACAGATCAATAGCCACGTTATATGACAAGTGATCTGAAGCTTGGGCGACATATTCACCAAACTCATATGTGAGTAGGAATCAAACTTTTAAATCTTTGCTCATGATTACGGATCTCTTCTTTCCGTGTATTATCTATTTACTCTTGGATACTCTCATTTCATGGCGTGACTTTTTTTTCCTTCTGATTTTGATGGTTGTTTATGCCAGAAAGGGTGCAGAGTTATTGACATACCTTATTGTTCACGATCAAAGTGATCCTCAAAAAACATGAAAGGTTAGCATTGCACGTGGATTCAGGATGATGGCTGTGCTTTCTTATATTTAGTAATTTTCAGTTCCCTTATTATTGATCAGAGTTGCAGAGTTTTTTTCAGACACCCTCGAACATGTGTGATGCTGTAATTCTCACGCATATGGATAAACTAGCTTTCCATCGACGCTTGCTTCCCCGCCCTGAAATGATCCATGGTGAAATTATACAAGGTTCTTATACAAATCTTCTGCTAGCAAGACAGATAATAATGCTGCCATTTCATGCTTTATGTCATAAGGTCTCAAAATATGGACGTTTTGTAGCAAAGCATGTGGCTGGAGGTAAGGCTAGCAAGGACTTTGATCCTTTCATGTTGCTTAGGAACTTAGAAGAAATGAAAAAGAATCTAATGCTAAACTTTGATCCAGTCTGTTGCCATGTCAACGATCTAAAGGTAATAGTAAAACATCTTTTTTGTGCTAGTGAACTTCATAGTGTTCAATGGTCTACTACCTTTTAGTGTGGTAAACTTATCAATGTGAAAGTCCCTGGGACTATCGACGAATCGATGCTAAAAGGGTACTAAACCAATGGGAAGGAATAATAATCATATACGTCGTCTAAATTCTGTCAAAGCTATTGGATGTAAAGTAGTAAACATGGCACCCCGGATTTTATTGAAGGAAAGGGTTAAATTATATATCCATTTCAGTCTCTCGTAATTCAATTGTATATTTCGTTTTCCTAAATTTCCTGTCACTCTATTCACTATATTGAAGTTTTTTTTGCTAGTGACATCACTTATCCCCATCTGGATTTTCGTTTTTAGCATGTGGTGCAGTTTGTGCTTTCACAAATTATTAAGGTATGCTGTGGTGGATTTCATGGATTCACGGTGCATACTATTCATGTGTTTATTTTATGGATCCATATTTATTACACTTGGCTATTGTTTATTACATCTGAAACATAGATATAACTATTAGCAGGCCTTAACTTAAAGAAAACACCTCAGTTGTTGGTTATTAGTTAATGCGTAATATGAACCGATCACATATGTATATTTGGTGGTAGTTGTAGGATTAAAGTTGTAGAATCTGTATTACAACACATGAAGAGGTATTCCTAAGAGTTATTGATGTGAATTCGATGAAACTGAATATGTTTCACATAAGAAAGCTTTCTTTTTAGCTGGACCCATGGCTACCAAAAGGGTCAATACCCAGATTGGAGCTTCATTTCCGATGCCTCTTTTACTTGGTTTTTATTTAATAGTATGTTATGGTTTTAGAATGTCATTGCAATAGTTAAACACAACTCTGTAGCCTTTATTTACCTCGTTATCCATTATTATAAAGTTTTAGACTTGATAGTCTACGTGGTGAACTTCGTATGTATACCAACCTAAGCATGGTTTGTTAGCAGTGTTTGAGAGATAAGGTTTATATATATCTTGTTTTTGTGTTGAGTTTAAATTGATGTGTAACTGTATGTATTTTATGCTGCAGGTTTTACTAAATGGCATCAGAAGTGAATTCTATGTCGGAAGATACTTGTTGATGGGCATTGGAAGCGAAGGAATGCTTCATCATCCATCGGTTTACTCATTTTAATTTTATTTTTTAATGTTAAATCAGATTTTTTGATGAAAACTCAACAAGTCAACATTAGAATTGCATTTCTATATTTTACTTAGCTTTTCTTGTTGCTTGGATGTATGAATTATGAACTTATAAATATTTGTTTGAATGAATGATGTTTTGGAATTTCTTGTAGTTCTAAACTGTCTTTTAGCTCCATTTAAAACTGTTAAGTGCTAAAACTCTATAGAAATGGCCTTCTATCAGAGCATCGTGGAAACTAGTTGAACCAATAGCCATGTATATTTCCGTAGTTAAATGATAAAAACGTGTGAATCTAGATCTCTTAACTAGCCACAACTAATGCGTGGCAAATAATCTGGAGCCAATAGCTATGCAGAAGAAACCGTGGCTAATGTCGTGGCAATAAATATTAGCCACTGGACAATTTGTTACGGCGAAGCTGCCGTGGAAATTTATCTTTTGCCATGGTTTTTTGAGTTGTATCCACGGGAATATATTGTGGCTAAAGCTGATTAATTTTGTAGTGAGGATACTGGATTGATGGCAAGAGCTGGTTAAGGCTACTATGATGTGAATGGACGACTTTTTTTGGTGGATGAACAACTTTTTTTAGCCAAGGTATATATAATGTAGAACAACACTTGCTTATATTTAGAAACTGCTGAAAAACACAACCCTTTGTCATTTGATTATAGCCATATAGGGAACCATGTATTTTTTTTAAGCTTAAGCACTTCTTTCAATGTAAAGATGATACTCATATATACTTACGTATGTGAATGATTGAGGAGTATCTATTCCAGAATAATTAAATGAATGAATTCCTTGTGCTGCTAGAATGAGAATGTATGTATTGTGGAATGAGATTGAATTCCATAATAATTGAATGAAATGAATTCCTTGTGTTGCTAGAATGAGAATGTATGTATTGTGGAATGAGATTGAGTTATGGGTTTCAGATTCAGTATTGCAGGTTTAGAAATGAATTGCAATGCAGCTTCAGAAAGTAATTGTATCGTAGCTTCAAAAATGGATTGCATTGCAGGGTCCAATTATGGGAGCTTATTTATAACAGAAAAAAAAAAGTTTTTTTCTTTTTTTAAAAACTATTTTTTTTACCAACGCCGAATCAACGTTATAAAATCCGTTAGTAATTAGCACACCTGACAAATTCATTACTGTTACAATCTATCGTTAATATCTAAAGCCGTTAGTCTATATGTTAGAAGCGATAGAAACGTGGCAGACGGTAAACGTTACAGTTAGTTGTTACGAATCGAATCGTTACAACAAGTTGTTATATCCAAAATGTTAAAATCAAACATCAACGTTTGAAGCCGTTACTTTAGACGTTAGAAACGATTGACACGTGTCGTACGACAACCGTTACACAGAGCTATCACAGTTTTAAATCGTTACAATAACTAAGTAAATCCAATCATTACAATCAACTAAACAACGATTAAAATCGTTGTTGTAGCTGTTACAAGGAAGGACAAGTGGCAATAAGTCAACCATTACATACAAAGTCGTCGACTCATCGTTACAGTATCTGTTACAGTCTAACTTTTACGATCTGCACAATAACGGCTATCCGTTAGAACAAAATGACATCAGATAAATTTTGTGCTGACTAGATAACCGTTGGTGTATTTATTCCAGCGAATAAAATCGTTATTTAATAAAATTTTATTGTAACGAAATCAACCGTTGATAAATTATAACACTAATAATAACGACACTTTTCCAATGTTTTTTTGACGTTACAATATATAGATACTAACGTTTTTTCGACGTTACAAATTCCTTGATTTCGTGTAGTGTGGGCTGTTAGATTTGGTCAACAGCCTCGAGGAGAGTTGGTCCTCCATGCCATTACCAGTCGAGGTTGGTGGACCTTGTGGCCCTCCCAGAGATGTGTACAAAAGCAAATTTTTCTGGGTTGTCCAACATTCTTTCATTGTAGCTAGCCTCAAAGTACTCTGGGATGGTGGCATCCATCTACAGTTATGTGAGCAGATCAAAGAAATATTAGTTGGTATCATACAGTTATCCATCTACACCTTCTTACTCATACGGTAATTACTATCATCACCTTTCGCTATATAATTTTTTGAGCAAATGGAGGATGACGAATGAGTTTGAATGTTTAAAGGTGGAAATTTATGATTCAGATACAAAGAGACTCCAAAGAGAAAGAGTTTCGCTACATACAAAATGAATGATTAAAATATACCAATTTGTACAAAAAGTGTCCACCTATATACACCAGTCCAACGCCAACACAGTGATTGCTTCAAAGAATATGAAAAACGCAGAACAATAAAATTTCGAAGATAAGAAAGAGTACCATAAGTCGCTATGATAAGAGGGATACAAAAAGGAAATAATCACCAACAATCTTTACAAATAGTGAAAATCGTACCTTAGCATCATATATTGCCAGGTACATTTAATAATCCCAATAAACTACAATCTTGAATTGCCATACTGCACAATTGTTTCAAAATTTAGCAATCATCAAAATGACATAAGAACTAATGTTTCTAAACACTTCAGAGCAACCCGAACCTCTAATTTGTCGAGAATTATGGTTCTGAGCTTCGTGGTGCATCTGACACTTAACTCCAGCAGTCAACTTAGTGGTGTCAAAGTTAACAGATATACCAGGCTTGATTATTTCTACACGTCCTGCTGCCACAATTCCAACACCTACGCCTTCCCCTACAACATATTTATCAGATCACACCGGTTTCAAAATGTCCTACTGTCACAATTACAGCATCATCGGTCATGTAAATATACTATATACGAAGGCCTGGGCTTGTTTGTCGGCCTCTTCTGCTCGGAGATCTAGTCAAGAGCCTCGAGGAGAGTTTGTCAAATATACCAGCCGATGTTGGAAGGACCTATGTTGTCTCCCACAAACCCAGAGATGGGTACAAAAGCAATTCTTTATGAAAACTCACTGAAATAAACAGTACCAAAGTTTGAAACTAGTTATTTGTACCTTGGTACAACAACAAATCATCTGTTTGACACCAACCGTGAGAGCAAAAAGTGCTTGCTCCTGAGTCTGATTGAGTGGTCCTTGTAATCGACTCCACAAATGGAGCTTTGAGCATTATCTTGAGAAGTACTAGTGATCATGTTCTTCATAAAGTCGTGATGTCCATGAGCGTCAATAAGAGTGAAGTAGTACTTAGGAGTCTCAAACTTTTCAAAGGTAATATTTATGGTAATACCACGCTAAAGTTGTTCCCTAAGCTTGTCGAGCACCAAAGCATACTTGAATGACCTCTTGTTCATCTTAGTGGCCTCCTTCTCGGGCCTTTCAAGACCTCAAATCTTGAAGACCAAGTTACAAGTGGTGGTTGTTTTGCATGTCCAATGACAACAATGTTGATGTGAACTTTCTCTATACTCATGTCATTACATTTAGCTGCTTATCATATCATTACATTTAAGGTTTAGGAAAAGGACAAAACAATATATATACTAACCCTAAAAGTAGATGCAAAAAGAGAGAAAGAAAAAGAAACTTTCTCTTTCTTCCTCTTTTTCCATCTGCTACTTTACAAAAAAAAAAAAAAAAAAAAACCTGATTTTTGTTGTTGTACCTGGGATACTGATTGGCTTGGAGTGATAAAGATTTCACAATTTTTCTTGGATTGCGCAAGAGGTAGGGGTTTCTCGTAATAAATAAAACTAAACTATTTGGCATGATTTCTTTTATCATCGATTTCTTTTATCATCTCTGATCTGTTCTCGTATGATGTTTTCGATAAGATATGTCCTTGTCAGTGCCTAATTTGTACGCAGTTGTTAAATGATTTTTCACCCCATACCTGTAGCCGCCATCACGTAACATCTGGTTTACACGTTTGGATTAAGTTTACTTACTTTAGCTAACCCTGACAATATTTCTTTTCTTGAAATCAGTCAAAACAGTAATCACTCTGTCCACCAGTTTGGGAAAAGAAAAATATTTAAGATTTTTACACCTATTTTGTTCTGTCCCATACCTAATTTGTTCCTCTCATATTAATTGGGACGTCACTTTCAGCAGTTTAAACAAAGAAAAAAAAAATAGAAAAGCTTTTCCATTTTCAATCCTTGTCTTTATCATCACAATTATTTAACTGTTTTGACCCCTCCAATTCCTTTTGAAACCAAGAGTAGCTTGTTACAAAAGTAAATAAATAATGATTTAAAAAATGGTTTATATAAAGAGCTCTTTTATAAAGGGATATGTCTCCCATGCATGTGACATCTGATTTTCTTTTTATGTACATCCCAACCACTAACAATCAAGCTCATGTCCTTCCTTGGGGTCTGTTTTTACTCATCCCATTTCACTGCTAAACAATTGGATGTCGGTTCTCTTTAAAAAAAAAAGATGTCACTGTTAACCACTTTACTGTTAAGCAATGAGCCAACATTTCTTCTCGTTTCTATGTACTAATAAAAAATGAAATGATTTTTTTTATTCATTTCCTATTTGTATTCAGTGATGATGTGCGGCACTGTTTTAGAAATTTTTGTTAGCAATCGGTCTATTTGTTTTGAGAAGCGGCAAATGTTTACTTTGGGACATTGAATGAATACATTTTTGTTATCACTATAAAATATTACATTATATTATACAAATGCATTTGGTCGAATATTTCGGATTTTGGAAATGATTTTGGAGTTTGTACACGGATAAATAATACCGATTAGAGATGAGATACAAGTGAATATTTTTCTCATTTGTTGTAATGTCGGCCTTTATGGCATCCCACCATTGGTGGCTACTCGGGAAGACTGTTCGAGGAACAAGATGGTTTGTTACCTAATAACTCGACACTAGATTAGGACCTACAATTATAGGTTGACTTATGTGAGTAAAAGGTGTAAGTAATTTTAAGATTTTGACTTGCTTGGGTTTAATTATTTTTATCCATTTGCATGGTTTAATTTTCGGTGCACTATATTATTTATTGAGATTCCTACTTTGAGCTGTGGTTGCTCACCCCAAATTCCTTTTCCTCTCCCACGTAGTTTGAGGAGCGATTAGCGCGATAGCGCACTTGGAAGCTTACGACATAGTACTCGGATGTTAGTATTCTCAAAGACACTACTATATGATATCACAGGATATTGGGTATTTTTGTTGGTTATCATTTTATCATTTATGGTTTCTTTTTTTTTATTTTATTAAGAGACATTGTTTAGTTTTCAAACAATTATTTTATTCTATGACTTTTGGAACATCTTTAATAATTATTATTTGGAAACCCCTTTTTATTGGATTTCAATTTGGAAAGAAATTAGATTATGCAGTCTTTATTCATTTTGTACTTTTATTTTCTTTTATTATTATTCTGAAAAAAAAATTTAGTCTGTTCCATAGTCATGACTCAAGAATCCGGTCTTGCTAGTTGGGTTGGACTTGATCCATTGGGTCAAATCCAGCTCAATAGAAGCCCGAATTTTTGCGGTCGTGACAGTTTGGTATCAGAGCCGACGACGGGTCACCTGCCGAGGGTGGGAAGGCACGCTAGACGGGGTTGTTCCAGGTGCTTCTCATGAGGGGCAGGGAACGTCGGAGATCTGGGATTGTACATATTCCGGAGCCGGGGACGGCTTCAATTTAAGGTGGTGGTATTGTAATACCCCGATATTCGGCATTGGTTGGCTGAATGGAATATAGATAATGATTTGTCCTTTCCTATCACCGAGGCCTTTTCAGCACAATTGGCTCCAGAGTTGGCAGAAAACTCTGCAGCTTAAATGTGCTCGGGCGAGCAATCCGGGGATGGGTGACCATCCTAAGTTTCTCATTTGGATTACGCAATGATGCCCGTTGAAAACCCCACACTGCCGGATATCCGCAGTGGTTAAGTGGGGACAATATCGGTGGAGGGACGGGTCACTACAACAATGTTGATGTGAACTTTCTCTATACTCATGTTACATACTGAAGTATTAGGAGATACGTACATATCTGTAACTTTTGTATATATGGTCATGAAATAAGTTAGTTAGGAAAGATATTATTTTGTACCAAAATATGTTTTGGGTATCTCCTATTTAGTCACAGGAACACCCGTTTTGTAATTTAAGCTTTTTATAATAACAAAAATTCAATTCTCTACCTTGTCGTTTCATGGCATCCGAGCCAGATTCGAAATAAACATAAAATTGATTCAATTTTAGATTATACGGGTATGATGATTTCTCCGATGAAATTGAATAGCAATAATTATGAACAAGTTGTACAAGTTTTCGCATCAACACTTATGAATGTTGATGCGAATTCAACTAGAATCTATCTTTCACCACAAGATCGAGCACCGCTTGCTCATACTCTCACTGATGCACAATGGGAAGCTATTGTGAATATGTTTAATTCTTCCCATAAGGAGGATTCGAAGGAAAAGCTTTCTAGTAAGTGGATACTTGATACAGGGGGCATCAAGGCATATGACAGTAAGTAAAGAGTTTTTATGTAAAACATATCAAATAGGTTTTACTTCCGTAAAACTTCCGAACGACACATACACAATTGCTCCATGTGAAGGCACTGCGGTCTTTGGAGACAATATGATATTATATCGTCTTCTATATGTTCCCGATCTTCACTGCAACTTGATTTCGTTAGCATGTTTAATTAAGGATCTGAAATGTATTGTCACTTTGACTGATAAGTTGTGTGTGATACAGGACCGCACTACGAGGACGCTGATTGGTGTGGGAGAGGAACAAGATGGGGTCTATATATTCCACAGTGAAGCAAAAATTATGGCAAATCAAGTTACTACTGGTGAAGATTATAACTTATGGCATATGCGTCTTGGTCATCCTTCTAATAAGATTATTTCTTTGCTTCCTGGTATGAACAAAGTTGATTGTCAGAAGTTTCTCAGTGAACCATGTGATACTTGTTTTAAGGCTAAACAAACTCGTGCTAGTTTCCCTATTAGTGAGAATAAAGCTAATGACATCTTCAGTTTAGTTCATTGTGATGTATGTGGTGTGTATCATACTTCGTCTTCTTGTGGTGCACACTATTTTCTTATGATTATTGACGATTATTCACATTGTGTTTGGGTTTATTTGATGGTACATAAAATTGAGGTGGTGAAGATTTTTCAGAATTTTTGTGTTATGGCTAAGACACAATTTGATAGAAAAATTAAGAAGGTTCGCAGTGATAATGGTACGGAATTTCGTCCATTGATTCCATTTTTTTCTGAACAAGCAATAGAGTTTCAAACTTCGTGTGTGGATACACCACAAAAAAATGGGCGAGTGGAATGCAAACATCGTCATATATTGAATGTGGGGCGTGCTTTGCGTTTTGAAGCAAATTTGCCTCTTAGGTTTTGGGGTGAGTGCATTCTAACCGCTGCTTATATTATTAATCGCACGCCTATTCCCTTGCTCAATGGGAGATCCCCATATGAATTTTTACATAGGAAACCTCCTATCTATAATCTTATTCGGGTATTTGGATGTTTATGCTATGCAAGTATTGTGCCTAGGGATCGTAATAAGTTTAATCCACGAAGTCGGAGATGTATTTTTGTTGTTTATCCTTTTGGAAAAAAGGGTTGGCGGTTATTTGATTTGGAAACAAACCAATTTTTTATATCACGTGACGTAGTTTTCTTTGAAAACAAATTTCCTTACGTAATTGCTTCTTCTGATAATAATATTAATGAAAGGTGCCCCGATGGGTTGGTTACAGGGTTGCAGATCTTTGCAGAACAGTCGGACTTTTTGTTGTCTGACAGAACTACTACTTCAGTTGGTATTTCAAACGTGACAGGTGAACTGCAAGCATCAGGTGCAGGCGAACATAGAGTGTCAGGTGGTGGCAGTACACCAACAGACACAGGGGCTGTACAGAAAGACTTGTCTGCGAACAAAAATTATGAGGCTTTGTCCGCTTGTGACAGAACTGCTGCTCCGCCAGGCAGTAATGTACAACAGTCAGCGAATGAAAAATGTAAAGTTTTGTCTGGTAGTGACAAAACTACTGCTTCAAGCAGTGATGAACAAGTTTTGTCTGGTAGTGAGAATATTAATGATGAACATTTTTTGTCTGGTAGTGGAAGTAGGACTTCTCCAGGCGAAACTGAACGGAATTTATCGAATGGTGACAGGTTTAACAGTCCTGTGCAAAGTGATAGAAGCCTAATAAAATTCCAGGCAAGGATAGAAGCCGAACATTCATGGGATCATCAATTGATTTGAAGGATGCTTCTGTCTCATTTGGGCCCCAACAGAACATATTAGACATTATAGAAAGACATGATGCAGCTACAGATTATACATCTGATGCAGCTTTATCTTCTGCTACGGAAAGTGAAGTTATCGATGATACTTCTAATAAAGCAGTTCGACGAAGTGTTCGGGATCGGGTACCTAATACTTAGTTAAGGGATTATATATGTAATACTGTCAAAGGAATACACCCCTGTTCCTCCACTCCTCACTCATCATCGTCCTCAGGTACGCCTTATCCCATACCTAGTTATGTTAGTTGTGCTAATTTTTCTGCTAATCATACTCGGTTTTTGGCGGCAATTACCACTCTTAAAGAACCTACTAGTTATGTGAGTTTGTTCGCCTTCCCGTTGGCGTGTAGCCATGTCTAAGGAAATTGGTGCTCTTGATAAAAATGACACGTTATATATTACTGATCTGCCACCAGGCAAGAAAGCTATTGGTTGTAAATGGTTTTACAAAATTAAATATAATTCTGATGGTAGTGTCGAGCGTTATAAGAATCTCTTGGTTGTTCTAGGTAATAGACAAGTTGAAGGGGTGGATTATCATGAAACATTTGCTCCCGTAGCTAAAATGGTTTCCATTAGAACATTTTTAGCAGTCGCAGTTGCTCGTGATTGGGAGTTACATCAAATGGACGTTCACAATGCTTTTCTACATGGGGATCTTGACGAAGAAGTATATATGCAACTTCCTCCAGGATATTCGACTAATTCTCCTGGTAAAGTATGTCGACTCCATAAATCTCTATATGGTCTTCGTCAAGCTCCTCGTAATTGGTTTGCAAAGCTTGCAGGTGCCCTTAAGGCCTTTGGGTTTGTACAGTCCTATGTTGATTATTCTCTATTTACCCTACGACGAGGTGAGAATTATATTAATGTACTTGTCTATGTGGATGATTTAATTATCGATGGGAATAGTTCCGCTGCTATTACTTCTTTTAAAGCATATTTAAGCCGTGGTTTCCATATGAAAGATTTTGGCAATCTAAAGTATTTTCTTGGTATTGAAATATCTCGTGGAAAAGATGGTATATTTTTATCTCAACGAAAATACACCTTGGACATTCTGTCTGAGACTGGACTTCTTGGAGCCAAACCAGCTTCCTCGCCCATTGATCAACATCATCATTTAGCTCTAGACGATGGACCTCTGTATTCTGATTCATACCAGTATCGTCGACTTGTTGGACGTTTGATATATTTGACCATAACGCGTCCTGAATTGTGTTACTCGGTGCATGTATTGGCTCAATTTATGCAGTCTCCTTGGGTGTCTCACTGGGAAGCTGCTCTCCGAGTTCTTCGTTATCTTAAGGGCCATCCTGGTCAAGGAATTGTTTTACGCAGGGATAGTGCTCTTCAACTTACTGCTTATTGTGACTCTGATTGGCCTCCTGTCCTCTTAGTCGGCGTTCACTTACTGGTTACTTCATTTTTTTGGGAGGCTCACCTATATCTTGGAAGACAAAGAAGCAACACATTGTATCTCGTTCTTCTGCTGAAGCAGAGTACCGTTCCATGGCTTATACTTGTAGTGAGCTCACGTGTCTAAAGGAATTATTGAAATCTCTAGGTGTGTTTCACTCTCAGCCTATGTGTCTTTACTGTGATAGTCAATCTGCCCTTCATATTGCTACTAATCCTGTTTTTCATGAGCACACCAAACATATTGAGATTGATTGCCATTATGTGCGCGATCATATTCAGTCTGGTGCTATTATTACTTCTCACGTTCGCACAACTGCTCATCTTGCAGACATTTTCACCAAAGCTCTTGGTCGTCCTCAATTTGAGCTGCTTCTTCGCAAGTTGGGCATTCGTGATCTCCATGCTCCAACTTGAGGGGGAGTATTAGGAGATACATACATATCTGTATCTTTGTATATATGGTCCTGAAATAAGTTAGTTAGGAAAGATATTATTTTGTACCAAAATATGTTTTGGGTATCTCCTATTTAGTCACAAGAACACCCTTTTTGTAATTTAAGATTTTGATAATAACAAAACTTCAATTCTCTACCTTGTCATTTCACGAAGAAACAGGAGAGATTGTATCAAAATAACTAAAAAGAATAATGACTAACTCTAGATTGGAATACACACAATCAATCAGGAATCATAGAAGAGAAGATTGTCTAATTAGAAACAAAATGGCTAAACTCAAGATCAATATATCAAAATCAAAGCCCTAAACAACTTAGTGTAAACTAGAAACCTTGGATAACCTACAAATCTAGTCATTTGGTCTTCAAAAATATCAGATAACTAAAAATCCCAAACAACTTAGTAAACCAAAATCCTAATTAAGATGACTACAAATTTGAATTGCAGGCTGACATATCAATTAAAAATACTACAAGGATGAATGTTTTTGTATAAAGAGGCGGTATCAATATTGCAGAATCGGTCGGACTACTGAGAAGGGGCCAGGAGCCGCACAATTTGTTTCACACTAATGTATGGAAGATATGTAAGAAGAGTAATAATAGTTTCGCATATCATGCCTAAGACTAAGTCTTATGGGCTAGATTGAGCTGTTATATTAACAGTTAAGTGTTGTAATTCAAAAAAAAAAGTATGGCCTAAAAGTTAACACTAGTTCTCCCTCCTAGTATGTGCTAGCAGGTGAAGCAGCAGCGAGATTAAAGCGCGCCACAAAATTCACCTTTACGCTGAATGGTTCAGCGCTCACAAAAATCACAAAATTTGATTTGACGGCTGAAATTGGTTGAACCAAACAGCGTTGGGCGGTGGTCCCAGCTGACGTGGACAGCTAATCTAGCTGCTAGATTAGCACTCTCATAAGACTTAGGAGGTAGTACTAGATGACGTGGATTGCCAATCTAGCTGCTAGATTAGCACACCGTAAGACTTAGCCTTACAAATCAGTGGCCTGGATAGGTGGGCACACTGAGTATACAATATCTTCCAAATAGTCATTGAGTTTCACAACTTATTTTTTTAGAATATGCAAATTGATAAAGGTTTCAAAATCTATTATATTATGGTAAGAAGATTGTACAGTATTATGAATATATTTGGGTGTATTAGTGTATTAGTGCTAAAATATTAAAAAAACATTTGACTGCAAACAAAATGACAGTATCTAATAATTTTTCACATTTGTTTGTACAAAAATTCATTGTCATATATAAACAAAGCATATTTAAAGCAAATCAATAGCTAGTTACCCAACATCCGCAGATTGCTTCTATAGTTCCTTCAAACTTTCTACTCCCCTTTTCTTTTTCACATTCTTTTTGCAAAAGATAAAGCCCACCAAGGAGCTAGGGAGTCTCAAACTTCTCAAATGTAATAATATTTATACAGATAGGATTTATATCTCGCGGATTATACCGAATGAGGGAGAGGGAGTGGGACCCACACTAAACCGACCCCTTGTTAAACCGCCGGGTCACAAGGGTAGTCCTTTCTCTCTTGCGATACACACCACGCGATCTAACCAGCGGTGAGTCTATCACTTTAGAATATTTATGGCAATACCACAATAACGTTCCGCACCGAGTTTGTCGAGTACCCACACAAACTTGAATGACCTCTTGTTCATCTCAGTGGCCTCCTTATAGAGACTCTCAATACCTCCAAGCTTGTAGATCAAGTAACACGTGGTTGTTAATTTTACATGTCCAATGACAACAATGTTGATATGAACTGTTTCTATACCCATGTTGAACACTGCACCAACAAGAGAAGATGTATCAAGATAACTTATAAAATGACTAGCTCTAGATGAGTAGATCAAGACGAAGTGTAGCTCATTGAGTTTTATAAAATAAATATCTAGGGACCCACTTCGTCTACTGGGGATCATTGAGGATGTATCAAGATAACTCCATTATTACATGTCTTTAGTTGAACCATTTTTTTTTTGGGACTATGGTTTTTTTTTGGGACCATGGTTCTATTTTTAATAAGACATTAAAAGTAAATATAGGTCACCCCTTATTTAGATATTTCTATTAATACCTAAACTACCCTCCTGATTAATTTTGGGTAATGATTAGTTAGTGTTAATAATAGTTAGTGTAATGATTAAGTTAAAGATAATTAGTGAGATTAAAAAATCGATGGGTTTTTTTAAAAAAGAAGTAGAATTATTGAGAGAGTAAAGTTAGAGAAGATGAAGAAGTAAAACATGGATTTTACCAACCACAACCGGAGGAAGAGTATTTGGGTACCATGGTATGCTTCAAACTTAAATAATGTTGGTTGAATTGATCCAAAATTTCCAAAAAAATGTAAATTTTTTAAGTAGATTTGGGCTTGTTCGATTACCTTATGTGAAGAACAGGTAACCGAACACATCTGAAAGTGTAGTTCGGTTACCTTTTCCAAACACGCAGGTTACCGAACTCGCTCTTAATGGAGGTTTTAAGTCGTTCGGTTAACACGCAGGTTACCGAACTTTGTTTATAGGATTTACAGAGTAATGTTTGGTTTGCCCGCAATGTTGCCGAACTTTAGGGTCTAGAAGTTCGGTTGGTTCGCAACCTATATGACCGAACTTCGCGTTGATTAAGATTTTACCAAGTGTACAAAGTTCGGTTGTTTCGCAAACTTCATACCAACCAATATCTAACCGAACTATACACACAATTAATTAAGAGTTCGGTTTGTCAAGGTTTTTTGCGAACAAACCGAACATAGTGGGACAAGTTCGGTTAAATTGAAACTCAACATAGTGTGCAAAATAGAACAGTTCGGTTACATTGGATTTTTTATTTTTTATTTTTTTTTATTTTTTTTAATATTGGTAAAATTCGGTTAGAAAGTAGTTTTATCTTTCTTTGCGAACCAACCGAACATAGTGGGAAAACTAGCACAGTTCGGTTACATTTGATTTTTTTTTTTTTTTTTGTATATTGGTAAAGTTCGGTTAGAAAATAGTTTTAGCCTTCTTTGCGAACCAACCGAACATGGTGGGCAAAATTCGGTTAAATCAAAAATCAACATACACTACACCATTTTAAGGGATTTGCAACCCAGATTCGCAACGGCACTAGGTCCGTTGCGAAATTGCTGTTGCTAATCCCCGTTGCTATTTTTTTGCAACGGCTAGGATCGGTTGCGAATTTTGCAACCTCGCAAGGAAGGTTGCGAATTGCAACTGTGCTTTGTTCAAGCATGTGAAGCGCGTGTGCGGTCGGAACACTAGAGCTGATAAACACGCCCCAGTCAAACTTGGGTCAAGTCTTCTTCATTTTTTTCCCACCCTTCAGCCATATCTACCTTATATCCCTTTTCCTTTCGAGTTTTCTTTCTCATTTTTTTTCTCCGCCTCATCTCTCTTTCATCTTCTCTCTGAAGAACCGAAGCTCTCATTTTTAAATCTCTCTTTCATCTCAGAACAGCCAAGGTACTTAACACCCTAAGAAGACGATCCCACTTCGTGTTTTTCTTTCACCTCCACCTTCTCACTTTCTCCTGCTTATCTTTCTCCCCCTTCTCACTTTTTTTTTCTCACGATTTTATTTCGAGAATCGAGAATCATCGAAAGCATCATTTCCTCTTTGGAAAATCAACTTCATCATCAAGCAGCACCATCAACAACATCATCTTCTCATGATTTCTTCCTCTCTCTCTATACCGAAGACTCGAGAATCTTCCAATGAGATGAGGTAATAATCAAATATTGTTTTTGATTTTTTTTTCTCCAGGTTTATCTGATTCGTGTGTTGTTTTTTTATTGATGGGTGTTACTCGTTTTTGTATGATTTATTTGATTCATGATCATCAAGTTCTTTTATGACTACGGATCTAGGGTTTTGATAGATTAAAAAAAAATTGTTTCACTAATTTCTAGGGTTTATGAGTTACAAATTAAAGTTTCGATTGGGTTTAATTTCTAATGTTGTTGAAAACAGGGAAACTAGGGTTATGCTAATTTTGTTTTTGTAATAGAATTGATTGATTAAATTTCAGTTCAGATGATAACGATTCAATTTTTTTGTAGTATGGAGTTGGATTTTCTCACTTATTTGAAAATTTAGCTTGACCAAGTTGTTCCAAGTATGCTCTAAGTCGTATCCATAATGCAGCTAGAAATCTTCTTACTCTTGATGAGAAGGACCCACGTCGTGTCTTTGAGGGAGAAGCTCTTCTTCGAAGGATGAACAGGTATGGGCTTTTGGAAGAGAGTCAGAACAAGCTTTATTATGTCTTGGCCTTGACTGTTGAGAACTTACTCGAGCATCGTCTTCAGACACTAGTCTTCAAGTCTGGAATGGCAAAATCCATTCATCACGCCCGTGTGCTAATCAGGCAGAGACACATCAGGTATACTTGTTAATCTTATTATCTGAAGTAGCAAGTACAATTAGTAATGTTCTCATCTTTGTTTGATTACAAGCTAATTTTAATTGAATTCAACCAATCTTTAGCTACTGATTGTGTGGCATATTGAACACCTTCAACTGTTCTTTTGTCATGCTTGATAAAACATATTAACAATGGTTTGGTTTGTAAAGCTAGAATGACTTTTAATTGTCTTTGATTGCTGAGTGAGTTCTGGATCTCATTGTTTTTGTATCTTGTAGTGTAAAAGATACTTTTAGGTGAAATTAAACACTTTGTTTAGTAATTTATACATTATATATATATATATATATATATTGGTGTGACTAAACTGATTGACTATACGTAACTGCATTGTCTGAATATATGATGATTTGCTTCCGACCTTGATAATAAGTGTGCCTTTCGGCTGAATTCCATGTGCTTCTAATGATGTTACTTCCATTTCTGTCATCTACACATCTTGTTGTTGTAGGTTGGTTTGTGGTGCCATAAGTGGTAAAAGAGGAAGCTATTCCAATTCCATAAATAGGCAGCTTCTTGAAAAATATGTTTAAACAAAGGTGTGGGAATAAGATTGATTTTAAATGTTGATCTCATTTGCGGAACCATTTCCATTAATGATATCTTATCTATTTTTCTCCTTATGCCAGGTTGGTGCATTTTAAGCTCTCAAAGAACTTGTAGTGGTCCTACCCGATCGCCTTGCAGACATCAATTGGGACTCTTGTTTCCGAAATTGCAAAAGCATTAAGGGTAAGTGAGACATTGATTGTAGACTTCCAATGGGATCGTACTGTATAGTCTTTATTATTTTCTGCTTTCCGTTTTCATGATCTTCTTTATCTTTCTCAGGACCAATCTTCTACCTCAAACTTGAAGATCGAGGCTCTCATATTTACAGGATTTGATGTAGTCTACATATACTGTCTGAATTTTAACATAGATATTGTCTTTAAGGTATGTCATCTATGGTTGATAAGGGATGGATGAAATGTCCTTGTAAGTCTGCTCATTTTGGTTCTACTGTTTTATATTAATTTTTTAGAAGCATATTCTTGATTTGAGAAGCCCAGGAACTTATGTGCTCTTGTATGTGATTGTGGACAACAGGAAATTGATGTTGCCTTCAATTGCAGCACTTCCCCTCTTGATGGCGTATGCTGGACATACAACTATCATCATACCAAAGCCTCTTATTCCATATGTTGGACTTGACATTTTGGACCTTGGTAAGAAGCTTAGTTAATATAATGCGACTTCTTTCTTATAAGTTATAATAACAATGATATGATAAATTCTGTAGTTTACCAATAATTAGCCTTTTTACAACACTGCTGCATTCGTTCTTCAAAAGCTATTGATAAACAAGAAGTATCAAGCTAGTAATCTTATTGACCTTGAAATGAACCTCCAGGTTTACGTTTACATGTTAATAGCTAATATGGAGTGCAATAGTAATAGTGTATGCGTTAGTGTTTCAACGGTTGTCAACTTTTGAAGGAAAGGGTTGGCAGATTCCTGCCTGGCATGTCCTTGTCAAGTTTGTAAAAGTTTATATACTTCGACAGTGAAAATCTTAAAGCTGAGGAAAGTTAACCTTTTTATAGACCTGTTGTTCTAAGTCTCACAGCAGTCACATGTTCATTATCACTGTACTAAAATTTTCGATCTCTCAGATCTGTCAAATACTTCCCTAAGATTTTGGCGCATTAGGGCTGCTGACAAAATGATACTTTTTCTGGAAAAGTTATATATGTAGTGGCAAAAGTCGCTTCTGACAAGCATAATGTAGAAGGTAGCAGGGGTGTCCTATCAGTATCTAGTTAAGTTAATACATCTAAAACATTGGTCTCAGATTGGAGTTTATTATTTTCACCAAGAATTTTTGGTAATAATATCCTTTTGTTTAATCACCACCTTTTTTTTTCCCGTTTCCTTATTAGACAGTTGCCTCAAAACTCTATGCAATGTTGCTGGACTCAATATGGTTTTGTGTAATGACAGGTGGTATATATAAAGTGCACATGTTCCTTTTGGCTGTATTTTGTACGAACTCCATCAATATTCACGCTGGTATTAATGGCCTTGAAGTTGAACAGACAGCTGTAATTGCATCCGTCGTAAGAAACCTCTACTCACCACAATCTGGCTTGATTTTTTATAACATTGGGTTGCTAACATGCATACCATGTGATTACAGATTATGATACATAATGTAATGCAAATTGGAGCATCTTCGGATCCTGAGTATAAACAGGCTCATGCTTTCTTCATTTACCTGGCACAACCCTTACTCACCACCTCATTAGGCTTACTTTATTTTAATTGGTAATTTCATCTAGCTCCCGTCTCCTTTCATGTTATGTTTCAGCGCTCTTGTGAAAATGTTATATATGACGCTGTTTTCTGTCATCTTTTTCATGAAAATTCTAGGTACGATTGTGTAGTTTCTTTATGGTTACAGTACTAAGTGTTTTCTTATTTCAAATTGTCTTAGTTGTGGGGTTTAACTTTGATTTACTAAATATTTATTCCCTTGCTTAATTGCTTGTCTCAGATTTGAGCAAGACTCTCGAGTTTACTTTGATGGACTATTTCGAAGAGGAAATTAAGAAGAGAAATTGGAATGAGGCTGAAAGATATCTGCTGGGATTCATTCAACCTCACAGCAATGACCACTCAACTAGAATGTTCACCGACATTAGAAGCCAAAAGCAGCTTGAGAATGCACTGAGGCAAGTGCACTATCGCTTGGACTAGAATTTTTAATCGAAGAGATTTTGATAAATTCCGTTTTTCTCTTTGTGTATGATGTTGGGTCCCTGGGCAGATCTGAACATATGAGGATGCAGAGTGTGCACGAAAGAGACTGGTCATTAATCTAAAAGCAATTGCAAGTGAGAATCCCATTCTTAATTCAAATTAAACTCATCAAGGGCTTGAATCAAATATCATCGATGTGCTACATGCAAGGTAACATGAGAAATGTTGATTCTAGTATGCACTATTTCTTGACTTGACTGATGTCCTGCACCTTCATGATATTTTCGTATCTTTTGAGTTATAAGTAATATGGGTTTTCGTATCATTTTTTTTTTTGAAGCATCTTTTGAATCATGTTTTAGCTGCTAAACTATTTTTGATATATGTTCAACGGTACAACTCATATAAAAACGTAGTAGCTAGAGCAATAACAGGTGATTGGACAACTAAACCTATGGTTTTTATTAAACTGAATTTTGTTTTTTTATGGCTTTCTATTGTTTGGAAATTTGATTACTCATCAAGATTGATTGCCTTTGCATTACAGTGAAACCCTCCTGATCTTTTTCTTGCCTCAAGTTCTAAACTTCCTTGCATCTTGTCCCCAGGTTAGTGAAAATAAAATTTTAATCACCACTTAAAGCCTTAAGTTTATTATATTCTAATTCAATACTTTTAAGTTGAAACTCATCTGTGAGTGTTGATGTTTTAGCTTTTTGGAATTATCAACTGCCCACGACATCGTTTGCCTAGATGAGCTTTCCATAAACTGATCCATTTTATTTTTTTTAAAGTTCAGATTTAGATTACTCAAGTCCTGTATGTTGATTTTTCGCTTTTCATCTTTGTTTCCACAGGTTTGATCCTGAAAAAGGACTACTAACTGGCACTACAGATGGAACGCTTGTTAATATCTTCCTAATATTGTTTGGTCGGTGCACGGAGAAACAACTTTGCATTAGGCTTCTAGGATTTCAGGTTTGTTTTGCACGACAAGTTTAACTTACTTTACCCACCTAGTTGATGAAAAACATAGCTTTTACAATATCATTTGCATTAGTACCTTACTCCGGTAAGTCTTTGTTGTGATCTTCGTTACAATACCATTTGCATTTTATTCATTAAGTCTTTGTTTTCATTTGCAGCTAAGTGTTACCATTAGCATCCCTAGGGCAAGATGAGTGTAGTTTGATACTTTCAATCTCTTGCATAAGCTACTTTTTAGTGTGAAGTATGTGGGTTCTTTTGATTTGATTATATAGCCTATTAGTCTTCGACTCAATCTTTATAAGCATACTGGATATCTGATTAGAAGAATTTGTGATGCTTTGTTCGCAGGTTAATTTAATGATGCTCATGAGATCAGAAAGGTTGGAGAACAAAGAAGCAAAGCGTGGCCATTAGGTCCCTTAGCATGTTGCAAGATTTTTAAGTTATAATGTAGTATCTCCTTATAGAGATTTAAGTTAGAAGAACTTAGGAATTTCAGAACTTTCAACAAACTGAACTTAGGAACTAAGTATGTTTCTATGTATGTCCATTAAATGAATTACATGGTTTGTATCAAATACTCATAGTTGTTGTTAACTTCAATTGAAGAATTCTTTTTTCATAATGGTGAATGTGGAAATGAAAGTGAATGAATGTGTCATGGTTTGTATTTCTGTGGAATGCTGAATATGGGGAACTGGGTAACTGCAGGGGGTAAATGTGGGGGGAATGGATTTTGACCAGGTCAATGAAGACTTGACCTTTTTTTTTGTTGTTGCTAAAAATTAGCAACGTCTATGTTCTGTTGCTAAATTAGAACCAGAACCAATAAATTAGAACCAGAACCGATAAAATTTAGTTCCTGGAGGGGTATTCCTGTAATTAGCAACAGCTTCGCAACGGCAGACTTTGGTTGCGAATAAACAGCGTCGCAACGGCACAGTAGGTTGCGAATCCCCGTTGCTGACCAAGATTCGCAACGGAGCTTATGCCGTTGCGAAAAAATGCAACACCGTGTTTTGAAACGTCACTCTGCCGTTGCGACACCAGTCAGAAACGGCCATACTCCGTTGCTAATCCCTAAAAATGGTGTAGTGATAGTGGGAAAAGTATCACAGTTCGGTTACATTTGATTTTTTTTTTTATTTTTTTGAAATATTGGTAAAGTTCGGTTAGAAAATAGTTTTAGCCTTCTTTGCGAACCAACCGAACTTTGAGTTCGGTTAAGCAAAAATTAATTCGTGATAAATGAAGTGTTCTTCGTGTTCTTGGTTTCAGAATGTTCGGTTAGCAAACTAGTTTTTTTTAAACTATTCCTAACCGAACATGCCACTGTAACTCCTATTTAAACCATATTTTGATGGCTACTGCTCAAAATTTCAATAAAAATGGATTAGAAGAAATGGGTTTGTGGAAAAATACTTACGGATAGGTTTGTTTATAAAAGATTGATTAATCGACGATGAAAATTCAATGAATCGACCAGGCTAAAAATTTGATGATTTTGATTAGATTTGTATATGATCTGGGTTAGATGATCATAAATTGATGAAGAAGAGAAGAAGAAAAATTGTAGAATAGAGGAAGAAGAAGTTGTAGATTAGTTATAATTTTAATTAGGTAAAAGGGTAAATATGTTAATGATTTAAATTAAGTTATCTATAGAGAGGTGGTAGTGGTTGGTGGTGGTGGTAGTCGGAGGTGGTAGTGGTGGGAGGCGGTGGTGGGAGGAGGTAGTGGTTATATATATTATATATATATGTGGTTATTAGGCTAGTTTTAAATTAAATTAGGTTAAGGGTAGGTTAGTCATTTCCACACTTTAGGACACCCCTTATAACTATAGGGAAGGTGGCCTAATAAGACCATGGTCCCCGAAAAAACCATGGTCCCCAAAAAATGGTTCTTGTTCAAGTTTATTGTATGGAGAGACAAAACATTAAAGCATAAAAGAGATAAAAGAGAAGGAGGGAAATCATATGTATTTTCTCATTAGCTTTCACTCTTTAAATACATGGGATAAAGAGAAGGTAGAAGTACATGTGTGAATTGAGTTAGAGGAAATGCTACATGTGTCTAGCATGGAGAGAATATTCCCATGCATAGTGACATATGGGGATGGTCAACCACACCACCAATAGTGTTCATACAACACTCCCCCTTGGATGACCACCATCATAGACTCGTTGCGTTTGTCAAAACCTTTCCACAAAATTTCTTCAAGGTAAAAACTGGTCGAAGGAGAAAAGACAATATTTGAGTTTTTGAAATGGTGTCGCTTGTCAGGACTCGTCTCCCTTGTAGAACGGTGTCAGGAAAAAATATTTCGTACAAAAACCTGAACACTGGTAAGGAGAAGAATAACCTCAACCGAAGTTATATCTCGAGTGTTTTTGTTGTCTCATTAAAAACCTTTCCGAGTAACAAAATCCTGTGGGAAAAAGTAACCTCAGTGAAGGAAAAGAGTACAACACATTTAGATGTCATCAGTGAATCTCTAGATGCTCCCCCTGATGTCGACATCTCCCCATGATTTGCATTTATGGTATTATTGTTGTCTCATTAAAAACCTTGTCGAGTAACAAAAACCTTTGGTAAAAGTAACCTCGAAGAAGGGAAAAAGAGTTAAACATACCATTAGAAGCTCCCCCTGATGTAGGACAATTTCTTTGGTCTGTAACGGTCATGGGAGTTTTAGACAATTCCTTTAGTCTTACGCATGCAATCACGGGCTTCAGACAATTCCTTTAGTCATGGAAGTTCGGACAGTTTCTTTATCCCTATACTTCTCACATGTTTTTCAAATGTGGACTTAGGTAATGACTTAGTAAATAAGTCTCCACAAATTTTCGCGACTTTACTTTACTGACTTGAATGTTTAGAAGAAATTGTTGTTGCTGATTGTAAAAGAACTTCGGCGATATATGTTTCGTATTATCACCCTTAATATACCCTTGCTTCATATGTTTGATGCAAGCTGCATTATCTTCATAAATGAAAGTTGGCTCTTCAGTGGTAGAACTTAAACCACATGTCCCTTGAATATGTGTAATGATAGACCGTAACCATATACACTCACGAACCGCCTCATGTAGGGAAATGATCTCAGAGTGGTTCGTGGAGGTAGCCACAAGGGTTTGCTTGGTCGATCTCCAGGATATCGCTATATTCCCAATAGTGAACACGTATCCAGTTTGGGATCGACCTTTGTGTGGGTCTGAGAGGTACCCAAGATCAAAGAAAACCAATCAAAACATTATTTGGGGTTCCGGTGTAAGGAGTCGCAATTACATTAGCATCTTTTCTTTCGTCTTCGTAGGTATAAAACAAACCCAAGTCAATGGTTGTTCCCTTTAGGTATCTAAAGATATTATTTATACCATTCCTATGACGCTGCGTTGGCGTTGAGCTATATATAGCTAACAAATTCACTGAGAATGACATATCTGGTCGAGTACATTGTGCTAAGTATAATAATGTGCATATTGCACTTAGATAGGTATATTCAGCTCCCAATACATCTTCGCCATCTTCCTTTGGACGAAATGGATCTTTATGTACATCTAAAGTTCGACCAACCATGGGAGTGCTAGCAGGGTGCACTTTGTCCATATTAAGTTGCCTGAGTAACTTTTGGACATATGCAGACTGGTGGATTAATATTCCACAAGCTCGATGTTCTAGTTCAAGTCCTAGACACATTCGAGTTTTCCCAAGATCTTTCATCTCAAATTCGGATTTCAAATAGCTTGCGGTTTCTCTTAGTTCATCAAGAGTACCTACTATGTTCATGTCATCGACAGAGACAACTATAATAGCAAATACGGAACTTTTTTCCTTTATAAACACGCAGGGCACAATTCATTATTTGTATATCCCTTCCTAATCAAATAATCACTTAGACAGTATACCACATGCTTTAATCCGTAAAGTGAGCGTTTCAACTGAATTGCAAACGCATTCCGTGGTTTAGAGTTATTTGATTTGTGCAATGGAAGTCCATCTGGAACTTTCATGAATATCTCTGTATCAAGATCCCCATAGAGATATGCGGTAACCACATCCATAAGTTGAATTTCAAGTCCTTCTGAAAATACTAAGCAGACTAAGTAACGGAACATTATGACGTCCATTACAGGAGAGTACGTTTCTTCGTAATCAATCCTAGGGCGTTGTGAGAAACCTTGCGCCACAAGGCGAGCCTTATATCTCAAGACTTCATTATTCTCATTACGCTTTCTGACAAATACCCATTTATGTCCTACAGGATTTACACCTGGTGGGGTTAGCACTACCGCACCAAATACCTGTCTTTTTGCCGGTGAATCTATTTCCAGCCCTGGATTACGTCTCTCCATTGAGGCCAATCTGCTCTCTTTTGGCATTATGCAATAGAGTGTGGTTCGATATCGTCATGCTCGATAATCTCTCGAGCAATAGTATATGCGAATATATCATCAATATGTGTGGGGGATCTTTCCATCAACACGTATGCACTTTCACAATCCATATAGATTTATTTGTTCTCTGGAATCAATTTAAACTTCAGGGCATCCACAAGTAATGATTCATGGACATAACTGTTGTTGATGGTGGTTTTTAAACAAAGGGTAAAATCGTAAAACCCCAAATAACCTAATGTCACCAGTGACACATTTATTAGAACATTTAATGCGTGTAATCGTAATTAATAGGGGTATTTTTTCAAATTAGGTTACAACGAACAAAACCCTAATTCACCTCCGTGCCAATGGCAAATCATGCCAGCCACACCTAGCCCGAGCTAGCCGCATCTCTATGCCAATGCCAAATCATGCCAGCCATACCAAACGCGCCGATGCATGCCAACCATGCTAGCCGCACCTCCGTGCCAATGGCAAATCATGCCAGCCACACCTAGCCCGAGGCTAGACGCATCTCTATGCCAATGGCAAACCATGTCAGCCATACCAAACGCGCCGAAGCATGCCAACCATGCTAGCCGCACCTTCGTGCCAATGGCAAATCATGCCAGACACACCTAGCCCAAGCTAGCCGCATCCCTATGCCAATGGCAAACCATGCCAGTCATACCAAACGCGCCAAAGCATTCCAACCATGCTAGCCGCACCTTCGTGCCAATGGCAAATCATGCCAGCCACACCTAGCCCAAGCTAGCCGCATCTCTATGCCAATGGCAAACCATGCCAGCCATACCAAACGCGCCGAAGCATGCCAACCATGCTAGCCGCACCTCCGTGCCAATGGCAAATCATGCCAGCCACACTTAACCCGAGCTAGCCGCGGCAAGCCAAACATACTCCGCCTTGGCCCTAGCTACACTGGTCACGCCACGCCAAGCCAAACACCCTTACCTTGGCCCTAGTCACGCCACGCCAAGCCAAACACCCTTACCTTGGCCCTAGCCACGCCATGCCCAAAGTAGCGCCCGCACCTAGGCTTGCAAACCATGCAACCTAGGCCAAATTGGCCACGCATGCCATTGACACATGCCAACACGCTCGCTGGTAGCTTATCTACCAAGACGCGACCCAAATTGGCCACGCATGCCATTGTCACATGCCAACATGCTCGCCGGGTAGCTTTTTCTACCAAGGCGCGACCCAAATTGGCCACGCGTGCCATTGGAACATGCCAACATGCGTCACTGGTAGCTTTTTCTACCAAGGCCACGGCCCTAACGGCCACGCATGCCATTGGCACATGCCAACATGCGTCACTGGTAGCTTTTTCTACCAAGGCCACGGCCCTAACAGCCACGCATGCCATTGGCACATGCCAACACGCTCGCTGGTAGTTTTTCCTACCAAGGCCACGGCCCTAACAGCCACGCATGCCATTGGAACATGCCAACATGCGTCACTGGTAGCTTTTTCTACCAAGGCCACGGCCCTAACATCCACGCATGCCATTGGCACATGCCAACACGCTCGCTGGTAGCTTTTCCTACCAAGGCCATCGCCCTAACGGCCACGCATGCCATTGGCACATGCCAACACGCTCGCTGGTAGCTTTTCCTACCAAGGCCACGGCCCTAACGGCCACGCATGCCATTGGCACATGCCAAAACGCTCGCTGGTAGCGTTTCCTACCAAGGCCACGGCCCTAACGGCCACGCATGCCATTGGCACATGCCAACACGCTCGCTGGTAGCCTTTCCTACCAAGGCCACGGCCCTAACGGCCACGCATGCCATTGGCACATGCCAACACGCTCGCTGGTAGCCTTTCCTACCAAGGCCACGGCCCTAACGGCCACGCATGCCATTGGCACATGCCAACATGCTCGCTGGTATCCTTTCCTACCAAGGCCACGGCCCTAACGGCCACGCATGCCATTGGCACATGCCAACACGCTCGCTGGTAGCCTTTCCTACCAAGGCCACGGCCCTAACGGCCACGCATGCCATTGGCACATGCCAACACGCTCGTCGGTAGCTTTTCCTACTAAGGCCACGGCCCTAACGGCCACACATGCCATTGGCACATGCCAATATGCTCGCTGGTAGCTTTTCCTACCAAGGCCACGGCCCTAAACGGCCACGCATGCTATTGGCACATGCCAACACGCTCGCTGGTAGCCTTCATCACCTAGCCGTGCCCCTAATGCACGCCGGTAGCCTAAGACGTGCAACTTAGGCCAACTTGGCCGTACGCGCTATTGGCACATGCCAAAACCCACGCTGGTAGCCTAACTCGCAAACCATGCAACCTACCACCAAGGCATTCCGCACATGCCACACACGCCACTAGCAGCTCTGGCATTTACACTCAACGTACAACCTACCACCAAGGCATTCCGCACATGCCATTAGCAAATGCCACGCACGCCACTAGCAGCTCTGGCATTGCACTTGCGCTCGAAGTACAACCCGCAACAAGGGCATTCCGCACATGCCAATGGCACATACCACACGCGCCACTAGCAGCGCCACTTGCACTCAAGGTGCAACCAACACTCGAGATATCAACACAAACTGGGGGATGCTTTCCAGGGTTTTGGTTTTGCGGTCACAGCTTGAAGCGTACACTACGCTCACATTAAGAAAGCGTGAAAAGGAATAAAGCGGTCAAATAAATGAGAAAATAATGGTGAAAACGTTTTCACCCATAAACACCATGCGGTTACCACCTCCTCCCATTATTTCACCCTTTACTCTCTTCCTTCATGAGGCCAGGGTACGTTTCAATCTCGACTTGTATAAATAGGTCTTACCTATTTCCACCAGACAACAAGTCTCGGTCAAGAGAAAAATACAACACTCTTAGAAAAGGCAACTTTGCAAGCTATCCAAAAAGCTTTCATCTCTTGCAAGCTTCCTAAGCTTTCACTTTCGATACAAGTCGAGACACTACTCTCCCAGAATTATTCTGGCCTCAACACCTTTCTTTGCTTCCCTCCGCAAATCAACCCTTCTCCTCCACTTTGTGACCGAAGCAAGTATGGAACGGTCATTTCTTGGTTTAGGCCGGACTTGTACAGATTGATATCTCGAATCTATAAAGTGCTCACGTGCAGCACATTTGTTTAGGGTTTGAACTAGTTTCTCACTCACCTACCAAATTTACCGAAATCTGCAGAAACGATTTTTACCCATAAACAATTGGCGACCACAGCGGGAGGATTGATCTATCGGCTACAATATCAAACTGTCGATCTCGTTCTTCGACCCAGATGTCAAGATGGTAGGGGACTTGCCGAAGATGCTACCACTCGATCCGACTCAACTACCAGACGACCCGGTTACCAGTTGTAAAAACTACACGAGAAAACTAGGGACTCGCCGAAGATGCTATCAGCGATTGGGGACTTGCTGCCGATGCTACTAGTAAAGCCGCCTTTTACATGGAGAGGGGCGTGTTCGCAAAACCTATGAAGTGAGTAAATTTAGACTGAGCAAGATATACGATCTGTTTTTAGGCTCTTAGTAAAACCGTCATACTAATGAGTATTGTGCCTATTGCTAGCACACACTTTCATAAAAGCAATATTCCTTTCCCAAAACATAATCAGAGTCATATTATCAAAACCATTCCTTCCAGAAATAATCCAATATCCTCAAAAGCTACCAGCTGTCTATCAAAACTGGTCAAACTTTGAACTAGACATCCGGTATGTCTTTCAAAAAAAAAAAAAAAGAGAAAGAACCTAAATGAAAGTTTAACAGAGAAACATTCAAGGAAAATCATCCAATAGAGGTCTTTTCTTCTTGGAGAAAGTCAACGTTGCATCTTCAAGAGCCGCTCTCTTCATAGTCAACATCTTGGAAAGCTTTTCGAGTTCTACCTCCTGTCGTGCAATCTCCTCGCAGGAAAAGGCTTTCGATTGATGCATCTTTCAACTTTTGGATCTCAAAGAAGGCCTTCGACAAACCACGAAGTGTTGAAATCCTTTTTTACGCACACATCGCGATGGTGCTCCCGATCGGCAATAACGTCTTGAAGTAAACGGTGTGACCAAATCACCTCACGCATATCCTCGATGGAAGATAAAGCCTCTTCCACACGCTTAACCAGTGCAAATCGACTAGTGACTTTCTTGGTTGTGGCCATATGTCCGTACTTCTCCCAGATTCTCGTGTACAACGCCTCATGCTTAGCCGGCACGCTGAAGCCGCCAACCAACACATGACCTGGATAAGGAACCAAGTACGGGGGATCAAAAATGGCGCCCGCACCTAGCCTCACGACTCGCAGAGGGTCTTCTTCCATGTCTACGGCAGCAACCATCAGAGAATCATCCACCGTTTGAACCACATCTGAGCCCGGCAATTGGATAACTCCCATCTCCAAGTCACCGGCGGTGGCCACCAAAGGCAAGTTTTCGTGTGGCTCTACCCCATAATCGTCCTCCGAACCAGATTCCTCCTGCGAACTTGAGTCAGACATTTTTCAAAACAAGAAACTGAAGAAGAAAGAAAAGAAGCGCGAAACTCACCGAACCACTTCCCGAAAAAGAACCAAAGTCTTTGCCAGAGGAATCACTCTCACTTGTCGAACTTTCTTCTTTCTCTGACTCATCACCGCTATGAGAAGGCTCAGTGCTGCTGGAATTCTTTAAAGAAATTGCCGTCTCCTGGCAACGTGCAAGGGCAGCGAAAGAATTAACACTATCGAAGCCCTGGAAGAAATAAGACACATGTTTTCAGCAGAATTTCACGTGTTTTGAGACAAACCAATGAAGAAGAGACACATACCTGGTTATTAGAAGAACTGAAAGACACGAGAGCTGCGGGAGGATCTTTTGAAACCGTCCGGAACCCGCCAGCACGATTCTTCGTTCTCCGTTCCTTGGCCTGGGGACTTTCCGAGTTGCTAGGCAACTTTCGCTTGAGATCTCTCGACATTGGATACTTCTTCAAAACTGCTGGGGAAGGTTTACAACGAACGTTCTCCACCACGTTATTCACGAAATCTTGGATCATAATAAACTCGTCGCACCAGAACTCATTATAGCCGAAGATCGTCGAAGTTACTCTTCCCATTTGAAAGAAGGGAAGACGGATACCCGGCTCAAGGGCACTGGCATTAAGGGCGGCACGCAATGAATCCTTAGGGATCACCGGCTGGTAAGCAAGAGGCACCCCTTGATCGAAACCCATGTGACGAGCAGCACGGTCAATATTGTAAGCAGCTATCTGGGAAGACCCCGTGAAGAAAGACGGCATATAACCGGACGTGCAGCTTTGAATAAACAAGTTTTCACCAACGCTCAAATCGCCATCAGAAGACAAAGACATGAGCGGAGCAGAAGCAAAGGTGTCAATTTGAGTCACCGACCTATGGACCGGCTCCCATGGGCGAAAACAGATTTCATACGACTTATCAAGAAGACTAATGATAGGGTGTAAAATACATCCTATTTACTATCTATTGTTTATGCTTTCTTTGCTATTTTTCTTGTAAATTATGTATTTTACGCCTGTTTTGAGTTTTTTAGCTACTTTGGAGTCGCACGGAGGAAAAGAAGAAGAAATCACCCAATTTGAGCAAAAGGGCAAAATTGTCATTTCAGGGGTGAACACTATTTGGAGCCCAGTCAAGGTTAAGGGGCAACTCTATTCGGAGGAGTGCTAAAGATAGACCAGCTGAGGATAAGGGGCTAGAAACTTGGTTAACCCTTATCGCCAGCATTGTAGTGCAAATAACCATCCCCAATTTATAACCCTAACTTTGAGAGTCGTCTCTCATTCATTCCAATCATTGATAAAATTGGAATTGAGAAGAAATGAAAGCAAAGAATGCTGCTAAATTCGGCAGACCAATCGGGAAATTGATAAAACAGAGATGGCGATGACGCTACGGAGAAATAATGAAGATGGGTTTGTCTTAAGGATCGGTTCGCTGCTGTTGTTCGAATCAGAGAAGAAATTGGAGATGAAGGTGGTTCTGTTGAGGTTGAGCTGTGAGTTGATTGAGATCGAGAGAAGTTGAATCTGCTGGTGAAGATGGATGCTGTGAATCAAAGAGCTGAAATTGAAATAAGGGTTTGGGTTAGTTTGAGAAGGAGAAGACCATGATGCTAGTGATTTAGAGATGAAGAAGATCTGGGAGATGAAGTAATGGCATGATGAATCTGGAAAATTGCAGTAATGGGTTTGAGTTGCACTGAGAAGGGTTTGCGATGGATGAACTAGATGCTGTCAAGCCAAAAATCGAGAAGATGCAGTCGAGACTCGAGAGCAAAATCAAGAGAGATGAGCGATGAGAAGAATCAAAGCTCAGAGAAGATTTCAGGGACAGAGGCGAGAGATGATTCTAAGATGGGTTCTTGATGGTGATTCGGTCTCTGCAATTGACAGTTTTGGTGTTAATCGGAGAAATCAAAGACGAATTTGTAGCTGAATGATTTGAGTTAATGGGTTTTGCCTGGAAATATTATTGGTGGTCTCTGATAGAATGTTGAGCTGATGTCGTTGCCAGAACATGGAATGGAAGCAAAGATGAGAATGCTGTTGATGCAATGGAGAAATGGGTGGCATCTGAGGTTCAGAGTCTGATATGAAATCAGCACATGGGAAGAAATCAAGACAGGGAAGAAGGTGGATTAGTCGATTGTACTGCAGAAATTGATTTACAGGGGAGCTTGAATGGGTTGTGAATGAAATGCTCAATAGATGTATGTGCTAGGAATTCTTAACAGGAAATGGAGCAGAAGTAAAGGCCGGAATGTGGCCTGGAAAGTCCTGTAATTAAACGAAACTCGGCGAAATTTCCCCTCCGACGAGTCAACTCAACGAGTCCGATGACCGATCCGAAAACCTGTCTAACTCACTTTCGGTCAGGGCGAGTCGACCACCTAGGGAGCCGACTCATCTAGGCGGACTCCTCCTTCCCTTGACTTCCCTTGACCTGGTTGGTGACGGTTTGACTTTTTGACCGTTAGTCCTAACGGTGGATGACGGAATATTCCGTCGAATATTCCACCGACGGAAAATTTTGGTGGCCGGCGGCGACTATTCCGGTCAAATTCGGACACAATACCGATTTTCCCATGAGCCAAAAATTCCGAGATTTTCTATGGACTTCTCTCATGGGTGTGAAGACTTGGGCTAGGAATTGGATGGAGAATTGGGCTCAAACTTGGAAAGAGAAGATGGAAGTTGAGAAAGGCTTGGATTTGGAAATTGAATTGCTAAAGGAAAAGGATTCTATTCCTTGGAAGATTTGGAGAATATTGAAGCCTATAAATAGAGAAGTTTTCTACATCTTTTACACACCTCTCTACACACACAACACTTTTCTTTTCTTATTCTTTGTGTGAACTCTTAAGCATGAGTAGCTAATTTTCTTATTGATTGAGGATGAATTCCTAGTTCTTAATATATGTTTTGAGTTTTGTTTCAATTCTATCTTGAAGTTTTTCACATGATTATCGTTTGTTTTTACTAATAGGAATGATCTTAAAGACATTCATGATTGATTGATAGATTGTTTAGGTGGCCAACTAAATTGATTTGTTAATTTGATCTAAAGCTAGTGAAAGTTAGGAGATAAGTAATCGTTTCTTGACTCTTTACATAAGTAGCAAACACGAGACCTTGCGTAGGGATTCCGTGGAGCAATTGTGTGTAGAAACAACGCTAGAAAGTAAACCAAGCGAACCGAGTTTAACTACTAGTACTAAACCTAAATTCATAAATCTTAATGCATTCAGGGAATTACATCTTGTAAGCGAACCTCAAGGTGGTTCTTTTGGATAGAATCTGATAACTAAGCGGACTTGTTACTCAGTGAAATAAGGGATTTTGGGGCTAGCTAAGCGGACCTGCTATCCTACGGTTGGTGATAATTTGTGACTTATAACAAGTAGAAAAGAACATAACTTTAATCATTGTTTTGCAACGAAGAAGGATTCCTTGATATATTCTCTCTTATTGATTTCAACTTTACCTTTTAATTGCTTTATTTACTTTCTTTTGCTTTACATCCCCCCTTTTCGTGACAATTTTGACAACTAGAATCTCTTGCTCCTCGTGGGAACGAACTTGACTACACTATATTACTTGTTAATTAGGTGGAAAATCTTGAATTAATTTGTTGTGGTACGACACGCATCAAATTTTGGCGCCGTTGCCGGGGAGCAGCGGACGATTTTAGTTGTTTTTATTTTTCTTTTTGCTTTATTCTTGCTTTGTTAGATTCTATACCGTATCTAACTTAAGTTTTTGAGAATCTTATTTCAGGTATCGGTTTTCCATGTATGGTGGACAAGAGCAAGCATATTACAACAATCAATACGTTTTTCAACCTCAACATTATGACAACTTCCAACCATCCTTAGGATACAATCAAAACCAATATTTTGGCTATGATCAATTTCCTACAGAACCTTATGGATATTCTCATACTTATCAACAACCTTATGACGGGTATGTAAGTGGACAATCACATGGATGGAAGGATAGTTATGCATCTAACAATTTGTTTTCTAGTAATGTGCAGACAGAGAATTTGGAATATACTCCTCTTCATCGTGTTTTTCCTTCACTTTTTCCAAAAGAGGAGATACAGTCTAGAAACTCTATCAACGGTGGTAAGCGTGTGAACGTCGGGAAACTTGCACAGAAATTATACAAATTGGAAGATGATAGAGACTCGGAAGATCTTGTCGCAGAAATTAGTAGGACTATTCATATGGAACTTAAACGACGTCGGGATAAAGGTTATGAAACCGATGAAGATTCTTATTATGGTGAGTCTGAAAATGAAGATGATTGTGTTGAAAAGGACCAACCTTTGGATACTTTTGAAGACGCTAGTGTAGCTTACTCAAGCCTTGATCTTAATAATGATCAATCACCTATTCAAAAGGTAGAGCTTGAAGATGATGCATTTAGTGCTTGGAAAAAATTCCTTAGGGAAAGATATGAGTCCGCGGAAGTGTATGAGCATTGCAACAATGAGGAAGTTATTCCAACTCCGGATCATAATAACGATCCTTCGCCTATTCAAAAGGAGGAGATTGGGTGTGACTTACCTATTGTTATAAACGGTGTAACACCCTCACAAGAAGATCTTACAATCTATACCGACGAGAATCATTTTAGTGAATGGCCCGATTCCGATGATGAGAATGTTGAAGAGATGATGCTAGAGGATGAAACCACATTGATTGATTTCGTGGAAGACCGAATTGAACTTGCCAATGATTATAATGATGCCAAGACTTTGGTTAAGGTAGAAAATGACGAAGAATGGTTGCAAGGTTTAATAGAGGACCACGATATACAAGAGGTAAGTAATTCACTTGCATTTTTTAAGGATGAAGAGGATTCTATAATACAAGAGATTGTGCAAGGTTTGTCTAACCCTTTGCATATTGATTCTTCTCCTTTACCTCTTATTGGTTTGAATGTATGTGCTTCGAAAGTATTTTTGGATGATTTTGTTTCTAGATATCCACCATTGGAAACACTTGATGCTAACACCATGCAGGTTTGCCAAGAGGAACACATGGAAATTCCCAAATTCTATGTTCTTTATACACTTCCGAGTGTGGACGAGAATAAGTGTGGGGGAAATTTCTATCGAGCAATAATTTCACTATTGTTTTCTTGTGCTAATATTTGTATGAAGTTATTGTTTTCAAAACAGGTATTATGGGTGGATCCTCAAATTTTCAGATTGTTAGTATATGGGGAATGAATCATGCAAGAGCTAAGTCGGGCCATCGACTTTAAAACAAGCGCTTAATGGGAGGCAACCCATCGGTTTTGTATTTCTTAACCTTTTGCTTTTTGTTATTTCTTTTTCTTGTTCCTTATCATGTTAAAATTTCCCACCTTGACTTTACTAGGAGGATTCAATTACATTGAGGACAATGTAAGGTTTAAGTGTGGGGGAGTGGTTAAGCATGTATTTAAAAAAAAAAAATAATAATAATAATAATAAAAAAAAAAAGTTTTACTTAAAACCTCCAACTTTTAGAGATTTTAGAGTCACTAGCATACTTCTAGGTATGTTTACATAGAGATTTTGACCGACATAATTGAACTTGGAAATGTTAGAGAACTACATTCGGATTTCTTGTTTGTTAGAGTGTTAAATAATGGATTTAATCATGCCGGTGATGCGAATTTGGTGCAGGGAGAAGTGCATTATTAGAGTTGCTGATCAATCATTAGTGGAGACTACCCGTATTCATATCATGTGAGGCACCGACCAAAAATTTTCCATATACTAAAGAGCTTCTTTTGAGTGTGTGTCACCATACGTTAATTCCGGGTAGAATGGTGAGCTACCCAACCTCCCACCAATAGAAGCACTACTCTTTGATCTCTTGAGTGCTAATTTTGTCAATCATAAGGGTGACGTCTATAGATGAAAGCCTCCTTCTTGTAGTTCGATTTGCAGTTAGCACCATTCTCTCTCGCGACAACAACGGGTCCATAGAAATACATTCATCATCAACAAGGAGCGACATCAAAATCTACAAGGAAAGTTGGAAAAAGTTCAAGTTTACAAGCAACGGAACGAGAAAAAGAGCAAATTTCATCTTCAAGTAAAGCAACATACAAAGAGCAGATTTTTACATATATGTTGAGGACTTACAATACAATGAGGTAATTCTATATCCAAGTATGAAGACTTATTCATGAAAGCGAAGAAAATTAAAAAGGTGAGAATTTTTGAAGTTTATGATTTCAAGACGATACAAGTTGTGAAGAATTAAGCGGTAAAATACTTCTCCTACGGCCATGGTTGTATTTAATTTCTCTTGTTTCAATTCAAAAAAAAAAAAAAAAAAAAAAAAAAAAAGATATAAAAAAAAGATATAAAAAAAAGAGAAATATTGTTTTGTTTTTATTTATTTAATAAGCCGTGGGGAAGGAAAATTTATAAGGAAGTTTCAAGAGACAAGGATTTAAGGTAAAAAGGGTTACAAATTGTCAAGGATTTATGAAATTCGAGAGTTTATCATCAAAAGTTGAAACCGAAGACGAAGACCAAGAAGATCAAGACGAGGAGCGGAAGACGTTTCTATTGGATGCCGTGAGAGTGGTGTTATCATAATTGGCGATCGGATGTGAAGGTGAGTAAGTAATCTCATCCTCAATAATAAATGGTTGATTTCCTTTCGTAGAGATCGTCAGAAAAATGGTTTTTCAAAATATTAAAAGATGTGGGTTTTTAAAAATATTTCGGAAGTTGTCCTTCCCACCATTCAACGTGTTGCGGAATTCTCTCTTCATTCCTACCGCAAACATGTGTGACCCATAAAAAGCCGTCTTTTTGAGTGCAATTATCATAAAATCCTATTTGGTGAGGCGAAGTCGAGGCGAAATGCTTATTGATCGTTTCTCAAACACGCATTCTCTCATTATGGTGTGGTTATTTCTCACTCAACATTTAAGAATGAGAATATGTTCCTTAGTATTTCTAACTTCTTATTACTAGCATGCAGAAACTCTATGTCCTCATAACTCTTTGGATGCTTGGGACGGTTGAACGCTTTGAAGTTGTGAGTTTTTAGTCTGATTTGCTCGAGAACTAGCAAAGTCTAAGTGTGGGGGAATTTGATAGGGTGTAGAATACATCCTATTTACTATCTATTGTTTATGCTTTCTTTGCTATTTTTCTTGTAAATTATGTATTTTACGCCTGTTTTGAGTTTTGTAGCTACTTTGGAGTCGCACGGAGGAAAAGAAGAAGAAATCACCCAATTTGAGCAAAAGGGCAAAATTGTCATTTCAGGGGTGAACACTATTCGGAGCCCAGTCAAGGTTAAGGGGCAACTCTATTCGGAGGAGTGCTAAAGATATACCAGCTGAGGATAAGGGGCTAGAAACTTGGTTAACCCTTATCGCCAGATGCCGTGTGCAAATAACCATCCCCAATTTATAACCCTAACTTTGAGAGTCGTCTCTCATTCATTCCAATCATTGGTAAAATTGGAATTGAGAAGAAATAAAAGCAACAGCCGCTGCTAAATTCGACAGACCAATCGGGAAATTGATAAAACAGAGATGGCGATGACGCTACAGAAAAAGAATGAAGATGGGTTTGTCTTAAGGATCGGTTCGCTGCTGTTGTTCGAATCAGAGAAGAAATTGGAGATGAAGGTGGTTCTGTTGAGGTTGAGCTGTGAGTTGATTGAGATCGAGAGAAGTTGAATCTGCTGGTGAAGATGGATGCTGTGAATCAAAGAGCTGAAATTGAAATAAGGGTTTGGGTTAGTTTGAGAAGGAGAAGACCACGATGCTAGTGATTTAGAGATGAAGAAGATCTGGGAGATGAAGTAATGGCATGATGAATCTGGAAAATTGCAGTAATGGGTTTGAGTTGCACTGAGAAGGGTTTGCGATGGATGAACTAGATGCTGTCAAGCCAAAAATCGAGAAGATGCAGTCGAGACTCGAGAGCAAAATCAAGAGAGATGAGCGATGAGAAGAATCAAAGCTCAGAGAAGATTTCAGGGACAGAGGCGAGAGATGATTCTAAGATGGGTTCTTGATGGTGATTCGGTCTCTGCAATTGACAGTTTTGGTGTTAATCGGAGAAATCAAAGACGAATTTGTAGCTGAATGATTTGAGTTAATGGGTTTTGCCTGGAAATATTATTGGTGGTCTCTGATAGAATGTTGAGCTGATGCCGTTGCCAGAACATGGAATGGAAGCAAAGATGAGAATGTTGTTGATGCAATGGAGAAATGGGTGGCATCTGAGGTTCAGAGTCTGATATGAAATCAGCACATGGGAATAAATCAAGACAGGGAAGAAGGTGGATTAGTCGATTGTACTGCAGAAATTGATTTACAGGGGAGCTTGAATGGGTTGTGAATGAAATGCTCAATAGATGTATGTGCTAGGAATTCTTAACAGGAAATGGAGCAGAAGTAAAGGCCGGAATGTGGCACAGAAAGTCCCGTAATTAAACGAAACTCGGCGAAATTTCCCCTCCGACGAGTCAACTCAACGAGTCCGATGACCGATCCAGAAACCGGTCTAACTCAGCTCAGTCAGACGAGTCAGCCACCTAGGGAGCTGACTCGTCTAGCTGACTCCTCCTTCCCTTGACTTCCCTTGACCTGGTTGACTGACGGTTTGACTTTTTGACCGTTAGTCCTAACGGTGGACTGACGGAATATTCCGTCGAATATTCCACTGACGGACAAATTTTCAGGTGGCCGGCGGCGACTATTCCGGTCAAATTCCGGACACAATACCAGTTTTCCGGCGAGCCAAAAATTCCAAAATTTTCTATGGACTTCTCTCATGGGTGTGAAGACTTGGGCTAGGAATTGGATGGAGAATTGGGCTCAAACTTGGAAAGAGAAGATGGAAGTTGAGAAAGGCTTGGATTTGGAAATTGAATTGCTAAAGGAAAAGGATTCTATTCCTTGGAAGATTTGGAGAATATTGAAGCCTATAAATAGAGAAGTTTTCTACATCTTTTACACACCTCTCTACACACACAACACTTTTCTTTTCTTATTCTTTGTGTGAACTCTTAAGCATGAGTAGCTAATTTTCTTATTGATTGAGGATGAATTCCTAGTTCTTAATATATGTTTTGAGTTTTGTTTCAATTCTATCTTGAAGTTTTTCACATGATTATCGTTTGTTTTTACTAATAGGAATGATCTTAAAGACATTCATGATTGATTGATCGATTGTTTAGGTGGCCAACTAAATTGATTTGTTAATTTGATCTAAAGCTAGTGAAAGTTAGGAGATAAGTAATCGTTTCTTGACTCTTTACATAAGTAGCAAACACGAGACCTTGCGTAGGGATTCCGTGGAGCAATTGTGTGTAGAAACAACGCTAGAAAGTAAACCAAGCGAACCGAGTTTAACTACTAGTACTAAACCTAAATTCATAAATCTTAATGCATTCAGGGAATTACATCTTGTAAGCGAACCTCAAGGTGGTTCTTTTGGATAGAATCTGATAACTAAGCGGACTTGTTACTCAGTGAAATAAGGGATTTTGGGGCTAGCTAAGCGGACTGCTATCCTACGGTTGGTGATAATTTGTGACTTATAACAAGTAGAAAAGAACATAACTTTAATCATTGTTTTGCAACGAAGAAGGATTCCTTGATATATTCTCTCTTATTGATTTCAACTTTACCTTTTAATTGCTTTATTTACTTTCTTTTGCTTTACATCCCCCCTTTTCGTGACAATTTTGACAACTAGAATCTCTTGCTCCTCGTGGGAACGAACTTGACTACACTATATTACTTGTTAATTAGGTGGAAAATCTTGAATTAATTTGTTGTGGTACGACACGCATCAACTAACCAAGCTCACGCCAACTCTTGGACGCCTGTTCACCCATCGAAGAATTCGAGAGCTGCCCCAACTCGCGGGAATCGAAGGCATCGGTTTCGGAGCGTACTTCTCAAAGTGCTCCCATAGCCAGACTTGCAGAAAAGCAACGTGCACATATGAATTCACTTTCATGAAACCATTCGAAACTCGCATGTTCGCAACTAGGTGATCCGGATGCACATACGGGAACCGAGGAATAGCTTGCCAATGGGAAGAACTTCACCTTTTGCCAACTTCACAAAGAATCACTAGCAACTCGGTCTTATCTCCTTCTTACCCGAACTGTCGTCAAAAATGTCTCTAGACAACCGAGAGAGCCAAAAATGCTGCAACGTGAAGATCACTTCTTTTCTCATTTTAGGTTCCGGCTCGTTCGGAAACCATTGAGATATCCACCACCTGTAAAGGCACCTTTCATCCTCTTTCCCACGTAATCCTTCGACTTCGCAAAGTGGAGTCTTTCCGAGCGAAATCTTCCAACTTAGCGGCAAGGTCATCCCGCATCTTCCCCTCACTTTCGAGATAATTGGATGTTAAGATTCCCGATTCTTGGAAGATTCAAGAAGAGAGCCACACTCTCCAAGGAGAAAGTTATCTCACCCCATCTACATATGATCGTATGGGTGTCCAACACCATCCGGAGATGAAAGCAACCAAACCTGGGATATCCTTCCTAACTGGAGATTTATCAAGCTCGACAAACATCAATAATCTGCGCTCGAGTCAAGTTGGTATTTATATGCTCCTTACTCACCATGAACTCAATCCATCTATCAAAAGAACGCAATGGGCTTTGGCACATCCGGAAATCAATGTTGGAAGAGGAATATACCTCTTTATGAAGACAGAACCGTATGGTGTTCTCTGGGCGAACCGAACGTGTCTTTCTTTCATCTTCACCACCTGTTAACAAAATTGGCACGAAACCTGGGTGATTTTTCCGAGCAGAGGCAAGTTTTTTGGCGAAGAATTCATCATCCGTGTTCGGTTTGGAACTATGGACATCCTTCGATGAGGCGGAATTCTCATTCGGGTAACATCTTGTCGGATTTCTTCATAACAACTTAGTAATAAGATATCCGCACACGGAGAAAAAACAAAATTATTTCCACGACACATAACCGCGCCCAACAAAGGAAAACCACATAAAAAAAAAAAAAAAAAAAAAGGAAGAGGGCGTATTCTTTACTGGCTCAAAACTGCACACGCAGTATTTTATTCAGGGTTCAAAATTACATACGCAGTATTTTATACGGGCTCAAGTGCGTCTGCAGTATCGTTCTCCGGGTTCAGAATTATATATGGAGCATTCCCTACGGGTTCAAAAATACACACGCAGTATTTTCTTCATGGTTCAAAAATACACACGCAGTATTTTCTTCAGGTTTCAAATTACATACGCAGTATTTTATACGGGCTCAAGTGCGTCTGCAGTATCATTCTTCGGGTTCAAAAACTATATATGGAGCATTTTTCTACGGGTTCAAAACTGCGCGCGCAGTATTTCTTTCAGGACCGAAAATTCATATATGCAATAATTCCTACGGGTTCGAAGTCATATGAAGCATATATACAGTATTCTTCTTTGGGATTCACGCAGTATTCTCTACGGTTTCAGAACTGCACACGCAGTATTTTCTTCAGGGTTCAAAATTATACACAATATTTCATACGGGCTCAAGTGTGCTTGCAGTATCCTTCTTCGGGTTCAAAATTGTATATGGAGCACTTTCCTATGGGTTCGAATAATATATGCAGTATTTCCCTTGGTTGCATACATACAATATTTTCTAAAAGAGACACGCTAAGAAATTATTGCAAGGATTATAAAGAAAACGCCTACTCTTAGGGTTTGCACCTACATGAAAAGGGAAACAAGAGAAGTACTGGAAGACATACCTGGAAGCCGGTTTTTCTTTGTGAATCTGCCGCTAGTAGGAAAGAATGGAAGGAATAAGGTCCAAGATGAGAGAAGGGGATTTTATATATATGGGCGTGAAGATTCTGAAATAGGGAAGGATTTCCCTTTACCAAAAATCGTGCGGACTCACAAAAACGCCCAACTTCCCAATGCCACCCAATTTGCGCCGGTCCCACCAGCTAGCACGCTCAGTTTCCCAACTCGTAACAACTTCCCAATGCCGCTCAAGTTGCGCCGGTCCCACCAGCTAGCACGCTCGGTTTCCCAACTCGCAACAACTTCCCAATGCCGCCCAAGTTGCACCGGTCCCACCAGCTAGCACGCTCAGTTTCCCAACTCGCAACCACTTCCAAATGCCGCCCAAGTTGCACCGGCCCCACCAATCACGCCAACTTCCCAATGACCGCTCAAGTCCCGCCACAAGCACGCAGACTTCCCCACCTTGCGCTTGGTCCCACCAGCTAGCACGCTCAGTTTCCTAAACTCGCGTCAACTTCTCAATGCCGCCCAGCTTCCCGTCTCTCACAACGATAACTTCCCAATTGCGCCAGCCTCCCGATTTGTGCAAAATTGCCAGAGGCAAGGACTCCAAATCCTATTGATAAAAAGGTCAGACAAACCTCCTCAATTCTCTTTACGATTTGCTGCTGATAGTTTGTCACCATCTCATGCTTACCTCGCAACAAAGCTCCTGCTCCGAGCTAAGCAGGGGACTTAATGTTGATGGTGGTTTTTAAACAAAGGGTAAAATCGTAAAACCCCAAATAACCGAATGTCACCAGTGACACATTTATTAGAACATTTAATGCGTGTAATCAGTAATTAATAGGGGGTATTTTTTCAAATTAGGGTTACAACGAACAAAACCCTAATTCACCTCCGTGCCAATGGCAAATCATGCCAGCCACACCTAGCCCGAGCTAGCCGCATCTCTATGCCAATGGCAAATCATGCCAGCCATACCAAACGCGCCGAAGCATGCCAACCATGCTAGCCGCACCTCCGTGCCAATGGCAAATCATGCCAGCCACACCTAGCCCGAGCTAGACGCATCTCTATGCCAATGGCAAACCATGTCCTCCATACCAAACGCGCCGAAGCATGCCAACCATGCTAGCCGCACCTTCGTGCCAATGGAAAATCATGTCAGCCACACCTAGCCCAAGCTAGCCGCATCCCTATGCCAATGGCAAACCATGCCAGCCATACCAAACACGCCAAAGTATGCCAACCATGCTAGCCGCACCTTCGTGCCAATGGCAAATCATGTCAGCCACACCTAGCCCAAGCTAGCCGCATCTCTATGCCAATGGCAAACCGTGCCAGCCATACCAAACGCGCCGAAGCATGCCAACCATGCTAGCCGCACCTCCGTGCTAATGACAAATCATGTTAGCCACACTTAACCCGAGCTAGCCGCGCCAAGCCAAACACACTCCGCCTTGGCCCTAGCTACACTGGTCACGCCACGCCAAGCCAAACACCCTTACCTTGGCCCTAGTCACGCCACGCCAAGCCAAACACCCTTACCTTGGCCCTAGCCGCGCCATGCCCAAAGTAGCGCCCGCACCTAGGCTTGCAAACCATGCAACCTAGGCCAAATTGTCCACGCATGCCATTGGCACATGCCAACACGCTCGCTGGTAGCTTTTCTACCAAGGCGCGACCCAAATTGGCCACGCATGCCATTGGCACATGCCAACATGCTCGCTGGTAGCTTTTTCTACCAAGGCGCGACCCAAATTAGCCACGCGTGCCATTGGCACATGCCAACATGCGTCACTGGTAGCTTCTTCTACCAAGGCCACGGCCCTAACGGCCACGCATGCCATTGGCACATGCCAACACGCTCGCTGGTAGCTTTTCCTACCAAGGCCACGTCCCTAACGGCCACGCATGCCATTGGCACATGCCAACATGCGTCACTTGTAGCTTTTTCTACCAAGGCCACGGCCCTAACGGCCATGCATGTCATTGGCACATGCCAACACGCTCGCTGGTAGCTTTTCCTACCAAGGCCACGGCCCTAACGGCCACGCATGCCATTGGCACATGCCAACACGCTCGCCGGTAGCTTTTCCTACCAAGGCCACGGCCCTAACGGCCACGCATGCCATTGGCACATGCCAACACGCTCGCTGGTAGCTTTTCCTACCAAGGCCACGGCCCTAACGGCCACGCATGCCATTGGCAGATGCCAACACGCTTGCTGGTAGCCTTTCCTACCAAGGCCACGGCCCTAATGGCCACGCATGCCATTGGCACATGCCAACACGCTCGCTGGTAGCCTTTCCTACCAAGGCCACGGCCCTAACGGCCACGCATGCCATTGGCACATGCCAACACGCTCATTGGTAGCCTTTCCTACCAAGGCCACGGCCTAACGGCCACGCATGCCATTTGCACATGCCAACACGCTCGCCGGTAGCTTTTCCTACCAAGGCCACGGCCCTAATGGCCACGCATGCCATTGGCACATGCCAATACGCTCGCTGATAGCTTTTCCTACCAAGGCTACGGCCCTAAACGGCCACGCATGCTATTGGCACATGCCAACACGCTCGCTGGTAGCCTTCATCACCTAGTCGTGCCCCTAATGCACGCCGTAGCCTAACTTGCAAGCCGTGCAACTTAGGCCAACTTGGTCTGGCGCCATTGGCACATGCCAAAACCCACGCCGGTAGCCTAACTCGCAAACCATGCAGCCTACCACCAAGGCATTCCGCACATGCCATTGGCACATGCCACACACGCCACTAGCAGCTCTGGCATTTACACTCAACGTACAACCTATTACCAAGGCATTCCGCACATGCCACGCACGCCACTAGCAGCTCTGGCATTGCCACTTGCGCTCGAAGTACAACCCGCAACAAGGGCATTCCGCACATGCCAATGGCACATACCACACGCGCCACTAGCAGGCGCCACTTGCACTCAAGGTGCAACCAACACTCGAGATATCAACACAACCGGGGATGCTTTCCAGGGTTTTGGTTTGGCGGTCACATGACTTGAAGCGTACACTATGCTCACATTAAGAAAGCGTGAAAAGGAATAAAGCGGTCAAATAAATGAGGAAATAATGGTGAAAACGTTTTCACCCATAAACACCATGCGGTTACCACCTCCTCCCATTATTTCACCCTTTACTCTCTTCCTTCATGAGGCCAGGGTATGTTTCAATCTCGACTTGTATAAATAGGTCTGACCTACTTCCACCAGACAACAAGTCTCGGTCAGGAGAAAAATACAATACTCTCAGAAAAGGAAACTTTGCAAGCTATCCAAAAAGCTTTCATCTCTTGCAAGCTTCCTAAGCTTTCACTTCTGATACAAGTCGAGACACTACTCTCCCCGAGCACTATTCTCGGCCTCAACACCTTTCTTTGCTTCCTCCCCAAATCAACCCTTCTCCTCCACTTTGTGACCGATGCTAGTCCGGGAACGGCCATTTCTTGGTTTAGGCCGGACTTATGCAGTTGATCTCTCGAATCTATAAAGTGCTCACGTGCGGACATTTGTTTAGGATTTGAACCCGGTTTCTCACTCACCTACCGAATTTACCGAAATCGGCGAGAAACGATTTTTACCCATAAACAATCAGAATCGAGACAATCTCATGAGATGGATTATCTGTATTGATGATATATGGATCGGTTTGTGCCTTACTCGCCCTTTTCTTCCTTGGCTGAGTATCGATCGAACCAAGTGGTGTCCCCCTCTTCCTTTTGGGGGCCACGGCCTCGGCTACACTTCCACCAAGTGCAGCTTTGGTACCTATATTTATGGTACCTTTTCCCTTGTCGGGAATTTCTAACCTTGCAGGCATGTTTACAGCTGGTATATGTGATCTCGTCACTTTAGCGATATCAGTAAATGCATCAAGCATTGAATTTGCCACATTCTGAAGATCGATAATTCTTTTCACTTCACTTTCGCATTGTTGAGTGCGGGGATCAAGATGAGACAACGTGGGAACACACCACGACAATTCCTGTCGTTCCCTTTTGAAGTCCTTTTCCATACCTCCACCTAACGATGGGAATGTTGTCTCATCAAAGTGACAATCCGCAAATCTAGCGGTAAAGAGATCGCCTGTCAAAGGTTCTAAGTAGCGGATAATTGTTGGGGATTCGTATCCAACATAAATACCTACTCATCTTTGTGGAACCATCTTAGTACGTTGTGGGGCGTTATAGGCACGTATACGGCACAACCAAATATGCGTAAATGTGAAATATCAGGCTCATATCCAGTTACCAACTGGTACGTAGAAAATGGTTGGCTAGAAGTCGGTCTAAAACGAATAAGTAATGCTGCATGCAATATGGCGTACCCCCAGGAAGTAATAGGAAGGTTGGAACGCATAACCAATGCCCTAGCTATCATATGTAACCTTTTGATGGTAGCTTCTGCGAGACCATTTTGAGCGTGTACATGGGGTACGGGATGCTCTATGTCGATTCCATTAAACATACAGAAATCATCAAATCCTTTAGATGTAAATTCTCCAGCATTATCAAGTCAGATAGAATTGATTGGATGATCAGGATGGTGAGCCCTTAGTCGTATAATTTGTGCTAGGAGCTTTTCAAATGCAGCATTTCTTGTGGACAACAATGCAACATGTGACCAACGGGTCGAAGCATCAACTAGAACCATAAAATACCTGAATGGTCCGCATTCTGGATGTATAGGTCCACAAATATCACCTTGTATTCTTTGTAAAAATGGAATATTTTGTTTGGTATCTTTAGCATAGGATGGTCTCGATCATGTCTTTGCTAAAGAACAAGCTTTGCAGAATGAGCGATGTGCCTTCGATAAGGACAACAAAGAAGAATGGGACAGTGGGTGCGCTTCAATTACTTTGGAAGATGAAGGTTGCATTTCTCTTGCTTTAGAAGGCATAAAATGTGCATCATTTACTTTAGAATGCACATTGTTACTCTTCATTGTAACAATCTTTTGTCCCATTTTCTTTTTCATTCGAAAGAACGGATGTCCGTGTGAGTTATTCAAAACACGGATCATCATATCACGACCTGGGTGCCCTAGTCGATCGTGCCAAAGCTTATATAAGTCACTGGCCAACAGTTCATCGTTGGCAACCACATGGGATTCGATAATCCTAATAGTGTTGATATGCAATCCACTAGAGTGACTCATTAGTTTCTCTAAGATGCGCTTACTTCCGCATTCACTAGAGGTCACAAATATGTACTCAATTCCATTTTCACAGTGAGTTTCTAAGTGATAACCATTTGTGCGTATATCCTTGAAACTTAACAAAGTACGGTGCGCTCTTGGTGCATATAGAGCTTCTGTGACTTTAATCATTGTGCCGTTTGGAAACAAGAATTGAGCAGTACCTCGCCCAATTATTTCTTGCGATGATCCAATCATCGTAGTCACATATGTATTATAAGGAGTAAAATCGACAAATAATTGTCTGTTTATTAGGATAGTATGGGTGGTTGCACTATCAAATAGACATTCAGTTTCTCCTGGAGACATTCCTACAAGTATATTAGGTAGGAATGTTACAAACAAAGAAAAACGAACAATTCATCCCACTTCCTTTAGAGAATTTTGTTCTACTAGAATGGCGTCATTTCCATTCTAATTTATATGTTAAACAACAGATTATCATGAACAAAGTAAAATTCTATAGAATATAATAGAAAATAAGTACTTATAGATAATCCATACACATAACATAAAGATGGTAAGAACGTGTTCAGCAACGGTAACACCTACTTAAACTATTAAACAAACGATAGTCTAAGATAACATAAAAACTTCAAAGCATCTAAAAACAAACAGAGTCTAGCAAGCCAGAAACTAAATTCTTAGGCCCAAGCAAAATCAGGCACATCCATAGTTGGGGCAAAGTCCTCATTGCCCGGGAAGTCCAAATTGTGAGGTTGACGTCAGGGGTTACATCATTTTCTTCCATATAGTTAGCCTCTTGTTCGAGAGTTTCCCGGTACTTTTTGTAGCTCGCAGCTACATTGGCACTAGCCTTTCAATGCTTGTACCAATGTTCGGTAAATCCACACTTAAAACAAGGCGCACTTTCGTCTACAACATTTTTGTTAGCGGGATTTATAGGTGTTTTCTCGAACTTAGGATCACCAAATGTGTGTCCGTAAGTTCCTTCTCTGTGCCAAACATTAGAGTGACCTTTACGTCCTCGACCTCGATTATGTCCCATGCGTCCTCTTCCACGAGAGGCATTATCTCCACGTGGGTATGGATCATGGGAATGTGAATCAGAATTTCGAGCCCTCTTTTCTTTGGGGTTCTTTCCCTTATTGACCTTGCCATGGTTAGCTTCGGGAACTTTCTTTTTCCCGACGACTCTGGCATTGTTATTGACAAGAATCTCATTGTGCCTTTCGGCCACTTGCAATAAGTTTATCAACCTCTTTTGAATGTGGTGATTCTTTTATTGTCCACCTCTAAACGATCTTGGTTCGCTAGTATCATGGACCAGTGGGAAAGTTCGATAGGGTTTTACGAATCATTTCCTCATCCGTAAGTTTCTTTCCACGAAGTCCGGACGTGCACGAATCAGTAGCATGTCTTTTTGGAAATCATTCATTTTTACATAATTGAGAAAGCGGATTTTATTCCACTGGACAGTCAATTGTGGTAGCAAGGAATCATGAATGTTCCCAAAACGGCTCTCTAGAGCATCCCATAGCTCTTTGGGTGTCTTCAAGTGATGATAACCACAACGTTGGTTAGGATTGATATGCCTCTTAAGGAACATAAGAGCATGAGCTTTGTCTTTCTCGATTCTTGAGGAACAGTGACGGATGGCTTGATAGTGGAGGTGTAGTCCTTTGCCACGAAGGTGGTTTCCACATCGATACCCAACGATGGTACTCAAGTCCCGCTCGAGTCCAAAAGTTCGACTCGGTTGAATTGGGTCCATCTACATAGACAAAATAAAGGACATTCATATGGTGCTCAAGTCCTTCTGAGTCCATGACAAATCCCGGTATTATTTTCCCGTGACCAAGTTTCTTTATGGCCAAGATGGATACCAAAACCAAATTTCTTTATGGTTTTGTGGGTAATACGGATATGCCATATAGTCTAATCTCTGATCATAACCCAGTCCGCAAAATTAATTAACCAACTTTCTTTATGGTTTTAACATGGGAACTTTGTTTGCAAACCAAATTTCTTTATGGTTAAAAATTGCAAACAATTTGGTAATAAGGTTGACAAAATAGTCAACTGAAAATAGGTCTGTTAAAAAAAATAAATTGCAGGCCCATTTATCATTTATATACGCATATAAAATTACTTGAATTTAAGTCGCAATTCGTTTGCATATTTTGTAGCAAACAGTTTGCGGGATAAAATAAATTTTGGTTAATATTTGTGACATGCATGAGTAATATCAAACTAAGATATAATACTAATCATAAAGTATATGTCAAAAATTTAAATTATTTTTAGGAAGGTCCAAATAAAATAGTTTAACATACTAAAAAAAAATATGTATGGTAAATTATAACATTTGGTGGGGATAACATCATGGGTGTATACCAATATGATGAGTATTTGATAAAAATAAAATACTAGGATACTCATGGCATAAAAGAAAAATGCATATACATCATGGGTATAATATAATTTCTAACAAGCTAGAATGGAATGATATCCTTCAAAGGTAAACATATCTATTTAAGTAAAATAAGTACTAGAATGTGTGTATAAGTAAAAAAAAAAATTTATTTTATTTTTTATTTTTTTTTGTAAGAAGACTAGAGACAAAAACATCACTTTCAAGTGATAAAGAAACAAAATGACTATCATTATCAAATAGAAAATAAACTACTAGAAATCACATGGATTTTTTTTTTTTGTTATAAACAAAATAAATATTAGAAGTTAAATAGTACAATCATGTGATAATAAACTTCCAAAGATAATATATAGATGGAAATATGTCACTTCAAAAAGAGTAGACAAATAAATCAAATAGTAAATGAATTAGATATACCTTCTTTTGGAAAATCCTTTTTGGTGAAGGATGATTACTCAATTTCCTAGAGAAGGTGTTCAAGTTTATTGTGTGGAGAGACAAAACATTAAAGCATAAAAGAGATAAAAGAGAAGGAGGGAAATAAGATGTATTTTCAATTAGCTTTCACTCTTTAAATACATGGGATAAAGACAAGGTAGAAGTACATGTGTGAATTGAGTTAGAGGAAATGCTACATGTGTCTAACATGGAGAGGATATTCCCATGCATAGTGACACATGGGGTGGTCAACCACACCACCAATAGTGTTCCTACAACGGTTCTTTAGTTTTATGTATTTCTTTTTGGTCGGCCCAACACTCTACAATAGTCATCTAGATATTTTGATCGGACGGCTTAAAAATAAATGTTCATTGAGTTATTTTGCACGAGTAGCATGATAGCAGAACTTCAGCCCTTTCGGCAATTAATTTGGTAAAATCCCCACAATCTCTTATCAGCAAACCCACCGGCCACCGCCACCGCCACCATATGGTTGTACGGCGGCGCTTCAGAATATAAATCAGGGAATTGCTAAAGCAAAATTGATTTGCAATCAAAATAGTTGAAACAGTGAAATCGAAAGAAGAACCTATTTGCTGTAAGTGAGATTATTACAACTGCTTTGGGGCTGAAAAATTTAGAACCTTTCCATCGGAGAGCCAGGGATAAATTATGGAAACGGAGAAAAGGTTCGATTTTTCTTACTTTTTGATTGAAATCTTAAATTTAGAATCTTCCCATTGGAGACCCAGAGATAAATTAAGGAAACAAAGAAAAGGTCAGATCTTTCTTACTTGTTGATTGAAAAATTTAATTTGTTAATCGACAAAAGGAAATTAAGTTGCATCCTTTGATTTAGAATACATGTTCAAAAAGGTTTCAACTTTCTCTTGTTGTCATTCCGAATCCTAGTCTGTGAGAAACCATATTTATCTATATGAATAAGAAGGTGCTTGTGCTTGTGCTGAATCTGCAAATTTAGTCTTGTCTATTGTTAAAGATAAGATTGTAGTAGTTAGATATATTGGAGATGGACAGAGATATTGAAGCTAATATTCGTCTTAATCAACTGATGAATAGTGATGAGTATAAACAAATAACACGAATATATCAGGATTATACAATCTTTGTGTATTGCACTTCTCGAGGAATAAGTAGAATTGAGTATGCTGCTGAATGTGATATTGAGGAGGAGGAAGAGGCAGAGGACCAAGAGGAAGGTCATGTTCCATACACGTCAAGAGACGATGTATTGACGGGGCTTAAGGAGATACTGAATAATATTCCTAAAGATAATATGAAAAAATCTATGGAGCATCTTCAAATCCTCAACTGTTGTGGTTTACCGATGGTTCTTGTCGCGTTGTTACGATCTCCGGATATAGAAAATAAAAAGATAGCTAAGCAATGTATCAGGTTATTTCTAATCAGCCCTCAGACTAATTCTAGCTTTTTCTTACCTAGCTCCATACAAAATCAGTGTGCAACTATAGTCTTGAGCTTTTGCAGTTTTTTTTATAATACTGCTTATGATGATGAACGTAAGTTATCCTGCTCTTGTCGTAAAACTCTTGTATCCATACTGAAATCAATTGCTTTTTCAAATAGAGCAAAATATTTTGGCATCACAAGGACATCTCAGTTGATTTTAGACCTTTACAGGTTTGTACAAGAGCTAACTTGGAAGTTATTCGATTCTTTACAATTAACATATCTGTCATCATCAGCCTTGGCAGTTTTGAATTTACGGAGTCTTAAGAGAGATTTCGAAGAATACACCTTGTTTTCACTCCATTTTCGTAGGGTAATTGAGAATCATGTGAAAGTGAAGGGTCGATCACTTCCATTTAATCATGATGATTTTAAAAAGGACGACCCATATTATCTAGAAGAAATCGATAGGTTTCGTGATCTTTTGTTTAGTTTGGTGACGGTAGTCAAGCAATGCCTAAGACGTTGGGACACATGCATTAGGGGGGCAGGAGCTGATTTGAGATCTAATGATGGGTGGTCTTACCTTCTTTCTATTCTGAAGGAGTTGCACTACACATCTAAACTTTACGTCGATGGAAAGGAAAATCTTTCAACGGCATTTCGAGAGTTCCCCCAGACATTGAGTTATCTTATTCTGCACTCAAACAGGGATGATGATCATCTATGGCTTCTCAAGTACGACAGTGCAATAGATATTGAGTCAAGAAGAAATTTGATAGTGGCCATGTTCCCTGAGGTAAGGCATGATAACGAAAAGCTGCACAAAATGCTCATTGATTGACAGGTCGATTTTATTGGCACAATCATATGAACACATTGCTCATGTAAAAGCCAGGTCCTTGCACAACGGCCTTTACGTGGAGTTCAAAGACGAGGTAGCTACAGGTCATGGCGTTCTACGGGAGTGGCTTTTATTAGTATGTCAAGCACTCTTCAGTCCAGAAAATTCCCTTTTTTCGGAATGCCCGGAGGACCGTCAAAGATTCTTCCCCACCCCAGCAAAAGTCACAGACCAACAACTCAAAGTTTTTGGCTTCTGTGGTCGAGTAATCGCCTTAGCCTTGATGCATAAAGTGCAGGTAGGCATTGCATTTGATCGCGTCTTTTTCTTGCAATTAGCCAAGGAGAAAATATCTTTGGAAGACATTCGCTGCGCCGATCCAGTCATGTATAGGAGCTGCAAAAAGATTTTGGAGATGGATGATGATTTTGTTGATTCAGATGCTTTGGGGTTTACATTTGTCTGGGAAACCGAAGATTCTGGATCCAGGGAAACCGTGGAGCTGTGCCCTGGAGGCAGCAACATTGTTGTAAATAGCAAGAACAGAGAGCAGTATGTAGATCTTCTTATCCAGCATTTATTTGTCAAATCAATCTCCGCAAAGGTTGCCTGTTTTGCCCGGGGTTTTGCTCAAATTCTTTGTAAGCAGAAGCCTGGGAGAAACTTTTTCCGGAGTATAGAGCTGAAAGATCTCGACTGTGTGTTGCTTGGAAGTAATTTACCTATTTGTGTAAAGGATTGGAAAGCACACACGGTGTATGAGGGCTACACTGAAGCTGATGAGCAAATTCACTGGTTTTGGAAGGTATGTAGGAACAATATGAATTTCATAAGTTTTCATCAGCATTAGCTTTAGTATTCTTTAAAATTATGTCACGCGCTTCTTTGTCTGATTGTTCATAAGGTGTCATTTTCTCTATAGATTTCTCTTTCATTTCTCGATGTTTGATTGTGTGCTCACAGTATCAGCTCAGTTATGTCTTTTATTGACTACATCTGTTTGTACACCATGAAAAAGGAGGTTTGATCTTAGAGGCAACTTTTGTTCCAGTAGCCTTACTTAGGCCCTAGTAGTGTAATAATATATATATATATATATATATTAGGAACCTTATAGATCGTTTGTCGAACGATACATCTTAGATGGTGTCTATGGAGTATTTGTAAACCTTATAAATGTAAAAGACACAAGATACAGAAGATAGAGAAACGAAGCGACTGAACTACAATAATCAACAATTTGATACTTGGGATATAGCTTTGTCTGAAAGTCACAGCCTTGCCTAGCCTTTTAAACGTTTTGTTACCAATTTTAGATCCAAGTGATTTGCAAGTTAACATGCTTGATTCAAATGATTTGCAAGTTATGATTCTTGTCATTAATCGAATTTTCCTTGTGAAGATTCAGTATCATACTTTTTCATGGGATCCATTTGCATGGTCACAGATGACTACAGTTGTAATCAGATTTAGTTATGTGTATCTTCTACTTGATTGCCGATCTAGAAATCTGTGGGTAACTGTCTGTTATTGGTAGAGTTTGATGTTATCAGTAACCCTTATTCGAAACAAATCGACTGACGGTGCTATTTTAGTTCATTTTTATTTTGTTCTTGCAAATACTAATCTGAAATCAGCTTAGGGGTAAAAAAAGTTTCAAGTTCTGTTAAACTGAGATGACGAAATTGGGACTCAACTTGTATTCATTGCGTTTTATTTGTTTATAAAATTTAACTTTTCTTCTGCATTTTGGTATTAACTTTTCCAAACCATTACTGCAGGTTGTAGAGGGTATGTCCATGGAGCAGCAGAGGGAGCTTCTTTTCTTTTGGACCTCAGTGAAATACCTTCCAGTAAATGGTTTTTCTGGATTGCCATATCCTTTGACCATCTACAAGACATCTAGCTCTGACGATCGCCTTCCATCAGCCCACACTTGCTTCTGCCGGTTGGCATTCCCACAATACCCATCTCTAGCCATCACACAGCATCGTCTCTCTTATATCTGCCAATCACATGTAGGCTGTGGTTTTGGCTTTCAGTGAAACACATGTTCCACTGCATACAAAATGGTAAAATGATACCATAGTGTACAAAAAATGGCAAACTGTGTATACTATATTTTCCAACTAGCTAGCCACGCCACGCGTGGAGTTTCACAACTTTAAGCTGCAAGATGATTAGGTTTCAAAATATATTAGTATCATACAAGGCTAATTGTAGGCAGATTTTACAATGTATATTTGATAAGGTTTCGAAATGTGTTATTGTACTATTTGTAGGCAGATTATGCAATGTATATATTTGGGCGTCTTTTTGTATTGCCGCTAAAAAAGAAAATGATACTCCCAAATTATATATTTGGGAGTACTAGTTAACAAATTTTTGTAAAATTTGGTTGGTTGTAGAAAATTCATATCTCTAGTCCTTTGTCATTGGATCGAGAGAAGTTCCCATTGAAGTTCAATATGGAACCAAAAATGTGGGTACTCATGGTCTCGCATCACCTCCTTTACGAGAAGGCCTCCAGTTTTTCGCATCTTCTTATAACAAAAAAGAGTGATAATCAGAAAACAACACACTTGTGCACGTTAGGCTAGCTGTGTGGTTGTAATCTCGTGCTCAAGTTGGTCCGCTATGCAGCCTATGCTAGCCGAGGCTGGTGGACCTTTACACCTCTTAGAGATCATGTTGTGCCATGCTGTTTGGCTAACTCACATGTTTGGGCTGTGTTTCGTCTTTGGCATGGCCCAATTTGCACCTCTACTAGTCTCTAGCCTGTAAGGTCTTATTTTGAACCGTTTTTTGGGACCATGGTTTTATTTTGTGGGGACCATGGTTTTATTTTGGATAAGACATTAGAAGTAAATCTAGATCACCCCTTATCTAAATATTTATATTAATACCTAAATTACCTTCCTGATTAATTTTGGGTAATGATTAGTTAGTGTAATGATTAGTGAGATTAAAAAATAAGATGTTTTTTTTTTTTTTTTTTAAGAAGTAGAATTATTGAGAGACTAAAGTTAGAGAAGATAAAGAAGGAAAACATGAAAAACGATGGATTTTACCAACCACAACATAGTGGAAAAAGGGTATTTGGGTACCTTTTTTGCTTTTTTTTAGATAATGTTGGTTGAGTTGCTCCAAATTTTCAAAAAGTTTTAAATTTTTTTTGACCAAATAGATTTGGTCTTGTTCGGTTGGTTTTCATGTGAAGAATTAAAACTTACCGAACTCATCCGAAAGTGTAGTTCGGTTACCTTTTCCAAACACGCGGGATTAACAACTTCGTGTTCTTGGTTAATGGAGGTTTTAAAGTTAATTTTCAAAACTATTCCTAACCGAACTTTGTTTATATGATTTAAAACCAGTAATGTTTGATGATTTCTATTCAAACTTTAACCCAATCAAAAATATCTAACCGAACTCCACATGTATGCAATTAGTGAAGAGTTCGAGGAAAGAGAAAAAAGAAGAGAAGATTTTTTTCAAAACTAAAACATAGTGATTCTCCTCCTGGATTTTGATTTTGGTTAAATAAATTCAAGTTAGACATATATGATTAAATTGAAACTCAAACATAGTAGAAAAAAATTCATTTAGATTAGATGTATATGATTAGATTTATATATAGTTATTAAGTTAGTTTTAATTTAAATTAAAGTAAAAGATAAATGTGCATTTACTAACTTTAGGACACCCCTTATAAGTATAGGGAGGTTGGCCTAATAAGATCATGGTCCCCAAAAAAAACTATGGTCCCTAAAAAATGGTCTTGCTTCTTAATACGCTAGGTAACTGTTAATTTCACCAATTCGAGACTTTGACTTGAGTTGTGTGTAGGTTGGCTCTTTCTAAGTTGGATGTGACTCAGCAGTGCTTTCTTGTTTTTTCAATATGTTGGTACTGGTTTCTTTGTAGTTGTCTCAAGTCCTTACGGATATATCGATAGGTGATGCATGTTGTATTCCACTTAAAGTTGATCTATATTCAATCAGTCAGTCTTGAAGCATGAAAAGATTTTCGACTGGCTTGTGCCAACATGAAATACTTCTCTTTTTCTCCACATTTGGTGTATTTATTAGTATATTTGTTTTCGTGCTTGGATACCGAACAACTTCCTTTTTCACTAGCAGAAAATTGAGTTTTCGTTGTTCGGATACATGACGCTATTTTTCAGGCGTCATTGTATTTTCATTAGAATAGACACATAGACTGTTATATGGTGACAGTTATAAACTGTTTCATATGTTGGCGGTTTGTATAAATAATTAAAGCAAATTAGAGGTTAGCGATGATAAGTTTTTTGTTTTTTGTACGGTGGCATTTTTCTAATATTTCTAATAGGAGAAGATCCGTCACTTGCCTTAGCAAACTTCTCTTCTAGCTCAGCATACACTCGGGACGTTCCGCCGTCATAAACACCAAATACCGGAGGGTTTGAGCTCAAAGACTCAAGAAGTGCTTCCAGTTCATCGACTAGTTCTTTCCCTCTTTTCGTAACTATCACATCGGCGTACATTTCTGCAGCAGTAGTCATTTTGTTGAGCAAAGTTTTAACATTCTCCACATTCTCCGATAATCAACTGGAATGACTTATATGAGGTATGTTTTGAAAAACCTAGTTAGGGTTTAGTTTAATTTTTTCGATTTAAGTTAAATTTCTATTTAGGGTTTTAGCTTAAAATTGAAATTCCAAATTCTGGGTTCATGTGAGTTACGAACCGTAATTGAAGATTTTGATATTGTTACGGTTTGTAAGAGTTCGCTTACTTAGTAGATTAGTAAACTGCGAGAATTCGCTGCACTTACGATTTTTTTTTTTTTACAACCTTAACTTCACTTACGGTTGATGTCGACACTAGAATTACGAACCATAATTCTTCATGCATGTCTCCAAATTTTTCTGCGGTTTGTATTTGTATCAACCTTATCAACCATAATTGAGTTCTGGTTTGTATTTGTATCAACCTTATCAACCGTAAATTTTCTTGTGTATCAAAACTTAAGTTTCAAATAGATTTACGATTTAAAATTTTAGTTGATATACCAACCGTAGTTTAGTTACGGTTGGTATCGTTCTACAACTTACAAATTCTAATGTGTTACAATTTATCTTGGTTGTCACTTTGCAAACCGTAAATATTTATGTTCACATTTTTTTTTGGTTTGTTATTTTCTATTTTGTTTGTTCAACCCTAAGGAAATCAATCAATTGTGTATTCCTTGTGTAGGAATCCTAATAGGGTGAAGAATAATAGAGGGAATAACTAAACTCCGATTGATCATACGCCTACCCCTCGTGGTGACAAGCATTTAAGGGTAGATAATAGAGGTATATCCACAAGAATGAGAAGAACAAGAACAAGAATCAATTTGAAATTAGTTTGAGAGAACCACCTGTAGATGAAGGCAAAGAAAAACAAATTGTAGAGGAATAATCTAATGATGAAGAAGAGGAAAAAAATTCTAAAGAATCCGATGATGTAGAAGAGGAGGAAGAGGAAGCAATGAAGAGGATAAAGAGGAAGAAAATGATGAAGAGGAGAAAGAGGAAGAAAAAGATGAAGATGAGAAAGAGGGAGAAAAAAATAAGGGAAAACAAATTATTGTAGCTACATCTCCAGTTAAAGAAAAGAAGCCGAGAAAAGAACTCGCACCGAAAGGGATGCATATTCCTAAAGGTAAAGATTTGTTGTTTCCACTGAAAAAGAATAAAAGACCTTGGGGCGAGGCCCCAGATAGGTCTTAAATCTTATTTGGTTATACTAATTTCTGGGTCGCAAAAGTCTATGAGACTAGGGTATGATTTTTCTTAAAATATTAAATTATTTCGATTCATCTTGTTTGTTTATCTCAGTTTAACAAAATTTGTTTGTATTTTTGTATATTTTTTTGTAGGATCCTGCAAGGGCGAACAAATTTCTCAAGCGCCAAAGGGTTAAATATTGGTCATTAGGTGAAGAATGTGCTTTTGTTCGTAATCTAGTGGTTAGTAAAGGAATAGTTCCTAGAATTCTGAATACCCAAGTGGAGTATGATAGTGTTGTGGTCTCTTCCTTTAGGGAACGATATTGCATTGAAACCGATACGTTTCATTTCCCATTTGGAGAGATGACAATAATACCGGACGATGTGAAACAAATTCTTGACCTAGAAGTTGAAGGAAGATCGCGACACTGGTTTAGATAACAACATGTCATGGAATGACCTTTACAACCTTGTTCAAAAAATACTTGTGTGGGTGAAAGAAGAAACCGAGATGGAGTTTCGGTTGGTTGCTGGTTATGACCCAAAAGAACCACATAAGCAACCAATCATTAAAAATCTATTATTGAAGAATTTGAAGACGAAGTTTGGAGGAATGCTTGCAAAGGAAATGGAAGGTAAGGTGATAGTTGAAATAAGGGCTAGGCGTACAACCACATCTTATTTGTTGTATTCTCTTGGGACCGTATTCATGCCTGATAACTCGGGAAATAGGGTGAATGTTCATTACTTACAATTGTTAAAGGATTTGAACAAGACCAAAGAGTATTCGTAGGGAACTCCCACCCTCGCATATTTGCTTGACATCCTAAGAAAGGCCCCGATGGTTGGAGCTTACCGAAATTGCCGAATGTTACGACTTGTAATTTAACACTTCCAACTGTAGCAATCATTCGAAAACATACAAAGTAAATTACGGTTCAAAACTAAAATCCAAAATGAACCGTAAAGAAAGTTACGGTTGATCTCGATTTTCAACATACCAAGCGTATAACTAGTGCATTAACTACAACCATGCACATGATATGTTACGGATGGAAAAAACTAAACGATATTAACAATCATAACTAGTCTTGAGTATTTGTTTACCAACCATAACTGGTTTTACGGTTGGGTTTTCCCCAAGTTAACCAGTTACAGTTGATAGTTCATCTTTTACGAACCGTAACTACAAATTACGGTTGGTTACGTGAAAAAATTCCAACCGTAAGTATCACTGAAAATGTAAAAGTTTTGATTTTTTTTACGTACTTTAGATAATTTTAAGCAATAAGAAGCTAATTGGAACTAATTTAGAAGTATACCTGGTCATTTTTGTTAGAGCACTGCTCAGTCGAACTCGCATGCATTGATATCTCAAGCATGTTTGTCAATGTTAGTGATCAAAACTATATAAGTCTTGATTTCTAGATGTCTCGGACTAGGAAATAGATTATGTAGTTGAGCTTAGACTTCACGACGTTTATCATTTGAAGGCGAAGAACTACTAATGGGAGCTTTTGGAACTTCATCGACAAAAGGTATATGGAGACTTGAACTCATCTATCACTTAGAAAGTCTATTTATACTCTATCTCCTATATTGAGACACAAGTCGTATTTCGATATAGTTTTCTATACATATTTGAGATTTCGAGCTGAGTTTATCTCGCTTACATATTTCTCGAAATATGTGTTGGCAAGATTTCGCTTCGACCAAGTTCATCTTATATCATGAGAAAATTTCCGAGTAACATCTTACATGGTTTGTGTGATACAATCATTTGGTGTAAACTTGGAATGTTTCGATAATGATTATTTCAATATCTTGAAAATTGCTTTGATGCTAATAGTGTGTGAAAACAGCTATTGCCATCCTCTAAGAATGTTTCAATGATTGAAATAAAGAGCTTAGAATCATGTAACCATCTTTGGATATAAGCATATAGTGTGTTTGTACATTTGTGTATAAGTCCAAAACCGGGAACCAAATGTATACATACTTGTGTGTGTAAGAATTGGTTGATGGAGACTGGATAAGTATGCGTACGCGTATGCATACTGGCGGAAATTCACGTCCGTGAAAATCTGCTGAGTTTGGAAATCAAAAACCAACTCAAACAGTTACCAAAGTATGCGTAAATGTACGCATACTTGCGAAAAGTTCACGTCCATGAATTTCTGCTGAGTTTGAAAACTAAAACAAACTCAAATCTGGTTACTTAAGTACGCATACCAGTACACATACTTAAGTGGTTACTTTCTAAAATCGGACATGTACATGAACCTAAACATTTATAAAATAAGGAATGCAATATTTGCAAACCGTGTTATAATGTTCATGTATTGATTCGAGTGAATCAAACTGATTTTGCTACAATTGTGTTCTTGTATACTTCTATGAGAATATAGCAATTGAAAGGTTCTTCAACTAGTTTTATTTGAGTCATTTGAACTAGTTATGATTAAGATGAATAAGGTTGATATGAGAGTGATCATATGGATAACCTCGGTTAACTATTTGTGAACCAACATGGTGTACACCTTTAGGTACGGTTACATAAACCTAAATGAGGGTATATGTTATATCATAGCACGGTTGAACCCACTAAGCGTTGGTATGTCAAGTTTGGTTGTCATATTTTAGTGAGCCAAAACTCATTTTAAGAGTCGCTTGATTATGTACTGGAGTCAACTTCGTATAGGTTAGCTTGAAAGTATTAGGATATGAGACATTACAAGTATTGCGAAGACTTGAAGAAGTGAAGAAGTAAGGAGCTACAAAGACAACATCATCCTTCCACTTGAGGTTAGTGATATTTGACTTGAATCAAGTTTCATTCCCTAACGTATCTTTCAAGTCATGCATATTGAAAAAAAAAAAAATCTGCTAGCATGAATGATACTCTAGTTATACATAGTATTAAGGAATATAATACGAGGTTTATTGCTTAACCATTAAATTTTGTAGATAAGACATCGACATAATCGTTTGAATGCTATTGTGATTATGTATGGGTATAAGGTGAAGATTTCATCATAGGAAACAATGTTTTACATTTGTTTTAAGGAAGTAAATTCATGGACTTGTTTTGTGAATTGAAAGAGAAATCGACAGGCATTATTGGTATTGTTATTCATTGCATATCTTTTGAACTAACAATATGTGTGATTAGTATAACCGCTCATGACTTGTTTATGTTGTTGGTAAAACTATTCACAAAGGCCTGACTTTTGTATTGGTATGACTTTTATTAGGGAAACCGATCTTAAGTAATCACCTGAGATGGTATGATCGATTTTGTGTTATTGGTATGACCGACTCTGGGTAAAGGGGAACCGATCCTAGTAAGAAGTGCAACATATCACAAAGGGGAATCGATCCTTGTATGAGGTGCATCAAGTTTTTAGAAGAAAGGGAACCGATTCTATGGACATGTGCAACACATTTTTAGGCAAAGGGGAACCGATCCTATTGACAAGTGCAGCAGTACAAGTCAGATACCATATATATGTGGGGAACCAATCCTAGTACCTAGTCAACCGAATTTTTGGAAAGCTAGTGTGACTATGCACAGTACTCACATGGAGGTAGAACTGAAACTTGTTTTGGTAGAACCGTGAAACCCATGATTTGTGATTGAGTGTTCTTGATCAATCACATAGTTCTTGAAAGTCAGGTGAACCAATTCTAAACTTGTTTGGAGGTGTGGCAAGTCGGTTTCAAGATTGTAAGTATGAAAGAGGACTTACAAAGTAAGGATGTCGACATACTTTGAACATGTGCAATAACACTTATCTTTAATTGTTCAAAGTTATTCCTTAATATAGCTAAAGGAATAAAATCCCGGATCGAAGAAAATAAATTGAGAATCTTTTATTTAAGGTTTTTAATTTTATTTTTGGAAAATGAAGATAAGTAATGTGCATTTACTAATTGGAGATTTTCTAAGAGATTTTCGGTCAATATTTGGACAAAGCATTTCCAGGAATTATGGAAACCGAATCTGGAATATATTGCATATCTTGAGAATATTTTCAGTTTTGGAAATTCCTTGGTGTCCAAACTTCCTTGGTCTATAAATATGAAAGTTTGCATTTCGAGCAAACTAATCCTCGTGACATCAAAAACTATCTCGGTTGTCTTTGCTATCGGTGAAGCCGCCTATTCGGAGAGGAGAGTAACCTAATTAGGCGAAATCTCTTACTACGCTCAGTTTAAAGTCTTCTTTAGGAATGAGAAGCTCTATTAGTACCGTTGGTGGGAAACTAGATAATTACGGTTTATCTTTTGTTTTCGATTGATTTGATTGACTAACGGTGGTTGAACTTTGATTGCACCTAGTTTTTTTATGCTTGAGAATCTTCTCTTCTGATATAAGAATCACTCAAACTAGATCGAAGTTTCTACGGGGATCTTTAGACTGTATGTAGATCTAAAGACGTCTTGTGATAACCCATTGTTAACAGACTCCGTTCTGTGCATGATTGATCATAAGAGATTCAAGTTGATTGTGTGCAGGTGTTTATTGAAAATCTAAGAATATTTGAAGACAAAAAAGACTTTGAAGATTTCTGATTTGGGTTCATAATCTTTGGTTTGCACAATACTTGTTTAGTTAAAAGAGGATCCAACTATAATCGGTTTATCCTTGTGGTTGACTAGATTGATTAGTTGTGTAGATCGACATCAATACAATTCTTGGTGATTAAAATTATTGATTGCAAAATCTTAACAATTACCTTCGGTAGTTGATCATAAGATAGATCTAAGAACCTGACGAAGGAGTTTATTGAGATAAACAGAAGAGCCTTTGTCGAACTCACATCACTTGGTTGAAAAGAGGATCTACCAAATAGATTTGTTATTCCCTTACTATTTGGAATATGAACCAAAGGAAATTGTTCCAAATACGTGACTTATTCATAAGTTGGAGGCGTGGGAATACAGATGGAACTAGGTGAACTATAGGTTTAGTTTCTTGGTCTCAACTATACGAAGTTGGTTTGATTTTGTATAGCGGATTAATCCTGAGAGTATTCAATTCTGGACAGGGTCCCTGGGTTTTTATGCATTTTCGGTTTCCTCGTTAACAAATGTGTCATTTACTTTTATTTTCCGCAATTATAATTGTTGTTATTATAATTTAAAGTAAATTACACAAACATAATTCCTATTTACTTGATAAGCAATCCTATTGTGTTTGGTTAAGTCCGAACCTTTTATCAAGTAAACATACTTCGCTGTTGTATTGTCTCGACCTCGTATCCATAGATGATCACACAAAGTGTGAACCGATTTTTTGTATTGTCTCGACTCAGTTCATAGACAATCACTTTCGGAGAAAGGACTTATAAGTGGAAAAGTTTTAGATTGAGGTATATTCGTGTACCCTTGTCTTTTCAGTACATTTCATTTGTGTGTAACAAGCTAAGTTCGATTTAACGGTTGAAGGATATTAGCTTGGTTGAATTAGGTTTTTCATATAACAGGGAATATTGAATGCTTTGTTACCAAGGTAACTTAGGTTGCAAACCCTGATTTGAAAACTATATAAAGGAGAACTCTAGCAACTGGGAAACCTAATCCCCACACCTCATGTGTGTTATTAGTTGCATAACTAGAGTCGATTCTCCTTTAACCTTAGGTTTCTATCGAGACCCTGTAGGTTAACGACTTCAAAGATTTCATTGGGATTATGAAGCCAGACCAAACTATTTTCTTTGTAGTTGCGTGTTCTGATCTTGCCCGATTCTATCATATTGAGTACAATTGAAATAATTGACCCGAGACTAATTTCTCCGATAGGCAAGATAAAAGTAATCACAAACATCTTTGTCTCATCGTTTGTCATTCCACAATATCTTGTTTCGCCATCATACGATTTAGATTATTGTGAGGTGATTGATAATACTAGGTTGTTTTTTTCGGGAATATAAGTATGGTTTAGACGGAAAAAAAACTCTTGGGTATTTTCATGGGAGAAAGATTTATTCAATCCTATAGACTTTTCTATGTGAGACAGATTTGTTTATCAAATCTTCGACTTTGGGTCGAAGCAACTCTTAGTTGTGGGTGGGATCAGCTAAGGGAATCAAGTGCGTAGTATCCTGCTGGGATCAGAGACGTAAGGAACGCAATTGTACCTTGAATCAGTGTGAGATTGATTAGGGTTCAACTACAGTCCAGTCCGAAGTTAATTGGTAGTAGGCTAGAGTCTGTAGCGGCTTAATACAATGTGTTGTTCAATCTGGACTAGGTACCGGGGTTTTTCTGCATTTGCGGTTTCCTCGTTAACAAAGTGTTGGTGTCAGTGTTATTTCTTTTCCGTATTATACTTTGTTATATAATTGAAATATCATAGGCTGTGCGTTAAGATCAATCAATTAGAATATCCAACCTTTGGTTGTTTATTTACATTGATTAACACTTGGTCTTTGGTACCGTTCAAGTTGTTTCACATAATAATCAGGCTCACGGATTTCTATCTGTTTGATTTGCTTATTACATTGTGAAAAAACGATATTAAACTCTTTGATATACTTTACTCTAGATTAAGTCTGACTGTCTAGTTGATTCTCTAGAAAGTGTATTTGAGTAAGTCCTCTCAGATTGCCAAACGAATTGTTGGGTGTGGTAATTAGACCCCCGCATTTTCAATTGGTATCAGAGCAGGCAAACACATTAAAGACCTCATAAGTCTATGTTTGTAGCGATCTGATATGGACAAAAGTGATATCTCTATAATCGTACCACCAGTCTTCGATGTCTCAAATTACTTGTGGTGGAAAATTGATATGCGTGCCATTCTCCAAGAGCGTGATTTTGAATCATGGGTTTATGTAGTTAATGGCTATGATGCTTTCGTTGTGGCAGTAGGGAATGCGACAGTTCCTAAGGATATTGGTGCATATGACGATGTTGAGATACTTGCTGCAAAGCAAAACTCCGACGGTTTGAATGTCATCATACATGCCATTACCCCAGATAATTATCACCATATGACTACTTGCACTCGGTCTAAATATGCTTGGGATATCTTAGAAACCGTATTCGAAGGGAATACCAGTGAAAAGGAAGCTAGGATTCAAAACCTAAATTCCGATTGGGAAAACCTTCGTATGGCAGATGAAGATTCATTTGATGAGTTTAATCACAAAGTGTCTGAAATTGTTAATGCATCCTTTGCATTGGGTAAGACTATTCCTGAAAAGGACATTGTGATGAAAATTCTCATATCACTGCCATCTAGATACGATTCTAAGAAGCATGCCATCGCTGAGGGAAATAAACTTGATACTCTTTCCAGAAGTACTCTTGTGGGAAAGGTTAAATTACTTGATCTTGATCAGAATACATTCAGAACTTCTGCGTTCAATGCTGTGACCATTACAAGTGAAGCTTTTAGCTTGTCATTGTTTGATGAATGTTGTTCCAATCATGTTGATTCTAATAGATCCCTGATGACACAAAAGATCAAGGATATGAATAAGAAAAGCAAAAGATTCGAGAGATCATCTTCTCTCTCTATTGCTTCTGATGATTCAAATCAAGAAAAATTATCTCAGTGTCCCAATGTCTTACATACTGCTGTAGTGTGTACGGAAAGTTCAGCCTTCTCGGTAGAAGTTTCATATAACTCAAATTCCAGTTTGGAATGTGAATCTGAAACTGAGATCCTAGAATTTCTTATTAAGTTTGAAGAAATTCACCAGGAAAATATAGTTAATGCACTAGTTACGCTTGGTATGTTGAAAATCGAGATCAACCGTAACTTTCTTTACAGTTCATTTTGGATTTTAGTTTTTAACCGTAATTTACTTTGTATGTTTTCGAATGATTGCTACGGTTGGAAGTGTGAAATTACTGTCGCAACATTCCCGACAATTTCAGTAGCTCCAACAATCGGGGCCTTTCTTAGGCTGTCAAGTAAATATGCGAGGGTGGGAGTTCCCTACGAATACTCTTTGGTCTTATTCAAATCCTTTAACAATTGTAGGTAATGAACATTCACCCTATTTCCCGAGTTATCAGGCATGAATACGGTCCCAAGAGAATACAACAAATAAGATGTGGCTGTATGCCTAGCCCTTGTTTCAACTATCACCTTACCTTCCCTTTCCTTTGCGAGCATTCCTCCAAAATTCGTCTTCAAATTATTCAATAATAGATTTTTAATGATTGGTTGCTTATGTGGTTCTTTTGGGTCATATCCAGCAACCAACCGAAACTCCATCTCGGTTTCTTCTTTCTCCCACACAAGTATTTTTTGAACAAGGTTGTAAAGGTCATTCCAAGACATGTTGTTATCGAAACCGTCTGTCACAGATCTTCCTTCAACTTCTAGGTCAAGAATTTGTTTCACATCGTCCGGTATTATTGTCATCTCTCCAAATGGGAAATGAAACGTATCGGTTTCAATGCAATATCGTTCCCTAAAGGAAGAGACCACAACACTATCATACTCCACTTGGGTATTCAGAATTCTAGGAACTATTCCTTTACTAACCACTAGATTACGAACGAAGCACATTCTTCACCTAATGACCAATATTTAACCCTTTGTCGCTTGAGCAATTTGTTCGCCTTGCAGGACCCTACAAAAAATATACAAAAATACAAACAAATTTTGTTAAACTGAGATAAACAAACAAGATGAATCGAAATAATTTAATATTTTAAGAAAAATCATACCCTAGTCTCATAGACTTGTGCTTAATTGCCAAATCTTTGTGGGGAGTGCGGCTGTGGAATATATTATAGGGGTTATCTTGTATCTTTAGAAACTCCTTGATGAATGCATTAAGCTTCGACTTTATGATGGCATCTAAATAAGTTGGTATGGTATTCTATTTTGGTCATGAAGTATCTCTATGAAAATTTCATGAGGATCCCACTAATTTTCGTACCTTTGCCAATTTATATTGACAAAAAGGGGTAGAATTAATGTGTAGTTTCATACTACAAATACATATGGTTTACGGATCATTATGTAAGGGGGAGTGGTTTTCATGTTGAGATGAAGAATTGAGTAAGGGGGAGTGATACATATCACCATAGTATTGTTGTCAAAGTTGTGATACAATTGGACTTTGATGCGGTGTAATAATACTATTACACTGTATAACAATGATTGAGAGCATTTGATTTCTCATTGTTATCGCTACGGATCTTCAACAACTATGATGCTAAGTTGAACACGTTTAGAATCACGGAGTACTTGGAAGTGATGAAGTTTTCGAGTCGTGTTGAAGATTGAAAAGACGAGGGTACCCAAATATACCTCAATCTAAAACTTTTCCTACCTATACGTCCTTTCTCCGAAAGTGATTGTCTATGGACAGAGTCCAGACAATACAACTAATCGGTTCACACTTCGCGTGATCGTCTATGGATACGAGATCGAGACAATACAACAATGAAGTATGTAAACTTGATAAAAAGGTTCGGACTTAACCAAACACAATAGGATTACTTATCAAGTAAATAGGAATTAACGTTTGTGTAATTTACTTTAAATTATAATAACAATAATTATAATTACGGAAAATAAAAGTAAATGACACAACAAGATTTTGTCAACGAGGAAATGCTCAAATGCAGAAAAACCCCGGGACCTTGTCCAGAATTTAATACTCTCAGGATTAATCCGCTATACAAAATCAAACCAACTTCGTATAGTTGAGACCAAGCAACTAAACCTATAGTTCACCTAGTTCCGCCTGTATTCTCATGCCTCCAACTTATGAATAAGTCACGTACTTGGAACAATTACTTTGGTTCGTATTCCAAACAGTAAAGGAACAACAAATCTATTTGGTAGATCCTCTTTTCAACCAAGTGATGTGAGTTCGACAAAGGCTCTTCTGTTTATCTCAATAAACTCCTTCGTCAGGTTCTTAGATCTATCTTATGATCAACTACCGAAGGTAATTGTTAAGATTTTGCAATCAATACTTTTATTCACCAAGAATTATATTGATGCCGATCTACACAACTAATCAATCTAATCTACCACAAGGATAAACCGATTATAGTTGAATCTTCTATATCGAAACAAGTATTATGCACACCAAATATTATGAACCCCAAATCAGAAATCTTCAATATATTCTTTGTCTTCAAATCTTCTTAGATCTTTAATAAATGCCTGCACACAACAACTTAAATATCTTGTGATCAATCACGCACAGAACGGAGTTTGTTAACAATGGATTATCACAAGACGTCTTTATATCTACAAACAGTCTAAATATCCCTGTCGAAACTTCGATCTAGTTTGAGTGAATCTTATATCAGAAGAGAAGATTTTCAAGTAAAAACAAACTAGGTGCAATCAAAGTTCAACCACCGTTAGTCAATCAAATCAATCGAAAAAAAAAAGATAAACCGCTATTATCTAGTTTCCCACCAACGGTACTAATAGAGCTTCTCAATCCCAAAGAAGACTTTAAACTGAGCGGTCGTAAGAGATTTTGCCTAATTAGGTTAGTCTCCTCTCTGAATAGGCGGCTTCACCAGTAACAACACAACCGAGGAAGTTTGCTGTCACGAAGGATTAGTTTGCTAGAAATGCAAACTTCAAGTATTTATAGACAATGAAGTTTGGACACCAAGGAATTTCCGAAACCGAAAATATTCTCAAGATATGCAATATATTCCAAATTCGGTTTCTATAATTCCTGGAAATACTCTGTATAAATATTGACCGAAAATATCTTTGGAAAATCTCCAACTAGTAAATGCACATTACTAATTCTCATTTTCCTAAAATAAAATTAAAAACCTTAAATAAAAGATTCTTAACTTATTTATGTTTCGATCCTAGGATTTTCTTCCTTTAGCTATTAAGGAATAACTTTGAACAATTAAAGATAAGTGTTACTGCACATGTTCAAAGTATGTCGACATCCTTACTTTGTAAGTCCTCTTTCATAGTTACAATATTGAAACCGATTTGCCACACTTCCAAACAAGTTTAGAATTGGTTCATCTGACTTTCAAGAACTATGTGATTGATCAAGAACAATCAATCACCAATCATGGGTTTCACGGTTCTACCAAAACAAGTTTCGGTTCTACCTCCATGTGAGTACTGTGCATAGCCACACTATCTTTCCAAAATTCAGTTTACTAGGTACTAGGGTCGGTTCCCCAAATATATATGGTATCTAACTTGAATGTGTTGCACATGTCCATAGGATCGGTTCCCCTTTGCCTAAAAACGTGTTGCACATGTTCATAGGATCGGTTCCCCTTTCTGCTAAAACATGCTGCACCACATACAAAGATCGATTCCCCTTTGTGATAGGTTGCACCTCTTACTAGGATCGGTTCCCCTTTACCCAGAGTCGGTCTTACCATTATCAAAAATCGATCATACCATCTCGGTGATTACTTAAGATCGGTTTTACTAATAAAAAGTCATACCAATACAAAAGTCGCCCTTTGTGAATAGTTTACCAAGAACACAAACAAGTCATGAGCGGTTATACTAATCACACATATTGGTTGTTCATAAGATATGCAATGAATAATAATACCAATAATGCTCACGATTTCCTTTTTCGATTCACAAAACAAGTTCATGAATTTACTTCCTTAAAACACATGTAAAACATTGTTTCCTAGGATGAAATCCTCACCTCATACCCATACATAATCACAATAGCATTTAAACGATTATGTCGATGTCTTATCTACAAAGTTTAATGGTTAAGCAATAAACCTCGTATTGTGTTCCTTAATATTATGTCTAACTAGAGTGTTCATTCTTCGCAGTTTTGTTTTCAATATGCACGACTTGAAAGATACGTTAGGGAATGAAACAGTTCAAGTAAAATATCACTAACCTCAAGTGGAAGGATGATGTTGTCGTTATAGCTTCTTACTTCTTCACTTCTTCAAGTTTTCGCATACTTGTTGTGTCTCATTTAGGTCGAAGCGAAAGCTTGCCAACACATATTTCGAGAAATATGTAAGCAATATAAACTCAGCTCGAAATCTCAAATGAGAGTAATCATATGGATAACCTCGGTTAACTATTTGTGAACCAACATGGTGCACACGTTTAGGTACGGTTACATAAACCTAAATGAGGGTACATTTCATTTGTGTGTAACAAGATAATTAAGTTCGATTTAACGGTTGAAAGATATTAGCTTGGTTTAATCAGGTTTTTCATCTAACGGTGAATATTGAATGCTTTGTTACCAAGGTAACTTAGATTGCAAACCCTGATTTGAAAACTATATAAAAGATAACTTTAGCATCTGGAAAACCTAATCCCCACATCTCATGTGTGTTACTAGTTGCATAATTAGAGTCGATTCTCTTTTAACCTTAGGTTTCTATCGAGACTCTAAAGGTTAACGACTTCAAAGACTTCATTGGGATTGTGAAGCCAGACCCAACTATTTTCTTTGTAGTTGTGTGTTCTCATCTTGCCCGATTCTATCGTATTGAGTATAATTGAAATAATTTACTCGAGATTAATTTCTCCGATAGGCAAGATAAAAGTAATCACAATCATCTTCATCTCATCGTTTGTGACTCCACAATATCTAGTTTCGCCATCATACGATTTAGATTATTGTGAGGTGATTGATAATACTAGGCTGTTCTTCGGGAATATAAGTTTGGTTTATCAATTGGTTCATATTCACCTTGATTTATCAAAAGACAGAACAAAAACTCTTGGGTATTTCTGTGGCGGACAGATTTATTCAATCCTATAGACTTTTCTACGTGAGACAGATTTATTTATCAAGTCTTCGACTTTGGGTCTGTTGATGGTGGTTTTTAGCTTAGGGTTAAAATCGTAAAACTGAGCATCTGACATGACGTCACTATGACCACTAGCATATTTATTGAATCAACCATCATGCCTACGTAAGAATTACCAGCTGGGTACCTTTTTTTTATATCACTACAAGAATAGTCGCTTTTAGTGGCAAAACATTGTGTCGCGAAAACCAATTTGTTCGTTGCAAAAAAAAATTCAGCGGCTCAAAATATTTCGTCACCTATAGCGAGTCGTTGAAAGTCTTCTGTGACGTCCTTAAGAAATCGTCACCGAAATTTTTAATTAGCGACATAAATCTTTTTGCCACCAAAACTATCTTTTCGTGAGCAAATAAAATTGACATTGTTCACTACTTTTGTGATGAAGAATTTTGTCACTCTAGGTAGTTTTGGCGAGGAAAATATTTTATCACTTAAAATAGTTTTAGCCACGAAATTTGTTCGTCTCAAAGTATACTTATAGTGAAGAAAAATATTTGTCACATAAAATAATTTTAGCTGCGAAATTTATTCATCTCAGAATAGATTTATAGTGAGGAAACAAACTCTTCACCTAAAATAGTTTTAGCAGCGAAATTTGTTCGTCTCAAAATGCATTTATAGTGAAGAAACAAAATCGTTACCTAAATAGTTTTTGCAGCGAAATATGTTCATCTCGGAAAAATTATAGTTTAGCAGCGAATTAATTTTCGTTTCAGAAAAAAAATCAATGACAAAAGCTAGTCGTCTCTAAAATTAGGTATTTTGACCAATTAGAATTATCTCTATATGGTCGTTTCAATAATGAATAGCATTGTCTCCAAAACAAATTTACTGTCGAGTATTGTCGTCTCCAAACTAATATGACGACGAAATCAACCATCTCAAAAAACTATTACAGACACAACATCGCCCTCACAATAACTATTCTCGACCAAATAGTTTGTCCCAGATTATTTTCTGGGCATGCCAAATTCATCACCAAAATTTCTTTACTGACTAGCCTAGATTATCACTGATCATTGTCAATAGATTTATTACCCATAACATAAATATAAATTAATAAACATTTAAATAGATAATGCTAGTTGATTAAAAATAATTAGCCATTTACTAAATTATTATAAAAATATCCAATCTGGAAAACAAATTTTCTTTCTTGTGCATTTACATCATCCTGGAGATGGAATTCTATGTAGCAACAGTGCTTCCTCATTAAAATGAATAGTAGTTGTAGCACGTTATCGTCTTCGCTTATTCTTCAAATTACTTGAGTTAGTGGGTGTTGTAGCTCCTTTTTGAAGCCTTTCAATGTGACTCATTGATCTTATCTTGTATAATTAATGTAAATAACATTAGTAAATAACATTAGTATAAGCAAGGAGTGAAACTAGGGATTACAACAATGTGTTGAAGGTACTGAGTCAAAAAATTTGATGTATGGTAAGCAAAAGTGAAAACTAGTGATCAAAGTTTGGCATGAAGATGCAACACTCATGGTTGGTGCGACACCACATAACTCACATGAGAAACCATAAAATTAACAAAGAAAACCCCTAAACCCATAATCAAACAAGTATTTTAAGCCAAAGAGTATATTTGGATTATATAGATGATATTATTACCTAAGAAACATCAGTAGATTTTAATACTTTTGGCAAAGCTCTCGTCTTCCTCATAACATTTTGTATCCATACTTAAAATCAATTCAAAGATTCCCAATCTGTAAAACCAAAATAGAAACATTTCAGCAATACACACAAACCTTGAATTAAGAACAACATAGAAACATTTCCGACCACTTACCACACGAATTGCAGCCGCCCTAACACAATCAAATAAATTAACAACCTGATCATATCTTTCCGCAATCAACCCACCATTCTTAAATTCCACCACTGATTTACTCAACCTAACAGACAAAGAAAAATCAAAACAAAGCTCAATTATCACATTCTCATGGATTTCAGTAATAGCGGATATTAAATTTATATCATGTTCAACAATAGTGAGAACATGTTCAACTGTGAGATTTATGAAGTGAATATCAGTGTTGATGTTGATGCATCAATGATGTAACAGAAGTAATAAATGATAGAGGTATCAATAGTTCAGAGATATTAATGATGTAAGAACAGATAAGATAAAAGGTTCTTGTATTCAGAGATACCTTAAAGAGAGGTTACATCATTGATAGTTATAGTTCAATGATAAGGACCAGACATAGAGAAACCCTAAAGGGATAAACCTAGGATATACCTTAAAGAAAGAGACAAACCTAACGGTAATAATAAGGACTGTAAAAGACTAGTTTTACTGTCTAATACTCCCCTCAAACCGAGGGCAGAGAGTTACAGAAATGCATCAGTTTGTCCCTAAGACCATCAAGGATTGGAAGAGGTAAGCCCTTAGTGAAAACGTTTGCGATCTGGAGAGCTGTAGAGATATATTCAACATCCACAATCTTGCTTGAACAAGGTCTCTCGATGTAGTGGTAAGTCAGTTCAATATGTTTGGTGCGAGCGTGAAAGACTGGATTCATGGCCAAGGCTCGAGCTCCAATGTTATCACTGAACAAATGGTATGGTGTAGAGACTGAGACATGTAGCTCCTCAAGCAACGTTGCAATCCACATAACTTCAGATGCCAGGCAGGCGAGTGCTTTGTATTCTTCTTCTGTGGAGGATTGAGAGACTGTTGGTTGTTTCTTAGACTGCCAAGAAACAAGAGTTGAGCCGACAAAAACACAGTAGCCAGATGTTGATCTTCGCGAATCAGGACAACCAGCCCAATCCGAGTCTGAGTAACCAGAGATAGTGGTAATGTCACCTGAGCTTATGGTAATACCAGACCCTAGTGAGGATTTGAGATATCTCAAGATCCGCTTGACTAGAAGCATATGTTTAGAGGTAGGTGCATGAAGGAACTGGGATGCATAGTTAACGGCAAAAGTGATATCTGGCCTGGTAAGTGTTAAGTACTGAAGAGCACCAACAATACTTCTATAGTCAGATGGATTTGGAAGTAACTCACCAGCATGAAGAGATACTCTTGTGCCACTTGAAACAGGTGTGGGGGAAGGCTTGCAGTCGAGCATGGCAGTCTTTTCAAGCAGTTCAAGAGTGTATTTCCTTTGCGTGAGAAGTAGATTGGTGTTGCAGTTGGACTTGGTAACCTCCATCCCTAAGAAGTAGTGCAATTCTCCAAGGTCCTTCATAGCAAATGAAGTGTTGAGTGTAGAAACAAATCTTGACAACAGTTCAGTGGAGCTTCCAATGAGGATGATATCATCCACATAAAGTAGAAGGAGAAGAACATCCACACCAGAGAAATATAGAAATAAAGAGTGATCAGAATCACTCATGATGAACCCAGCATTTATGAGAAAGCCACTAAACTTCTCAAACCAAGCTCTGGGAGCTTGTTTGAGCCCATAAATGGACTTATTGAGCTTGCAAACATGTTTGGGTTGAGTAGGATCAACATATCCAGGGGGTTGATGCATGTAAACTGTCTCATTCAAGTCTCCATGCAGGAATGCATTGGAGACATCAAGTTGTTTCATGTGCCAACCATTAGAGACATCAAGAGTGAGAAGAACTCTGATGGTGCTTGCTTTTACCACTGGGCTGAAGGTCTCATTAAAATCTACACCATCAACTTGATGAAATCCCTTAGCAACCGATCTGGATTTGCATCTTTCCACAGTTCCATCTGAGTTGAGCTTCACTTTATATACCCATTTGCACCCTAAAACATTCATGGAAGGATTGTACTCAACCAAAGTCCAAGTATTGTTTTGTTGAAGAGCATTATACTCCTTATCCATTGAAGGCCTCCAGACAGGACTTTGAAAGGCAGTTTTGAATGACTTAGGTTCTTTAATTTGTTGAAGCTCACCAATGAAGGCTGAATGAAGGGGATGAGCTACTGAATGATGAGTAACAAAGTCAGGCAGTAACTTTGGTTTAGAGATACCCATCTTGGACCTTGTGTTCATGGGATGAGGGTGCACAATGATATCAGTTGAGGGTTCTGGTGATGATGATGACTCAACTGGAGGTGATGGAGGTGGAGAGGTGCTGTCAAGTGAACCAGGATCATCAAATGAAGAAGTGTCAGTAGGTGTATCAGGTGTGGGTAATGAGTCTGGTGAAAGGGATATGGGTAAAGTGATGGTAGTATTGTCAGGCTCAGATGGTGTTGAGATGCAATTACAAAAAGGGAATGATGACTCCTCAAAGACAACATGCCTTGAAATGAAGATCTTTTTGGTATTGTTGTCATAACACTTATATCCCTTGTGCATTGGGTCAAACCAATGAATGTGCATTTAGCCGATTTTGGGCTCGCTTTATCCTTCCTATAAGGACCTAAGAAAGGATAGCAGTACAACCAAAGACCTTGAGAATTGAAAGGTCGGGTTTCTTATGAAATAGCACTTCATAAGGGGTTTTATAACCAAGCAACTTGGAGGGTGTTCTCACATGACAAAGGTGGCAGTCAAGTAAGAGTCATACGGTAATGATTTAGGAGTGCAAGCTTGAAATGCCATGGTATTCCCCATTTCTGTGATGTGCCTATGCTTCCTTTCGCTACCCCATTCATTTGTGGTGTGTGTGGGGACAGAAGCGCATATTGTAATGCCTGATTCATCCAAGAACTGCCTTAGTGGACCTTTAACCAACTCAAAAGCTCCATCAGCTTGAAAGGTCTTAATCTTGAGTGAGAGAAGGTTTTCATTCAGCTGCTTGAAGTGTTTAAAATGATAGTACTCTCATCCACTCGGTTGTCATTGGATAAATCCAATGAAATTTCATCAAGTCATCAATGAACAATATATAGTACCTATATCCAAGATTGGACAAAGTAGGTGCGGTCCCCAAATATCACAATGGATAAGTTCCAATGGAGAAGTAGTAACTCTTGTAGAAGGAGAGAATGGTAATCTTTTTGCTCTTAGCCATTTGACAAGGATGACATAATGTGGTAGCATCATCATTGGTGACTTGAATCGAGATGAATGACACGACTTGTGAATGATCTGTTGAGATGGGTGGCCCATTCTTTTATGCCGGATAGAAGCGAGGGGCTTGAAGAGATATATTGGTCCGAGTTGTACGGACCACTTGAGCAGAATTGGATACAAGCTTCTATTTATCTTCCTTCGGCTAGAAGTTGTTGAGTAGCCGATCATGAATGCGAAAACCCCAAGGTAGAAAACTAGAAAAGTGCATGAGTTCTCATCGGTAAACTTGCCCACGAAATCAAGTTTCTATGCAAAGTGGGTACATACAACACATTTGGTAGGAGAAATGTTGCGGTATCGGTATGCCAAAGCAGAGGTACCAATCATTGTGATGGGTAGATGCTGACCATTTCCAACTAAGACACTGTCTGATCCAGTATAAGGTAATGGGTTGTTTAGAACAATGAGATCATTTGTCATGTGCGCCGTTGCACTTCCGTCGAAGCAATGACCAATCAATAGTCTGCAGGATAAGTAGTATCTTCGAAATGGAAGCAGTATGAACTTGAAGGCACATATTTGCTGAGGAGGATTGTTTGTGTTGGGGCCGTTTTTGGATTTAGAAGTGGTGTATCTCAGAAGCATTTGTTAGTCAGTATGACCGGTCTTTTTAGATCTGGCAGGTAATATTGCTGAAGTCATTCATTTTGAAGGGTTGAGAAGTATCTTTGGGTGGTCTGGAAGAAGTGTTAAAAGAGGTATCTTTATGGGTTTTTTGAGATGTATCTTTAGAGGTAGAGGGTTGAAAGGTGTTTTTGGTAAAGAAAGCTGAGTTCATAGCTAAGTCAAGGCTTTTGGTAATCTCAGAATCTTGAGTATATAGCCACTGTTCATGGTTGATGAGTCTAGATCGGAGCTCATCAAAGTTAAATGGAACATCTCTGTTTTGTGAAGAGATGACAAAGTTGTCATACTCCCTACCAACACCATTCAGGGTATACATCACTAGATCCGACTCAGGTACACGTTCATTAATGGCAGCCAGTGAATCAGCTATCTCTTTAATACGAAGTAGATATTCAGACATAGATGAAGAGCCCCTTTTTATAGTATGTAACTGATTTCTAAGCATAGTTTTCGTAGCAACATATTGATCTCGAAAAAGTTTTTGCTAGGAAAACCATACCCGCTTGGATGTAGAGAGACCAATAATAGCGAGTAAGAAATCAAGGAGTGAAGGTAGCGTTTAAACAACTCATGACAAATCTGTCCCATTTTCTCCATTTCAAATACTCAGGATTCAGAACTTCTGTAGATCCAACCATGATAGAAGGAGGTGGTGGTGCTATGCTGCCATCAATGAAACCAAATAGATCTGTGCATATTAAGATTGACTCCATCTGATTCTTCCAGATAAGGTAGTTTGAATCATCTAGTTTATTTGTAACGAAGGTGGTGATGGTAGTAAAGGGTAGAGTAGAGATGTTGAAGTCAAAAGTTGAGGGTGGGGTTTGTTCACTGTTATCAGTTTCATGCGAAGATGGTGGGGTTTGTTCATTGTTATCAGTTTCATGCGAATGAGTCTCAGAAGAGTTAGGGTCAGGTGTTGTAGACATCATGAAATCTGTGAGGAGATAATGATAGTGACGGCGGAAGCGTGAAACACAGATCCCAGGAGAGTTGTTTTAATTTCCTTCTGATACCATGTGAGATTTATGAAGTGAATATCAGTGTTGATGTTGATACATCAATGATGTAACAGAAGTAATAAATGATAGAGGTATCAATAGTTCAGAGATATTAATGATGTAAGAACAGATAAGATAAAAGGTTCTTGTATTCAGAGATACCTTAAAGAGAGGTTACATCATTGATAGTTATAGTTCAATGATAAGGACCAGACATAGAGAAACCCTAAAGGGATAAACCTAGGATATTCATTAAAGAAAGAGACAAACCTAACGGTAATAATAAGGACTGTAAAAGACTAGTTTTACTGTCTAATATCAACAACTCATAAAGATTCAGCTTTAAATTGCGAATTGACCGAACGATTGAAAGCGAAGGAACGGACCGTGTGGAATACATTACATGTGAATTCACGATGATTAGTTAATTTATCACAGATGAGTTTCAGGTAATGGTTTTGACTTTGATTTTCTAGGGTTTGTTAAAGTTTCGATGCAATAGAGATGACGATGATTATGGAATATAGTGAAACTCTTGATTGTCAGAGAAATAGGGTTAAGAGTATTACATTAGATTAGGGATATAAAGAAGAGATCAAAGCAGTACAGTGGTAGCAGAGCAAGAAATCTTAGGTTAGAGAAAGAAAACCCCACAACATCGTTTACGGACTACCTTCATGGTCTGATTATTATTGTTCCTGTAACTTCTTTGGGAAAGAGAAGGAAGGGGAGGGGGTGGATCGGGAGAGAAAAGCGTAAAGTAGGGTTTTAATCTTAATAGATAGATATCCGACACATCCAAGTGAAGCCAATTGGGGCCTGGGGGTTCGTATTTTATGATCCGATCTGCTAATTACGGACCATGTTGATGGTCAGGTACACGAGGTATTCAATTTTATGATACCAAACCTCACCATCTACGGAGGTTTGATCCTTGCTATTTTTTAATTTATATCAGGATGCATCCAGTTTCATCCTTGCTATTTTTTCAGGATGAATCCATTTTCATCCTTGTTATTTTTTTTTTGTCCATTTCACCCATACTAATTTTTACTCGTCCATTTGAACTAGGTTTTAAAAATATTTGGACAAATTACCCATTCTCCGTTTTTATTATATTTAGATATTAAATCACGAGGTAACTATTAGATTTCTTAGAAAGCTACTTGTCACAAACTAAATTTCGACCGTAAATGTATTATCTTGAAGCCAACAGGGAATTTTTAGGTCACGGGATCCCAAATTACATTGTCATGCCCAAAAATTTTCGCATTATCCAAAATAGCTTCATGGCCAGGAGGAGAACAAAGAACTAGGGGTTTCGATTCATTCTCGTTAATGTTGTTCATACTTTTCCAAGAAATTTTCCTTGGAATCGAATATGGTAGTTTTTTAGCATATCGAATTAGAATAAGTTTGGAAGACGAATGATTTTAATTTGGAATCGATTTATCTAATTCTTTAAGTGCATCCAATGTAATCAAACGAAGTCTTGGATCAAGTGAAATTTTCTTAAAATTGACTTATGTAGATCTCTATATATACATGTCCAACGAGATCAAACGAATATAGTCAAATGAATTTATCTTGGAATTGAATAATGTGAATCCCTAGACATATTCATGAGATCAAATGAAATCTTTAATCATACAAACTATTATTAGAATCGACTTACGTAAATGTCTATGGATATTCATTGAGATCGTACGTGTTATAGGGTTCTGATGAATTTATGTAGGAATCGACTTATATAAATCTTTCCAATGATGTAGTTCTTCACTAATGTGTTCGCCAACGGGGAAGAAATAAATCTTTAAGCAACATTTGGGTTACATTTAGGTTATGGGTGGATTAGATTTATAATGGACGATTTAGGGTTTTGGTGATCAGAATTTATCACGTGACTCGAAAAATTGCTTAGATGCCAAGAGTGAGTTTCTCAGAAAAATATCATTTTCTCAAGAATGAACGAGCAATCTCGAGTTCGTTGCAAAGAATAATCTAAGTACAAGAATTTCGAATAAAATTCTCGGTTGCAAACCTTATCCCTGAAACTCTCGACTATTCTCTCATATGTCTGTATCGATTTTTACATCTTCGATCTCGCCTCTCTCTCCCTCTTGGCCTCAATGTTTCTCTTTAGAAACTAAATCAGTAACCAAAGCTTCTTTGGACTGTTTAATCAAGTATCAACACTGATCCAAACCCATAATAAAGGGAGAGGAGATTATATTTAGCATTTGTTAGGGTTTAAGTTTTTTCTTCTTGTTCATTGTATCTCTATAATTTCTCCTGTGATGATGATTATGAGTAGAAAAACTTATTCAATCTGAGCTGAATTTTTTGGTTAACACTTTTATTTGTGAAAGGCTCTCATCTCCGATTTCTGATTTCCCTCTTTTTGAAATTGAAGATCCAAAAGAGAAAGATTAGGGATTTTTAATTTCTCTCAGGTTTATACAGTGGATTTTCAATCTGAGCTAATCCACATCAACGTATCGAAGAAACTTTGATAAAATTTATCAGGAAAATTGTGTTATTAACTTGTTTGTTGGTTTTTCCTTCTTTAATTTAATATCACCTCACGTTTGTGTTTCATCTATGAAAAATTACTTCGTCGAATATATTGATTTTTACTAAATTATTAAGTATTATGTTTTACGCGATGAAATATATTATTACCAAAAACTTATTTTTTAATAACTATATATTCTTTTGTCACCATAAAGAATTCTTTGTGACGAAATTCATTAATCATTGAAACCACTAACTGCGATGAAGTTATAGTATCACTGAAAATGACTAAAGCGACAAAATCTACTTCGTTGCAAATGGTATTACTTGTGTCGATTAAAAATTGTTACTATATAAATATTTGCAACCAAACAAGCTGATGGTCGCTAAAAATAAATATAGTGTCAAACATTTAGTTTCTTCACTATAAAATTAGTTAGTGACGAATTAATTTGGTCAGTATAAAATTTTCTTTTGTAACGAAATTTATATATTATCACCAAAAAGATTTTATGTCAATTTTTTAGCATCATCACAATAAACATAAATGGTGACAAATACATATAATCACAAAAAAGTTATTAGTGACTAGACATTATTTCGTCTCTAACTGAAGTCACAAAAAACTTATTAGTGACTAGACATTAATTCGTCTCTAACTAAAGTCACTAAAAACTTATGAGTGACGAAACCAGAGTCCCGTCGCGGAAATCCTACAACAGTGACAAAAATTATTTTGGTCACAATAGCTAAGCTTTAGCAATGAAATATTCTTCGCCGTAAAAACTATCGTCACCAAAGCCATGTTTTCTTGTAGTGTATACATGTGTCATGTTCTACGGCAAAACCCTTAGTATTGACTGACATCATCTTTGTATATACCAAACCTTAATTCTCGCAACACCATGCCAATGGAAAACCATGCCAGCCACGTCTCCCTGCCAAGGCATGCCAACCATTCCAGCCGCACCACCGTGCCAATGGAAAACCATGCAAGCCACGTCTCCGCGCCAAGGCATTCCAACCATGCCAACCGCACCACCGTGCCAATGGCAAACCATGCCAGCCACGTATCCACGCCAAGGCATGCCAACCATGCCAGCCGCACCACAGTGCCAATGGAAAACCATTCCAGCCCCGTCTCACGCCAAGGCATGCCAACCATGCAGCGCACCACCGTTCAATGGCAAACCATGCCAGCCACGTCTCCGCGCCAAGGCATGCCAACTATGCCAGTCGCACCAACGTGCCAATGGCAAGTCAAGCCATACCGCTGGCTGCCAAAACGAAGGGTTGCAATAATCAACGACTACCCTTACCTTTGAGATGCAGATCTAGACCGTCCAAGTTCGCCACCTAACGCATGGAAACTTGTGACCCAAAGTCAAACATCACGGTTTGCAATAAACCCTAATTTTGGCGATCACCTAACACATACCAAAGCCATGCTCGACGGCCCACTGCCAAAACGAAGGGTTGCAATAATCAACGGCTACCCTTCTCTTTGAGATGCAGATCTCGACCATCCAAGTTCGCCACCTAACGCATGGCAACTTGCGGCCCAAATCCAAACATCGCGGTTTGCACTAAACCCTAATTTTGGCCGCGCCTAACACGTACCAAAGCCATGCTCGACGGGTCGCAAAACGAAGGGTTGCAATAATCAACGGCTACCCTTCTCTTTGAGATGCTTAGAGATCTCGACCGTCCGAGTTCGCTACCTAACGCATGGCAACTTGCGGCCCAAATCCAAACATCACGGTTTGCACTCAACCCTAATTTTGGCCGCGCCTAAACACACGCCAAAGCCATGCTCGACGCTGGCTGCTAAAACGAAGGGCTGCAATAATCAACGGCTACCCTTCTCTTTGAGATGCAGATCTCGACCATCCAAGTTCGCCACCTAACGCATGGAAACTTGTGGCCCAAATCCAAACATCACGGTTTGCACTAAACCCTAATTTTGGCCGCGCCTAACACATGCCAAAGCCATGCTCGGCGTTGGATGCCAAAACGAAGGGTTGCGGCAATCAACAGACTGCCTTCCTCGAGACCTTGAATCTCGACCATACAAACTCTTCCGCAAACGATTTTCGGCAACCTCTTGGCCACGACTCCAACTCTTGGCCGCGCGCAACCCCCTAATTTGGCCGTGCCAAGAGCATGCATACGCTGCAACCATGTCGTTTGGTTTCCAAGCGAAGAGTTGCGACAATCTCGACGCCTTTCCTCCCGAGATGCAAATCTCATCCGTACAAACACGCCACCGAGCGAGTGCATGGAAATATCTTGGCTGCGATGCTAACTCGCTGGTCATGACACCAACTTGGCTACGACGCCTATCCTTTGGTCACGACACCAAACCGGATACAAACGTCAAATACTTTGGCCACGCCACACGTACCAACATGCTACACGTTTTCCCATGAAAACGCTCGAGACATCAACACATGTCACAAACTGGTGGATGCTCATTAAGGGTATTGGTTTGGCGGTTTATAGCGTGCGGCGTACACTACGCCCGTTACATGAAAATGTCATAAGAATGAGTCGGTTAGTAAATACAATGAATAATGGTGAAACGCTCCTTTCATTATGGAACATCAATTCCAGGGCGTTACCGTTACCACCTCCTTCCACTTTTCTCACCGTTTCCATTTCGAGACTGGACGTTTTTGTTACGACTTGTATAAATAGGTCTTACCCTATTTCCACCAAAGACAAGTTTTGGTCAAGGGCATACAATACTCGGAAATCACTTGCTATCTTTACATCTCGGTAACTTTCACTTTCCATACAAGTCAAACAACTACTCTTCGGATCAATTATTCTCGGTCTCAACACTCTCTTCGCTTCCATCCCTAAAACCAACCCTTCTCATTCACTTTGTGACCGATGCAAGTCTGGAACGACCATTTCTTGGTTTAGGCCGAATTTGTAGAGATTGATCTCTCGAGTCTGGAACATGCAAGTCAAACTCGGACTTATTCGAGAGATCAATCTCTACAAATCTCGGCCTAAACCAAGAAATGGCCGTTCAGACTTGATCGGTCACAAAGTGAATGAGAAGGGTTGGTTTGAGGGATGGAAGCGAAGAGAGTGTTGAGACTAGAATAATTGATCCAGAAGAGTAGTTGTTTGACTTGTATCAGAAAGTGAAAGCTAACAGATGTAAAGATAGCAAGTGATTTTTGAGTATTGTATGCCCTTGACCAAAACTTGTCTTTGGTGGAAATAGGTAAGACCTATTTATACAAGTCGTAACAAAACGCACTGTCTCGTAAGAAATGGAAACGGTCGAGAAAAGTGGAAGGAGGTGGTACCTGCAATCGCTCGGAATTGATGTTCCATAATGAAAGGAGCGTTTCACCATTATTCATTGTATTTACTAACCGACTCATTCTTATGACATTTTCATGTAACGGGCGTAGTGTACGCCCGCACTGTAAACCGCCAAACCAATACCCTTAATGAGCATCCACCCGCTTTGACATGTGTTGATGTCTCGAGCGTTTTCATGGGAAAACGTGTAGCATGTTGCTACGTGTGGCGTGGCCAAAGTATTTGACGTTTGTATCCCTTGGTGTCGTGACCAAAGGATAGGCGTCGTAGCCAAGTTGGTGTCATGACCAGCGAGTTAGCATCGCAGCCAAGATATTTCCACGACTGTTAGGTGGCAGTTTGTACGGATGAGATTTGCATCTCAGAGGAAAGGCAGTCAGAGATTGTCGCAACTCTTCGTTTGAAACCAACACATGGTTGCAACAGATGCATGCTCTTGGTACGGCCAAATTAGGGTGTTGGCGTCGCGGCCAAGAGTTGGAGTCGTGCCAAGAGGTTGCCGAAAATCGTTTGGTGGCGAGTTTGTATGGCTGAGATTCGCGTCTCGGGAGGAAGGCAGCCGTTGATTGCTGCAACCCTTCGTTTTGGCATCCAACGTCGAGCATGGCTTTGGCATGTGTTAGGCGCGGCCAAAATTAGGGTTTAGTGCAAACCGTGATGTTTGGATTTGGGCCACAAGTTTCCATGCGTTACGTGGCGAACTTGGATGGTCGAGATCTGCATCTCAAAGAGAAGGGTAGCCGATTATTGCAGCCCTTCGTTTTAGCAAACAATGGTCGAGTATGACTTTGGCGTGTGTTAGGCGCCCAAAATTAGGGTTGAGTGCAAACCGTGATGTTTGGATTTGGGCCGCAAGTTGCCATGCTAGGTAGCTTAACTCGGACGGTCGAGATCTGATCTCAAAGAGAAGGGTAGCCGTTGATTATCGCAACCCTTCGCTTTGGCAACAAACAGCAAGCATGGCTTTGGTATGTGTTAGGCGCGCCAAAATTAGGTTTAGTGCAAACCGTGATGTTTGGATTTGGGCCGCAAGTTGCCATGCTAGGTGGCGAACTTGGATGGTCGAGATCGCATCTCAAAGAGAAGGGTAGCCGTTAATTATCGAACCCTTCGTTTTGGCAACTTGGCACACAGCATGGCTTTGGTATGTGTTAGGCAATCGCCAAAATTAGGGTTTATTGCAAACCGTGATGTTTGACTTGGGTCACAAGTTTCCATGCGTTAGGTGGCGAACTTGGACGGTCTAGATCTGCATCTCAAAGGTAAGGATAGCCGTTGATTATTGCAACCCTTCGTTTTGGCAGCCAGCGGTATGGATTGACTTGCCATTGGCACGTTGGTGCGACTGGCATGGTTGGCATGCCTTGGCGCGGAGACGTGGCTGGCATGGTTTGCCATTGGAACGGTGGTGCGGCTGGCATGGTTGGCATGCCTTGGCGCGGAGACGTATCGAATGGTTTTTCATTTGGCACTGTGGTGCGGCTGGCATGGTTGGCATGCCTTGGCGTGGATACGTGGCTGGCATGGTTTGCCATTGGCACGGTGGTGCGGGTGGCATGGTTGGAATGCCTTGGCGCGGAGACGTGGCTTGCATGGTTTTCCATTGGCACGGTGGTGCGGCTGGAATGGTTGGCATGCCTTGGCAGGGAGACGTGGCTGGCATGGTTTGCCATTGGCATGGTGTTGCGAGAATTAAGGTTTGGTATATACAAAGATGATGTCAGTCAATACTAAGGGTTCTGCCGTGGAACATGACACATGTATATACATATCATCATCGCGATCAGAAGGTCCAGACACTGAACAACCTATAATCAAGGATGGACCGACAACGCAACCACAATCCCCAAGATTAGCCCTGACATGATCATTGCCGAGCATATATTTCATCAATCCATCCCAAGAATGCATTGGAGCTTTGGTAAATTTTGGAATCCACTTGAGAGACACTACAGACGAAATCACAGATCCAGACGAGCAACTGAAGAGGGTCGATACCTCTTTTCATGCGGACGGAGTTTCTAGAGTTTGAACAGAATGAAGATTCCTTCTTGCTTCATGAATAGATGACTGGGCGCGACTATGCCACCTCGGGCCCGTAGCATCCCTCCTGAATTCTTCTTGAATTTTACTGTCGGGCTGTTTTCACCTCCTAAACGAGCTTAGAACCTGAATGTTCGCGCATAAGAGATAAGAAATTCTTTTCCGATATAAATGGATGGGCGGACCGTCAAAATACGAGTTCGTACGAGAATTCTACAACGATTCTAGTAAAGGGCGCTAATTAGGGTTTCGGCATGCCAAACCCTAATTTAGACAAAGTTGCCATCATTCCACAGAACTGAAGCCGGTCGTCATCCTTCCAAGGAACTCAATCTATCTCTACTCCAAGCCGCGCAATGCCTGCTGCTCCACTCCATTCCGCGCAACGCAAGCGACTCCATTTCAAGCCGAGCCAATCTTTGCGGCTCCACTCCAAGCCGACCAATGTTGACGGCTCCATTCCAAGCCGTGCCGAGCCGCACCAAGCTAAGTCGAGCCAAGCCGCACTGATCCAAGCCGTGTCCGAGCCGCACCGAGCCAAGCCGTATTCGAGCCGCACCGAGCCAAGCCGCGCCCGAGCCACACCAAGCCAAGTTGCCCGAGCTGCACTTTGCCGATTCACGCCTCACCAAGACGATCGATGTTAGCGACTCCATTCCAAGCCGCGCAATGCCTACGGCTCCCATTCCTAGCCACACCAACAACTCGCTAAGCCAGCACCTCCGCGTTCCCTAGCCCAGCCAAGATGACGCGTGACCAAACCAAGCAACCGCCTGTACTATTTCACGGTTTAACCAGTAACGACGCAAGTAGAATTCATGCATGGACGCCAACGCAAGGATCACGGTATTCTCAAAACACTCTCGAAAAAGGTTAGACGGATTTTCCTGACCACCTTTATGACCTCGCTTCGCTTCGATTTTGTCTTTGTCTGTCACCATCTTATGCTTACCTCGCAACAATGCTCCTGTTCCAAGCTAAGCATGAGACTTAATGTCGATGGTGGTTTTTAGTTTAGGGTTAAAATCGTAAAACTGCGCATCTGACATGACGTCACTATGACCACTAGCACATTTATTGAATCAACCATCATGCCTACGTAAGATTACCAGGGTACCTTTTTTTTAATATACATGTGTCATGTTCCACGGCAGAACCCTTAGTATTGACAGACATCATCTTTGTATATACCAGACCCTAATTCTCGCAACACCGTGCCAATGAAAACCATGCCAGCCACGTCTCCGCGCCAAGGCATGCCAACCATGCCAGCCGCACCACCGTGCCAATAGAAAACCATGCCAGCCACGTCTCTGCGCTTGGCTTGCCAAGCATGCCGGGCCGCACCACCGTGCGCAATGGCAAACCATGCCGCCCACGTCTCGCGCCAAGGCATGCCAACCATGCCAGCCGCACTACCGTGCCAATGGCAAACCATGCCAGCCACGTCTCCGCGCCAAGGCAAGCCAACCATGCCAGCCGCACCACCGTGTCAATGGCAAACCATGCCAGGCACGTCTCCGCGCCAAGGTATGCCAACCATGCCAGCCGCACCACCGCCACCAACGGCAAACCATGCCAACCACGTCTCAACACGCCAAGGCATGCCAACCATGCCTACATCGCACCACCGTGCCAAATGGAAAGTCAAGACATACCGTTGGAAGATCTCGACCGTCCAAGTTCGCCACCTAACGCATGGCAACTTACGGCCTAAAGCCAAACATCACGGTTTGCACTAAACCCTAATTTTAGCCGCGCCTAACACATACCAAAGCCATGCTCGATGCTGGCTGCCAAAACGAAGGGTTGCAATAATCAACGGCTACATTTCTCTTTGAGATGCAGATCTCGACCGTCCAAGTTCGCCACCTAACGCATGGAAACTTGAGGCCCAAAGCCAAACATCACGGTTTGCACTAAACCTTAATTTTGGTCGCGCCTAACACATACCAAAGCCATGCTCGATGCTGGCTTCCAAAACGAAGGGTTGCAATAATCAACGACTACCCTTCTGTTTGAGATGCAGATATCGACATTCCAAGTTCTCCACCTAACGCATGGAAACTTGTGGCCCAAAGCCAAACATCACAGTTTGCACTAAACCCTAATTTTGGCCGCGCCTAACACATACCAAAGCCATGCTCGACGCTGGCTGCCAAAACGAAGGGTTGCAATAATCAACAGCTACCCTTCTCTTGAAGATGCAGATCTCGACTGTCCGAGTTCGCTACCTAACGCATGGAAACTTTCGGCCCAAAGCCAAACATCATGGTTTGCATTAAACCCTAATTTTGGCCGCGCCTAACACACGCCAAAGCTATGCTCGACGCTGGCTTCCAAAACGAAGGGTTGCAATAATCAACGGCTACCATTCTCTTTGAGATGCAGATCTCGACCGTCCAAGTTCGCCACCTAACGCATGGCAACTTGCGGCCCAAAGCCAAACATCACGATTTGCACTAAACCCTAATTTTGGCCGCGCCTAACATATACCAAAGCCATGCTCGACGCTGGCTGCCAAAACGAAGGGTTGCAATAATCAACGGCTACCCTTCTCTTTGAGATGCAAATATCGACCGTCCGAGTTCGCTACCTAACGCATGGAAACTTGCGGCCCAAAGCCAAACATCACGGTTTACACTAAGCCCTAATTTTGGTCGCGCCTAACACGCCAAAGCCATGCTCGACGCTGGCTGCCAAAACGAAGGGTTGCAATAATCAACGGCTACCCTTCTCTTTGAGATGCAAATCTCGACCGTCCGAGTTCGCTACCTAACACATGGAAACTTGCGGCCCAAAGCCAAACATCACGGTTTGCACTAAGCCCTAATTTTGGTCACGCCTAACACGCCAAAGCCATGCTCGACGCTGGCTGCCAAAACGAAGGGTTGCAATAATCAACGACTACCGTTCTCTTTGAGATGCAGATCTCGACCGTACAAGTTCGCCACCTAATGCATGGCAACTTGCGGCCCAAAGCCAAACATCACGGTTTGCACTAAACCCTAATTTTTGCCGCGCCTAACACATGCCAAAGCCATGCTCGACGCTGGCTGCCAAAACGAAGGGTTGCAACAATCAACGACTGCCCCTCCTCCTGAGACGTGAATCTCAGCCATACAAACTCGCCACCAAACGATTTATGGAAACCTCTTGGCCACGACTCCAACTCTTGGCCGCGACGCCAAAACCCTAATTTGGCCGTTCCAAGAGCATGCATACGCTGCAACCATGTCGCTAGTTGCCAAACAAAGAGTTGCGACAATCTACGACTGCCTTTCCTCCTGAGATGCAAATTTCATCCAGACAAACCTGCCACCGAACGACTCGTGGCAATATCTTGGCTGCGATGCTAACTCTCTGGTCATGACACCAACCTGGCTACGACGCCTATCCTTTGGTCACGACACCAACCCGGCTACAAACGCCAAATCCTTTGGCCATGCCACATGTAGAAACATATTACACGTTTTCCCACGAAAACGCTCGTGACATCAACACATGTCACAAACTAGGGGATGCTCATTAAGGGTATTGGTTTGTCGGTTTACAGCATGCGGCGTACACTACGCCGGTTACATGAAAGTGTCATAAGAATGAGTCGGTTAATAAATACAAGGAATAATGGTGAAACAATCCTTTCATTATGGAACATCAATTCCAGGCGTTACCCGTTACCACCTCCTTCCACCTTTCTCAGCCGTTTCCATTTCTTACGAGACCAAAGTACGTTTTGTTATGACTTGTATAAATAGGTCTTACCTATTTCCACCAAAGACAAGTTTTGGTCAAGGGCATACAACACTCAGAAATCACTTGCTAGCTTTCCATCTGTTAGCTTTCACTTTTTGATACAAGTCAAACAACTACTCTTCCCGAATCAACTATTCTGGTCTCAACACTCTCTTCGCTTCCCTCCCTAAAACTAACCCTTTTCCTTCACTTTGTGACCGAAGCAAGTCTGGAACGGCCGTTTCTTGGTTTAGGCTAGATTTGTACAGATTGATCTCTCGAATCTAAAGTACTCCCTTGCAGTACATTGTTTAGGGTTTAGACTCGTTTCTCACCCACTCACGCGAAATTACCGAAATCAGCAGAAACCGTTTTCACCCTCAAACAGGGTCTTAACAACTCTTAGTTGTGGGTGAGATCATCTAAGGGAATCAAGTACGTAGTATCATGCTGGGATCAGAGACATAAGGAACGCAATTGTACATTGAATCAGTGTGAGATATATTAGGGTTCAACTACAGTCCAGTCCGATGTTAATTGGTAGTAGGCTAGAGTCTGTAGCAGCTTAATACAGTGTAGTGTTCAATCTGGACTAGGTCCCGGGGTTTTTCCGCATTTGCGATTTCCTCGATAAGAAAATTCTGGTGTCTGTGTTATTTCTTTTCCGCATTATATTTTGTTATATAATTGAAATATCACAGGTTGTGCGTTAAGATCAATCAATTAGAATATCCAACCTTTGGTTGTTGATTTACATCGATTGACACTTGATCTTTGGTACCGTTCAAGTTGTTTCACATAATAATCAGGCTCACGAATTTCTATCTGTTTTATTTGCTGATTACATTGTGAAACTGAGATTTTAAACTCTTTGATATACTTTACTCTAGATTGAGTCTGACTGTCTAGTTGATTCTCTAGAAAGTGTATTGGAGTAAGTCCTTTCAGATTGCCAAACGAATTATTGGGTGTGGTTGTTAGACCCCCGCATTTTCAATTTTGAGGCACTGGTTTTTCACTTTGTTGGTTAATTTATTCAATTACTTGAGATTGACCTTCACTTTGGGTTAAAGCATCTCTACCATCTAAAAAATACTCCATATTCGGGTCTCCATCAAGAGGTATGTACTATTTGTTTTCTCTATCATATAAAGATTCACCCATCTCAAATTTTTCACTGGAATCACTCATTTTGGTTGCGTGAATCAAAACCTAGGATTTCACAAATATCACAAAAGTTTTTCTTTTCTTCTCCTCTATACTTTTTTGTTTTTTTAACTCTAAAATATGATTTTGTTTTGTTTTAGAGTAAATAAATATAAATGAAACTTGATTATCAACAGTAAACTAGATTATCAACACTAAACTATATATGTATGGGTTAATTAGTCATTATTAAAAAAAAAATTGATAAGGGGAACTTGAAATTACCATATAATGACCATTTTTGTCCTATTATATCAACACCTCTAATGATTTCTTCAGCCCCATAACAAGTTACGAATTATTTTAAAACTTGACTAGAAAAAGTGAATAAAATCTCTAAATACCTCGTTTTCCATGCAGCGGTAAGAATCTTGAATTGCTTCCCTTTCGGGTGATGACAACGTTAATGTCTGAATCTTTGGTGCCATACTTTCTCTTCTCTTTTTTTTTTTTTTTTTTTTTTTTTTTTTTTTTTTTTTGAGTGCGTGTTTTTGTATTGGGAGAACACCATATTTATATAAATGTGGCTGAAGAAGATGAGGGCAGACTGGCAGGAAGTAACGGTAATTACAAAATAACCCTCGGAAGGACCAGGCATTTAGATCTCTGTAATTTCAATAACTCACAGTGTACATTGAATATTATGTAATTACTCTCTGTTATATACTAGACATGAAATCGGAAAAAAAACATTAACTGACAAAAGAGCCTACCATGGAAAATTTTAACACATGGAAACATGGGTTTGACAGATGTTGTTGTATGGAGTGAAGTAGTACTAGGTGGTGGTTCTGCATAACACCAAAATATGTGATTGTATACACCAACAACTTACACATTCATTAAATCCCAATAAACTCATTTTAATGAATTGCATTGATAACCAATCAAACCCAAATTGTACTTACGCCTTTGAACATAAAGCATGTGCGAAGATGATTGCATTTGATATGGGAAAATCCGATCATGGTTTAGTTCTAAACAGTGGGTATCCATCGTATGATCTCATTAATTTGTTTGTTGGTAATATTGTACCTGATGGATTTTGCATGGAAGTACTACGAATTCTGTAAAACTAATGTCGTGAGATGGAATGTTTTCTAAGGATATGTTTTGATGCTTATCGGCTTGGTTCCTTTGTCAGTTTTTCTCCTACAATTTGTAAAAGAAAAATTCTAATTAAATGAGTCCAAGTCCGAGTCCAAGTCCAAGTCCAAATCCAAAGTAATTTTGAGATAATTGGAGTTAGTCACATGTTTGTAACTCGTATACGGTATATGTTGAGATCGAATTATCAAGATAACTGCTGGCCTGCATTGTTGTTGAATGCAAAAGAATGGAGCCTTCTTAATATTATATGGTTGCCTCAACAATATATGATAGCATTAGCAAGGCTAGATGGGGCATGCACGCACCAATCATTAACGTGTACACTATACTTAATCACTTGCCTAAAATGTGTAATATCGCGCCTGTGTTGACTCTTTGCACACCATAAAATTCACAAGAATCAAGATTTACATGTACCTAGGGGAATCAGATTGTACATGCACTTGCATGATCAACTGACTTTTAATTTTTTCTCCGTATTTATTGCATATTTCGCGAGTTCAAGTTTCAAAGTAGAGATTTTTTTTGTTTTTGTTTTTTTCGTTATTAATTAACATAATATTCGGAAAATGGGTCATTTGTCTAAATATTTTTAAAACATAGTTCTAATAGACGAGTAAAAATTATTACGGGTGAAATGGACAAAAAAAATAGCAAGGATGAAACCAGGTTCATCCTGGCTTAAACTTAAAAAATAGCGAAGATGAAACTGGATGCATCCTGATATAAATTAAAAATAAGAAAAATATTTGAAAAATGGTAGGATGAAACTGTTTACATCCTGGCTATTTTAACATTTTTGTCCATTTAAATAGTAGCAAAACTTAGATGTCTTATTCACCCAGTAATTATTAATTTTGGTCTTTTTAACCAATTTTGTGCATAATATTGCTCATTAGTTATACGCCTGTATCAATATTGCACATTTCGTCGATGCCACTGCACATCCTTCAAGAAAAATAAAATAATGTGTCTTTCAACATAATTTAGGGACTATTATAGCGATCAATAACGTACCCATATAAATTCGGATAAAGAAGGAACATAAAGAAACAAATTGTATTTCATTCATTATAGAGTAATTTGTAAGCAGTAACAAAATAAAAAAATCAAGCAAGAAATTAGATGGAAGTGCTCTATGCATGCGTGTGATTCACAGTCTACATCGAATATTATGTAATTACTCTCTGTTATATACTAGACATGAAATAGGAAAAATAATTTAACCTGACAAAAGAGCCTACTGTGGAAAATATTAACACAGAGAAACATGGGTTTGGCAGATGTTGTTTTATGGATTGAAGAACTAGGTGGTGGTTCTGCATAACACCAAAACATGTGATTCTATACACCAACAGCTTACATATTCATTAAATCCCAGTAAACTCATTTTTATGAATTACATTGATAACCAATCGAACTCAAATTGTACTTATGCCTTTGAACATAAAGCATGTGCGAAGATCATTGCATTTGATATGGGCAAGCCCGATCATGGTTTAGTTCTAAATAGTGGGTATGCATCGTATGAACTCATTAATTTGTTTGTTGGTAATACTGTGTTGGAGAAAATGAGTTTTAATTAAAAGAATTTTTGTTCTTGGTGTGGTTTGATCTAATGACCTAAGGGTCTAAGGATACTTACACATTTTATGGGTGAATGAAGTGGAACCTTTAGTCCCACATTGTGGAAAACTAAAGAGGAGCTCCTCTATATAATTATACACTTATATATGAATTGTAAAACGTGGGTGGAGCTAGATTGTAAAAATACATATTTTTACCCATGCGATATCCCATGCACCAAGTTTTTGTGTCTACTTGAATTTATTTTTGGCGAGTTTTTCTATAGGAAATTAATACCAAAAATATTTTGTACAAGTGTTTTATTTAAGGGAGAATTCCTTTTTGGTTTTGATTTGTTTTACAAGAAATAAAACGTGTTTTAAGGAAACCAAAACCTAGCTTAATTTTGAAGCAACTTTGTCTTATAAATATAAAATCGAATTTCTCTTTTTAGGATGGGTTAGACGCGTCTACGTTTTCTTCTTCTTTTCTCCATCTTTTCACTTTGGTTTTCTGCAACAGTGGTTGCATATCTTCCTTCCAAATCCTTGTTGTTGAGTTCGTAATTGGGTAGATTGTATTGTGCTTATGCAGTCTATATCGGGCAGTTCTATCCTGGACACATCTCCGCTGATGGGGTATAACATCTCTTATTCTTGAGGAGTACCCGACTAATGTGTTAAGGACAATTTGTTGAGCGGTGGCTCGCCTCGTGTGTCAAGTTGTTGTTTTTAATTAGTTGATTATTTTTCAGTACAACCAGATTCATCTAATGATTGCAGTTTCATTGTTACGGTTCCAACATACTGTACCTGATGGATTTTGCATGGAAGGTGTACGATGAATTTTGTAAAACTAAGATGTAATGTTTTCTAGGGAATTGTGTTTATCATCTTGGTTCCTTTGTCAGTTTTTCTCCTGCACTTTGTAAAAGAAAAATTCTCATTAAATGAGTCCAAGTCCAAATTAATTTGAGATAATTGGATTTAGTCACATGTTTGTTAACTCGTATTCGGTATATGTTGAGATAGAATTATCAAGATAACTGCTAGCCTGCATTGTTGCTGAATGCAAGAGAATGGATCCTTCTTAATATTATATGGTTGCCTCAACAATATATGATAGTATTAGCAGGGCTAGATGGGGCATGCATGCACCAATGATTAACGTGTGCACTATACATCCTTTCCTAAAATGTGTAGTATCGCGTCTGTGCTGACTCTTTGCACACCATAAAATGCACAAGAATCAAGTTGTACATGTACCTAAGTGTCAGAGACAATCATCATCTACAACATGTCACTACAAGACACAGTCAGCATATACAACTTATCATCCTACACAGTCAGCATATACAACTCATCATACAGTCTATCAACCAATGTACTTGTGACATGTGTACCTTGACAGCTCATTGTAACAAAACTTGTATCTTTCTTTTCTCATTTGCTTTTCTTCTGTAAATCAGATACTATAAGTATCTCTTTCCTCTCTCCTTGTAAACTTAACCGAATCAATACAACTAATCACAGTTCTTATATGGTATCAGATACCAAGAGTGGAATTTCAATTTCCAACCCTAAAATCTGATTAACTCGATCCTTACAACCTTGTTCTTGAGCAATCATGCCTAGAACCACCAACAATTCTTCCTCCGCTGCACAACAACCAAATCCAAACAACAACAACAACAACACCAACAATCTCTTTCCTAACCTAAATTCATATGTGTTTCCACCACTTTCTGGTTCACCATTGATGAATCAACAACAACAACCTCCAATTTCACCACAACCACCACAATTTCAATCTATTTTTTGTTGTCCACAACTTCCTTTTCTGAACATCTCAAATTTTGTTTCAATAAAACTCGATGGATCCAATTTTCTTGTTTGGAGGGATCAATTATCATCAATCTTGATCAGCACCAACTTATACGGTCTTGTGGATGGATCTATTCCTCAACCGCCTCAATTTGTGATTCAGAACACTCTTCAAGCACCTAATCCGCAGTTTCTTGAATGGCGCTCGATGGATCAATTTGTAAGTTCTTGCATCAACGCTACAATTTTACCGTGTCTTGCTTCTGAATTGCTTGGAAATACTACTGCTAAGAACAAATGGGATCATCTTTCAAGAATCTTTACCCAACAGTTTTTTGCAAGAAAATCTCAATTGAGATCTCAACTTCACACAATCAAGAGAGGTAACAACTCTATGTTTGAGTTTCTTCAACAAATCAAGTATATCTCTGACTCTTTAGCTGAAATTGGTGAACCTGTTACTGATGAAGATTTAATTATGTACACATTATCTGGATTAGGGAGAGAATTTGCTCACTTTGTTATTACTATTCAAAATCAAGAAACTCCTCTTGTTTTTTCTGAACTTAGAGCGCTAGACTCATCCATCATGAACAGTGGCTTAAAGATCAAGAGCAAGAAAATTATTCTCCTCTAATCATAGATCCCACAAACTCTGCCTTTTTTTGTGCGTAAATTTCCTAATTCTCATCACTCAACTGGAAGTTCTTCTTCCTCCCTAAGCAATTCACACACATTGCCAACTTACAAAGGTTCTGGTACTAATTCTTCTGCTCCTAGTAATGGTGGTACCACATTACCAAGAGGTCAATTCAATCCACATCAAAGAGTTGACTATTCAACTATTTCATGTCAAATCTGTAATAAGTTGGGACACTTTGCTAGTAGGTGTAGATTTAGGTATTCTGCTTCTAAGAAGACTTCAAATTCAGCTGTTCAAAAAACTTTTGCTGGAATAGAGATTTCATCTCCAATTTTCAATCCTTGGACTGCTGCTGCTTCTCAGTCTTTTGCAAATACTACAACTCCTGCTACTTCTGGTGAATACTTTACTCCTACTGGTCATTGGGGAGCTGATGAGACTGGTCCTGTTTGGATCCCTGATTCAGGTGCAACAAGCCACATGACCAATGATTCTACAATTCTTAAAACTTCGGAGGAATTCACTGGTGATGAACAAGTTATGATTGGTGATGGTAAGCTTATACCAATATCTCTTACTACTACAACTACTTTAGCTCCTGCCACTAGTTCTAAGTCCTTTGTGTTAGATAATGTTTTGTTTGTGCCACATATCAAACATAATCTGCTTTCCATTGCAAAATTCACTGCTGATAATAAATGTTCTTTTGAATTCTTTCCTTGGGGTTATTAAATAAAGTCAATTCTCAATAAACAAGTACTGGCTAGAGGTTTGATGAAGCACAATCTATATCCTATGAAGTCATCTCACCAACATCTTCTACAGCGTGTCACTACTTTATCTCTTTCTTCAGTTTTAGCTTCACCTGACATATGGCATCAAAGACTAGGCCATCCAGCTGCAAAATAATCAAGAAACTTGACTCTTCAGCAACTATAAAGCTCTCCTGTAAAGTGTTTGAGAATGTATGCAGCTCTTGTCAGCTTGGGAAAAGCAAATGTTTACCATTTTCTAGCTCTAGTTCTATTTCTACTAAGCCTTTGGATCTTATCCACTGTGACATTTGGGGACCTGCTCCCATATAGTCTACTTTAGGATATAGATATTACATCTTGTTTGTAGATTACTACAGTAAATTCAATTGGATTTTTCCAATAAAGTGTAAATCTGATAGTTTATCTTGTTTCAAATTGTTCAAAACTTCAATGGAAAATTTATTGGATTTCAAAATCAAGGAGTTTCAAACTGATGGTGCTTATGAACTAGTTAAGGGACAGTTTAGAGCTTTTCTGGATTCTAATGGTATTTCTGTAAGAATTTCTTGTCCAAATATTTATCAACAGAATGGGGCTGTTGAAAGAAAACACAGGCAGATTACTGAGGTTGGTAATACAATATCTTTTAGAGCTTCTCTACCTAAGAGATTTTGGTTTGATGCCTTTTTAACAACCACATACCTTGTCAACAGAACACCAACAAAGTTATTAGACTATCAATGTCCTTATGCAGATTTGTTTGACAGAATACCAGACTATGCTTTCCTAAAGATTTTTGGATGTTTGTGCTTTCCAAATATTGTTCACACTAGAAAGGATAAATTGAGTCCTAGATCTACTCCTTGTGTATTTATAAGATATAGCCCTTTTCACAAGGGTTATAGATGTTATGATCCAGCCACTCACAAAGTTTATACTACTTTTGTTCATGTTGTGTTCAATGAATCAAGATTTCCATATGGTGCCAAAAGATCGCTGGTCCTCCGCTACTTCAGTTCATCCTCATACTTCTTCAGAACACATTACTTCTACTATGTCACTTCCTACTGGTAATTCAGCTTCATATGATACTTCTGCAGCTTTAATTCCTTCTACTGCTTCAGCTTCAAGTGATACTTCTGCACCACATACTGCTGCCTCCAGTGCTGCTTCTGACACAAATACTTCTTCTCAGGTACCTTCCGTCTCTTTACCTCATTGTAACAATGATGTTTCAACACCTACTCAAATACATACTAGGTCTAAATCTGGTATTAACAAATCCAAACCATTTTCATCTGATTTTGTTGCTCATACTCACACAAAACGTCCAGTTCCTAAGGCTTTTACTGCTATCTTATATACACTGAAAGAACCCACCACTTTTAAGCAAGCTTCCAAACTTCCTAACTGGGTTCAAGTAATGACTATTGAGCATACTTCCTTGCTTGAAAATGATACCTTTGAGTATGTTCCTTATGTTCCAGGCATGAATGTACTTGGGTGTAAATGGGTTTATAAGACAAATTTAAAGCCTGATGGTACTTTGGAAAGGTTTAAGGCCAGATTGGTAGCAAAAGGCTATCATCGGGTAGATGGAGTTGATTATGAGGAGACCTTTAGTCCTGTTGTAAAGGCCACCACTATTCGATGTGTTCTAAGTTTAGCTTTACAACAAAAATGGACCATGAAGAAACTTGATGTATCAAATGCATTCTTACATGCAACACTCACTGAAGATGTCTATATGGAACAACCTCTTGGTTTTGTTTCTTCTCAATTTCCTTCTCATGTTTTTCATCTCAAGAAGTCTCTTTATAGCCTTAAACAGACTCCTAGGGCATGGTTTGATAAATTCAGTGGCTTTCTGATTTCTTATGGTTTTAAACAGTCAGCTTGTGATCACTCAATGTTCTATTTCAGTCAGTCAGGTATCAAAATGATTCTTCTAGTATATGTTGATGATATTATACTTGTTGTGAATTCTGATGTTGAGTTATCAACTTTTATTTATTATCTCAAGAAGGAATTTGCTATGAAGGATTTAGGTAATCTGTCTTATTTTTCGGGTATTGAAGCTAAGCTAGATGCATCCACACATTCTTTGCTTCTTACTCAAAATAAGTATTCTCTTGAGTTATTGAAGAAATTTGACATGGTTGACTGCAAACCTTGCAAATCACCTGTTTCTCAGGGCAGAAGAGCTTTTTTGTATGACGGTACTTTATTAGAGAATCCTACTTATTACAGAAGCTTAGTAGGAGGATTACATTATCTCACTCTTACCAGACCAGATGTTAGTTATGCTGTCAATTATGTGGCACAGTTTATGCATCAGCCTACTGATATTCATCTACAATTGGCAAAGAGAATTTTAAGGTTCATTAAAGGCTCCTTAGGTACTGGTATCAGACTTGGGAGAGGTGATTTTTCTGTTATTACAACCTTTACGGACAGTGATTGGGCAGGTTGTCCTGACTCCAGAAAATCTACTTCAGGTTACTGTGTATTTCTTGGTTAGAATTTGGTTGCTTGGTCCTCAAAGAAACAACCAACATAGTCTCATTCTTCTACAGAAGCTGAATATAAGGCTCTGGCAGTTGCAGCTTCAGAAATTAGATGGATCTCATACATTTTGGATGAACTTGGTGCTCATATCAGATACCCTTGTACCTTGTTTTGTGATAATATTGGTGATGGGAGTTTGGCTGCCAATCCTGTGTATCATGCCAGAACCAAGCATATTGAACTTGACTATCATTACATTAGAAGTCTAGTCATGCTTGGCTTCTTGACAGTCAAGTATGTGCCTTCACTTCAGAACATTGCAGATCAGTTTACTAAAGGTTTGTCCAAAACCTTGTTTCTCATATTACAAGGCAAACTATTACACTTTGATAGTGCTCAGTTTGAGGGGGTATGTCAGAGACAGTCATCATCTATAGCCTGTCACTACAAGACACAATCAGCATATACATCTCATCATACAATATATCAACCAATGTACTTGTGACATGTGTACCTTGGCCAATGTATTGTAATGTAGAACTTGTATCTTTCTTTTTCTTTTTGCTTTTCTTTCTCAGAAATCGATACTATAAGTATCTCTTTCCTCTCTCTTTGTAAACTTAACTAAATCAATACAACTAATCACAGTTCCTATAATAAGGGAATCAGATTGTACATGCACTTGCATGAACAACTGGCTTTTAATTTGTGCTCCGTATTTATAGCACATTTCGCGAGTTCAAGCTTCAAAGTAGAGATTTTTTGGTTTTTATTTTTATCCTTATTAATTAACATAATATTTCTCATTAGTTGTACGCTTGTACCAATATTGCACATTTCGCCAGTGCCACTGCATATCCTTCAAGGAAAATAAAATAATGTGTCTTTCATCATAATTTGGGGACAATTACTAGCGATCAATAATGATCCCATATACATTCGGATAAAGAGGAAACACAAAATGAGAAACAAATTGTATTTCATTCATTATAGAGTAATTTGTAAGCAGTAACAAAATAAAAAAATCAAGCCAAGTATTTGAGAATCTACTTCAATTGGCGTAAATCTAGTCCTAATTACTTGTTTTACCTATAATTTTTGTGCAAATATGGGTAATTAAAAAACGATATTAAGAAGATAATCAAATTATTATCAATATATTCCCTCCTTTCTTTACAAAAATTTCACATTTAACTCATCTTTCTTTCATCTGAATTTCATCATCATGAAATTAAGTTGTTCTATCCTCAAAATATTACGATGGGACAATCCTTATAACCCATTATTGTTTCTAGTACCATTTCTTTTCCGATATCTCATCCTCGAAACTCCCGAATGTTTCAAAAAAGTTCTTCATAACTCTTCTTCATCCACCACCAACCATAATCGAGGTTCATCATTCGATTCCAACATCAAAATCTAACCCATAATAAAAAACCAATCAATAATGATTTTTATAGGTAATGATTATACAAAATAAATTATTATTATTGATGTTTTTATAGGGCTTGAATGAAGAATTATTTATTTATTTTTGCCGATTTATTTAGACATTATTTTTGTGTTATTAATTTTAAAAGAAAGCAGAAGATTACAACTTTTACTTCACAAGTTCAAAAATAAATGCTCCATTTTTACACAGTGAAATAAAATTTTTTGTATGATAAATTTTGTTAAGTTGAAGGATCAAACGACTGGAAAAGCACAAAATTGAAAAGATAATAAAGTAACACTTGCAATTCTGAATTCCGACGAACTGCGAATTGTTTGGATCTAAACTTGTTAAAAATAACTTTCAGAAAAATGTAAATAACATATATGGATTATACAAAAATACTGGTGAATTTCAAATGCATCGATTAACTTGTTTCTAATAAAGATATTCCATGTACCTAAATACAGGTTTCTTAGTAAATCTAATAAGGAAAAACGAATCGATATTTGAAATTAGAAACAATAATTACTTATATAATCAAAATAGATATAATAAATTTGAATATACCTTTTCTGACTTCACGATGAGAATCACTTTGACTGACAACCGCCACTAAAATCTTAGCGTAGACCGATTCTCAGTCGATCGAACTTATGAAAATAGATACGTATCTTTTTCCCGCTCTTTCACTTTGGAAAACCCATAGCTACCTATAATCAAGGTTAATCATCAATAAAATAAAATCTTATTCATACTATATTATTTAAAAAAAAAACAAATAAAAATAAAACACAATAAAAAGAGATTACCATGTTGAAGTACCAACTGAGAAGGGATCAGAAAAATATCATCTTGATTTATTGTTATAAACTTTAAAACTCTGCATATAAAACTGTACGATGTAGATAAGCACACATATTTGAAAAAGGTACCAATACATTTGGTGGTACACAAGTTTTGGTTTTTGCCGTGATTTCTCACTAAAAATCATTTTTGCTAATAACAGTAAGGTTTGTTTAGGGTAATAAGGACAACCGCATTTATAATCTTTAATTCAAAATTTTGATAATTTTGACCGGGAGAATTCGTAATATTGAGATTTTAATGTGGGAATTGTTAGTGCAGCGACATCTAGAAAGTTCTAGCCACTTCTAAGAGAAATTTTGGGAATGGGAAGTGGCAGGTCACTATGGAAGATATATAACCTAAAATTTTGTTGACACTCGAATTCGAGCAGGAAAAGTCTTGGTATGTACAAAATCTTCTGAAAAGCTCTAGAAGGTATGTTTTAGGGGATATCTGTCCGATTTTTAAACCTATTTGACCTGACTACCTATATATTCTCACCTGATTTGGTATTTTTATTCTAACTACCGATTTATTTACACCTGCCTTGGTATTTTTATTCTAACTATTATTTTTTTTACACGTATGAGTCATATCCCATCTTATTTACAGAAAATATAAAAAAATATTCAAACATTCTTCTTCCTAGTGAATGCACTAGGAAACCACGTTTTCCTTGGCTTTCGCTACATTATAATCCAGAGTAATTATTTTGACCAGTTTTTTTTTTTTTTTTGAAGCAAAATATGATTTTATTAAGAAACAAAATTACATAGCTACATTCTTAGCATCTTCAGCTAACTGATGTCTGATTTCCTGTGGTGGAACTGAAGCCCAAGTATGGGTGACACCATCAACTCTAGCAAGTTTTGAAAGAATATCTGCTACTTTGTTCCTTTCTTTTTGGAATGTAACTAAGTTTCCAAGAATTAAACGAATTAAAATACGGTTTGATATCTTTGATTAAATTTCTTAATCTCCAATCCACATCACCGTGGGTTTTATTGACTGCATCCACTACCAACTTCGCGTCAAGATCAAAGACCACTTTATCCAGCTTTTGCTCCTTTACCCATTTCACTGCTTCCAAAAGACCCATTGTTTCACTTTGCTCCGCGTTTCTGACTTTCTTTAAGTGGATGCATTTGGCTGAGCCCATTTCATAATAATGTAGCTTTAAGCTAAGCCTAAAATCATAAGAATTATTTCTAATATACTAGTGTATTAGGCTATTTCTAATCGGTCCTAAAACCTATTCTGGCTTCTTCTCACCTATGACTGTGGACGCTCTAACATGGACGGAGGGATTAAAACATTGATGTAATTGTGCACTCGAATGTGCAATAAGCATGCACCGCAAAGCCATGAGATTGTTAACATAGAGATGTACGTATAGATGTTAAATCTGATGCACAGTAGTTAATATTGGTTGTACCGACTGATATTATCGGTTTTTATCGTGTATCGGAAAAAAAACTTTACGATATTGTAAAATATCGACGATACAATGATTAAACCATAAAAACGCTCATATCGACTGGTACAAATGATATATTGGGTTCACTGATACATTGATAACATCATTAAGTGTAATTTGGTAAACTAGATTATTTAGATCTAAAATTTCTAAACGAAATCATTCCTCCTAATAATTTTATTCCTCGGTTCCCTTGAAAACCAAAAAAATTGTTTTTTGACTTCTGAATGTAAAAAAGTCAAAAGTTAATTTGGGTACAGAATTTTAGAACGACTTTTAAAAACCAAAAAGTTAACTTTTAGGAAAGCAAAATGTCTTCTGTTCCCGACTTCTATTCTGAAGAAGCAGATATCAGAAGCAGATTTGTATCCAACGGCACTAGTGATCTAGTGATGATGCCCTTGGGTTCACTCACTCATAAAAGGGTAAACTTCAGTACTAAAATTTCCTCTTTCCAAAACAGAAACCCTGTCGAGAAACTCCTACCTAAAACCCTGATGAAAATCGACTATTTCGATTTCCATTTTATCAAATTTCGTAGCTAAATCGAACTTCATTCCTGAGTTTCTTCTTCTTCTCTGTATTTCCCCCCCTCTCAGTAACCTAATTATTCAGGTAAGAAGATTTCTGTTCCAAATTGAAATTTCTAAGAGGTAAACAGTGAAAGGAAAGACAAATTGGGAGGTTTCAGATCAAATTCTTCTTGTCGTCCCCAAAAGTTTAAACAAGGAAACGAAGAACAGGTTAGATTCTTTCTTATTAGTTGAATTGAATTTTTGTTAATTTTAATGGTGATGGAGGAGAAAGATAAGGAGACTAATATCCTTCTTGATCAATTGATTGATAGTGATGAATATAAACAAATTTAGGAGGTGTTTATGTTTCTGCTGTGAATCTGCAAATTTGTTCTTGTCCATTGTTAAATTCTTGTCCATTGTATTGTAGTTAGTGACATGTGATGGAGAGAGATGTTGAAGCTAATATTCTTCTTGATCAAATGATAGATAGTGATGAATATAAACAAGTCAAACATGAGTACCTGGATTTTACAACCTATGTGTATTGCACTTATGAAGGAATAAGTATTCATGATGATGATGAGGAGGAGGAGGAGGAGGAGGGGGAGGAGGGGCAGTACACAGTGGAAGGTCATGTTCGATACAAGTCAAGAGATGATATATTATCAGGGCTTAAGGATATACTGATTAACATTCGTAGAGATAATATGAAAAAATCGATGGAGCAACTTCAAATCCTCAACTGCTGTGGTGTAGTGCTAGTGCTAGTCGAGTTGTTAAAATCCCCAGTTATAGAAAACAAAAACATAGCTAAAGAGTGTATTAGGCTATTTCTAATCAATCCTGAAACCAATTCTGGCTTCTTCTTACCTAGCTCCATACAAAATCAGTGTGCCACAATTTTCTTGAGCTTTTGCAGTTTTTTGTATGATGCAACGGATGATGATGATGAACGTGAGTTACTCCAGTCTTGTCGTGAAACTCTTGTACCTATACTGAAGTCAATTGCCTTTTCAAATAGATCAAAATATTTTGGTATCGCAAGGACGTCTCAGTTGATTATTGGCCTTTTCAAGTTTGTACGGGAGCTAAAAGGTAAGCTGTTTGATTTCTTTGAGTCGACCTATCTGTCAGAATCACCCTTGGTATCTTGGGATGTAAGGAGTGTTAAGAGAGATTTCGAAGAATTCGCTTTGTTTTCACTCCATCTTCGTAGGGCAGTTGAGGATCATGCGAAGATGAAGAGTCGGTCATTTCCATTCAATCCTGACGATTTTGTGGAGGACGACGCATATTATATGGAAGAAATTGATTCCTTTCGACGTGTTTTGAAGATTTTGGTGTTGCAAGTCAAACGAGCCCTGGGCCTTTGGGAAATTGGCAGTTGGCGCTCAGGAGGTGATTTGAAATCCAATAAGGAGTGGTCTTATTACCTTCTTTTTATTCTGAAGGAGCTGCACAGCATATCTAAACTTTACTTGGATGGAAAGGAAATTGTTTCCTCTGCATTTCAAAATTATCCTCGGGCGATGAATCATCTTATTCTGCACTCACGCAGGGGTGATGATCATCTATGGCTCCTCGAGTACGATAGTGCAATAGATTTTGAGTCAAGAAGAAATTTGATAGTGAGCATGTTCCCTGAGGTAATGCATGACAGCGAAAAGCTGCACAAAATGCTCATTGACAGGTCGACGTTATTGGCACAATCATATGAACGCATTGCTCATGTAAAAGCCAGGTCCTTGCGCAATGGCCTTTTCGTGGAGTTCAAAGATGAGGTAGCTACAGGTCATGGTGTCCTGCGGGAGTGGGTTTTGTTAGTATGTGAAGCACTCTTTAGTCCAGCAAATTCCCTCTTTCTAGAATGCCCAGAGGACCGTCACAGATTCTTCCCCAGCCCAGCAAAAGTCACAGACCAGAAACTCAAATTTTTTGGCTTCTGTGGCCGAGTAATCGCCTTAGCCTTGATGCATAAAGTGCAGGTAGGCATTGCATTTGATCGCATCTTTTTCTTGCAATTAGCCAAGGAGAAAATATCTCTGGAAGACATTTGCTGCGCAGATCCAATCATGTATAAGAGTTGCAAAAAGATTTTGGAGATGGATGATGATTTTGTTGATTCAGATGCTTTGGGGTTAGCGTTTGTCTGGGAAACCGAAGATTCTGGATCCAGGGAAACCGTGGAGCTGTGCCCTGGAGGTAGCAACATTGTTGTCAATAGCAAGAACAGAGAGCAGTATGTAAATCTTCTTATCCAGCATTTATTTGTCAAGTCAATCTCCGCAAAGGTTGCCTGTTTTGCCCGAGGTTTCGCTCAAATTCTTTGTAAGCAGAGGCCTAGAAAAAACTTCTTCCGGTGTATAGAACTGAAAGATTTCGACTGTGTGTTGCTCGGAAGTAATATACCTATTTCTGTCAAGGATTGGAAAGCACACACGATGTACGAGGGCTACACAGAAGCTGATGACCAAATTCACTGGTTTTGGAAGGTATGTAGGAACAATATGAATTTCATAAGTTTTTATTAGCATTAGCTTTAGTGTTCTTTTTAAATTATGTCATGTGCTTCTTCCGCTGATTGTTTATTAGGTTCATTTTCCCTCTAGATTTCTCGTTCATTTCTCGATGTTTGATTGTGTGTTCACAGTATCAGCTCATGTCTTTTATTGATTTCATCTGTTTGTTCACCATAATAAAAGGGGGTTTGGTCTAAAAAGGCAACTTTTTCCCAGTAGCCTTACTTAGGCCCTAGCAGTGTAAGGGATATATTAGGAACCTTATAGATCGTCTGTCGAACGCTACATCTTAGATGGTGTATAGGGATTATCTTTAAACCTTATGTATGTAAAAGCCACAAGCTACAGAAGATAGAGAAACGAAGCGAATGAACCGCAATAATCAACAATTTGATACTTGGGATATAGCTTTGTCTAAAAGTCAGTCTTGCCTTTTTAAACATTATGTTACCAAAGTTCAATTCAAATTATTTGCAAGTTAACATGCTTGATTCAAATGATTTGCAAGTTATTATTGTTCATTGTTGTGCTGTAAGATACTTACTTTTTATGCGATCAGCAGGTTGTAGAGGGTATGTCTGTGGAGCAGCAGAGAGAGCTTCTTTTCTTTTGGACCTCAGTGAAATACCTTCCAGTAAATGGTTTTTCGGGATTGCCGTATCCTTTGACCATCTACAAGACATCTGGCTCTGCCGATCGCCTTCCGTCAGCCCACACTTGCTTCTGCTGGTTGGCATTCCCACAATATCCATCTCTAGCCATCACACATCATCGTCTGTCTTATATCTTCCAATCAAATGTAGGCTGTGGTTTTGGGTTTCAATGAAACAACACATGTTTCACTGCATACAAAATAGTAAAAGAAGCCATAGTGCACAAAAAATGAGCAAATGGCAAAAATGAGTATACAATATTTTCTAAATATCCGAGCGTGGAATTTCACAACTTAAAAGATAAGGTTTCAATACTTATCATCACATACTAGGTATCACACCTTCAAACACTCCAGAAATTTTCTGCGAAAGTGTAACCCGACAGCACAGTGGTTTTGTGAATAAAACTTCACCCACCTGCACTTCAGCCTTATAAGTTTGCACAACAATTCAGGTCAACATCGGAAGTCTTTTTAGCCTTCTTTCACTTCTCTAAACTTCTCAAATGCATCCCATAATACATTCAAACATTGCCATACTTTATCAACAACAATCAGCCAACCAAGAACACTTAGAACATCAGTCACTTCATTTTATTGCATCAAAGGGAAGAAATACAAAACTTGCCCACTTGGGGACTTACACAGACTTGTTCACCTTGAACCAAGCCTTAGCTTTACAAAAACTCTCCTATTTTGAGTCTCTCACTCACATATGCAAACCTGCCGAATTTTCCATGCCTTAGGACTATTTATACAACAGCTTTACTTGGCCAAACTGCACAACCATTGCACACGCATGGGACAACCATCTCGTCCCATGTAAGCTTCAGAATCCGCTAATAATTGTGCTAACTGGCCAGTTCTCTTCCAACTCGCGCCAATCATCTAACACATGTTCTCTCGCAGTTAGGAACCGTCTCTAACGCTTATAAACTCCTTTATAACCGTTCTACTTCATCACGCGTCATTGGCATGCTTGTGAAGCTCGTAACCAACTTGTAACCGTCACTTGAGCCGTATTGCACTACTGCAGCCATGTCATAGACCTCCCCCACCTAATCCGTTCAACGCCCTCGTTGAACGCGACCCAGTATAAACACCATACTTGTCTTAACTTCGCTTCATGTGCTTTCAGAAAACCTTTTACAAATTCGGCAAGCATTTCTTTTGGCTAAACCCTAAGCCAATGGTCCTCATCCGATTGCATCAGCATCACTTAGCTTTACTGCTTTGCCATTGATCTCATATACTTGAGCCACTTTTCGGCGTCGTGCACTACGCTTACGCTGCTACTCAAATCATGCATCAATACCCAAATGCAAACCTAAAATTTTTCTTAGCCAACTCCCTTTAGGTCTGAATTTTGCCTTGAATCATTTACGCCTAAGTTTACACACGGAATAATTCTTCTTAATATGATCACCACAATCATTGCCATAGTCTTTCGCCTCCCGACTTTGCCTTTTGCATCCAACTCAACATGACAAGGACTTATAAACGACTTGGCTTCATTTTCAATCGGCTTTGCTTAAGACATGCTTGATCTATTGTTCTCCATGCCCATCATTAAGCATGTCACAAAGTGCATAGGGGTTCTCTTCGCATAAGACACCCGAATTCAACACTTCATGCCTCGCCAAACTCTGATTATGCAAGCATCATTCAACATTTCTATGAATGTGGCCACTAAGTATAAACTTTTCATACTTATGCCATTTTGCATGCCCGAACTGTAATGGTAAGTTTTCTTCACCTAACAAGCTAAAACCAAAAGTATTGAGTTGCACATCCCATCTCCGCAACTGTGACTAACTATATTTTGGAAATAACATAGCTAACCCGTTAGCTGTCCATGTGCCATGCCTTCAAAGCCAATATGTCTCCAAATACTTCTTTGATCTGCATTGCTTGTTTCCTGGAAAGTGTGTGTCTTTCGCCAAGGCCATGAGTTCTACCCAACTCATGCTTGCTGATGAAATGATTTCTAACTTGCTGTATTGCTTGCACTGTCGCCGCCCATATGCCGTCGTGCCATTTTGTAATCCCCAAACAACAACATCACATATGCATCAACTAGGACCCTTGTCCTATGCTTTTCTTATTAGCTTTCAACTTGTCTTGCTATTGCATACTTTAGGCTAAGTACACTATTGCAGCATCTCCCCATGAAATAGCTTTACATCGTAAATAAAGAGGCAAGATTTTGTAAACGAAAACACCTTCATTCATTACTGCTCTTACATAACAAGAGCATGTACCATTACATGATTGATCCGCTGATTACTTTTGGAAAACTAAAACTTCATTAACAAAGCAACTTGCTTACACCAAAGCAAAGTATATACAAACTTTAAGACTCAAATAAAAGTCTGTACAATCAAACTCTACACACAGAGTTTGCAACAACCAACAACTAAAGCTACATAATACAAGGACAAAAACACTCTTGTTTTGGCGTCAAAGTGTCGCCACTGGAGACAAGAACACTTACTCTTGTTTTTAGCTTATAGTTTCTTTTGTCGAAGTGAGCGACCACCTCGCTGCGAGGCCTCTTCCTAGAACTTTCACTTCCGCCTTCACGAGTCTAGCTAGAATGATTCCCAAAATAATCCGCAACTGATGCATTGAGTTGCGCCTTGAGTGGGCAGCTCCTAGCGAAGTGTAAACCTTTGCAAATGAAACATCCCATATACTTCCGGGATGAAGGGAATAATTCATCTTCCTTAGGTTCATGCTTACGCTTACTGCCTGCAGATTTTTCCTTCCGTTTGGCTTCACCTTCACAGCTTTGCACATCTTCAGTTGTTGTGCAACTAGTAAGATCTCTTACCGCTTGAATAGCCATATGAACACTCTGGTTTTTGCGCCTCTTGAGTTCAGCAATCACACTCGAACTCGCGTCAGCCATAAATTGGAACATCCGATCTTCATCACTCATGCCACGTACTTCTTGCACCAATGCAACGAAGTTTTCAGCATAGGTCTGTGGTGTACCTGTCATTTCTAGCCTACGCAAACTTTCTCTTGCGTACCAAGCACCATTGCTTGGCCAGAACTGACATCTCAGTCCATCTTTCATGTCATTCCATGACATAGGATTGGCATAACCAATAGCTTCATCTTCTTGCAGCATAGTTCTCCACCAAACCTTTGCATCACCACCAAGGTAATTGCCTGCGAGAGTTGATTTTTGTCCTTCCCCAGTTCCATTCGCCTCAACGTATGCCTCAACGTCATACAAAAAATTATCAATTTCTCTAGCATTTCTGGAACCTGCATAAACTCTTGGCTCGGAGACTCGATTTGAGCTTTCTCCATGCACGTTTTCCCCTACAAACATGTCATTCTTGATTAACCCGCGAATGCCTGCCACTTCCTCTGACATTTGCTTCGCATTGCTTTTTAGTATGGTGTTTATGTCACTAAATTGCACCTTCAATTCAGTCACTTCAGCATTGGTTTCGCAATTCAAAAGGTTTTCAGACACCTTGTCTTCAACTGCACTTACCCTTTCATTGAATTCTTTGAACCAATCTGTCGTTCTTCCTTCAAGTAAATCTAGCCTGCCCTTATCTTCAGAAACAAGAGGATTTTCAAGGCCATCACAGCCCATGTCTATGGTCAGATCACCAAGATCACCATACTCCTCAAGATGATCAAACGTACCCGGTAGTTCTTCGTCGATCATCATGCCATTATAACTCATTTCTAATGAAAAACTCTGAAAATAATGCGCAACTTACTTGCTCACAGGAAAATAGCTTAAAAGAGAAAGAAGCACCAGCGTATTATCCAACAAATACACTCGAACTGTGTACCAAACACAACTCTGATACCCGAATTATCACACCTTCAAACACTCCAGAAATTTCCAGCGAGACTGTAACCCGGCAACACAATGGTTCTGTGAATAAAACTTCACCCACCTGCACTTCAGCCTTATAAGTTTGCACCAATGCAAACAACCAACTATTCACGTCAATAGCGGAAGTCTTTTTAGCTTTCTTTCACTTCTCTAAACTTCTCAAATGCATCCCATAATACATTCAAACATTGCCATACTTTATCAACAACAATCAGCCAACCAAGAACACTTAGAACATGACACAATCACTTCATTTTATTGTATCAAAGGGAATAAATACAAAACTTGCCCACTTGGGGACTTACACAGACTTGTTCACCTTGAACCAAGCCTTAGCCTTACAAAAACTCTCCTATTTTGAGTCTCTCACTCACATATGCAAACCTGCCGAATTTCCCATGCCTTAGGACTATTTATACAACAGCTTTACTTGGCCAAACCGTGCACAACCATTGCACACGCATGGGACAACCATCTGTCCCATAGAGGAGTTCTATAACCGCCAATAACTGTGCTAACTGGCCAGTTCTCTTCCAAATCGTGCCAATCATCTAACACCTATTCTCTCGCAGTTAGGAACCGGCTCTAACGCTTATAAACTCCTTTATAACTGTAAGGACCCTCAAGCTCGTCAACGCTATTAGACTAGTCAAGAGACGATTTGGCTGCTAATAACTCGATTAGTTTAACACGGACGTTAATTAATATAAATTAATCTAACTAGGATTTAGTTACGAAACTAGTATCGCCGGATAGATCTTGAGAAGTTATGCGCAATGGACTACTCGAACGTGTCAATCGGATACCAAACGAAGAAGTTATCATCGGATTAGTGAGAAGGGAAAAATAGTCTTTTTGACTTTAGACCGACTGGGGCTTCCCTTAACTTTCAGCGGGTGTTCCATAAACTTCCTTTGGCCTTATCAACCCAACCGAGAGGATAAACTCTCATTTCTATTCTTTCTTCTTCTTTATTCTTCTTCCTCTTTCTCTTTGTTTCTTTCTTCCCTGTTCTTCTTCGAGTGATTTGAGTTCACAAAATAGTGGTTACTAGATCGTGAGAAGATGATTCATATCAAGTAACGATCAAGCATCGGTGGTGTTGATTAGAATAGGTGATTCGAGTTAATCGAAAGGTGATCCGGAGAGTCAGAATTATGGTTTTAGATTCAGTTTTAATCCGAAGATCTATAAGATGTAATATGGAACCATGGTTAGATGAAGAACAATGCGTAAATGCTTAATTTAGGTTTTGAAGTAGATTCATTGATGAATCAGATGAATTAGGGTTTCATAAGGAAGGTCAGAGGAGATTAAAAGATGAAATTAATGTTCTAGGAATGAGATAGAAGATGGGTATTGGATGATTTAGCAATTCAGAGAACACGAATTGTTAGGTAAGCCTCTAATGGTTTCAATTTAGTATTTTAATTTGAATGTTTATGAATTATTGAGATTCTAAGATTTTGTCTGAGGTTGAAATGAACTACGAGATGTTGATAATTGAGTTAGTGATTGTGGAATTGAGATAATGAATGTAAGTTATGAATTTCCATAGGCGTTAATGATGTCGTACTGAACTAAATTGATTATTGGTAGTAAGGGGAGTTTACAGAGATAAAGAGGATGAGTTTGTTGGTGATCTTGGTTAAGTTATGAATTATGAGATTGCAGGGAATGAATCAGGGGATTTATCTGTGGTTGTAGATTAGGTTTGTATCTTGAATTACAGTTAATAAACTTTGTGAAGTATGAATGAGCTGAAGTGGAATTAAAGTTAATTGTTTGGAGTTGGTTTGGTTGGAATGAACCCGCAGTTATAGTGGTGTTGTTTGTGTGTTTGGGAGTTGCATGCAGGGAAGGTACAACAGAGTTTGGTATTAGTGTTGGTTCTAAATTATTTGCAAGTTTAGAAGAATGAGTTAAGATTATGTGAATTAGAGAAAGTAATTGAAGGTGACTGAAGTAATGAAATTGTATGGATTGAGATGAAGGTGGAGTTGAGATTTTGTTGGGTTGTTGAGTAGTGAATGAGTAAAGGTTGAACTGGTACTGTGGATGGAGTGTTTGTTTGAGTTGGGTTGTGTGTTTTAGTGGTGTATTTTCTGGAAACTGCATTTGAAGGTTGAGTTGGTATTTTCTGGAAATGGAGCCACGGATGAACATGAAGGAGTTAATGATATCGATGAGTATCTCATAGTGGTTGTATGACTGGAGTTGTTGAATGTTGAATTGAGTTACAATTGCAATCTGGTTGTGTTGGTTGAGTAGACCGTGTTGCGCTTACATGGAATTGAAGTTGCAGTCTAGTGAAGGGAGCTGAAATGTGTATGCAGTATTGCTGGTGGTTTTGAATGTGAAGTGTTGTTATGGCTGAGGCCTTAGTAAAAGCCTGCATTTTCAGAACTGATGTAGTAGTGGTGTGTGTGGTTGAGGCTTGGAAACTGCATTTGCAGGTAGACTTTGTTATCTTGTAAATCAATTTCGAGTTATAATTTAAATGATATGAATTGATGCTTTGAGTAGAATGAAGTTGTATTTGAGTTAAAATTATAAAGTAGAGTTGTAGAGTTAGAAAGTTAAAGTAGCAACTATGTGAGACCCTTGGCCTGTCTGACTGAATTTATATAGTCTGACTCGGTTTTTGTTACTGTCTAACTCAGTCTGTTTGGCCGAGTTGTTTCTTTTACTTGAATCAGTCTTGTTGACCGAGTTGACCCAGACTGATTCATGTTCGACTCGTTAACCGAGTTGACTCTTTGACCAGTGGACCTAACCTTGGACGTTGACCGTTATTTGACACTTTTGACTGTTAGAGACCGTTAGTTGACCCGAGTTGATTGGGCCTTAGATTAGCGGGCTGGTTTAGTGGACTTGGGCTTAGAGTTAATTCTCCTATTTAGATGTTTTGGACCCTTATGGTCCGAATTAGCCTTTGACTTATTCTACAAAGTTGTAGATACTCATAAGTCTTAGCTAATGGACTATAGTTACAACCTAATTGAATTAGTAAACCTTTGGATATGCAAGAGATGGATAATGAAGGTGTATAACTATAAATGGGCTTAGAACCATTAGATAGAATTGTTTGATTCTTATGGGAGCCATTTTGGCTAGTTTCTTAGACTTCTTGTGTGATTAATAGTTAGTCTATATTAACAACGATCGATTCAAGGATGAACCAATGGATCGTGGATCTCGAGGTAGGCGAGGCTTGTCATCAAAAGAGGTGGGAATCGATAACGAACTCTCTTGTATTCATTATTGTTTTACAAATCAATCTTGGTGTTGTGAAATTCATGCATATCTTTGTGTGCTCTGTGTGGTATGAGATGTGTGCCGACACAATATCAGTATTCTATGGCTAGGGCGATACACCACAATATTACACGGCTAGGGCGATACACCGTAATATTATTCTTCCTTTATATATATATATATATATATATATATCAGTATTCTATGGCTAGGGCGACACACCGCAGTATTACCTATTCGGTGTGGAATTGGCATCAATATTACTCTTCCCTTGTGTGCGGCAACACACGTCTCATACATGGATGTTTATGAATGTCTTTGAAGAAGTTTCTACATTATGTTTTATTGTCTTTCCCTGTATTACCGATTTTCGATTAAACCTGCATTGTCTTCGAATCATATTTATGATTAATTGAAAGCTAGTTGTTATTTCTACTTGGCACCCCTTTTAGGGATGATGTGCTCACCCATTCCCACTTTCAGTTTCAGAGACAAATCAGAGTTGCGTAGCGAAAGCTTCGAGAAGTTGAATCCGTTAGTTAGTTAACTTCGGCTATGTTTATTATGTTGTATATTTTGTTTGTAAACTATATAACTATTGTATATGTATCATTTGAGAGGAGTTCTTGTATATATTTCTGAGCGGGGCTTGTTTTGGGTTAAGTTTTGTAACAGATTTCTAAACTGAAGGTTTAAGTAAATGATTTAGATTCTTAGTGCCTCTTTATTTAGTTAATCTCTTGGATTAGTCAGCTGCTAGCTTAGGGGGCGCTACAATAATCGTTTTACTTCATCACGCTTCATTGGCATGCTTGTGAAGCTCGTAACCAACTTGTAACCGTTACTTGAGCTGTATTGCACTATTGTTGTGCTTTACTGAATTATGCCTCGCACCAATGCTCAGCTGACTTGGCCCTACATGCTTATCACTCTAAGCTGATGTACGGACAATCCTTATGCTTCAATCATCGAGGCCAGCTCCTTAAGCTCACTCTAGTTACTCATGCTTCATATGTGCTTCACTTCGCCAATTAGCTTGACAATAGCAATGCCACTCTTGCATTACTAACTTGTTTGCACTGTTCAAGCTTTGGCCAACCTTGAACTAATGCCTTATACCAACTCTTGGTCTATTCTTCACTCTTGCATCATCCTTGAGTTTGGGCCAACTCAATTCCATGGATATGCATTAATTCCAACATCGCATGTTGCATCTGTTACTTTGGCCTCGTCTTGCCTTTCCATTAATGAAGCCTCATTGTGTCGGCCAATAAGCTTCATTCCTTAGCCAAATGTCTTTACAGTGTAACGATACCTTTGCACTTCACTGGCCCTGCATGGTGCCACTATCTTAGCGCTTGACAGTCTATACAGTATACTACTATTATGGCTTGTGTTGCGCTATTATGGCTTTGCATTGCGCCATTACGGCGGAGTACTGACTTGGCCTGCAACACTCTAACGCGCAATCATTGTGCTACACTTGCAGCCATGTCATAGACCTCCCCCACCTAATCCGTTCAACGCCCTCGTTGAACGCGACCCAGTATGAACACCATACTTGTCTTAACTTCACTTCATGTGCTTTCAGAAAACCTTTTCTGAAATTTGGCCGTACTCTTTTGGCTAAACCCTAAGCCAATGGTCCTCATCCGATTGCATCAACATCACTTAGCTTTACTGCTTTTCCATTGATCTCATATACTTGAGCCACTTTTCGGCGTCGTGCACTACGCTTACGCTGCTAGTCAAATTATGCATCAATACCCAATGCAAACCTGAAATTCTTCTTATCCAACTCCCTTTAGGTCGAATTTTGCCTTGAATCATTTACGCCTAAGTTTACACACAGAATAATTCTTCTTAATCTGATCACCACGATCATTGCCATAGTCTTTCGCCTCCCAACTTTGCCTTTTGCATCCAACTCAACATGAAAAGGACTTATAAATGACTTGGCTTCATTTTCAATCAGTTTTGTCGGCACATGCTTGAAATTTAGTTCTCCATGCCCATCATTAATCATGTCACAAAGTGCATAAGGGTTCTATTCGCATAAGACACCCGAATTCAACACTTCATGCCTCGCCATACTCTAATTATGCAAGCATCATTCAACATTTCTATGAATGTGGCCACTAAGTATAAACTTTTCATACTTATGCCATTTTGCATACCCGAACTGGAATGGCAAGTTTTCTTCACCTAACAAGCTAAAACCAAAAGTATTGAGTTGCACATCCCATCTCCGCAACTGTGACTAACTATATTTTGGAAATAACATATCTAACCCATTAGCTTTCCATGTGTCATGCCTTCAAAGCCAATATGTCTCCAAATACTTCTTTGAATTGCATTGCTTGTTTCCTGAAAAGTGTGTGTCTTTCGCCAAGGCCATGAGTTCTACCCAACTCATGCTTGCTGATGAAATGATTTCTAACTTGTTGTATTGCTTGCACTGTCGCCGCCCATATGCCGTCGTGCCATTTTGCAATCCCCAAACAACAACATCACATATGCATCAACTAGGACCCTTGTCATATGCTTTTCTTATTAGCTTTCAACTTGTCTTGCTATTGCATACGTTAGGCTAAGTACACTATTGCATCATCTCCCCATGAACTAGCTTTACATTGCAAATAAAGAGGCAAGATTTTGTAAACGAAAACACATTCATTCATTACTACTCTTACATAACAAGAGCATGTACCATTACATGATTGATCCGCTGATCACTTTTGGAAAACTAAAACTTCATTAACAAATCAACTTGCTTACACCAAAGCAAAGTATACACAAGCTTGAAGACTCAAATAAAATTTTGTACAATCAAACTCTACACACAGAGTTTGCAACAACCAACAACTAAAGCTACATAAAACAATGACAGAAACACTCTTGTTTTGGCGTCAAAGTGTCCCCACTGGAGACAACAACACTTACTCTTTTTTTTAGCTTAGTTTCTTTTGTCTAAGTAAGCGACCACCTCGCTGCGAGGCCTCTTCCTAGAACTTTCACTTCCGCCTTCACGAGTCTAGCTAGAATGATTCCCATAATAATCCGCAACTGATGCATTGAGTTGCGCCTCAAGTGGGCAGCTCCTAGCGAAGTGTAAACCTTTGCAAATGAAACATCCCATATACTTCCGGGCTGAAGGGAATAATTCATCTTCCTTTGGTTCATGCTTATGCTTACTGCCTGCAGATTTTTCCTTCCTTTTGGCTTCACCTTCGCAGCTTTGCACATCTTCAGTTGTTGTGCAACTAGTAAGAGATCTCTTACCGCTTGAATAGCCATATGGACACTCTGGTTTTTGCGCCTCTTGAGTTCAGCAATCACACTCGAACTCGCGCCAGCCATAAATTGGAACATATGATCTTCATCACTCATGCCACGTACTTCTTGCACCAATGCAAGGAAGTTTTCAGCATAGGTCTGTGGTGTACCTGTCATTTTTAGCCTACGCAAACTTTCTCTTGCGTACCAAGCACCATTGCTTGGCCAGAACTGACATCTTATTCCATCTTTCATGTCATTCCATGACATAGGAATGGCATAACCAATAGCTTCATCTTCTTGCAGCATAGTTCTCCACCAAACCTTTGCATCACCACCAAGGTAATTGCCTGCGAGAGTTACTTTTTGTCCTTCCCCAGTTCCATTCGCCTCAAAGTATCCCTCAACGTCATACAAAAAATTATCAATTTCTCTAGCATATTCGGAACCTGCATAAACTCTTGGCTCGGAGACTCGATTTGAGCTTTCTCCATGCATGTTTCCCCCTACAAACATGTCGTTACTGATTAACCCGTGAATGCCTGCCACTTCCTCGGACATTTTCTTTGCATTGCTTGTTAGTATGGTGTTTATGTCACTGAATTGCACCTTCAATTCAGTCACTTCAGCATTGGTTTCGCAATTCAAAAGGGTTTCAGACACCTTGTCTTCATCTGCACTTACCCTTTCATTGAATTCTTTGAACCAATCTGTCGTTCTTCCTTCAAGTAAATCTAGCCTGCCCTTATCTTCAAAAACAAGAGGATTTTCAAGGCCATCACAGCCCATGTCTATGGTCAGATCACCAAGATCACCATACTCCTCAAGCTGATCAAACGTACCCGGTAGTTCTTCGTTGATCATCATGCCACTAGAACTCATTTCTAATGCAAAACTCTGAAAATAATGCGCAACTTACTTGCTCACGGGAAAATAGCTTAAGAGAGAAAGAAGCACCAGCGTATTATCCAACAAATACACTCGAACTGTGTACCAAACACAACTTTGATACCCGAATTATCACACCTTCAAACACTCCAGAAATTTCCAGCGAGACTATAACCCGGCAACACAATGGTTCTGTGAATAAAACTTCACCCACCTGCACTTCAACCTTATAAGTTTGCACCAATGCAAACAACCAACTCTTCACGTCAATAGCGGAAGTCTTTTTAGCTTTCTTCCACTTCTCTAAACTTCTCAAATGCATCCCATAATACATTCAAATATTGCCATACTTTATCAACAACAATCAGCCAACCAAGAACACTTAGAACATGACACAATCACTTCATTTTATTGCATCAAAGGGAAGAAATACAAAACTTGCCCACTTGGGGACTTACACAGACTTGTTCACCTTGAACCAAGCCTTAGCCTTACAAAAACTCTTCTATTTTGAGTCTCTCACTCACATATGCAAGCCTGCCGAATTTTCCATGCCTTAGGACTATTTATACAGCATCTTTACTTGGCCAAACCGTGCACAACCGTTGCACACGCATGTGACAACCATCTGTCACATGGAGCAGTTCTATAACCGCCAATAACTGTGCTAACTGGCCAGTTCTCTTCCAACTTGCGCCAATCATCCAACACTTGTTCTCTTGCAGTTAGAAACCGTCTCCCACGCTGATAAACTCCTTTATAAACGTTCTACTTCATCACGCGACATTGGCATGCTTTTGAAGCTCGTAACTAACTTGTAACCGTCACTTGAGTCGTATTGCACTACTGTTGTGCTACATTGAATTCTGCCTCGCACCAATGCTCAGCTGACTTGACCCTGCATGCTTATCACTCTAAGCCAATGTACGGACAATCCTTATGCTTCAATCATCGAGGCCAGCTCCTTAAGCTCACTCTAGTTACTCATGCGTCATATGAGCTTCACTTTGCCAATTAGCTTGACAATAGCAATGCCACTCTTGCATTACTAACTTGTTTGCATTGTTCAAGCTTTGGACAACCTTGAGCTAATGCCATAGACCAACTCTTGGTCTATTCTTCACTCTTGCATCATCCTTGAGTTTGGGCCAACTGAATTCCATGGATATGCATTAATGCCAACATTGCATGTTGCATCTGTTACTTTGGCCTCATCTTTCCTTTCCCTCAATGAAGCCTCATTGTGTCGGCCAATAAGCTTCATTCCTTAGCCAAATGTCTTTACAGTGTAACGCTACCTTTGCACTTCACTGGACCTGCAGGGTGCCAACTATCTTAGCGCTTGACAGTCTATACATTATACCGCTATTATGGCTTGCGTTGCGCTATTGTGGCTTTGCATTGTGCCATTACGGCGGAGTACTGACTTGGCCTGCAACACTCTAACGCGCAATCATTGTACGACACTTGCAGCCATGTGTACCTAGTTTTAGGTGTGAGGTGATAATCAGAAAACAACACGCACCTTTGCATGTTAGCAAATAAAATACACGTGTGTGGATGTAATCTCATGCTCAAGTTGGTCCGCTATGCAGCCTATGCTAGCCGAGGCTGGTAGACCTTTTGTCTCCCTCGTGGAGATGTGTGTAAAAAAAACAATTTTGTCCGGGTTGAACCCTAGTTAGCAATTCATGGTACGGGTAGTAGTTCGGGACGACATACGTACGAGAATTATACGGATTCGGATAGGTCGGATTCAGTCGAAAATCCGGTCAACGGTTCGTTGTTCGGACAATAGTTCTAACAAAGATAATACGTACGTGCATATTCGTTTTATAAATGTGAGTTTGACACTTAAAATTCGGCTTACATATATGAAAAATGATAAGTATTATGACCTTATTACGAGACTAATTTTATTTGTATATGATTTATAAGATGGAAAAAAAATTTAGAGTGGTTATTTAACAAGAAGTAAACAATTTAGTCGCATAAATGTATTATAAAACGAGTTTATGGACTTTTAAACAAAAATCAACACATAAAACACTAGTTAAACAACTACCAATAGAAAATTTAACCGAATAATTGTATTTAAATATAAAGTATATACAAAAGCAAACAAAAACCAATCAACGGAACTCTGGTGAGAGAGTTACCTATGGGAGTTCTAGTTCGGAAATATCATTCGGATTCGTTCGCAAATCATTCGTGAGGTCCATATAATCCGCGAACTATGTTCGGAGTTCAAATAGTTCAGAAGTATCATTCGGATTCGGTCAATTCGGATACATTCGTGAATCATTCGGAAATAATTCGGAGAATTACTAACTAGGGGTTGAACCCAACCTTGTTCATGGCCTAGTTAGCAATTCGGGGTACGGGTAGGTAGTTGGGTGTGATAATCAGAAAACAGAGTGAGAGATAATGTGTACCTAGCTTTAGGTGTGAGGTGATAATCAGAAAACAACACGCACCTGTGCATGTTAGCAAATAAAATACACGTGTGTGGATGTAATCTCATGCTCAAGTTGGTCCGCTATGCAGCCTATGCTCGCCGAGGCTGGTAGACCTTTTGTCTCCCTAGTGGAGATGTGTGTAAAAAAGCAATTTTGTCCGGGTTGAACCCAACCTTCTTCATGGCATCTATCTACAGCTATGTGAGAAAAAAAGTGCTATTAGACCAATTCTAGTGGAGATAGTTATTTGATGGTCCACGTGGATGGGTAAACACAATTTCTCACGGTGGAGAAAAGGTTTTTCGGAGATGACTATATCGACCGGAGACGAGATTGACAAGTGCCAGATTTAAGCATTTGCCCGTCCAGTTTGCGACTTTGCCTGCGCCACTACCGGGTGAAGATGCGCAAATTTGCCACTGGGCTTGCTTTTAGTTGGTATCATACAAATATTCAAGCATAAGTCGTATACTACCTTTCCCCTCGTACAAAATGAATGTTTGAGCAAATGAAATGCGGAAAAAAATGAAAAAATGTTTTTAAGTAGTACAGTAGTACTACTTACAGCTTCTAACCGTTCATTTTGTCTAGCTCTAAAAAAATTGCTATCCCACTCTAAAGAATTTGGGCCTTCTGTGGCCTCCTCGATCTATTTCCCTTTCAATAACCTTAGACAATTCTCTTTGATCATCATGACACATAATTCATCCAAGCATTCAGAGACTTGCTAAAAAAATCCTAGTTACAACAACTTCAAATGCAAACACAGCTAGCTAGGTTGCATCATTACTGAAAGAAGAAATATGCTTCAGAAAAAAAAGAAAAGAAGAATATGAACACAGACACAGTTCGACCACATTATACCCAAAAGATGACAATGACAACGCACTACAAGTTTTACAAACGACTAGAAAGATTCACAAGTTCGATAAAAAGAAAAAACAAATGCATTGCAGGAAAATTAAGGCTGCTGATGTCTACAAACTAAAGTGTAATTCACTCGAGCAAAAGAAACATAAGAAAATCAGATGTCGCAAAACTACAGCAGCCTTAATTGGCACACAGCAATTGGGTAATATCTTTATGCAACTAGTAAAAGAAAAATTAGTCAAGTTTCATCCATTATGCACCAAGTTTCATCCAATTGGCAGTCATTTATTTCGGGACTGAAAGCCATTGTTTATCTGGATAAATTCAACAGACTGGCTGATATTTTTTGGTCTGCAAAATATTTCTCAATCTACCAGAAGGTCTTAATATTGTGTACTTTTAGCTTCTAAAAGAGTAAACAGAAAGGGAAAAAAAAAAAGATACCCAATGAAAGTATGCTATTACGAGGATGCTGTAACTTCGCCTGAAAAATACTACTTCTTGCCTTTCTTCTTTCCAGCCTGCTTCTTGGACTTTTTTTGACTTTCTTCCCTCTTCATTCTCTTGCTGTACGGAGTATATTTAATAATAAACCCAAAAAACCCTTGGATTAGATATTTTTTCAGTGTTGGATCCACGGTCAACTTGTTAAAGCAGTCACGAATTTTCGTATATTGGATATCGGGATCCTCGTCACTGAAACAGATTAGTCACAGTGAATAAAGTTAAGTGTGTTCAAATCCTAAGAGAACTATGATAGCACATACTTCTATGAACCAGATAGTAAACTGTTCTAAAAATGTCTGCAATGCAGAGAAAGACTCGATTCCTATTGTATTTCATGCTAGAGCTTACTGCTTACATATGCTTAGAAATGAAGTTTGTCTAACGAATTGAATAAGCTCATGGGAATGCAAGCTAAATTGCGGAACAGTATTGGCAAGCTAATTTAACTTCAACTAAACCACGAGATATACTTGAAATAACAAACCTGGTGCTTAATGCAACAGAGAGCTGCTTCAATTCCCCAATCCAGTTTGCATGTCCAACGCAGAAAATACTTTCCATTAAACAAATGCAAATGTCCAACTGAAAAAAAATATGAAAAAAAAAAATCGTTAGAAGTTTTGTTATTGGAAAACGTAAATAAAGAGAGAAAGAACCACGAAACAAACCTTCATCTGTGGTTTGCACTTAAAAAAACTGATGTCCTCAAAAATTCGTTTCGAATACATATAAACGCGTGACACATTCACAAACAACCGCATGAAATTACCATGGTCAAGTTCTCCGCCTTCATTCCTTAATTCTGCTAATTCAATACTGTAGTCACGAATACCAACAACAGACTCATCTGGACATTCGGTATAACTCATATGGTCAGAATTGGAGAACGAATCATTAGGAATATCACCAACAGAGTCAATTGGACATTCGGTATAACTCATATGGTCAGAATTAGAGAAAGAATCATTTCCATCACTCGGACACCCGTTCTCCATTTCATTATTTCTATCATATTCTGATGGATATAATATTCTGAATATGTCTTCTCTGGAGTGAATCAAATCCACATCTACCTCTAAGACACTGTGGCTCAAAAATTCTCCCTGAATATCTCCTGACTTCAAACAGACCAAAGGATCCCCAATTGTTTCAAGGACATCGGCAAGCAACTCACCAAAAGGCCTTGTACCTCTTTTCTTGAGGATCTTAACAAACTCAGGCGGCAATACGGTTATTACATCGTATCTACTGAGTAGCCTGTAGAGCAAGTCAAAGTGACGTCCAGAATTCAAACAAATTAAACTAACCAAGAGAACCAACTTTTTGACCAGAAAAGGGTAATAAGCGTGTAAGTCAAAATCTCGCTCCCAAAGCCAATGCAGCTTACTGGAAAAAATTTTCTTTGATCTTGGATGCTAAAAATCTCCTTGAGAAAACTTTTGATCAGCTGCTGATAAAGAGCTAGAGTTGCACCTTAGATTCCCCCAGGGAATTGTTTCACGGACAGAAGACTTAAGTGTATGAAAGGAACCATGCCAAGATGAAACCAAGAAAAGAAGACGTTCAAGAAAGTAAACAAACCAGGAAGCTGATATGAACTCAAAGTCTCTCTTCCAGCCGTGGTCGATTGTTTCTTGTAATGATTTTTCAAAATTGCTGACCAAAGAAATTGACACCAATCCTGATATCTTGCTCTCTTTCAACTGCTTAATGAATCCTATATAGGCTTGAGACAGTTCTGAACGTTGCATTATAACTTGATAAAGTTCTTCGCTTAGATTGCCAAACATAAAGATCTGCAAGACCACACTCCACATTTCCACATACTTTAACCTGCGTTTGGTGCTCATGATCTCAATGGAAAGATCTTTGATTAAATCCTCAGCGGGCTCAGTTAGTCTCAGATCCATCATAAGTTTGAACAGCATGTGTTTCGGATCCCTGAGACAAAACAACGCGTAATAATTCATCTTGGAATCATCCAAGTACTTGAGCAGTTCCCCAGGGAGCTTTCTGTCCAGTATCTTGGATTCTGTTATTGGTTTTGCAATTTCGTAACTTTTAAGAGCGATCATTCCTTGTCGAAAATGACCATAAGTGTGCATGTAAGAATCCTTACCGACCCATTTGATACCAGAAATATTATGGAGACTTTCCAGCTTCTCCAGTACTTGCATACAAAGGTTAAGCAGTGTAGAAAACCAAAAGCTTTGAGCAGAAGATGCAAATTGGTGATCATTCATGCTAAGTAAGTCTCTGGTCTTTTGAAGAAATCGATCCTCAATTTCTTTTCTCCAACAGGCATCACTGTTCAGCAAAATGTATGTGAAACTTGGACCGTGTACCTGCTTATACACACCCAAGTAACCCAAACAGAAATTCTCATAGCTTTTGTCGTCTTCTTTATCTTGAGTTCCAGGAGAACTGAGATAACGCAATATGTTTACTATCTTTTCCTTCCATAAATTCCAAAAGTACGTCAATGTCTCAAAGGAGACCCTGTTCTTGGATACATAATTCTCTAAGAGCTCTGTAGTATTCAATACCACATCATCTACCCAAACGTACTCTGAAGGTTTTAATTCTAGATGGTAATCGATGATTTTCCTTAAAGAAATAATTTCACCGCGCAGACTCTTAAATCTCTGTGAAGCAATAAAACAATCTTTCATCTCTGATAATCCACTTTTGGTGTCTGATAATATGATTGCCTCTGTACTAACGAGTTCGTAAAAAAGAGCATCTTTGTTTTTTGCCATCATCAGAGCTTTTGCCAAAAGTTTGTCTTTGTTTGGGAACCTTTTCAAGGGCCAACCGTTGCTCCCATTTGCCCAAACAGAATTGCCAAGAACGTAAAACAGAATGATATCTGCGGCTTCTACCAAGTGCCCTGCCTTCTCTAACATATCCGCCTCAAGAAGACAATCCCCTTTCAATCTTGCAACACTGGCAGCTTCCGTGAAATTTTCAGACCCAGCTTCAAAGAGGACGAGCTCATCAAGATAATCATGAGATCTTAGAAAAGTTCTTATCATGTCCAACGAGTTAAACGCTTTGACAAACTTCATCATATTGTTAACATCATTCTGTTGATGATAGTGAAGAGCACAACTCTTGAGAAAACTTCGTTCCATATCAATCAAATCTTGACTTTTGGCTGTATCAAGGTTTAGCCTTGCACTTTCTTTCCACAATTTTATGAACTGAAGACCAGTTTCAAAGAGATTACCCTTTGTGCAAACTAGCAAGCACTTGGAAAAGCAGTTACAGCTAGAATACACATCAGCTGCAGTAGACCAACACCCAGCAACATTGAAACAGTCACCAGCATCTTCTAGCCTAGAGTCCCCACAGTTTTCTAAATACATCATACCTGTTACATAAAAAGCAGTAACACTATAAGCAAGCTGAACATAACCTGACTGGTAGGATAATCTATGATCCATACTCAGGCAATCACCTGATCATCGAATACTAATCAAAAATTCAGGGATACAAGTGGGAAAGGCTCGCATTTATGTTATTGCAATATAGTGATCGAACCTTTTAAGTGGACAATGGCTGGATTTACCAGCTTTAAAGTTAAAGTTACAATTTAATTTTAATTTAGTTCATTTTCTACGAATATCACATACAAAGGAGATGGTATACCGAAAGATTCCTAAAACCACTTCTATCCTACTAACCGCTAATAAGTTGAAGTCTTACAGATCAGTCCTCTTGAGGTTCAACAAAGACCGGGTAGAGGTATCAAGGAAAGCAGCATCTAGTAGTCAATTTAAAAGTCCACTGATCAAACAGTATATGTGTTCAACCAAACCATTTATGTGGAAATATGTTCGCTTCGAGTGCAGAAGAGGTAACAAAAGCATGATGTACAAAGGGAAAGTAGTCCATACCTGCTCTCTTGAAATCCTTTATATCCATAAAACATTTGGCAGCAATATCAGCCTTGCCAATTGATTCATAAATCTCAGCTGCCTCAACAAGAGCAACGCGAGCTAGTTTAGTATTAGAACCAAGCATGTGAACACCAGCAGCTCTAAGACCAGAAGCTTTAGCAAGTTTCTCCAAGAATGAATCACCAGCTCTTTCAAAGCACATTGTCGCCATCTCAAAATTACCTTCATCCAGTAACTGCACAACAATTAAGCATGTAAAAATGGCATGTTCGCAGCACAATAGGTAATAAGCTAGTAGCATGGATGCAAGGAAGATTAGAAGCGGGGACATCCATATCACACATGTAACTATATAAAACAAAGACTTCTAAGTACTGGTTAACACATTCTTTATAGCAAAAATATTAGGAAGGAAAATTTTAAAATCTAGCTAATTTAAACTTCCTGCGTATAAATTGTGTATTCACGAATGTGTATAAGTGGTTAAAGTTTAAGTTCAAACTTCAACCTTGATACCGCGTGAACTCCATTCCTCTTTGCTGCTCGTAACCTGCATTGCCCGTACAAGTGATTCATCAAGTTCTCTCTCTTGAACGAGACATAACTTCTTCCAGTAATCAAACATAGGCTTCGAAAAATCATCTATATTCTCACAGATCCACAGTCTCTGCCTAGTACGAGTAATAGCAACATACAACTGCTTCAGCTCAGAGCATAGAATTTGGTGTCTCCCCTCGCTAAATTTGGGAAATTTTGCATCATTGGAGTCGAGAAGATCTCGTTCCTTCATATGCCCATAAACAACTCTCCACTGACTCTTTAAAGGTGATGTTCCAAAAAAGTTGTAAAGCAACACATCCTACATAAAACAACAAATACAATGTCAGTCTGAATCATACACTGTGGTGTACACTCATGGAACACAATAATCCAAGATAAAATCTAATGGAGCACGATCTCGAAATACAGAAGGAATACCATAAGGCACAATCGTGTACCTGAAATTCCAAGCCCTTGCATTCCGCTATAGTCAGAACCAAAGCTTGTTTTCCAATATATTCGGCAATTTCCTTCCTCGCAGAATCATCACGCACCAAAATAACTTGCTCCGCACCAAATCCACCCGTACTCCTACCAGCATTTTCGCCGCTTTTGCCAAAAATAGTCAAAAGCGCATCATGTGCAGATTCAAGCAAAATTGGCGCTTCTCCATAAATAGCGCTTGTCTCGGGACTTAAATTATCAATGTGCTGTGGGAAGAATACATACAGGAGTTCAATCACACTCTGTGACAAGTTGAGAACACCTGCATGAGTACGGAAGTTTTGATTCAAAACATAGATGTCTGAGATACGAGATTGATCCATGTCTTTTGCATTTCCCACCCCATCACTTCCTGAATCCAAAATAAACTCATTGTAGAACAAAGATCTTGCATCCTGAAATCTGAAATCAACCCCACCAGCAATAGTTTGCGCAGTATCACCAGAAAAAACAAATCCTTCCACAAAATTTCTACAAATATATTTGAATAGACCAATCTGTCTCATGGTGAGATCCTGTACTTCATCAATATACACAAAATCCATTTCCACACCCTCGTAACACCCAGATTTCAATCGACGGTGAAGGTCAATGACAAAATCAGCCAAATCGAATTCATCATTTAGTATTTTCTTCTTCTCGTATTCAAGAAAGATATCATAAACCATCTCCCTTATTTCTTTGCTTATGGATGACCCTCGTCCATCTGATAGTTTTATGTAATCATCCCGACTTAGTTTGTCATCAGGTAGCCTTCCATCTAATAGCCCACCTTTTATGTGTGAAGTTATCTCCATAAAAACCATAGATGGATCAAGTTTCTTGGTCATCTGGTAATTAAAATGAGGCCAGTAGGATGAGCTGAATCTTTCATAAGTGACCTCTTTCGTTTTTCTTAGATCACACAAAGCAAATGACCTGGAGGTTGCAATTTTAGATTGTGAAAGTACTCTTACATCACCAAATCTATCAAAATACGAATTCCTCGTACTTCCATCAAGCATCATTAAGAAATTCTGAAATGTTATGACAAGTGGAGAACTTTCAGGTGGAATGTCCCTTAAGTCTGGTGTATCTCGATATTGAGCTGCATCATTGAAATTAGCCAACCCAAGGGAATCGTAATCTGTTGAGGCCCTAGCACTGCTGATAAAGATGTATTAAGTAGAAGAAAATTAATTAGAAGACACACAAAAGCATTACTATATACAAAACAAACATACAAAAAATAAAATAAAAAAAGTAATAGGGAAATTTCAAAGCTGACACATACCTTTTCAATTTAGAAATTTGGTTTTTAACAGCAGCGCATAATTTTGGGCTGACTGTTACGAACAATTGCCGTAAGACAGTACCTTTTGTCTCATCTTCAACCACTCTGCACACATTCCCAGCTGGATCCCACAAAGAAACATCTCCCATGGCTTCCACAAGTCCTTTAGAAGAGAAGTAGTGTTGCTGCTCCTTTTGAAACAGTTTCATTGTCAAAACAGTGGTTTTCCCTGTTCCAGACCTGCCAAGAATGAAAGTACTTCTAGGGAAAAGAATGATATCTAATTCTTTATCTGTTACTTCAAAAGGAAGATCAAGCTCTTTTCCATCACTTCCCGAGAGCAAATGGTTTACTAAACCAGCTGATAAGGCGTAGAACTTCATGAGCAGTAGACTATCTCTCACTTTTGAGTTCTCAATGTAACATCTCCCTGCTGATACTGAACTATCTACTAACTCAGCATTGTCAGTATTCTTATATCTAACCATCTCGTCATCTATTCTCCAGGTAACTGGCACTACCATATCCCTGCAGAAATAAACGATGAACAATACGTGATTTTTATTAGTAAAATGAATCCATGGTAAAATATTGTTAGCATTCGCACGGTAAAGCAAAATCGAGATTAGGAACTGGTATTCGCCATCTAAAGATGAATGCAGAATTCAAGAGACGTTACAACAAAAAAACTGGTGTTTAGAGAGATGAAAGATAGCATACATACCCCTTAATGTCTTCCCGCTTACAGCGCTCGAGGTATTCGTCAGTGTATATGGAAAATATGCTCTCCAGACTCTTCACTAGTTTTGGTATTTCCTCGAGAGGTAAAATATCCCATATCTTCAAAACTTGGGTGTAGCATGAATATTTCGCAACATCGACGCTAGAAACGATATACAACTTTCCAACCTTATACTGTTTCACAAGCTGGGTAGAGTTACCACATGAAGTTTCGACCTTCAACTTCTTTGGACGCCAACCATTGGAAAGTTCAACCAATCGATTAACCACAGACTTTTGTGTTTGTGATGACTTCAACTTCCCAAATGACTTCCTAAAGTTATTGCTGAACAGGACCTGTAAATTTGAGGCAAGAGTCAACGAATAATGAGTAGAAACTAAAAAAATAGTAGTCAATTGATTTAATCTTGGAATAGTTTACCTTCCACAATGCACTTTTGAAAAGCATACTATTTTCACTAAGTAAATTATCCAACTGATCAAGCTCTTTGTTGGCCTTGAACATTGCATTCACTAGCTCTTCATCTTCATCAGCATTAAAAAAACATTGTCGGCTCTTCACATTACGGATTAAATCTTCCCAGAAAGATCCAATCTTACACAATTTTTTATCATCCCCCAAAATCCAAAGGCAGTGCCTGAAAAGTTAACACAGAACGAGCTAAGAAAGAATAAAGGACGTGTAGATAATAATCTCCTACAATATACTCTCTTTACCAAATACACACTAGTTGTACCTAGCCCGTGTCAGAGCAACATTAGTACACTGCGGATTAGAAAGGAACCCATCTGATAACCCAATATGATTAGACCCGGCAGTAGATATTATTATGACATCTTCCTCGCTGCCATAACATCCATCTGCAGACATCACCTTCACGATAAAGTCCTTTAGCTTCTCATATTTCTGGCCAACTTTATTCTCTATTGCAGCAATTTGGGCAGGGTACGGAGATATAATACCAATGGATAAGCTATGCTTTGAGCGTTCCCATGCTGTAAATGGTTAACATCCTTTATAAGTAGAATAAATGAAGTAATCATGATTTAATGGTTCAACTATTTTTTAAGTAGGCTTAATCAATAAAGTGAAATAAAATGATATACAACAACAATGCTGATTGCCCACATACGGGTACATGTGTCATGTACGCGTGTCTAACACAGCAACTTAAAAAAATCATAATATGGGCACACAGAAGTATACATAAGGATACCGCCAGTATTTTATGATATGCACATATGTTATGTTGTAAACCACGACACACTTCCAATATCAGTTCCAATATATAGCATGACAAAGAAGCTATTGCAATTTACTAACAAGGATCATACCTTTAAATAGGGTTCGGATTATTGCCATTACAACTGCCACTTCAACCATATTTTTTATACCAAGCCCAGCTTCATCTGTCTCCACCCTTCCATTAGAAATATTTATGAACGAGTAGGGACCAAACATAGGTCTGTCTCCTAGTATATAATTTTTTTGAAAATTTTCACAAAGAACGCTTGGAGCATCTATAATCTGATCTTTATAAAATTTGTGATTTGGAAAAGAGCTTATTTCTGGATGCATTCTGTACTGCATGTTTAGAAGGTCCTCGGAATGCCCAAAGAAACCCAACCTTTCAAATAGACTTCTTCCAAAGCCAGCTTCATCAGACACCTAAGATTACAATAGATTGGGAAATCTTGAGAACGAAAACATCATGTTAAAACAAAGAAATTGATGTTACACTTACCCTGCTTTTCACCCTAGCTTGTGGATGGCACTCGTCACCAATTAGGACAGCGTGTCGCATTGCTTCAAGCTGCATGGGAATCACTGATTCACACTCTTTCAACTGAGCAGCTTCATCAATTACCAGGAAATCCAGTGGTTCCAGATCTACCTCATGCAGATTATATGAGCTTGACACTGTGGAAAAAATGAGGGATGCATTCTTTAAGCAGAACTCTATTAAGAAATTTCTGTTTATGGAACTTGGAAGGCGATCACCCAGAGAATGGCCAACCGATCTTAGAACCTCCACAATTTCAATTGCCATCTTGTGTAATTTGGCTGAAATATGGTTACATGCTCTACTTCCTTCCTTGGAGTAATTTTCTTGCAGAGCAAAGAGTTCTTCAAATTCTTCGTCAGCCACCTGACTTTGAGAGAGCAAAATATCAAAAGATTCAAGCAAACCACAAAGAGTATCCATCTTTTCGAAATTCCCCAGCAAAAGTCTTTTAGGGAGATGGGTGCATAGTATTCTGATGCTTCTTTTGAGTGGCACCGCTAAAGCTCTGAATCGATCTTTTGCAAACCTGACAAGTGACATATGGACTTCAGAATTAGTTCCAACTTTCTCCAATACATGAACCTTTGTAGTTATTACATTCTTCAAATGCAAACGATACCGAGATACACAATCTTCAAGAAAATCCACCATGGAATCAAAATGTTTCTTCCAACCAGTTGATGGAGCAAAACACTCTACAAGACTATCCACACGATAATCCACATAAATCTTTCCAAGATCATTACATAACTCCAATGTATTCATATTTCCAAACAAGAGAAAGTCCCCAAATGAACAACTTGACTTGTTCTTTCCAAAGTCTGATTCGCTAGCATCTTTCTGAAAGTTCAAGATACGTAGCGCAAGTTCAGCAACTGCAACGTTTTTCGGGGCACAAGCAAGTGTTCTGTAGTTCATACATAGCAAGTTATACAGTAATATACTTATGGTTTTGGTCTTTCCTGTCCCAGGTGGACCCCAAACAAGTTTCACGGAAGACCTGTGGTTACACCGCACTGCAGATATAGTCCCCAATACCACAGCTCTTTGAGATTCATTAAGATCCAGTAATAATTGTGAATCAACTTTTCCAGCCAAAATCCTGTCACCTTCTGCAGAACAGAGACTGCAATTTTCCTTTACCTGCATTACATAAAAGCCAACAAAAAAATCACTTCGCAAACAACATACAAATTATTATGCAATTTTCTTCTTAAAAGGCGAAAAAGTCTTACTATAAATTTTCCCATATCTATGCAACTTATATAAAGAAAGAAAGCCAAAATTAACACAAAAACCAATTCCAAAATCAGAAAAGAAATGTCAGAGGTTAAAAAGTGAAACTAAAACACAACTGCATCATTTATTATTCACATTACGAAGAGGTCTTTAAAGGCTAGAGAAAGTACACCAAGTCAGACAAACTTTTATACTGAATAAGTAGGGAAAACATCTTACCATGGAATTGGCACACAAAACCTCCTTGATAATATTTAAGTTTCGAAACATATGCAACGCCTTCCAAGTTCCAGTATTTGTGGCCAAGTTTACCAGAAACACAACAAAACGTGGTTTCCGCATGCCCTCTTTCATCTCTATATTTATGGCCTTTGAGGTCTTAACCTGAAAGTATACAACTCTGTCTTCGTCCCCTAGAGAATCAGACTCTTTCACATCTTCTACAACTGAAGCCAAAGACCAATTGCTTCGAAAACGCTGCAAGTCTGAAGCAACTTCGGGCACAGTATCACCCAAAATAAACAAATCCAAAGGTTTCGGCTTGTACAGTTCTTTGCCAGATACACCATACCGGTGTCTCCAGAAGTCAACCTTGATGCGATACAAGATTGACCCCCCATGCTGCTTAGACTCCTCTATAGAGATTATTTCAGCATGAGGAACACCTGACATAAACTCCATTCGTGAACAAATCTCCATGCGAGTTTCTTCCAGCAACGGCACAGTATAAGAGCCAAGATAATGTTGTGCAGACTTGAAACGCTTTGGTATCATTTCCACCTACAGAAAACCATACAGATTCTAAGTTTAAAGACATATAAAATTGAACCAATCATGGTACAAAATCCACATATGAATTTCAGGCCTTAGCCAAACCCAGCTATGAGAAATTAACACAGGCTACCACTGAAAGACATACCAAAGAAAACCATACAGAATTTCTAAGTTTGAACAGGACATACAAATTTCAACTAATCATGGTACAAAATCCATATATGAATACCAGGCCTTAGCTAAACACAACTGTGAGAAGTTACATATTAACACAGGCTATCAAGTAGTTATTTTCATGCAGATTATTGCCACTAAGGTCTACAGTTGATACTGTAATAACTTCCATAACATATGGGCCTGCATAGACCACCACTGCCACCATTGTATTAGTGGGTGTTGGTAGTGATTGTCTATGCAGTTGTACAACTTCTATTGTACAGTATCTTTCAAAAATAGTCATAGTGAGTACCAAATTGGAAACCACATGACCAAAATTGGGGCAAAAATTGATCTACTTACGCATAAAATCAAACATAACTGACTTAATCAAACATAGGTCAAGAATCATGACTAGAAATTACAATCTAGGGCAAAAATTCAGTAAACTTAAAATGATGATAAATTGAGGGAGTGAATAGAGAGATGACCTTGTCCTTGTAGAGATCATTATTGAGTATATCCTCAATACTCCAAGAAAAGACATGCTCAATCAAATCTTTAGTTCCAGAAGAAGAAGAAGATGAAGGTTCATCAGTTTCTTCTTTAGTACCCGAAGTTGATGCCATACTCAACTTCACTCCCTACTAATCCACTATTTACACACTATACCTCTCTTCTTCGTCTTCCTCGTCTACTACTGCTTCAGACTTGAAGATTTCGTCTTCGTCTTCGTCTTCCTTCGACTTCTCCAGAGATCGAGAGAGAGAGAGGGGGGACATGTAGAAAATGAAAACCCTAGAAAAAAAAATGTTGAGAAAAAGCAAAATGGTTTTTTTTTTTTTTTTTTTAATTTTTGGGAAAATTGAAGTTTTGGGCGCGTACGGAGTGTGACAAGTGTCGTCACGGGAATATGGTGTCATTTGTGTCATAGTAATCGACGTGGGCTAGTCCCCTAGGTAGTCTAGGTTGAGAGTTTTTTTTTTTTTATTCAAAAATTTCTTTCTCGGAAATGTTATTCCCCACTCTATTTAGTGCACTATTCTCCACTCGCTCTGTTGTAGCGAGCTGACTCGGTCGAATATTGTGACGTGTGATGTTTTTCTTTTGTCTTTTGTCTTTATTTTTTACTTTTTTTTTTCTCTCTTCTTTCTTTATGTTATTCTTTCTCTTTTTCTTCATCCTACCCTAATTTTTATTTCTCTGTTACTGCCTCCATTAAAACCTCCATCATAATATCTTCAAGGTTTAAACCATATCACAAAATTAATTAGATCAAATCCTTGATATGTTATATAGATTGGTATTACTTGCTATTTGATTAAAAGAAGAAAACAACAATTTAGATCAAACCCTTGATAATGAAAACAAAAATTTAGTCTCAGTAAACAAGAAGCTCTAGAGTCAAAATAGTAGCTTTTGCAATTTGATTAACATGAACAATTGCAATTAGTTGAGAAATAAGATTCAAATCCAATCATTAATAATTGAGAAGAACCCAACAGACACACACTTTATTTGAATTCAAAAATCAAATAATTTGATAAAAATTATTAGTCTCAAATCTTGGAATCGAAGAAGATGGGTTTTGTAGAATAGTCTCTAGAGTAAAGATGGTGATGAGTTCTGATTTGATCTTGCTGATAATAATAGTAGTGGTGCGAATGGTTGTTATTATCGATGATTACTACCAGTAGTGAGAAGATTATTAAGAGAATCGATTGATGATGATTATTGTGGTGATGGTGCAGGTTGATGGTGAAGGTGTGAAAGAGAATCAAAATGGGTTTGTTAGAATTTTTTTGAAGAAAAATCAATACTTAATCACCTCTGGTATCTGATAATCGCATATTTCAGAGAAAAAATAAATTGAAAGGAAATTATTTCTCTCACTCTCACTTATTATAAGAACATGAAGTGGATCTTAAAGAAAAACTATTATTTGTGATAAAGAAGATGCAAAAAGAGAATAAGTTACAGAGGCAAGTGATTTTTTTCCCATAAAAAAAAGTTAGTGAGAGAAAAATCATGACGTGATGTGTTAAAGAGTTTTGTCTTCATGTACAACTTATCTCGCCACTCAGACCGAGTGCATAATAGGGTTGTAAGCAGAGAGGGGAATAACATTACCGTTTCTTTATTGATGTTAAGAAGGAATTACAACTGTATCTCCAGTTATTCAACCTTGAATGTCAGGTGGGAAATTTTGGGAGAATTGAAAATCATCCCTTAAATGTCTAGCCTTTTTGGCAATTTTATCTGCAACTCCATTGGAAGCCCTCTTAACATATTGGCACTTCCAGTGATTCAACTTACTCAATAGAAATCTAATGTCTAATACTAGTGATTGGTTTCTCCAGTGAACATAAAAAGTAGACTCATTTATTGACTTAACTAATGATTCATTGTCATACTCAAAGATAACTTTATCTTGATTGTTTGTTGTTGCCCAAACTGCAGCAGCCTTCATTGCCCTGCACTCCAGCTCTTCAACTTCAATCCCAACCATCATTCCTCCATTGTAGTAGTTCCCTTGGACTCCAAGACGGTCACCTGCACAATCTCTTACAATTAGTCCAATAGCACCTTGCAAAGTTTCTTTGACAAATGAAGCATCAAAGTTGATTTTAAGGAAACCAGTTTCAGGGGGATTCCATTTCAGATCCTGGAGAGCACCTACCACAGGTCTGGGATTGACATGATTGAAGTATATAAACTTGTTAATGCCATCTAAAGTTAACAGCCTATTTGGATTAGTGTTCTGGAAAACCTTAGAGCATATGTCTCTCCAGATGAACCAAATTGCAGACATTAGAAGCTTATTTAGTTCATTTCTAGTAATGCCTGAACCAAAAGTTAAATTATTACTAGTTGTAAACCAAGAAATCACCCAATTCCTAAAAGAACCATGTTGAGCAATAATATTTCCAACATCAATATTCAGAGCTAGCCAAATTGACCTTGCCTAAGCACAATCAATGAAGAGATGATCAACAGATTCTAAAGCATGATTGCAGAGACTACAATGCACATCAATTTCATTTTTATATCTAGAAATCTTATCTCTAGTTGGAACTATATCCTTTATACATTTCCAAACTAGCAACTTAACTTTATGAGGCAATTGAATTTTCCATAAAACCTTCCAAACCTGTGATGGAACAGAAATTGTACCTGCAAAATTAGTTGTCCTTCTAGTCAGCACATTGTAAACACTTTTAACATAGAAAACACCTCTTCTATCAGGCAACCAGATCAGTGAATCATTACCTATAGCATGCACATTCATATCAAGGATTTTCTTAGCATAATCATGTTCAAATAAGTAATGTATGAGATGCACATTCCATATTCTAATATCATAATAGAATAAATCAGAAACATGAGTATAAGCCACAGTATTAACTAGACCTTCAGCTGGAATAAGAGGATGTTCCAAACCTATGACCCATTTATCTAGCCAAATGCAAACTTTAGTACCACATCTTATGTTCCAAAAACTATTATTCTTAATAATCTCTATGCACCTATAGATTCCTCTCCATATCCATGAACAATTGTCATTAAGTTTTGTAGATGAAGGATACTATAATTACTGAAATACCTGGCACTAAGAATCTGAACCCATAACTCATCCTGATCATTTAAAATTTTCCAAACAAGCTTACAGATTAAAGCAACATTAAAAGATTCCAAGTCCCTGAAACCCAAACCTCCCATATCCTTTGAATTATTAATGTTATCCCAAGCAAGGAATTTAATTCCTTTACCAGTTTTATGCCCCCACCAAAAATTTCTCTGCAAAGAGTCAAGTTTTTGAATTAAAGTTGTAGGAATTTTGAAACAACCCATCTGATAAGTAGGTAAAGAATTCAAAACAGATTTTATAAGAGTGGACCTACCAGCTTGATTAAGGGTTGTACCTACATAATTCCTTAGTCTAGCTTCAAAAGATTGAACAATGGGGTCAAAGGATTTTACCTTAGAATGGCCTAGCAAAAGAGGAGCACCAAGACACTTTTCAGCATCAGTTATAAGATTCATGTTGAGAGCATAAGCAAGATCAACACAAGTACTAGGACTTAGATTCTTACTAAAATAAACACAATATTTATCAAAATTGAGCATCTGTCCTGAGATACTACCAAAATTTTGTATAATCTGCTAAAAATTATCAACATGTTTCATATCAGCTTGTCCAAAAATTAAGATGTCATCAGCAAAAAGCAAATGAGAAATAAGAGGATCTTTTTTGGAGACTTTAACACCCACAATATTTCTATTAATTTCAGGAGAAAGCTAAGATCTTGAAAGATATTCCATAGCTAGAATAAACAGATAAGGGGATAAAGGACCCCCTTGTCTGATTTCTCTAGTTGGTTCATACTGGTTACAAGGGGAACCATTAAGAATAATATTAATAATAGTAGTGGAAACACATTGCATGATTAAGTTACAAAATTCATGACAGAAACCAAAAGTCTCAAGAACTTTCTTAAGAAAATTACATTCTAACCTGTCAAAAGCTTTTGACAAGTCCAATTTAATGGCCATAGTGCCACTAACTCCTTCTTTATGCTTCATAGAATGTATCATTTCATGAGCAATTATGATATTATCATGAATGGCTCTCCCTGGAACAAAAACAGCTTGATAAGGAGAAATTATCTTCTTGAGAAGGGGTTTAATTCTATTGGCCAATTTTTTTGAAATAATCTTGTAAGAAGCATTACAAAGTCCTATATGTCTAAAATCAAATGGGACTTTGGGACTTTTGCATTTGGGAATAAAATATATATAGGTTCTATTAAGAAATCTATGCATATGACCAGATTGAAAAAATCTTTGAACAACATCGATTATATCCTTACCAACCAACTGCCATTGAGTTTGATAAAAACCAGCCTGGAAACCATCTGGGTCAGGAGCACTCCAAGAAGGCATACTTTTAACAACATTCTCAATTTCATATTCACTAGGTATGACAAACAATTTTGCATTCTCAGCATCAGAGACAATTTTAGGAATAACATCAAAATCTTGATCATTCAAAGTAGTATTGGAAGGGCAAGCAACAGAACTGAAATGGTTAGTTAAAAGATTACTAATAGAATTTCTATCCTTAAACCAAGTATCATCATTATCACAAAGAGCACGAATAGAATTAGTATGTAATATTTTATTAACAATAGTATGAAAATATCTAGTATTATTGTCTATATCAAAAACAGATTTATCCCTAGATTTTTCCTTATAAAAATCAGTTTCAATTTTGTACCAGTTTTCTAAGTCATTAGTGAGAGCTCTAACTCTGACATGTTGATCACTGGAACTAGTATCATTTTGAGTTAATTCTAGCAAATTCTGAAGATTATTTATGTTTGTTTGAATGTCACCAAATTCCATCTTATTCCAATGAGATAAAGCAATTCTAGCACTATGATGCTTCTGATTTAAGATATAGGCAGGACTTCCATGTATATCAATGTTCCAAGAAGACTTAAGATTATTCTTAAAACTATTATGACCAAGCCAAGTTCTAAAAAATTTAAAAGGTCTCCATAAATTCCTTGGAATGGGGTCAGTAATAAGTAACACAGGACAATGATCAGAAGCAATAAAATTTAAATGCAATAACTTGCATAATTAAAATTCAGAGACCAGTCATTGTTACTAAGAACCATATCTAATCTGGCTTTTCTAGTGATTTTGCCATAAGAATTACTAGTCCAAGTATAACTCCTACCCTCATAACCAATATCCACTAAACCAGCCTCATTCACAGCATTTTGAACCCAAGAATCAAAACTATTGCTACCCCTATCTAGATGAAAATTTAAATCACCAATAACAATCCATGGTTGTTGAACATCATTGCTAAAGTCGGAGAGAAAATTCCACTGAGTTTTCTTAGGCTCAGGGTAGGTGGAACCATACATAAATGAGATAAGAACTTTGGGTTTATTAGGACAAAGTTGAGCCACTATATGGATAATATTATTTTCATTACCAATAATCTCTACATCAATGCCATCTTTCCACATTAAAATGAGACCACCAGCATATCCAACTCTATCAATGCAAGTATAATTTGGATAATCAAAAGACTGAGCTATCCAAACCATTCTATTTACATCTATTTTTGTTTCACATAGAACAACAAAATCAGGATTTTGAGTTTTAACTAAATTTTGAAACTGGTCTTTAATAAACTTGTTTGCAATGCCTTGCACATTCCAAGATAGTATCTTCATTTTGTAATTAAAGTCACTAATAAAAATAAATAGAGAGAAGATTTCAAGAAATACCTTAGTCCCCTTTGTGCTGCAGTTTTGGATATCCCTTGTTGTGACCATGTTAGAATTTCGTGTGTTCTCCAGCTTGCCATTACTATCATCACCAAGTTCAAATAAATTGGTTTTTGGAAAATCATTTCTTTGCCTCTTACCAAGTCTTTCTCCTTCAGCAGCAGTAACTGACTCATCCCCATTCACAAACTTAGAGCAAACAACATATATCCATCTTTAGGAGGAACAAAAGCAACTCCTTTTTTAGCATTCTTTGGAGTCAAATTAGGAACATGATCACCTCCTCTAGAAGTAACAATCTGTTTCCTCTCCACCTTTTTCAATTCCCCAAAATAATGAGGTTTAGCATGAGCTTTTGCCAAGTAATCAGTTGCAGCTTTACATGCACCATTTGTGTGGTTTATGATGTAGCAATTTGGACAAATCTTGTGTGGTTGTTTTTCATAGAAAAACTTAATCCACCTAGTAGACCCAGCATTTGTGATAGCCATAACACCCCTCCTCAATGGATAAGATAAATCAACTTGAACACACACCTTTACTGGCACATTATCAACTGGGACTCCATCCTCAGGTTCAATAGCAAGAACTTCTCCCATAATTTTCCCTATTTTAGTGATAGATTTCCCATTCATATGTTCTGGAAGAATTTTTTTAACCTGAATCCAGAAGCATTGCTTACTCCAGTCCAGTTCTTGATAAATAATCTCAGAATTATAATAACGAAGATTGACCAGAAAACCATTGATACTCCATGTACGAGAATCAAAAACTTTTTTCTGAGTATCTTGATCCTTGAATTTAAATTCCATAATGTTATCCTCCAATTCAAAAACTTTAATATCTCCAGCTGGTATGAAATCCCAGGTAAAACACAGAAACTTTTCAACAGTCTTCAAACCCATTTTTCCTTCAAAAAAGGATTCTCAATGAGGCTAAATTCCTCAACAGATAAAGCTTCTTCACCAGCATTCTCATATTGATGATAAATAATTTCATCCACATCACCAAGATCAAGAGCAACTTGCATAAATTTTGAAGCAAGATCAGTAATAGAGGTAATACTGCTTTCTGCCATATTAAACCAGAAGAGTTGATGACGATATGAAGAAAAACTGCAATTGAGAAAACCACAATATCATCCTCCTTTATAAGATTGTAAACCTAGAAAATCCTGGATTGTAATTGATTTGGGATTGATATTCATCCTAGTATCTCGTAATTGGACGAAAAATCTTGACTGGCTTCTTCTTTCCAAAGTAAAATTTGTTGCAGATAAGGAAAGATAACAGTTGTGTAAACTTTCGATAATAACTAGAGTGAATAACGGAAGGAATTTGTAAAGGAATTTTTGAAATTTGAAATCAGTAGAGACGCAACATGTTCCAACCCACTGAGTCGCATCTTCAACTCGGCAAGAAAGATTTTCTAGATGATCATAGATGGCAATCTGCAGGAACACAATAGCTTCAAAAAGCATCAGAAAAACTTTTGCAAACGCGTTAATCACAACTATAAACATGGTAAATACCAACTGGGCAATATCCAACTGCAAACACATTTGGAGAGAAATCAGTTAGCATAGTTTTGTTTTAAAATTTTGATAAACTAAGTGAAAATGGTGAAAAGCTAATGAAAAAATTAATTTTGAGAACAAAATCAGATGTGAGAAATCATCTATAAAGAAAAAGAAATAATTAAATCATAAAAAAAAACCTATAGAAATCTGATAGAAAGAAGAAACTTGATAACTGAGTCAACTCAGAAAAATTTGCCCGATCCTCAGAGACCTCTATCTGGGTTATACTTCCCAACCCGAATCACTAGGTTGCAAGTTGTCACACCCTTAACCAGCGGCCTTCAATTTTGTCGCTTCACAAAGGATTATGACCGGCAACATAGTGGTTCAGTGAACTCCCTGGAATTTTCGCTCTAGATGATGCTTCTGCTTATTATTTGATGCTTGTGGATGTTGTTTGGTCGGTGATTATCCTTACATTAATAAACTATTTACTAGCAGTACAATTTTCATTTTAGTTAGCAACTAAGAAATAAAATAAAATAAAATAAAATCATTTAACACCCAAGGATCTTTCTTTTCTCTGGGCACGGATAAGGGAAGAACACTTACTATAACAATCCAATACTCCAACAACAATTTGGGTTTGGAGGATGTTGTAGCATTTAGTCGATATTTCTAACGAAATGCGCCTTTGGATATACTCCAAATGCCCTTTCAGAGGTCGGCGAAGCCCTAAAAACCTGACATCACTAAGGTTCCATAGATGAAAGTATTAGTTTCCGAACTGCAAAAGTAGCCAATGGCTAGATATTACAATCAATCTTACGACTAAACAAACTGACATCATCAACTGGGAATATGTTTAACCAAGTCAGGTTTTAGTCAACCAAATTAATATATAGTTGGTCAATGAGGCGGAAATGATTGATGTCCCGCGGGTTCTTCCCGACTGAGACAGTGGGGGTGGGTCCCACCCGCTGCTAAACCGTCGGGTCAGGGGACCCTAGCTTTTATCTCTGTCGAGATGGACCGCGGGATCAACCCACGGTCAGTGTATGTATTAATCATTTCGGTGTGAACTATGTATGAATCATTAAAAAACTAATTATTAAGAAATAAAACTCATGTAAAAATATATACTGAGAATGAAACATTTTATTATGTAATGAAATGGCAAATTACTCTCAAGCATGAATTTGTGTTGCGCTGTCACTTGAACGCATGCTACAAAGTACCGACGATAAGAAATGCGAAAGAATGTTCCATTGTGATGAAACTGCTCCTCCAGTTTGTTTGATTGCATGCATTCTTCCACCATTACTCTGTGTTTGATTGCATGCATTCTTCCATTGCCCCAAGCCTGCACAGTAAAAATCAATAGTAGTCAGCTTTCACTCCCTAGTGCGTTATCATATAATTATTGTTAGTCATGGGATCAAAAAGATGAATTGTTAGTCTGATGCATTTTGCTATTATATGGAACGTATGGAATGAACGGAATCATAGAGTTTTTGGCGGAAGACCTAAGGATGTGGAAGAAGTCATTGTTCATGTTAAACAATCTTTGGTCCTTTGGAGCTGTGATACGAATACTTTTAAGTATGTAGATAGCAGCCAGATAATCCATAATTGGGAAGTTGTTTTGCATAACTAGTCTTGCAGAACTAGTATGCTTTGTGGATTCAGTGTTACTTTTGACACTGCTTTTGTATCTGCCTTTGGCTGTTTTTTCTTTTTAATACAAAATTTTTCTCTTCGAAAAAAAAAAGATGAATTGTTACCATTGGCCTTCTAAGGGGAGTCTTTGTATATCTTCGTACTCCCTCCGTCCCTAATTAGATGAGCTATTTGGTTTTTAGTTTTGTCCACAAATAGATGAGCTATTTCACTAACCAAGGGGATATTTCTAAAACTACCCTTTTAATTGATTATTTTTTTCTATAAGAAATATGTATAATTTGATAGTAATCGTGGATATATTCGTTGCGTAGGTATTTTAAAATGTTATTCAACGGTATAAAGTTTAAAAAAACCGTGGTATAGTTTAAGAGATAAATCGTTTCAAAATTTTACTAATTATTGCTCATAAGGGTATAATTGTAAAAAATATTTAAATATACTCCACTTTCCTCCTTACCTTAAAATTTGTGCAAACTACAAGTAGCTCATCTAATTAGGGACGAAGGGAGTATAAGATAGTATAATGAGGTCTTAGTCAGTATGAGGAGAAAGACAAAGGGTCCAATCATTACTAAATAGAGCACACTGATCGAGCAGTGTACTTCATAACAAGGCATAAGTAATCGTTGCCCTTGATGTGTGAATCATAATAATTAATGTGCAACTCCTAAGCTCTCGAAAATCATCACTCACCCCATTCCTTTGAATTCTTACATCGTTTTACTCATTGAGTTTAATGATCGACTGTAGCAGTGCCTGAAAGCCATTACAGAAGGAAGGATACTGAACTAGTCGGGTTGTAAGTTGACGTTCTACCATTCTGGCGTAGTACAGAATTAGAACCTCGCAGCTGCGAGACTTTGTTTTACGATCCTAGGTAAAAATGAATTGCCTCCCGAAATTGGGAATTAACTTGACGGCCATTTGCTGGCTCTAGTGGATGAGTGGAAAGCTTATACTGGTTTGGTGTCGTTTTCTTATAAATTCATAAAGGTTGCATCAACAGGAAAGACAAAACTGAGGCTAACCTTCGGATTTTTCGTAGCAAAGTACATGATCTGAGAACTGAGAATGATCGCTTAAAAGGTGAAGTGAAGTTTCTTCTTTCTCGTCTGGAGAATCTTCAACGTAAAAGACCCGTCAGCTCCTCTTTGAACACAAAACAGATTGAGTCTCACGTGTGTGGTTGTAATCTCATGCTTAAGTTGGTCCCGCTATGCTAGTGGACGTTTTTATCTTGTTGTCTCCCTTTTAGAGATGTGTGCAAAAAGCCATCGACAGTTAGGCGAGAAGAAAAGTTCAACTAGTCCCAAGTTACTGTAGGCCGGCAAAAATGTCTGTATTTTTCTTCAGTCTTGAGTTTTGAATCTTGCTGAAAATGAAATTAAGAAGAAAATGAGAAAAAGGAATGCGGAAAGAATTGTCTTTTTAAGTGGTACAGTACTACACTTACAGCTACTAACCGTTCAATTTTGTAAACATTAATCCGACCGGTCCATTCTTCCCTTTATCCTGTAGGGTCTGTTTGGCTCGCAAAACATTCATTCTTGATTTTCAGTCTTTTCAGCTGAGCAGGAAAACCATTTGATTTTTCTTCAGCTGATACTCATGCGCCATTGTGTCTCTGACTCTCAGTATTGCCTGAAGCTGTGGTGAGGTTTGTAAGAGTTTAAAAGAATCACTCGAGCTTCCTCCAAGTTATGGAAGCTTGCAGGGAAATGCCACATTTTCCGGGCTCTTAGGTGCCATAGACAGTATTTGGCATTTTCCTTGCTATGTAAAGAAGCAACTTGAAAACGAGCTCCGGTAGTGCATGTTCTTAGAGACAAAATTAAGATCTGTCCAGCTCTCTCGTATATCAATGAACTAAAGCCTCGAAGGGGAATAACAAAAACTTCCAATCAACGGCCAGGCACAAGGGCACAAGGGCTTTGAAAGCTGACCCAAATTTTTTATTTTGAGCACAAGGGCTTTGAAAGGGACAAACATAATTCAAAGTGTGAAAAGAAAGATAATTGTCGTGCTCCGTGAAGGAAAAAAAAAAAAATTTATTTAAGGAAGTTAGACTAGGTTCAGTCTAAGTGTGCGGGTAGGGTGCATCGCTATGATCTCACAGAATATAATATGAAAAATGAACTTTGGACTTTGGCCTCTCAAAAAACAAATAGAACAATCAGATTAAGAAATTAACATAGCATATTGAAATTCATTTTCTCAAATTAAAAACAGAAAAATAATATTTAGTACTAGTAAATCAACAGATTCTATGACTTCCTCATGGCAAGGAACTGAAATTGAATGAAATATTTTCATGCACTCCTCGGCTGTTTTAGGAAATATTCCTTTGGTGACGGATTAGCCTTGTATCTTTTTCTGCACCTGCACTTTTCTCCAAGAGCTTTCAGCGAAACAAAGGTGTTGGTGTGAGGAACTACACGACTAGAATTGCCAATCATTAGTTTTTCAAATGCTTTAGTTTTTGGATCATAACGGCAGAAATCAGACTTGCACGAAAGTAGAACTTCACCACTCTTTGTAAGGGCAAATGGCCATGCATCCTCACCTATAATTGGTATGCTGAACTCCTTGATCCAGGTCCAGAAGTCGTATTCCTGCTCCTTCACATCATAATTACTATTCTCACCTTTCTTCCTCAGGAACCATATGTCTAAGAATTTATCTCGCGTTTGGTGAACAAAAGATAAGCATCCTCCCAGTACCACAAGTTCAAAATGGTTTGTCACATTTGCAGCATGGACAAAAGGTGGTGTTGGGAGCAAGTAGAACTTCTCTTCTGCAAGATCGAAAGACACAATCTTTTGTTCGCCATCAAGCCAATGAAGTGCTCCATTTGCAGACACGCCAAATTTGGAACGACCACCTCGATAGAGTGTATTAGGTAAACGCAGTGAGTAAGCAATTTCTCCAATGTCTCTCCAACCACTGCAACTACCACCCCCAAGTGTGTATACCTGGACCCGCGCCAGCGGTTGGTCCTGGGTATAGTATATTTTTACAACTTTGAACTTGTTTGTGGAAGGATGGTAACCGAAACCACACACCATAGAAACGAGCTTGATTTCACTAGTAGCTTCCAGTTTCGGGAAAGTCATGTATTCTCTGGTAATAGGATTACTAATATAGCTAGGCTCATAGACATTGAAACGTTCAAAGGGATTCAAAAGGTTGATGTCCAAGTCATAAAAGCAAATCAACCCGTTACATGAACCAACCATTTTGTGATCAGTAATGGGAGGCTGGTTGATCCTTTTCAGTTTCTTATCAGACTGGTCATCATACTCTCCATAGTACAGTTCAGTGTCGCATTTTGGATGAAACTGAAAACTGAAAAGAAAACCAAAACCAACCTTAGAACCATTAGCAGAGGTATGACATGGGTAGCTGTTGTCGTTCATATGTGATATTTTCTGCAGATACACATGAGCAAATGAAGGATGGTGAAGTAGCTTTTTCCATGTCTTCCACACTAGTCTGCACTGTAAGATTGAATCAGTGGGCAAGCGAGATAGTATGTCTGTGATAACTTCTGACGGGAGACTGTTCACTAATAATGATACTTGTATCACTCGGCAAAGTTTACGCTTTCTCTTTGATCTCGATACATGTGGATCGATCGTCATCAGTCTTGTATATCTGCATAAATATATGTTCGTTTCATATCTGAATATAAACAAATGCTACTACACAACAACTGTATCATAACCAAAGAACCAACTCAAGATTACCTTTTAAAGATTTTTCTGTAGGCTCTCGCACTTATCAGTATTTGCCCGGACTATGCTTCTGTGGAATAGAGGACAATATCATCTGTCATAATTCTCAAATGATGGGCTATATATATATATATATATATTCTTCCTAAAAATAATTATTCACAATATTTTCATAACAACCCCAGAAACCAAAATGTAACAAGAAACCATAGACAAAGATCGAATACCCTAACCAGATTTAGCATAAAAAAACACAAAACAGTTGTAGATTGAGATAAGAACAAACAGTTTCCCATCAATCTAAAGTATTTCCCCAAATGCTTCTCTATTCTTATCCATAGTCTAAGGAATAAGGATCTACGTACAGAACCGAAAGAATGAACAAAGAAGAAGAGATAAAGCAATGGAGATAGACACATACCATCGTCTGCACCAGTTCCACAAACTTCAAAGTTATTAGTTTGGTTTGTAGGTTTTGTCCTCTGAAACTCTGTAGTGGTTTTTTTTTTATAGAGAAACGAGATCCTATATTATCGTATCCATATCTTTTAGGCAGTTATTAATTTGGGCGGGAGAAGCACTTTGGCGGGTTTATTTGCCTCCAAGAGACTCTTTAAATTTTCATTTTTAAAATTTTGACAAAAGAATGTAACTGCAAATTCGGGGTTAACTTCATCAATCCTTAATTAACGGAGAAAAATCATGCGGAAATTTCGTGGAATATCTCATTGATATTGAAATATCGGATCGAGTAAATCCGTGACAAAAAAAAAAAAAATGGTGGCAAAAAAGAGATGTGTTGGTGATCTAAAAGAGGCCGATCTACGAGGAAAGAAAGTACTTGTTAGGGTTGATTTAGATGTTCCATTGGATGATAATCTGAGAATTACTGATGATAATAAGCTCAAAGCTGCTCTTCCTACTATTCAATACTTGATTCGTCATGGAGCCAAAGTTATTCTCGCTAGTCATATTGGGAACCCGCAGGGTACTGTTACGCCTAGTTGCAGCTTGAAGCCTCTTGTGCATGCATTGAGTGAGCTAATGCATAACGATGTGAGCTTTGTCAATGATTGCATCGGGGAAGAAGTTTCTGAATCTGTTGGTGCAATTCCAGATGGTGGTGTTCTACTCCTTGAGAATTTGAGGTTTTACAAAGAGGAAGAGAAGAATGACCTCGACTTTGCGAAAAAGCTAGCGTCTCTGGCCGATCTATATGTCAATGATGTATTTCGAAATGCTCACATAGCTCATGCTTCCACAGAGGGAGTAACCAGGTTCTTATCGCCATGTGTGGCTGGATTTCTTATGAAAAAGGAGCTTAAATATCTTGTTGGAGTTCTTCAAAGTCCCAAGAGGCCATTTGTTGCCATTGTTTGTGGTTCAAAGCTCTCATCTGAGGTAGAAGTTGTTAAGTTCTTGATGGAGAAAGCTGATGTCCTCATTGTAGGTGGAAGTATGGTTTTCACATTTCACAGGGCTCAAAATTTGTCTGTCGGAACATCCCTTGTGGAGGAAGACAAGGTTGGCCTTGCGAAATCATTTCTTCAGAAGTCCCTGGGCGTCAACAAGAGAGTGCAGTTGGTATTGCCAACCGATTTTATAGTTGCTGACAAATTTGCTCCTGATGCAAACAGCAAGAGAGTAGGAATGCTTGCAATCCCGGAAGGTTGGATGGGATTGGATATTGGTATGAATTCTATTAATACAATTAACAGAAAACTCGACAACGCAAAGACTGTGGTGTGGTATGGATCTATGGGAGTGTTTGGGATGAAGAAATTCGCTGATGGAGCACAGGCAATTGCCAGGAAGCTGGCAGAGATTAGTGGGAAGGGAGCAAAAACCATCATTGGAGGTGATGACTTAATTGCAGATGTGGAGGAAGTAGGTTTAGCAGACAAGATGAGCCACATCTCAACCGGAGGAGATGCCTATAAGTCAATTCTAGAAGGCAAGACACTCACTGGAATTTTCGCTCTAGATGATGATGCTTCGGCTTATTATTGATGCTTGTGGATGTTGTTTGGTCAGTGACTTTCCTTACATTAATAAACTATTTACTAGCAGTACAATTTTCATTTTAGTTAGCAACTAAGAAAAAAATAAAATAAAATCATTTAACACCCGAGGATCTTTCTTTTCTCTAGTGCACGGATAAAAATCCAATACTTCAACAAATTTTGCGTTTGGAGGATGTTGTAGCATTTAGTTGATATTTCTAACGAAATGCGCCTTTGGATATACTCCAAATGCCCTTTCAGAGGTTGGCCGAGCCTTAAAAACCTGACATCACTAATAAGGTTCCTCAGATGAAAGTCTTCAAACTGCAAAAGTAAATTACAATCAATCTTACGACTAAACAAACTGACATCAACGTAGAAATGTTTAACCAAGTCAGCTGTTAGTAAACCAAATTAATAGTTGGTCAATGAAGTACCCACTTAGAGATTAGACCTTAGTGATCAGTAATCATTTCCGTGTGAACTATATATGAATCATTAGAAAATTAAGAAATAAAACTCATGTAATAAGATACTGAGAACGAAAACATTTCAATATGCAATGAAATTGCAAATTACTCTCAAGCATGAATTTGTGTTGCGTTGTCACTTGTACGCATGCTACAAAATACCGATAATAAGACATGAGAAAGAATGTTGCATTGTGATCAAACTGCTTCTCCAGTACTGGCAAAGGTATCGAGTGCAGAGTCAAGGTAAAATATAGAATATAATCTCTGCAGTTAAAAGGCAGAAATAGCAGAGGATGACCTTTGTCGGGTTTTAACAATTACTCCTTTCAGACATGCAAACAATCCATAATATAACTATGTTTTTCTCCTTCCACCATTACTCTGTGTTTGGGTGCATGCATTCTTCCATTGCTCCAACTCTCCAAGCCTGCACAGTAAAAATCAATAGTAGTCAGCCTTCACTCTTTGAAGTTCACTAGTGCGTTATCATATAATTATCGTTAATCCAGGGAACAAAAAGATGAAATGTACCATGAGAGTGTTGTCCACCATAACTACAAAAGTTTTGGGTTGTTGCACCACCATTGGCCTTGTTAGGGAAGTCTTTGCATGTCTTTATATAAGATAGTAATGAGGAGAAAGACCAAGGGTCATAGAGCACTGATTGAGCACTGTACTTCATAACAGCGATTAAGTAATTGTTGCCCTTGATGTGAGAATCAAAATAATGTACAACTCCTAAGAGCATCTCCAATGGTAATTTGGTGTGCATCCCATGTGTACTAGTTTTTTTATGAATGTGTTTATAAAAATTCTCTAATTTAAGGATGTGAAAAAAAAAAACAATCTCCAACCATAAAACATACTATATATCAGTTGAAAACATTTTAAACCATTGATTAGAAACCTAAATATTTAACTCCTTAATTAATAGCCTTTGATTTTGATGATTAGGATGTTTACATCCTCTTTTGTCTTTAAAGTTTCCATTGGAGAAGATTTTTTTATTAAGGAAACCTCTAAAACCAGAGGATGGAAAGACCAAATTTTCCTTAATTGGGATGATAAAAGAAAATAACTACTTTTTCCACCATTGACATCATCCTCATGTATTTAATTTGATCTTTATGAAGTTTCCATTGAGAACCTCTAAAACCGAGAAGATTTTTTATTATAACTCATCTTAAATTTCCTATTCCCATTGTTTTTAGTTAAATCATTAAAAATCCTAAAATATAGGAAGTCTTGGTTGTAAGTTGCAGTGCCTGGAAGTCATTACAGAAGGAAGGATACTGAACTAGTCGGGTTGTAAGTTGCCGCGCGTTCTACCATTGGCATAGTACAGAATTAGAACCTCGCAGCAGCCAGATTTTGTTTTACAATAAGGTAAAAATGAATTGCCTCCCGAAATTGGGAATTAACTTGACGGCTATTATCGATCAAAAAAACTTGACGGCTATTTGCTGGCTGTAGTGGATGAGTGGAAAACTTATACTGGTTTGGAGAATGGGCCGGAGATCAATTTTTTTTTTTTTATGCCTTTTTCTTCCTATACATAGCCTACGTGCATTACTCTTTTAGGACTCGTTGAGCAAGTATTCTGGTCTTTTAATACCCGAGAAATGAAAGGAAAAAGTATAAGAAAATAACTTCAAATTCATAAAGGTTGCATCATTATGATCTCACATCATATATATATATATATATATATAATGAAAATGAAATTAACATACCAGATTCTGAAATTCAAGTGTCTCAAAATAAAACAGAAAAAAAAAACATCTAGCAGCAGTAAATCAACAAAAAGAAAAAAAGTAGTGCAAATTAATACTGAATGAGATATTTTCATGCATTGCTCTGCTTTTTTATGAAAGCTATCGTCGGGGGGTAGGGATTCACCTTGTATCTTTTTCTGGACCTACACTTTTCTCCAAGAGCTTTCAGCGAAACAAAGCTGGTCATGTGAGGGACTACACTGTAATAATAGAAATGATAAAGCTTTTGCATGGATATAGTTTTTGGATCATAAGAGCATATATAGGATCTGTATTTCATTGACAGTAGAACTTCACCGCTCTTTGTAAGGGCAATTGGCTTTGCATACTCTTCCATATTTGGTATACTGATATCCTTTGTCCAGCACATTAAGTCGTACTCCTGCTGCTCATTCAAGTCATAACTATTAGTATTACCTTTCTTCCTGAACCATATGTCTAAGAATTCACCTCGCTTTTCGTGAACAAAACACAAGCATCCTCCAAGTACCTGAAGAAAACATCTCGTCCCACTTGCAGCATGAACTGGTGATTGGAGCAAGTGTAACCTCTCTTCCGCAAGATCGAAAGACACAATCATTTGTTCACTGTCAAGCCAATGAAGCGCACCATTTGCACAATACACCATATGGGGCACATGTCTTTCTAGATTACAAAGTGAGTCAGAAGCAGTTTCCCCCACGTCTCTCCAACCACTACCATCCCCAAGTGTATATACCTGGACGCGTCCCAAGGATGCCCAATACATATAGTAGATTCTTACAATTTTGAACTTGTTAATAGAAGGATGGTAACCAAAACCACACACCATAGATTCGATCATGTCCTCTTCCAGTTTTGGAACAGTCATGTACTCACCTGTCATCGGGTTACTAATATAGCTAGGTTCATGGACATTCAAACGGTCATCTAATTTACGAAAGCAAATTAACCCGTTGCATGTACTAACAATTGAGTGATATCTAATGGGAGGCTGGTTGATCATTCTAAGTTTCTTATTAGACTGGCCATCATAATCTACATAGCACAGTGTAATATTGGTTCTTCGCGGATTCGTATCTATAAAAAGAAGACCAAAACCAACCTTAGAACCATTTCTTTGTAGGTGCATATGAACAAATGAAGGATGGCGAAGGAAGTTTCTCCATGTTTTGCACACTAGTCTGCACTCTAAAATCGAATCTGCTGGCAAACGGGAAAGTATATCTGTGGCAATTTCTGTAGGGAGCTTGTTCAGTACTGGTACATGTATCTCCTGGGGAAGTTTACACCTTTTCTTTGATGATCTCAATACACGTGAACTGATCGTCATAATTTCACGACTCTTATTATCCTCCAGACTCCTGATGAAAGTGGAAGATTCGTAAAACAACACAAAATGGCTACTGCTGATAATACAGTACTAGATGCGCTAGTTTATCTAAAATATCATAAAATATATATATATATATAATTATAACTTGTTCTGTAAATCTTAAAACTAGATGCACCTGTTAGATGCGATATCAACCTCTTTTTCAATATCTAACAATAAAGGAACAATATAAAATACTTCGAGGAAGATATACCTTGTTAAGGTTCGGCTGTAAGCTCTTGCACTTGTCAGTCTTTGCCAGGACTATATATATGCTTCTGTGAAATAGAAAAAGATTGTGAATGTCTTAAAAGAATGATATTCACTAAAACAATTATTCATATTTCTGAAATCAGAAAGCATATAAGTAAGCATGCAAAAATAAAAGATAACCAGATTTAGCAGTAAAAGCAAAGATCGGGACATACCATCACCATATAAGAAGATCAGTTCTTCCTTTTTTTCTTTTTCTTTTTTTTTTGTGTGTTTTCCTTTGAAACTGTAGTGGTGTTTTATATGGAAAAAAACAATTATGGTATCACTTATGTTAGGTAGTTATCGTATTCAAATTTTAGATCGTAACAGTTGATTGAGAAAAATCCTGCGGAAATTTCTTAGAATATTTCACTGTTTGACTTGAAAATAGTTGGTCGAGTAGTCCACTAAGCCACTATCTTAGGAGGGGCATCAACTGCTTAAAATAACTACTCCTATGATTTACAGTCATTAAACCAAACATGTGTAAATGCGTACATGACTGCCAATTAACCGTTTTCTTTCCAAATAAATAAATAAAAAATAATACTGAGAATAAAACAAATTACTCCCAAGCCATGAGTTTGTGTTGTGATGCACACGCAGGCTACAAAATGCGAGAGAGTGTCGAAAGCATGCATTGTGATCAAACTGCACCCCCTGTACGGGAAAATTAAAGTAGAAGGTATCGGGTGCAGCAGCAGCGTCAAGGTAGAAATTGGATACCAAATATATATAATCCTGTAGTTATTTTCAAGAAAATAAATAAATATAATCCCTTTGTTCTTTTGAGGTTTCAACAATTACTCCTCCTTTTAGACATGCAAACAATTCATAAGATAAGAGTTCTCTCTTTTTCTCCTTTCACCTGTTTGAGTGCATGCATTGCTGCATTCTTTCACTGCGCCAAGCGGCCCAAGCCTGGACAATAGAAACTTATAGTGGTCAACATTTTACCCGTAGTGCAGCAGATGTTCAAGGTATAATCAAAAAACATTTCTGCACGGGACAAGGTACATCGAAGCTATCCATTTTGTATGATGCTAAATCATAATTCTTACAGTTATAAATACATGTTTCTTTTTCCTTTTTTTTTTTGGTATAACATGTCACTAGCGAGAAGGTTCATTTTGGATGCTTCACGAATACATGCACTCAAAGCCAAAGCAACCAATCACCCATATGCGAAGAATTCTCCGGTGGAATCGGTTACAACACTTCTCTGGTAAAAAGAAGATGAATACATATATCGAAGTGTTCTTCAAGGGTGGGTATCATAACATCAACAGAGTCTGCTAATAAACTTTCCAACACTTGTACCGGCTAATCTTCTCGGGAGAATGATTCCACGTATATATATGCTCAAACATCTTTTTTTGGGAATCTCGCAGTTGCAACAAAAACTACAACTAGATGAAGGTGCACGTGCAAAAGAAGAGGATTTAAGCTACTTGGTGCAACTACATGCTTATGATGATGGGGAGATTCGGGGAGTTTTATAAATACCAAACTGACCACCATTACTGTACTGTAGTCGAACAATATGACCAGCAAAACTAATAAACTAGTAGAATACATAATGTGTAACTAGGGCTGTCAATGGATACCCGAATATCTGCTATCCGTTCGAGTTCGTTCGAATCGTTAGGATATTATCCGACTTATCGGATATCGGTATCGGTAACGGATAATCTTAGCGGATAATTACCTCTTAATGAAACGGATACGGTTGAGTTAGTATCCGACGGATAATTATCCGTATCCGATAGCGAGGGTATATATGTAATTTAGATATACCATATTTTAGTTTAGGTTTTACTAAAAGAGAAAGAATAGAGTCATAGAGATAAGAGATTTTAGTTGCTTATTTAGTTATTTTTGATTTATTATCGGAAACAGATAATTAACGGATATTATCGGATATCCGTTACTCTTAACGGGACGGATATCGAATGAAAATTTCAATATCCGTCGGATTTTATAGGATAACGGATATCTGGTAAAATTAACGGTAACGGATGCGGTATAGCCATTATCCGTTCCGATAGCTACCGTTGACAGCCTTAACGGATATTCGATATCCGGTAGTCGTTTCCGAATATCCGGATTCCGTTAGGTTAATATCCGACATAACGGTTATCCGATATCCGATAACCTTAACGTAACGGATATCCGTTTATTAACATAACGGTACCGGTTAAGGGAGTTTCCGTTAGGTTAATATCCGATACCGTTAGTGTATAACTATATCATAAAATTTTCGGAAATTTTCGATACCTAATACCCTTTAGGTTTACTATTTAGCCATTTGATTACGTCTCTCCTAAGTAAATATCGGAAATTATCGAATATTAACGGAAATTAACGAAAGTTATCGGAAATTATTGAATATTCACGGAAATTATCGGAAATTATTGGAAGTTTTCTGTATCATGAGTAGATAACGGAAATTATCGGAATAATATCCGATATCCGATAGCTTATCCTTAACCTTATCGATATGGAATTTTTGAATTCCGACGGATATTATCGGATACCGGATATCCGATAACCCTTAACCTTAACCTTATCAGTATTGCCAATATCCGATGGATTTTTATCCATTGACAGCCCTAGCCCTACGTGTAACTCGTTCTCCTCCTGTAGTCGCCCATCCTGCAAGCGATTTCTCTTGATTAGAACTAATGAACTGGCTACTTGGTGCAACTACATGCTTATGATGATGGGAGATTCGGGGAGTTTTATAAATACCAAACTGACCACCATTACTGTACTGTAGTCGAACAATATGACCAGCAAAACTAATAAACTAGTAGAATACATAATGTGTAACTCGTTCTCTTCCTGTAGTCACCCATCCTGCAAGCGATTTCTCTTGATTCGAACTAATGAACTGGCTAAAACCACCTGGACGGTCAAATTTGTTAATAGCTCGTCCTCGAGGAATGAACGTTTTCAGAGGAAGGAGGTTTTCCACTTGAGCATGAAGCTGATAATCCATGTACGGGCAATGAATATTCCCATCCTGGCCAACACCACGCCCAGGGGAGATCCCTTTCATCTTAGTTTCAAAGATGTCATGAATTCGCTGATTAAAGGTGGAAAGGGAGCCTTTTACCACCTTGAGATGTTCCGTTTGGAAATTGTAGCAAGTAAGACACTCCCCATTAAACCAATATAATAGCACCTGATCGGCGAAACTCAATATACATGTAGGAGGGGTAGTAGTAGTAGTCGTAGTCTCAAAGAAACTACTGAAAGGAGGTGGTAGCAAAGCCCCCTTCTTAAATGTAACATCGAAAACCCCCTCCTTGGTTCATACTTGGTTGACCCTGTCTTTGAGCATGTACATATGAACCTTAAAATGACAACAGCAAAAATCTACAAGACGATGGCGACATAGATAATGAGCTTTGCGGTTTACCACAATCTTCTCAGTGTTTGCATAACAAGGATAACCTTTATACTCCAGAATATGATGATCGACTACTCTAAGTAGATTAGGATTCATCCTTGTTTTCCTCGCCGTAGTACATTCAGTTGGGAGTCGAATAAACTGAATCTTTTCGTTGTGGATTTCAAACGAGAGCAACATTTCATTATCACCACGACCACCATCATCGACTATCATATCTTCTTCTCCACCTGCACCTCTTTGTTTATAATTAGTAATCCTCCAGAAAAGATCACCCCCGCAAAGGGTGGCCGATCTACGGTAATTTCTCCAAGCTCTTGTTACCATTCTTCGCCTATGAGGAGATGAAGATGGTAGTGACATTTCAGAAGTCTTCGTAACTATCTTTCTCCATGAATTAGTTCCCAGTGTAATAACCATGCAGTCATGCGGACAAACAACTGCTCATTCGTAGTACCAGTAGTAAAGATGATTACAACCTTACTCTTGTGACGATGAATCAAAACCAAAACCATGACACAAATATTCACCGCCAGTACTAATAGTAGGATCACAATGTTGGATGCTAGCGGGATTGTTGGACACGGTTTTGTGTGAGAGTCCAAAACTTTTGGAACTCCAAAACCGTGTAAATAGCTAGTCGGTGGAGTTGATAACTCTTATTGGTTTCTTAATCCTAAAGTTTAGGGACTTATTAGCTAAGTTATGAAACCCTAATCCCTACCTATGTGTATATAAATAGCCTAGTAGAGAACCTTGAAAACACACCAAAAAATTTCTTCTTTCTCTCTTAGGGTTTATATGTATTCTCCCTTGCGATAATATATAAATCACTTATTTTTTCCCAAGGATTCAACCTCGTTAAATTCTCGTCTCTTTTCTTCTTTAGTTTGTGTTCTTGGCAATATTTGGAGTACCGTTTGTAGCTGTGCATATCGCTTCCGCAGGGTTTTAGCGCAACAATTGGAATCAAGAGCTCGGGTAACGTTCTTGGATTTTTTTGGGTATTCATAATATTGAAGCGGTGGTATTTTTTCTGAAGTTGTTTGAGGTAGTTCTAATCTCAAGGTTTAGTTTTTTATCTATATTTGGTTGTTTGTGAACAATGGTTAACGGGGATAAACCAAATGATCCGAACGATCCTGAGGGAGAATATTCGGAGTCCACAAGTAAAGATAAAGATACAAAAGAAGAAATACTGCATTCTCATAGATCACAACTGAAGGTTGAAAAGTTCACCGGAACCAATAAATTTGGTTTATGGAGAATGCACGTAATGGATGCTCTTGTTCATCTTGACCTAGAAGAAGCTTTAGAAGGTCAGCCAAAGGGAGATGTCCGAAAAGCAATGGAACAAGATGAATAAATTATGTCTTGCCTCGATACGAGGGTGTTTAGCAACCTAGCAGAAGAGTTAATTATCGGACGAGACTTCGACTAAGGATCTCTGGGAAAAGCTAGAGAAAGAATACCTTGTGAAGAACGTGGCAAATAGGATACATCTTAAAAGGAATTTGTATCGCTATAACATGAAGAGAGGTGCAACCTTAACCGAGCACCTAGATTCATATAATAAACTTCTTCTTTGAGTTGGTTAACTACGATGAGAAGATCAACGACGAGGAACAAGCTTTGTGTCTGATAAACTCTCTTCCTGAAAGGTATGAACCCGTGATCAAGGCTTTAATGCACGGAAAGGATAAGATGACATACGCCGAGGTCACTACAGCATTGCGTAGTGGGGAGTTTAGGAAGATGGACCGTGAAGACCTGTCAAGTGAAGCTAACAGTGACTTGCTTCTTGCAACAGGTCGTTCAACAGACAGGAAAAGGAAGAATGGTGATCGTGGCAAAGTGAAAGGGCGTTCAAAGTCAAGAGCGCGTCTGCAGAAGAATGAATGTGTATGGTGTCATGACTTTGGCCATTGGGCTAAGGATTGTACCAAGCGTAAGGATCGAGAAAGGGATAACACCGAGGTGGACATTGCTAAGGCAAGTGAAGATTCGAGATGAAGCTTCGATTTCTCACGACTATGATACCATCAACTTTTATCGAATCGATGGTGCACGTGGGTATTAGATTTTGGTGCTACTTATCATATTTGTCCTCATCGGGACTGGTTCTCAAACTTTGAAGAGTTTGATGGAGAAGTGCGTATGGGGAATAATCATACCTGCAGGGTGATTGGGATTGGTAGTGTTCGAATCAAGATGCATGATGGTATGGTACGGGAGCTGAAGGAAGTAAGGTTCGTACTGCTTTGTGAAGAAGAATCGATCTTGCTCGGAACTTTGGAAGCTAAGGGCTACAAGTTAGTCGCTGAAAATGGCATTCTAAAGGTAATTTCGGGATCGTTGGTAATCATGAAGGGCACAAGGCATCATAACTTGTACTACTTAACTGAGTACGATGAATGGGAGATGTGTCAATTTCCAACACATCGAGACTGCAGCGATGGAGACCACGAAGTTATGGCATATGCGGCTTGCACATCCAGTGATAAGTCGTTACATTCTTTAATTCGTCAAGATTTATTGAAAGGTGCTATTGCCTGCAAATTAGAGTTTTGTGAACATTGTGTGAAAGGCAAGAAGACAAGAACAAGCTTTGGCACAAGCAATCCACAACACTAGTGGAGTTCTTGATTATGTTCACTCGGATGTTTGGGGTCCCTCCAAGAATGCATCATTGGGAGGGAAACATTGGTTCGTGTCGTTTATTGATGACTATTCTAGGCGCGTATGGGTGTACACCATGAGGCATAAGGATGAAGTCCTAGAAGTCTTTGTGAGGTGGAAAAAGGCAACCGAGACTCAAACCGGCGTAAAGATCAAGGTACTACGTTCGGACAATGGTGGAGAGTACAAAAGTGATCCATTTTTGCAAGTATGTCAAGATGAGGGAATACACAAAGGCACTTCACGCTTAAGAAGACACCGCAACAAAATGGGGTAGTGAACGCATGAATCGTACTTTGCTGGAGAAGGTACGATGTATGTTATCTAATGCTTTGATTAGGTAAAGCGTTTTGGGCGAGGCGGTGACATATGCGTGCTTCCTCATTAAAAGGTTTCCATCAGCTGCATTAGAAGGTAAAACTCCGATGGAGAAGTGGTATGGTAAACCAGCTTATGATTATGACTCAATTCATATCTTTGGTTGCCCTGCTTGGTATCATGTTAGTGAAAACAAGCTTGATAGTCGTCTTTGTTAAAGGGATCTTTATGGGTGTGAAGAAAGGAGTTAAAGGGTTCAAAATTTGGAATCCAGTTGAAAAGAAGATAGTCATGAGTAGAGACGTTACATTTGATGAAGCGTCTATGGTGAAGTCTTGGGGTTCTCGGCAGGTGGAGAACACTACCAGTACCAGTGAGCCTTTACAGCAGGTGGAGATTGATGCAACTCCACTAATTCCAGCTAAGTCTCAGATTCTGTTATGACTACTTCCGAAGGCGTGGCTTCTACAAGGGAGGTAAATACTGAAGTTCCAAATGATAGTGACGATGTTAATGAAGAGGAACATGAAGCAGTAGAAGATACAGAAGCTACGGTCACTGAGACCATAGCAACCAGCAAACCGAGAAGATCAATCAAGAAACCTGGTTGGATGGATGATTTTATAGCTTATGCATTACCAGTTATTGAAGAAGGCATTCCTAATACCTATTTTGAAGCTATACACAACAGTAGAGCGTCAAGAATGGGAAGCTGCTATGCATGATGAGATGGAGTCTCTTTACAAGAATGGCACATGGGTTCTTACGAAGCTTCCGAACGGTAAGAAGGCCATTGGATGCAAATGGGTATATGCTAAGAAAGAAGGATCTCAGGTGAATCAAGTACGCTACAAGGCAAGGTTAGTTGCAAAAGGTTATGCCCAAAGAGAAGGGATTGACTACAATGAGGTGTTCTCTCCAGTTGTGAAGCACTCATCAATCCGAATTTTGTTGGCCTTGGTAGCACAATATGATTTAGACCTAGTTCAGATAGATGTCAAGACGACATTCTTACATGGTGATCTAGAAGAGGAGATCTATATGACTCAGCCGAGTGGGTTCAAAGTTGCTGGAAAAGAAGATTGTGTATGCAAGTTTGAAAAAATCGTTGTATGGGTTGAAGCAGTCTCCAAGACAAGTGGTACAAGCGATTTGATCGGTTTTATGATTGGCCGAAATACACAAGAAGTCACTATGACCATTGTGTATACTTCAAGAAGCTACGTGATGGGTCTTTCATATATTTGCTCTTGTATGTCGATGATATGCTGATAGCATCGAATAACAAGAAAGAGATTGATCATTTGAAGCAGAAATTGTCAACTGAGTTCGAGATGAAAGATCTAGGAGAAGCTAAGAAGATTCTTGGCATGGAGATTCAACGTGACAGAGAGAAGGGTAAATTTTGTTTGTCTCAAAAGGCATACTTGAAGAAAGTGTTACAGAAATTTGGTATTTGCGAAGGAACTAAATCTGTAAGTACTCCCCTTGGTCCTCATTTTAAGTTGAGTTCTGATATGTCTCCTACTACTGAAGAAGAGCGTGAGTATATGGCCCAAGTCCCATATGCTAGTGTTTGTTGGTAGCTTGATGTATGCGATGGTATGCACAAGGCCTGGATATTTCACATGCAGTAAGTATGATCACCGATATATGCATAATCCTGGTAAAGGACATTGGCAAGTCATGAAATGGATTTTGAGGTATCTTTATGGTACTGCTGTTGATGTTGGCTTGGAGTTTGTGAAGGAAGATGGGAACAATCACCTGTGTGTTGGTTATGTGGATTCTGACTATGCTGGTGATTTGGACAAGAGATGTTCAACTACAGGGTATGTATTTACCATAGCAGGAGCACCAAGAAGTTGGAGATCAATCTTGCGAGTCTCATCGTGGCGCTTTCAACTACGGAGGCGGAGTATATGGCGAGAATCGAGGCATTTAAGGAGGCTATATGGTTACAAGGTTTGCTAGATGACTTGGGTGTTGTGCGGAACAGTTGCTCAGTGCATTGTGATAGTCTTAGTGCAATTTACTTGGCTAAGAATCAAGTTCATCATGCCGAACCAAACATATAGATGTTCGATTTCACTTTGTTAGAGAAATTAGGAAGAAGAAGACATTCTACTTGTGAAGATCGATACCAAAGACAATCCAAATTGGATATGTTAACGAAGGTAGTATCCGGGGTCAAGTTTCGTCATTGCTCGGAATTGATCCACATTCTTCCGGTTTGGTGAGACCCTTTAGGGTAGAGGTTCTTAGGAACCTAGTCGAGGCCTTCTAGTAAGGCCATTGAGTGAACTACGGTCGGTTTGATTCCTTGAAGAGGATACGTAGGCAGCCTATGGCGCAATCGACGTTGGAAGACGATGGTGATTTAGTGTATTGATCGTCTCATGCATGAATGCATGATCCGAGGTGGAGAATTGTTGGATGTTTGGCGGGATTGTTGGACACGGTTTTGTGTGAGAGTCCAAAACTTTTGGAACTCCAAAACCGTGTAAATAGCTAGTCGGTGGAGTTGGTTTTTGGATAAACCAAAATCGTAGTTTTGATAACTCTTATTGGTTTCTTAATCCTAAAGTTTAGGGACTTATTAGCTAAGTTATGAAACCCTAATCCCTACCTATGTGTATATAAATAGCCTAGTAGAGAACCTTGAAAACACACCAAAAAATTTCTTCTTTCTCTCTTAGGGTTTATATGTATTCTCCCTTGCGATAATATATAAATCACTTATTTTTCCCGAGGATTCAACCTCGTTAAATTCTCGTCTCTTTTCTTCTTTAGTTTGTGTTCTTGGCAATATTTGGAGTACCGTTTGTAGCTGTGCATATCGCTTCCGCAGGGTTTTAGCGCAACACACAATACATTAGAGAAAGTGTTGCACCTCTAGCCGGGTTAACGACAGTTACTAGACTGTGGCCATCATCAGAATGAAGCAGTGGTTTAAAGCAAGCTAAACCATTACAATAACCTACGAGTTCATGAACCGTTTTGACATTTAAGAACATCGACAACTTATAATCAAGAAATACAACATGATCATCATCACCACCATCATCAACGCAACCATCATAATCATCAATATTTTTATCACTGTCCTTCCGTTGCAGATTGAAAATGTAAGCCTTTTGAAAATGACTTCAGCTGGATACATTAAGGAGATTAAAAACAAGTTTTTATGGGTTTGAAGATTAAAGTGACGTGCGGCAAAACGCGCATCATTGAAAATAGAATTGTACCACAACTTACTAACGCAACTGTATCGAGCTAGTGTCCGAGCGGGTAATCTCGTCGCAATATTTTCGAGTACTAGATCCTCAGGAAGCTTTTTACATAATTCAGCGTCGATTTGTTTTAGAGGATCCGGCTTTCTCTTTTTTGTCTGATGACCTACATCAAGAACAAGAACGCTTGATGATGGAGCACAAATTAACGCAACAGCAGTAGCAGATGTTGATAACTCAAAGCAGAACCAAGATACAGGAGTGAACTTTCCAACAAAAGAACACAGCAATTGCTGCTGGCTACAGAAAGGGAGATATAGATGACAAGTACAATCCAAAAATGAGCCCAAAGAGAGAAAAGTCAACAGGATTAGGCAACAGTAGTACAATTGGATGCTAGCAATAGAAAGAAAATGAAGATAATGCGAGATGGTGACAAGGATGCTAGCAAATTTGTCATCTGTGAGATGATACAGTTAGAAACTATCAGAACAAAAGGGCTCACAGATATCCACACTAACTAAAACAAAACAACTTTAGACATAGAGTTTGACAGAGTACAGAATCTACAAATTACAACACTAGAGACCATCAAAAAGAGCTAGAAGAAGTGAAAATTGTATGAGACCGACTGAACGGAAACACAAAAAACAACAAAAGAGGAATGAGCTCATAGCTCTGATGACTTTCCATTACAATATATATTATCCAAAGAAACTGCTGATTTTTCAGGGATCTGCTATTCCAGCTTGATGTTGGAGATTTACCATTAAGCTCACGTTAGGCCTGGAAGAAGAAACTCAAGAAAAGTAACTGATGGTTCAATAATGTCAACATCTCTGGCTTCTAGTGGGTCATTCCAGTGAAAATAGTTGTCCATTACATTCCAAATATTGAAATTTGAGGCCACAGGGTCAACACACACTTCCAAGATTCGGAATAAGCAAATTAGAAACTGACCAGGGCAATTTCTTTTATGAAAGGGTGCAAGACTTTGTATGAATTGTTGAGAAGAACTGTTCAAAGGATTTGAATGACCGGGAACTAAAGAGTCATTTGCATCAAGCACCACTTGCTCTTCCCTACCAGGAAGTAGCATCGATCAGAAGCTTGTTTCTAATCAGTATAAGTTACCTCGGATGCTTGCTGGTCAGTTGATGGATCAAAGGGGTTGTGACTCTCATCATCTGATATTTCCAGGTCAGTTGTAGTTGTACCACAGCTGGTGGAGCTTGTATGATGTTTGGCAGGTTGTTCACTGTTAGCACCTTGACCTGATTAATTCCCAACTTTCTTGAAATAGAGCTTCTATAAATTCAAAGAGACTCGGAAAGCTTATACTAAAACTTCTTTATCATGAAAAATCAAGCCTGAACAATACAACTGTAAAAATCAGGATAGAAACTTAAACTCGACAATCATTAGGATTCTGGTGTTGTCGGTGCTCTAGTAGTTTTTGTTTACTGTCTTGGCAAATTAAATTGGAAAGAAAAGTCAAGTCAGAAAATTTGTATAAGGGCATCCGAATTACATTGTAACCTATTGTTCCCTATGTGTATTACATGGAAACCAAAACCTAAAGAAACAAAACTTCACTCTAAAACCAAGAGGGAATTACATTTTATCCGCCTAGTTCTACTTGCACAAGTATATTCAAAGCCGCAAGATTAATTATCAGACGGGTTAAAGAAAAAAGAAAAATGAAAGCAGATCACAAGTTAATGACTTATTAAGATATTCATATCTACGTCTGGGTCAATAAGCTAATACAGGATGTCACAAGACATATACATGAAGAGGAATTGCAGTTATAAGTTAATTCAAACATAATCTGCCTCAATTAGTGATGCTAGTGCACAGCTCAATTAATTTTATTTTTACTTTTTGAAACCTGAGATTCTTTTAACTTCCAAAATCTCAAAGAGAAAAAGAAAAGGCAAAAGAGGTTAACTTTAAATGGTTTACGCCTCAAAATATAAACAAAATACCCAACATAAACGACTGTTCTTTATCTTTATTTTCTAAACATAGTGCTCATCGCTGCACAATCAAGTGAGCCAGATAAGGTTGCTGAGAGTTAGCTTCTCAGCTGGAAAAATTTCTCAATGCAGAAAATGACATTCCTCAAAACTTTGTTGCACACCAATCAAACCAGAGCCTAAGTGTCAAGTGCAAGATTGTACCTTACATACTAAGGCCACCAACAAAGATCCTTGTATGGGAGTAGCTTAATTTGCTAATTCTGGTGTGATTATGCAGTTGGATGCCTATTTTGATGGTGATTTTTTTTTTTCAACAAAAAGCTAAACTACAACTGAGAATTGAAAACAAAGTCGAAAATAGAGACCTGGCTAAAGAGAGGCTCTTCCTGTTGGATGCACACACAGATAGTAAAATGTCTCCATTATCAGAAAAGCTCTTAAAGCTAAACTACATTAAGAAGGTAGATATATATGTGCATAAAAATAGTACTAAAGCCGATACACCGTTAAAAATTGAAATCAAAGCTAAAATTCTACCATCAAACATAGTTAATGCTCACAGCTTCAATTTCATGATAAGTTTGGAGGAATGCGAAAAGCAAACTCTCAACATACGGTTTCTTATTCTAATAATACCCGTTTGCTTCATGCATCAGAACTTTTTCTACCTTCACCTCCATTACGCCTCCTTAATTGCCAATTTACTCCTTCCTTGGACCTATAAGAAAGCTCAACTGTAATAAAACAACTATCATTCACAATAAATCCTTTAGCAGGGTCATGGAGTTCACTGAGAGTCATGAAATCCGGCCAACCCCAGCCTTCATTGGTTTCCTTGGGTGACCTGATTTTGGATTCTGCAAAATCCAAAAATTTTGATTTTAGATAAACAAATATAATTACCAACAACAATTGTAATCTATATAGTATTGTGAAATCCACATACCGCAACTCGCTGTGATATTACGATCTGTTTGGCTTGTAACAGTCATACTAAAATCAATTTCCGCCGGTTTTGTCAGTTCATCAGCAGCAGCAGACAATAGGAACAGTGATAACATTTCCCCCTCTGGATTAATGTGTATTTTCCTAAAAATTGAGAACAATTAGTGATGAAGAAACTAATTCATGTAAAAAAGATTAGGGATTAAAGTAAATTTAATACCATTTGGAATTGCCCAAAGAGAAAACATCAGAGGAGAATCCGTTTTCAGAATTGATCTTTGAAAAGTTTTCGATCTTCCAGATGAACTTGTAAGATGAAGAAAGCCCTATCATTTCAGATCCCATTATTGATTGTAGAAGAAAATCTGTGTAAGTGAGAAATAGATCGGTGATTCTTGTTCTTTTGAGTAGCTTCCGGTGATAAGGGTTTTATAATCTTCTTGGATTCGGTATTAAGCAGGAGTAGCGTTAGGGCAGGGGAAGAATTCTAGAGAGTTCCAGAAGAACCCGCAGTAAGGGTATATGCAGATTTATCGGGGGATTAGAACTATTTTTCCATCCTAACTAAAAAAAAATTATTTTAGAAAATAAATTAAAAATTAGTTAAAAGTATAAGGGTATTTTAGTTATTACAAAAATATATACGGATAAAAGGTTCTTCATTTTACTGAAGTTAAGAAGTGATACGAGATTTTTCTTTTCTCGAGCATTTTTAACAAGACCGTTGATGTATTTCAAGATCCATATACTTAAATGATCGACTTGTATTTTTCCACAAGGCGTTCTTGCTCATTTTTAGAGACCTTTGACTTTTTTCGAGAGTGGTACTTCCAGATGAAAGATCTTTAACCCTAAACGTGTTTGTGACAATAAATTAAAAGCGTCAGGATAAAAGAAAATTATTATTTTAACAAAGTTATTAATTTATTGAGTTAAAATTTAGCTCGTACATAAAAAAATTAGAATGCGAAATTGGGGATATAAAAAGGAACTGGGGATATAAGAAAATGACAAAAGCTGGATCCAGATATCAATTCGGGGTCACCCCTTATCTAAGTATTTTTTAATACCTAATCTACCCCTCACTAATCAGGATTAGTGATTAATAATAATTAGTAAAATCATAAGATTTTTTATAAATGATTAGTGTGTGTATTATTTGAATTTGGGTTAGTGAGGTGAGAGTAGAAGGAGGGAAAAATATTTTGAGAGAGAAATTTTTTTTGTGGAAAATGGAGGATGATTGTGAAGAGAGAATTGCTGTTGTTGAATCTTTAGCTCAACTACAACAAGGAGCATATCTTCAATCTTCATCCAATGACAACAACTCACAATTGCAAGTTTTTGTTGAGCCGACACCCTTGAATGATGATTTTCACGAGTATGGAGAGTTTCTTGAAGAACCAACATAAGAAAGTAAACTTGCACAACATACTAGCATCCCCAACACACAGTAAAGTCTGCTAAGATGTCGAAAAATCAAATTTTTTCTTTAAACCCGCCATTTTTTCAACTGAAAAACCTCGGTGCCGGCATGGTAGTTGTATGAATACCATGCCGGTAAACTGATATCACTCATTTTGAATAATAAACCGGCATAGCATTCTACCAAAATAACTATGCCGGTACAGAGTTAACCTTTTTACCTTACAAGGAATATACTACGGAATATTCAACCGGCATGGTTTCATTGATCGGTTACCATGCCGGCATTGCATAAAAAACATACAGAAATGGGTTCCATCCCAAACCAAAAACCGCATTGAAACTTAATAAACATCTACGCCTAACTAGGTACCGCGTAGTACCATAAATATCGAGAATGCCGGACCGAAACCAAATAAGTTGTTCAGTTACAACTTTACAATGTCGGTACCTACAAAAACATGCAGAATAAATGTTTTCCAAATCTAAATTCCGGCATTCAACAACAATTATTTCCAATGCCGAAATTGTTTACCGACTTGGAACAATAGGTTATGAGAATGCGGCATCCGTGCTTCCTAGCGTTGTTTTCTTATGAAACATATATGCCTGAATAGGTTTCAAATTTGGTCTTCCGTTTTGGTTAACTTAGACTATGCCGAACAATGGTCGAGCATGCCTGTAAGGTTTCCTGCATAGTGTTTTAATGTTGTTTGGAACTAATTTTCATTCGATCATTAGGTGGTGACATATATTGATCCAACAAATGCAAAGCCGCTTTATCGGGATACGTCGGATACTATAAAATCCCTCCTCCGGTATGTGACCAAATAATACTTTTCACCTAGTATCTTGAACTTTACTAATGAACGCTGAAATTGTTCTTATGTAGGGAATAACATATCGAAAGGAAGCAATTGCTTGGGCTAAAGAGACGGCTCTTAAGAACATGTGTGTGTTGGTGAGGAATACCGAAGGTTCAAGAGGCGTTTTGAGATGGCTTGCAGAGAGAAGTGGGAAATACAAGGAGAAGAATAGCCACAAGAGAAAGGACTATGTTTATCCAAAGAAGACTAATAGGGTATACAAGACTCTGCATTTAGGAAGAATAATTGCCCGTTTAAGCTTGTATTCTGTTTAAATGACATGAACAATTGGGATTGTGAGGTTTTCTGTGGCTGTCATAACCATCGGGATCCTAAAGATTTTATTGGTCACTCCTTAGTTGCGAAGCTAAAACCCGACGAATTCGAGGATGTAAAGAGATTGGGAAAAGCACTTATCAAACCGAGACAAATTCTCAGAGGCTTCAAGGAAAAGGATGAGACTAACGTGTCTTCTCTACGTACAATTTATGCCGCACAAGCAACTATTAGAAGGGTGTAATTGGAAGGGAGGAGCGTTATGCAAGAATTTGAAATGATAGTTTGGGATCACAACTACACGCGTATCATTAAAAGAGGGCCGGACGAGAAGCCCCTTCAAATATTCATTTCGCATCCTTTGCTTTCACAATTGGCAAATACATGTTGTGGTGTTCTTTTGATGGATTGCACCTACAAGACAAACAAATACAATATATCGTTGTTCAACATCGTGGGGCAAACCTCGGACAAGGTAACATTCACATTGGCTTGGTGTTTAATGGAAAACGAGAGGGACTATAATTTTCATTGGGCATTACGACAATTGAAATTGTTCTTCCGGGAAAATCAACTTCCGAGAGTCATCGTAACCGATAACGATGACGCATTAATGAAAGCAATATCCGACGTCTTCCCGGACGCACAAAATTTCCTATGTACATATCATATACATAATAATGTGATAAAAACTTGCCATGCCTTGTTTGAACCCGCAAAGACGGATATTAAGAAGAGAATGATGGTACAACTAGAGGAAGATGTTCGAAAGAACAAACTATCCCCCGAAGAAGAAGAAGATGAGAGAGGCAAGATAAAGGAGCGAGTGGACAAAGAACATGCGGAAAATCATAAAAAGTGGTTGGAATTTCTAAGAGATTGGGAGAAAGTTTATTGGTCTCTTACCGAGGTTATGTACGAAAAGAGATTGGAGAAGTTTATTGCCGATTGGAACAAAGTTTATCCGACCGCCGTCTGGTATTATCGGACTCAATGGTTGGATAAGTTCAAGGAAAAATTTGTGCGTGCATGGACAAATCGGTATAGACACTTCAAGAGTGAAGCAACTAGTGAAGCGGAGTCCGCTCATGGGAGATTTAAAGATGTCATCCAGTCCGGTCAAGGCAATGTGGTTACGGTCACCGAGGCAATGGAGCAATACTTTAAGCAAGATATCAATAGGATCAAGGAGGCTTTTGAGAAAAGCTCAATGGAAAGGATGACTCAATTTCTTCGTTATAGTAAGTTGCTCCAAGGAATAGAATTCAACGTCTCTCATTGGGCAATAAAACATATGATGAGACAAATGGAATATGAGAAAAATTATGGAAAATCGGGTGATGTGTGTATTTGTACCGACATGTCTTCATTGGGGCTTCTGTGTCGTCATATGCTTGTGAAGTATGAAGAAATGATACCTATTGAGGTTATTGATCCATTTGGGAAGCAACTATCTTTCGACCCTCCCCCTTCGGAAGATCCCGGGCAATCTCCATGGGATACGAACGAAGCAAAGGAATTCTTCGAAGCTTACTCACGTGGTACCTCGGTAAGTCGGCAAGTCTTGTTGAGCCAACTAAGGATAATTACTCGTCCATGGATCGCACAAAGCGAAGAGCCAAGAAAGGGATATCCAATAGGTAGACCACAAACTAAAACAAAAAGGGAAAAACAAAGGGTAGAATTGAAAGAAATGACTCAACGTGAAGAAGAACTCGCGGCAAGTAAGAAACGATATCTAACCGCATGTGAGATTTCGGAACAAAGGTTCATGGAAGCGCAGGTTCCAAACAAAAGAGGTAGGCCGAGGAAGGAACCTCTAAGTCAACAACAAACGAAGGACTCTGTATCCACACCAAAAGCCAACTCATCGGAGGTTCCAAAGAAGAGGGGTAGGCCGCCAAAGGTATCAACATCAAGTGTCAAATAACAACAAGGTGAGCATTCCGAATCCATACCCATAGTCAATCTAGCGGAGGTTCCAAGGAAAATTGGTAGGCCGCCAAAGGTATCATCATCAAGTGACAAAGAACAACAAGGTGGGCATTCCGAAGCCATACCCATAGTCGATCTAGCGGAGGTTCCAAGGAAAAGGGGTAGGCCGCCAAGGGTATCATCATCAAGTGACAAAGAAAAACAAGGTGAGCATTCCGAAGCCATACCCATAGTCGATCTAGCGGAGGTTCCAAGGAAAAGGGGTAGGCCGCCAAAGGTATCATCATCAAGTGACAAAGAACAACAAGGTGACGAGGCAAAGGTGGTGACAAACCAAAGTAATAGCAAAGTTGACGTAGTTTTAGTTCGAAGGGGAAGGGGTAGGCCAAGGAAGTACGTACTCCCATCACATATCGAAGACATTGCAAGTGTAGAGATTGCAGAGGATGGTTTGGATATATAATTTTTATAAAAGGGTAATATGAAGATGTATAAGGATCCCAGAACAGGTAGGACAATTAGAAGTTATCATACCAAGATACAGTCTTACATAGACCAACTTCCTGAGGTTATTCACGAGTATATTTTATATACGGATGATGTCGACGGAGATGGAAATTGTGGCTATCATGATGTGACTGAACAATTAGGAATCTTTGACATGGCGGTTAGTAGAGGTATGACACCATGCCAATATGCTAGAATGAGGATGGCAGAGCAACTTGTGAACAAGAGGAGATTTTATGAGCAATTGGTTGGTGTAGGCGAGGGGTTTGATGATATGCATGCTTAAGTATTGGGGCCCGAGCAACAGATGAACTTTCTTCCTTCTGAATATTGGATGATAATGCCGCTTTGTGGGCATCTAGTGGCGGATACATTTAGATGTGTTGTTCATTATTTTACCCCAATCGTAGAAGTAAAATTTACCCCAAAGTGGCAAAAATGCGAAGGATCCCTTAAGAAGAGAAGAGTTGTTTTGGCGTTCGTGAACGGTAATCATTTCGTTATTCTAAAACTCAAACAAAATTTTCCATTGCCACCTATCTGTGGGATGATTAAAAACAACGGTATATATCCCAATATCTAAAAGGAATGGATGGCATCGTATGACGAGAATCACCAATTTTGGGATGCGTTGGCCTTATCAAAAAAACCGCTCCAAGAGGAGAAGATGCAACCCATTACGTGTGGAGGCGACGATGAGTAATTTGGATTTATGCGGTTCAAGAGGTACGCAACGTTTTTTTTTTTTTTTTTGAAGTCCGAATTGTAAACATTAAATCATATTTTGATGCCCATGCCGGGCATAGTTGTGTTTTATATTTACAACTCCGGAACTTGTGTACCGCGTAGACTTTCGTTTGAACCCATGCCTAAATGCATAAAAACTTCCAGAGAAATCGGTGACCTTTCCGGCATTGAAATTAACATCATTCTTGTGCCGATTTTCTCACAAAATCATATTTGTAGTGGATATTACGAAAAGCCGGCATAGTATCCAAACACGATTAAATGCCTAACTCTGTCATTTTAGAGAACCGGCATTGTTGTTCTTGTTCTCGAGCATGCCTAGGAATGAAGAAAAACTTAGAAATTTAAGTGATCTCGAGCACATTCAAACTCGTAAAAGAGGTAATTTGACACAAGTTTATCAAAATAATAAATATAATAAAAATACTAGATTGTATACAAGAACAAACTCCAAAGTTATGTGGTTCCAAACCGAAAAAAAATCAAACATAAACCAAGTCAAGCAAAGAGTTTAGCAAGACACACAAAACATTGTTTAAGACTCACAAACAAACATAAACCAACACTAGATTGTTCAAACCAAACTAATACTATAGGATAAACACACGATCACTCGGTTCTTGGCTTCTTGTGTACCCTCTTCTTCCTTTCGCCCCACAAGTCTTTTGCCTTCGGATCTTCAACTTTGTCCATCTTTTGCTCGACGTTCTCCATTTCTTTCTCGTCAAAGACCTCTCCTTTCTTGTTCTTTTTCTTAAAGAACTTTGACAAATTTCCAATCCGCTGACGCTGTTAAGGAAATTTTAAACATGTACTTAGTATGTACAATTGTATAAGTTCATAGACATAGATTAAAAGAATGGTAATGAACAAGACGTACGTACCAACAACGTAACGAGTCTGTACAAGTGCGGGTACGATTTCGGAGTTGTGGAGGGATGTCTTGGTGGTGGAGGAACAACTACGATATCCTGGCGTACAACATAAGGATGCGTGAACTTCCGATGGCCTCTTAGGAAGGTTGATTCACTCTCATAACCGTTCTCAGCCAATTCCCAATCAGCCCTATCCAACACAAGTCCTTTTTCTTCTCTTCCACTCCAATGTGCAAGAATAGGTTTTGGGTCGTAAACTATGAGAGTATGGTTCTCATTTGATTGGAATTGAGGAAAGTCATGAGAGAATTTCTGATAAGATGTATCCGTGAGATCTTTCTGCTTGTACCCAAGTTGGCGCATTACACGGTGAGGGTTGTGCATAACAAATCCTTTTGGATGAAATAACGGTCCGTTGTAAAATGAAACATTGTCACGCCTTTGCAAGTGAACTCCTCTGGCATTCCTATATGGATCAAACACAACATCTTGGACATCTACCGAGTCCAAAGCCAATCTCATTGCTAATAAACGTTTTTTGTTATTGGGCCTTGGGGTATTGTCGAAGTAGTATTTCTGACCTAGAGGCCTATTCTCTTGATATTCAGTGAAAATCTTCAATCCTTTATACCGTATGAACAATTTTGTGAAGTGTTCATAAGCCCACACCTATGCCAATGAAAGATCGTTCCAATCAAATGTATAAGAAAATAAATAATTGGAAACTAACAAATTTAATGACAACAATCAAAAAATAAGTAGTTGACTATACCTGAAGTACAGTGAAATTACCATTAAATTGACGGGCGTTCGCCTTAGAATCTCGACACATTTCTGCCAAAAAATTTACCAAGAAAGCAGTGCCCCATGAATACTCATGAAACTTTTCCAACGGATCCAAGTATTGTAGGCTGTTAATATGCAACCTATTACCATTGGCGTCAGGGAATATAGCGGAGCCCAAGATGAACAACATATAAGCCGCGGCAGTTTGCTAGACTTGTTCGGGATTCAATTCCTTGTTCTTCGTGTTCCCAAACAATTCAACGAGTTTGATGAATGTGATAGTCTTTGTCTGGGAACGCCTTGTCTTGTACATATTTTCCAAAGTGGTTTCCTTGTCCCATCCAAATAACTTTTTAGTCAACTCATAGATCTTGTCCCATTCCAGGTCCTTAGAGTCATCTCCTACCTTAACAGCTTTCCCAAGAACCTCAAGACCTATTATCCTTTGGACATCTTCATGGATGATGGTCATCTCGCCAAAAGGAAAATGCATGGTATCAGTTTCACCAAAAAAACTCTCCAAAAGCAAGTTCGTCGTGACGGTATCAGTGGCCATATAATATTTTTATTGCGGGATATAACCCAGATGCTTTGACTACTACTTTAACAACGTCACACTCAAGCTTCAAAGGCCATACATCCGATTAGTGATGGCGGATAACACGGAAGGCATTCTTGTGGTCTTATAAAAACACACCAAAGTTAATTAAATTCACTTGATCACAGATAAATAATATAATAACAAGATGCAAACGTCTTACATAAGTTTGATAGATCCAACGAGCCCAAGAGTGTTTGTAGGAAAATAAGAGTTGCGGGTTTATTGGTTCACCCCAATGTTTGCCATCATCGCGGTCTGGAATCATGTCATACTTATCGGGAAACTGGGCTGGGGTGCCTTTTCATTATCCTTAAGGGCTTCAACTCCGACATCAGTCTGTCCTAAGCCACTGATGCGTGTCGTAACCACAACAAATTAATTAATATTTTTCCACCTAATTAACAAGTAATATAGTGTAGTCAAGTTCGTTCCCACGAGGAGCAAGAGATTCTAGTTGTAAAATTGTCACAAAAAGGGGGGTGTAAGGCAAAAGAAAGTAAAGAAAGCAATTAAAAGTTAAAGTTGAAATCAATAAGAGAGACAAGATCAAGGAATCCTTCTTCGTTGCAAAACAATGATTAAAGTTATGTTCTTTTCTACTTGTTATAAGTCACGATTATCACCAACCGTAGGATAGCAGGTCCGCTTAGCTAGCCCCAAAATCCCTTATTTCACCGAGTAACAAGTCCGCTTAGTTATCGATTCTATCCAAAAGAACCACCTTGAGGTTCGCTTACAAGATGTAATTCCCTGAATGCATTAAGATTTATGAATTTAGGTTTAGTACTAGTAGTTAAACTCGGTTTCGCTTGGTTCACTTTCTAGCGTTGTTTCTACACACAATTGCTCCACGGAATCCCTCCGCAAGGTCTCGTGTTTTCTACTTGTGTAAAGTGTCGAGAACGATTACGTATTCCCTAACTTATACTAGATATGGATCAATTAACAAATCAATTTAGCGTGCACTCCAAACAATCTATCAATCAATCATGAATGACTAAACATTCCTATTAGTAAAAACAATCGATAATCATGTGAAAAATCTCAAGATAGAATTGAAACAAAACTCAAATCATGCTAAGAACTAGGAATTCATCCTCAATCAATAAGAAAATTAGCTACTCATGCTTTTGAAATTCACACAAATAATTATTAAAAGGAGAATTTTCAAGTTCACACAAATAATTAAGAAGCAGAATCAAAAGCAAACACAAGTGTAGTGTGTGTAGAGAGGTGTGTAAAAGATGTAGAAAACTTCTCTATTTATAGGCTTCAATATTCTCCAAATCTTCCAAGGATTAGAATCCTTTTCCTTTAGCAATTCAACTTCCAAATCCAAGCTTTTCTCAACTCTTCCACCTTCTCTTTCCAAATTTTAGCCCAATTCTCCATCCAATTCCTAGTTCAAGTCTTCACACCCATGAGAGAAGTCCATAGAAAATTCTGGAATTTTTGGCTCGCCGGAAAACTGGGATTATGGCCGGAATTTGACCGGAACCCGTCACCGCCGGCCATCTGAAATTCACTGCCGGGCACTGGAATCTTCGGCGGAATATTCCGTCAGTCTACCGTTAAGACTAACGGTCAAAAGAGTCAAACCGTTAGTCAATGGGTCAACTCGGGTCAACTGATCTAACTCGGTCAAACCGGGTCAATCACTGAGTCAGGTCTGAGTCATGGCTAACTCAGCTGACATGTTCTAAGCCACACCCTTTCGCACGAGCCGTAGGCATGGCCGCATAATGATGATGCATCCTTCCACCAAGATGGTGGTGCATCCTGCGAATCCCATTCAATTTCGCAATTGCATAGCAACAACTCCATTTTCTTCATCCATGCAATGAATCGGCTCAATAGTTGTTATGCTCCAAATATCACTCCAACTTCCCACCATCGCCCGCACCGCGCATAACCAGCTCAGACCCTCTAATCCCATCAACACCACCGCAATAACAGCTCCACTTTAACTTTCTGCTCCAACCATCAACCCACAGTAACAACACCAGTGCCATTCTTTGACTGAAGCTGCAACCAATTCCACAACCTAGCCACTCCACCAGCTTAGCACCACCATCTCCATCTCACCTGCAATCTCATCTAAACTGCAACAGCACAATCAACAACTCCATGTTCTTTAGCTGCTTCACTATCATCTCAGTTTGCTGCACCTTCGACACAGTACCAATCACCAACTCCATTTCAGACCTCAAATCAGCCATTGTCTCAGTCATTTCAACCACCAGCATCACCACCCCATGGACATCCAGTTCTATCAGCTCAGAACCCATCAAGCTCAAACCATTTTCACAGACTCCATTGCAGTGAGAACCCCATTCTTCCATCTACAGCTGCATACCACCCAGACTTTGTTCAAACACCACCAGAACCATCAGACAACCTGAACCTTCAAGCCATCCATTGCATTCCCCTGAGCAAGAACACCTAATTACTCCACCACTTCCTGAAATTCTTTCATCACCAGTTCCTTGAGCCATAACCAAAGACCCATCTCTATTTCACTCACAAACCCTTTCTGCCACTGATTTCTCAGCTTCTCATACTCAATTTCAAGTTATAATTCATTCTCTTCACTGCTTCTCATCTTCATCTCTTAGCTCTCGATCCCTTTCTCTCGATCAATCGAACCCTAATCGATCTCTCCCTGAGCTTCATAACAGCGGCAAATTCATCCATTGCAGACCCTAATTGCTTCTCGATCTGGTTATACATCAGCAGCTCTACACAAATTTCATCTTCTTCTCACTGAGTTCTCGATTTCTAACAAACCCATTAAATCCTCGATCTATCGAACTAAAGAACAATATCACTTTGTGATTTTACTCAAAACCCATTGTTCTTCTCACCAACACTCTCGATTCACAGTAAACTTCAGCTCCTCTCGATTTCACTCAAAAAGAGCTGCTCGCTTTTAAATTCAGGTGAAAGTGAAGAATGAGAGAAATCGATTTTAGGGTTGTAATGATTTGGGTGGATATTTACACCCCAGTTATAAAGACCACCCCACTCATTAGATAAGGGATACCCTAGTGGACAGCCCCTTAACCTTGGCTAGTTTGTATTTAGTACTCCTCCAAGAGTTACCCCTTAACCTGGACTGGGCTCCAGATAGTGCTCGCCCCTAGAATGACCTTTTTGCCCTTTTTGCTCAAATTGGGTAATTTCTTCTTCTTTTCCTCCGTGTGACTCCAAAGTAGCTACAAAACTCAAAACAAGCGTAAAATACATAATTTACAAGAAAAATAGCAAAGAAAGCATACACAATAGATAGTAAATAGGATGTATTCTACACCCTGCTTGTGAGGATGAGCCACCTGCTCGTTCGGGTACATGATATGTTTCCCAATCATCATCATCATCACTTCGGTTGGGTAGCTTATAGGTTGATCCCGAATTGTGACCTTAGTAGTAGCCGGATCAGGATGGCTACGTCGAGAAGACTTACGTTTTGCTTCTAAAACAACTTTGCCTTTTCCTTTGTTCTTTTCTGCTGCTTTATACCTATATTCCAGTATGTAAACTGAGTTATATAATGACAACCGGCATAGAAATCAAACTTAACATAAGTGCCGGCAAAAGTGTCGGCATTCTAATCAATTAAAATACCATGCCGGTTGTCTTTGAATTTTAGACAGAGAATGAACAATTTTTTTGCAACAAAAACCGGCATAGTAAGTTAACATATCGACATCACGGCATTAGAACCTCGGCATTGTTAGATAGATATTTGAAATGCCGATCACTGTGGGATTTTAGTACAGAGTTTTTAAAAAAATAGGCTAATGAAAACGACATAGTATTGATGAAATATACAAAGCCGGTACAGGGAACCGGCATGGTATTCAATTAAATATGTATGCCGGAGGCGCATGCAATAAAATCAGGATTCAAGACATATAATATGGCATGATTTTCAAATTGTATTCTACCGCGAATCAAACATGCAACTGGGTTTCAAATTGGAATTTTAAAAAATTACTTTTTGTGTAGTAGAAAGACTAAACAACCAAGTTTCACTTTGTGTTTTCTACTATGGGATAAACCCTAAAAGTAAAAAACTTCAATTCAACATATACATCACTTACCGCATCAAATTTGTTATTCTCGCCTCACCAACAGACTCTTCAGGCATTTGTTGCGCTTTTGATTTCGATTTACCACCATCATCAACAGATTCTTCGGGATTAGGTATGGGTTTTTCACGGGATTTGCGACGACCCATTGTCTTTGGTATAAAGATGGAACAAAAAATGGAGATTGAATACAAAGGGAGACTGAAATATTTTCCTTTCTATAACCGTCACTTAAATAGAATGAAGGAGTTTGTAATCGACGATAAATCGGTATTAAGGATTTTGTAAATCACAAATAAGTAGAATAAAATAGTTTGTAACCACAAATACGTGGAATGAATGAGTTTGTAATCGCCACATAACTTGTGTTTGTAACCGCCAGAATGCCGGCATGGACAGATGGAACCATTCAATATCGGTATTCTGACAATTAGTATTTGGTGATCACAATTCAACGCCGGCACAGGTAACGGTATAATATTTGGTGTATTTTTCAATGCCGGTAGGGGAAAAAAACTTGATGAAATAAACAACATTAACCACATAATCTTAAGGAAATAAACTTAAAAATATTAACCCAAACTAATTGCAACTAACATCATTTCTTAAGGAAATAAACATTAACAACGTTACACATAAAATGAAAGATCTCAAGCCAATTGCAACTAACATCATTTCTTGGAACGAGATTCAATAAGCAAAGCAGCTTCGAAATGTCGAAAAGGCTCTTTTATCCACTTGGTATATGCGTCTTGAGCTTGATACCTATTTCCTTTGTATCTTGCAAGAAACTCGTTGTATTTGCGACATAACTTTATGAGTGCAATTGTTCGATTTTGTACATAGAGATCACCGTAATCAATTATGCGTTTCTTACCTTCCATGTAGTTATTCATGTAAGGACCAGTCTTAACAAGACCCCAAAAAAGATTTGAAGGGCGGTGATCTTCCTGGAAATCCAATACTATGTAGTAATTTTTAATCCACTCGGTTTCTTCCTCGACATCCACTTCTATCTTAGATTGTTTTTGACGTTTAAGGATCTCTTTAGCTTCCTTGCGATAATTTTTAAGCTTTGCTTCCTCTTCTTCTTCTTCTTCTCTTTTCCTCTTAAGTATCTCTTCTTCCATTGCGGCAATTGACTTGGTGGTTTCTTCCTTCCTTTTTAGTTTTTCTAGTATAAGGCAACTGAGTTGGTGGATGATAATTGATTTCCCATCGGAGTGGATAGTTTGTTTTCCTAAGTTTGACTTTTCCATGGAAATGATGAAATCGGTAGTTGCTGATGGATTTGCCATTGGAGGTATCAAGTGCAATGGGTGAATCCATTGCATTAAATAGATGAATGCACAACGGTTTTATAGTGCTGGCATAGTCAGTGACCCAGTATCAACGCCGGCACTTGTCTTTGCTGGTTTATGGTTTAAAAAAATAGCCGTTGGTCATTAAATTTTGAATAATCCGGCATTGAGATAAAGATAACCGACATGCCGGCACTTACTACCGGTATTCTAACATCTTTCAATCAACGCCGACACTCCACCCCGACAAAGAGTAATATACTACAATCCACGCCGGAACCTGTAGGCAATTAAAATATGTTTACATACTAAGACGGAACTATAATTTATTTAGAACGTAATCCTTGTCGACGGAACAACGAATGCACTTAGCATGTGCATCAAGCCTTTAAACCACTTGGTGACCCAAGTGGACGAGTTATAGTCTCGTGATGGCTTACATAGATATGTACCCACAAAACCTTACGAAATGAGATACCCTAAAAAACTAAGCAATTAACACTAAACTATCAATCTTCTTAAGAAGAATATGTTTCCGATTCACCCAGCTGGTGGTACTCAGTGACTTTGGTTACAATATGGTTCACGTTGGCTTCAAACATAAATGCTTCTCCCGTTTCTTGTAAGTAAAGCGTTTTCACGGCTTCAAGCTACAAAAACAACACACAAACTTTGTTTGTTACATAAAAACTGAAAAAGAGTAGTTTGTGTCAAATTAATCATAAAGATACTTACGAGTTGTTGAGGCGACAATCTATTGTGGGTAGCGTGGTCGATCCGGTGTTTCATTTTTAAATACTCAACCACCGCATTTAGGATGATATCGTGTCGTTGCTCGATTTGTTGAGCAGTTCTTCCTTTCGGGTTACCATAATCGTGAATAAATTTGTTAAAAATCTTCAACCACATGGAATCCCGCGTGCCGTTATATATAGTGGAAGGACGAGTTTCGGCGTACCATGCTTGGGTGGTTGCTAAATCTTCCTCCGCATCGAACGATGCCATTTTTTGTATGTGGGATTAGGTACTATACTAAGCTACTTATTTATGATTATTCTAGGGTTTAGGGTTTCTAAGTTAAGAGGCTCAAGGAGATATATAAGAACACGAGTTTTGGGATTTTGGGTCCAAGAATTAGCTCTCTTTATATAGAGAAAAACATCAACGACTAGTTTTTTTGAAAGTCACCGAAACAGACATTGAAGTAACTGTGAAATGGGATGCCGGCATACATTTCCGGTACGGATTATCATAAGATGACAATGCCGGTACAAGGAAATTTCTTTACAGAGATTGGTCCAAATATGCAACCTATACCGGCATGGTTTTAAGACACTATGAAACGCCGGTACTTGGAACCGACATTCTATCTATCATAACGACTACGCCGGCATTTGTTAAATTAAAAAAAAAACAGCTAGTTTTTTGAAAAATAAGACCGTTGGAGATTTATTTCTATATAATACCCCCCATTCCTTTAGAAAAATCTACACAAACCACCCACCAAATAACAAAAATCATTCTCTCAAGAAAGCAAGCACGGTTAAAGCTTCACAAGGGATGGGGGATTCATCGACCTCTATTTGCAAACTAAGTATATTTACTAACAATATGATCTTCACTACTATGACGCATAACTAATATAATCTTCTCTTACAAAGTCCTCATTGCAAGTGTCAAATTTGCAAGTCATCTTCTCATCTAGCCATGGACTGTCCTTTTATTTATTCAAAGTGTAGAAGATATGATGGGACACGCCGGTTTTGGATTGCAAAAACTGATGATGCTGAAAATGGAAGAATATTTCTAAGCTGTTCGAATCACCCAAAGTGCGATGAGTTTCAATAGCTTGACAAAGCTGTTGAACTAGAAGGGTACCACAAGGGCCAATGCAAGTCTATCGATCGGTCTGATGGGTGTTATATGAAGGGAAAGGAATATGTTTAAAGAGAAGAAAAACCAATGAAGATGATCCTCGACACCCCCTTACCGGACGATGTCTTCGAACAGATTTGGGAAAGGCTCAAAGGTTCCGCAATTGTTGAAAAGGGATGGAAATAAATTATCTTTAACCAAATGTAATCCATTCCATGTTTTTTAGCATGTTTTAATTAAAAGTTTTAATGTAATAGATTACTTAGGAATGAAATAAAAGAGCATTCGAAATGGATTTATACTCAAAACTAGCAGGGTACCGGCATAGAAGAAATCAAGCTTACAGTGTCGGTTTTCTGACAACTATGCAAATTTGAAAATATCATAAAACCAGCATAGATTGTAGAAAATACTACTATGCCGGTACCTTCCAATATCTATACAGAAACATGAATTTTTTAATCTTCGGGTTCCGATATGGTTTTATAAACAATTTCATTGCCGGTACCAAGGACCGACATTGATTTATAACGATCTTGCATACCGGAATAGGTACCGACATTGTTGAACCTAAACTTATCTATGCCTAAATAATCGCAAATAAATCTTGCATGTATAAACATGTTCAACATAAACCAATCACTAGAAATCAAAACATGTTCAACATAAACCAAACAACTGGATTCTACTTAAATGTTCTTAATCCAGGTATCATAAACCAAAACAAAATCAAACAACTTAAGAGTTAACCACAAGGTACAAACGAAAACAAGTTTGGAATTTTTCAAGACGTAACAACCACCATCGAAAAAAAGAAACACAACTAAAGAGTTAATCACTTGGTCTTTTGCTTCTTTTGCGCCGGTTTCTTCTAAGTTTCCCCGAACAAAGCTTTTTCACTAGGGTCGGTTTCTTCAATTCTATCAAGATTTTCCTCGACTTCCTTCATTTCTTCAAGGGATAACACCTCTCCTTCCTGGGACTTGCAACCCAACATCTTCTTTAACTTGCCAACCCGACGCCGCTAGTTTAACACATCAAAAACATAATTAGTATACATATAAGATTATGTGTACATTAAACGACTAAGCAATTAACAATACTTACTAGCAATCCAACGGTCTTATTAAGTTGGGTCATCGTAGGTGGTGCCTGTGCGGGAGTTGGAACGAAAGGGTTTTTCTGGGGAGGAACTTGGACGAAATAAGGATGTGACCATTGCAGGTAATCTTCCATGTAGTTGGCATCAACTTCGTCACCGTTTTCAGCAATCTCCAACTTCTCCCACTGACTAATATCTACCAAACGACGTGGTTTCCTATCCCTCCAATCTGTTGGATCCGGTTCTGGAACATACTCTACATGCAACCGATTTGGAGTTGAAAAGCACCGAGAAAGGTCAAGATCAAAACATTGAAAAGAGGCCGTCTGGAAATGTGCTAATTGCTTATACCCAAGTTGGCGCATCACACGTGTAGGATTATCCATAACGTATCCTTTTGGGTGGAACAACGACCCATGGTAAAATGCAACGTTACCAAACCTCAAAACTTGGTGGTTTCCTCTAGCCTTCTTGTAAGGGTCGAACACAATATCATTTGTACTCATTGCGTCCAAAGACAATCTCATATCGATCAGTCGACCTATGTTACCGGGCTTCGGAGTATTGTTGATCTCGTATCTCTTATCTATATGCGTATCGGGTTCGGCAAGGTCTATGATCTTCAAGGATGGGTAGACCTTGAACAAGGTTGGGAAGTGTTCATAATCCCACACATATTCCAATGTGAAGCAATAAGTTTTGTTTTCAAGTTCACGATAAGGGTACATGTGAACAGTATACATAATAACATAAGTTTAAAAACAAAATTACCTGCAGTAAAGTGAAATTCCCGACAAATTGGTTGGTTTTAGCCTTAGAGGCCCTTCTCATCTCACACATCAAATATGCCATTACCGCGGTGCCCCAAGAATAATTATAGACATCTTCCAACGGATCCAAGTACTGAAGGTAGTTCACACTAACCCTGTTTCCATTGGTATCGGGGAATACCCTAGTGCCCAAGATGTATAACAATGTATGCAAATGCGGAAGTATAACGAATTTTTTTAGGGTCCTATCCATCCTCCAAACTTCTTTTATTTTCATTTTCAAAATTCTTCCTAAGCAGCGTCAACTTGATTGTCTTTGTCTTACTAGACGTGGATTCATAAAAGCTCTCCACTGAAGTTTTGTAGTCCCAACCAAACAGCTTGTTAGTCAAACCATGCAACGTCGACCATTCTAGGTCCAGAGACTCAACTCCTTCTGCAATTGATTTGTCGATAACATTCAAGCCTAGAATGTTCTGAGCATCTTCGGGGATGAAGGTCATCTCCCCAAAAGGGAAGTGCATGTTATCGGTTTCACCATGATACCTTTCGACGAAGCAATTGACAGTAACAGAATTAGGCTTCACATAATTTTCAACCAAAGCATATAGACCAGTATCCTTTACTATTTGTTGGACCTCTTTACATTCGTCGGACAATTTCCAACAATCCGCGGCTTGATTTCGGCAAACACGCACAGCCTTCTTATGATCCTACAATTAAAGACAATACAATTAAGAGATTTTACATATTTACACAACAATACATATGTACAAGATAAAAAATGCTTACATAGGTTTGATAGATAGTACGAGCCCAGGAGTGCTTGTATCCAAATAGTATTTTCGGTTCCGGAGTTTCACCCCAAATTCTACCACGTTCAAGGTCAGGTATCATGTCATCAATGTGAGGAAGGTGAGAACCCTTAACTTTCACTTTGACGTTGCCCTTCTTGCCATTGCCTTGTGTTGGTTGTTGGCTTGGACCACCAACTTCGCTTTGGCTTGCTAATTGACTTGGAGGAACCACATTACCTTCATCCTCAATTTCTTCTTCATCTTGCTCATCTTGATCATCGTGCTCATGGATTGCAAGTCGACTACGGTCACCACCAATCTCCCAAATTATCCCTCTTGTACCAGCCCACAAACGAATATTACGACCTTCATCTTTCCCTCGAGGAGACAGAGACTGAGGAGTATCAAGACCGTCCTTCCTCTTCTCTTAGTGACAGCATCTTTATTTTTTCTTTTGTTAGCTTCCTTGGCTTTTGACCTATATCGTAAGCACACGAAAAGCAATGAATATAAGACAAATCACCTTCAGTTTTAGTACCGGCATTGACTACCTTAAAATAAACCACGCCGGTACAATGTTCCAGTAGTAAACATTGACTATCGACAATCTTTGGGTACAAGTACCGGCATACAAATGCAACCTAAAATCTATGCCGGTATTGTTGAAAATTTTCATGTATGTTTTAAGTCCACTACCGGCATGCTCTAATTATTAAAAAGAATGCCGGTACCCATAACCGGCATACAATGCAACCCAAAATCTATGCCGGTACTGGTGACAAATTCATAAACTCTCTTGTATGTTTTAAGTCCACTACCGGCATACACGAATTATTATCAAACACTGCCAGTACTAAAAACTGGCACTGTATTCATCCTAGATTGAATGCCGGTAGGGAAATTCAGTTTCAGGTTATTCTGGGGTTGGAAACCGGTATTGTATTCATCATAGATTGAATGCCGGAACACAAAACCGGCATTGTGTTCATACAAATTTCAAAGTGTGTCAGACTCTCGAAACTCAACTGTTTGAGTTAGGGTTCGCGATTCTAACCTAAACCCATTGCTATAGATCGATTTAAACACCTACAAAGTACTTTAAAATCACTTACCTTCTCATAGAAGCTATATTTCTGAGTAGTTGATCGTCAGAGAACGTTGCTTCTTCGTCTTCTTGCTCTTGAGAAATTTTAGCAATTCTTTGCTCCTGTTTTTGTTGAGCAATCGATGATGTTGAGTTCGATTGGGCATTTGGTTTCTTTCGTGGAGGCATTGTTTATGATTCGGGTAGGTTAATCGGCGAAGAAATTTTTGAATCGACGAAGTACGGATGAAGAACGATGAAAAACGATGAAATTTTTTTTCAAAACCTAACCCTAACAGTGCCGGTACTGAAATAGAAATGGGGGATATATGAATTTGGTTTTTGATTTTATTTTTTTAGTAGAAAGGGTAGTATGGTCTTTTGATAATGTTTTTTAATTAACCAAAGGGTAATTTAGTATTTTCATACCCAAAAATCACCCCTTAACACACACCATGGGTTGGGAGAAGTAATCAATATCCCCCAATTCTTTTTTATATCCCCCAATTTCGCATTCAAAATATATTATTTTAGCAAAGTTATTAATTTACGATTAATTTACATGAAACTTATCCCAAAATGCAATGGTGTTATTTCTCTCAACAGTTTTAGACCAATAAGTTTGATTGAAGGGGTTTATAAAATTATTTCTAAACCCCTAGCTGAAAGGTTAAAGTTGGTTATTCCTTCTATTATTTCTGAATTTCAATGTGCAATTGTACATGAGAGACAGATTAATGATGGCATTCTAACAACTTCAGAGTTGATTGATTCAAGAAAAAGAGAAAAGAAATCCGGCATCATTTGTAAAGTTGATTTTGAGAAGGCTTTTCACAACATAAATTGGAATTGCATTGAATTGGTGCTTCAGAGGTTTGGTTTTGGTAACATCTGGAGAAGCTGGAAAAAATGGTATATTTCATTTGCAAGATTCTCTATTCTAATAAATGGTGAGGTCACTGACATGTTGAGAAGAGTGTTGTGAAAATTGTACGATTTGATTCAAATTTCAGCAAATCGATTTGAATCATATGTATAAATCGTTTTGACTATGAATCATGTAATTCTTCCGTTGACTTGCGATTCTTCTTATGTTGACTTGCGATTCTTGACCGTTTGACCAAGTCAGAGAAAGTAATTGTTACGAAAAAGTTTTAAAGGTGAAGAGATTCAAACCTCGGACGTCCAACCTATACTAGTCGACCCTTTACCACTGTACCGATTCATTTGTTGGCAATAACAATCAGCGCTTTTTTATCTCTACACTAATTATACATCAAATTTTAAAATTATTTTATTTAGTTCAACAATATTTATATAGGTGTACATTTAACAATGTCAACATATGTTGTAGAGCTTTAACCGCTGTCCTGCAGCTTGTTTTTTTGATACGTATGAGCTTATAACTTATTTATACATTTTTCATCGTATAAGTTTACATTTCCACTATACTTTTCACTGAATATACGATTCAGTAATCAATCATGAATATTCGATCATGATTCAATATACAATTCGATTTTCAAAAATTGAAAAACAATTTATGTTTTGATTACGATTTCACAAACTTGTTCAGAAGTCAAAAAGGGATCAGGCATGGGATCTCTTCCTTTTTTTATCATGATTGTTGAGATCCTTTCTTTAATGATTAAAAGAGCTCTTCTGGCGACAACTAGCTCATTGAGAACCTATCACATCATATTAATCATCCGCAATTTACGATGATTTAATATTGTTTTTTGTTATTGTTGGGAATGGTGATAACTACATTGGTGATATGTGTTGCTGATTTTGGTTGCGAATCACTACAATTCCATTTAACTATTTGGGAATCCCATTGGGAAGCAAATCAAAATGTAGATCTGATTGGGACATCATTATTCAGAGAATACAACAAAAGCTTAGCGCTTGGAAGAAAAGATACTTATCAAAGGGTCAAAGATTGATAATGATAAATAGTGTTATTGCAAGCTTGCCTATATATTACTTAACTATGTTTCAAATGCCTCGTGTCGGTTATAAAACAAAATGAAAGAATTAGCGGAAATTTTTGTGGGGTTCTTCTAATACAACTAAAAAGAGAAGTTTGGTGTCTTGGGTACATCTAATCTATCAAAGAGAAGAGGAGGCATAGGCATTAAGAAGCTGAAATCGGTAAACAAAGTGTTGCATTGCAAATGGATATGGTAAGGAATCTAAGGCACTGTGGAGAAAATTCATTTGAGATAAAATTTGAGGTAATGTTAATTCTTTTCTTCCAAATACTTATGCGAAGTCAGTGGGATATAGTCTTAGGTATGGTATTTTGAATGCCAAAGAACATGTTAGGCAAAATACTCTTTTGTCAATAATGAGAACAAATTAAGTCATTTGGAAGGATAGATGGTTGGGTATCAATTCTCTACAACATTCTTTTCCTACTATCTACGAACTTTATAGAAAGATAAATGTCTCTGTTAGGGAAATGGTTTCTCCAGATGGTGCATGGGATTTTGGTTTTAATATAAATCCTAATGAGATTGAATTGGGAAAGATTGTCTTGCTTCTTCAAAAACTGGGTGATATTTCTACTAGAATTGATTCTTCGGAATTAGAGGATATAAGGAAATGGGAACTGGCTTTCCCTGTAGCTAATGTGTACTCCTTTTTGAATATTGATGGCTTTCTCTCTTTCCCACATAAACAACTATGAAATTCAAAAGTGCCCCTGGAAATCTCTTTTCTTGTTTGGACACTTTGTTTTAATGGTGCAACTTTTGACTTTTTGATGAGGGTGGGGAAGAGCAATTTTAACTTCTGTTTACTTTGTGGTTCTGAGTTGAAACAAATAACCACTTTGAAAAAGAGGGGGTCTAACAACTGTTAGAGCATAGCTCGGTTGAACCCACCAAGCGTTGATATGTAAAGTTTGGTTGTCATATTTTAGTGAACCTAAACTCATTTAAAGAGTCACTTGATTATTTACTAGAGTCAACTTCGTATAGGTTAGCTTTAAAGTATTAGGATATGATACATTACAAGTATTACGTGAAGACTTGAAGAATGTGAAGAAGTAAGGAGTTACAACGACGACATCATCCTTCCACTTGAGGTTAGTAATATTTGACTTGAACTGTTTCATTCCCTAATGTATCTTTCAATTCGTGCATATTGAAAACATAACTGTGAAGCTGTGAATAAGTATACTCTAGTTAGACGTAGTATTAAGGAATACAATACGAAGTATAACGCTTATCTTTTGAACTTCGTGTATAAGACATCGACATAATCGTTTGAATGCTATTGTGATTATGTATGGGTATGAGGTGAAGATTTCATCCTAGGTAACAATGTTTTACATTCGTTTAAAGGAATTACATTCATAAACTTGTTTTGTGAATCGAAAGGAAATCGCTAGGATTATTGGTATTTGTTATTCATTGCAAATCTTTTGAATTACCAATATGTGTGTTTAGTATAACCGCTCATAACTTGTTTATGTTCTTGGTAAAACTATTCACAAGGCATGACTTTTGTATTGGTATGCTTTTATTAGTGAAACCGATCTTAAGTAATCACCTGAGATGGTATGATCGATTTTCTATAATTGGGCTAAATTTTTGTATTGGGCTAGATGTACTAATCTTTCTGAGGGATAGTCTTTGAATACTTTGATATATAATTCGAATGCTGTCATTGAGAACAACTAATTGTATATGATGTTAAGTTTCATTACTTGATGACTTCCTAAGTTTTAATGAATTTTCCCTTTCTTGTAAAAAAAAAACTTATCGAAGTTCTAATAATTAAGGGGAAACTTTCCATGGGTATTAAGGTAATTATAATTCAGTCTCCATCCCGTAGTATGAGAAATTGACTGGGATAATGAGATATTGACTCGTCTAGGATAAGAGTATCACTATGGGTAACTAGTTAAGAGCTTCTCCAATTGTTGTATTTTAAACAAAAAGTCTTGAATAACATAAAAGAAGCTTACAATCACAAGACAGGTCAATGGAGCAAAAAATGGAAATATTCCTCGGTATGGCCTGGTTTAAAGTGGGCTTGGCAATCACTTAAATCTGATGTGAGATGGTGCATTGGTGATGGTAAACAGATATCAGTATGGTTTGACATATGGATAAGTAATTTTTCATTGATTGATTTGGTAGGATATTCAGATTATGGTAAATGTCATCGATCTGGACATGAAAGTGAAAGATATATTGATTCACAGCCGTTGGAATATTCCTACAGAACTACATAATTATTTGTCTTCAACCTTACCAGTATTGAATGGAGGTAAAGATCAGATAGTATAGTATTGGAGGTACAAAACTCACAAGTGTTGTTTTCTCAAGCTTGTTGTCGAATTTAGTCGATCAAAACTATATATTGATATCTAGCCTACATTTAGTCAAGTCTCGAATTATGATAGAAGTGTGTAGTTGAGTACCAGACATCAGTGTGTTTTACTGCTTGAAGGCGAAGATCAACCGAAGTTTTTGGAGAACTTCATCAACAAAAGGTAAGTGAAGACTGAACCACCTATTACTCAAGTTTTCAACTTTCTATCTATGATACTAAGTCGCATGACTAAAGTGGACTTTACAAGCACAACATAAATTTCGAGTCAAGTTTATCTGATTAATTACTCTCGAAATATGTATGAGTAAGCTTAAGAACATTTGTTCATACTTGATGAATTTGGTTAAAAATAATTGTTTATGACGAAAATCGTTATTCAAGTTAATCATTTGAAAATATCCTGGAATAGTGATATGTGCCATTGATTTTATTCGGGAGTGTTTAAAATTAATTATTAGAGAGATATAGAATTACTGTAAATCCATATACAGAATAGTACACGTACCAGCTTACATACTGGCGGAACAATTATATATAGGTCCGAAGTCATTGTACATGTACCAACATACATATAGTTCGAAGAACGACTTTTTGTACACATACTGTGTATGCAAACCCAAAAATATTTGTTGACTCATGAACTCGGGATGTTACACATACCTAGTATGCATAACGAAAAAATATGTAGACTCTAACTTGTTTTGTCTTAAGGGTATATAAACCTCGTACACTTACCATGACAAAATAACTCACGAACTGGAAAGTAAGTACACGTACCAAGTACATGTACTTACCCAAATCAATATTTTCGATACATCGAATTATTTTTATGAGATAATCAACATTTGAACAACTTTCCAAAAACATACCTAGACATATTTGATCACATTATAACCTATGGTTGTGACTCAAGATTAAAGTGTTACATGAAAATGGTTAAGCTTATAGTTCTTCTGTCTAGTTTCGGGGGTACCAAAATACACCACCAACTTTTTCTTAGGCAACCTGTATGGACTAAAGTCAAATACAATTCCGAGAGTTACAACTTAATGAATCTCAATCAGGAATTATATTGAGAGTTTATATCTCTTTCTCTCGCAATCAATAAGTAAACGAAAATAAGTCCGTGAAGCTGATTATACTGTGAGATTACCTGGACGATTCTAAAGATCAATCAAGTTGTGTCCACCAATTACGATGGACGTATCAACTTTGATTGATTTACGTACAACCTGTGATATTTCAATTATAAAGATAAAAAATATAATGCGGAAAAAGAAATAACATAGACACCATAAACTTTGTTAACGAGTAAACCGCAGTAACAGAAAAACCACGGGACCTTATCCAAATTTGAATACCAAATTGTATTAAGCTGCTACAGATACTAGCCTACTATCAAAACTTCGGACTGGAATATAGTTGATACCAAATCCACCGTCACAGTAATTCAGTTACAGTCGCGCTCCTTTCGCCTCTTGAATCTCGCAAGACTCTGCGCAGTTGATTCCCTAAGCTGATTATATCCTAAGAGTTGCTTTAACTCAATCGAAGACTTTAAACCAATCTGCCTCCCACATATAAGCTTATATGTGATTTTCCGTTTTGATTAAAAGATCAAGGTGAGATAGGAAATCGTTTTCAATAGAAAAAATCTAACAAAACTCAAATTCAGGTACTTAAGACTCCGGAAGAGCATCCTATATTATTATTCACCTCACAAGTAAAACCTAGCTTATAGCAATACTCTAACAGCTAGATTATGGGAAACCTAATTCTCATTATATTGTTGATAAAACTAAATTGAATAGTTCTAAAATTCTTCATCAATCTACGAATTTCCGCAACATGATAAGTGCATGGGCATCACCTTCCACGATACAAGTATCCACACACCTTTTTCTTTAGAAAATTATAGAGCATGGATAAAACCAATAGCTTCAACACATAGCAGACCTTTCCCGAAGTATGTCGAGTGACCCCCTTAAACCCACCACCTGTCCTTTCTAGCAATTACTCCCACCGCACTTTCGTTATCTTTGGTACTAGCATCCACATTAAAATTGATTGTGTTTGCTAGAGGTGGATTCATCTGATCGCTTATTTGAGTCTCCTCTGTAGAACTGTGGTGCATTGCATTATACTCCCTCTGTTCCTAAATAATATGCTAGTTTCTATAAATAGATGTTTCAAAAAAATAGGCTGGTTTCCTAATTGGGAAAGTCAAATGTTAATTTAGTTCTATGGGACCACTTTTCTCTTAACTTATTTTAATGACAAGTGTCATGTGGACCATTTCACTCTACTTCTTTTACTGACAAGTGTCATGGGGACCATTTCACTTCACTTCTTTTATTGACAAGTGTCATGTGGACCACTTTCAATGATTAGTTCTCTTAATTTTCTTAATTTTCTCTAAAAACAAAACCATCCTATTAAAAAAAACGGAGAGAGTAGTAATTAGATAATAAGGTAGCCGCTTCACTGAGCATTCTACTATATAAGGGGCCTACCTATCGAATACCAACTTATTCCTTGTCTTCCACCAACACTATAAAATACAAGCAAGAGACTCAAAACAATGTCAACATCTTTAACCATGAGGAATCTGATTAACAAATTTTTAATTGAAGCATTTTCATAATTTCCTACGTGTATGGACAAATGTAAAGCAAATAGGAGTGACTGTGTACTAGTGCAAATAAAGAACATGTGATTCATAGTTTCGTCGTGGGTTGCATGAGTGTCATAAGTATCAGAGTAATAGAATATGAATTTAAACTGCATGCCAACTTTTGGAATTTTGATATATTGTGATGGTGCTTCTAAAGGAAACCAATGACTTGCAGGGTATATATTTATAGGTTGAATTGTAGATGGTTCACTTCTTCGTGCAGAATCTAGTGGTGTTGGATTAGTTATTGTTGATGGTGGTTTTAATATAAATCCTAATGAGATTGAATTGGGAAAGATTGTCTTGCTTCTTCAACAACTGGGTGATATTTCTACTAGAATTGATTCTTCTAATTAGAGGATATAAGGAAATGGGAACCGGCTTTCCAGTAGCTAATGTGTACTCCTTTTTGAATATTGATGGCTTTCTCTCTTTCCCACATAAACAACTATGGAATTCAAAAGTGCCCCTGGAAATCTCTTTTCTTGTTTGGACACTTTGTTTTAATGGTGCAACTTTAGACTTTTTGATGAGGGTGTGGAAGAGCAATTTTAACGTCTGTTTACTTTGTGGATCTGAGTTGAAACAAATAACCACTTTGAAAAAGAGGGGGTCGGTTGAACCCACCAAGCGTTGATAAGTAAAGTTTGGTTGTCATATTTTAGTGAACTAAACTCATTTAAAAAGTCACTTGATTATTTACTAGAGTCAACTTCGTATAGGTTAGCTTGAAAGTATTAGGATATGAGACATTACAAGTATTACGTGAAGACTTGAAGAATGTGAAGAAGTAAGGATCTACAACGACGACATCATCCTTCCACTTGAGGTTAGTAATATTTGACTTGAACTGTTTCATTCCCTAATGTATCTTTCAAGTCGTGCATATTGAAAACACAACTGTGAAGCTGTGAATAAGTATACTCTAGTTAGACGTAGTATTAAGGAATACAATACGAAGTATAACGCTTATCTTTTGAACTTTGTATATAAGACATCGACATAATCGTTTGAAAGGATAATCAATCACATAGTTCTTGGAAGTCAATTGAACAAATTCTAAACTTGTTTGAAAGTGTGGAAAATCGGTTCAAAGATAGTAAATATGAAAGACGATTTACTAAGTAAAGATTTCGACATACTTTGAACACGTGCACTAACGCTTATCTTTTATTGTTCAAAGATATTCCTTAATAGCTAAAGGAGAATCCCGAATCGAAATTAAAATGCATAGTTCTTGGAAGTCAATTAACAAATTAAGGTTTTTAGTTTTATATGCTTTTAATTTAAATTTCCAAAGCAATTAAAATGCATATCTTTAGAAAATAAAAAATGGTAATGTGCATTTACTAATTGGATATTTTATACTGAGATTTCGGTCATTATTTGGACAAAGCATTTCCAGGAATTATGGAAACCGAATTTGGAAATAAATTGCATATCTTGAGAATATTTTCGGTTTTGGAAATTCCTTGGTGTCCAAACTTCCTTGGTCTATAAATATTGAAGTTTTCATTTCAAGAAACTAATCCTCGAGCCAAAGAAACTACCTAGTTGTGTTGTTGCTGGTGGATCCGCCTATTTGTAGAGGAAAGTAACCTAATTAGGAAAAATCTCTTACGACTGCTCGGTTTAAAGACTTCTTTGGGATTGAGAAGCTCGATTAGTACCGTTCGTGGGAAACTAGAGAATTGCAGTTTATTATTAGTTTTCGATTGATTTGATTGAATAACGGTTGTTGAACTTTGATTGCACTTAGTTTGTTTATGCTTGAGAATCTTCTCTTCTGATATAAGATTCACTCAAACTAGATTGAAGTTTCGAAGGGGATATTTAGACTGTTTGTAGATCTAAAGACGTCTTGTGATAATCCATTGTTAAAAGACTCCTTATGTGTGTGATTGATCACAAGATATTCAATTTGATTGTGTGCAGGTGTTTATTGAAGATCTAAGAAGATTTGTGTAGTTGCAGGAAATCCCACAATACACCCCTCACTATAATTCACTCAATTAATCATCCCACAATACACCCCTCACTATAATTCACTCAATTAATCCATTGAAAGATGAAAGATGAACAACTATGAATGTTTATTAATTATTTTCTTGAAGTCTCTACACAGGAAAATAGAATTACACTTAAGAAATTACAAACATTCTCCTAGTTTCTCTCTCCTAATGACTTGCTTCTCAATTCAAAAGAATCTCCCCCTTTACAACAGACTCCTCATCCCTTTATATAGGGTAATACATAGTGAATGACAGCTAGGCTGTCCTTTATTTTCGGGAATGTCTCGCGAAGTGTCGCAAGCGTACAAATATTCATACTCGCGACACTTCTTAACCTTCGCCAAGTTTCATATCTTTCTATCGTCATCCGTTGCGTCATTTATTTTAGTCCCCTGCGACTCCCTCGCAGTGTTATCGTATGTTATCTTCGCGAGTTTTGTATGTTACGATATAATGATCCTACATCTTGCCTCTTTTTTCTTGAATATTGCTTGAAGAGCGATCTTTAAGGAAAAATCCATTATTGTAGTATTCTTTGGCCTTTATTGATGAAGGAACTAGCGAAAGAATATTTTTCTTGAAAAGTACGTACTTGCCTCTATTCTTTGGCGAAGTTCCGAAGCTTTGAGAAGTATATGTGAAGTATCATTTCTTGCCTCAGGGGTTATGGAAAGTGATGAATCTCGCGGGCTCATCTCGCAAGTTAAAAAAAAAGTGATGAATCATGAGAATTTATGCCTCTTGAACTGTCGCAATTGTTCGTTTTTCACTAAAAATCCTCTTCGGCATAGTTCCGTGAATCTAGGAATGACCGTTTACACGTGTCTAAAACTATCCTTTTTACCGGTGTATTTAATGTTATCCGGTCATAACATTTTCTTGTCTATTTATAGGAGGATCCTTTGTGAAGAACACTTCTTTTCTTCTATTTCATCTCCTTCATCGTCTGCAACTTTTTTTTTTTTTCTGCTGTCCTTGTTCATCATTTTCTTCACCCCTTTCCTACTACTTCCTATCTGCTGTTACTTCCATGGCATCCAGTTTTGTTAATCTTTGCTAAACTCGATTGATTCTGTGATTGATTGATTTTGTGATCAATTTCTGATTGATTTTGTGATTGATTTCTCTTGTTGAGATTATTTTGTTCTGATTTCTCTTTTAATCTCTTTCTGCCATTTCTGTTTTAGCAAGAACAAATCCGGCACCAAGTTCACCGTGAAAAATCCCATTCTCTCTTTGGGTTCGCAGTCGAAACCCACTTCACAACAAGAATCCACCCTGCAACCAAAATCCTCTTCGCAAGAAAAATCTACCGTTTTCTAAAAGAAAGCCCGAATGACAAGGTATTTAAGAAACATTTACTTTTTAATAACAATATTGTTGCCTCTGTTTCTTACTTAATTTATCATTCGCAGGATGACAAAACTATTGATAAAACTCCCAAAAGATCTCGTCAATCTAAACCTGTTACTCCTGATGTTCCTTTTCCCTCATTTACACCTTCGTCTCCTGTTGCGAAACCATCGCAGGATAACTTCATGGCTTCTTCCCGCGTAAACATTACCAACGACAATATTCATATGCCTGAACTCCTCATAGACCAAGCTCCTCATAATAGTCCTACTACAAATGAACTTATTCCTTCTCCTACCATCAATGCCCCTGTCATTCCTCCAATCACTACCTTACCTGAAATCTCCTCTTCTCATGATGTTCCCTTGTCGAAGAATGATTCGTCTCTACCTTCTTTATCCGAGAAAATCCCTCTTACTACAGAAAATTTGGAAGGGATAGATGTGGCTTTCAAAGTTCTCTCGGACCTTGTGAATGATGCCAAGAAGACTTCTATCGATCCTGTCAAATCTGATGTCTGCGAGATTTTAAGTAAACATCTTGGTCCCGATAGGATCTCGCAAGCATCCTTAATTCAAGAAATTAATATGCTGAAGAGTGATCTCCAAGCTATGACTGTGAGATGCAATAATCTCCATCTTGAAAATCAAAAATTTCACAACATCTCGCTAGATCGTGATAATCTTCGTAGGAAGAATGAAGAGTTAAAAGGTATATCTCCATCTTTTTTTTTTTTTTTTTTTTTTTTTTTTTTTTTTACTTTAAGTTCTTGCTCGCCCTTCAAGCTTTAAATCGAAACGAATAATGGAGATATATATCACGCTTGGAATCAATTGTTGAAGAAGTTCGAGTTGAAAGAGATGCTTGGATGGAGCAATATAACCTCTTAGATAATCTTCATACATATGTCGCGATCAAATAAATAATTTGTCTAAAGAAAATTTTGATTTAGTTCAAAGATCAAGATTCATTAAGTAATGACTTATCTCGCCTCTTACTCTTTAACTAAAGCTGATTTGGAGTTGGAAACTTTATCGGATGAGAATGGAACTCTTTCTCAAGAGAAGCGTTCTGTTAAACAAGGTGGCGATCCTGTTTAACAATAATATGATGCTTGTCAAAAATTATGTGAAGAACAAGAACAATCTATTCACATGCCGAGAAATCAACTTGAAGAAGTTATCACGAGAGAGATAAACTTATTCAGGGTAGGATAACCTTGAGTTTAAAAGCAAACCAATTCAAGGATCAATGTGCCAAATTAGAAAATCCAACTCTTCCCTTGCACTGAGAATTCCATACTTGTTTCCAACGAAAAGAGCTTGCGATCTCGATTGAAAGGCTTAGTTGGAGATACATTCGATGATGCCATGGACCGTTTGGGGAATAATTTTGCGGCTTTAATTCAAAGATCTTACTTCTCAAAAGGAAGGTAGTCATATTATTTGACTACCTTAATTCATTTATTTATTCCATGGATCTTTAATTATCCTGAAAATTCCAAAGATCTTCTGTAAGAGTCTTCTTTAATCTTTTCTTATGCATTTGTGATGCAGATTCTGAGAAAAAGCTTCGCTCCGTTATTTCTACCCTCAAATCAGATTATTCTAAAGTTCGCAAAGAAAATGGATTACTCGCCACTTCCCTTGCTCGTTCTCGCGAGCGTAGAAGAAGATTTGAGTACATGTCTGATCAGAAGACATAGATAGTAAAATCGTCAAAAGGCGCTCGCAAATCGGTTTCACCTCAAAGCCAAGTCCTCGTGAATGAAATTTTATTGTTTAAATCTCTTGATCCTATTCATGTTGATCCTTTGGAAGTAAGTGACGATGAAGTCCCCAACTCCCCTGATGGTGATTATGACTATGAAAGCTGCGAAGATATCGCTAATATTGAAGTTGTCAACGAAGATCCGGCTGAAAAAATTTCTGGTGAAAATCCACCAACTGGCGAAGGTGAAGCTGCTGAAAAAATATCTGATGAAAGTATACCGACTGGCGAAGGTGTAGCTGATAAAGATATTGAAAATCTCTACCATCTTCTCGTAGTCGATAATGTTGATGTAGAGAATTAAACTATTTTTGTTACTTCTTTTAAATTTTCTTATTGCTTGAAAAGACCGAATCTCTTGTTGAGTAACTCCCTTATTTTCTCCTTCTTCCTTATTTAAAGAATTTTGAACATAACCTTGCAAGCATGTTCGCTCACATTTTTGTGTGGTCGTTTATGTTCCCAATTAAGGGCCTTACTTTGTCTCTTTTCTCATTGCGACAAGATCGGCAGGACGCCTTTACATTTTCATGCAATGGCCCATTGACCTTGCCTTATCATTTTTGTGTGGTCTTCTAAGTAAGACCTTCCTAATTAAAGGTCTTACTTTGCCACCTTTTCTTTCATTGCGACAAGATCGCAGACGCCTTTACACTTGCATGTAAAAACCCATTGACCTTGCCTTATCATTTTTCAAGTATTTTTGCCTCTCAGATACTTTGTTTTTGCGACAATATGACAGGCCTAAATTTTCTTGCGAAAATAAAGCCCCATGACATTGTCGCCTTGCGACGAAATCGCAGGACGTCTTTACACTTTCATGTAAAGACCCATTGATCTCGTCTTACCCTCGCGTTAGTATTATTGCCTCTCGCAGGATCATTGCACAAATATGACAAGCCTAAGTTTCCTTGCGAAAAAACAGAGCCTCATGACATTTGCGTCTTTGGCACTTATCGCCTCCTAATGGAGGGTGCCGCCTTATCATCTCCCCGGTTGCCCCTTCAAGGAGGCGTACATCGGCCATACAAGGCTAGCTCCTCCCATCCGGTCTTAACAACAACCAAATAGCTTCAAGAGCCTCTTATCCCTTATACCTATAGGGTTTATGGTTACAAGGCTGCACCCTAAGTGGAGTTTTCTTCGGCCGAGTGCAAAGATTTGCCAAGACTTGTCAAGAGTGGTAAGGAAGTTCCATGCTCCCCGCACTCTTGACTCAACCGTGTACCTCGGCGCCTTGATCATACGCCGACTCCTTGGAAGAGACCCTCGGTCGCCCAACCAGTGGTATAACCTTATATATATAGTTTGAAATCCAAGGTACCTCTTCCTGATAGGCTTTCATGGGCCCCAAATCTACATGACCCAGTTCCAGAGCGGTGTAACCTTTTCCCGAGCCATGTCAAGAGATACCCCTTATATGACGCACTTTAGGTCTTACATTTGCCTCTTACGAAATATCATTCGCGAACTAGGGTGTACGCCATCGTCTCATTCATTCATTCTTTCAATTATGTTTATTCATTCAATCATTTATTATCTCTTGCTATTCTGCTCGCGAGATATTCGCTGATTTTCTCTGCATTTTATTGAATTTCGCAAATACCTTGCATTGAAGTACTTCATCTTGATTCATTTCATCTCACTCACTTTTATGGGTAATATTTCTTTAGATACAATCTGTTCCACTACCGCCCAATCTTTGTCCCATATCTTTGCCTTCTGTGGTCCATCAATCTATATGCCCCCGTACCAACTACTTCTTTGATAATATAAGGCCCATCCCATTTTCTCGCCAGTTTGCCTCCATTTTCTCGCTGATATATTGGTGTTTCTCGCAGCACCAAGTCTCCCGGTTGAAATTCACGTATTTTGACACGCTTGTTATATTCTCTAGCCAATCTTCGCTGATAATTCTCCATATGTCGTAATGCCTTTTCCCTTTTTCCTCTAATTCGTCCAACTTAATTAGAATGTTACCTGCGCTAAGATTTTTCTCCCAAACCTCTTTCTTGGTTGTTGGGATCATAACCTCTGTTGGGAGCACAGCTTCAACTCCATATGTTAGGCAAAAGGGTGACATTCCTGTAGCTTCTCTTCTGGTTGTATTATATGCCCATACTGCATTGGATACTTGTTCGCACCATCCCCTATTGTGTCCTTCTAATTTCTTCTTCAATATATCCGCGATTGTTTTGTTTGTTGCCTCTGCCTGACCGTTAGCTTGTGGATATAATGGAGTTGATTTTCCACATCTTATCTGAAATGCATTAAGCAACAATTCTATATTTTGCCCTTCAAATTGTTTCCCATTATCAGATACCAACTGTAAGGGATCCCGAATCCATATAATATTCTCAAATATGAAAGTAAAGACGTCTTTATCGCGAATGTGTTGTACCGCTTTCACTTCGCCCATTTTGTGAAATAATCCGCTATGACAATTAAGTATCTTCTCTGTCCCCCTTTCCTTAAAAATGGTCCCACAATATCTAAACCCCATTTTCCAAAAGGCCACACACTTGTCGAAGAATTTAACGGTGCTCCTGTGTACATGTATCTTCTTCCCATGTCTTTGAAAATCTTCGCAGCGCCTTGATATTGCTCTCGCGTCCTCATGCATATATGGCCGCAATATCCTTGCGTTTTTGCTTTATATGCTAAAGATCTTCCGCCGCTATGATTTCCAAAGATTCCACCAGCAACATCTTCAATATGGTTTCTCCCTCTTCCCTTGTTAAACACCGAAGTGAAGGTCCATCAAAAGATCGCCGATAAAGTACACCATCTCTTAATTCATAATTCGTTGCACGGCTTTTCAATTTGTGTGCCTCTAATCTATTTCTTGGTACTTCCCCTTTCATTAAGTATGCGTGAAGTTCTGTTCTCCAGTCTTTATCGCGACATTGCGTTCTGTCTTCTACCAACATTGCATATGCTTCTTGCTCTTCCTCTTTATTGATTGACGGTGCGAGAAGTGTTTGTATTTTGATATTCCTCGCAGTTGGGTCTGTCATCATACTTGATATAAAGGCGAAAGCGTCTGCCTCAGTCTCAATTATTTCTCCTTGATATGTGCCTCCATTTCATTTTTCGGTATTCAGTCACCGACAATTCTTCGACAAGCTTCTTCCGTACTTTTGCAAAGATGGCTCATTTGTAGCGTATTTCTCGTTATCCGGCGAATTGCTAATTGCAGTCACCGTAATCCTCACATTTCCAATTTCATTTCTATTGTGAATCGCAGAGCATGTATTATAGCTTCATACTCCGTTTCGTTATTGGTGGATTCAAACTCCAATCTAAAAGAGAAAGCTAATTTATTGCCTTCTGGCGAAATCACAACAATTCCCACTCCATTACCTTCTCCATTTGATGATCCATCCACTAATATTTCCCACCTGTCTGGCTCAGTTAGCAAATCTTTTGGGTCTCCATGCTCTTCTTCTACATCCATCATTTCATCCACTGCTTCGTCTTCCTCCAAGGGAAATTTCGCCAAAAATCTGCGACAACCTCGTGACTTGGTTGAAGATAATATTTCATATTTGAGTTTACAATGGCTTATTTGAGCATTCCATCTTTCAACTCTTCCTGATCTTTTTGAATTTTTCATTACTGATTCGATTGGTATTTTTGTTACCACCCTAACAGTATGTGCTTGAAAATATATGCGAAGCTTAAACGTTGCATAGACTAACGCCAGGATTAGTTTTTCAATCTTCGAATAATTCCTTTCTCATGCATTAAAAGTCTTACGATATAATAAATTGGTTTTTCTACTCCTCGCATCTATTCGCAGCAATACTGCGCTTAATGCGTGCGAAGTTGTCGCAAGGTATACCAACAATTCCTCTCATAGTTCTGCTTTTTGCATAATGGATATTTCCATTAGATGTTATTTGATTCCTTGTAAAGCCTTCTCATATTCGTCTGTCCATTTAAACTTCGACCCTTTTTTCAGGATGCTGAAAAAATGTTTGCACTTATCAGATGACCGCGAGATGAATCTTCCTAGTGATGCTAACAACCCATTTAGCTTTTGAACATCTTTTACTGTCGCAGGTGTTGGCATATCGCGAACTGCTTTCACTTTCTCTGGGTCGACTTGTATTCCTTCTTTTGATACAATATAACCCAAAACTTTCCCCGATGCAACTCCGAAGGTACATTTTTCTCGGATTTACTTTGATGTTGAATCGCCTCATCTGTTCAAAGATTTCTTTCAAGTCTTGTACATGGTCTTCCGCTTTCTTACTTTTTACGAGCATATCATCTACGTATACTTCTAGTGTTTTATGTATCCACTCTGCGAACACTTCTTCTACCATTCTTTGATATGTTGCTCCAGCATTTCGTAAACCAAATGGCATTTTTGTATAGCAATATAACCCCTTGGAGCGAAGAAAGCAGTATGCTCTTGATCTTCCTCGGCGAGAGGAATCTGGTTGTAACCTTTATATCCATCCAGGGATGATATTCTTTCATTCCCTGTTGCTGATTCGACCAGTTGTGGAATATATGGCAATGGAAAACTATCTTTAGGACAAGCTTTGTTTAGATCAGTGAAATCTATGCAAATTCTTATCCCCTTTTTCTTCTTTGGGACTATAACCATATTTGCTATCCATTCAGGATATTTTGCTGGCCTGATGATTCCTGCATCTAGCATTTTCTGCAGTTCTTCTTCTATTTGGGGATGATATGCTGTTGCGATCTTTCTAATTCTCTGCTTGAATGGCTTCACCCTTTTGTCTATTTCCAAAGCAAGCTATCGATGGGTCTATACTGCATATCATCCATATTCCACGCGAAGATATCTTTATAATCTCGCAACAAATCAATAGTTCTTTTTTCTTCATTCGCTTCCATACTGGTCCCAATTTTTAGCATCTTGGGCTCTTCGTTAGTTCCGACATTCACTTCTTTCGTTTGCTCTGCCGCGACATAATTAGCCTTCGGTTCTCCCATAGGGGTCGGTCCTTTCAGTTCTTTCGCGAGCTCATTTTCTTCTTCCGAGATCTCGCTAGGTATCCCTTTTCCTTCCTTTGCTCTTATCATGTAAATTCTAAATTCTTCTTCTTTTCTAACCGCTTTTGCCATTTTTCTGCGGTACTTTCTCTTTTTTGCTTGCTCCTCATAATACTTTACTTCAATTTGATAACATATTCTTCCTTTATCAACATCCCCTCTAATCTCGCCAATTCCAGTTGGTGTGGGAAATTTGATACACTGATGAAATGTTGATGCTACAGATTTTATTGCGTGTACCCATGGTCTTCCTGGCAATACGTTGTATGGCGATTCCATGTCCACTACACACAATGTTACCTGTGTCTCGATTTCTCCTAACATAATTCGTATTTTTACCTCTCCTTTAACTTTTGTTATGGATTTACCAAAACCATGGATATTGTATGCCGTGGAAATCATCTCTTCATCTTTGTATCCCATTTTCTTGTAAGCATGATAAAACATGATGTTCACCAAGCTTCCTCAGATATCGATTAAAGTTCTCATTTTTCATCCCATATCTTCGTTGCCTTTGCTAATTCTTCTCCTTTGCAAGCGTTTATTGTGATTACCAGTGGAGATGTGTGATTCAAATTTTCTTTAGATATTTCTGCTGCTGTGAATGTTATCCTTTGCTTTTCCCATTCTTCTAAAGGCAATGTCACCTCTCTATCTGTAATTTTCTTTCCTTCAAAATCCCGCTTGTGTATTCTTCCTTTGATATTTTCGTGAAACTAATTAATCATTGCCTTTGTGACCGAACTGTACTCCATATCTTTCTCCTTTGCCTCATCTAATTTAACATTTTCCTTTCTCATTTTCTTGATTTGAACGATTTTGATTGCAATCTTCTTCTCTTCAATCCCTCCAGTCCCTGTTTCTAGCGCCAATATGTAGTTGCAGGAAATCCCACAATACACCCCTCACTATAATTCACTCAATTAATCCATTGAAAGATGAAAGATGAACAACTATGAATGTTTATTAATTATTTTCTTGAAGTCTCTACACAGGAAAATAGAATTACACTTAAGAAATTACAAACATTCTCCTAGTTTCTCTCTCCTAATGACTTGCTTCTCAATTCAAAAGAATCTCCCCCTTTACAACAGACTCCTCATCCCTTTATATAGGGTAATACATAATGAATGACAGCTAGGCTGTCCTTTATTTTCGGGAATGTCTCGCGAAGTGTCGCAAGCGTACAAATATTCATACTCGCGACACTTCTTAACCTTCGCCAAGTTTCATATCTTTCTATCGTCATCCGTTGAGTCATTTATTTTAGTCCCCTGCGACTCCCTCGCAGTGTTATCGTATGTTATCTTCGCGAGTTTTGTATGTTGCGATATAATGATCCTACAATTTGAAGACGAATAAGATTTCTGATTTGGGTTCATAATCTTTAATGTGCACAATACTTGTTTCGGCTGGAGGATCCAACTATAATCGGTTTATCTTTGTGATAGATTTGATTGATTAGTTTAGTAGATCGGCATCAATACGTTTCTTTGTGATTCAAAGTACTGATTGCAAAATCTTAACAATTACTTTGGTAGTTGTTGATAAGATAGATCTAAGGACCTGACAAAGGAGTTTATTGGGATAAACGGAAGAGCCTTTTGTCAATCTCATATTGATTGAAAAGAGTTGTTACCAAACAGATTTGTTGTTCCTTTACTATTTGGAATACAAACCAAAGGAATTTTTCCAAGTGCGTGACTTATTGCAAGTTGGAGGCGGGGATACGACATGTAACTAGGTAAACTATAGGTTTGGTTGCTTGGTCTCAACTATACGAAGTTGGTTTAGATTTTGTATAACGGATTAATCCTGAGAGTATTGAATTCTGGACAAAGTACCTGGGGTTTTTCTTCATTTGCGGTTTCCTCGTTAACAAAATCTCTTTGTTTTTTTTTTACTTTTCTATTTCCGCAATTATTATTGTTTTTATTATAATTAGAAGTAAAATACACAAACGTTAATTCTTATCTACTTGATAGCAATCCTATTGTCTTTGGTTAAGTCTGAACCTATTATCAAGTAAACATAATTCGTTGTTGTATTGTCTCGATCTCGTATCCATAGACGATCACACGAAGTGTGAACCGATTAGCTGTATTGTCTCGACTCAGTCCATAAACAATCACTTTCGGAGAAAGGACTTATAGGTGGAAAAGTTTTACATTGAGGTATATTTGGGTACCTCGCCTTTTCATTTGCATCGAGCAGGCAAACATGAAAAGATCTAACAATTTGTGTTTGGTGCGGTCCAACCTATAAGAATGAACTCGAGTTCTCATGAATCGACTTCAATTAACGTACCGCCAAGATTTGACGGAACAAACTATATATGGTGGAAATCTGCTATGACACAGCAAGATTTTTTTAACGAGTAAACCGAAAATGCAGAAAAACCCCGGGACCTTGTCCAGAATTGAATACTCTCAGGATTAAGCCGCTACACAAAATTACACCTAACTTCGTATAGTTGAGACCAAGTAACTAACCCTATAGTTCACTTAGTTCCGTCTGAATTCCCACGCCTCCGACTTGTGTATAAGTCACGTACTTGTAATTATTACTTTGGTTCAGACATAAACAAAAGAAAGGAACAACAAATCTGCTTGGTATCAACTCTATTCAACCAAGTGATATGAGTCGGACAAAGGATCTTCTGCTTATCTTAACATAAACTCCTTCGTCGGGTCCTTAGATCTATCTTATGCTCAATCACCCAAAGGTAATCGTTTAAGATTAAGCCAATCAATACCTTTAATCACAAGGAAAAATATTGATGCCGATTGATCGGTTGTCAGCCGACACAAAAATAATTCACTTTCCTACTCAATAATATATGAATGAAGTATATGATAAGAAAGAGTTCGTATCCACGTGGAGGCGATTGTAGTTATTTCAGAATCAATTTCTTAAAGTAACCGATTGGGGGATGTCCTGAATTTAAAGTAAGCAATAAAAATAAATTAAAAACAAAGTAAATTGTAGAGAATAATCAATGGAGAGAGATATTGGTCAAGGAATTCATCTTCAATCTTAGACATGTGCTTGCATATATGAATAGAATTACGATTTAATCTCTTGTGTTATCAAAAGCCTAGAGAATCAAGAAAGCAAGATAATCTATTAATTTCTCAAGTTCATCAACACACACATTAGGGTCTGCATATGTGAATTCTACCTAAAGAATAACCTAACGCCTTGCGCTAATCAAGTTCAATTCCTAGAGCATTAAGTCTCGTAAATAGGCTAATCAATGCAATTGTCATGCGTTGCGCAAAACAATTCGGACAATGGTCAAACTCTACATATGATTACGAGAGTGTATCACTACAAACCGTAAACATATCATGCTACTCGTATTCAAGGTTATCGCTTGATGAAAAACCCTAAAATAGCTATGGACTAAGATGCAAGTTCAATTAATTGGCCACTTAACTAATCAAACACCATAATCCTATCACAATACTTCAATCATGTGATCATAGAAACCGCAGAGAATTGAACGATAAACAAGAGAGAAAACTAATACATAAAGCAAACACAAGTTTTAGAAATCGGACTACATCCTTAACCAATAATAGAGAATTTAGCTACTCATAGCTATGGAGTTCATCACAAAATATCAATGGAATAAAGAAGAAGATGAACAAAAGCAAACCCTAGTTGTGTAACCAAAAACGGCTCTCCAAAGCTCCAAGAATAAGATATGAGATAAGATGCTTTCCAAAAGTTGTAGAATTCCTGTTTTTATAGCCTTTCCTTCCTTCCAAAATTAGGTCAAGTCTTCAAAGTCCATTAGATGCAAATCCACCAAGCCCACGAGAGAGAGAAACCCATGTAGAAAATATGTCCAAAAATCGTCGCCGGAATTCTGGTATTGTGGCCGGAAATCGGCCGGAAAGTCGCCGGAAAACGGCTCCGGTGACCGGCAAAGTCCGCCCGGTCACCGGTTCAGTGAGTCGGATCGGTCGGGTCAACGGTTCAACTCGGTTAGACCGAGTCAGACCGAGTTAGAGCAATTCAGTGAGTCAGGCCGGTTCATCCCTGATTCAGATCCGAGTCGACTTCACTGATGGCCTGACTGGCCAAGGCCTTTGCCATATTTCCAGGCCATTGCACAGGCTTGTGCTGTGTTGCACAATCCTTGTGCATCCAGTGCCTTAGCCAGCCATCTTGTAGATGCACCATCATTGTCTTCATTACTTCACTGCCAGCCATCATGGCCATGGCAATTCCATCATTCTCCTTTTCAAGCCACACTTCTCGGCTCCTTGAAACAGCACACCACTCTACCCTTCATACTCAGTCCCAACAAAGACATCCATTTGCAGCCGTCTCAACCTCGTGACCGCACCTACAACTCATTCTTGCTTCAATCCTGTGGTGTCACACTAGTTCAAGCCAACCCAATACCAATTTGCATTGCAACCTGATGTGAGCTTTGTAGCAGCTGTATCAACTCATTCCCCTGCAACCAATTATTTGCACTGCCTAGCCATTGCCAGTCTAACCACTTTAATTCATCCAACAGCACCAAACCCATTACTTTGCTATTCCAGTAACAGCTTAAGCTGCAACCTCCACTTCTTTCCCTTGCCTTCACTGCAAAACCACTTCACTGAACTTTCAACAAACCCTATCATTCATCTAAAGAAGCTTCATAGCAGGCATATAGTTGCAACTTGGCTTGCACCTGCAATTCCACCAACACAACAGCATATAATTCATTACCTTCACTCTCCTTTTCTTTTAGAATGAATTAATCCAAAGCATCACATTCCACCTCCATTCTCACAAGACCACCTCGAGCTATACCGCAAGTCACCAGACCACCCGTAGCATCAAAACCATAGCAGCACCACCTGAGATATCAGCAGCAACCCCTAACAGATCCACCATCACTGACAATTCACTTCCAAGCTTCCTGAGCCATTCTTAGCATCAACACATCCATCTTGTTCAGCTCAAGGTCACCTGCATTTCAGGGTAAACCACACCCCACAATACAACCATATCCATCTCCATTGCATCATCCGAATCTTCTCTCAGTATGTCATATAGCACAATCTCCTCTCACAGATCGACCCATCTCTTATTTCTTCATTTTGCAGCCAAACATCACCAGCTTCTCCAATTTCTTGATTGACCCATTCTCTATTTGCCAATGGTAGCAACAAGTACCACCTTCATCTACAACACCACCAGTTTCCATCACCTTCTCCATTCCTGCTACTGTGATATCACCACGAGCTCAAAATCACTTCAATTCTCGATTCAGAACCCTAACTCAGTTCAACAACTTCGATTCCCTTCAAACCCAACAAAGAAACCCCCTACGATTCCATCCTGCTGTAGCTTCAGATCGAAACCCATCTTCACTCGACAACAGCTGCTTCCATTTCATAATGCGTCTCCAATTACAGAAGTGAACCCTAATTCATTGCTTCTCGATTTAATCTTGTTAACGATTCAAGAAATGTCCGGTTAATTCCTTCTATGAGCTATAATCATTAACTCTCCTTGTATTTCCTTCCAATTTCTCTGGTTTCAACAGCAGCCATGACTGCTCTTCGATTTCAGGTGGAAGAAAGAGGAGAAGATACTCTCGACTGATTTAGGGTTGTGTGGTTTGGGTTGGATGGTTACACCCCACATAAGAGCCGATAAATGCACCCACTGGTAGATGATAAGGGGTACCCTGATGTCAACACCCCTTAACCTTGACTGGGCCTGGCTTTAATATTCCTCCAAAAGAGCTGCCCCTTAACCATGTTTGGGCTCCAGGTAGTGTTCATCCCCTAAAATGACAATTTTGCCCTTTTGGCTCAAATTGGGTGATTTCTTCTTCTTTTCCTCCGTGCGACTCCAAAGTAGCTATAAAACTCAAAAACACGCGTAAAGTGCGTAATTCACAAGAAAAATAGCAAAGAAAGCGTAACTACTAGATAGTAAATACGGTGTATTCTACACCTATCACCGATCTACTCAATTAATCAATCCAATCTACCACAAGGATAAACCGATTATTAATTGGATCCTCTTTTACCGAAATAAGTATTGTGCACACCAAAGATTATAAAACCCAAGTCGGATCTTCAATATATTCGTTGTCTTCAAATCTTCTTAAATCTTCAATAAAACCCGCACACAATCACTTGAATCTCTTGTGATCAATCATGCACGGGACGGAGTCCGTTAACAATGGATTATCACAAGATCGTCTTTAGAACTATAACATGTCTAAAGATCCATGTCGAAACTCTGAACTAGTTTGAGTGAATCTTATATTAGAAGAGAAGATTCTCAAGAATAAACAAACTAGGTGCAATCAGATTTCAACCATTGTTAGTCAATCAAATCAATCGAAAACAAAGATAAACCGCAATTATCTAGTTTCCCACCAACGGATCGCACTAGAGTTTCTGAATCCCAAAGAAGACTTTAAATTGAGCGGCCATAAGAGATTTCGCCAATTAGGTTTTTCTCCTCTCCTGACAAAGTGGCTACACCAAGAATAACAACAAAAGAGTAAATCAACTTATTACGAAGGATTAGTTTGCTAGAAAGGAAAACTTCATGTATTTATAGACAAGGAAGTTTGGACACCAAGGAATTTCCAAAACCGAAAATATTCTCAAGATATTCATAAAAGCACAGATTCGATTTTTCATAATTCCTGGAAATGCTCTGTCCAAAAATACGATCGAAATCTCTCGGAAAATCTATTTAGTAAATGCACATTATTAATTCTGTAATTTCCCTACAAAATGAAATTAATAACCTTAATAAAAAGATTCTTAACTTACTTATGTTTCGGTCCTGGGATTCTCTTCCCTTAGCCGTTAAGGAATATCTTTGAACAATTACAGAAATAAACATTCACAACACGTGTTCAGAGTTTGTCGACATCTTAACTTTGTAAGTTATCTTTCACACTTACAACCTTGAAACCGATTTGCCACACTTCCAAAAAAGTTTAGAATTGGTTCATCCGACTTTCAAGAACTATGTGATTGATCAAACCATCATTCAATCACAATCATGGGTTTACAGTTCTACCAAAACAAATTTCGGTTCTACCTTCATGTGAGTATTGTGCATAGTCACACTAGCTTCCCAAAGTTTGGTTGACTAGGCACTAGGATCGGTTCCCAACATATTTATGGTATCTAACTTATATGTGTTGCACATGTCCATAGGATCGGTTCCCGTTTCTGTTATAAACCTTGTTGCACCCCATAAAAGGATCGGTTCCCTTTGATGTACTGCACCCCTTACTAGGATCGGTTCCCTTTCCCTTACAAGGATCGGTTCCCTTTCCCCTACAAGGATCGATTTCCTTTCCCTTACAAGGTCAAACATACAACATCCGATCATACCACGGGTGATTACTTAAGATCGGTTTTACTAATAAAAGTTATACCAATACATAAGTCAGGCCTTTGTGAACAGTCTACCAAGAATACAACAAGTTGTGAGCGGTTATACTCTATCACACATATTGGTTGTTCATAAGATATGCAATGAATAACAAAACCAATAACACTGGCAATTTCTTTTTCGGTTCACAAACAAGTTTATGAACTTACTTCCTTAGAACACATGTAAACATTGTTCCCTATGATGAAATCCTCACCTCATACCCATACATAATCACAATAGCATTCAAATAATTATGGCGATGTCTTATCTACAAAGTTTAATGGTTAAGAAATAAACCTCGTATTGTATTCCTTAATACTATGTCTATCTAGAGTTCAAATATGCTTCACAATTATGTTTTCAAAATGCATGACTTGAAAGATACGTTAGGAATGAAACAGCCAAGTCAAATATCACTAACCTCGAGTGGAAGGATGATTGTTTTCGTTGTAACTCCTTGCTTCTTCACATCTTCAAGCCTTCGCAATACTTGTAATGTCTCATATCCTAATACTTTCAAGCTAACCAATACGAAGTTTAAATCTAGTACATAATCAAGAGACTCTTAACATGAGTTTTGATTCACTAAAATATGACAACCAAACTTGATATACCAACGATTGGTGGGTTCAACCGAGCCATGCTCTAACACATTTGATAGTTGGAGATTTTCTAAGAGATTTTCAATCATTATTTGGACAAAGCATTTCCAGGAATTATGGAAACTGAATCTGGAATATATTGCATATCTTGAGAATATTTTTGGTTTCGGAAATTCCTTGGTGTCCAAACTTCCTTGGTCTATAAATATGAAACTTTGCATTTCAAGCAAACTAATCCTCATACAACAAGAACTATCTCAGTTATACTGCTACTGGTAAAGCCGCCTATTCGGAGAGGAGATTAACCTAATTAGGTGAAATCTCTTAGGGCCACTCAATTTAAAGTCTTCTTTGGGATTGAGAAGCTCTATTAGTACCGTTGGTGGGAAACTAGATAATTGCGGTTTATCTTTTGTTTTCGATTGATTTGATTGACTAACGGTGGTTGAACTTTGATTGTACCTAGTTTTCTAATGCTTGAGAATCTTCTCTTCTGATATAAGATTCACTCAAACTAGATCGAAGTTTCGACGGGGATCTTTAGACTGTTTGTAGATCTAAAGACGTCTTATGATAATCCATTAATGTACTCACGCCTCGTGCGTGATTGATCACAAGAGATTCAAGTTGATTGTGTGCAGGTGTTTATTGAAGATCTAAGAAGATTTTAAGACAAAGAAGACTTTGAAGATTTTTGATTTGGGATTCATAATCTTTGGTGTGCACAATACTTGTTTCTGTAAAAGAGGATCCAACTATAATCGGTTTATCCTTGTAGTAGATTAGATTGATTAGTTGTGTAGATCGGCATCCATACAATTCTTTGTGATTAAAAGTATTGATTGCAAAATCTTAATAATTACTCTGGTAATTGATAATAAGATAAGAACCTGACAAAGGAGTTTATTAAGATAAACAGAAGAGCCTGTGTTGAACTCATATCACTTGGTTGAAAAGAGTTGCTACCAAACAGATTTGTTTTTCCTTTACTTTTTGGAATACGAACCAAATGAATTGTTCCAAGTACGTGACTTATGCTTAAGTTGGAGGCGTGGGAATACAGACATTTAACTAGGTGAACTATAGGTTTAGTTGCTTGGTCTCAACTATACTAAGTTGGTTTGATTTTGTATAGCAGCTTAATCCTGAGAGTATTCAATTTTGTACAAGGTCTCGGGGTTTTTCTGCATTTGCGGTTTCCTTGTTAACAAAATCTTGATGTGTCATTTACTTTTATTTTTCGCAATTATAATTGTTGTTATTATAATTTAAAGTAAATTACACAAACTTTAATTCCTATTTACTTTATAAGTAATCCTATTATGTTTGGTTAAGTCCGAACTTTTTATCAAGTAAGCATACTTCGTTGTTATATTGTCTCGATCTCGTATCCATAGACGATCACACGAAGTATGAATCGATTTTTTTGTATTGTCTTGACTCAGTCCATACACAATCACTTTCGGAGAAAGGACTTATAGGTGGAGAAGTTTTATATTGAGGTATATTTGGGTACCCTCATCTTTTCAATTGGTCTCAGAGCAGGCAAACCCGAAAAATCTAACAATTCGTGTCTGGTGCGATCCAACCTATAAGAATGAATCTAATGAGTGATTCAGTTAACGTAAGTCAAGATGAAAAATCTGCACTTGAAGATAACATCTTCTGTGAATTTACTGAACAGGCTGACCCCTATAATGTAAACTATGGTGATTGGCAAACTTGCCTAGAAAAGCAACTTGATGAGATTTCTGAAGATGGTGACTCACAAATTGATCAAGATGTTGAAGATGATCTATCTGAATTTTCCTCATTACTAGGAGCTGTATCCATAAAAAAAAACTGTCTTCGTCAGATGTAATTGGAATTCTTGCTCCTCTCAGCAGAGAAAATAGGAAACTAAGAAAAATATTTCCTGGCTTCTTCTATGGATATCAAAATTCCAGATATCTACTTAAAGACTACAAAGAAAGTCTACACTCAAAAACTCTTGAGTTTGATAATCTCAACTGGAAACATTACTTGTTGAATAAGAAACTTGTTGAGTTAGAAGCAAAGATTAATTCTCAACAATCAACGAGTAACGAACAACATGAGTCGGATTTCTTCGTAAAAAATCCTCTTGATGATCAACTTGTTGAAGCTCTTGAAAGAATCAAGGTCTTAGAAGAGTAAGTTGTAAGTCTAAGAAGACTCAATGATAACACAATCAATTTATCTTCCATGTTGGATGCAGGGAGAAGTCATGGCGACAAACGTGGATTAGGATATGTTGGAACTGATACTTTGTCAATCAACAAGGAAGTAAAATTCGTAAAGGCTGTTAGCCCTTCCATTCCAAAAAATCCACCTGAACAAGCTTGTACGCCTGAGACACCCAAGTGCTCAATTGAGATTCCTACGGAAACCATCTTCAGAAGCAGTCAGAAAAAGATTCCAACCAAGGATCAGCATAGTAGACGAACATCTCATAAAGGTAAAACTAAAAACTTTATTCATTTCAATAAACATTGTTATTATTGTAGAGATAAAGGTCATATGCAAAGGGATTGTAAAATTCGAAAGATGCAAAATTCTCTATCATTTATATCTAAAGAATTGAACAGTGCCATCTCCAAAAACCTCTCAGATCATCACTAACCTGTGAGACAAACAAATTTTTACAAAAATTCAAAATCATATCCTAAAATAAACATTTCTGAAAGGAAAAATAATAGAAACGACAATACTTTTGTCAATGGGGATATGAGATCTGATGTTTCAAGATGGAAAGATGCAATGTCACTAGAAATGAAGAACCTTCATTCAAAGTCCACCTACAAGTGGATACCAAAATCTGAGAAGGTTTCAAAAAGGAAGTCATCTAAAACAAACTCTAAGAAAAACAATCCTATTGTAATCTTAGACAAAGATGAATATGAATGTCTAGTGCTTAGGCTCAAAAAGGATCTAGAGATATCCAGTGATATTAATGTGAAAGCATCTTTCGATAATCTGCTACACTGCAGAAAAACAAAAGGGGAGTTAACCTTAACTCTATGACTTCTTAAAACTTGCGATAGCCTCTTGGCATGTTTAGGCTAGTTTTTTGTTTCGATTTTTATGTAGAAAAGCTTTCCTAATTGAGCTGCTGCCTTGAAAGAAAAAAAAAAAAGGAAAATCAGGGACTATAAATTGGTACGATTATGCTCTTGCAATATCACAAGCTTGTGGTACAATGCTTTCCTCTTATAAAGTTAGTGAGGAAGACTTAAATGAAGAACAGAGAACCAATCTCATTATGACTGTTCAACATAGAGACTGGATCAAAGAAAGAATTGGTCAAACAAGAAGTGTTCTTGATGAACTCCATGTTCTAGTTGAAGAACTTGAGAAACAGGAAGCGGTTGCAGACAAGTCTCTTGAGACATGCTTCAAAAGTTTGAACACCGAAGAAACCTCAGGGAACAACAAGAGCACCACTAGAGATTAAGTTATATGTTTGTAATACTCAATCCAGAAAATAAACATCAATGTTTGATTTCTTTTTAATAATTGTGTAAGGTCTATTATGAATAAAACTATCATATTATGAATACAATTATTTAATTTATAATTTTTCCGTGATAGTTTATGTATACATAGCCTGTACTTGAATGCTTTATCTTATTGCTATGTATGTTTATGGGAAGTTTTATTTTGGTTTTATTACCTTGATATTCGATCTCATAATGTTGTGAACCCTTATGGTTTGGGTGACTTTTTGATTTAGCAGGATTCAGTTCTAGCCCATGTTGGTAGGCTTTATCAATGGATTATGAGGGGTTCTGATAGAAACAATATGTGAAAAATTCACAATATGTTGAATCGGTTTTGGTTTAGCATAAAAGCATATGTGTTTCGGGGTTTTCAACCTTTCTCTGGTAAAGGTTGGTTGTTGTTATTCTTTTGTTTTGTATAAGGATGACAACATAATGATATTTCGATATCAATTCTCCCTGGAAGAAGAAGCAAACATATTGGAGAAGAGGATGCGAAAATTGAGGTAACGAGTTTGTTAGTTAATCATTTTCCTGTTTAAGAAAAGCTTGATTTTATTTCATATATTTATTTATTTTGCTTAAAAAAATTTCGGTACAATTGATGTTTTATTCCATTATTTGTGTATGGATGTGTGTATGATTCAATTGGTTCCGGTTAAGAAAAAACTATTGTTATCTTGCTTTATTGTGTGGTATCAATTGTTTAGGCTTACAAAATTTCGGTGCAATTGCGGTGCTTTAATGTCTATGTTGTTTCAATTGCTTCCGGTTGAGGTGAATAATTATGCAAGTTTATTTATTTGGTTTGTATGAATTGTTTATGGCTTAACGAAAGAAAAGGTTTACGGGATGAATTGTTTAGTCCAATTCAATTCCGGATAAGAGACACTAAGTTAATTCTGATCTTAGTTAGACTTATCAAAGTGGAGGTTTCGGTTATTCAAGTTTAATCAAATTCCTTAACAAGAAATGCTAGTTAACTAACCTAGTATTGTTTAAAAGTTAAAAGTCTAAGTTATATGGATAATTAGAACCTGATGAGAAAAATAGAGTTATCTTTATTTTGGTCTTATCGAACAAGCGATTGTATTTGTACAATCGGTTTAGTAAAGGAACTAAGGTGCTTCGTTGATTTTTGGTTTGCTAAACTATAAGGGAAAATTTCTTCGGGAAATTGTTTCTTTAGTAACATATCAAAACAAAATTACTTTGTAGTTTCGGTTTTGATATTGGTTATCAAAAATGGTTTGTGGAACCCTCGTGCTTAACTCTATAGGTTGCAAGTCTATTTTGAGATTTGTAAGATCCTTTCGGTTTGTCCTTTATTTTTTCGTTTCTTTGACATTTTGTGACAAAAAGGGGGAGAAATATATGGAGTAAACAAGTGATACTGGTATTGGTTTATATTGATTGGTATCACTAATGGAAAGGACATTGGTGCTTAAACGTTAATCTAACGAAAGAGTAAAAGCATAGACTAAGGGGGAGTAACATATCATATGATACTTGTAGTTATATGGACTACAAGAGAATAACAAAGACGTGCATATTGAAAATGTCAACAATGGCATTTATGGATTGAATGTATACAGGTTATTGTGTTGTTGAATTCGGGAATCAAGCGTATGTGTAATGAATTCTTGTAATTTGTTTATCCATATGATATAAGAGTTTTGTCACTAAAATTGACAAAGGGGGAGATTGTTAGAGCATAGCTCGGTTGAACCCACCAAGCGTTGGTATGTCAAGTTTGGTTGTCATATTTTAGTGAGACAAAACTCATTTTAAGAGTCGCTTGATTATGTACTAGAGTCAACTTCGTATAGGTTAGCTTGAAAGTATTAGGATATGAGACATTACAAGTATTGCGAAGACTTGAAGAAGTGAAGAAGTAAGGAGCTACAACGACGACATCATCCTTCCACTTCAGGTTAGTAATATTTTACTTGAATTGTTTCATTCCCTACCGTATCTTTCAAGTCATGCATATTGAAAACATAATCGCTATCGTGAATGATTATACTCTAGTTAGACGTAGTATTAAGGAATACAATACGAAGTATAACACTTATCTTTTGAACTTCGTATATAAGACATCGACATAATCGTTTGAATGCTATTGTGATTATATATGGGTATGAGGTGAAGATTTTATCCCAGGAAACAATGTTTTACACTCGTTTGAAGGAAGCACATTCATAAACTTGTTTTGTGAATCAAAATGGAAATCGCTAGGTTTATTGGTATTTGTTATTCATTGCAAATCTTTTAAATTACCAATATGTGTGCTTAGTATAACCGCTCATAACTTGTTTATGTTCTTGGTAAAACTATTCACAAGGCCCGACTTTTGTATTGGTATTCTTTTATTAGTGAAATCGATATTAAGTAATCACCTGAGATGGTATGATCGATTTTCTGTAATTGGTATGACCAACTCTAGTCATAGGGGAACCGATCCTAGTAAGAGGTGCAACCGATCACAAAAGGGGAATCGACCCTTGTAAGAAGTGCAGTAAGTTTCTAGTTATTTGGAACCGATCCTATGAACATGTGCAACAAATTTTTAGTTATTGGGAACCAATCCTATGGACATGTGCACCAAATACAAGTTAGATACCATATATATGTGGGAACCGATTTTAGTACCCAGTCAACCAAGTTTTGGTAACTAGCGTGACTTCTAGTACCCACATGGAGGTAGAACTGAAACTTGTTTTGGTAGAACCGTTAAACCCATGATTGGTGATTTGATACGATAATCAATCAAATAGTTCTTGGAAGTCAGATGAACCGAATTCTAAACTTGTTTGGAAGTGTGGCAAATCGGTTCCAAGATATTAAATATATGAAAGATGATTTACTAAGTAAAGATGTCGACATACTTTGAACACGTGCAGTAACGCTTATCTTTTATTTTTCAAAGACATTCCTTAATAGCTAAAGGAGAATCCCGGATCGAAATAAATTGAGAATCTTTTAATTAAGGTTTTTAGTTTTATATGCTTTTAATTTCCAGCAATAAAAATGCATATCTTTAGAAAATAAAAATTGGTAATGTGCATTTACTAATTCGAGATTTTCTACTGAGATTTCGGTCATTATTTGGACAAAGCATTTCCAGGAATTATGGAAACCGAATTTGGAAATATATTGCATATCTTGAGAATATTTTAGATTTTGGAAATTCCTTGGTGTCCAAACTTCCTTGGTCTATAAATATTGAAGTTTGCATTTCAAGCACACTAATCCTCAGAGCCAGCAAAACTACCTAGTTGTGTTGTTACTGGTGGAGCCGCCTATTCATAGTGGAAGGTAACCTAATAAGGCGAAATATCTTACGACCGCTCAGTTTAAAGACTTCTTTGGGACAAAGCATTTCCAGGAATTATGGAAACCGAATTTGGAAATATATTGCATATCTTGAGAATATTTTAGATTTTGGAAATTCCTTGGTGTCCAAACTTCCTTGGTCTATAAATATTGAAGTTTGCATTTCAAGCACACTAATCCTCAGAGCCAGCAAAACTACCTAGTTGTGTTGTTACTGGTGGAGCCGCCTATTCATAGTGGAAGGTAACCTAATAAAGCGAAATATCTTACGACCGCTCAGTTTAAAGACTTCTTTGGGATTGGCAAGCTCTATTAGTACCGTTGGTGGGAAACTAGATATTTGCAGTTTATTATTAGTTTTCGATTGATTTGATTGACTAACTGTTGTTGAACTTTGATTGCACCTAGTTTGTTTATGCTTGAGAATCTTCTCTTCTGATAAAAGATTCACTCAAACTAGATCGAAGTTTCGACAGGATTCTTTAGACTGATTTTAGATCTAAAGACGTCTTGTGATAATCCATTGTTAACAGACTTCGTTCTGTGTGTGATTGATCACAAGAGATTCAAGTTGATTGTGTGTAGGTTTTTATTGAAGATCTAAGAAGATTTGAAGACGAAGAAGATTTCTGATTTGGGTTTATAATCTTTGGTGTGCACAATACTTGTTTCGGATGGATGATCCAACTATGGTTTATCTTTGTGATAGATTTGATTGATTAGTTGAGTAGATCGGCATCAATACGTTTCTTTGTGTTTCAGAGTATTGATTGCAAAATCTTAACAATTACTTTGGTAGTTATTGATAAGATAAATCTAAGGACCTGACAAAGGAGCTAATTGGGATAAACGGAAGAGCCTTTCGTCAAACTCATATAACTTTATTGAAAATAGTTTTTACCGAACAAATTTGTTTTTCCTTTACTGTTTGGAATACGAACCAAAGGAATTGTTCCAAGTGCGTGATTTATTTCAAGTTGGAGGCGCAGGGATACATACGCAACTAGGTGAACTATAGGTTTAGTTGCTTGGTCTTAACTATACGAAGTTGGTTTAGATTTTGTATAGCGGCTTAATCCTGAGAGTATTCAATTCTTGACAAGGTCCCGGGTTTTTATGCATTTGCGGTTTCCTCTTTAACAAAATCTTGTTGTGTCTTTTACTTTTCTATTTCCGCAATTATAATTGTTTTTATTATAATTAGAAGTAAAATACACAAACGTTAATTCATATCTACTTGGTAGCAATCCTATTGTGTTTGGTTAAGTACGAACCTATTATCAAATAAACATACTTCGTTGTTGTATTGTCTCGATCTCGTATCCATAGACGATCACACGAAGTGTGAACCGATTAGATGTATTGTCTCGACTTAGTCAATAGACAATCACTTTCGGAGAAAGGACTTATAGGTGGAAAAGTTTTAGATTGAGGTATATTTGGGTACCCTCGTCTTTTCAACAACCATACCCAATAATTCGTTCGACAATCTGTATGGACTAACTCTAATATAATTCCAAGAGAATCAACTTGACAGTCAGATTCAATCACGGAAATATATCCACGAGTTATATCTCTGTTTCTCAATGTAATCAGCAAATCAGACAGATAGAATCCGCGAGCCTGATTATTATGAGAAACAATTTGAACGGTACCAAAGACCAATGTTCAAGTGTCAATCAATTTATATCAACAAACAAAGGTTGGATTATCTAATTGATTAAACCACACACAACCTGTGATATTTCAATTATATAAACAAATATAATGCGGAAAAGAAATAACACATATACCAGAAATTTTGTTAACGAGGAAACTGCAAATGCAGAAAAACCTCGGGACCTAGTCCATATTTGAACACCACACTGTATTAAGCCTCTACAGACATTAGCCTACTACAAGTTAACTTCGGACTGGAATGTAGTTGAGCCCTAACTAATCTCACACTGATCAAGGTACAGTCGCGTTCCTTACGTCTCTGAATCTCAGCGGGACTCTATGCACTTGTTTCCTTAGTTGATCTCACCCACAACTAAGAGTTGCTACGACCCAAAGTCTAAGACCTAATAAACAAATCTGTCTCACACAAAAAATTCTATTGACTAGATAAATCTGTATCCCACATAAATGCCTACGAGTTTTGTTCCGTCTTTTGATAAATTAAGGTGAACATGAACCGATTGATACACCGGTCTTATATTCCCGAAGGACAACCTAGTAATATCAATCACCTCACAATAACTTAACCATATGGTAGTGGAACAAGTTATTATGGAATCACAAAGAATGAGATGAAAAGCTTTGTGATTACTTTTTATATCTTACCTATCGGAGATAAATCTCGAGCAAATCTTAGAGAATATAGTACTCAACACGATATAACAAGTAAGATCAGAACACGCAACTATAGAGAAAATAGTTGGGTCTGGCTTCAGAATCCCAATGAAGTCTTAAAGTCGTTAACCTACAATGGTTTTAGAAAAACCTAGGCTAAAGGAAAATTGATTCTAGTACGCAACTAGTATCACATAGGTGGTGTGGGGATTAGTTTTCCTAGTTGCTAAAGTTGTCCCTTATATAGTCTTCAAATAAAGGTTTGATAACTTTGGAACAAAGCAATCAATATTCACCGCTAGATGAAAACCTGATTAGATTCAAGCCAATATCTTTCCACCGCTAGATGGTCTTAGCTTGTTAAACACAAATGAAATATACCTTCATTTAGATATGGGTAACCGTACCTAAACGTGTATATTGAGTTGGCTCAACAATAGTTAACTGAAGTTAGCCATATGAACACTTTTGTATTAACCTTGTTCATCTAACACTTCTAGATCAAATATGATGATCAATCAAACAAGAATGATAATCAAATGAATCTAATTGTGTTACTCATAGAGTTGTTCAATTGTTTATATTCTCATAGAAGTATACAAGACACAATTAACGCAAAATCGGTTTTGATTCAAGAGAATCAATTCATGAACATTTAGCCACGGTTTGCAAAGATTTCATTCCTTATTATATAAATATATTTGTTCATGAGTATGAAATCATACTTAAACGATTTTAGAACTTAACCTCATAAGTTTACAAATGGGTACGCAAACTTATGTTCCGGACTTTGATCTTTTCTGACAGTTCGCAAACGGGTAAGCACATTGTCGTTCCAGGCCGAACTCAGGTGAAACAGTTTGCATACGGATACGCAAAATTAGTTCCCGGACTCTAACAGTTAAAACCGTTTGCATAAGGGTATGCATACTTGGTTCCCGGACCTGAATCACACTTGCAACATTTTGGATACGGGTACACATACTGTGCTATATACAGACAATAGTTAGTTGTTCTAAACTCCCATTTCAATAATTGAAATACCCTTAGAAGATGACAATAGCCGTATCACACAAACTATTAGCTTATAAGTAATTTTCAAGTGATCGAATGATCAATACGAAACGTTCGGAGTCTACATCAAATGATTGTCTCACACAAATCATATAAGATGTTACAAGGAAATTTTCACAAGATCATCTTTTGACTTTCTTCAAGAATAATGATGAACATAGTTAAAGCAAAAATCTTTCCAACACATATTTCGAGAAATAAATAAGCGAGTTATACTCAGCTCGAAATATCAAATGTGTATAATGATGAAGTCTATATATCTATATGACTTTGTATCAATAGGAGATAGAATAGAATAGACTTCTGGGTGATAGATGAGTTTAAGTCTCCACATACCTTTTGTTGATGTAGTTCCACAAGATCCCCTTGGTAAAAGTTCGTCTTCAATCGATGAACATCATGATGTCTAAAGCTCAACTACACATTCTATCATAATCCGAGACATAGTAGACTAGAAATCAAGACTTATAGTTTTGACAACTAAACTTGACAAACAAGCTTTAGATAGCAACGCTTGCGAATTCAACCGAGCAGTGCTCTAACACACTTGTTCTTACATTACAGTGAGACTCAAAAAATATGGAATTATTTTCTTGATAGTTTTGGGTTATCATGGGTTTCCTCCGACTCAGTTAAATCCAACTCGTGAGAATGGTCCAAGAGGAAAAGCAAGAAGATGATCAAAAGGATTTGGGATCTTTTACCATTTGGGATTTGGTGGACAAACTGGAATTGCAATACTATTTGGTGACATTAGAAGACACTTGAATCAGTTAATAATCTCAGTCAATTGCACTTTGTTTAATTGGGCTAGATGTACTAATCTTTATGAGGGATAGTCTTTGAATACTTTGATATATAATTCGAATGCTGTCATTAAGAACAACTAATTGTATATGATGTTAAGTTTCATTACTTGATGACTTCCTAAGTTTTAATGAATTTTCCCTTTCTTGTAAAAAAAAAAAACTTATCGAAGTTCTATTAAATTAAGGGGAAAGTTTCCATGGGTATTAATGTAATTATGATTCAGTCTCTCATCCCGTAGTATGAGAAATTGACTGGGTTAATGAGATATTGACTCGTCTAGGATAAGAGTATCACTATGGGTAGCTAGTTAAGAGCTTCTCCGATTGTTGTATTTTAAACAAAAAGTCTTGAATAACATAAAAGAAGCTTGCAATCACAAGACAGGTCAATGGAGCAAAAAGTGGAAATATTCCTCGGTATTGCCTGGTTAAAAGTGGGCTTGGCAATCACTTAAATCTGATGTGATATGGTGCATTGGTGATGGTAAACAGATATCAGTATGGTTTGACATATGGATAAGTAATTTTTCATTGATTAATTTGGTAGGATATTCAGATTATGGTAAATGTCATCGATTAGGACATGAAAGTGAAAGATATATTGATTCACAACCGTTGGAATATTCCTACAGAACTACATAATTATTTGTCTTCAACCTTACCAGTATTGAATGGAGGTAAAGATCAGATAGTATAGTATTGGAGGTACAAAACTCACAAGTGTTGTTTTCTCAAGCTTGTTGTCGAATTTAGTTGATCAAAACTATATATTGATATCTAGCCTACATTTAGTCAAGTCTCGGATTATGATAGAAGTGTGTAGTTGAGTACCTGACATCAGTGCGTTTTACCACTTGAAGGCGAAGATCAACCGAAGTTTTTGGAGAACTTCATCAACAAAAGGTAAGTGAAGACTGAACCACCTATTACTCAAGTTTTCAACTTTCTATCTATGATACTAAGTCACATGACTAAAGTGGACTTTACATGCACAACATAAATTTTGAGTCAAGTTTATCTGGTTAATTACTCTCGAAATATGTATGAGTAAGCTTAAGAACATTTGTTCATACTTGATGAATTTTGTTAAAAATAATTGTTTATGACGAAAATCGTTATTCAAGTTAATCATTTGAAAATATCCTGGAATAGTGATATGTGCCATTGATTTTATTCGGGAGTGTTTAAAATTGATTATTAGAGACATATAGAACTACTGTAAATCCAGATACAGAATAGTACACGTACTAGCTTACATACTGGCGGAACAATTACATATAGGTCCGAAGCTGCTGTACATGTACCAGCGTTGCTATAGTTCGGCAACGACTTTTGGTACACATACCAGGTATGCAAACCCAAAAATATTTGTTGACTCATGAACTCAGGATGTTACACATACCTAGTATGCATAACGAAAAAAATATGTAGACTCCTGAACTTATTTTGTCTTAAGGGTATATAAACCTGGTACACTTACCATGACAAAATAACTCACGAACTGGAAAGTAAGTACACGTACCAAGTACATGTACTTACCCAGTCGAATATTTTCAGATACATCAGAATTATTTTTATGAGATAATCAACATTTGAAGAACTTTCCAAAAACATACCTAGACATATTTGATCACATTATAACCTATGGTTGTGACTCAAGATTAAAGTGTTACATGAAAATGGTTAAGCTTATAGTTCTTTTGACCAAGTTTCGGGGGTACCAAAATACACCACCAACTTTTTCTTAGGCAACCTGTATGGACTAAAGTCAAATACAATTCCGAGAGTTACAACTTAATGAATCTCAATCAGGAATTATATTGAGAGTTTATATCTCTTTCTCTCACAATCAATAAGTAAACGAAAATAAGTCCGTGAAGCTGATTATACTGTGAGATTACCTGGATGATTCTAAAAATCAATCAAGTTGTATCCAACAATTACGATGGACGTATCAACTTTGATTGATTTACGTACAACCTGTGATATTTCAATTATAAAGATAAAAAATATAATGCGGAAAAAGAAATAACATAGACACCATAAACTTTGTTAATGAGGAAACCGCAATAACAGAAAAACCACGAGACCTTATCCAAATTTGAACACCAAATTGTATTAAACCGCTACAAATACTAGCCTACTATCAAAACTTCGGACTGGAATGTAGTTGATACCGAATCCACCGTCACTGTAATTCAGTTACAGTCGCGCTCCTTATGCCCCTTGAATCTCGCAAGACTCTGCGCAGTTGATTCCCTAAGCTGATTACAGCCTAAGAGTTGCTTTAACTCAATCAAAGACTTTAAACCAATCTGCCTCCCACATATAAGCTTATATGTGATTTCCCGTTTTGATTAAAAGATCAAGGTGAGATAGGAAATCGTTTTCAATAGAAAAAATCTAACAAAACTCAAATTCAGGTACTTAAGACTCCGGAAGAGCATCCTAGATTATTATTCACCTCACAAGTAAAACCTAGCTTATAGCAATGCTCTAACATCTATATTATGGGAAACCTTATTCTCATTATACTGTTGATAAAACTAAATTGAATAGTTCTAACATTCTTCATCAATCTACAAATTTCCGCAACATGATAAGTGCATGGGAATCACCTTCCATGATACAAGTATCCACACACCTTTTTCTTTAGAAAATTGTAGAGCATGGATAAAACCAATAGCTTCAACACATAGCGGGACCTTTCCTGGAAGTATGTCGAGTGACCCCCCTTAAACCCACCACTGTCCTTTCTAGCAATTACTCCCACTGCACTATCATTATCTTTGGTACTAGCATCCACGTTAAATTTGATTGTGTTTGCTAGAGGTGGATTCATCTGATCGCTTATTTGAGTCTCCTCTGTGGAACTATGGTGCATTGCATTATACTCCCTCCGTTCCTAAATAATAGGCTAGTTTCTATAAATAGATGTTTCAAAAAAATAGGCTGGTTTCTTAATTGGGAAAGTCAAATGTTACTTTAGTTCTATGGGACCACTTTTCTCTTAACTTCTTTTAATGACAAGTGTCATGTGGACCATTTCACTCTACTTCTATTACTGACAAGTGTCATGGGGACCATTTCACTTCACTTCTTTTATTGACAATTGTCATGTGGACCCCTTTCAATGATTAGTTCTCTAAATTTCCTTAATTTTCTCTAAAAACAAGACCAGCATATTAAAAAAAATGGAGGGAGTAGTAATTAGAGAATAAGGTAGCCACTTCATTGATCATTCTACTATATAAGGGGCCTACCTATCGAATACCAAATTATTCCTTGTCTTACACCAACACTATAGAATACAAGCAAGAGACTCAAAAGCAATTTCAACATCTTTAACCATGAGGAATCTGATTAACAAATTTTTAATTGAAGCATTTTCATAATTTCCTACGTGTATGGACAAATTTAAAGCAAATAGGAGTGACTGTGTACTAGTGCAAATAAAGCACATGTGATTCATAGTTTCGTCGTGGGGTGCATGAGTGTCATAAGTATCAGAGTAATAGAATGTGAATTTAAACTGCATGCCAACTTTTGGAATTTTGATATATTGTGATGGTGCTTCTAAAGGAAACCAATGACTTGCAAGGTATATATTTATAGGTTGAATTGTAGATGGTTCACTTCTTCGTGCAGAATCTAGTGGTGCTGGATTAGCTATTGTTGATGGTGGATTTTTGACGAAGGTCGTATTTATAAAATCACATCGAAAATTATGCATCTATGATAAGTATCAGGATCATAAGAAATTCATGTCTTCATCTTTCGCAAGAGAAATGAATTGCAGTTCTGTAATATCATGACAGTAACAATATATGACAACAATATTAGGGTTTCTGGGGAATTTTTTTTAATATTCCATATATTTCATGATTAAGCTGAAAGACTCAGCATCTCTGTTGAATTCAAAATTTATCTCTGGTGTCTGACCCAGACTAATATTCAGAATAAATATGATGTTGATCACATCATATATGAAGCTATCAAAGGTTCCAAGACACGTGGCATGTTAGTTGAGAACAACCAATTGCGTAATTCTAGTGAAGTATTCATCAGTTGAATTCCTAGAAAAAATGTGCTAATTAAACCCTAATATTCACTTACTCTGATCATTGGCTTTTCTCAGCTAATTTCCATGGAATAGTAATGGGTGTTCACCTTTCGGGTTTCTGGGGCAACCCCTCGAGTAAGCCCTGAGTAAAAGGCATGGGTGTGTTTAGTAATAATGCTAAAAGGAGCATCCAAAAACATGGAAGAACTAGGATATGGAAATTTTATCAAAGAAGGAAAATGAAGAGAGATAAAATAATTATAAAATAGGAAACCGTGAGGGATGGGCCCCACACGGCTAGCCGTCCGGCCATCCCCCTATTTTTATTTTACTTTATTATTATTATTATTATTATTTAGGGTTTTGCTCTTTCAAGGACTTCCTCTTTCGATCAAAACTCCTAAAACTTCCATATCTTCTCCATTTGCCATATGGTTAGCAAAGCAAGTGGTCCCGCAATCATCATGTCTTGTTTTTCTACCATGAAAAATATTAAAATAATAAAATTTTAAATTTTTAATAGTGATGCTCCCACAAATATTAAGAGTTTCAGTTAAACTTAAAATTTTCATACAAGGATGAAATAATGCTCGATGGACCATCAGAATATACCAAAATCCTCAGAGTTGGTCCCTGGACAGCATGGCAACATGGGCATGCCACCAGGAATGGTCATGGTCGGCCCTTGGCTTGTAAACATCCAATCCCACCTCTTTGGTGATTTTTGACCTAATTAATCATCCAAAGTCCATATTCGGTTCAAACTCTTCCTTTAACTGGGAAGAACATCCACTCACTATCATATGGTCCCAAGACCACCAAGGAACTTAGCGGCTTTAGTCATATTCTTGTGCAATCAGACGCTAAAGTTGTGGTTAGAGCTTTTCTTTCTAATTTCTTACCTTGGATTTTTCTAGCAAGATGGATAAGATTAAATATCTCTTTTCAGGTACTTCTGTTTAGATATGGTTTCCGTATGCTTAATTTTTCTTCAGAAATTCAGTTTATAACTTACTCTGTCAGGCCAAATTTTTTGTCAAGATTGGAATGTGACAAGTATTCTCGATTCCGTTGATTTTTAATTTAGTGGTTCTTGACAAGTGATATATTTTGGTTGTAACTTTGGTTATTTTGGCAATAAATTTTTATGATTTAGCCACAAAAAATAAATGAAAAACAAAAACGTTAGAGCAGTGTAGTTAATCTCGGCTGTGCTGGAAGAGATCTCGCTGATCAAGAAACTTGCCGCAAAACCGAGCTATGACCAAAATTCAACCGCGACGACCGACAAAAATCACATTCAACTCTTAAAAACTCGTCCTTCTACATTTGCTATAATTGGTGTTGTTTCTTTATTTTGCTTGACATATAGATATTATGAGCATAAAATTTGAAAATAAAAAATTCGAACTTTCACCCAAAATCTCCTTGAGTTGTTCCAGTATCCCAATTCTGACCGAGACAACACCGAGATCGAAATATAAATACCAAAACAAGTTAGACTAAATCGGTAGTCAAGTCACATAGAATAAATTGTTAGTCGAAGTTATATATATTCAAAAATAGGTAGTGAGTAAAAAGGTTCAAATATCGGTGAGCCAATAACCCCTTATGCCAGAGCTCTCCAGAAGATTCTGTGCTCCATTTTTCAAAATAAATAAATAATTGAAATATATCTGCCCGGGTTCCCTGTCACTGCCTGTGCTCAGAACTACTCATATAATTCTCTGCCGGGCAGTGAAAATCTCTTTCCCAAATCTTCCCGCGCAAAATCTCATTTTGAAATTTCAACCTTTTTGATATTTGAATTTCAAATTGAACATTATCAATCAAGAGTAAGTCTAATCAAGCATGTGATGTGTAATTAGTTATCCTGTTTTCAATATGGCAGTTTATAAGTGGCAAAAGAGTATTATAAATGATTGTGAAAAAATTATCCGAAGCTTCTTATGGTCAGGTGACCCATAATCTAAAGAAGTCATTACTTTGAAATTGGAAGAAGATATTCTCCAATTACAGAAGGTGGCTTGGGAATCATAGGCCTTGAAGATATCAACAAAGCTTTATTGATGAAACTACTCTGGAAAATTCAGAATGAATATAATGGATATGCTATATTTTTTAGAGCTAAATATCAAGGTGTAGCTGGCAGATGGATTACGTCTTATAGAAAATCTACAACATGGCCTGGCTTAAAATGGATTATTCATCAGTTAGAAAAAGATGTAAGATGGCTAGACTCAAATATCAATATGGTATGAGAAATGTCTCAATGACAGTGCTCTTATAGATATTATTATTATCTCATCAGACAAAATGCTCAAACGAAAGTATTTGATTTACTTCTAAATGAGCAACGAAATACTCTTGTTAGTTTTTCTGATTTTATTTTATGAATGTGAGGATCTAAGATTTTGGTGTGGAGATCAGTTGGGTATTTTAAATGTTGCTTCTACTTATCACAAGGTATGAAAAAAGTTCCATGTTTATAATACTTGTAAATAGATTTGGTCAAATTATGTCCATCCAAATATTTCTGCTAATGTATGGAAATTGGTAAGATAAGTATGCTCTATTGTTGATGATAACATATGAAAAGAAAGGATTCCAAAATGCATCTAAACACTATTTTTGTTGTCAAGATTAAGAAACTGTAGATCATTTGTTGTGGTTTTGCAATTTTAGTCACATACTTGGGAATGGACTTAGAGGCATCTTCAACTTTTTAAATCCAACTTCATATATTGATATTCTTTAATTTTAGTAAACTTAAAAAGTCCGATAGTACATCAATTATGGAGGGTCACGGCCTTTAGTCTCATGAGACAATTTTGGTTTTCAAGAAATAAGAGCGTTTTTGAAGACTTAATTCTAAATATTTCAATTGTTCAGAGAAAGTTACTACTTTCACTCATGAGTGTAGTGCTAGAATGAAACGACATATGAGAAATGCGGCATATGATTTGTTGATTTTGAAGACTTTTAACATGGGGTGCATGAGTGTCATAAGTATCGAGTAATTGAATGCGAATTTAAACTGCCAACTTCTGGAATTTTGATATGTTATGATTGGTGCATCTAAAGGAAACCCAGGACTTGAAGGTTATGTATTTATAGGCAAAGCTGTAGACGTTCTTCTTGGTGTAGAATCTGGTTGTGCTGGATTAGCTACCAACTATCTTACAGAAATTCTCGATATTATAAAGGGTCTGGAATGGGCAAAACTTAGTGGTTGTGGTCATATTGTTGTGCAGTTAGACTCTAAATATGTGATTAGAGCTATTCTTTTTAATTCCTTGCATTGCATTTTTCAAGCAACATGGATAAGATTAAAGGTCTCTTTTAAGGTACTTTAGTTTAGACATGGTTTCCGTGAGACTAACTTATCTACAGATCTTCTAGCTAAAAAAAAAATAGTAACTTGAAAAATGGTCAGTCTGTAACTTACTCTGCCAGGCCAAATTTTCTGCCAAGAATGGAATGCCCTACTGACAAATATATTCGATTCGGTTGATTTTTAGTTCAGCGGTTCTTGCCACTTGATGTATTTTGGTTGTAACTTTGGCTTATATTGGTAATAATTTTTTATAATTTAGCAACATAAAATAAAATAAAATAAAATGTTAGAGCAGTGTAGTTAATCTCGGCTGAGATGGAAAAGATCTCTCCGAAATTCTCGATGACCAAAAAACTCTCCACAAAAGCCGAGGTGCGACCGAAATTCTGCCGAGACGGCAGAAAAAAATCAAATTCAACCTTTCAAAACTCGTTTTTTTTTTTTTTTAATATAAGAATTGGTGTTGTTTCTTTATATATATATATATATATATATATATATATATATATACGCTTAACATGTGTTAAATGTGCAAAATGTTTGATATATATATATTTAGTCTTTTGAAAATAAAAAGTTTGAAATTTCACCAAAAATTTCCTCGAGGTAAAATTATCCCAGTTCTAACGGAGACAACACCGAGTATGAAATAAACTACATTGAATTAGAGTAAAAATACCAAAGCGAGTCGGACTAAATCGGCACAAGTCAACGGAATAAATTTTAGTCAAGTTAAATAGGTTCAAAAATCGGTAGTCAAGTTAAATAGAGTAAATAGGTTCAAGAATCGGTGAGCCAACTAACCTGATAGACTAAAGCCCTCTGGACTGGAGGATTCTATATTTGCTCAAATCCTCGAAATAAACAATTCAATATATCTGCCCGGGTTTCCTATCACTGCCCGTCCTCAGAACTCCTCTTAGAAATGCCTAGAACTTTCTAGACATCTCTGCCGGGCAGTGAAAATCTCTTTCCCAAATTTTCGCGCGCAAATTTCATTTTGAAAATTATTAAAAATTTCAATATTTGAATTTCAAATTGAACATTATAAATACGATTATCCTTATTATTAACCTAGACAAGTAGTGTTCTCCCAATTTCAAATTGAATATCTCTGATTAGCAAAAACCTTCAGTAACAAATCATGGCAACCAGAAAGTCTCCACCACCAATTGTATTATTACCTCCTTCTGATTCATTAGAATTTGAGAGTTTATCTGCAACACACAGTTTTATATGGAAAGTTTTGGGGTTTACAACAATGAATCAAGATGGAATTTACTCAGATACCTTCTGTTGGAACAATTGCTGAATTATGCCTGCACAACAAATAAAAATCAAACACGAAACAATTGTTATGGCTGAGTCGCGGACTAGGTCGCTTTCTTTAAGACGTTTGGCGGCTCCGCCCAAGATCAGTGCAAGCGGTTCTTCAATGACGCGTCGTCCCGAGATAAAACAGCCGAGATCAATCTCTTACACAATCACTCTTGCACGGTGAGAGGATGTGAAACTTCTACACTTTCATTCTTGCTCAGAATCACTCTAGAAAACAAATGATACTCACACATTGTTTTCTTTCACAAAAAACCCTTTTCTTTTGTTCAAACAAAAACATAAAATACATTCAACTCTTATTTAATTTTCCAACCAAAAACTGATTTATAGTAAAGGGTTTCAAATAGTTTAATGAAAATTAATTATGCCATAACTCACACAATTAACACCCATAAAAATGAAACGGTCAAAACTTTAATGACTAAAACAATTTATTCTTTAATGAAAAACTTTATGAGTATTAAAACAATTTTAATGGGAAATCAATTTATGTTTTAAAACATATATTCTCAACAATCCCCCACTTATATTTTTAAAACATTGAGTAAGAACGTACAGAGTTGTGCATAAGCAAAGGTGTCTCGCGACTTGAACCTCTACGTAGTGTTAATAGGCTCTCTTAAAATCTGACTAAGAGTGAACACAAGTCTTGAACTCTAGGAGATAAAAAGATTACTTAACACACACGACTATACTAGTGTAAAGTCTGAAGCCAGCACATTACGGCCCTGCGCTTGTATCCTAGTTTAATGAATGATCTAGAGAACTGCCCATATTCTCATAGAAAGCGGCCACACTTTCACATTCATATATGTGATTTTATCAAGAGTACTCCTGAAAGTACCCCACTCTAAATAGAGATATAAACATCATTAAGAGTTTAAAAGTTAAAAATTAAAAAGTAAACTCAACCTTTACTCGTTTCAGGATGTCATGCCGTGGGATGAATTCTTCAAAAGCATGATTCTCGCATCTCCATATCACCTATGATTTCGTCTAGTCCCTTTGAACCTATTTCTAGGTTGGGTATCCATCATAGATGACTCAATCTCAATGGGCATCAACCTCATCCCTAAGATGTATTCACATCTTCTTATCAATCCTTTCGTCAAAGGACTAATGGAAACTCATTTCAGACACTATATAATCCATATTCTAATAAAATCAACTCTTATAGTTGTCGTTACATTCTCAATTCATGCAATAGCCGCGGTACTATCACATTGGATTAATACGTCTGTTCCTCTATCTATTAGAGGATCGAATCGCTCCATCCCTTAAAGGATTCAACTGAAAGGATGTCCAATCAGCTTCGCAATGTCCTTAAAGGATTGCGGTAACCATTTAGATAGTGTATTTCTAGGCGTATGATGTGTTTGAAACACCTCATAACCTTCTCAATATTTTACCAATTTTCCATACTAGGATTGGCAAATCTGAATATAAAACCCCCACTATGGAAGCAATATATTACACCCCCACTACAATGAATACTTATATATATAGTCAATCACGTAGCAAAGACGCATACTGATCTACCATACTCATGTCTAGTGCAATCACATACAATCTCAAAAGCATTAGCACTAAACCAAATGAGTGAAAACTTGTTTACAGTCAGACTATATATATTTCTGTCTCTTTTAAAAATTCTATTTTCATTGAAATGTAAATGATCCAAAGAAAGAAAAAATTCATTTCAAAAATATACACCATCTTCACTCAAGTATTTCATGTCAAATAGCAAACTAAGCATGTTCTCAATTTCATTTTCATCCTATAAGTTAGAATAAAAATTCAAAAAATCACTTATGCATACAAAACAAAGAGTATTGTGCATTTTACTTTCATCAATTCTGAAATCATTCGAATGAATCAAGTAAACAATTTATATTTTATAAATTGTTTTAAAGTTGTTTTTCAGAATATAAAGGATAACTTATCTAACTTATATGATTTCTTTTATTGTAGAAACTACACAGTTTTCCATGCTTGGTTTACATAGATTCTCATCCTTAACTTACACAAAAGTATATATTTCTACTTATGACTATAACAAATCACACATTGTAGAAACAACATCAAAAAAACAAGCATGTAAGTTATTTAGCGACATGAATGTAAGAGTCAACAATTTTCTGTTTGCTTGTCTAAAAACAATAGGTTCATAAAAACTTTTTTCCAAAGATTTAATAGTTTTAAGAACAAAGTTACTCTCTATAAGATGTTATCTTTCAAATTATAAGCAACAAAATATTCATGACTAAAATTTAGTCTCACTATATATGCTTTTCTAGGTTCATTCTTAGTGAATTACTTGTCACCTTCATTTTCTAGTTCCTCTAATTTAAATCAAATGTGTTAAAGCATAGGATATGGAACCCCCACTAATTTTTTTTGACTCAAACAAGAATTTCAAAACAATATCCAAAGATCCCAAAAATTGTGAAAAACTAATGAACCAGTGATCTAAACCCAAAATGTTTTGCACAATATAGAGAAAAATTCAAATAATTTTCGTAAAGTCAATATCGCCTAATTCACGACTCAAATGATCATATTTAATACAAGCTACTAGAAGCATCAAGCAAGTATTTATAAAATTCTCAAATATTTTATTAAAAAACATTGCAAGTTGCATAAGATTTCAAAGTGTACATGATTTTATGAGTTAGGTAAGATTACATACATGTTACTCAAAAATTCACCAAGTTTATAAGAAACTATAACATGCTCTCATTCGTTACTAACTCATTCATTTCTTAAAAAGCATGACAAAATCTCATATTTCAAATATTCAAAATTCAATTCATGTTATGATAAAATTGTAATATTATATTCAAACATTTTATCCATAACATATTATTTGTAATAACGCAATGATCAAATTCAACAAATTTCTAATCTTAATCTTGTTTATAACAAGATACACGGAAACTAGATTCTCGCTCATTTCGAAAGTATGAACATCTTTAACAAGATTGTTCTACCCAAAGTAAACTTTGAGATCGTACCAATACCGAAAATCCTAGTGATGTGAGTGTATCTCAACACCACTTTCTTTCAAACGATTCGGTTCAACTTTTGAACCTTTAACCTATCAAAACAAACATGGTGTAGAACACCAATATATGCCAATCTCTCACCGTATCCACAACTCACATTAACTGAGCTTGAAAAGCGTTGTTAATAACATTTGAAATCCTTACAATGTCGTGCAAGAATGGCAAATAAATCCATAATCTATATTATGTTCATTTCTTGGTGAGAGTTGATAGTTTTGACTAGGTTTCTAATTATTTCTGTTTTGGATTCGTATAAAATTCTATCTCATAATTATATGAGTCACATGTTTATTATCATACATAATAATTCTCAATATCTTGTTTCCCTAAAATTTATTCTAAGATTAAACAATCAATTTGTTCAATTTAGAATGCCATTATTTGATCACTACGATAACTACAAATAGTTCATCAAACATACCTCAATTGCTTTTAAAGATCAATTGGTTATAAACCATTGTACACTCTTTGCACAAAAACAAAGAAATCAGCAACCCCATTGCTCCACACATCGATTAATCTCCCGCAATTTTATTTCATTGGAAAATAAAATTTGCTCAAGTAAGTGAATTTTCACCTGTCACAATCATTTAGATGTGAGCATTTGTAACTAAAAATAAGTAAGGTATGCATTTACATAATTACTTGAAAATAAAATAAAATATAGTACTCCAAGTTTCTCTTGAGTGTCAAATAAAGATTCAAAATTATATAGTTATAACATCATATATTTATAACTCTCTATCAAGCATTTTATCAAACATAAGTGGTGCACTAGTTTGATTGCTAACAAGAATCTTCCTTTTCATTACCAAAACAAGAGTAACAAAATAATGGAATCAAAGCATGATTTTTAAAGTAATTTCTTAAATCTCTAATCTTTAATCTCAAGTATCATATACGTCTTATATTTTGGAAAAACATACACAACGATTTTAAAATCACTACGTCTCTCAAACTAAAAATCCAAACGGAAAATCTCAAAATGGGTTTTGAAGATAAGTTCCTTATCTACAAGTTTCATATTGTACACAAATCCAAAATATCAACACAAAGATCATAAAAACGAATTCAACAAGGACTAAATTTTTGCTCATCAGAAATTTTCAGCAACGTTGTGCAGTTTTCTAAAATACTTTAAAATAGTTTTAGGACTCCAAAAATTCTGAAATTTCGCATGGATGACCCACATGATGTCTAATATATCAGGTTAAAATTTCTAGACCCAATTCACTTCCATATACGAGATAAAAATACATCTCTTCAACATGTTAAAAACATTCGTTTCACATCAACAATATTTTTCAATGTTAGATATTCATGATAAAAATATTATCCATGTTACATTCCTAATCCATCAAAATCAAACATAAAATTTAACTCTAGGTATCAGGTTACCTAAAATTTCAAGCATCATTTTCAATTGTTAAAGAAAAATAATACAGATTATAATTCTATAAAACGAAATAAAACATGATACTTATCGCATTTAAGCAATTGTTTCCTTTTTATATCCATGGCGAGAATATAACGTCTTAAAATTGTTGGAACAATTGCTGAATTATGCCTGCACAACAAATAAAAATCAAACACGAAACAATTGTTATGGCCGTCGTCGCACTAGGTCGCTTTCTTTAAGACGTTTCGCGGCTCGCCAAGATTGTGCAAGCGGTTCTTCAATGACGCGTCGTCCCCAGGATAAAACATCCGAGATCAATCTCTTACACAACCACTCTTGCACGGTGAGAGGATGTGAAACTTCTACACTTTTATTCTTGCTCAGAATCACTCTAGAAAACAAATGATGCTCACACATTGTTTTCTTTCACAAAAAACCCTTTTCTTTTGTTCAAACAAAAACATAAAATACATTCAACTCTTATTTAATTTTCCAAAATTAAAAACCGATTTATAGTAAAGGGTTTCAAAGAGTTTAATGAAAATTAATTATGCCATAACTCACACAATTAACACCCATAAAAATGAAACGGTCAAAACTTTAATGACTAAAACAATTTATTCTTTAATGAAAAACTTTATGAGTATTAAAACAATTTTAATGGGAAATCAATTTATGTTTTAAAACATATATTCTCAACACCTTCTCAATTGGTACTTCAACATGGTAATTTCTTTAAACTGTTTCTTGTTTTTGTTTTTGTTTTTCAAATTTGTATTTTATTTTACGGATGATTTGAATTTTTAGAATGATAGGCTTTTATTTTACTGACTAGTAAGGCCACATGTGCGATGCACATGCTTGAATTGGATTCTTTTAACAACACCAAATTTGATAATAATGGGAAAAAAATCTTAAAATAAAAATTTAATATCCTTGTTTGTACTCATTACGTATATAATTTAAAGAGCTTTCCAAATATATTAATTTTGCAAAAATCCGATGTGTATTTTTAAAGATATCTAAGTTTTAATTTTTTTTATCTATTTTTAAAACAATGACATTACTGTAAATATACAAATATTGACTAAAAACTTAGTTAATAGGGGTATTATTGTCATATGAAAAGGCTTCACCAAACAATTACCTCTTTTCTTTATATTAGTACTAGTAAGGCCACATGTGCGATGCACATGCTTGAATTGAATTCTTTTAACAACACCAAATTTGATAATAATGGAAAAAAAAATCTTAAAATAAAAATTTAATATCTTTATTTGTACTCATTACGTAGATAATTTAAAGAGCTTTCCAAATATATTAATTTTACAAAAATCCGATGTGTATTTTTAAAGATATCTAAGTTCTAATTTTTTTATTTATTTTTAAAACAATGACATTCCTGTAAATATACAAATATTAACTAAAAGCTTAGTTAATGGGGTATTATTGTCACGTGAAAAGGCTTCACCAAACAATTACCTCTTTTCTTTATATTAGTATAAGATAAGATAAGATGGTTAACTTTGATTATCATTATCAGGCAGTTGAGGGTTTATCCAAGGGGAAAGGGAAACTTGGGAGAAGGACACGTATCTATTTTCATTGCCTCGATTGATTCAGAACTGGCCCATGCTAAGATTTCAATGGCGGTTGTCACCAAACCGCTCCCGGTCTTGAAGTTAGAAAAGGTAATTACCTTATCCATTTTATTATTGTTCGTTTTCCCAATTCATGAGTAATTTAGGTTAGGAATCGGATCTACTAAGTAATCAGATTGATTCATTGATTGTGTTTAGTTATAAATCATTATTCAGATTCATTTACTAAGAAATCTGTATTCAGATTCATTGATTTATTTTATTAGAAATCTGTATTCAGATTCACTTACTAAGAAACCTGTTTCTACACACTAATCGATGTATTAGAAATTCATCAGTATTTTTAAGAAGTTACAAGTATTACTTTATACATCTATTTGTTCTCTGTCGATCTTTTTATCCTTCAACTTAACAATTCTTCAAAATTTCATTTGAATGTGTAGAAGGGGAGCATCTATTTCCAGAATATGTTAACAACAGTGAAGGTTGGTTTGATTTCATCACACTTGACGAACTTCGTGGAGCTACTAATAGGTATATAAAAGATGATTCAATTAAAATTGCTGTGGAGATGACTTGTGATTGGAATGTGGCTCGTGAAGCAAAAGACAGGACTAGAAGAGAAGGCGAAGGAGAAGGATGATGATTATGATTTGGCAGAGGAGGAGAATGATGAAGAGTAGGGGATGCTTTGGTTCTGAGTATATGACTAAAAATTGGTTTTATGTGGAAATTACTGCTTATTTTACATCTTATTGTCTTGAAATTGAGTAACAATTTGAAAGTTTCATTAGTTACTTTCTTATGTAACTCTTGGAGTTTTTGAAGAAATGGAAAGAAGCATACTAATAGTCTCATTTCTTGTTGCAGCTCATCCGCTTGATAGTATACTTCTGAGACCTGAATACATTTTTATTTGAACGTGATAATAACGAAATGCGACTTATGTTATGAAAACCCACAAATCTGAAATTAAGCTAAGAATAGTGAATCTCAAGAGGCCAATTGGCTGCTATTGTTAGGCCTCTTCCTATGCACATGCCAAAAAAATGGTGTTTGGCATGCCAGGTGGCATGCCAAACCATTTGCGCCACTATGGGGAAACCGCTGAGCGATCGAATCCCTAGCGAGCGATATTGACAATATCGCCAGCGATAAAGACTTTATCGCTGGCGATATTGACAATACCGCTCGATAAAAACAATAACGCTGGCGGTACAATGATTATCGCCAAGTAGTTATTCTGCAACGGCTAGTTCCCCTATGGTTCCTATATATATATCGTCATTTTACCTCGACGAAAACTCACACCCCGCTTCTAAAGATATTACTCCTTTATTCTCAATTTTAAGCTTCACAATGTCGAGATCCAATGAAGAAAGGGATATTATTATGAATATGTTCAAAGTTACAAAGAAGAAAGTTATCGTATGAGGTTGCAAGAAATTGACGAAGAGGAAGTCAAGATGAGAATCTAATCGAAACTATGATGCTTGTACATACGGGTCAAATACCAAGAGTTCCAGAGCCCAAAGAAGTATTATCAAGAAGATATACGTATCGAGGGAGGGAATTTTACCATCGAAGCTCATGCACGATTATTTTCTTCCCAATTGTGTGTACTCGATCGAGATTTTCAAGGTCGATTCCGCATGCCTCGTCATCCGGTGAAAAAGATTATTGAAGAACTTTTGTCGAGTGGAACCTCAATTCAATTATCAGTTTGATGCACTGAATATTAGAGGTCATAGTCCCGAACAAAAAGTTACTTCGGCTTTAAGGATTCTAGGTTATGGCACTCCAAATGGGATGCGAATGATGAGTACCTTCGTATGGGTAAAACAACTTCTTACACTTACCTTTCATTGTTCTCGTGAAGTAATGATTAATCATTTTGGTCCAACATATTTACGAAAACCAACCGACGAAGATGTTAGACAAATATTAAGGGAGAATGAGGAAAGGGGATTCCCGGAATGCTAGGTAGTCTCGATTGTATGCATTGGGTATGGCATGGATGCCCCGTTTATTGGGTGGTCAATATAAAGGTCATTATCCAAAACCAACAGCTATCTTAGAAGCCGCCGCTTCTTACGATTGTTGGATATGGCACGCTTTTTTTGGTCTTCCGGGTTCACAAAATGATATTAATGTTTTGCACAAGTCGCCTCTTGTTTGAAGATTTGAAGTATGGAATTTCTCCATCCGTCCGTTTCATGATCAACGGCCATCGCACACCTCATGGCTATTATCTTGCGATGGTATCTACCCAAAATGGTCCACCTTGGTTCAATGCTACCGTCAGCCTCTCTGGTGCATTGGGCCATTCATACCGATATTTTAACGATGCCCAAATGGCACCGAGGAAGGATGTGGAACGCGCTTTTGGAATTTTGAAGAGGAAGTTCGCTATCATTTGTGGCCCATATCGTGGGTTGAGTCCTCGTGAAATGCACAAGACTATGCTCACTTGCATAATTCTTCATAACATGGTAATTCAGAAACCAGACGTGATTCGGATTGGATTAACTATGATGATGAAGATTTGAGGCCGAGATTCGACCGAAAAGAGGCCTCCCCGCAAGGAATTATGGTCAAATGACTAACTACATTCCGAACCGTAATTTGTATGACCGCTTAAGAGATGATCCGAGATTGAATCTTTGGGCGAGCATGGAAGATGATTTTATGTATTTTTCTTATTTTTAGCTTCAGTTTAAGTTATGTTATGTATTGTTATTTTTCTAATTAATAAGCTTCAACATTTCATTTCAAACTAATATTAATTGGAATGCATAACAACATATCAAATTAAAACTTAAACTAGAACATTAAAACTTAAATCGCTACATTAAACTAGTTATAAACTAGTACATTAATCATTTAGAGGAATTATTTCATCAAACTCATCATCAGTTCCATCATCATCATCTTCTTCATAACGGTTGTTAGTAAATCCAGACTTGCTTTTCAATCAGTGCTTGAATCCCGTCAAATTCGATTTGCCATACATGTTTTTGTTGGGCGTTCATAATTGAGGTGTTAGCTTGAAGAATGTTATGCTTGTCATAGTCAAACGAATTTTTCTTGAGAAAGACGACTTTTCTTACTCTCCCTAGGTTTTGAATTTTCCTTTGAATGGATCTTTCCTTCGCGATGGTCTTTTGATAATCCATAAACTCCGCCATGTTAAATCCTACGGAACTCCCTCCTTCTTGAGCTAATTTTCTAGCCGGTTTTGCCTTATTCCTCCCTCGAAGTTTTCCCTTAGTATTACCATCAATATAATTATTGAAAACTACGTTGGAATTTGAGCTTGTAGGGGTATCTCGGTGAAGAATTTGATGGACCTTGTGAAAATGGTGAAGAATTTGGTGTTGAGGGAGAAGAATTATATGGTGAATTTTCAGGTACTATTTGATTATTTGTTAAGTAATCGGGATTATATTTGTTCAAACCCTTCAAAATATGATAACAACTTTCGAAAGCAAACTGGTTTACCATGTTTTCGTTGCCAATCTGTTTAACCTCTCTTTTCAAAATCAACATCAATCTGACCACTGTCCTTTCCTTTTCTCTTGGCTTGCATTATCAATGCAACATAAGCGGCTACTTCCCGGTTGATTACAATGAAGTGTTCTGACAATCCTTTTGCATCACGACTATTGATGTTCATGGTTTGTTCTTCATATTTTTGAAATATATTATCCCACATGGTGTTACCATGTTGGTGTGCACCACCGATACAATCTTGGGTAAAAAAACATAATTACGATAAATACATTCATCTTCTATCATGGTGTATTTTGCACCACACAGACTCGATTCTTCTTACCTTTGCCTTGAGTTTTTGCTTGTGAATCCATTTTACAAGAAAATATATTGTAGAGGAGTTGTGATAGTTTTAGATTTGAAAAAGATTGAGAAATTAAGAAATTCTAGAGAGATTTAGAATTTTTGGTGTGAGTTGATATGAGTTTGAAATCGGGTATTTATAGAGGGGGAAATTGTAGCCGTTAGATGAAGATCTCGATGAGCGATTATCATAGTATCGAGCGATAGCTTGACTGTCAGCCGATCGATTGAATGACCATCGAACGATTCTTTGACCATCGAGCGACCGAGACTCTATCGCTCGTTGAAACTCTGTCGCGTATGCCTATATGCCAGAAATAACATATTGGCATATGAGTTTGGCAGTTTGGCATACCCATAGTGGGTGCATATATGCCAAATACCATGTTTTGGCATGTGCATAGGAAGAGGCCTTATTGAGTATTTATGTTGTGTTTTCTTGGGTTTGCATGCTGAGTAGTAGTTTGGGTTTGGAAGCAGCAGCGGTTGCAGCTGCAGAGTCCTTCAATTAGGCAAGAATCGTAAGGGAGAAAACCAAGGGTTGCCAGGACTTGCAATGCGTTTCTGAATTGGTGGGTGCTTGTGGTTATGCAACAGTGGTGATGCAAAACACTATCAAGGAGATTCATCCATCCACATTTCATCGAGACTCATCGGAGTGCAAGAAGCACCGATTTCTCTCTTCTGAAGCTATCGAATCACCGATGCTTACATATTTGGTGGACCAATCTCGTGGGTTAGTACTCACTACTTCTCACGAAGGAGAAGGCGATTATCGTGCAATCTGACTGGAATTCGATTGCTAATGGACCTCGCATTTGGATGTGTTTTGATAAATGAATTCTTACCAGCTTTTCTAAGAAAGTAACTTAATCAAAACAGAACTTCTTATGAGAATTACCACAGGGATTTATGTCTCTCGAAGGGCTTCCTCCTCAATGTGACCCGAAAGAACCATTGCTTTGGTCAATATACTTGCTCAAATACAACAAAAGGTGCTTTCAGTGGCAGTGTTAAGATTGCTGAAATGGGTGACACCCTGAATAGAATGCATTGCATATTTGCATGTTGATCCGTATAATCGGAGTTACTCTTTCATCAAAAGCGATGCAAGCAAAAATACTGACAAATTTTACAAGAGTTTCCGTTGCTAGATATGAAGAATAACAAACAAAATATGGGGTGTGATAACTTAATGCATGATAATTTGAATGTTGATCAATGTCATCCTTGTTATGTTCAAAGTTTAGCAAGGAAAGAAACAGATAGATTTTTAAACGAATTACATCTCATGAGAAAAATTAATGAATGTAAAGAGTGTTGTCTATGAGAATGAAGTGCTTGCTACTCCATATGAATTTATTTTGAAAATAGTGTTTCCTGCCTTAGTGTTGAAAATGTCAATGAGTATTCGCCAAAGCGTGGAGATTAAGTTCATTGTTGCCTGGCGATCCTATAAATTTCTTGACGTTTCTTTCCCCTAATGCTTTCAAATGAAACGAAGTCAGATGTGCAAGGTGTAGGGTACATCCCAAATTTGTCGCATTCTTCAAGGACCCATATTTTTTCATCTTTTATTGTCTTTAAGTTATGTCGGATGATCCCTTTAACTTGAAATAATAATTCATTCCCTTTTGTAAGAGCAAATAACATATACTCTGTGCTCCGGATATCCAAAGGAGGATTTCATACCAACATTTTTCTCCAAATTTTCGAGACTTATAAGATTGTTCTATACTCACAGTAACTACTAATACTCTGGTCCTCTAAATTCTCCTTTGAGAACCACACGTCGTAATAATACTTATTATGATCAGTGGGACAAGAATAAGACACAAACAACATCTCAAAACACAAAGAGTCTACTACTTCTTGTGTAATAGGCCAAAGCGGGCTAGGGACCGAGTAGAATTTCGTCCGCCGCATCAAATGCTACAATCCCCCCGATTGTTTGTGAAGCCAATAAAGAGATCCATTCCAACAAACACTAGGGGAATCATAAATAGATTCAAAATATAAGTTGGTTTCTCCTGCAGCTTGTCCACCCGTCACTCCCAAGCTTATATATCTCAACCACTCCCCTGCTTGGAGGAAATCCGAAATATGAAACTCTAACAACCTTATACTCATTAGTTAGAGGGTGGTAGCCAAAGCCACGTATAATGTGAGCACCTAGATCGTTTTTCTTCTCGTCGATGCATATTCGTGGAAGGTGCACAATTTCTCTGGTAACCGGGTTACATATGTATGAAGGTTCGTCAGGACTGAACCTTGGTATGTGGGCAGCAATAGAGACTCCATTGTAATTTGTACGGGATATTAAACAGAATAATCCATTACAAGAGCCAACGATACGCATGCATTCCGGAAATGTGATGTTGATCCTTCTCCTGTTGTAGGATTCAAATATCGCACAACATATTTTCTTAGCGTGAGAGATTCAATTATTTCCATAATTCGCGAGAATGTAACAAGACTTGCGAGAATGTCTCGCGAGAAGGTAGCAAGAGCCTGCGAAATTATCAAAGAGCTCGCGAGAATATGAGCTGTACGTGAGCTGTCATCCACTATGTAAACACCTATATAAAGAGGAGAGCAGGAGAGAGAAAAAGGGGAGATTCTTTTGAATGGGAAAGCAAGTCATTAAGAGAGAGAAACTTTGAGAGTGTTTGTAATCTCTTAAGTGTAATTTTATTTTCCTGTGTAGACATTTCAAGAAAATAATTAATAAACATTCATAGTTGTTCATCTTCCAATGGATTAGTTAAGTGAATTATAGTAAGGGGTGTAGTGTGGGATTTCCTGCAACTACATATGCGCTAGAAACAGGGAGAGAATAATGGATTTTGTCCTTCCTGTAACTTGTTGGATCAAGAAATTTCCATGAAAATTAGTTATTGTTCATATTTTTCTAGATCTACAAAGTTTAGGTTCAAAAATGGAAATTTCATGGAAGAAATCACACTTTCAGGGAGTAAACAAAGATCAGCAATTTAAAGACATGAAAAGAAGAAGAGAAAAATTAGTTGTGTGGTGAAATTCAAGGAAGAAAATTAAAGTTTGAATGAAAGAATTCCGTGTTCGTGAGAAAAATCAAAAGGAAAATTGTTGAAGGAAATAAAGGAAGAACGAAGAAAAAGATAAGAACAAAACGCTCATGATTTTTATAACAAACAAACTCGCACAGATGGTTTGAGTTGGAGCTAAGAAGCTTGATGTCGCAAGATCAAATCTCGCCACAGTCATATTTTTTCACATTTTTTCTACAGCCTAGAGAGGAGAAAATGAGTATATTCGCAATATTGTTTCATTATTTCGCAAGCAGCAAATAGCCCATATGGTCAGAGAAGAAGTATGCAAACCAGAGGTCGCGGGTTCGAATCTCCTCCTCGCAAAGAATTTTTTGCTTCGCAAAGAGGGGAAAAATGGATAATCTCGCAAGGTTGTTTCATTCTTTCGCAAACAAGAGGCAGCACAATTGGTCACCTGCGAAATTAATGAGTTCATGGTCGCGAGTTCAAGTCCCATTGAACGTCCATTTTTTGCATGGATTTTTCGCAACAGTATCCCGCAAGAAGAAAGTAGGTGATTATTTCGCAGAAACACTTCGCAGAGGCATGGCTAACACAGTTGGTCAGGAGGCATGAATGCGAGTAGAAGGTCGCAGGATCAATTCTTGCTTTCGCACATTTATTTTTGTTATGCGAAATTTCGCACAGACTTTGCTTATCTCGCAAAGAAGAAAGTTGATGATTATCTCGCGAATGAATTTCGCGAGAGAGGGTTAGAACAGTTGGTATGGTGCGAGAATATGCAAGAGGCAGGTCAAGGGTTCAAGTCTCACTTCTCACATTTCTTTTTATGGCGCGAGATTGACAACAACAAACCACAAAAGCTAAGTACCACTTTCCTTAAACATTTTACTTTTTGCGAGGAAAATAAAAGATTTTTGATTTGATTTACAAAACGCGATACAATCGCAGAATTACAAAGATTTCAGAATTACAAAGATTACACAATTACAAAGATTACACAATTACAAGAGAAACCGAGAACAATATCTCGCAGAGATCAATTTATATATTTCCTTAAATATTTGATTTGTTTCAAATGAGAATGATATCCAACATGGAGAGTAGTAGCGGGCAAACCTTTATGGCGTACACCCTAGTTCGCGAATTTACCTTATGATTTCGCAAGAGGCAATGTACCTAAAGTGCGTCATATAAGGGGGTACCTATTAGGATCATTTCCATGAAAGATGTTTATCGTTTGAGACGAAACAAGTTATACAAAGGAAATCAAAACAAAGAAAAATGATTTGAATTAGCAATTAAATGAAAAATTTTGATAAAAGAAATGTTGAATACTAATCTAAATTTTTATTTGCATTACAAAGATAGCATGAGGCAAAGAACATGGAGCGAGAGTTTCGCATGATGGATTCACAATACTTCTTATATTTAGAGGATTAAGTACTTCTTATACTTCTCAAAGGATACTTCATATTTCTTATATATTTCGAGGATTAAGTACTTCTTATACTTCTTCAAGGATACTTCATACTTCGCATACTTCAAGAGATAATACTTCATATTCACTTCGTAAAGCTTCGGAACTTCGCAAAAGAATAGAGGCAAGTACGTACTTTTCAAGTCCAGTATTCTTTCGCTCGTTCCTTCATCAACAAAGATCAAAGACTACTACAACAACAGATTTTTCCTTAAAGATCGCTCTTCAAGCAATATTCAAGGAAAAAGAGGCAAGATATAGGATTCAAATATCGCACAACATATTTTCTTAGCGTGAGAGATTCAATTATTTCCATAACTCGCGAGAATGTAGCAAGACTTGCGAGAATGTCTCGCAAGAAGGTAGCAAGAGCCTGCGAAATTATCAAAGAGCTCGCGAGAATATGAGCTGTACGTGAGCTGTCATCCACTATGTAAACACCTATATAAAGAGGAGAGCAGGAGAGAGAAAAAGGGGAGATTCTTTTGAATGGGAAAGCAAGTCATTAAGAGAGAGAAACTTTGAGAGTGTTTGTAATCTCTTAAGTGTAATTCTATTTTCCTGTGTAGACATTTCAAGAAAATAATTAATAAACATTCATAGTTGTTCATCTTCCAATGGATTAGTTAAGTGAATTATAGTAAGGGGTGTAGTGTGGGATTTCCTACAACTACACCTGCGGTATATAGGCGATTGACACGAACCTCGCGGTCTTCCTGGTACTCTGCATGATAGAGTGCTTGAACTTTTCACAAAAGGCAACGAAAGTCTCAGATTATTGCGATCGTAACGATCATGTTTCTGCTCTTGCCGGTGAGTTAATCCGCAACCATGTTGTTGCTGTAGATGTTGATAAGCAAAGTAAGTAGTAGTATTAACATGAAACTGTAAGAAATTTCTCCAAGATCTACATACTTGTTTACAATCTAATACCGAGTCAACTGGTAACCTAGAAAAAATATTCAATGTAATTTCTTTTGGGAGACTGTTTATTAGATTCTTTAGAGGATTATGACGGTTAGCCATCTCCTCTACTAAAAAGGAATTATGGTCCTCATAAGCTATCCCTTTTTATATCCGCACTTCTTTCTTTATCCAAAAGTTTCGGGGTTGAGCTAAGAAACCCAAAATACCCTCACGTTTAAAGACCAAGTTATCCTAATTTTCTTTTTCTTTCTTTCTTTATTAATGAGCGATTAAGTTGCATAGTAGGTAACACCGGAGCAGTGAGCCAATGTAGGGTTGCCTAACACCATATTTTGTAGCAAGAATGGGATTGAGCTAGCTTGATCATAAAAGGTGAGCAAATGGAGGATAATGGAGGAGAAACCTTTTCTTTATTATACACAAAATTGGTTAAAAAGACCAAAATCAACAAATCCTGGGTGAAAAAGACATCTAGATTTTTATACTGTTTAAATGGACAAAAATACAAAAATAACCAGGATGTAAACAGTTTCATCCTACCCATTTTCAAATACTTTTTTTTTTTTTTTAATTTACATCAGGATGCATCCAGTTTCATCCTTACTATTTTTTAAGTTTAAGTCAGGATGAATCCAGTTTCATCCTTGCTATTTTTTTTTTGTCCATTTCACCCATATTAATTTTTACTCGTCCATTTGAACCAGGTTTTAAAAATATTTGTACAAATGACCCATTTCCGTATATTATATGCTCTGAGAAGGATAATCCAATGACATGATTAGAATGATATTTGGGAGCCATTTTTCTTATGAAACACAAACGACAATGAATATGAAGCTTTTTTTTTTTTTTTGGTAACTTCCTCTTAGATTTACCTTCCCACCAAATATGAGTGCATTCCGATACGTATAAAGCAACTATCTACCACTTATAATATCAACCGTTAAGATTAATGGTTGAAATTAAAGTTTATAGATGGTGAAGGTTTGTATCTCATAATGGGCTCTTTTTTGGTAGGAAGGTTGATCCTTATAAGATGAATTTTCCGTAAAAAATTTAGCTTAAGATTTATTGTCGTTTGTGTTTCATAAGAAAAATAACGCCAAAATGTCAACCAAATGTCATTCTAACCATGTCACTGGATCCTCCCTCCTTAGATGTTATGCCATTATATGCAATAATATACAGAATCCAATCTCTCAATGTAGGAAACTACAAACTAGGAAACAATTATGTGCATAGATATCGCACATGTCCAATTTGTACAGAAAGTTCTTACTTCAGCGTGATTTTGTAAGAATATCAGCAAGTTGATCTTCTGATCGAATTTTGGCAATTCAATGATCGTATTGTCCAGCTTCTCCTTGATAAAAAAAAAAAAATTGTCATCCTCCACATGTTTAGTACAATCATGTTGTACAAGATTATGAGCTATTTTGCGTGCAATTTTATTGTCACAATACAAAAATTGGTTCTTCAACAAGAAACTCAAGATCCATAAGAAGAAACTTTAGCCATAGTGTTTCACATATAACATTTGACATACCTCTAAATCCAGCTTCTTCTCCTAAACGTGTAATAACATTTTGTTTTTTACTTCTCCAAGTAACAAGGTTTCTTCCCACAAAGATAAAAACAATCTGAGGTACAACGTCTCTCATTTATCAGAAGAGTTTGATCTTGACTGAAACTCTTGATTATTTTTTTAAGAACATTAAACTAAAATCGGTGGATGTTCATACCATCAAAGGCCAATTGTGAGTTGATGTTCCTAATTCACGAAGAATGCTAAGATTTGGTAGATATTCATTTATATGTAGGCCGATTGAAACAATCGACGGATGTGGATGGACTTGCAAACCGATTTTGACATTTATTTGTATATAGGTTGATTGTGACAATCGGTGGATGTGGATATTTCTATAAACCGATTGCAACAATCGGAGTATATAAAGGTTTACATTTGTCGTTTGTATCCTATAAAACATCCAGAAAAATTAGGCATTTTCTTTAACCAAAATTGGTTTATATGAATGTCCACATCGACCGATTCTAGGTTGATGTTCTTCAACTACGAAGAACATCAAGGATAATCGACCGACATATATGTATATATCATCCGATTATGCAAAATCGACTAATGTGGACATTTATATTAGCCGATTCTGAGTGAATCCAAAAAACCCAAGGTTTTCAAAATTTTCAATTTTAGATGTATGAATCAATAAAAAAACCTAACTAAGAGAATTGGTTGGTAGGAAAGTATCTAAGCTAGTGGAATATAATAGAGTTAGTTTAAGTTTTTAGATATTAATAATGAGGATAGTTTAATACTTTTACCATTTTTAAACACCCCTTGTCCTTCTCATCTAAGAGGGTGAAGAAAATTATAAGTCCCAAATAAAAGGCGTAGTCCCAAAATTAGCTAGGCAAAAAATACCTAGCATTTTACTACCAGAACGTCCTTTCTCCAGGCCTCCTTATGGTCCGTGATACCAGCTGATGTTGTCTGCACAATGTATCCAAACAACGTAAAGTTATAACCAAGTCAAAATCTCAATCATATTGATTTTTTTATTACGATTTATAAGCAGAAGATAATCCTTCTGCTTTTGGCATGTCATCCTCGTATTAGAAGATAATTTTTTTTGAAATTGTGCACGCTTCCTTTATTATTATTATTATTATTATTATTATTTTTACTAAGTCACAATTTTCATTAATGAGAAGAACTCAAATATTAATGATGAAAGTAGCAAAATGAGAGAAAAATTTAAAATTACAGAAGTGATGCTAAAATAAACTCACTAATTAGCTTACAAAATCTATAGCAATATCTGTCAGGCAGTAGAATTTGGATTAAGAATGCTGGTCTTCATACATGTGGCACCACCTCATCTAAATTCAATCTAACACCATTTTTTAGCCGGCACATCTGCAGAGAAGTTAATTTCTCTGTAACAATTGACATAATGTATTTCAGATTACACATTGCAAGCTTTTAACCATCTTGACTGAATGCACCAAAGTATATTGCCCCTTCTGAAGTCTTCCACTACTGATATAAAATCAGCGTTCACAATAATTTTTCTGCAGGATAGAGATACTGCCAATTCTATTGCCCATACTACATCCATAACTTCAGCTATGTAGTTTGTACTACTCCAACACCTCTATAATTAATTCCTTGAACTTGACAAATCAAGACTTCTTTCAATAATACCAAAGCTTGTATTTCCCGGATTTGTAAGTGCAAAGACCATCACAACAAAACAAAACACACCCCATACCCGGACTAGACCAACGACAAACCCGTATTGAGATGAAATTAGTTTTTCTCGACCAATGTTTAAGATGTTTTTTTTTGACCTGATAATGCGTCCATTACTTACGTAGGTTCTTGTATATTTTGTGGTTCGTGTAATCATTACCAACATACTTGTAAGCTCTTTAGACAAAAAAATAAAAGCTGCAAGTGTTTTACACAAATAGACTGAAACAATTGTGTCCAATCCAAGAGTTACAAAAGTGGTTGAAAGAGTTACAAAAGTAAAGACAAGATATCCTAATCCAAGAAAAACTAATGTCAGTATGGAAGCTTTGGCCTTAAAGTCTGAAAAAGTGAGGGTCTAACAACCACACCCAATATTTCGTTTAGGCAATATGTATGGACAAACTTCAATATAATTCCAAGAGAATCAACTAGATAGTCAGACACAATCAATGGAAATATATCCAAAAGTTATATCTATGTTTCTCAATGTACTCAAATAATTAATCAAACAGATAGAATCCGTGAGCCCGATTATTATGAGAAACAACTTGAACGGTACCAAAGACCAATGTTCAAGTGTCAATCAATTTATATCAACAACCAAAGGTTGGATTATCTAATTGATTGAACTACGCACAACCTGTGATACTTCAATTTTATAGAAAATATAATGCGGAAAAGAAATAACACAGACACCAGAAATTTTGTTAACGAGGAAACCGTAATTGCAGAAAAAATTAGGGACCTAGTCCTGATTGAACACCACATTGTATTAAGACGCTACAGACACTAGCCTACTACAAGTTAACTTCGGACTGGAATGTAGTTGAGCCCTAACCAATCTCACACTGACCAAGGTACGGTCACGTTCCTTATGCCTCTAGAACCACGCCGGATTCTGCGCACTTGATTCCCTTAGCTGATCTCTCCCACAACTAAGAGTTGCTACGACCCAAAGTCGAAGAGTTGATAAACAAATCTGTCTCACACAGAAAAGTCTGTTGGAATATATAAATCTGTCTCCCACAGAAATACCTACGAATTTTGTTCCGTCTTTTAATAAATCAAGGTGAACAGGAACCAATTGATACATCGGACTTATATTCCCGAAGAACAGCCAAGTAATATCAATCACCTCACAATAATCTTAACCGTATGGTAGCGGAAAAAGATATTGTGGAATCACAAATGATGAGATGAAGACGTTTTTGACTACTTTATATCTTACCTATCCGAGATTAAATCTCGAGAAAATATAAGAGAAGATAGTACTCAATACGATAGAACAAAATAAGATCAGAACACACAACTACAGAGAGAATAGTTGGGTGTGGCTTTACAATCCCAATGAAGTCTTCAAGTCGTTAACATATGATGGTTTTAGGAAAAAGCTAGGTTAAAGGAGAATCGACTCTAGTAGTAACTAGTATGACACATGAGGTGTGGGGATTAGGTTACCTAGTTGCTAGAGTTCTCCCTTATATAGTCTCCAAATCAGCGTTTGATGCTTTGGGACAAAGCCATCAATATTCACCGTTAGATGTAAACCTGATTAGATTCAAGCCAATATATTTCAACCGTTAGATTGTCTTGGCTTGTTATACATAAATGAAATGTACCTTCATTTAGATATGGGTAACCGTACCTAAACGTGTACAATTAGTTGGCTCAACAATAGTTAACCGAAGTTAGCCATATGAACACTTTCATATCAACCTTGTTCATCTTAACGCAACTAGTTTAAATGACTCAAATGAAACTAGTTATAAATTTGTTCAATTGTTTATATTCTCATAGAAGTATACAAGACTCAATTGAAGCAAAATCGGTTTTGATTCACTCGAATCAATTCATGAACATTATAGCCACAGTTTGCAAAAGATTGCGTTCCTTGTTATATAAATGTATTTGTTCATGACTTAGCCGATTTTAGAACTTAACCACTCAAGTATACAAACGAGTATGCATACCTAAGTTCCCGGACTTGGTCTGTGTTTGCCAGTATGCAAACATGTACGCATACTGTCGTACACTACCTGAAGTTAGTATGCAAACTCGTACGCATACTATAGTTCCAGGACTTCAACTGTTGTATCAGTACGCATACGGGTATGCACACTAGATTCTCGGACTTGGAGTAACTTGCAATAGTTAGCAAACAAGTACGCATACTATGCTACATCCAATCATTGGTTAATTGTTCTAAACTCCCATTTCAATCATTGAAACATTCTTAGAAGACGACAATAGCTGTCTCACACAAACTATTATCTTCAAAGCAATTTTCAAGTGATCAAATGATCAATACGAAGCATTCCAAGTATACACCAAATGACTGTTTCACACAAATCATATAAGATGTTACCAGGCGATTTTCACATGATAATCTTTTGACTTTCATCAAGAATAAAATATGAACTTGGTTAAAGAGAAAGCTTACCAACACATATTTCGAGAAATATGTTAGCGAGTTAAACTCATCTCGAAATATCAAACGTGTATGATTTGAAGTCTATATAGTTATACGACTTTTGTCTCAAATAGGAGATATAGTAGAAATAGACTTTTGAGTGATAGTTGAGTTCAAGTCTCCACATACCTTTTGTTGATGAAATTCCACAAGCTCCCCTAAGTAGTTCTTCATCTTCAATCGATGAACTCCGTGAAGTATAAAGCTCAACTATACATTCTATCCTAATCCGAGACTTAGCTATAAGTAGACTAGAAATCAAGACTTATAGTTTTGACAACTAAAATTTACAAACAAGCTTGAGGCGCTTGAGAGTTCGACCGAGCAGTGCTCTAACAATCTCCCCCTTTGTAAATTTTAGTGACAAAACTATCAATACATATGGATTACAAAATAAATAAACTTTGTAGCTTCTCATCCAAATCCTTGATTTCCTTGGTTCTTCAACATTACTCGAAATCTTCGTAACTTCCAAGTACTCCAGTGATCCTGAACGTGTTCAACTCAGCACCATAGTTGTTGAAGATCCGTAGCTATAACAATAAGAAAACATTTGTTCTCAATCATTTTTATACATTGTCATAATATTATTACAAAGCATCAAAGTTCAATTGTATCACAACTTTGACAATAATACTATGGTGTAGTAGCAGGTTTTCCCACACTACACCCCTCACTATATTTTGGTTAATTAGTTCATTGAAAGTTGTATAATTGAGAATGTTTATTGATTAATCTCATGAGTTGTTTACATAGGAAAAGTAGGATTTCCCTTAACAAGTAAAACACTCTTAAACTTTCTCTCTCCTAATGACTTGCCCAACAATTCCAAAAAGATCTCTCTCTTACAACAGACTCACTCAACCCTTTATATAGGGCGATACATAGTGGATGACAAAACAATCTATCCTTTTATTTCGAAATGTTCCGCGAAGTGTCGCAGATGTACAAACATTTATTCTCGCGACACTTCTTAACCCTCGCCAGGTTCCACGTCTTTCTCGTTGTTTTGTGTGTCGTTATTCATCGCGTCATTTATTTTAGCCGCATCACGACTCGCCTCGCGACGTCATTGTTTATTAATCCCGCGAGCCCCGCACGTTGCGATATTATGATCCTACATCTTGCCTCTTTTTCCTTAAATATTGCTTGAAGAGCGATTTTTAAGGAAAAATGTTGTTGTAGTAATCTTTGATCTTTGTTGATGAAGGAACGAGCAGAAGAATACCGTACTTAAAAGTACGTACTTGCCTCTATTCTTTTTGCGATGTTCAAGTTTTGCGTCTCCCCTCTCTCTCTCATACTTTTCTTGCGAAGGGAAGAATATCATGAGAGCGATGCTTTTTATTCGCTGCGATCGCTTATCTTTATCTGTTTCAGCTCATACACGCTTTTAATCATTAAAGCCGTTTTTAAACACGTCTCTTCCAACCGTTTATTCTTGACCGTTCATGTCTCTTCTCGCATTAAATGACCTCGTTTTTCTCGAGGATCTTTTTTCCTATATATAGTTTTCTTTTCCCTCCTTTTCATTCTTTAGTTTCTCTCGCAACTTCTTTGATTTTCTCCTTCCGCAATTTGCGCTCCTGCTCACCGCAAATCTTCTCTTCGTTTTTCTAGCATCGATCTTAACCTTTAACTTCTCATCCATTCCCATACCGATAATGGCTGCCATTAGTCGTGCATACAAAGCTTCTTTTGATGAAGTTCAACAAAAATTGCTCGAGAAGGGTTTCACTCTATCGACCATTCCCGATCAAGAACCTTCATCCATTCTTTATGCAAAGTTATTTTCTGATCATCAATGTGATGATCAAAGGATTATAGTCTCGCTAGGTCGCTTCTCATGGGACTTCCCATTCCCTTATACGATCCAGGAGTTGCCTCTATTTTATGAAATCTTAGCGATTGCATTCGCCTAATGCTTGAGTTCGCGAACCGCGAGTGCAGGCAAAGGATCTTTATACTCTAACTCACGAAATCCCAAATTCGCAGACTTGGAAATAGTCATGAGAAATACACTGTGGAAAACTTTTTTGAAAATTACTCGGTGATAACTATGGTGAATGCGAAATCTCATTTGGGGCCCGCCTTTGAAAAAGGATAATGTCTCGAGGATAAATTGGTCATGCAGATATTGATTGGCACCGGTAATAATACTACTCCTCGCCACTCCAAAGATGAGAAATGGTGGGTTGTACCTTTGATTTTAAATGGTCCTTATATCGCGGGCCCACACGTTCTTCCCGCGAATCTCGCAGGTATCATCCTTGGGAATTCAAATGGCCCGAGAAGAAGAAAGAGGTATGTTTCCGACTTCAAATTTGGCTTTCGTAACTTTCTTTCTATAATTGCCGAGTTTGTGAAATCTCTCGCATAGCCAGGTTGAGAAGAAGCTACAAAAGGATCCGTCGGAGGATACTCGACAATGCTCCGATCGCTACGAGTGAAGTAAGAATCACTTCCTTTCTTCTTATTTAAAACAATATTGTTGCCTCTGTTTCTTATCTTTACGCGTATGCGAAGGTTGGAGTTGAAGAAACTATTGCCGCGAAGATTAAAGTAAGGGTAAAACTGCCGCCGCCAGGGTAAATCCTCCCCCCTTAACTAAGAAGCGAAAGGTCCAATCCTCTTCTCGCCTTAACTCAAGCTCTGAATCTTCTGACGAGGATAACCATGAATCGAATTCCTCTCTCGCCAAGAAGATTCCATTGACCAGTTCTTCCATGGATCGATTTATCCAACATCTTCTCAGACTGTTTCCAAGGAATGGGAGATGCTCCCCTAGCTTCTCTTTGCGGGCTCTCGCAAACGTGTGTAATGTCAGCTTTTACTTGGAAGGCAATAATTCATTCAATGGAGTCTCTAGAGTTGTGTCTCTGACCTTTTGAATGCACTTGGGTCTCTCGGTATGTGTACAGTCATACTTCCTCGCTAATCTTTAAATTGTTTAAGTATATATATATGTTTTAATGATTTTTCTATCTTCTTTTATAGGTTGGAAGAACTTCCTTTGTAGTTGCCTCGGACCTTGAGAGAAGACGCAACAATCTTGAGAAGAAGAATTCGCAATTGAGCAAGAAGATTCGAGAACTGAGATCGAAGCTGCGGCATCTCGCGATAAAGACGAGACGATTCAAAAGTTAAATACCGAACTTGACTCCCAAAGGGATAAGGTGTCCACTCTTCAAAACGCTAATCAAGAACTTTATGGTATAAAATTTTACTTCCTTTTACTATTTTTTATTTAATCAGTCGCCTATTGCTACCTAACTTATTACTTTCGCAGATGTATATAATCTCTCCGATGAGGCTATTCTTCTCCATACATTTCCCCGATCCTATGGATAATAACCTTCTTCTCGCTCACCTCAACAACTCTTTAAGTAGTTCATCAAACAAAATTAACTCCCTTTCATTAAATGAACTTCAGACCAAATATCGTCTTTTAGAAATTGAACATAGATCTGGTTTAAGTGCTGCCAACCAATTTAAACGAATGTTTCTCGAGTCCAATAAAGAAATCAAAATTTTGAGGAAGAAAATTAGTGACCTTATAGATGATAAAGATCGCATTGCTAATAATGGTGCACAGCATTAGCAACATTTCAAAAATCTCTCCTTGAACTACAAATTGAACGGGATGAATTGCTTCGCCAGAATTCCTTGCTTAGTGAGCGAAAGATCAAATTCGTTCCCTCCTTGTTATAAATAGTGACGATGAATTCGCCTCTGGCTGCGAAAGTTTTAGATAATGCCAGGAATAATCTAGGTGTTGATGTTAGTCTTCACGCGAGCATACTTCCTTGATTAAAGATATGATATCTGATAGAGAAGGTTATTTATTACACCTTACTACATCTTACTTCGTAGTATTGCTTGTAAATTATTAACTTGTTGTTACTTATTTGCAGAACGAGAAGAGGCTTCAGTGTTAGAATTAGAGAGCTTGAATCGAGAAGAACAACTCGCTGGAATTTTCCAACAGAATTGAAGAACTTGAATCTGAAAAACAACAGCTCGCGAAGAGTCTCTCCCTCCGTAATAACAAGTATTCCAAGTTGAAGGAACAATTTGAAACGACAGTGAAAAACTTTAATAATGATGCCGTTCGTTTTCGCAATGGAGCCATGGAGTATGTTTGTAAACACCTGAACATTCCTCTGCATACATATCCTCGGCTTCTTGAAAAGGTTCCCGAGAATCTACCTGTCTCTGAAGTTTCGATAGTGAAGCTGGCGAAGAAGAAAATTCTGGCGATGAGAATAATAAAATTGATGAATCAGATGAAGAAGAAGAATCACCCAAGATGTAATTCTTTTTGTTTTCTTTTGCTGCGTGTAATATCTTCATACATTGTTTGTATCTTTGTTATAGTGAACTCTTTTTTCATGAATTCAATCTTCACTCCCCTTTTTTGTTAGTTCTTCCTTGTAATATAATTGGCTATCTTTATTGATGTATAACTCTTTCATCGGAAGATGAATAACAATATTCCATCTTTTCCATTCCCATACTTGCTTCGGTATTTATCTTCTCGATGGAAGAAGTTAGTTATCCTCATGTATTTTGTTGGATAATAATTTTAGTGTTATTGAAATGTATAGCCGCGACGAGGTCGCAGATATCTTTATGAATTGAGAATTCTATCTCTTTTTGCGCGACAAGGTCGCAGCCGCCTCTACACTTTCATGCAAAGGCCCATTGACCTTGCCTTATCATTTTGTGTGGTCTTCCAAGTCAGACCTCCCTAATTAGAGGTCCTCCCCTCACCACTGTTCATTGCGACAAAATCGCAGGGACGTCTTTACACTTGTATGTAAAGACCCATTGATCTTGCCTTATCATTTTTCAAGTATTTTTGCCTCTGCAGGATGTTTTGGTTGCAACAATATGACAGGCCTAGATATCCTTGCGAATATAAAGCCCTATGACATTGCCGTCTTGCGACGAAATCGCAGACGTCCGTACACTTTCGCAAAGACCCATTGATCTCGCCTTACCCTCGCGTTAGTATTATTGCCTCTGCAGGATCATTGCACAAATATGACAAGCCTAAGTCTCCTTGCGAAAACAAAGCCTCATGACATTTGCGTCTTTTTTGGCACCCCCCCCTAATGGAGAGCACCGCCCTTATCATCTCCCCGGTTGCCCCTTCAAGGAGGCGAAACATCGGCCATACAAGACTAGCTCCTCCCATCCGGTCTTAACAACAACTTGAGTTGTTTTCGCAGCCTCTCTTATCCCTTATACCTATAGGGTTTATGGTTACGAGACTGCACCCTAAGTGGAGTTTTCTTCGGGCGAGTGCAACGCATGCCAAGACTTGCCAAGAATGGCCAGGGTAGGTTCATCCATCCCGGCACTCAGCTCAACCGTGTACCTCGGCGCCTTGAGCATACACTGACTCCTAGGAAGAGACCCTCGGTCGCCCAACCAGGGTATAACCTACATATATAGTTGGGAATCCAAGGTACCTCTTCCGGATAGGCTTTCATGGGCCCCAAATTTTCATGGTTCAGGCTTCAGGAGCGGTGTAACCTTCCCCCATCCACGGCGAGAGATACCCCTTATATGACGCACTTTAGGTCTTACATTTGCCTCTTACGAAATGTTATTCGCGAACTAGGGTGTACGCCATAAAGGTTCGTCCCATTCATTTGCGCATTTATATTTGTTAAATCATTCAATCATTCATGTTTCATTATTTGTTTGATATTTGTTTGCGAAGTATTCGCATGATTCTGTTTCACTTGTTGTATTTCACTTTTCTTTCTTAGTCGTATTCTCATTTTACTCTGGGCTGCGAGATTCTCGCACATCATTACTTCAGCTGTTACTTTGCATCCTGCTGTTATTGATTATTCACTTCTTATGCCTTTTGTTCCTCATATCTTTTGCTTCTTCATTGTTATAATATTGGTCTGTCTCTAAGCATTCACCTCGCGGGGTATGTTCAGCCCTCACTTCTATAGCATCTACCATCAGCTTTTTCCTTTCTCTGTTCATTTCTCACATGTTGCTTCCAACCCTTTCTTTTGGCACTTCTTTCTTCGCAGCTTTCTATATCGACCTCATGGCACTCGTTGCGACTCCTTCCAATCTCCCCGTATGATACCAATGCCACTTGGGTGTGGAAATTTTATGCATTGATGGTAGGTTGAGGCGACCCCAAGATTTCATGAAGCCATGGCCTCCCAATTAGTGCATTATACGGGGATTCCACATCAACCACACGAATAAGACATCGCTTGATAATCCTTGTAGAGGTATGCTCATGTGAACTTCTCCCTTTGGTTTGTTTGCAAAGCCATTAAAGCCATATATCTTATAAGTCGAGGGAATCAAATCCTCATCTTTTCCGCCCATCGTCTTGTAAGTATGGTAGAAGAGAATATTCACCGAACTTCCTGTCGATTAGAATTCGGTTGATCGCCCAACAAGCTTCGCCTCATCATCTTCTCCATCGATTGGTTTCTGTTAATCTCTAGTTTCACAACCAACGGGCTATCATGTGTTTCTCTTCCTTTTGGTACTTCATCCGCAGAGAAAGAAATAGTCTTCAACTGCCACTTTTCTAACTGCGTCGTTCTCGCCAGACTCATTATTTCTTTATCATTAGCGTCTCTCGCAAAGACTCTACTGAGTACGTTGTCATGGAAATCTTCGATGGTGCGATAGGAGTGGACAATAGAGTTGCGATTCAAATTCTTGGCTTTTGTTCCTACTTCTATCACAAATGTTTCCTTTCCTTTTCACGACACCGTTCTGTGTATCTCCGGTGGTGGTGGTAATGTCCGACTCTGTTTCTTCTCCTTTAGAAAGTGATTCAAATTTCCCCGATCAATCATCCTGAGAATAATTCTCTTTATGTTTCTACAATCGTTTGTTTGATGCCCATGGAAGCGATGGTAAGAACAAAACTCATGACTTCTATCGCCTGGCGGTGGTTCCATTCCAACATTCCAAGGTGCTGGTACATTTTCCATCACAAGTATAGCTTCCCAGATCTTTTCAACGCTAGCATTCAGTGGAGGCATCTTAATCTGTTCCCATACTGTTCTATGACTTCTCTGCCCTCCACTGTTATTTTGTCTTCGTCCACCATAAGTTTCTTGCACATGATCTAGCCTCTGAATCTTATTATTGCTGTTACGGTTGTAGTAGTTCCTTTCACGTTCAAACTCTTCTTGATCGTGGCTTCCCATGGCTACTATCTTCTGCTCCCCTCATCGGCTCTCCTTGCCTCGCTGTCCTTGCGAAGTGCTCGCCACCGTATTTATGAATTGAGGTAACAAACTTGCGTTCGCGGCGTTGGAGCTCGTGTTCGCGATCGATAAGAATTCATTTCATTTTGTCTTTCTTCTAAGGCAATATATTCTTCCCCGTAATTCTCGCTTCTGCCATCGTGATTGTATTTTTGATTCTAAAAATTTGAATGTATACCAAGTTAGTCGCGAAGAGAGCATTCACAAATGAGAGTATGAGATATCTCTCCTCAACCCGTCTCTGCCATTTCTCAGCCGCACATGGTCCTCCATCTTACTGACAACTGTCTTAAGCTCTCGCCAATCCTTTGTTTCAACCCGAATACATCTTCAATACCTGGTCGCGAAGAGTTGTTACTTATGTATGCTCCCAGAATGTGGCTTGTAAATGATTGAATGATGTGATTGTGTTCTTGGCAGACCTTCAAACCATTTTAGTGCTTCTCCTATTAAGCTTGACGCGAAATATTTGCACAATATGGCATCATGATTCTCCCATTGTAACATACATCTCATGTAAGCCTTAATATGTTGTATCGCACAAGTTGTTCCATCAAAGATGTTGGTTAATGCGGGTAGATTGCATTTAGGAGGTATTCCTCCCATCTCGTATTTCTAGCGTGAAGGGATTCTTCGCGGCTTCTGCGATGGCTTCGTCCAGTTGTCTCCTTCCTCCTTCCCTTCTATTGTTCAGTAATCCTCTCATTTCAGCTAGTTCTCTTAAGATTTGTTCATTTGCCTCAGAATTTGTTTCTACTGGTCTTTTTAGCTCGCTTCTCTCCTTTCTTCGCTCGTGCCTATTTTGACCTTCCTGTTCGTTATTTTCTCCTCTTCTTTCCTCGCGACGCTCTTCTTCGTTTCTTTCATCAATTCGCACGCCATTGTATCGGTTATTCTCTCTTCTTGGTTGCCTCTCCGCTCTCATCATCTGCACCCTCTCATACTCTTCGTTGATATTTCTATTGTTACGATTTTGTTCCCTCCTTCTTTCGCGGTTGTCATGGTTATTCTGCCGGATTGCTTCTTCCATCTCTTGATTTTCTATTTCCGCTCTTATTCTTTCTCTCTCGCGAGCTAGTCGCGCTTGTTCTATGTAGTGTCTCTCAATGTCATCCTCGATCTCTCGGTTTCTTCTCAATTCTTCTCTCCCGTGTAGAATTATTCTTCCTTCAGCAGCTGGATCATTCGGCCCTTGGAGTTGCATGTTTTCTTGATTTTCCCTATTTCGCTCATTTTGAAGATTTTCGGGCTGGGGAATATAACGATCTTCTATTTCCCCTCTTCTCTCGCCATGCTCGCGTTTGGATTTTGTGTTTCTTCATCGGTATTTTCTGTTGGTAGAACTCTCCTTCTTTCTTCTCTATTCGATCTTGAACTTGATCTCACGCTACTTCTAGATCTCCTACTTTGTAATCTCATATTTTCCATCCTCAATTCATGATTTTGTCTTGTCAAATTTGCTCGCTCCTCTGCTTCTAATCGTCTCTCTTCGTGTATTGTTTGTCTCAATCTTTCTAGCGCTGCCACTTCTTCGTTTCCTGGATTCATCTCTCCATTCATCCCTTGCTCTCCTTGTCCATTGTTCACCAGCTGCTGCTCCTCTTCTCTCTCGTCTTCAGAATCAGATCTCCAAGTATGTACACTCACTCTATCATAATCCACAGCCGCGTTTGCTACTGGGGAGATTGGTGGCTGGTTTTGACCTTCTCCATCATTTCTCATATTCATCCTTGATGATTCTCCTGTTTCATTCCTCCTTTCTCCAAAGAAGTCTCCCACTTCTTCTTATAATTGTTGGTTGCCCTTGTACATTTCTTCTTCTAGCCATCTTTCTTTTCAATGAATTCTTGAGTATCTTTTCCAAATCTCTTCTCTGTTAATCTAAATTCTTTCCAATTTCTTCGTCAATCACTGCTCGTCCCTGTTTCTAGCGCATATGTAGTAGCAGGTTTTCCCACACTACACCCCTCACTATATTTTGGTTAATTAGTTCATTGAAAGTTGTATAATTGAGAATGTTTATTGATTAATCTCATGAGTTGTTTACATAGGAAAAGTAGGATTTCCCTTAACAAGTAAAACAATCTTAAACTTTCTCTCTCCTAATGACTTGCCCAACAATTCCAAAAAGATCTCTCTCAACAGAGACTCACTCAACCCTTTATATAGGGCGATACATAGTGGATGACAGCTAATCTATCCTTTTATTTCGGAAATGTTCCGCGAAGTGTCGCAGATGTACAAACATTTATTCTCGCGACACTTCTTAACCCTCGCCAGGTTCCACGTCTTTCTGCTGTTTTGTGTGTCGTTATTCATCGCGTCATTTATTTTAGCTGTCTGCGACTGCCTCGCGACGTCGCTGTTTATTAATCCCGCGAGCCCTGCACGTTGCGATATTATGATCCTACATATGGTGATATGTATCACTCCCACCTAGTCAATACTTCATCTCACAATGAAAACCACTCCCCCTTACATAATGATCCGTAAACCATATGTATTTGTAGTGTGAACTACAAAATAATTCTCCCCCTTTTGTCAATATAAATTGGCAAAGGTACTAAAACTAGCTGGATCATAATGAAATTCTTATAGAGATACTCCATGACTAAAAGAGAACATACACTAAACCAAATTCAAGGATTAGTAACTATATTTGGAAATAGCTTTGTCTCTGTTGCGAAATTTCAGTTGCGAAAATTTTGCAACAGTTTTTCTTTGTTACAAAATTTGTAACTATTTACTTTTGTTACGATTCGCAACAGATTGGAGTTGTATGTGTGCGACCCGTGAGTGTGCCTGTCCACACTTTTAGTTGACTCACTATTTAGCCCATTCATATACTCGGAAAAGATGACTCGGTTCCCCATCTTTTTTATTATCGATTTGAGCAGTTCCTATCGGATGAATAAACTCAGAGTTTGTTCATTTTGCTCCCACTATGGCATGAACAAACATGAAAAATGGATGTTCAAATCATCAAATCTGTTGCTTTGAACATTGAGTCGGAACATCCAGCGCGCTTTGTGTTGACGACGGGCGACATTTCTTCTGACGCTGGCGTCCGTAAGAAAATCGCCAGCATTATTATTCCCAACGCGCATTTTAAGTTATAACGCTCGAGTCCGTATCAAAGTCACTAGAGTCAGTCCTAATGGCGCCAACGGCTCAATCTGAATGGCTCACAAATCTTGTGATCCAATGGATATATTTTTTGAATTCTATAAATACTCCTCATTTCGACTCTGAATTCACACATTCTACACATTCTTCTCTTCACTCTCAATTCTTGATTGAACATGTCTCGCCCCAGTTAGTTCTTAAGAGTTCCGTATGCTAAAGAAGAAGATGAATCTATTTGCAGAAAATATATTTTTTTATCTACTCAGCTTGCTTCGGCAAACTATCCATCGGTGAATTTCTGGGCGGTTATTCACGATGGGTTCTGCAGTGACACTCGTAATCCGAGTCATCGTTCTATATCTGACATAAAACATCATTTTGATACAATTAAGAAATAAGTAAATGAGTTTGTAGCTTTAACCATACACGTAAATCGATATTGACTGAGAGGTGAAACTAATACTAAGATGGTAACAAGATCGTTGGCTGAATGGTGAAGATGGAAAAATGTGGCTTTTCCATTCGACAAATGTTTTGAAATCCTTAAAGTGTTGAACAGTTTCAACCCCTTCCTTGGTGTTGTTGTTCCACCTAGTACTTCTTCTCATTAGTGAAGCTAATATAATGTGTAGTCCGTCTTAATTTAGTGAAGCCAATGTAAAATGCTTACTTTTAAAACTATGTAACTCGTACTTTTAACACTAAAAACTACAAATGTAGCAGAATTAAAAATTACATTAATCTCTCTAACGTCGCTCATTTCTAGCTCCCTCATTGTTATTTTCTAGAGCCAAGAATTCAGAAAGTCCTAGGGATAGACCTGGGAAATCACCCAAAGCCAACATAGTATGTAAATTTCCAAATATTGATAGACCTGGGGATAAACCTGGATGACCTGGCTGAAAAAATTAGGCGATTGACCTAGTTGAACAAAATTAGGCGATTGGAAAGCACTCTATGTACTCGTTCCAAGCATATAAGAGGTTTGTTGTTGTGGTGGTGTTGGTGTGTAACATTCATTTGGGTTGTGGGGCACATTTGGGTTGTAGGGCGAGAATGATGATAAAATACGCCTAGGTTCAAGACGAAATGTCTGAGGTTGGGATACATGCACAATTTGTGGTGAAGTAGTATTGTACTGTGTTTCTCGCACCACATTGTGATGTGTTTCTCGCACCACTGTTTCTTCACTTTCTTGCCATGATCCGTTGGTTTCTTCACTTTTGTGCAATGATCCGTTGCTCCTCTGTGGAATCAGAAGAATGTGATTGCCGCCCATCATCATTTGCAGTTGGAGTTGGAGTTAGAGTTGGAGTCAATCCAAACATTGTGCCTGTCTGCCATTTTCGTAGTTGTTCCAAGTGCATCGCCTCTACTTGCCAATTCCGCCAATGCAAATCGTTGAGTCGAATCCGCAACTCTTCCTCACTGGCAGTGACATTGTCGTAAGGATATTCACGGTCCATACCTTGGGAAACATTGGTGATCGTGGTTGACTCACCTTGTGAAGTAATACTTTGCATCTCCCAACGAATTTCGGGCATATTTGACGAGGATGATGAAGAACTTGCACGATCCTGGGATAATTCATAAAGCTTGGATCTTCTGGAGGTGGTTGGCTAGGAACGATATTTGGATTATGGGACATGTTTGATAACCCTGGGAAATCAACCCCATAGACGTGCATGTTCTGTGTCCCAATCACAGGCTTCGTAATTGACTGGTACCAGTTGACATAATGCGCTTCACTAATATCCAACTTTGTATTTAGTTCATACCTCTCCCAACCGGTTATTCTCAGCCGATAAAAATCTGATGTCGAGGTTTGCATCTGTTGTAGCGGGTTAATTGCAATTGCAAATATACCTTGTATTTGGTATTGCACTCTTTCTCCCATATACCAAACCCCTCTTTGTGATTCCGGACGGTAAAAAACAACTCTAAGCATAGAATAATCAAGAATTCTTTGTCCAACATCATCACTATACTGAGGTAAACCAACATAAGGGTGAAAAACTACGTTGTTGTGGCTCCGAGTCATCTTTTGTAACCTCTGCACCAAACTGTAACTAAAGACGTCGCTTCCAGTGTTCTTCTCTATGTTGTTCTTCATATACATGTCCAACATTAGAAATCTAATTGTCCCGTCTTTTAGGATTGGTTTACCAACACGGAAGAAGGTATACCACCAATACTACAAATTACTCCATAATTTTAGTATTTGGTAATAATAATAATTTAAAAATAATAATTTTGATATTTACCTCTATGATGCTCCAGAAACCAATGAAGTTTGGTTCGCCCATGGACGCTTTATCCAGCGCACACTACAATTCTGCTAAAATTGCATATCCCCAGTCATAATCTGGTGCTTTGTCGAGATCTTCTAACGCTTCAAGCCAACCAACATGAGCAACAGAAGTTGAGTTTGGAAAGAATGCCTGACCTAGTACCCATAAGATAAACATCATTTCGAGTTCAGGATAGTCATGTACATGTTCTGGGTTTCTGGGTTTGAAAAGGAAAATCTTTCAAGGCCGCACATCTAATCCCACCTCCTTTCAAATCTTTACGAGGGATATCTAATTCCACAAACGAGGGACAAAGCGTCTCCTATTTACTATTTGAGATCCATTCATCTTGGTTGAATGGTGGCAGGTCTCCCATTCCACTTGGGATCCCACAAATGAAATACAAATCAAGGGGAGTAATTCCCATTACAAGTATAATATCAACTATGATTAATTCTTTTGATTATTTAATAATTATTTAAAAATTTTAATTTAATTTAAGTTAAAAAAACTTACCAATTTCGAAATCCATAAAATGAAATTTGTGTGTCGTCATCTACCATTGTTTTCAGAATTTTTTTGTTATGCTTTCTAGGTTTTATTCTATAAAGCGCACGCCAAGGATATATGTCAACCCTATCTCGGACTGCAGCCGGTAGACCAACATAAACAACATTTAATTCTGAAAATCCACCTCTCGTGACATCATAGTGGAAAACCCAGTTTGGCCATCCACGTGGCTGAACAAATGTTTGAGTTTGGCCATTTCCATAGGAACTGCTCTTACAACCTCACATTCTCGTCTCTCTCTCGTCCTTCCTCGCTACTTTCTCCCTCTTTCTCCTACCAGTACCATCCGATACCCAATTTAAATCATGTTCTTTCTCATTTCTCAGACCAAATCATTTCTAATTAACTTTCTTTCTCTCGATCTCATCTCTTTCAGAAAAAAATAATAAAATCATTTGATTCAAATCGTTCAAATGAAAACCTACGTTCTTCATCATTGTCTGCTGCATCTTTTGGATGATTATCTATCAAATTGAAAACCAAAATCTAACCCATAACCCTAAATTTACTTTAAACAGATGTGACATTTCTGATGAACGAGTAGATCTGGCTTGGATGATAGCATTCTCTATTGTTATGGTGTTTCTAGGTTGTAGCTGTTGATATTTACGAAAGGGGGTAATCTTATTGATGTATTGGTTGCTCTAAAGCTTTAATCAACGTTCTGCAATCAATTGTGGTGGTTAGTATTCTGTGATTTTTCTTAGATTTAGGATTTTTTGAGTGAGAATATATAATCAAGCAATTGAGCTTCTGTTTTTTTATTATTATTGTTATTATGATTTTTCTCTGAATTTTTAGGGTTTTTATTACTTATTTATTTGGTTTTGTTGTGAGAGAGAAGGAGGTGATGGTGGTGGTGGTGGTTTACTGGTTTTAATGGCATTTATGTTTAATAGCTCTGGGAAAGTACAAATCAAAATTGCGAATTTCTGGGTTTTATTCTGAAATTAGAAATATAGCTCATTTTTCAGTGTTTATTAATGGGGTTCTCTTAATTTTTCTGGGTTTTGATTCATAAATTAGAAATGAAGCTCATTTTTCTTATTTTGATAATGAGTTCTCTTAAATTTTCTAGGTTTTGATTCATAAATTTGAAATCAAGCTTCTCTTTTCTCTGAGTTTTTATCTTGACATTGTTTGACTTTGAGTTTGGTTGGATTTATCTAGGTTATGGATGTGATGATCTATATTCAGAGTTATGTAGAGCTTGTGCTAGTCCTCTTGTTAATGTTGGTGAAAGGGTTTCTTACTTCCCTCAAGGTCAAATGGAGCAAGTAAGACTCGTCATATCTAAACTGATTTTCATTCTCCATTCTTCATCCATTTTGTGTTTTTCTGGTGTAATTTTGAGCTAATTTGGTACATAATTTGGTTTTTTTTTTTGTTTTAATAGTTGGAAGCATCACAAATAAAGAATTAGTTCAGAGAATTCATATCAAATTACTGGCATGTATTAGTCTTGGTTCTTCTCCATGTTTAGATCTTTTTTATGTTATAATGTCTAGTATGATGCTAATTGGACTTTGAACATTTTGTCGTAGGCTGAACAAGAAACCGATGAGATTTATGCAAGAGCGACTTTGCAATCAAAAGATGATGTAAGGAATCAATCAATCTCTCATTGAAGTGTTTTTCTTATTTTGTTGATTTTGTTGATTTGTTTACTTATAAGCTTTTTGTTTGTTGTTTGTGTGTTTTTGTTGCATTTTAGCCGAATGAACCTAGTAGTCCTGATCCATGGACACAAAAGCCACCAAGAGAGGGTGTTCAATCTTTTTGCAAGATTTTGACTGCATCTGATACTAGTACTCATGGATGGTTCTCTGTTCTTCAGAAACATGCTAATTAAATTTTACCTCCGTTAGTAAGACTTGTTTCATTTCATTTTCACTCTTATTCTTTTGTTTTTTATTTAGTCTGGGTCTAATTATGCGAGTTTTTTTTTCCACATTTTGTAGGATATGACCCAAGCGACACCAACTTAGGAATTGATTGCAAAGGATCTTCATGGGTTTAAGCATATTTTTAGAGGTATGGTGTAGTAGTAGTTTATTCCAAATTTTGATAATTATAACATAATCTAATACGTTTAGAAACGAAGAACAATATATAGATACAAAAATTATTCGTGTATCATGGAAGCCCATACTTATTTGTCCATGTCCTTGCAATTGACTATTGCTGATTATTAAATGGACAGGTCAACCTCGACGACATTTACTTAAAACTAGTTGAAGTATGTTTGTCACTTATAAGAGATTGGTTGCAGGGGATACTTTTGTTTTTCTCAGTTACCGGGGCTTTAAATTTCCAAATGTTTCTCTATCTCTTTTTAGGATTGCTTCTGATCTTTTGTTTACTTTTTGTGTAGATAGAAGAATGGGAATTTGCATGTTGGAGTAAGGCGTCAAGCTAGGAAACAAAGCAATATGCCCTCATATGTGATATCCATCTATAACATAGATCTCGGAGTGCTTGCAACAACATCACATGCTGTAGCGACGAAAACCATTTTCATAGTGTACAACATTTCAAGGTTTGACTTATTTATGCCCTTTTATCGTGCAGATTGTTCCCATCTTAAGAGCCGGTCTTTCTCTAGTCGAGCATGCTTCACCCGTCTTGCATGCCACTAAAACCTATCATTTGGGTAAGTTGAGGGGTGTTTGCAGGATTTCAGAAATCCATTCTATTTATTTGTTACAATTAGAGGACACAAATTGCAATCGACACATCCCACTACATCATAAATTGATAGAAATAACAATGTGGTTTTTACTTCAGTAGTGCGTGACTTCTTTTGTTCTTACTTCTTATGTTTTGGACGGTAAGGGAATAAGCAGAGATGAGGAGACCCTATTGCAAACTAAAGCAATGTTTTTGTTCATGAAATTTTCAGGCTTCATGTAGAAATCAACACCTTCATGTGAGTGTTTTACTGATCTCTTTGGTCTGAGTTCTGGAAATTTAGTTGATTAAGGTTCTAAGGCTTCCAATTTTGACTGTATCCAGGTTTGCTATGAGTATGTGGCGGAGCAAGGAATGAACTATATGAGCTGGTAAGAAAATTCTGCGGCGGTAGTTCTACTGGTGGTGGTGATTTTTATAGTGTTATGTGATTGTTTTCACATTTGGAACTTGAGAGATTGTAGTTTGTTGAACTTGTAAAATGAAGTTAGTTAATAATGTTCATTTAATTTCAACTTTTTTGGTAATTTGTTGGATTGATTTGATTTTTAAATATACAGGGGTAACTTGATTTGTTGTCGAATCTGTAATTTGGACTGGTTTTGACCAAATCAAAACCACTATTTTTTTGTCGTTGCAAAATTTTTGCAACTGTAAAGTTGTTGCGACATGTCAGCCTTCGCAAATCGCTTGAAACTATTGCGACTCCCTAGTTTCGCAATCGTTTTCAATCATTGCGAACTTTTTACGTTGCAACAGTTAGAAACCGTTGCGACCGAAAATTCGCTACTGCGTATGAGCCGTTGCAAAAAAATTGCAACATCGACTTTCGTAACAGTTCGGCTCTGTTGCAACCCCACTTTGCAACTGAAATGTGCAGTTGCTAATGACTAAAAATGATGTAGTGATATCAACTTTGTTTCCATGATTTCACATAGTCGAAACTTAGTGTATTCATCAAGGAGTTTATAAAGATACAAGATAACTCCTACAAAATTCCACATCCGCACTCCCCACAAAGATTTGGCAATTAATCACAAGTTCAATTAAGAACTCTCCCCCATAAAATGTCATTCCCGAAAGAACAACAAGAGCGACCTTACTTTTACAAGAAAAGAAGGATTTCTTTGCATATTAACAAATCACATGAGACATGAATTTGTATCCAGAAAACTCAATTAAATCAACCACAAGAGAAACCATGATTAATTTAATCGAAATGCTCAACATAAGAGAACTTACGGAGCCGTACAATACATTCACATAGAAGTGGATCAAGGAAAGATCAATACTGCGGAACATTCAAAGATTCATTCTATTTTCCATCAATATTTGCATAATGATACCATAGACTTAATCTTTGACATCAAAAGTTCATACTATTTTCCATCAATATTTGCATAGAGACATATAATAGACTTAACTTTTAACATATATGGGACAATCATAGTTCACGGACACAAACATACATATCCCATAACATTATTTTTGCAATATATATAAAACCAATAAAGATTAAATACTGCAAAATCATCTTCCAAATAAACTTTAGAATTTAAATAAATAAATCTAAAAACATTGCAAGATGAAAATCGTTGGCAATAGCTATGTGTACTCACAATAAATGCTATTCCAAACCCTAGTTATCCTTCTTCAAACACAAGAATAAATTCTCATAAGAAGTTTCCTAGACATTAAGACCTTTGAAAAATTCTTTATCGTCCCCGAACTCCTTGTCTTCAACAACCATTGGAACATAAAGTTCATGAAGAAAGGAGTAAATTCCAACAAACCTTCTTGACTGATGTTGAACCAGGGCCTTTTGAATTTCAAGAGTCCTTAAAACAATAGCCTTTATTTGTTGCATCTCCTTTCTTGTTTCCTTCAAATCTTAAAGAACACCAAAAAACTTCTGAAGATTCGAAGGGACAACCCTTGGTTTCCTCACATTCCTCCTTTTTTATTTTCAAAGTTGAGGGTAGAGGAGATATATGTTTTTGCTTCATGATTAATGGCTTAACAATCATATTAACATCTTTTCTATCAGAAGTCATGATGCTTGGAGTCTCCATACAAATATGGGTTTGTGAGAGAAAATCACAAAACAAGCTCTACAAGCAAACTTGAGATAAAAAGAGTTTTCAGGGAAGGAAAAAAGGAATGTAAGGTTACGAAACCTTTATATTAAGTAAGAAGGTTCACGTACGCACAAATCACAACCCTAAATAAGGCAGAATTATCGATTTTAACCCTTCTTTAATGAAAAAGGAAAGACCTTTTCAATATCAATTTATGATATGAAAGGATCAACCGAATTTCAAACAAAAAAAAAAAAAGAAAACAAACAAACAAACAAAAAAATCTTTCTTCTATGTGACACCCCAACCTAATCACTTGCTTAGCTAATAAGATTATAAACTAAGTGAAGCATCAAAACTAGATTAAAGATCTTAAGAATCTCAATTACATAAACTAATCCCAGAACAAAACCCATGTACTCTGATATTGTATAACTAAAAGTCTCTCGAATGATATGATTATAATAATGTGTTGTTTTACTAAGAAAGAAAGAATACATACATAAAAGATAAACAAACATCTTCAGTTCGTTAAAAACTTTAATCTATGAAAACGGATATCTTCACGTGCACCATTCCTTCGTGAAACTGAAAACTGAAGTGGGAACGAGTGAGCACATCATCCCAAAGGGGTGCCCAATAGAAACAAATAACTTTAAAGTAATCACTAGTTCACTTCACAATCTAAAGAAAAATAATTGAAACAGTCATCGTGTACAACGTGCATAAGAATAATTACCCATATACCTCGGTTATAGATATTTCCTCATCTGGGACGTTTTAAGACATAAATTAGGATAAAAAATAAAAAGTAATATGGTTACGTCATCTGCGGTATATATCTATATTGCACTTCCCGTGCTATCTAATATTACACTTCCCATGCTACTAGAACTTAGCAAGGAGCTGTGGGGATACCACAGACACTCCTCGCAGGGAATCACGCAAATATACATTAAATTTGTTAGAGCATAGATTGGTTGAGCCCACCAAGCATTGGTATGTCAAGTTTGGTTGTCATATTTTAGTGAATCAAAACTCATTTAAAGAGTCGCTTGATTATGTACTAGAGTCAACTTCGTATAGGTTAGCTTGAAAGTATTAGGATATAAGACATTACAAGTATTGCGAAGACTTGAAGAAGTGAATAAGTAAGAAGCTACAACGACAACATCATCCTTCCACTTGAGGTTAGTGATATTTGACTTGAACTGTTTCATTCCCTAACATATCTTTCAAGTCGTGCATATTGAAAACAAAAATGCGAAGCATGAACAATCTAGATAGATATAGTATTAAGGAATACAATACGAGGTTTATTGCTTAACCATTAAACTTTGTAGATAAGACATCGACATAATCGTTTAAATGCTATTGTGATTATGTATGGGTATGAGGTGAGGATTTCATCTTAGGAAATAATGTTTTGCATGTGTTTTAAGGAAGTAAATTCATGAACTTGTTTTGTGAATCGAAAAGAAAATCTCCAGTCATTATTGGTATTGTTATTCATTGCATATCTTATGAACTACCAATATGTGTGATTAGTATAACCGCTCATGACTTGTTTGTGTTCTTGGTAAAACTATTCACAAAGGCCTGACTTTTGTATTGGTATGACTTTTATTAGTGAAACCGATCTTAAGTAATCACCTGAGATGGTATGATCGAGTTTGTGATTTTGTAAGACCGATTTTGGGTAAAGGGGAACCGATCCTAGCAAGAGGTGCAACACATCACAAAGGGGAATCGATCCTTGTATGAGGTGCAACATGTTTTAGCAGAAATGAGAACCAATCCTATGGACATGTGCAACACGTTTTAAGGCAAAGGGGAACCGATCCTATGGACATGTGCAACACATTCAAGTTAGATACCATATATATGTGGGGAACCGATCCTAGTACCTAGTCAACCGAATTTTGGAAAGCTAGTGTAACTATGCACAGTACTCACATGGAGGTAGAACCGAAACTTGTTTTGGTAGAATCGTTAAACCCATGATTTGTGATTGAGTGTTCTTGATCAATCACATAGTTCTAAAAAGTTAGATGAACCAATTCTAAACTTGTTTGGAAGTGTGGCAAATCGGTTTCAAGATTGTAAGTATGAAAGAGGACTGATAAGCACGTAAGTGATACATTTTATACCCATATTTATATTATCTAGCACTCGATATTGTGGCTAATGATACTATTTTAGTGCTTTTGTATAAAGTACAAACGAAGGAAGAATATTTTAGCTAAATGATAGCTAATTGGCGTTTGCGACACACCAAAAGTAGACAAAGCTGAATGGATGGAAGTTTGGGCTGTCAAGTTAACCAATTGACTTAGCGCAATATTCAATTACACGGCCAGGGAATAGATTCTTTGTGCACTCAAGTATCTATGCATGTGAAGCCAGAAATAACTAAGTGAGGGTGAAGTGGCATACTCTTCACCATATCTTTGAAGGCAGTGGTGGCTATGTTCCAGTATCCACAACGGGATTTGTATTTATGAGCCGAGGAAGGTGTTGATACGGGTTTGCAGTTGAACATCGTGTTGTATCTATGAATCATGTGGCTGTGTACATGTTCAAAGATTGTTGTTTTGAACGGAGTCGTAGTCCTTATGGTGTTTTACAACTTCAACAACGGGCTTATGAACGATGGTAGACGACATAGTTGGCTGTGATAAATGATTGGTCTTTGTGTGCTGATTTTAAGTCGGTAGTGCGAAGAAACTTAGCCGTACTGGAAGATATAAGTGATGATGGCCTGAGTTTGGCTTGCTTCCAGTATGGCAGTATCGGAGTTGTTGATGTTGAGCTGTGGTCGACAGTTCCAAAGATACATGAGTCCGTTTGTGATACTCTCGACAGAATGATGATGAATCTCGCTGCTGGGATTGATATTAAAGATGATGAGATGTGTTTGCAATGATCGGCAGAGATGATAAAAGGTATTGATGGTGGTGGTGCTTGGGACCTTGGTGATGTTTGGAGTTGAAGATGGAGTGAGGATAAAAGGAAGGAGAATACATGAACTCATGCACTAGCATTACTGAATATTAATGTTGCTCGAGTCTGCAATTGGCTGGCAGTGGTCAGGAACGAAGTTTAGTAGCTCCTAGTTCACGGCTTGGAAAGATTGGCAGTCAATATATGGTTCCAGTAGTGCATGCAGTGGTGATAGTTTAACAGCGATGGCTCGACAACAACGGGTCTTAGGTGTTCTCGACGTTCATTGGTGGTTATTCTCTAGTAACCATTGTCTGAAACGAATGGCTGTAGTGATGGTATTTTAGATGACGGGAAATTACTTGAAGCATGTCTGTTGGATGGTATGGTAATCATTCACCGTGGTGAACGGTGAGGAGTTGGTTGTGGGTCGAGCTAGCTGCAACATCGAATGGAGGAAGGTGCTTTAGACAGACAGAGATCAGGGAGCTGCGAAGCTAGGTGCTGGAGCCTTGTTTGAGAAGAATGAAAGTTGTGATGATGATGTACTGTGGTGTTTCACATGATCACCAGCTGTCATTTTCTGAAATTGCTTTTGCTTATGATCAGCTCTTGAGATCGTGAAGACATAATTGATGAAACAAGGAAGAACAAAATTTCAAAGAAAGGATGATGTATACATTGGCTGAAACTGATGGGTGGTGGCTGGTTTGAATTATGAGCTCTTGGTTTCGTGCAATCTTTAAACTGCAATGAGTCAATACTCGAATTGTGTTGTTGTGCTCAAGTGCAGACAGCCGAATGGTTATATACAGACGAAACAACAACAACGTTTATGGAGTTCTCCTTTTGGTGCTGGAGGACGACGGTATTGTAGATGGATATTCTCCAATGGAGAATGGATAAGTTGAAGTAGGCAAGTAGCTGTTGGCAGTAGAATGGAAGGAGATGGCGTGGCCAGACGGACAGAGATGAAATGGAGGATGACGAGATTTGGGAAGGAGTTGGAATTTTCAAAGGCCTGAATTGGTTTCGGTGATTGAGCTTGTGCCTTGGCATTCTTTAGGTACAAAAAGGATTCGCAACAGTCTGACCTATATTTTGGAGTCGAGAGAAGAGAAAATGCGAGACGGAACCGGAGGTTGCGGCTGGAAGCCAAAACCAGAGGAAACGAGTAGAGATTTGGCAGCGACGGTTTGAAGTTTCATCATTTCGCATTTTTTTTGATTTGCTTGTCATTCTTTTTAATACTTATGGCTTTTGAGAAAGCTATGTGTTGCTAGTTTTATCGTAACTAGGGTTTATGTTGAAACCACATGGAGTTTTAGGCTATTTCAATTGAATAATATTTTGCAAAAGACTATTATGATTTGATTAGATTAATTCTTGATATATTGTTTATTGATTGATCGAAATACAAGTTGTTGCTTCACCGGTTTTAAAACCTATGTGCTTAATGAATTAGTTTTACAAATATGTGTGTCTTATTATTTGATGATCCATGCTTCGTTAAAAACTTTGATGGGTTATTCTTAGAAAAGACATATACAATTTGTGAACCTATATTTAGTTTCGTATAACTTTCTTGCTGATGCAATTTGATGGTTCATGCTAGGATTTAGTCTTTTAATGTGCCATGCTTAGGGTATACCAGTGATATTTGCGATTCTAATACTTATAATAGGTGATGTTGATAGAACGGAAGATAAATAAATATTCATGAGTTATGTTTCATTTCAGTAATCGAAAAAAAAATGGTGGATACGATAAACCCTGGTTACCGAGCTTTCCATTGAATTTAGTTTGTTAGTTTAATTTTATTATTTCTTTTTACATTTATCATTCTAAAAATCCAAAAAAAAATCATTTCTAGTTAGTTCATTAGAGATATTGATTAGAGTATTTCCACCGCTCCCTGTGGGTTCGACCCGTACTTGCCTCTGTCTACTAGTTAGACACCGTGCGATTGCGGTTTATTGTATATGGGTATTTCAATATCCTATCAAGGACTTACAGAGTAATGATGTCAACATACTTTGAACATGTGCATTAACGCTTATCTTTAATTGTTCAAAGTTATTCCTTAATAGCTAAAGGAAGAAAATCCCAGGATCGAAAACATAAATAATTTAAGAATCTTTTATTTAAGGTTTTTAATTTTATTTTAGGAAAATGAGAATTAGTAATGTGTATTTACTAGTTGAAGATTTTCCAAAGAGATTTTCGGTCATTATTTTGGATTAGAGCATTTCAGAATTATGGAAACCGAATTTGAAATATATTGCATATCTTGAGAATATTTTCGGTTTTGGAAATTCCTTGGTGTCCAAACTTCCTTGTTTATATACACTTGAAGTTTGCATTTCTAGCAAACTAATCCTTCGTGACAACAAACTTCCTCGGTTGTGTTGTTACTGGTGAAGACGCCTATTCGGAGAGGAGAGTAACCTAATTAGGCGAAATCTCTTACGACCGCTCAGTTTAAAGTCTTCTTTGGGATTGAGAAGCTCTATTAGTACCGTTGGTGGGAAACTATATAATTGTGGTTTATCTTGTGTTTCCGATTGATTTGATTGACTAACGGTGGTTGAACTTTGATTACACCTAGTTTGTTTATGCTTGAGAATCTTCTCTTCTGATATAAGATTCACTCAAACTAGATCGAAGTTTCGGCAGGGATCTTTAGACTGTTTGTAGATCTAAAGACATCTTGTGATAATCCATTGTTAACATACTCCATTCTGTGCGTGATTGATCACAAAAGATTCAAGTTGTTGTGTGCAGGCGTTTATTGAAGATCTAAGAAGATTTGAAGACAAAGAAGATATTAAAGATTTCGATTTAGGGTTCATAATCTTTGGTGTGCACAATACTTGTTTCGGTATAGAGGATCCAACTATAATCGGTTTATCATTGTGGTAGATTAGATTGATTAGTTGTGTAGATCGGCATCAATACAATTCTGTGTGATTAAAAGTATTGATTGAAAAATCTTAACAATTACCTTTCATAGTTGAGAATAAGATAGATCTAAGAACCTGACGAATGAGTTTATTGAGATAAAAAGAAGAGCCTTTGTCGAACTCACATCACTTGGTTGAAGAGAGTTGTTACCAAACAGATTTGTTGTTCCTTTACTGTTTGGAATACAAACCAAAGGAATTGTTCCAAGTACGTGACTTATTCATAAGTTGGAGGCGTGGGAATACAGACGGAACTAGGTGAACTATAGGTTTAGTTGCTTGGTCTCAACTATACGAAGTTGTTCTAATTTTGTATATCGGCTTAATCCTGAGAGTATTAAATTCTGGACGAGGTCACGGGGTTTTTCTGCATTTGTGGTTTCCTCATTAACAAAATCTTGTTGTGTCATTTACATTATATTTCCGCATTATAATTGTTTTATTATAATTAAAGTAAATCACACAAATGTTAATTCCTATTTACTTGATAAGCAATCCTATTGTGTTTGGTTAAGTCCGAACCTTTTTATCAAGTAAACATACTTCGTTGTTGTATTGTCTCGATATCCATAGACGATCACACGAAGTGTGAACCGATTAGTTGCATTTTCTCGACTCTGTCTTTATAGACAATTAGTTTCGGAGAAAGGACTTATAGGTAGGAAAAGTTTTAGCTTGAGGTATATTTGGTTACCCTCTCCTTTTTAATTGGTATCAGAGCAGTCAAACATGAAAAGATCTAACAATCTGTGTTTGGTGCGATCCAACCTATAAGAATGAACTCGAGTTCTCATGAATCGACTTCAATTAACGTACCGCCAAGATTTAATGGGACAAACTATCCATTATGGAAATCTTCTATGAAAGATTTTCTTCAATCCCAAAATTTTAATACTTGGTTATTAATCGAAGACGGATATCAACAACCGATGGATTATTCGGAAACAGAGTTCAAAAGTTTAGCGTTTTGTACTCATGAAGAAAGGATTCTTGCAAAGCAGAATTTTGATGGTCTGAATGCCATCATACATGCAGTTAGTCATGATCTTCTACATCATGTGATGAGTTGTAGAACTTCTAAAGAAGCATGGGATATTCTAGAGACCGTATTCGAGGGAGATGAATCTGAAAATGAAGCTAGACTTCTTTCCCTTTCATCTGAATGGGAACACCTCAAAATGGATGATAACGATACTTTCGAGGAGTTTAACTCTAAACTTTCTGAGATTGTTAATGCGTCTTTTTTCCTTGGAAAGGCCATACCTGAAAAGGAAATAGTATGCAAAATTCTTAGATCATTACCATCCAGATATGAGTCTAAGAAACATGCCATAATATAAGGTAACGATCTTTCTATACTTTCTCGGAGCTCTCTCGTTGGAAAGTTAAAGATCTTTGATAGAGAAATTCTGCTGAAAAATGAAACTAAGAAACATTGCCAAGAGGACAAGGTATATGTTTAAAAGGAGCTTGACTCAACTATTGTGCTTCTAGAGCAACGAATAAAGGACATATTATCTATTAATAAACGTGTTCCTGATACACTATCAGTTTGCCATAAAAAGGGTAATGATGAAGTACAATGCTTCAAGTGTCGTAGATTCGGACATATGGCAAAACACTGTCCCAACAGAAGAACTCAAAAGTGCAACAAAGCATATCTCAACTCTTGATGATATTCCGGAGGAAGAATCCAATGAAGAAATATCTAAGTGTAATGCACTTCTTGCCAACTCTAACTGTGATGAATCCTGTGAGTCTAATCAACTCCTAGAAAAACTTGAGTTGGAAATTAAGGAAAATAAAAGGTTAAGCATGGTACTTGAAAACCTTTTGAAATTCCTTTCAGATAAAACCCGTATGGTAAAATCTGAACAAGAAAAATTGGGTGAAATACCAAGAGAATCGGAAACTAGTTTTTCTGATAACATGATAAGTTCTTCATGTGGAGAAAATAATCTCACTACAATCCTTATTGAAAATAAACTTATCAAAGCTCTTTGTAAGGGGATAAAGAATACTGGTAAGTTTATGAGATCTCAAAAGGAAATTGCAAACTCTTGCAATTACAAGAGAAAGAAAGAACAGAAGGAAACACAATCTATTGTGTTTATAAGTCATCCTAAGGATGTCCTTGTTAACTATGGTGAGAATAATTCTCACCTCAACACGCGTTGATTGTGTTGAAAGATGCATCCTCACTTGTTGACCAAAATTCTGATTGTGAGGAAGCAAAAATCTAGGCAAGTGGTTCACATCTGTTTATTTAGTGAAAAATAATAGATATCTTTTATTTTTGGGAAAAATAGTTTTGGTTTCCGTAAATCAAATTATTCCTTGATTTTCTCCCATCTTATATATATATATTCTTCCTGTCCTAAAGAAGACTATTCTATTTCAATGGAGAAATCGGCAAAATAATGGTCATCTCTTGATGATTTAGCACTCTGTGCATCGGTCATAACTGAAACTCATGATAATTCTCAAGATTCTTTAAGAAAGTAGATTCTTACTATTAAAGGTTGCATTAGATATCATGAGTTGATGATAAAGGATTCAAAAGAAGTACTAACTAATCTTCATTCTCAATTGTTCGAGATGAACAAATCATCTACTGAAAAAGGAAGTGCTCAGAAGAATTTGAATCCAGTTTTTGTAAGCAATATTCACAAGAACTGAGAAGGAAAATAGACATCAATTTTTGATTTCTTTCAATGATTGTATTTGGTCTATTATGAATAAAATTATTTGATTTATAATTTTTCTTGTGATAGTTTTTGATTTACATAGAATGTGATTGAATGCTTATTATTGCTATGTAAGTTTATGGGATGTTTGATTTCGGTTTTATTACCTTGATATTCGATATCATAATGTTGTGAACCCTTATGGTTTGAGACTTTTTGATTTAGCAGGATTAAGTTCTAGCCCATGTTGGTAGGCTTTATCAAAGGATCATGAGGGGTTCTGATAGAAACAATATGTGAAAAATTCACAATATGTTGAATCGGTTTTGGTTAAGCATAAAAGCATATCTGTTTCGCGGTTTTCAACTTTTGCTTGCAATAATTAAAAACCGGTTTTCAACCTTTCTCTGGTAAAGGTTGGTTGTTGTTATTCTTTTGTTTTGCATAAGGATGACAACATAATGATATTTCGATATCAATTATCCCTGGAAGAAGATGCAAACATATTGGAGAAGAGGATGCGAAATTTGAGGTAACAATCTTGTTAGTTAATTGTTTTCCTGGTTAAGAAAAGCCTGATTTTATTTCATATATTTATTGCATTTGCTTAACAAAATATTCGGTACAATTGATGTTTTATTCCATTATGTGTGTATGGATGTGTGTGTAATTCAATTGGTTCCGGTTAAGAAAAACTATTGTTATCTTGCTTTATTGTGTGGTATCAATTGTTTAGGCTTACAAAATTTCGGTGCAATTGCGGTGCTTTAATGTCTATGTTGTTTCAATTGCTTCCAGTTGAGGTGAATAATTATGCAAGTTGATTTATTTGGTTTGTATGAATTATTTATGGCTTAACGAAAGAAAAGGTTTATGGGATGAATTTTTTAATTTAATTCGATTCCGGATAAGAGAAACTAAGTTAATTCTGATCTTAGTTAGACTTATCAAAGTGGAGGTTTCGGTTATTCAAGTCTAATCGAATGCCTTAACAAGAAATGCTAGTTAACTAACCTAGTACTTGTCTTGTTTAAAAGTTAAAGGTCTAAGTTATATGGATAATTAGAACCTGATGAGAAAAATGGAGTTATATTTATTTTGGTCTTATCGAACAAGCGGTTGTATTTGTACAATCGGTTAAGCAAAGGAACTAAGGTGCTTAGTTGATTTTTGGTTTGCTAAACTATTAGGGAAAAATACTTCGAGCAATTGTTTCCTTGATAACATATCAAAACAAAATTACTTTGTAATTTCGGTTTTGATATTGGTTATCAAAAATGGTGTGTGGAACCCTCGTGCTTAACTCTATAGGTTGCAAGTCTATTTTGAGATTTGTAAGATTCTTTTCGGTTTGTCCTTTATTTTTTTTTCTTTTTCATTTTGTGACAAAAAGGGGGAGATGTATATGGAGTAAACAAGTGATACTGGCATTGATTTATATTGATTGGTATCGCTAAGGGAAAGGACATTGGTGCTTAAACGTTTATTTAATGAAATACTGAAAGCATACACTAAGGGGGAGTAACATATCATTACAAAGGAATAACAAAGACGTGCGGATTGATAAAATCTACCTATCTTACCTTTAGGGATAGTAATGAATTCTTGTAATTTGTAATGAATTCTTGTAATTTGTTTATCCATATGATGTAAGAGTTTTGTCACTAAAATTGACAAAGGGGGAGATTGTTAGAGCATAGCTAGGTTGAACCCACCAAGCGTTGGTATGTCAAGTTTGGTTGTCATATTTTAGTGAATCAAAACTCATTTAAAGAGTCACTTGATTATGTACTTGAGTCAACTTCGTATAGGTTAGCTTGAAAGTATTAGGATATGAGACATTACAAGTATTTCGAAGACTTGAAGAAGTGAAGAAGTAAGAAGCTACAACGACAACATCATCCTTCCACTTGAGGTTAGTGATATTTGACTTGAACTGTTTCATTCCCTAACGTATCTTTCAAGTCGTGCATATTGAAAACAAAACTGTGAAGCATGAACACTCTAGATAGACATATTATTAAGGAACACAATACGAGGTTTATTGCTTAACCATTAAACTTTCTAGATAAAACATCGACATAATCATTTAAATGCTATTGTGATTATGTATGGGTATGAGGTGAGGATTTCATCCTAAGAAACAATATTTTACACGTGTTTTAAGGAAGTAAATTCATGAACTTGTTTTGTGAATCGAAAAGGAAATCGCCAGGTGTTATTGGTATTGTTATTCATTTCATATCTTATAAACAACCAATATGTGTAATTAGTATAACCGCTCATGACTTGTTTGTGTTCTTAGTAAAACTATTCACAAAGGCCTGACTTTTGTATTGGTATGACTTTTATTAGTGAAACCGATTTTAAGGAATCACCTGAGATGGTATGATCGAGTTTGTGATTTTGTAAGACCGACTCTGGGTAAAGCGGAACCGATCCTTGTAAGAGGTGCAACACATCACAAAGGGGAATCGATCCTTGTATGAGGTGCATCATGTTTTAGCAGAAAGGGGAACCAATCCTATGGACATGTGCAACACGTTTTTAGGCAAAAGAGAACCGATCCTATGGACATGTGCAACACATTCAAGTTAGATACCATATATATGTGGGTAACCGATCCTAGTACCTAGTCAACCGGATTTTGGAAAGCTTGTGACTATGCACAGACTCACATGGAGGTAGAACCGAAACTTGTTTTGGTAGAACCGTTAAACCCATGATTTTTGATTGAGTTTTCTTGATCAATCACATAGTTCTTGAAAGTCAGATGAACCAATTTTAAACTTGTTTGGAAGTTTGGCAAATCGGTTTCAATATTGTAAGTATGAAAGAGGACTTACAGAGTAAGGATGTCGACATACTTTGAACATGTGCAGTAACGATTATCTTTAATTGTTCAAAGTTATTCCTTAATAGCTAAAGGAAGAAAATCCCAGGATCGAAACATAAATAAGTTAAGAGTCTTTTATTTAAGGTTTTTAATTTTATTTTAGGAAAATGAGAATTAGTAATGAGCATTTACTAGTTGAAGATTTTCCAAAGAGATTTTCGGTCATTATTTTGGACAGAACATTTCCAGGAATTATGGAAACCGAATTTGAAATATATTGCATATCTTGAGAATATTTTCGGTTTTGGAAATTCCTTGGTGTCCAAAATTCCTTGTCTATAAATAATTGAAGTTTTCATTTCTAGCAAACTAATCCTTCGTGACAACAAACTTCCTCGGTTGTGTTGTTACTGGTGAAGCTGCCTATTCGGAGAGGTGAGTAACCTAATTAGGCGAAATCTCTTACGGACGCTCAGTTTAAAGTCTTCTTTAGGATTGAGAAGCTCTATTAGTATCGTTGGTGGGAAACCAGATAATTGCGGTTTATCTTGTGTTTTCGATTGATTTGATTGACTAACGGTGGTTGAACTTTGATTGCACCTAGTTTGTTTATGCTTGAGAATCTTCTCTTCTGTTATAAGATTCACTCAAACTAGATCAAAGTTTTGACAGGGATCTTTAGACTGTTTGTAGATCTAAAGACGTCTTGTGATAATCCATTGTTAACATACTCCGTTCTGTGCGTGATTGATCACAAAAGATTCAAGTTGTTGTGTGCAGGCGTTTATTGAAGATCTAAGAAGATTTGAAGACAAAGAAGATATTGAAGATTTCTGATTTAGGGTTCATAATCTTTGGTGTGCACAATACTTGTTTCGGTATAGAGGATCCAACTATAATCGGTTTATCCTTGTGGTAGATTAGATTGATTAGTTGTGTAGATCGGAATCAATACAATTCTTTGTGATTAAAAGTATTGATTGCAAAATCTTAACAATTACCTTTGGTAGTTGAGAATAAGATAGATCTAAGAACCTGGCGAAGGAGTTTATTGAGATAAATAGAAGAGCCTTTGTCGAACTCACATCACTTGGTTGAAGAGAGTTGCTACCAAACAAATTTGTTGTTCCTTTACTGTTTGGAATACGAACCAAAGGAATTGTTCCAAGTACGTGGCTTATTCATAAGTTGGAGGCGTGGGAATACAAACATAACTAGGTGAACTATAGGTTTAGTTGCTTGGTCTCAACTATACGAAGTTGGTCTAATTTTGTATAGCGGCTTAATCCTGAGAGTATTCAATTCTGGACAAGGTCCCGGGGTTTTTCTGCATTTGCGGTTTCCTCGTTAACAAAATCTTGTTGTGTCATTTACTTTATATTTCCACATTATAATTGTTTTATTATAATTAAAGTAAATCACACAAACGTTAATTCCTATTTACTTGATAAGCAATCCTATTGTGTTTGGTTAAGTCTGAACCTTTTTATCAAGTAAACATACTTCGTTGTTGTATTGTCTCGATCTCGTATCCATAGACGATCACACGAAGTGTGAACCGATTAGTTGCATTGTCTCGACTCTGTCCATAGACAATCACTATCGGAGAAAGGACTTATAGGTAGGAAAAGTTTTAGCTTGAGGTATATTTGGGTACCCTCGCCTTTTCAAAATTATTCACTCAACAATCAACAAACATCGCAATATAACATACATGAACTAACATCATAAATTCCGAAGGTTTAACAATCAAGCATAATATGCAAACGAATGGATTCTCACAAGAAAATGTAAAAGAACAATATTATTAAAAATATAATAACGATATTGCCTCATCTGGGTTATAATAGGCATAAAAATAGATATAACATTTGGAGAATCCAACAATGCATATCACACAACATACCCACTCGATTACACACAAGTAGGATCATAAGAATTAAAGACACATCATGCTCGCAATTGGAAGAGACTTAATGATTACAAGAAGGTTACAAAGTTCCCACCTAATTTGATGGCAAGCCACGCCTACCTCGAGATCCATAATCCACTGGTTCAGTCTTTGAATCGATCGTTATTAGTAAAGACTAATTATCAATCACACAAGCACTCAAAGAAATTAGCCAAAAGGCTCACACAAGGCTCATAACATAATCTTATACAAGTCTCTAATTATAAGCTAAGCTAACTATCTAATGGTTCTAAGCCCATTTATGGTTCTACACATTTTCATTCTCTACCTTTAGCACATTTAAGGTTTTCTAATCCAATTAGGTTGATTCTATAGTCCATTAGATATGTCTTATGAATATCTACAGCTTTGTAGAAAGAACCAATGGCAAATTCGGACCAAAAGGGGTCGGGGGTCCAAATCATCAAGATAAGAAAACTAACTCTAAGTCCAAGTCCATGGACCTAATCAGGCACAACCCATTACACCAGGCCTGGCCCAACTATGTCAACTAACGGTCACTGGCGGTCAAAGGGATCAACTAATAGTCCACGTCTAAAGTCAAGGTCCTGGTCAACCGAGTTAAATTGGTCAAGGTCCACTGAGTCAAATCTGGTCAGGTCTGGTTGATGAGTCAACTCAGTCAGATAGCTGAGTCAGGTGATTCAGACGCAGTCAGGCATCTCACTGACAGGAAGGATTCTGGCATGAGCCACATCACAGGCCAAGGGCACTAATACACAACCACAAGACTCAAAGCACAATCAAAACACAAATGCAAACACATAATCTCTATCAACCTATTTCCCAGGCTTGAATCAAATCCAACCATTACAATCGGCTCTAAGATATAACTTCTTCACATTCAATTGAACTATATCCTCTTAGCATCAATAACAACAGCATCTCAACTTCTCTTCATTATCAGTTGAACGGAAACTCAAATACACGCCCACACAACTTGACTCAAACTCAATTGCAGCCATCAGCTTCAACAACCAACAACACCACCATCGCCGATCACTTTAGTTCAACTCATTTCTGTTGCAATATCATTTTCACCATCACTACCATAATCTCTTCCATGTCTTGCATACATTCTGCCACAATTGAACACCTAAACTGAAACACCATCTTCAATACAGATAGCCCATACATTCATCACACCACCATTTATCAGTTGAGCACAATTCACTTTACAGCCCCATCTGTATTCTATTCTAAGTCTTGTAAGCTAATCTAAACATCACCTGTAACTCCAAACACCAGTTCCATTCTTTAACTTAACTCTCATCGATCTAACACCACCAGAAACTCAACTCCACCACCAAATCCACTCCATCAATGCTTGTAATACCAACACCAGATCCAGTTCTGTACAAAGAATACCAACATATCATTCATACACTACACCTGCACTAGAACCTCCACTAACTCAATTACACCCACATTCATCTCAACTGCCACTGCAATCACCAATGCCAGCTCATAACCATCACCTCCTAACCATGACATCTCCACCTGCAGTTCATCAGCATCTGTATAACATCAGCAGTTCACTTCATAGCTTCCCAAGCCATCACCTTCATTATAATTATAGCATTCATATCCCCTGTATATCAATGACCTAAACTCCAACCACAACTCTATCTTCTCTGTTCAATAAATCCCATCTTCATCACCATCAACAATACCACTTCTTCCAACTCTGATTTCTTCCCTTTCCATTCAATTAATTCCCAATTACAAACTCAAACCCTAGTTTCTATTTCTTCCCTGCGGAACCTTAAATTTACAACCCAACTTCAATAACGTCTAACCAATTCATCTTCTTCATCTGGATTGCATGAACCCCAATCCCAATTTGGGGAAGAACAGAAGCCCTAATTTCATATTTGATTTACTAAGAAACTAAAATTAAACTCTCAAAAACAATCTCCAGCACTAATAAGATCGAACCCACCCATATTCTATCAGAACATAACAATTTCATAAAGACATTTCAACCAAAAACGAAACCCTAATTCAGCTTACCAAATCTCTGCTTTTTCCCAAAACTCAATCGACCGCAGCAGCATCATCTTCTTCCTCAGATCAACATGTCACAAAGCTCTTATGATTCGTTCATACAAACTCACCTCAATTCTTTGAAACTGAAATCGATAGAGAGAAGGAGAGGAAGAACAGAGAAGAAGAAAGAAGAAGGGAAAAATGGTTTTCTCTTACGCACGGTTTTGGATAAAACCAAAGGAATGATATTAAGGCACCCACGAGATTGATACGGGCAGCCAAGGCGGCTAAACTGCGGAAAGACTAATTTGCCCTTCAAAAACAATCTGATGATTACTTCTTCGTCCGGTGTCCGAGTGACACGATCGAGTAGTCCATTCCGCATAAATTTTCGAGATCTATCTAGTGACACTATTTTCGTATCTAAATCGTTGTCAGATTAATTTCTACTAGTTACAATTCATATTCCGCTAATCGAGTCATTATCGGCTTAAACATCTCTTGATCGTCCCTTGACTGGTCTAATAGCGTTATCGAACTTGCGTATCCTTACATTTTAAGACCTGAAAGTGCTTAACTCTTGTCTCTTTGGGATCAGGCACTTGAGACAAGATGCACAACCAACACAATTAAGCTGTGTTGGGGTAAACAATAATCTGTCCACCATGACCTTTTTGAAAAGAATTTCTAAAAACCTCTTTTTCAGATTGATTAGACCATGTTCTTTTATGTAGTGGTCTATCTTTTTCTTTAGAAATTAACTTCTTCGGAGAAGAGTTGAGTTTACATACCTCATGCGACTTCTGAACAAGTTTTAGCTTGTTTGCTAATCGATTTGCTCTCCGTTGAAGTTTGTTGCCATATCTTACTTTATGCTTGTACTTGAAACAACTAGAGAGTCCGTGTCCCTTAAAAGTACAATAAGAACATTTCAAGGTGGAGGATGGTTCAGACACCATAGCGGAGTAAGCTGCTAGACATACTCTAGTACTTGAAACATTAGAAATAAAATTTCCAGTAGACAGAGAAAAATCCATTTTATCCTCCAAAATAGTTGAGGAAGTTTCTTCAGGAAAAATATCAAGATTGATGTGAGTATTGCTACAATTATCAAAATCAATATTTTCACCAAGGAGTGCAACACTTGATTTTTCATCTTCATTTGAACCATAGTGATCAGAAATTTCATCAAGAGTTGCAGCAAGAACTTTGTTCCCAGTGTATTTTCTACGATTTGGACACTCATTGGAAAAATGACCAAAACCTTTACACTTGAAGCACTGAGGCATATCCTCATCATCAGTATCTTCTGTGTCCCTATTTTTACGAGGTACACGGTCATGAGGTTTTTAATTGATGATCTAGATTTATCTCTGACGAACCGTTTACTTCTCTCCAGAAGAGGATCTCTAAACTGTCGTGTGATCAGAGAGACTGAATTATTAAGATCTTCATCTAACGAATCAGTCTCAATAGGATCATCCACAGAGCTGCCAATACATTTACTTTTGTCAAGTAATTTTGTGTTCTTTTGTTCTTTGAAAGCAACATACTTTCCATATTTGGATGTATGCTCATGATCAAAGATCTTTAACTTCCCAACCAGAGTATTTCTGGATAAAGTGTTAAGGTTATTCCTAATTGATTGAACTAAGCACAACCTGTGATACTTCAATTTATAGAAAATAAAATGTGGAAAAGAAATAACACAGACACTAGAAATTTTGTTAACGAGGAAACCGCAATTGCAGAAAAACATCGGGACCTAGTCCAGATTGAACACCACATTGTATTAAGCCACTAAAGATACTAGCCTACTGCAAGTTAACTTCAGACCGGAATATAGTTGAGCCCTAACTAATCTCATACTGATCAAGGTACATTCGCGTTCCTTATGTCTCTAGAACCACGCCGGATTCTGCGCACTTGATTCCCTTAGCTGATCTCACCCACAACTAAGAGTTGCTACGACCCAAAGTCGAGGACTTGATAAACAAATCTGTTTCACATAGAAAAATCTATTGAATAGATAAATCTGTCTCCCACAGAAATACCTACGAGTTTTGTTCCGTCTTTGTATAAATCAAGGTGAACAGGAACCAATTGATACACCGGACTTATATTCCCGAAGAACAACCAAGTAATATCAATCACCTCACAATAATCTTAACTGTATGGTAGCGGAACAAGATATTATGGAATCACAAACGATGAGATGAAGATATTTGTGACTACTTTTTATCTTACCTATCGGAGATTAAATCTCGAGCAAATTTTCGACAAGATAGTATTTAATACGATAGAACAAAGTAAGATCAAAACACCAACTACAAAGAAAATAGTTGGATCTGGATTCACAATCCCAATTAAGTCTTTAAGTCGTTAACCTATAATGGTTTTGGAAAAACCTAGGTTAACGGAGAATCGACGCTAGTCGCAACTAGTGTCACACATGAGGTGTGGGGATTAGGTTTTCCAGTTGCTAGAGTTTTCCCTTATATGCTCTCCAAATAAGGGTTTGATACTTTGGACAAAGCAATCGATATTACCATTAGATGAAAACATGATCAGATTCAAACCAATATCTTTCAACCTTTAGATTGTCTTGGCTTGTTATATACAAATGTAATGTACCTTCATTTAGATATGGGTAACTGTACCTAAACGTGTACACTTAGTTGGCTCAACAATAGCTAACCAAAGTTATCCATATGAACACTTTCATATCAACCTTGTTCATCTTAACACAACTAGTTCAAATGACTCAAATGAAACTAGTTATAGAGTTGTTCAATTGTTTATATTCTCATAGAAGCATACAAGACACAATTGAAGCAAAATCGGTTTTGATTCACTCAAATCAATTCATGAACATTATAGCCACGGTCTGCAAAACATTGCATTCGTTATTATATAAATATTTTTTCATGACTTAGCCGATTTTAGAACATAACCACTCAAGTATGCAAACGGGTATGCATACATAAGTTCTTGTGTTCGCCAGTATGCAAACGGGTATGCATACATAATATCGTACACTACCAAACCTCAGTTGAAGTTAATATGCAAACGGGTATGCATAATATAGTTCCCGGACTTGAACGGTTGAATCAGTACGCATACATGTATGCACACTAGATTCCCGGACTTGGAGTAACTTGCAATAGTTAGCATACAAGTACGCATACTATGCTACATCTAATCATTGGTTAATTTTTCTAAACTCTCATTTCAATCATTGAAACATTCCTAGAAGACGACAATAGCTGTCTCACACAAACTATTAGCTTCAAAGCAATTTTAAAGTGATCAAATGATCAATATGAAACATTCGAGTATACACCAAATGACTGTTTCACACAAATCATATAAGATGTTACCAGACGATTTTCACATGATCATCTTTTGACTTTCGTCAAGAATAAAAGATGAACTTGGTTAAAGCGAAAGCTTACTAAAAAATATTTCGAGAAATATGTAAGCGAGTTAAACTCAACTCGAAATATCAAATGTGTATATTTGAATTCTATATAGCTATACGACTTTTGTCTCAAATAGGAGATAAAGTAGAAATAGACTTTTGAGTGATAGATGAGTTCAAGTCTCCACATATCTTTTGTTGATGAAGTTCCACAAGCTCCCCTTAGTAGTTCTTCGTCTTCAATCGAATGTCGTGAATTCTAAATCTCAACTACACACTTTATCCTAATCCGAGACTTAGTTGTAAGTAGACTAGAAATCAAGACTTATAGTTTTGGCAACTAAACTAGACAAACAAGTTTGAGATAGAAACACTTGCGAGTTCGACCGAGAAGTGCTCTAACAAAGTCAACCTCACCCTTTCAGTTGTTTCTCGATAATTGTTGTATCCTATGACATGACATGTGACCCTTTCATGGTTCGTGAATGCGGATGATTAAATATAAGGGATGAACTGTGACTTTTGGAGATGGGAGTTCTTGCTACATCAGCAAAAAGGGGACGATCGAACTTCTAAGAGTGCTTGAAATTCATGATGTTGTTTATGTTAAAGGTATGTATGCTAATCTACTTTGTGTTAATCAAGTTTGTGACGAAGGCCATAAAGTTATCTTTAATGCCAAAGGATGTGATATTGAAGATAAATCTGGAAAAGTAATTTTAATGGCATTAATGGCAAAAGTAATTGTTATCTAGTTCCACATAAGTCATCACATGACATTGGCACCAAAGCTCCACTTGATTTAATGCATATAAATTTATTTGGCCCAATAAAAATATGCCTTGGTAATGGTTGATGAGTACACCAAATTCACTTTGGTGGCATTCCTAACCTATAAGAAGGATACTCTGACTTAATTCAATATTATTGTAAACAGAATCCATAATATATAAGGTCGCAAACTAAAAAAAAATAAATATGAGCGATCATAGAGCATTTAAAGATACTAAGGTATTTCAGTTCTGTGACACACTGGTGATAGGTGTAGAATACACCGTATTTACTATATAGAGTTTATGCTTTCTTTGCTATTTTTCTTGTGAATTATGTATGTTACGCGTGCTTTTGAGTTTTATAGGTGCAATGGAGTCGCGCGGAGGAAAAGAAGAAGAAATTATCCAAATTGGGGCCAAAGGGCGAAATTGTCATCTCACAAGTGAGCTATATGTGGAGTAGGCTGAAACGCGTTTAGCGAGAACGGAAATATGAAGCTAACGGCGAGAGCTTGGAGTCAATCCGATCGCATCCGACAAAGTTACGAGCGAAACCTATGAATAGGGCTTGTTTGATTCATGAAACCGACAGGCTATACTTGAGCTAGTTAGCTTTTAACGGGAACAGATGGGTGCCTAGAGTTATGATTGGGTAACCCCTTATCTGTTTGGTTTGAGTGGGATTAGCCATTCCCTTTCTTACACCCTAGATCGAATGATTAATTTCTCAATCATTGTTTCACCCGAGATTGAAGAATCACTCGCGGCTGTTGGATCGATGCCGAGATCGAGATGTTGAGAGAATTCCGGGAGAGATTGAGAGGGTGGTGGTCTTAATAGATGGTGGTTTGATCTAGGTTCATGACGGAGGCGACTTGGAGTTATTGATAATCTCGAGAAGAACAAGAGAATAGAAAAGAGAAATGAAGGTCTTGGTGATAAATCATAGGGGGTTGAATGGACAAACAAGATGAAGCAGAGATGGTGTTGAAGCTCAAAGGAGTTAGTATTTGTGTCAATTGAGTGAAATTGTGAGAAGAAGAAGCTATAGAAGATGGATTCGGATCTGGTGAAGAGATGCAGATTGATTGGTTGTCACAGAATGTCTGGTTGAGCTCATGGGGTTGGTTCTGGCAGAGATGATGATTATCATGAAGTGATGCAGAAATGGAGGTTATGAATCAGAAGTTAGGGTTTATTTTAAGATTGAGTAATTGATTCACAGAGGTCGAAGAATGGGTTTTGTGATTGTCAGTCTGTCGATGAAAATGGGTTTGTCTTGAAATTCTGGTGAGAAGAGCTGTTGGTGGTAGTTGCTGGAAGTGATGAACCTGAGTGGTGACGCTGTTGGTCCTGGGATGTTCAGGTGGAGCTGAGGTTGGTGCTGCAGTGGTAGAAGTGTGGGTCTGCTAAGGTGTTGGTAACTCAGATGGGTACTAGAATTGTTGGAGCTGGTTTAGGTGATGGTTCGGTGATTCTGGCAATTGGATTTCATGAGATTTGCAAACAGATAAGGTCGTTGCTTTTGAGTTCAATGGAAGAGCAAGTGTTAGTGCTTTGGCAAGGAACTTAAGGAGTTACAAATTGTTGAGCCGACCGATGGTTGCACTTGGTGGTGACTGGGAATGGAGCTTGACTGAGATGTCTTTGCTTGTTTATGAGCTATGAAGTCGCAAAACACTAGGAGCAAGCAGTGCGGTGGTGATTTTGCTATGCTTATGCCTGTAATGGCTTTGGCTGGATGAAGTGGAAGCTAAGGCAATCCAGCAATGGTCATGGTCAATGCCAACAAGTTCTGCGAGCCGATGTTAGCATTGAGCAGAATCTGGCTCTGAGCCAAACACATGGTATAGTGATGCAAGTGAAGCTTCGGAAGTCATGAATAGATGCAAGGGAAGTTGATTATGGTTAGTGAGTTGGAATGATGAAGTGATTTAACCGTATGCGGGGGTTGAACCCTACCATGGTTTAGTGTGAGTGAGCAAAGTTATGGTCGATGGTGGTGTAGTCTTGTGAGCTGAGGGGACTATCGATGGCAAGAACAGATGAAGGAAGGCTGAGCAAGGCGGGTTGGATCTTGTGTGTTGCTGCAGCTGAGATAGCTTATGAGCTGTGGTCAGGACAACAAATGGGATGTGAGCTGTTTGGCATGGATGCTGAGAAGGCAGGATGGAGCTGTGATGGATATGCTGGTTGATTTGAGTGGCAATGTGTGTGTCGATGACTGCTGTTGATGATGCTGTCTCAATGGAGCGGTTGTGTTGGATAAGTGGAGCCGTGGCGTATGCTGGCAGAGCTGTTCTGGTGCCTGTGGTTAATTGGAAAATGGTGATTTGCTATGGATGAAAGTCAAGAATCTGCAAGAAGAAGCAGAATTTGAGGTTACAAATTGGGAATGGAGTCACAAGTGCAAGGCAAATATGTTGTTTCAAGGAGTCGAGATTTATGGCGAAGTGAGTTGGGAATAAGTTTGATGAACGCATGATAATGATGTGTGCCGCAAAGGCAGTGATGGCAAGAGAAGCTGCAGTGCAGGCCAAAGTTTCTGGGAATTGAGAGAAGTGATTCTGTTATCGGATGCTGATGAAGGATGTGCTGAAGATGGCTAGTTATGCTATGTTGGAGCCTGAGTTGGAATTCAGGGCCATGATGGCTGGCATAATGAAGTAATGACTATGATGGTGCATCATTGGCAACTAGCCTTACAAGTTGGCACGGCAAAATGGCCTAGCCTGGGACTAACTCATGTCAACCGAGTCGGGTTGACTCCTAGTTGACCCGATCCAACTCGGTGATCCGGGCCGATCGACTCACCCGTTGACTTAACCCGGTTTGACCCGTTGACCGGTGATCGGCGGACTTTGCCGGTCACGGGAGTTGACTTTCCGGCCGATTTCCGGCCACAATCCCAGCACTCCCACGACCACTTTCGGGCGTATTTTCTACACGGTTTCTCCTTCTTGTGGGCTTGGTGGACTCTCACCTAATGGACTTTGAAGACTAAAACTAGTTTTGGAAGGAGAAAAAGACTATAAAAGGGAGGTTTTCTACAACACATAAAATATCTTTTTGCTTGGAATTCTTTTGGAGAGCCACTTTTGTTTACACTTCTAGGGTTTGGTTTTGTTCTTCTTCTTCCTTGTTTTATTATTGAATATTGATGATGATGAACTCCATAGCTATGAGTAGCTAAACATCTTATTGGTTATGGGATAAAAGTTGATTTCTCAACATGCTTTTGATTCAATGAATTAGTTTTGTCTCGTAATTATTGTTTGTGATTCACAATTAATAATGTTATAAGATTTGAAAACTTGTTAGGTTGAGTCCTAATCAATCCGATTTGTGTTCATCTCTAGAGCTATATTAGGGTTTTCAATACGAAAAAGTTGTTTATCCACGATTCTAAGTAGCATAATTGTGGTTAGTGCTTGTAGTGATACATCCTATTAGTCACAAGTGAATCATAACTTTTGTTAAAACGTCTAGTGCTTTTACACATTCGTTTGCATTGATGAGTCTTATTCCATAAAACTTAATGCTCTTAGGGAGTTAAACTTAATTGTGCTTTTACACTTTAGGTTGCTTTCGACGAAGAATTCACATATGCATCTTTTAATGTGGTTGTGATGAAAACAGGGAATTAACGGGTTATACTTGCGATCAAGGTATCCTAGGACTTTTAATAAATACGAGATTAAAATACCAATTCTAATCATTGATGAAAATACATGTTTGTGAATGATACTATCCCTTGACCAATATCTTCTCCTTATTGATTTCTCAAAATTATTTACTTTGCTTTCAACTACTTTTACTTTTTAACCAACAAACATACCTTGGGTTACTTTAGAAACTGAAATTTACATAACAACAAACGCCTCTCTGTGGATACGAACTCTTCCTTACCTTGTGCTTCATTTAAATTTAGTGCGTAAGAAAGTGAAATTATATTTGACGGATTGACAAACGGTCAAATTTTGGCGCCGTTGCCGGGGGAGGCATACGGCTTGTTATTAAGTTTTTAGTTTCTTTTTACAATTTCTGCTTTTACCTTTGCTTTTCGATTCTTGTCTTGTTTCTTACTTGTTTGCGAGAATTGTTTGCAGGTGCATAATCTCTGGCTTCTAAGGATTGGAATTATCCAAGGTGCGGGATAGCTACTAGACGCGGCACAATACTCCAACCAAGTAAAGGCACAACGGACGAGCACGAGGAGGAAGTAGGAGAAGAGATTTTCCGACAACGAGAAGAAGAAGAAATGGGTGATGCAAATCGTTCACTCAAGGACTTAGCCTCTCATAGGCTTGATACACAACAGGTGTATTCAAACGAACTCTACTTTTGAGATAAAGCCGGGTTGCTTAGAGAATTACCAAAATTCCATGGCATGGTGAATGAAGATCCTAACAAACATCTTTTGGACTTCCACACCATTGTCACGGCTATGCTTCCAAAGAAACGTTGAGGCGGATGGTGCAATGTTGAAGGTTTTCCGTTTCTCTTTAATGGATAGTGCTAAGGATTGGTTGTACTATTTACCTCCTAAGTGTCACAACATGGAATGGGTTGAAGAAACTCTTTTTGGAGAGATATTTTCCTACATCAAAGGCTACTCAAATTCGCAAAGAAATTTGTGGGATGAAGCAAAACGTGGGAGAATCCTTATATGAATGTTGGGAACGGTACAAGAGATTGGTTGCAAGCTGCCCTCACCACCAATTTAGTGACGCTATGATCATCCAATACTTCTATGAAGGACTCCAATCAAGTGATAGGAATCTTATTGACGCTGCGGGTGGTGGTGCACTAGTTAGCAAGACTGTGGCACAAGCTAGAGAGTTGATTGAAAACATGGCAGCGAACTCACAACAATTTCTGAGTCGTGGTTCGGATGTGATTCTAAGAAGGGTGAGTGAAGTGAGCGAGGTGGAGGACCTTCGTCAACAAATGGGTAACATGAACGCAATGCTTCAACAAGTTGCAGCCGCGGTTGTACCAACTTCTTCTCAATCTTATGAAGACGAGCAAGCTAATGCGATCTTTCCGAATCAACCAAGACGGTATGATCCCTACTCCAACACTTATAATCCGGGATGGAGAGATCACCCCAATTTTAGCTATGCTAACAAGCAAGGAGCCGTTCAACAACCTACTTTCAACTCCTCGAGTGGATTTCAACCTCAACAACAACAATTCCAGCCGAGGCAACAATTTCAAAGAACCTCAAGCACAACAATCAATGCAAACTCAAGGTGCTGATATTGATGCAAAGCTTCAAACTTTTATGCAAGGTATTTCCACCATGTTCAAGGAGAGTCAACAAGAGACTAAGAGTGCTATTAAGGAGTTGCAAACACAAATGGGCTCCATGGCGATTGATATCAACAATTTGAAGGCACAAAATAGTGGGAGACTTCCTTCTCAACCTATTAACCCAAAAGAGGGTGTGAATGCTATTACTTTGAGAAGCGGTACACAACTTGTGCAACCCGAAGCTGCTGATTCGGGCAAGGTGGAGACACCAAAGGAACCTGTTTTGGAGGAGAAAGTCGAGGATTCTCCCCAAACTTCTGAGGTACCTATTTCTAACGCTAAAACTCCGGTTTCTACTTATGTTCCTCCTCTCCCTTTTCCTCGCAGATTTGCAAGTTCTAAGAAGGCGGAACTAGAAAAGGAGATTTTAGACGTTCTTAAAAAGATTCACGTGAACATACCACTCATTGATGCTATCAAGCAAGTACCAAAGTATGCAAAGGTGTTGAAGGACTTGTGTACCAACAAACAAAGGCTCAAAGGTAATGAAGTGCTTAGTGTGGGGGAGAATGCCTCGGCAATCTTACAACACAAACTCCCACTTAAGTGCAAGGATCCGGGTAGTTTCGACATTCCCGTCAAAATTGGTAACACAACTTTTAACAAAGCTATGTTGGACTTAGGTGCTTCCGTTAATGTTATGCCTGCGTCAATGTATAATTCACTTGATCTTGGTCCTCTTAAAAAGGCTGAAATTGTATTGCAATTAGCCGATCGCTCTAATGTTTACCCAATGGGTATTGTTGAGGATGTTCTTGTGCAGGTTAATCAACTTGTATTTCCTGCGGACTTTTGTGTGTTAGAGATGGATGCAAGTGCACCGGACTCATCTCTTCCATTGCTTCTTGGGCGTCCCTTCATGAAAACGGCGAAAACTATAATTGATGTGGATAAGGGCACGCTAACTATGGAGTTTAATGGAGAGACAATACGTTTCAACATTTTCGAGACGATGAGATATCCTAGCGATGTCCACTCTTGTTTCTCCATTGATGTGATGGATACATTGGCACAACAAATGTTTGAATTAAACGGTGATGATGCTTTGGAAACCGTGTTAACTACATCCATAGATAATGGTGTAGAGTGTGGTAATGAAGTCAAGGAAGCTCTTGGTGATCTTAATTCACTACAAGAATGCCCGAAAACTCATAATATCTCTTTTATTTCTTTACCATGCAGTGATGAAAAGCTTGTACCTTCAATTATTAAATCTCCGATTTTAGAATTGAAACCTCTTCCCGACCACCTTAAGTACTTGTACTTGGGTGATAATGAAGAGTTACGGTGATTGTTTCTAACAAGCTTAATGATTTACAGGAGCAAAAACTTCTAAGGGTGCTAAGGAAGTACAAGACGGCCATAGGATGGACAATTGCCGATATCAAGGGTATTAGCCCTGCTGTTGTATGCACAAAATTCGTTTGGAGGATGATGCAAAGCCTAAGAGGGACGCGCAACGTCGATTGAATCCTCCAATGATGGAAGTTGTGAAAAAGGAGATACTCAAGCTTTTGGAAGTGGGTGTTATCTACCCCATATCCGATAGCAAGTGGGTAAGCCCGGTACAAGTGGTACCAAAGAAATCGGGTGTGACGGTGGTGGAGAATGATAAGAATGAACTTGTCCCAACTCGTGTGCAAACCGGATGGAGGTTTGTATTGATTATAGAAAATTGAATGCCACCACTAGAAAAGATCACTTTCCTTTACCTTTTATTGATCAAATGCTTGAACGTTTAGCTGGACACTCATACTATTGCTTTCTTGATGGCTATTCAGGTTATAATCAGATTGTGATAGCACCGGAGGACCAAGAGAAAACCACTTTCACTTGTCCTTTCGGTACTTTTGCTTATAGAAGGATGCCTTTTGGCTTATGCAATGCTCCTACTACCTTTCAAAGGTGTATGGTGAGTATCTTTTCGAATATGTTGAAAACATAATCGAAGTGTTCATGGATGACTTTAGTGTCTTTGGTGATTCTTTTGACCTTTGCTTGAACAATTTGTCTCTAATCCTTGAACGATGTGTTGAAACAAATCTTGTGCTAAATTGGGAGAAGTGCCATTTCATGGTAACTCATGGCATAGTTTTAGGCCATATAATATCTTCTAAAGGCTTGGAAGTTGATAAATCTAAGATAGACCTTATTCGTGCTCTAACCCCTCCCACTACGGTGAGGGGAGATTCGCTCTTTCTTGGTCATGCAGGTTTTATCGTAGGTTCATCAAGGACTTTTCCAAAATAGCGTCACCACTATGTAACTTATTGCAAAAGATGTGGTTTTTAATTTTGATGAGAAATGTATGGCGGCATTCAATCGTTTGAAAGAACTTTTGATCTCAGCCCTATCATTAAACCACCGGATTGGAGTAAGCCGTTTGAACTCATGTGTGATGCTAGTGATTATGCGGTTGGTGCGGTACTTGGGCAACGTGTGGGGAAGCTTCCTCATGCTATCTATTATGCTTCTAGAACGTTAAATGAGGCTCAACAAAACTACACCACCACTGAAAAGGAGTTATTAGCCATTGTTTTTGCTTTAGAAAAGTTTCGCTCTTATCTAATTGGTACAAAAGTTGTTGTCTTTTCCGATCATGCAAAGCTTAAGTACTTGCTTACAAAGAAAGAGGCGAAACCGAGGGCTCATACGGTGGATTTTACTCTTGCAAGAGTTTGATATTGAAATCAAAGACAAGAAAGGGATTGAGAACACCGTTGCGGATCACTTGAGCCGACTTGCTGTGGACAAGGAGACTATCCCGCTAGTGAAAGTTTCCCCGGATGAGCAACTTTTCTCAATTGCCCTTGGAGAACCATGGTATGCCGATATTGTCAATTACTTAGTTTCTAAACAAATCCCAAAGAACTTGTCTCGTGCTGAGAGGGACAAACTTAAGAGGTTAGCGAACCAATACATATGGGATGATCCATACTTATGGAAACATGGTAGTGACCAAGTAATACGCAGGTGCGTGCCCGAATATGAATTTAACTCTATCTTGTCTTTTTGTCACTCTTATGCTTGCGGAGGACATTTTGGGAGTAATAGGACAGCGCACAAGGTACTTGAAAGTGGTTTTTATTGGCCAACTTTGTTTAAGGATGCACATATATTTTGTACAACTTGTGATAGGTGTCAAAGAACCGGCAATCTAGGTGTCCGAAATCAAATGCCACAAACTTTTATTCAATTTATTGAAGTTTTTGATGTATGGGGTATTGATTTTATGGGGCCTTTTGTCAACTCCCATGGGAATTTTTATATCTTACTTGCGGTTGATTATGTCTCGAAATGGGTGGAAGCTAAAGCCACCCCAACTAATGATTCTAAAGTTGTTTCGAGACTTTTGTGCAAGCTAATATTTTTGCAAGGTTTTGCATTACAAGGGCGATAATTAGCGATGGGGTTCCACTTCAAAAACAGGTTCTTGCAAAGCTTGTTAAGGAAGTACAATGTGTCGCATAAGATTGCAACACCTTATCATCCCCAAACCAATGGCCAAGCCGAGGTGTCGAACCGGGAGGTGAAATCAATTCTAGAAAAGACGGTGAACCCAACAAGGAAGGATTGGAGCATGAGACTTAATGATGCTTTGTGGGCGTATAGAACCGCATACAAAACACCTATTGGAATGTCTCCTTTTAGGCTTGTGTATGGTAAACCTTGTCACTTACCCGTGGAAATTGAGCATAAGGCGTTTTGGGCTATTAAACAATGCAACATGGAGATGGATGGGGCTGGAAAGCAAAGGGAAGTTACAACTTCAAGAGCTAGAGGAGCTTCGCAATGATGCATTTGAGAGTTCACGGATTTACAAAGAAAAGACAAAAGCATTCCATGATAACATGATTTCTAGGAAACAATTTTGCATAGGCAGAAAGTGCTTTTGTTTAATTCTCGCTTGCATTTATTTCCGGGTAAACTAAGGTCACGATGGATCGGGCCTTTTATTGTTACTAATGTGTTTTCTCATGGTGCAAGGAAATTCGTAGTATAGCTACAGGAAAGAACTTAAAGTTAATGGGCACCGGTTGAAACCATATTATGAGAACTTCACTTCCGAAGTGGTGTAAGGAGTTAACTTTGTGGATGTGCTCCTCCGGAGGAGTCATAGAAAGCAAGGAGATAGTCGGGCTGACGACTTTAAACCAAGCGCTAATTGGGAGGCAACCCAACGGATGAGTATTTCTTGTCTTGTATTTATTTCTTTTCTTGTTTTTAGTTTTTCTTGTTTTGTTTTCTTTGTTTTTGCTGATTTCTTATTAGGATTTCCCACCTTGACTTACTTTGGATGATTCAATTTACATTGAGGACAATGTAAAGTTTAAGTGTGGGGGGAGCATTTATATGTTTTAGTTTGTTTTATATAATAAAAAAAAAAAAAGAAAAATAGAAAAAAAAATTGTGCTTTTTGAACTCCGAAATCTAGAACTTGTGCCTTTAGGATGACACCATTAGTGGATGGAACCATTTTGAATGCAGGAGTTGAGGAACCAATTAACTAAAGGGGATGAACATAGCTCAGAAATCACAAATTAACATGATAGTTGTTACCATATCTCGGAATATCACCATATCACATTCTATTTTTATTTTTTTTTCCATATTTATCTATTGTTCTCTAAGTGCTTTGGTGGGTCACTAAAAATCGACGTGTTATTACTGCTAGGATGAAATAGAGTGGTTGAGTTACTAGAAAAAGAAAAAAATTTGAAAAAAAAAAAAAAAAAAAAAATGAAAAATATATTGAAAAGAAAAAAAGAAAAAAAAAGAGACCGATCATTTAGACCAAAACGGAATAAAAAGACACTTGGGAATAGCAAAGATGTGTGAAACGTAGTCCTCGTCTCTCGTCGCCTAAACAAGCGTGGAATGCAGGATCCAAGGCAACTATCATGTACTTGCTGACAAAAAGCATGCGCTTGGATCCAAAAGATCTAATCATGCCGTCTAAAAAATTGGATCCAGTTTGATCCAATCTTATATAAAAAAAAAAAAAATTTATTGTGTTGAATAAAGTCACTTTTGGTTCCCTTGTATATGCCAATTGATTGATGTAGCATTCAGCACTAAGTAACTCAATCCAATAGGATTAGGTTCATCTTAGCAAAGACCTTCAGACATGATATGGGAAACATCGAACACTTGTGAATATCCGCCAACATCTACATCTTTATCCATCTTCTTAATCTTTCATTGTGATTGTGGTTTGTTAGTTTCCTGAGTATTGTGGCTTGTTCAACTATCTAATTAGAGTTTATTTACTAATAATTGAATTGAATTTGCAAGGTACCTCCTCCTATAGTCATTTTGGATTCATTCATTGATTTGTCACGAATAGACGGAGTTTGAAATATAGGTTTTGTAGGTATATCTCTAGTAAACCTTCACGAGACTATAACTCGTCCACTAGGGACACTTAGTGGTTTAAAGGCTTGTTATTTATGCTAAAAGTGACCGTAGCCTCGACGACACGGAGTTGTTGTATTTTATTGTTTTGTTTGATTTGCTCGAGGACTAGCAAAGTCTAAGTGTGGGGAATCGATAGGTGTAGAATACACCGTATTTACTATATAGAGTTTATGCTTTCTTTGCTATTTTTCTTGTGAATTATGTATGTTACGCGTGCTTTTGAGTTTTATAGGTGCAATGGAGTCGCGCGGAGGAAAAGAAGAAGAAATTATCCAAATTGGGCCAAAGGGCGAAATTGTCATCTCACAGGCGAGCTATATGTGGAGTAGGCTGAAACGCGGCGAGCGAGAACGGAAATATGAAGCTAACGGCGAGAGCTTGAAGTCAATCCGACTGCATCTGACAAAGTTACGAGCGAAACCTATGAATAGGCTTGTCGGATTCATGAAACCGACAGGCTATACTTGAGCTAGTTAGCCCTTAACGGGAACAGATGGGTGCCTAGAGTTATGATTGGGTAACCCCTTATCTGTTTGGTTTGAGTGGGATTAGCCATTCCCTTTCTTACACCCTAGATCGAATGATTAATTTCTCAATCATTGTTTCACCTGAGATTGAAGAACAGCCGCGGCTGTTGGATCGATGCCGAGATCGAGATGTTGAGAGAATTCCAGGGAGAGATTGAGAGGGTGGTGGTCTTAATAGATGGTGGTTTGATCTAGGGTTCGAAGCGGAGTGACTTTGGAGCTGTTGATAATCTGAGAAGAACAAGAGAATAGAAAAGAGAAATGAAGGTCTTGGTGATAAATCATAGGGGGTTGAATGGACAAACAAGATGAAGCAGAGATGGTGTTGAAGCTCAAAGGAGTTAGTATTTGTGTCAATTGAGTGAAATTGTGAGAAGAAGAAGCTATAGAAGATGGATTCGGATCTGGTGAAGAGATGCGGGATTGATTGGTTGTCACGGAATGTCCGGGTTGAGCTCATGGGGTTGGTTCTCGCAGAGATGATGATTATCATGAAGTGATGCAGAAATGGAGGTTATGAATCAGAAGTTAGGGTTTATTTTAAGATTGAGTAATTGATTCACGAGAGGTCGAAGAATGGGTTTGTGATTGTCGGTCTGTCGATGAAAATGGGTTTGTCTTGAAATTCTGGTGAGAAGAGCTGTTGGTGGTAGTTGCTGGAAGTGATGAACCTGAGTGGTGACGCTGTTGGTCCTGGGATGTTCAGGTGGAGCTGAGGTTGGTGCTGCAGTGGTAGAAGTGTGGGTCTGCTAAGGTGTTGGTAACTCAGATGGGTACTAGAATTGTTGGAGCTGGTTGCAGTGATGGTTCAGGGATTCTGGCAATTGGATTTCATGAGATTTGCAGCTGTATAAGGCTGTTGCTTTTGAGTTCAATGGAAGAGCAGTGTTAGTGCTTTGGCAGTGAACTTAAGGGAGTTACAAATTGTTGGAGCTGACTGATGGTTGCAGCTTGGTGGTGACTGGGAATGGAGCTTGACCTGAGATGCTGCTGTTTATGAGCTATGAAGCTGCAAAACACTGTAGGAGCAGCAGGTACTGGTGGTGATTTTGCTATGCTTATGCTGTAATGGCCTGGGCTGGATGAAGTGGAAGCTAAGGCAGTCAGGCAATGGTCATGGTCATGCCAAACAAGTTGCAGCAACTACGATGTTACACAGAGAGGGAAGTGGCTTTACAGTGAAGCACATGGTATAGTGATGCAAGTGAAGCTTCAGGAAGTCATGAATAGATGCAAGGGGAAGTTGATTATGGTTAGTGAGTTGGAATGATGAAGTGATTTAACCAGATGCAGGGGTTGAACCCTACCATGGTTTAGTGTGAGCTGAGCCAAAGTTATGGTCAGATGGTGGTGTAGTGCTGTGAGCCAGGGGACTATCGATGGCAAGAACAGGATGAAGGAAGGCTGGAGCAAGCTGAGGTTGGATGCTGTGTGTTGCTGCAGCTGAGATAGCTTATGAGCTGTGGTCAGGACAACAAATGGGATGTGAGCTGTTTGGCATGGATGCTGAGAAGGCAGGATGGAGCTGTGATGGATATGCTGGTTGATTTGAGTGGCAATGTGTGTGTCGATGACTGCTGTTGATGATGCTGTCTCAATGGAGCGGTTGTGTTGGATAAGTGGAGCCGTGGCGTATGCTGGCAGAGCTGTTCTGGTGCCTGTGGTTAATTGGAAAATGGTGATTTGCTATGGATGAAAGTCAAGAATCATGCAAGAAGCAAAATTGAGGTTACAAATGGGGAATGGAGTCACAAGTGCAAGGCAAATATGTTGTTTCAAGGAGCTGAGATTTATGGCAGAAGTGAGTTGGGAATAGTGCAGTGAACGCATGATAATGATGTGTGCCGCAAAGGCAGTGATGGCAAGAGAAGCTGCAGTGCAGGCCAAAGTTTCTGGGAATTGAGAGAAGTGATTCTGTTATCGGATGCTGATGAAGGATGTGCTGAAGATGGCTAGTTATGCTATGTTGGAGCCTGAGTTGGAATTCAGGGCCATGATGGCTGGCATAATGAAGTAATGACTATGATGGTGCATCATTGGCAACTAGCCTTGCAAGTTGGCCTGGCAAAATGGCCTAGCCTGGACTAACTCATGTCAACTGAGTCAGTTGACTCCTAGTTGACCCGATCCAACTCAGTGATCCAGACCGAATCGACTCACCCGTTGACTTAACCCGGTTTGACCCGTTGACCCGGTGACCGGGCGGACTTTGCCGGTCACCGGAGCCGACTTTCCGGCCGATTTCCGGCCACAATCCCAGACTTCCGGCGACCACTTTCGGGGCGTATTTTCTACACGGGTTTCTCCTTCTTGTGGGCTTGGTGGACTCTCACCTAATGGACTTTGAAGACTAAAACTAGTTTTGGAAGGAGAAAAAGACTATAAAAGGGAGGTTTTCTACAACACATAAAATATCTTTTTTTGCTTGGAATTCTTTTGGAGAGCCACTTTTGTTTACACTTCTAGGGTTTGGTTTTGTTCTTCTTCCTCCTTGTTTTATTATTGAATATTGATGATGATGAACTCCATAGCTATGAGTAGCTAAACATCTTATTGGTTATGGGATAAAAGTTGATTTCTCAACATGCTTTTGATTCAATGAATTAGTTTTGTCTCAATAATTATTGTTTGTGATTCACAATTAATAATGTTATAAGATTTGAAAACTTGTTAGGTTGAGTCCTAATCAATCCGATTTGTGTTCATCTCTAGAGCTATATTAGGGTTTTCAATACGAAAAAGTTGTTTATCCCCGATTCTAAGTAGCATAATTGTGGTTAGTGCTTGTAGTGATACATCCTATTAGTCACAAGTGAATCATAACTTTTGTTAAAACGTCTAGTGCTTTTACACATTCGTTTGCATTGATGAGTCTTATTCCATAAAACTTAATGCTCTTAGGGAGTTAAACTTAATTGTGCTTTTACACTTTAGGTTGCTTTCGACGAAGAATTCACATATGCATCTTTTAATGTGGTTGTGATGAAAACAGGGAATTAACGGGTTATACTTGCGATCAAGGTATCCTAGGACTTTTAATAAATACGAGATTAAAATACCAATTCTAATCATTGATGAAAATACATGTTTGTGAATGATACTATCCCTTGACCAATATCTTCTCCTTATTGATTTCTCAAAATTATTTACTTTGATTTCAACTACTTTTACTTTTTAACCAACAAACATACCTTGGGTTACTTTAGAAACTGAAATTTACATAACAACAAACGCCTCTCTGTGGATACGAACTCTTCCTTACCTTGTGCTTCATTTAAATTTAGTGCGTAAGAAAGTGAAATTATATTTGACGGATTGACAAACGGTCAACTGGGTATTATTCAACAATATTCTCCACCAATAACTGCACAAACTAATGGAATTGCAAAAAGGAAGAACGGAAATATCCAAGAAATGGCCAAGTCAATGCTCCATAACAAAAACTTACTTTTAAAGTTTTTGAGAAAAGATGTCTTTATAGCATGCTATTTGATCAACCGTGTATACCTACGGCCACAAACCCTAAATACTCCTTATGATTTATGGTATGGTAAGAAACCTAATCTGAGTTATCTTCGTGTGTTTAGAAGTAAGTTGTAGGATCAGAATATCGCAAAACCAAGACCTTCGCGAAATTCATAAACGACACACTGTGAAGATATCGCAGATGAGTAATATAAATGACGCAACGGATGACGACAGCCTGAACACGAGAAAGATGTGAAGACCTAGCGAGATTTAAGAGTGTTGCGAGATTTAACATTTAATACTAGCGAGAATGTCACAAGTCAGGTCCGAAAATAAAGGACAGCTTAGCTGTCATCCACTATGTAATATCCTATATAAAGAGTCGAATAGGCTTAAGAGGGGAGAGATCTTTTTCGAGTGTTGGGCAAGTCATTAAGAGAGAGAAAGTTTAGAGCGGTTGTAAATTCTTTAGCTTACTCTCCTTTTCATCTTGTAACATTTGTGAGTTTAATCAATAAAGACTATAATTGTTCATCTTAAAATGATTTTGATTGTGTGGATTCTTGTGAGGGGTGTAGTGTGGGATTTCCTGCAACTACGTAATGACGCTAGAAGGAGGGGATGATTGAAGATTGATATTGTTATTTGAAAGAATTTGGAGTAATAGGAAAGGATTTCATATAATTTTCAACAATTCACTGAGATTGAAAAATGGCTAGAAGGAGACGTGCATCAAAACAACCAACAACTGTTAGAAGGAGTAGGAGACTTGCTGGAGAAGGGGAGATGAAATGGGGGAATCTTCAAGAATGAACACAAGGAACAATGGAGAAAATCAAGTTCAATCGCCAATTCAATGTACGCCAATACAAAATAGAACTATGGATTATGACAAAGTGAGCGTACATACTTGGCGATCAGATTCTGTAGATAAAATGGGAGAAGAACAAAAATTAGGAAGCAATGGACTAGAGGAGAGAGACCAAGAAATAATTTGAGGAACAATTCATGGAAATGAAGAGATTGCAGCGTTAGAGGCATTGAGGCAAACAATACATGAATAAAGGCGATTAGAAGCAGAAGAACGTGAAAATCTGACAAGGCAAAATCATGAGTTGAGGATGGAAAACATGATATTACAAAATAGAAGGTCAAGAAGCACTACAAGGTCAAGTTCAATATCAGTTAGAGAAGAAATAAGAAGAAATGTACCTGTAGAAAATGCTAATGAAGAAAATCGAGAGGAAGTGCAAAATCTAAGCGAAGAATGTCATGAAAGAAGAGAAATAATGGAAGATCGTTATATCCCACGTGCTGAAACTCTTCAAAATGGAAAAAATGATAGAAATCAGGGAAAAAATGCAACGTCATGGGCGAAATAATCAAAACGGAGAAGAAAATAAGGAAGAAGGAAGGAGAATATTGAATGGTAGAGAAGCACAGAGAAAGCAAAAAGAAATTGAATATGGAATTGAAAGACACTACACTGAACAAGCGCGTCTAGCTTGCGAGAGGGAAAGACTGAGAGCAGAAGTGGAATAACAGGAGCTACAAGAGGCAATTCGTCAGAACAATCATGATAATCGAGAAAGAAGGAGAGAATAAAATCACAACAATGGTAATATCAATGAAGAATATGATAGAGCTGAAAGGCAGCAAAGAAGATAAAATGATAGATATAATGGTGTGCGAATTTATGAAAGGAATGAAGGAGAAGATCGTAGAGAAAGACGAGAAGAAAGTGATGAACAAGAAATTCAAAACAGATATGAACGCAGAAGAAGAGAGGCGGAGCTAAAAAGACCAATGGATCCAAATTCTGGTATAAATGAACAAATTTTGAGAGAATTAGCGAAAATGAGAGGAATGCTAAATAATAAAAAAGAAGGAGGTAAGAGACAATTGGATGAAGCCATAGAAGAAGCTGTGAAAACCCCATTCACACAAGAAGTACAATTAGGAGGAATACCCCCAAAGTCCAATTTACCTGCGTCAACCAGCATTTTCGATGAAACAACTTGTGCAGTACAACACATCAAAGCTTACGTGAGATGTATGCTACAATGGGAGAACCATGATGCCATATTGTGCAAATATTTTGCATCAAGTTTAACAGGAGAAGCCTTGAAATGGTTTGAAGGTTTACCAAAGAATACCATAACATCTTTCAATCATTTGCAGGCTATATTTCTAGGGGCATACATAAGTAATAACTCCTCGCGGCCTGGCATTGAAGATGTATTTGGATTAAAACAAAGGGTTGGCGAAAGCTTGAAACATCTAACCGTGAGTTGGAAGACAATGTATAGTGATATGTGATAGGTGTAGAATACACCGTATTTAATATCTAGTATTTATGCTTTCTTTGCGAGTTTTCGTGTGAATTATGTATCTTATTTTTGCTTTTGAGTTATTTAGGTGTTTTGGAGTCATTGGGGCAAAAGGAAGTAGAACTCGCTCAAATCCAAGATTTCTTCTCATCATCTCGAAGAGCACGAAAAGACAAAGCCAATGGCGAAAGAACGGAGTCATTCTGAGTTCGTATGAAGAAGTTATGAGCAAAACAAGATTTGAAGGCTATCGGACAAGTGCTATTTGCAACCCCACTCTAAGTTAAGGGCAGTCACTCTGTTAAGGGCGACATTTCGGAGGAACCGCTAAAGGAAGTCAGGTCTATTGCTATGGGGAGTCACCGAGGTTTGTTAAAGACGGACAACAAAGTTACTAGGGGCACCTCGTTCCCATTTTATATGACCTAACAACACAACTAGGTCGAGAAACCAGTTCTCGCATCTCAGCTTTGTCTACTCAGAGAGTTTGCTATCGTTACGTCTCACCGCATTTAACTAAGGTTTCAGATGGCTCGTATGGTCACGAGAGAACTGAGACAGCAGAGAAGAGTTGGATATGAAAGCGATAGAAGATCGAGAAGGTACAGAAGCTGCCGGAGCTCAAAGAAGACATGGGTTTCGGGCAAGATTTGAGTTGCAGCTGGTTGTTGATTGGCTGAGAAGGCAAATAGATTGAGGTTTCGTAATGAATCAGAAGATGGGTTTGCATCGGATTGGAATTTGGTTGATTTATGCCAAGAAAGTCGATGAAGAACAACCTGTTGCCTTTGATCCTGGATGAATGATGTGATTGAATGTGTGTTCCTAAGTTCAATGATTTGAACTGATGGGATGTGTATGAGAATGAATGCATTACAGGGAAGGAGCAGTGACCTTAGGAGTCACCCGAAGAAGCTTAAATGGAGTTACCGATCCGGCACACAACATGTTTGTGAAAAGGCTGAACCGAGCTCAATTCCAGCTGAAATATGAAATCTGTGTGGATTGTTTTAAAGGGTTGAGGAGAACCAACATTAGTCTTTTATCTGGCCTTAAGGTAGCTTAAGCTGAAGCCAAGGAAATCCAGGGAAGAAGCCAAGCTGATGCCATTGAATTTTGGCACTTGACTGGATGAAGATTAATGATGGCAGACAAGGAAGGTTGAATATAATGGATGTCAAAAACAGGGAAAGGAATGAAGCTACAATGGGTGAATGAACTGCATGTGGAGTTCAAACTGACCTGTGGCTGTAGCAGGGAATGAGTTGCAATTATAAAAGGGTGAAATGGGTCAGTGGTGCGAATTTGGGAGCTGATTTGTTGTGAAGGTAAAGTTATGTTGCAAATTGAAGGTGCCAGTGATTGCAAATGTAGCAGGATAGTATGGGTTTTTGAGAAGATTACAGGGAATGGTGGCGAAGTAGGTCGTGTGTGTCTTTGGCTAGTGACAATATGGGAGTCATAAGTGTTGCCATGGGACTTAATGGAGTTGTTTGGTCTTTGTTGTGCAAGTGCGGAGTGTTAAATTGAGATCGAATGGTTGACAATGGATGATTTGGCGAGAGAAGTCGAGCGGTGGATTGATGGTTCCAAGGAAGTTTGATTTAGAGAAAGCATTGGAGGTTGTGCTGCTGTGAGATTAAGTTGCAGGAATGACAGAGGTTGCTCAAGATTGATTGGCACTAAAATCGAGCTCATTGCCGATAGCCGAACTACCGGGCGGTATAATGGAAGCGATTGTCACAGGAGTATGCGGCTGAAATGGTTTTGAATCTGGGTTTACGGAGTCGGGGTTGCGTGGCTGAGAAATGAATGTGCAACATTCTTTGAGAAATTGTGCAAAACACAAACAGATTGGTGCACCGGTGAGCATAGCCCGGGATGTCGGATTACAAGAAGTTAAAGTGTGAATCGTAATGTTTCATTGAATCGCGAGGGGGGTATGAGTCAGATGCAAGAATTGATGGCCGGACATATGGGCTACGAGTCACGCTTTTAGGCGCGTTTTCGCAAGAAATGAGAATTGGCTAAAACGGTTTTTGTGAATGTGTGGACTGCAGAGAAGCAAAGGAGCTACCGGAAGTGTAGAATTGCCCGGTGATAGTACCGATGACAAAAGGTGGCCTGAGATATTTTCCGGTGAGCGTATTCCTAAGCACTTGTGACCGGATTCCGGTGATGACGTCATCAATTCCGGTGAAACTTTTCGGACCCAAAATTCCCGAGACATATTTTTCACTCCTGGGCTTGGTGGACCAACTTGGAGACGGGTTTTGAGAATAATTAACCTAATTTTGGGAAAGTATCCTTATGGGGAGAAAAGCATATAAATAGAAAACTCTTTTCTAAACCTAGGGATATCTCCATTAGGGAGACTTCTACTTTTGTTCTAGGGTTTCACATGATAGTTCTTCTTTGCTTTCTATGATGATTTCCAAAAACACAAGTAACTAAGTTTTTGTTATTGGTTGAAGATGTAGTTGGATTTTGCAACCAAGTTATGATTTTTATGAATTAGTTTTCTCTCAATATTATCGTATGATCTCTACGGGTTACAATAATTGCATGATTGATGGATTGCAATATGATTGAATGTTTGTTTAGTCGAGTCTAGAATTGATTGAACTCACATCCATATCTATAGCTATTTTAGGGTTTTAATCGAGCGATAATCTTGAATACGAGTAACATGATATGATTCTAGGTTGTAGTGATACATCCTCGTAGTCATATGTAGAAATTGACCTTTGTTCGAATTGTTTGCGCAATGTATTACAATTGCATTGATTAGCCTATTTCTGAAACTTAATGCTCCTAGGAATTGAACTTGATTAGCGCAAGGCGTTAGGTTATTCTTTAGGTAGATTTCACATACGCAGACCCTAATGTGTGTGTTGATAACTTAAGAAATTTACGGAGTATTCTTGCAATAAGGTATTCTATGGCTTTTGATGATAAATAGATTAAATACGAATTCTATTCATATATTCATAAATTTGTTTACAATTGAAGATGAAACCTTTATCCAATATTTTCACATTCTTGATTTATGTGCTTTGTTTATTTGCTTCTTGTTTATTTTTATTTACACAATCGAAAATCTTCGGTGTTTTATATAGAAACCATAACAATTTGACAACCTAGACCTCTCTCGTGGATCGATCCTTTCTTGCCCTTGCTATATTTATATTTTGAGTAGTAAGAAAGTGTAATTTATATTTGTGTCGGTGACAACCGGTCAATTTTGCGCGCTTCTTGGGAGGCAACAGTTGTCACTTGTTTGGTTTCTTATTTTTGTTTTGTTTTTGTTTTTTAGTCTTATTTTTGTTTTTCTTATTTTCTGGTTTTAACCTTGGTTTGAGAATCGTATTTCGGTACCTATTATGGACGGAGCATATTGGAGCAATCAATACGGCTTTCAACCTCAACAACATAACAATTATCACCCTTATGGGGAGTATAATCAAAACCAATCTTTGGCTATGATCAATACTCCACGTACCCTATGAGTTATTCTCATACATATCAACCTTCTTATGGTGGTTATGTAAGTGAGCAACCACAAGGAGGGGAGAATAGTTGTTTTCCTTATAATATATCCTCTAGTTTGGTAGATGAGATGCAACAATTTATGGACAGCATGGAGTCAATTTGTGGACAACCCAGCGTGGAACCAATTTCATCGACCGAATGTGCTCATAGTATGTTTGGCCCAATTTCTGATCGTAGTTATGATCATCCACCCATTCAAAGGGAATATAATTGGCCTAACAATACTCGAAGTAAGTAATTCTACTTTTTCTTTGTCGAATGAGCTTTACAAACAAATGGAACACTATATTTAATTTGGATGGAACACTCCAAGAGCTTCAAAAAGGTGTTTCACTTTAAGACAAGGCATTGAAGAATACAAGGAGGAAATGAATAATTATGTTGAAAAAGGCGAACCTTTGGGGACTTTTGTTGATATTTGTGTAGTTAACTCAACTCTTGATCGTAATAATGATCATTCACCTATTCAAAAGGATGAGTTAGAGATTAGCAACACTAAATTCAGCGAGGGCCAATCTTATGATGACTATGATAGTGATGACGATGATTATGATACATTGCTTGAAACAACTCATGGTGATATCCCCGAGGAGTGTACAATGGAGTCTTTTTGGGATCAAGATGAAGACGAAGAGGAATATATCGACACTTGTGTAGATTACTCGAGCATTGATCTTAATAATGATCAAGAGCCTATTCAAAGGGTGGAGCTTGAGGATGATGCGTTTTCGAGTGTTCTAGAAAAGTTTCTTATGATAAAATTTGGATCCGCAAAAGAGTATGTGCCTTACAACAAAGAGGAGTGTGTTGAGAATGTGACCGTTATGACCAATATTGTGGAAGACCCAATTGAGCTTGCAAATGATTGTAATGATGATGTTTATGTCGATACTTTGGTTAAAGGCGAAAACGGACAAGAATGGTTGCAAGGTTTGATAGAGGACCATGATATAAAAGAGGTGAATAATTCACTTGAGTTTTTCAAGGATGAAGAGGATTCCGTGATACAAGAGATTGTGAAAGGTTTATCTAACCCTTTTCCTATTGTTTCTTCTCCTTTACCTCTTATTGGTTTGAATGTATGTGCTTCGAGAATATTGTTGAATGACTTTGTTTCTCGTTTTACGCCATTAGAGATACTTGATTCTCATACTATGCAGGTTATGGAACAAGAAACCGTGGAAGTACCCGACTTCTATATTCTTTATGCACTTCCAAGTGTGGACAAGAATAAGTGTGGGGGAAGCTTTTATCGGTTCATAGCTTCACTTTTGCTTTATTATACTAATGTTTATGTGAAGTTAGTGTTTGCAAAACAGGTTCTATGGACGGATCCCCAACTTTTCCGATTGCTAGTATATGGGGAATGAATCTTACAAGAAGCTAAGTCGGGCCGTCGACTTTAAAACAAGCGCTTAGTGGGAGGCAACCCACCAGTTTTGTATCTTTCCCTTTATCTTTTTATTTTTTTTATTTTTTGCATTTGCTTTTATTTTTATGCATTTGCTTTTATCTTTATTTTCTTTGTTTTTGCATATTATTTGCGGAATTTCCCACCTTGAACTTTCTTTGGACGATTCAATTTACATTGAGGACAATGTAAAGTTTAAGTGTGGGGGAGCATTTATATGTTTGTATAGTTTGTTTTATGCCTTTATAAAATAAAATAAAAAAAATCAGCAAAATAGAAAAATCAGAAAAATTTGTGCTTTTTGAACTCCGAAATTTAGAACTTGTGCCTTTAGGATGACACCATTAGTGGATGGAACCATTTTGAATGCAGGAGTTGAGGAACCAATTAATTAAAAGGGACGAACATAGCTCAGAAATCACAATTAACATGATAGTTGTTACCATATCTCGGAATATCACCATATCACATTCTATTTTTATTTTTCCATATTTATCTATTGTTCTCTAAGTGCTTTGGTGGGTCACTAAAAAAATCGACGTGTTATTACTGCTAGGATGAAATAGAGTGATTGAGTTACTAGAAAAAGAAAAAAAAATGATGAAAAAATATATATGGAAAAGAAAAAAAAAATGAAAAAATATATGAAAAAAAAAAAAAAGAGACCGACCAATTAGACCAAAACGAATAAGAATGACACTTGGGAATAGCGAGTATGTGTGAAACGTAGTCCCTGTCTCCGTCGCCAAACAAGCGTGGAATGCGGGATCCAAGGCAACTATCATGTACTTGTCGACAAGAAGCATGCGCCGGGATCCAAAAGATCTAATCATGCCGTCTAAAAAAAAAAAAGAAATTGGATCCAGTTTGATCCAATCATATAAAAAAAAGAGAATAAATTATTATTGTGTTGAATAAAGTCACTCTTGGTTCCCTTGTATATGCCAATTGATTTGATGTAGCATTCAAAGACAAGTAGCTCAATCCAATAGGATTAGGTTCATCTTAGCAAGACCTTCGAGACAGATATGGGAAACATCGAACACTTGTGAATATTCGCCAACATCTACATCTATATCCATCTTCTTAATCTTTTCATTGTGATTGTGGTTTGTTAGTTTCCTAGTATTGTGGCTTGTTCGACTATCTAATTAGAGTTTATTTACTAATAAATGAATTGAATTTGCAAGGTACCTCCTCCTGTAGTCATTTTGGGTTCGTTCATTAATTTGTCACAAATAGACGGAGTTGGAAATATAGGTTTTGTAGGTAGACCTCTTGTAAACCTTCACGAGACTATAACTCGTCCACTAGGGACACCTAGGGGTTCAAAGGCTTGTTATTTATGCTAAAATTGACCGTAGCCTCGACGAGACGGAGTTGTATGTATTTGTTTTATTTTTATTTTGTTTGATTTGCTCGAGGACTAGCAAAGTCTAAGTGTGGGGGAATCTGATAGGTGTAGAATACACCGTATTTAATATCTAGTATTTATGCTTTCTTTGCGAATTTTCGTGTGAATTATGTATCTTATTTTTGCTTTTGAGTTATTTAGGTGTTTTGGAGTCATTGGGGCAAAAGGAAGTGGAACTCGCTCAAATCCAAGATTTCTTCTCATCATCTCGAAGAGCACGAAAGACAAAGCCAATGGCGAAAGAACGGAGTCATTACGAGTTCGTATGAAGAAGTTATGAGCAAAACAAGATTTGAAGGCTATCGGACAAGTGCTATTTGCAACCCCACTCTAAGTTAAGGGGCAGTCACTCTGTTAAAGGGCGGACATTTCGGAGGAACCGCTAAAGGAAGTCGGGTCTATTGCTATGGGGAGTCACCGAGGTTTGTTAAAGACAGGACAACAGTTACTAGGGGCACCTCGTTCCCATTTTATATGACCTAACAACACATTTAGGTCGAGAAACCAGATTCTCGCATCTCGGCCTTTGTCTACTCGGAGAGTTTGCTGCTGCTCCCGTCTCACCGCATTTAACTAAGGTTTCGGATGGCTCGTATGGTCACGAGAGAACGAGACAATGAGAGAAGAGTTGGATATGAAAGCGATAGAAGATCGAGAAGGTACGAAGGCTGCCGGCGGAGCTCAAAGAAGACATGGGTTTCGGGCAAGATTTGAGTTACAGGGTTGTTGATTGGGAGAAGGCAAATAGATTGAGGTTTCGTAATGAATCGAAGATGGGTTTGCATCGGATTGGAATTTGGTTGATTTATGCCAAGAAAGTCGATGAAGAACAACTGTTGCCTTTGATCCTGGATGAATGATGTGATTGAATGTGTGTTCCTAAGTTCAATGATTTGAACCGATGGGCTGTGTATGAGAATGAATGCATTACGGGGAAGGAGCAAAGTGACCTTAGGAGTCGCCCACAAGCTTAAAATGGAGTTACACCGATCTCGGCACACAACATGTTTGTGAAAAGGCACGAACTGAGCTCAATTCCATTGAAATATGAAATCTGTGGGATTGTTTTAAAGGGGTTGAGGAGAACCAACATTAGTCTTTTATCCGGCCTTCAGGTAGCTTAGGTGAAGCCAAGGAAATCCAGGGAAGAAGCCAAGTCGATGCCATTGAATTTTGGCACTTGACCGGATGAAGATTAATGATGGCAGACAAGGAAGGTTGAATATAATGGATGTCAAAAACAAGGAAAGGAATGAAGCTACAATGGGTGAATGAACTGCAGGTGGAGTTCAAACTGACCTGTGGCTGTAGCAAGGAATGAGTTGCAATTATAAAAGGGTGAAATGGGTCAGTGGTGCGAATTTGGGAGCTGATTTGTTGTGAAGGTAAAGTTATGTTGCAAATTGAAGGTGCCAGTGATTGCAAATGTAGCAGGATAGTATGGGTTTTTGAGAAGATTACAGGGAATGGTGGCGAAGTAGGTCGTGTGTGTGCTGGCTAGTGACAAAAGATGGGAGGCATTAAGTGTTGCCATGGGACTTAATGGAGTTCTTTGGTCTTTGTTATGCGATGGCGGTTAAATTGAGATCGAATGGTTGACAATGGATGATTTGCAGAGAAGTCGAGCAGTGGATTGATGGTTCCAAGGAAGTTTGATTTAGAGAAAGCATTGGAGGTTGTGCTGCTGTGAGATTAAGTTGCAGGAGTGACAGAGGTTGCTCAAGATTGATTGGCACTAGTCTTGGGAGCTCACGCCCGATGGGCCAACTACCAGGCGGTATAATGGAAGCTGATTGTCACAGGGAGTATGCAGCTGAAATGGTTTTGAATCTGGGTTTACAGGTCAGGGTTGCAGTGGCTGAGAAACAGAATGTGCAACATTGCTGAGAAATTGTGCAAAACACAGCTAGATTGGTGCACCGGTGAGCATAGCCCGGGATGTCGGATTGCGGAAGTTAAAGTGTGAATCGTAATGTTTCATTGAATCGCGAGGGGGGTATGAGTCAGATGCAATGATTGATGGCCGGACATATGGGCTACGAGTCACGCTTTTAGGCGCGTTTTCGCAAGAAATGGGAATTGGCTAAAATGGTTTTGTGAATGTGTGGACTAGAGAAGCAAAGCGGAGCTCTTTGAAGTGTAGAATTGCCTGGTGATAGTACCTGATGACAAAGGTGGCCTGAGATATTTTCCGGTGACTGTATTCCAGCACCGGTGACCGGATTCCGGTGATGACGTCATCAATTCCGGCGACACTTTTCGGACCCAAAATTCCAGAGACATATTTTTCACTCCTGGGCTTGGTGGACCAACTTGGAGACGGGTTTGAGAAGAATTAACCTAATTTTGGGAAAGTATCCTTATGGGGAGAAAAGCATATAAATAGAAAACTCTTTTCTAAACCTAGGGATATCTCCATTAGGGAGACTTCTACTTTTGTTCTAGGGTTTCACATGATAGTTCTTCTTTGCTTTCTATGATGATTTCCAAAAACACAAGTAACTAAGTTTTTGTTATTGGTTGAAGATGTAGTTGGATTTACAAACCAAGTTATGATTTTTATGAATTAGTTTCTCTCAATATTATCGTATGATCTCTACGGTTACAATAATTGCATGATTGATGGATTGCAATATGATTGAATGTTTGTTTAGTCGAGTCTAGAATTGATTGAACTCACATCCATATCTATAGCTATTTTAGGTTTTCATCGAGCGATAACCTTGAATACGAGTAGCATGATATGATTCTAGGTTGTAGTGATACATCCTCGTAGTCATATGTAGAAATTGACCTTTGTTCGAATTGTTTGCGCAAGGTATTACAATTGCATTGATTAGCCTATTTCTGAAACTTAATGCTCCTAGGAATTGAACTTGATTAGCGCAAGGCGTTAGGTTATTCTTTAGGTAGATTTCACATACACCCAGCCCCTAATGTGTGTGTTGATAACTTAAGAAATTTACGGAGTATTCTTGCAATAAGGTATTCTATGGCTTTTGATGATAGCGAGATTAAATACGAATTCTATTCATATATTCATAAACTTGTTTACAATTGAAGATGAAACCTTTATCCAATATTTTCACATTCTTGATTTGCGTGCTTTGTTTATTTGCTTCTTGTTTATTTTTATTTACACAATCAGAAAATCTTCGGTGTTTTATATAGGAAACCATAACAATTTGATAACCTAGACCTCTCTGTGGGATCGATCCTTTCTTGCCCTTGCTATATTTATATTTTGAGTAGTAAGAAAGTGTAATTTATATTTGTGTCGGCTGACAACCGGTCAATATGGCTGGTCGTGTGGATGAGAGATATCTCATTTTATCATTCATTAACGCTATGTTCGCAACTAATCTGTTATACATTCAAGTTTTTAGAATCAAGAATACAATCACAATGACTGAGTTGCGAGAACTTCAAGAGGAGTATATTGCTCTGGAGGAAAAGAAAAATGAGATGGAATCATACCCAGTTGCGAACACAAGTTCAAAAGCAGCGAATGCAAGCTTGTTACCCAAGTTAATAAATACAGTAGCGAGCACCTCGCAAAGGCAACAAGAGAGGATAACGGGTGATGATCAGCAGAAGTTAGTAACTATGGGGGGTCGTGATCAAGAAGAGTTTAAGAGAGAAAGAAACTTCTATAACCGTGGTGGAAATAATAAAATTCAAAGACTTGATCAACCACAAGAAACTTATGGAGGTCATAGGCAAAATTATCACAGAGGACAGCGAAATCACAGAATAATATGGGAAGAAATCAAGATGCCGCCACTGAATGCTAGTGTGGAGAAAATATGGGAAGCTATAATCTTGATGGAAAACATACCTGCGCCATGGAACATGGGAAGTGAACCGCCTCCGAGTGACAGAAGTCATGAATGTTGTTCTTATCACCATTTTCATGGACACTCAACAAATGATTGCAAAAATATAAAAAGAATCATCCTCAGAATGATAGACCAAGGGAAACTAAATCATTTTCTGAAAAATCAATCTCAGTCTCAACAATTACCGCCACCGCCAGAAATTCGCAGAGTAAATACAACAAAAGGAGGAGAAATATTTGTAATAGAAGTTGGAGCGAGGGCAAAGAATCTGTTTTGTAACTCTATTGTACATTCATACAGGACAATTGAAGATTTTCATGATAACATTCTCAGTAGGGTTTTCGCAAGAGATGCTGATAATAGAGAAATAATGAACATCGCGAAGACATCGCCACTAAAGGAATGGCAAAAGAAAATTATTTCTTTTACTGCAGAAGAGGTACCTGAGGATGGGGAGATGCATGACAACCCATTAGTGGTAATATTGGAGATTAACCCGAAACCTAGTGATGATGAAGATGATGAAGTTGAGAATTCATGGGCAACAATAGAATTTTGATCGACACTGGAAGTTCTGTGAATATCCTCTTTTATCATACTTACAAAACTATGGGAGGGAAAGATGAAGATCTAATACCTTCAACTTACAAGATCTATGGTTTCAACGGTACTGCCAATAAGCCTAAAGGAGAATCTCATATGTGAATTCCGCTGAAAGGATTGTCAACTGAATTTTTGTTCTGTATAGTTGATGTGGAATCACCTTATAACGTATTGATTGGCCGACCTTGGTTATACGATATTTTAGGTGTAGCATCGAATTTCCACCAGTGCATCAAATTTCCTCATCCTAGTGGTGTTGGCGTCATAAAAGGAGACTGGATTGAAGGAAATAAATGCTATGAAGTTGATGTGGAATCTTGCGAAGAAAGAGCTGCGCAGAAGAAGAATTGGAAACAAAACATCAAAGAAAAACAAAGAAGGGAAAGATTGATGGTAGACACAATAGAAAAGAAAGAAGAAAATACGTTGAGAAACCAATGCCTATTGAAAGTAAGAAATGGCGATGATTTCGCAAAAGGGAAGGAAGTACCAGGAAATTTGAATAATGCAGAAGCAGAGAGTGGCAGAAATAAAAGGCGTAAGGAATGAATGATTGATTTTAGGCTTGCGAAATATGTGTTAAAAAAAAATTCTTTTGAATTTTTTGAGTAACAAAGATATGCTGAAGATGCAAAAACTATGATAATCGAAGAAAGAATATGCGAAATTCTCGCAAAGATAATGACAAGAGACAATCAAAAATCAATGACAAAGAAAGGGGCGAACCTGCTATGGCGTACACCCTAGTTCGCGAAATCAAAATTTCGCAAGAGGCAAGTGTAAGACCTAAAGTTCGTCATAAAAGGGGGTACCTGCTGACATAGCTCAGCGAAAAGGTTACACCGCCCCTGGAACCTGAGTCATGGAGATTTGGGGTCAATGAAGCCCATCCAGGAGAGGTACCTTGGATTTTCAACCTAAGCTTATGACTTAGGTTGGACGACTGAGGGTCTCTTCTAAGGTGTCAGCATATGATCAAGGCACCGAGGTACACGGTTGATCCAAGAGTGCCTGGGGCATTTGAAGTGTCTCGGCCATTCTTGGCAAGTCTTGGCGTATTTTGCACTCGTCCCGAAGAAAACTCCACTTAGGGTGCAGTCTCGTAACCATAAGCCCTATAGGCAAAAAGGATAAAAGGCTGCGAAAACAACTGGTTGTTGTTAAGACCGGATGGGAGGAGCTAGTCTTGTATGGCCGATGTACGCCTCCTTGAAGGGGCAACCAGGGAGATGATAAGGGCGGCACCCTCCATTAATGAGCTGATAAGTGTCTTAAGACGCAAATGTCATGAGGCTTTATTTTCGCAAGGAAATTTAGGCTTGTCATATTTGTGTGAAAATCCTGAAGAAGCAATAATACAAAAGACAAATATAAGACGAGATCAATGGGTCAATACATGAAAATGTAAAGACGTCCTGAGATTTCGTCGCAAGACGGCAATGTCATGGGGCTTCATGTTTGCAAGAATGTCTAGGCATGTCATATTGTCGCAACAAATATATCCTGCAGAGGAAAAAATACTAGAGAAATGATAAGACAAGATCAAGGGGTCATTACACGAAAGTGTGATGACGTCCTGCGATTTTGTCGCAATGACAAGGGGTGGCACAATAAGACCTATAACTAGGATTACAAAAATATAAGATTGAAAAAACGAATGTACAGAGATATTACAAAGATAAAGAAGACAAAACTATTTCTTATTTGACTCTTCTTCTTCGTCTTCTTCATCTTCGGACTCCTCTTCGCTAGCATCGCTATCAGAGATCTCTAAAGAAGGTACATTCTCAAGAATTTCATCAAGGAGGCAGGGATATGAAGAGTGAGGAATGCCGTTGTCATCACAGACTGTCTTAATAGTTTGATTGCGAAAAAGAACATCATCATTTTTGAAATTCGCTACAGTAATTTGTAGTTGCTTCTTCAATTTGGAATATTTGTCATCTCGAGAAGAAAAGTCCTTTGCAAGTTGCTCTTTCTTAGATTCAAGTTCTTCAATTCTTTTGTGAAGTGTCTCCTTAGCCTCTGCGAACACGTGTCAATGAATCAGCAACTTAATAAAAGCTTCATAAAAAACAAACAATTAAATAAAGGAGAATGATCAACAACCTTCTCTGTCAGAAATCATGTCTTTAATCAAGGCCGTACGCTCAACTTGAAGGCTAATGTTAACGCCTAAATTATTTCTGGCATCATCTAGAACCTTCGCAGCCCAAGCGAATTCGTCGACATTGTTTATGAAAAGAATGGAGCGAATTTGATTCTCGCTTTCTCTAAATATAGCATTTTTGTGGATAGATTCATCCCGTTCAATTTGAACCTCAAGAAGAGTCTTTTGGAATTTCGCTAATGCTTGAGCACCTTGTCTAGCAATGCGATCTTTGTCATCTATGAGATCACTAATTTTCTTTCTTAAAATATTAATTTCCTTCTTAGAACTAAGATATAGATGCCTAAATTGGTTGGCTGAGCCTAAACTAGATCTATGATCAAGTTCTAAGAGGCGAAATTTGGATTGAAGTTCCTTTAGAGGAAGAGATTTAATTTTGTCATTTAAAAAACTATTCAGAGAATTGTTAAGGTGAACAAGAAGTGTATTGTTATCCATAGGGTCAGGGAATGAATGAAGAAGAATGGCTTCATCGGAAAGGTTATAGACGTCTGCAAAAATGATAAATCAGATGAGAGAAGATAACAAGAGAACACAACATAGGAAAAGGGAAACAGTTTCATACCATAAAGCTGTTGGTTGGAGCTCTAAAGACTAGAAATCTTATTCTTCTGAGTGGAAGAATCAGCTTCTAATTGCTTGGTTTTCTCGCGAAGAGTGGAAACTTCAGTTTCCAATTCTTCATTTCTCTTGCAAAGTGCAGTAGCCTCATCTTCCAGTTCTTCATTTTACTTGCGAAATTGAAGATTCTTCTTTTCAAGAATGCTGCGTCTCTTCTCAAGATCTGAGGCAACAACAAAGGAAGCTCTCCCGGACTATAAAGGAAATTAAAGAAATTAAAAAAGACATAACTTAAAATCAAAATTATGAAGAAATAAGGGAATAAAGACATACCAAAACACCAAGCGAGTTTAGAAAACTGGGAGTCACAGATCTGGAAACCCCATGAAGAGATTCATCATTCTCTAGTAAAGGAGCATCGCAGATACTCGCAAGGGCTTTACACGTACTAGAGAGACGTTCATCTCCAATCCCTTGCATGGAATCAAAGAAGATGCTGGACAGTTTCACCATAGAAGAGTCATTTGGAAAATTCTCCTTTACGAGAGAAGTATCAACATCATCAGAGCTTTCGCTAGATTGAAGATTTGAAGGAGAGGGAGAGTGAATATTTCGCTTCTTTGGAAATGGGGTAGTAGATTTCCCCTTGCGAAGAGGACACTTACTCTTACTTTTGGCCTTCGCAATCTCAGAATTTTTTTCTTCTTCAACAACTTCAACACCAGCCTTCGCACACGAATGAAGATAAGAAATAGAGGCAACAATATTGTTAAAAATAACAAAAGAAAGTATTTCTTACTTCATCCGTGATCGAACGAAGAGCCGCTAGAGTACTTGCCTTAACATTCCTTTTGTAGCTTTTTCTTAACTTGATGATCTGAAAATTTCGCAAGATTAATAGATATATAAAGGAGTGAAGATCATAAGCTGAGCGAAATTTAATGAAGTATACCTCTTTTGTTTTCTCGGGCCAGTTAAATACCCAAGGTTGGTATTGGCGAGATTCGCAAAGAGCACATGTGAACCTGAGATATAAGGTCCTTTCAAAACCAGTGGAAAGACGCACCACTTGTCGTCTTTAGAATGACGAGGAATGTTATTCTTTCCAGAATGCCAGTCAATATCTTATATAAGCAGTTTATCGCTGGCAGCATTTTCTTTCTTCTTCAAACGCGCACCCCAGCGAGTTCTATCGTTCTTCATATTTATCACTTCATAATTTTCGAAGAAACTTTCTACTGTATATTTTTCAGCAAATATTTCCAATTCCACAAATTCAGGATGTCTTTGGAATAAAGAGACCCCTTACCAGCACCTCGGTGGGCGAATTCAAGCATTAAGCGAATACAATCCCCGCTCAATTGATAGATGGCTCGCGAAAATTTCGCATGAGCAAGAATCTCATAAAATAAAGGAAGATCGGGGTTATAGAGAGGAATGGGAAGGCCAGCGAGAATCTGACCTAGCAAAATTATGATTTCTTGATCATCACAATGATGATCAGTAAACAATTTGGCAGAAAGTATGGATGAAGATTCTTGATTGGGAAGGGTGGATAATATGAAACCTCTCTTTTCTAAATCTTTCTGAGCTTTTTCTAGAAGACTTTCATTTCTGCGACCTACTGGAGCCATTTTCACTATGGGAATGAATAAAAAATTGAAGATCAAAATAAGTAAAAAGAAGAAGATTTACAGTAGCAGAAGCGGAAGTTACGGAGAGATGAAGAAGAAAAGTTGCAGAGAAAGCAAGAATGAAAGTAAAAGAGAAGAATAGAGGAATAAGAAAAATATATATAGAAGGAAGGATTCTTGAAAAGGCAAACATATTTAATGTGAATAGTAGACATGAATGGTTGAGAAATAGCGGTGATAAAAGACGTGTCAAGAAATGGATGGGAGAAAAGATACGTGTAATAAATTCTGTGTAGAAGAATAGAATCGTGTTAATACAAAGAAAGAAGAAAAAATGAATAGCCGCGGCATTTTGAAAGTATTATTTCTCATGACATCCTCTCATTCGCAGAGAAGACATGAGAAGAGGCAAGATGTAGGATCAGAATATCGCAGCACCAAGACCTTCGCGAAATTCATAAACGACACACTGCGAAGATATCACAGATGAGTAATATAAATGACGCAACGGATGACGACAGCCTGAACACGAGAAAGATGTGAAGACCTAGCGAGATTTAAGAGTGTTGCGAGATTTAACATTTGAATACTAGCGAGAATATCGCAAGTCAGGTCCGAAAATAAAGGACAGCTTAGCTGTCATCCACTATGTAATATCCTATATAAAGAGCCGAATAGGCTTAAGAGGGGAGAGATCTTTTTCGAGTGTTGGGCAAGTCATTAAGAGAGAGAAAGTTTAGAGCGGTTGTAAATTCTTTAGCTTACTTTCCTTTTCATCTTGTAACATTTGTGAGTTTAATCAATAAAGAATATAATTGTTCATCTTAAAATGATTTGATTGTGTGGATTCTTGTGAGGGGTGTAGTGTGGGATTTCCTGCAACTACATAAGTACTATATTCTCAAGGATCGAGAACAAAAAAGGGAATTTTGATCTCAAAAGTGACGATTGAGTTTTCCTTGGTTATGCCTCAGATAGTCATGGTTATCGAGTTTATAATCTCGGAACCAACATTATGATGGAATTTGCGAATATTATTATTGATGATTTGAGCATTTTTCATCATGATAACACTCATGTTGAGTTTCCTCCTATGGAAACAATTGAGAAGTCAAACAAGCACCAATATCAGTGGAAGTTGTTCCAACGGTTACTGATCTTGATATGACTAGTGACGAGGAGAAATTCCCTGACAAGGGTATCCAAATCGAATGTATGCCTGCTAAAATTTATGGGCTCGTAGGGATCATGATACCAACAATATTATTAAGGGAACAGACTATATCTAAGGCACGAGGTTAACTCTAAAACATATGCAACTTTGCATGCTACATGTCTCAAGCTGAGCCCAAGAATATTGATGAAGCTCTGAATGATCCGGCTTGGGTTAGTGTTATGCATGATGATTTGATTCAATTCAAGCGATAAGAATTTTGGAATCTTGTTCCTTATCCTTCCAATGTGAATATTTTAAGTATCAAATGGATATTTAAGAACAAGTCAGATGAATTTGGAACGGTGTATCGAAAAAAATCAAGACTTGTCGCTCATGGCTATTCACATATTGAAGGAATAGACTTTGACGGAACCTTTTCTCCTAATGTATGTCTCGAGTCCATAGGTTTGCTATTATCTCATGCTTGTTTTCTCAAGATTAAGTGGTAACAAATGGAAATTAAATCCGCATTCTTAAATGGATGTCTTTAGGAAGAGGTCCGTGTTGTTCAACCTAAAATATTCGGAAGTCCAGAAAATCCCGATTATGTATTTAAGCTCAATAAGGCATTATATGAATTAAAACAAGCTCCATGAGCATGATATAAAAATCTTACAACTTAGAAAAGGCTTTGCTAGAGGAGGGACTGAAAAAAAAAACGCTTTTATCAAGTATGGAAAGGATTTTTTAATAGCTCAGATCTATGTAGATGATATCATCTATGAATCAACATCCAGGAAACTCTCTGAAGAATTCCAGACCACTTTGGGGAAGGAATTTGACATGAGCAATGTTGGTGAATTAAAATACTTTTTAGGGATGCAATTTCAACGACATGAGGATGGAATTTATATTTCTCAAGATAAATATGCATAGGAACTTGTTAATAAGTTTGGCCTTGAAAAACATACTCCTAAGCTCACTCCCATGGCCACAACTCGGAAATTTAAAAGAGACGAGAATGGTGTCAAAGTAGATCAAAAAAATCTATAAATCCATTATTGGGAATCTGTTATACCTAACCGCAACAATACCAGAAATTCTTTATGATTAGTGTTGGTTGTTATGGAATATTTCAAGCAGGTCCCAAAGAGTCTCATCTTGCAGCTGCAAAAAGAATCATCTGATATGTTAGAAACACTATTGGCTATGGTTTATCCTATTTGATACATTGAACTTATTGCATATTTTGATGAATATTGGGCAGGTTGTGTGGAAGACTAAAAAAGTGCATCATGAGGATTTTCTCATGTGGGTATAAATCTTGTGGCTTGGCATAGCAAGAAGAAAAACTCATAGTCCTTGTCAACATGTGAAGCCGAATACATTGTTGTAGGTTCTTGTTGTACTCAGATTTTATGGATGAAACAAATGCTTACAGATTATGGAATGGATACTGGAACTATGAAAGTCTTTTGTGATAACTCAAGTGCGATTAGAACAACTGAGAATCCCATTGAGCATTATAGAACAAAACACATTGGCATAAGGTATCATTTTTAGAATGGTATTGTCAAAATCGAGTTTGTGCCCTCTGAACAATAATTGGCTGATATCCTCACCAAACCTTTAGATACCCGAATGTTTCACGAACTTCAGAAAGCTATCATTGCTGTTCTACTTCGTTCATCCAAGATGATACTTGTGCCCCTGATTTTATCTATATCTTTTTGGCAACTAAGCTTGAGTTCCATAAAATACTTTCTTATCTCCAGCAACTAATTTTGTGATCCATAATTGAGTATTTATCACCATGCCAATATCTTCTACGAATTGTTCTGATAATCTTCCACCTAGTTAACCTACTTAATAAACTAGTGTATAATCAAGGTAAAGGTTTATTATGTGATATTTGTTCTTTTCTATCATATTATGATAATTATAACATACATCTCATATTTTCTCATAGGCTAAGCTCTTAACTCTTGCAAAATAAGAGTAAACTATTTTGAGAATTGCAGTATTGATCTCTCGACGATTGCACTTTTGTGAATATACTGCTATAGGATTTCGTATGATTTTATCTTGGATACTTACTTCCTTGATTGCATAACCTCCAGAATAAGTGGTGAGTTTTAATCTTTATGTTAGTACATGGCTAGAGAAGTAATAATTATTATGTCGAGTCACATCAGATCAATTGTTCTCTTATTCATAACAGGCGTAGAAAATAGTTTTTGTTGATTATTATTTTTCTCACGAAAATTTTGTATCTTAGTGACTCTAACATTAATATAGCTATTTTTAACTTCTTTGTTCGTAACTGGCAAGAATTAAGACAGAAAAATATCGGGATACAAATCTACTTTGTTCGTAACTGGCGGGTAAATTTGTTAATGTCCAATAAAATTCTTCTCTTGTGAATAGTGTAAAAGTCGCTCATGTTGTTCTTTAGGGAATGACATCAAATGGGAGAAGTATTTTGAACTTATACTTAAACGTATTATCTTTGTAGGGAGAGCAGATGTGGAATTGTATGAGATGCTTGTACCTATATATCTCCTTGATGAAATCGCCGAGTTTCTTGGTGAAATCATCTAAACTAAAAATTGGTATGTATTCTCTAATCTTCACACTCTTTTGTTTAATTCATCATGTTCCCTATTTTTTGCCTTTGCCAGTTTTGTTGAAAAAAAAGATAAAACTATTAAGTAGTATCTTACAACAACATATGGCTTTTTGGAGCATCATGTAAGGGGAAGTATGTCTTCAAAGTTGAGGTGCAATTGAACTTTGAGAAAGGTATTAATACTATGTTTCTATATAACAACCAATGAATCATGATTTTTCATTCTAACAAAGCTCTTTTTGATATTTATCATAAGTTGTTATCGCTATGGATCTTCAACAACAAAAGTGCTGGACAAACACATGCAAAACCATATAAGAACTTGAAGTATGAAGAATTCAAGACATTTGTTGAAGAACCAAGGAAATCAAGCATAGTGGATTGTGAGTTGATTTTGAATCCATATGTATTGAATAGTTTTTTCACTAATGTTGAACCCATAAGTTTTGATATCTCAAGCTTGTTCTCAATGTTAGATGATCAAAACTATATCTTGGTTTTTAGTCTACTTAGTCAAATCTCGGACAAGGTTAGAATTTGGTAGTTGAGTATCAGACATCACCCTCGAAGACTGAAGATCAACGAAGGTATTTGGAAAAAAAAAATTTATCATGTATATGAAGAATGAATCATTTCTATTTTATTCGCTATACCATTCTATTTGTTGAGACTATGTCTTATGACTTCTAGTAGATTTACAAAGAAGAAGTTCCGAGTCAAGATTGTCTTGTTAAAAATCTCGAAATATGAATCAAGCATAGGTGTTCAAAGGTCCTTAAAAATATTAATTCGAAACAATTTATTGTTCGAGAATTAATTTGTAGATCAACTGTAAATCGCCCATATAAGTGATTTTATCATTTGGGAATATTTCAAACATCACAAGAGAGAAATTCATGAACTTCTGATATTTATGCTCAGGGTAGGCTGGAAAAACAGTTTGCAAACCCTAGATATCTGATTTCAGAAATACTGATTCTCCAACTGCAAGTTAAGTTGGGAACAGTTGACGAACCCGGTTCACAAACCGTGGTGAATTGAATTTTTGGTGCTAGTATAAAAGGCTTAAGGTTGGTGAACCATGTTCACAAACTTTTTCCATATGAGTTCATAAACCGAGCTACGGTTCACGAACAATATACATCTGAGTTCTCGAGCCGAGTAGGGTTGGCGAACCCGATTCACGAAACGTAGCTCCCTGAGTCGTGAACTTCAGCCTTACGGTTCATGAACCATTTTACCAATGGTACCAGTAGAATTTAGCAGATGCTCAAAGACTTATTTTTTAAATATATTTAACATAGCTATGAATCTCTTAAACACTTCTAAGACTTCATTGATCACCAAAACACTTACGTGTGTGCATCATGATTAAACTCTTAGGTGCTTTAAATGAACATCAGTTTCCTTATAGTTCGAAAGGCATATTTGCCAAAAAAGAACGGTTATTGTACACGGTTTCGTAACCGTACCACTGTGTATATTATTTCATTGTATTTTCAATATTAATTCTCACATGTTAATTAAAACCTTAATTAGAGTTTCATCTAAACATTGAGTGTTTGCTTAATTCTCAAGTTATCTTAGCTTGAATTCTAAGCAACCCTCAGTCTTGAAAAACTATAAATAAAGATGCTCTTTCCGCTGAGAATTTCAATCCCTGACCCTTTGTGTCCTAGTTAATATCTAGAGTCGTCCTCTATGAACCTAGGTTTACTCTAAGAAACATAATTAGGTTTATACTAAAAGACTTCATTTTGGGGATTCGTGAAGCCATGTACGCCTATCTTTACCTTGATAGTTCGAGAATCATGATCTTGTTTTTTTTCTGTTATCGAGGTTCTCGTAATCTGTTTCAGGGAAGATAGATAATAATCACATAGTTCTCTTCGTCTCAGACTTTGTGATTCTTCAAGATAATATCTTAAAACTATTTTTAATTAATAAGTCGAAGATTGTTCTTGAGAGGTGGTAAAAGATCCAGGCTTCTCATCTAAGTGAGTTTAAGTGTTCCAAATTGTGATATTTGTTATCTTTGTCTATTGCAAACAGATTTCCAAGCCTAGCTATTTGATCTAAAGGGAAATCAAATAGGATTATCTATTATAGGAATATTGGTATCAAAAGTCTTCATTGAGGTTGAAGTAACTCTTAGGCTGTAAGGGATGTCATATAAGGGAATCAATTGCATAGAGCCTTGCGAGGTTCAAGAGACGTAAGGAGCGAGACTTTAAATGAATCGTTTGGAGTATGGATTCGGTCTTAACTAAATTCCAGTCCGAAGTCTGATAGTAGGCTAGTGTCTGTAGCGACTTAATACAATTTGGTGTTCAAGTCTAGACGAGGTCTCGTGGTTTTTCTGCAGTTGTAGTTTCTTCGTTAACAAAATTCTTATGTGTGTGTGTGCTTTTAATTTTCCACATCTTTTGATTGTTAAAAGTACTACACAAGTTCTTAATTGGTACCCCCACGTTTATAGGTACTCTAATCGTTTCATGTTAGTCAACAACCAGAATAGATCCCACTAGAGGTGTAAAGCGGGTTATGTCAGCACGTAACTTCATCACCTTCTATTCCTAGTTAGGTAGCTACTACTTTTGGTTATTACACATACAACATGTCAAAATTTGAGCGCAACTCAGTTTTATCGGGTGTTATGTTGTCCCACATAAACTGGTATAATGACATATCACAACATGCAGCATTGGTAAACACGAAGCACGACACATCACAACACGCTACAAAGGCCTATGCATCCATTTCGCCCCATGAGTAAAATTGGCGACCAATACCAACAACCTATATATATATATATATATATATATATATATATATATATATATATATATATATAACAATGAAAAATAGAATATCACATGTAACTGATTTTGCTAGTAACTTTTTTTTAAACACCCAAAGATAGATTAGGGAGAACTAAAAATGATATGGAAAATTAACCAATCGTTTGTCCGGGGAAAAAACAGAATATGAATCTCTTATCTAGAAAAAATAAGGGGATTTTAATAATGTATATCCATTTGAAATACTATTAAAACAATCTATTAGCGGTTTTTCAACTTTGTTAGAGCTTACTCATTTGGAGTTTTTTTCATCCATTTTTTTTCCTGATAAAAAGGTAAAAGGCTTGTTACTCGTTAGTGACAAGTGTCACTCTCTCTCACCTGCAAAATTCGTAAATGCCTTTAGTGAGTCTGTTCTAGTTTTATTCAGCGGCTCAAGTAGACTTGGACCAAGTTTTTTCGGACCCTTGTGTTCTATGTATAATGGTCTGAAACACGTGTCACCATCCTGTAAACTTTGAACCTAAAATATCAACATACAATCCTAAATAGATCGAAACATAGTGGTCTTCTTCTTTATCTTCACCTTTCCTATATTTGTTTATAATAGGGAGGAATCCTAATTTCTACAACATCAATTTTTTCCATAAGTAGCCAGCTTTTTCCAAAAAACTTACAATTAGATAGATAAGTAATGGGTGGAGGTCCAAAAGACTCTCCAACTAGCAGCAGTAAGATGAGACTAAAAAAAAAACCTAATTGATTGTGCAATGTGTGAATATAGGAATCATGAGACAAAAGCGTGTCTTTGAATCAATTTTAGGCACAAGTATGTTCCATGTAACAGTGTAAGAGCAATTTCTCTATCAACAACAACTCAAAATATGGAAAATTTTTCTTGTAGTGTATTATTCCTACTTGCACCTACTTCCACCGATTTGAAGATTATTGTGAGCCATGTAAACCATAGTTACCATCATCCGACATGTTATGCATGTGGAGAAGATACGATCATTCGATGAAACAGTGTCCACCGTAGAATCAAGCTTGCTTCAAATCAACTTGCAAATCCATACTCAATCTGATATTGTGCAACAATAATTACAATAAGAACGTATACCTTAGTTATAGTAAATGTAATAAGAGCGTATACCTTAGTTATAGGGAACCTTCCATCTTCTCTCTCACTTATAAACTTAGCTATTTGGCCGACTTGAAGTTCTAATTTAGCAAGAGTATAGGAATTATTCTTCAAAATCTGTCTGGTTTCTTGTTGAAAGCTAAGGTGGTTATTTGATAACATATCATGGTTCTTTGCTAACATAGTGAGAGTTTATTCTAAGCTAGAGATCTTTTTCTCAGAAGGGTTCTGAAACTGGGTTTGACCTGAAGAGTTCTTATTATAACCAAAACCTGGGGGAGGCTGAGAATTACTAGACTGACCTTGGCACTGGCCTTTAGACCAAGAGAAATTAGGATGGTTTCTCCAATCAGGGTTGTAGGTATCTGAGTATGGGTCAAACTTCTGACGCTTTTCAAACCTAGAGTTGTTATAAATAGCATGGTCTTGCTCTTCACTAACCTGACCTTCCCAAAATGAGTTATCGGGCTCTATTCCACAACTAGAGATTTTAGAGGCTCTATTTCTAGCATCAGGTTCAACAAGACACCTATGTTTAGACTGCTTCAATTCCAAAGCTTCTAACCTTCTAGAAAAAGCAGCAAACTTAGCATCTATTCCAAAGCTCGTATCTACTGCATTGGTGCTACTTCTATTAACCAAGAGTCTTTTAGGGTGTTCAAAACAAGACTCCTACTGTTGGGATTTTTCAGTTATATCTTCTAAGAAGGAGAATTCTTCATCAACGTTTTTACTCGTGAACCTACCAGAGTATAAGACTCGACCATGAATATGGTCGAATAGTCTAAACCGTCATAAAGAATTTAAACTAGTTTCATTTTCTCGAACCCATGGTGAGGACATTGCGACAAGAAATCATTAAATCTCTCTAAAAACCTATAAAGAAATTCTCCTTCTTGTTGCACACCGGAACTAATTTTCTGCCTAACAGAAGCGGTTCTATGCTTAGGGTTAAACTTTAAATAGAATGCAGCAGTAAGTTCGTCCCATGTTTCTATAGACTCAGATGGTAGGTTATGCAACCAGGATTTGGCTTTATCTTTCAAGGGAAAGGTGAACATCCTAAGTTTCAAGACTTCATCACTAAGGTCTTTAATCTTAATTGTTCCACAAACTTCTTCAAAGTCCCTAACATGAAAGTAAGGGTTTTCATCGTCCTTTCCTAAGAATATAGGGATCATCTGAAGGATACCGGGTTTCAACTCATAATTAGCCGTAGAGGCTGGCAATTTATTGCACGATGCTCGATTGGTCCTAGTTGGGTACATGTAATATTTCAAAGTAGCCATTGCTGGCACAACTGAAATACTAGGGGTACTTTCTTCACGAAGAGACAGATTCTCAAAACTGAAGTTTGCAAAAACGGGGCTCTCAAAAGAAGTGTCTTCGAGCTCCCCGCTTCCACAAGAAGAATTACTAGGTTTTTCACTAATCAATCGACCTAGATTGTCTCTTTTCCAAGACCTCTCTCTAATAAACTCTGGCATACACTGGAAGAACAAAATTAAAAAGAAAAATCCTAAAAGGAAGGGAAGTTATATGCAAACACAAACAAGGCTGAATCCACCACAACGAACCTACTAATTTCTAGCAAACAAAAAGCATGATGGCTCCACTTAGATTGTTTCTAGACCAGCTTCTAATCCTTCAAAAGGGAATTCGTTACAACTTAAGCAAACCCCTCTGGAATCAATCTGAGTTAAAGTAAGTTGAATAGAGACAAGGAAAGCTCAATGGAGCTTTGACACCCAGGCCTCACTGGCAAAACGTTCACTTGGGTTACAAGGCGGCACGCTCAACTTACATTAACCATCATGAACTTCAATGTATGCTTAAAACAGCAACCAATATTTCTCGAACGACTTTCCTATTAAGCTCGTTTTCTATCGGTCTCGTTCTATTCAATATTTTAAGCTTGGGTTCGCGTAGGTTTTGTGTTCCTAAGGCGGGCAAGAAGAGAACGGTGATGAAATTTGAACCCTTATCTTGTATGGCCAGTCCTTTCCCTTTACTAGAAAATTAAACCGTTTCAGTCCTCAACATATATTCACACGAAGGAGGAAAGTAACCCGCTGACAGGGGATTCGCGAGTGTTTCGACAAACTTACCTCCTATTCCAGACGAACCCGAGGGGCCGAGGAAATATCGTAAAAATATCGTAAAAATAAAAAGAAATATCGTAGAAATTGTATTAGGATATTCTCTATTTTTTTAGTTTTTAGTCTTTGTTTGGACAAAACAAAATCAATAAATTTTCTCTCTCTCTTTCTCCTTTTTTTTTTTTGGATTTTTTTCTTCGTTCTTTTCGCGTTGTCTTTTGACTCCAAATCTTTAAGTCTTCACCAAAAGCTTTGGCAACTCATTTTTCTTTCCCTCATAAATCCAAGAATCTGTAATAAAAAGACAAATACCCAAAAACGTAAAATAGAACAAATAACAAAAAAAAACTAAAAAAACTAAAAAACCTAAAAACCTAAAAACCTAAAAAAAATAAATCTAAAAATTCTAGCCTAAAGACAAGTCCGCGTCGGCGGCGCCATAAATTGATCGTATTTTCAATGATGTTGTAGTAATTGTTTGTTCAAGACTTGTGAAAGCAATAGATTTTAGACTTAATAGAACTTAAAAATAAAGAAAACTTAACTCAAAATTAAAAGTGATTTCAAGATTTAAAAATTTACCAAGGCTCCGGATTCCACTATTGCTTCTAGTTGATTGGTTTATATATTTCTGAAATTATTATTAAGCTCTTTTTCTCATTAATTCACTATTAATCTATAAGGTGTCCAAATATTAAATTGTAATCCCTAAGCATGAATTATCAAAGAATTGATTCTAAGCATAACACATCGAATTAATTCACAAATAATTAAGAAAACCAATTTTATCTTTATGTTGATCCTAGTGAAATAAATAAAATAAATAATTAAAGAAATTGTAAAAGAAATTACCAATCAAGCATGAGTGAATAGTTTCCTCCGTTTCCTCAGTCACCGGGTAATTTAGCCGCTCATCATGTTGAAAACCCTCTCAAAGAATTTATTTATGCTCAAATATGGTTTACAAATGATGAATAAGGGAGAAATGATGAAAAACCGGGTTTGTAACAATTATATTTGTTACAAACCAAATGTTACAAAGAACGATATAAGAGAAGTGTCAGTGTCACTATAGCGTAAACGACTGTCACCAGGCGTCTTATGTTATTCGAGCTCTCTTCAATGGCAGCAGCAGCAGCAGATTTTCGAACTCTCGTTTCTTTGCTCTATTATCTCCCCCAATCACTCTGTCACCCGCTTCTCTGACCTCCGAACACTCTTTATATACTCCATAGGGCCTAAGAATCGTTGTAATCACTCCAGGATAATTCTTAATAACTCTGCCAGACATCGAAAAATATTCTTTCCCTTTTCTGCTCCTGCACACGTTATACAACTGAAAAATCTCGTTATTTATCTCTGTCACGATCCAAATGGTTGTTAGAATCTTCATAGCATGCGCGAACTCTCTTTAACTCATGCAAATCCCGTGAATATCTCCATCAATAACATGCTCCTCTGTTTTCTTCTCACCGAGAATCTAGCCAAATTTATCTGATGAAATTCACCATAACCTGCCTATTAAGAAAGGTCACGTCATCCTAGAAAATCCCAGCCATTGAGTCTCCTTCTAGCACGCTCAAAAATCAAACCATAATATGCCAGTTGAGAAATAAGTTTCCCGCCTTTTTTCAGTTTCAAATGAGGAAGGAGAAGGTCGCCCCTTATCCAACTGGTTGGGTGCGAATAACAATGGGTACCCCTTATCAAGTGGGTGCCCCTTATCCAAAATTGGGGTCCGTTTAGCACATGTCCTCCGGAGGTGCGCCGAGTAATTTTTCGAGCCGAATTTTCCAAAAATACCTACACACACATAAAACACCAAAATTAGTACAAAATCGAGCACTAACAATACAGAAAATTGAGGACAACTAAGACACAAAAAATGTGTCTATCAAATACCCCAAACTTATTATTTGCTAGTCCTCGAGCAAATCTAATTTAGAAAATAAAATCCTAACTCACTATCGCAGGCATCACGGCTACACTTAGCACGTGCAGCAAGCTGTTAAACCGCTAGGTGGCCCTAGCGGCCGAGTGTTGTCTCGGGAGGGTTTACAAGAGGTGTACCCACAAAACCTTTACTCCAAACCCTAGATATCTACGCAGAACCTTGGAAGGTACTAAAGAATCTCCTTGGTTGGCATACTCTCATTGACTACAGGAGGAAGTACCCTGATGCGAAATTCCAATTGATGTACACGAGTTTGCACTCAAGCATACTAAAATTCATATATAAGTGACAGAGCTCTACTCAGATAGTTTCACTATGGACATCATAATCGGTGTCAAACCAATCACATGAAAAGATCAAGAAGATGGATATAGAAAAACGTAGATGGTTTTCGATGTTAACTAAGGTGAACGGCGTTTCCCATATCTGTCTGAAGGTCACTGCCAAGATGAACCTATCCTAATGGACTAAGATATCGGTCTAACTAATATCAACACAACTGACATATACAAGGGGACCAACGGTCGATAATTCTAACTCTAGGTCAACACAACTGACATATATAAGGGAGCCAGCGGTCGACTTTATTGAATTTATTCCGGTTGGTCTGGTGGTCTGGTCTCAATTTTTTTTTCCAACTTTTTTTAATTTTTTTTTTTTTATTATTTTTTGTATCTCAATCACTCTATTGCACCCTAGCAATGGTAACAACTTGAATCGTGTGCCCCACCAAATCACTTAGACTAACATATTTAAAAGAAAACAAAACAAAAACAGAAGGTGAAAAGGACTCGACGAGATATGGCGAAACTACCATGTTATTTCTAACACCTGAGCTCCGTGCTTTTATGAATAGACTCTATAGATGTTTCCATCCACTCAAATTGGTTCCTCAACTCCTATAACCAAGATGTTTCCATCCACTTAGATTGGTTAGTGCCAACCTTAATAAGCATACATTTCTAGGATCTGGAATTTATTTATTGCAACTAAAAAGCTAACAAAAAGTTTCTTCCCCACCCCCAAACTTAAATCTAACATTGTCCTCAATGTTTCTAATGAAAGATCAATACCAAAAAGTAAAGTAACATGAGGAATCAGTAAAGAGAGAAGTCGGAAATATAGTACATGGGTGAAGAGAGAAATCAAAAACTAATATACAACATACAATAGCCTCGATGGTCAATCAAGGGTAAACTGGGTCCTCCAGAGGGACCTCCTCAACATCACCTGTAGGTAGGAAAGGGCTCAAAAAAGTGTTTCAATCTATGACCGTTAACCTTTGAAGAACTACTACCATCCGGTGTCTCGTTCTCAACAGCTCCATGAGGAAAAATCGTATAGGCCACAAAAGAACCGGTCCACCGTGAGCGTAACTTCCCGGGGAATATATGCAAACGAGTATCAAACAGAAGAACTTTTTGACCTGGAGAAAATGACTTTCTTAAAATATTTCTATGATGCACAAGTTTTATCTTGTTCTTATACTCCTTAGCACTATCGTAAGCTGTAGTAGCAGGTTTTCCCACACTACACCCCTCACTATATTTTGATTAATTAGTCCATTGAAAGTTGTATAATTGAGAATGTTTATTGATTAATTTCATGAGTTGTTTACACAGGAAAAGTAGGATTACACTTAGCAAGTAAAACACTCTTGAACTTTCTCTCTCCTAATGACTTGCCCAACAATTCCAAAAAGATCTCTCCCTTACAACAGACTCACTCAACCCTTTATATAGGGCGATACATAGTGGATGACAGCTAATCTATCCTTTTATTTCGGAAATGTTCCGCGAAGTGTCGCAGATGTACAAACATTTATTCTCGCGACACTTCTTAACCCTCGCCCTGGTTCCATGTCTTTCTCACGTTTTGTGTGTCGTTATTCATCGCGTCATTTATTTTAGTCATGCTCTGCACGACTTTCTCATGAAGTCGCTGTTTATTAATCCCGCGAGCCCTGCACGTTGCGATATTATGATCCTACATCTTGCCTCTTTTTCCTTAAATATTGCTTGAAGAGCGATTTTTTAAGGAAAAATCTGTTGTTGTAGTAATCTTTGATCTTTGTTGATGAAGGAACGAGCAGAAGAATACTGTACTTAAAAAGTACGTACTTGCCTCTATTCTTTTGCGATGTTCCGAAGTTTTGCGTCTCCCCCTCTCCTCATACTTTTCTTGCGAAGGGAAGAATATCATGAGAGCGATGCTTTTTATTCGCTGCGCCTGCTTATCTTTATCTGTTTCAACTCCGTACACAGTTTTTAATCATTAAAGCCGTTTTTCGACACGTCTCTTCCAACCGTTTATTCTTGACCGTTCATGTCTCTTCTCGCATTAAATGACCTCGTTTTTCTCGAGGATCTTTTTTCCTATATATAGTTTTCTTTTCCCCTCCTTTTCATTCTTTAGTTTCTCTCTGCAACTTCTTTGATTTTCTCCTTCCGCAATTTGCGCTCCTGCTACTGCAAATCTTCTCTTCGTCTTTTTCTAGCATCGATCTTAACCTTAACTTCTCATCCATTCCCATACTGATAATGGCTGCCATTAGTCGTGCATACAAAGCTTCTTTTGATGAAGTTCAACAGAAATTGCTCGAGAAGGGTTTCACTCTATCGACCATTCCCGATCAAGAACCTTCATCCATTCTTTCTAAAAGTTATTTTCGATCATCAATGTGATGATCAAAGGATTATAGTCTCGCTAGGTCAGCTTCTCGCGGGACTTCCCATTCCCTTATACGATCCAGAGTTGCCTCTATTTTATGAAATCTTAACCCATGAAAAATTCTCGAGGGCTATTTATCAATTGAGTGGCGATTGTATTCGCTAATGCTTGAGTTCGCGAACCGCGGTGCAGGCAAAGGATCTTTATACTCTAACTCGTCGAAATCCCAAATTCACGAGACTTGGAAATAGTCATGTTGAGAAATACACTTTGTGGAAAACTTTTTTGAAAATTACTCAAAGTGATAACTATGGTGAATGCGAAATCTCATGGGGCGTCCGCTGAAGAAAAAGGATAATGTCTCTCGAGGATAAATTGGTCATGCAGGATATCGATTGGCACCCGGTAATAATACTACTCTCTCGCCACTCCAAAGATGAGAAATGGTGGGTTGTACCCTTGATTTTAAATGGTCCTTATATCGCGGGCCCACACGTTCTTCCCGCGAATCTCGCAGGTATCATCCTTGGGAATTCAAATGGCCTGAGAAGAAGAAAGAGGTATGTTTCCGACTTCAAATTTGGCTTTCGTAACTTTCTTTCTATAATTGCTGAGTTTGTGAAATCTCTCAGATAGCCAGGTTGAGAAGAAGCTACAAAAAGGATCCGTCGGAGGATACTCTGACAATGCTCCGATCGCTTACGAGTGAAGTAAGAATCACTTCCTTTCTTCTTATTTAAAACAATATTGTTGCCTCTCGTTTCTTATCTTTACGCGTATGCGAAGGTTGGAGTTGAAGAAACTATTGCTGCGAAGATTAAAAGTAAGGGTAAAACTGTCGCTCGCCAGAATAAATCCTCTGCCCCCTTAACTAAGAAGCGAAAGGTCCAATCCTCTTCTCGCCTTAACTCAAACTCTGAATCTTCTGACGAGGATAACCATGAATCGAATTCCTCTCTCGCCAAGAAGATTCCATTGACCAGTTCTTCCATGGATCAGTTATCCAACATCTTCTCAGACTGTTTCCAAGGAATGGGAGATGCTCCCCTAGCTTCTCTTTGCGGGGCTCTCGCAAACGTGTGTAATCTTGCACTTGGAAGGCAATAATTCATTCAATGGAGTCTCTAGAGTTGTGTCTCCTGACCTTTTGAATGCACTTGGGTCTCTGGTATGTGTACAGTCATACTTCCCTGCTAATCTTTAAATTGTTTAAGTATATATATATGTTTTAATGATTTTTCTATCTTCTTTTATAGGTTGGAAGAACTTCCTTTGTAGTTGCCTCAGACCTTGAGAGAAGACGCAACAATCTTGAGAAGAAGAATTCGCAATTGAGCAAGAAGATTCGAGAACTGGGAGACTGAAGTGCGTCATCTCGCGATAAAGACGAGACGATTCAAAAGTTAAATACCGAACTTGACTCCCAAAGGGATAAGGTGTCCACTCTTCAAAACGCTAATCAAAGAACTTTATGGTATAAAATTTTACCTCCTTTTACTATTTTTTATTTAATCGGTCGCCTATTGCTACCTAACTTATTACCTTCGCAGATGTATATAATCTCTCCGATGAGGCTATTCTTCTCCATACATTTCCTGATCCTATGGATAATAACCTTCTTCTCGCTTACCTCAACAACTCTTTAAGTAGTTCATCAAACAAAATTAACTCCCTTTCATTAAATGAACTTCAGACCAAATATCGTCTTTTAGAAATTGAACATAGATCTGGTTTAAGTGCTGCCAACCAATTTAAACGAATGTTTCTCGAATCCAATAAAGAAATCAAAATTTTGAGGAAGAAAATTAGTGACCTTATAGATGATAAAGATCGCATTGCTAATAATGGTGCATGCATTAGCAACATTTCAAAAATCTCTCCTTGAACTACAAATTGAACGGGATGAATTGCTTCGCCAGAATTCCTTGCTTAGTGAGCGAGAAGATCAAATTCGTTCCCTCCTTGTTATAAATAGTGACGATGAATTCGCCTGGGCTGCGAAAGTTTTAGATAATGCCAGGAATAATCTAGGTGTTGATGTTAGTCTTCACGCCGAGCATACTTCCTTGATTAAAGATATGATATCTGATAGAGAAGGTTATTTATTACACCTTACTACTTCTTACTTCTGTAGTATTACTTGTAAATTATTAACTTGTTGTTACTTATTTGCAGAATCTGAGAAGAGGCTTCAGGTTAGAATTAGAGAGCTTGAATCTGAGAAAGAACAACTCGCCAGGAATTTTCCAGCGAGAATTGAAGAACTTGAATCTGAAAAACAACAGCTCGCGAAGAGTCTCTCCCTCCGTAATAACAAGTATTCCAAGTTGAAGGAACAATTTGAAACGACAGTGAAAAACTTTAACAATGATGCCGTTCGTTTTCGCAATGGAGCCATGGAGTATGTTTGTAAACACTAGAACATCCCTCTGCATACATATCCCTGGCTTCTTGAAAAGGTTCCTGAGAATCTACCTGTCTCTGAAGTTTCTGATAGTGAAGCTGGCGAAGAAGAAAATTCGGCGATGAGAATAATAAAATGATGAATCAGATGAAGAAGAAGAATCACCCAAGATGTAATTCTTTTTGTTTTCTTTTGCTGCGTGTAATATCTGTACATTGCTGTATCTTTGTTATAGTGAACTCTTTTTTTTTTATGAATTCAATCTTCACTCCCCTTTTTTGTTAGTTATTCCTTGTAATATAATTGGCTATCTTTATTGATGTACAACTCTTTCATCGGAAGATGAATAACAATATTCCATCTTTTCCATTCCCATACTTGCCTCTGGTATTTATCTTCTGATGGAAGAAGTTAATTATCCTCATGTATTTTGTTGGATAACAATTTTAGTGTTATTGAAATGTATAGCCGCGACGAGGTCGCAGATATCTTTATGAATTGAGAATTCTATCTCTTTTTTCTTTGCGACAAGGTCGCAGTCGCCTCTACACTTTCATGCAAAGGCCCATTGACCTTGCCTTATCATTTTGTGTGGTCTTCCAAGTCGACCTCCCTAATTAGAGGTCCTCCCCCGCCACTGCGTTCATTGCGACAAAATCGCAGGACGTCTTTACACTTGTATGTAAAGACCCATTGATCTTGCCTTATCATTTTTCAAGTATTTTTGCCTCTGCAGGATGTTTTGGTTGCAACAATATGACAGGCCTAGATATCCTTGCGAATATAAAGTCCTATGACATTGCCGTCTTGCGACGAAATCGCAGGACGTCCGTACACTTTCATGCAAAGACCCATTGATCTCGCCTTACCCTCGCGTTAGTATTATTGCCTCTGCAGGATCATTGCACAAATATGACAAGCCTAAGTCTTCTTGCGAAAACAAAGCCTCATGACATTTGCGTCTGTTTTGGCACCCCCCCTAATGGAGAGCACCGCCCTTATCATCTCCCCGGTTGCCCCTTCAAGGAGGCGAAACATCGGCCATACAAGACTAGCTCCTCCCATCCGGTCTTAACAACAACTTGATTGTTTTCGCAGTCTCTTATCCCTTATACCTATAGGGTTTATGGTTACGAGACTGCACCCTAAGTGGAGTTTTCTTCGGGCGAGTGCAACGCATGCCAAGACTTGCCAAGAATGGCCAGGGTAGGTTCATCCATCCCGGGCACTCTGGCTCAACCGTGTACCTCGGCGCCTTGAGCATACACTGACTCCTAGGAAGAGACCCTCGGTCGCCCAACCAGGGTATAACCTACATATATAGTTGGGAATCCAAGGTACCTCTTCCGGATAGGCTTTCATGGGCCCCAAATTTTCATGGTTCGAGGCTTCGGGAGCGGTGTAACCTTCCCCCGAACCACGGCGAGAGATACCCCCTTATATGACGCACTTTAGGTCTTACATTTGCCTCTTCACGAAATGTTATTCGCGAACTAGGGTGTACGCCATAAAGGTTCGTCCCATTCATTTGCGCATTTATATTTGTTAAATCATTCAATCATTCATGTTTCATTATTTGCTGATATTCGTTTGCGAAGTATTCGCACAGATTCTGCTTTCACTTGTTGTATTTCACTTTTCTTTTTTAGTCATATTCTCATTTTACTCTTGGTCATGAGATTCTCGCACATCATTACTTCAAATTTGTTACTTTGCATCCTGTCGTTATTGATTATTCACTTCTTATGCCTTTTGTTCCTCATATCTTTTGCTTCTTCATTGTTATAATATTGGTCCTGTCTCTAAGCATTCACCTCGCGGGGTATGTTCAACCCTCACTTCTATAGCATCTACCATCGCTTTTTCCTTTCTCTGTTCATTTCTCACATGTTGCTTCCAACCCTTTCTTTTGGCACTTCTTTCTTCGCAGTTTTCTATATCGACCTCATGGCATTGTTGCGACTCCTTCCAATCTCCCTGTATGATACCAATGCCACTTGGGTGTGGAAATTTTATGCATTGATGGTAGGTTGAGGCGACCCCAAGATTTCATGAAGCCATGGCCTCCCAATTAGTGCATTATACGGGGATTCCACATCAACCACACAGAATAAGACATCAGTTGATAATCCTTGTAGAGGTATGCTCATGTGAACTTCTCCCTTTGGTTTGTTTGCAGTGCCATTAAAGCCATATATCTTGTAAGTCGAGGGAATCAAATCCTCATCTTTTCCGCCCATCGTCTTGTAAGTATGGTAGAAGAGAATATTCACCGAACTTCCGGTGTCGATTAGAATTCGGTTGATCGCCCAACAAGCTTCTGCCTCATCATCTTCTCCATCGACTGGTTTCGGGTTAATCTCTAGTTTCACAACCAACGGGCTATCGTGTGTTTCTCTTCCTTTTGGTACTTCATCTGCAGAGAAAGAAATAGTCTTCAACTGCCACTTTTCTAACTGCGTCGTTCTCGCCAGACTCATTATTTCTTTATCATTAGCGTCTCTCGCAAAGACTCTACTGAGTACGTTGTCATGGAAATCTTCGATGGTGCGATAGGAGTGGACAATAGAGTTGCAGTTCAAATTCTTGGCTTTTGTTCCTACTTCTATCACAAATGTTTCCTTTCCTTTCGCTGACACTGTTCTGGGTATCTCTGGTGGTGGTGGTAATGTCTGACCTGTTTCTTCTCCCTTTAGAAAGTGATTCAACTTCCCCTGATCAATCATCCTGAGAATAATTCTCTTTATGTTTCTACAATCGTTTGTTTGATGCCCATGGAAGCGATGGTAAGAACAAAACTCATGACTTCTATCGCCTGGCGGTGGTTCCATTCCAACATTCCAAGGTGCTGGTACATTTTCCATCACAAGTATAGCTTCCCAGATCTTTTCAACGCTAGCATTCAGTGGAGGCATCTTAATCTGTTCCCATACTGTTCTATGACTTCTCTGCCCTCCACGGTTATTTTGTCTTCGTCCACCATAAGTTTCTTGCACATGATCTAGCCTCTGAATCTTATTATTGCTGTTACGGTTGTAGTAGTTCCTTTCACGTTCAAACTCTTCTTGATCGTGGCTTCCCATGGCTACTATCTTCTGCTGTCCCTCATCAGCTCTCCTTGCCTGCTGTCCTTGCGAAGTGCTCGCCACTGTATTTATGAATTGAGGTAACAAACTTGCGTTCGCGGCGTTGAAGCTCGTGTTCGCGACTGGATATGAATTCATTTCATTTTGTCTTTCTTCTAAGGCAATATATTCTTCCTGTAATTCTCGCAGTTCTGCCATCGTGATTGTATTTTTGATTCTAAAAATTTGAATGTATAACAAGTTAGTCGCGAAGAGAGCATTCACAAATGAGAGTATGAGATATCTCTCCTCAACCCGTCCGCCATTTCATTTGCACATGGTCCTCCATCTTACTCAACCTGTCTTAAGCTCTCGCCAATCCTTTGTTTCAACCCGAATACATCTTCAATACACAGTCGCGAAGAGTTGTTACTTATGTATGCTCCCAGGAATGTGGCTTGTAAATGATTGAATGATGTGATTGTGTTCCTTGAGACCTTCAAACCATTTTAGTGCTTCTCCTATTAAGCTTGACGCGAAATATTTGCACAATATGGCATCATGATTCTCCCATTGTAACATACATCTCATGTAAGCCTTAATATGTTGTATCGCACGAGGTTGTTCCATCAAAGATGTTGGTTAATGCGTAGATTGCATTTAGGAGGTATTCCTCCCATCTCGTACTTCTAGCGTGAAGGGATTCTTCGCGGCTTCGCGATGGCTTCGTCCAGTTGTCTCCTTCCTCCTTCCCTTCTATTATTCAAGAATCCTCTCATTTCAGCTAGTTCTCTTAAGATTTGTTCATTTGCCTCGAATTTGTTTCTCTTTGGTCTTTTTAGCTCGCTTCTCTCCTTCTTCGCTCGTGCCTATTTTGACCTTCCTGCTCATTATTTTCTCCTCTTCTCTCCTCGCGACGCTCTTCTTCGTCTCTTTCGTTAATTCGCACGCCATTATATCGGTTGTTCTCTCTTCTTGGTTGCCTCTCAGCTCTCATCATCTGCACCCTTTCATACTGTTCGTTAATATTTCTATTGGTACGGTTTTGCTCCCTCCTTCTCTCGCGGTTGTCATGGTTATTCTGCCGGATTGCTTCTTCCATCTCTTGATTTTCCATTTCTGCTCTTATTCTTTCTCTTTCGCGAGCTAGTCGCGCTTGTTCAATGTAGTGTCTCTCAATGTCATCCTCGATCTCTCGGTTTCTTCTCAATTCTTCTCTCCCGTGTAGAATTATTCTTCCTTCAGCAGCTGGATCATTCGGCCCTTGGAGTTGCATGTTTTCTTGATTTTCCCTATTTCGCTCATTTTGAAGATTTTCAGGCTGAGGAATATGACGATCTTCTATTTCCCCAGTTCTCTCGCCATGCTCTGTATTCGGATTTTGTGTTTCTTCCCGGCACTTTCGTTGGTAAAACTCTCCTTCTTTCTTCTCTCGTTCGATCTAGAACTTGATCTCACGCTACTTCTAGATCTCCTTCTTTGCAACCTCATATTTTCCATCCTCGCTTCATGATTTTGTCTTGTCAAGTTTGCTCGCTCCTCTCGCTTCTAATCGTCTCTCTTCGTGTATTGTTTGTCTCAATCTTTCTAGCGCCGCCACTTCTTCGTTTCCGGATTCATCTCTCCATTCATCCCTTGCTCTCCTTGTCCATTGTTCACCAGTTCTGCTCCTCTTCTCTCTCGTCTTCGAATCGGATCTCCAAGTATGTACACTCACTCTATCATAATCCACAGTCGCGTTTGCTACTGGGGAGATTGGTGGCTGGTTTTGACCTTCTCCATCATTTCTCATATTCATCCTTGATGATTCTCCTGTTTCATTCCTCCTTTCTCCAGCAAGTCTCCCACTTCTTCTTATAATTGTTGGTTGCCCTTGTACATTTCTTCTTCTAGCCATCTTTCTTTTTCAATGAATTCTTGAGTATCTTTTCCAAATCTCTTCTCTGTTAATCTAAATTCTTTCCAATTTCTTCGTCAATCACTGCTCGTCCCTGTTTCTAGCGCATATGTAGTAGCAGGTTTTCCCACACTACACCCCTCACTATATTTTGATTAATTAGTCCATTGAAAGTTGTATAATTGAGAATGTTTATTGATTAATTTCATGAGTTGTTTACACAGGAAAGTAGGATTACACTTAGCAAGTAAAACACTCTTGAACTTTCTCTCTCCTAATGACTTGCCCAACAATTCCAAAAGATCTCTCCCTTACAACAGACTCACTCAACCCTTTATATAGGGCGATACATAGTGGATGACAGCTAATCTATCCTTTTATTTCGGAAATGTTCCGCGAAGTGTCGCGAGATGTACAAACATTTATTCTCGCGACACTTCTTAACCCTCGCCTGTTCCATGTCTTTCTGCTGTTTTGTGTGTCGTTATTCATCGCGTCATTTATTTTAGCTGTCTGCGACTGCCTCGCGAAGTCGCTGTTTATTAATCCCGCGAGCCCTGCACGTTGCGATATTATGATCCTACATAAGCATCTCTACGAATCTCTTCCAACTCATTGAGATGGAGTTTCATATGGGCTCTTGCCTTATCAATTGAAAAATTTAGCTGCTTAACATCCAAATATGCTCTATGTTCTAACTAAACAGGTAAGTGACATGCCTTGCCATACACAAGTCGATAAGTTGACATTCTAATGGGGGTCTTAAACGCAGTACGGTAATCCCATAAGGCATCCGTAAGCCTAGACGACCATTCTTTCCGATTAGGATTAACTGTTTTCTCTAATATACGTTTTATCTCCCTATTGGAATCCTCTACCTGACCACTAGTCTTCGGATGATACGGGCTAGCTACCTTATGTGTAATACCATATTTCTTCATCAAAATCCTAAATGGTCCATTACAAAAGTGCGACCCTCCATCACTAATTATAGCTCGCGGTGTACCAAAATGTGTAAGTATATTATCTTTCAAGAACTCAATCACAACCCTATGGTCATTGGTTTTACACGCAACCGCCTAAATCCACTTAGAGACATAGTTTATAGCGACAAGGATGTATAGGTTACCAAAAGAATTAGGAAACAGACCCATAAAGTCAATACCCCACACATCAAAGACCTCAACAACTAAAATAGGGTTCAAGGGCATCATGTTCCTACGAGAAATGGTTCCTAATTTCTGGCAACGTTCACAAGTAACACAATAACTGTGGGAGTCTTTAAACAACGAAGGCCAATAAAATCCACACTGCAATATCTTAGCAGAAGTCTTCTTAGCACTAAAGTGACCTCCACAAGCATGATCATGACAAAAGGAAATAATACTGGACTGGTCACTCTCAGGTATACATCTCCTAATAATCTGGTCTGGACAATACTTAAAAAAATAAGGATCATCCCAAAATAAGTACTTAACCTCGGCTAAAAACCTAGAACGATCTTGTTTACCCCAATGTTGGGGCATTCGACCAGTAATAAGATAGTTCACTTTATTTGCATATCAAGGTAATTGGGTAACAAAGAACAGTTGTTAATCAGGAAAACTATCCCTAACAGGAGGAGAATCGCGAGGGGTATCCACAACAAGCCTAGACAAGTGATCTGCTACTACATTTTCTGCATCTTTTTTGTTTCTAATGTCTAAGGAAAATTCCTGCAACAAAAGCATCCATCCAATCAATCAAGGTTTAGTATCCTTGTTGGAAATAAGATACTTCAAAGCAGCATGATCGGTGAAGATTATGACCTTAGAACCTAAGAGATAGTGTCTAAACTTGTTTAAGGCAAACACAATGGATAACAGTTCCTTCTCCGTAGTGGTATAGTTCAATCGGGCATCATTCGAGTTTTGCTAGCATAGTAAATCACATGAAGTAATTTGTTTTCTCGACCTAGCACAACACCAATAGAATAATCTGAAGCATCACACATGATCTCAAAGGGTAGGTTCCAGTTGGGTTCCTGGACTATAGGGGCGGTAGTGATTAAAGTCTTAATCTTCTAAAAAGCATCTAAACAAGCATCATCAAAGACAAACTTAACATCTTTTGCAAGAAAATTGCAAAGAGGTCTATAAATCAAGCTAAAATCTTTAATGAATCGACGATAAAAACCTGCATTCCCTAAGAATAACCTAATATCTCTTATGGTTTTTGGGACCTTTAAAGTCTTGATATGGTCAACTTTGGCTTTATCTACCTCTATACCCTTAGAAGATACGATATGCCCTAAAACAATTCCTGAACGAACCATGAAATGACAATTCTCCCAATTAAGCACTATATTCTTTTCCTTACACACCTAGTCAACACTAATGACAAATGATGCAAGCACTCATCGAAAGACGAACCAAAAACTGAAAAATCATCCATAAAGACCTCTAAGAACCGTTCTACCATGTCAGAAAATATTATCATCATACAACATTGAAAAGTCACAGGGGAATTACATAGCCTGAAAGGCATGCGTCTATACGCAAAGGTACCAAAGAGATAGGTAAAAGTGGTTTTCTCCTAGTCTTCTTGGGGAATAACGATCTGATTATACCTAGAGTAGCCATCTAAGAAGCAATAGTGACTATGTACTGATAATCGTTCTAGCATCTGGTCGATGAAGGGAAGGGGAAAGTGATCCTTCCTAGTGACCTTGTTCAATTTCCTATAGTCAATACAAACACGCCAACCCGTGGTCACTCGGGTTGGGATTAATTCATTATTATCATTCTGGACTACAGTAATACCAGATTTCTTGGGAACAACCTGAACGGGGCTGACCCACTTACTATCTGAAATGGGGTAGATAATGCCTACATATAACAACTTAAGAACCTCGGTTCGAACTACTTATTTCATATTAGGGTTGAGTCTACGTTGCATCTCCCTAGAAGGTTTGGTGTCTTCCTCTAAATAAATCTGATGCATACAAACAGTAGGACTTATACCCTTAATGTCTGCTATGGTCCACCCTAAAGCTTCCTTGTTATCTTGAAGTATGGTGACTAGCCTACTTTTCTGATCACTATCCAAGTCAGATGCTACAATCACAGGTAAAGTCTCAGATGGACCTAAAAACACATACTTCAGGGTATCTGGTAATGGTTTAAGGTCCAATTTAGGAGGCTCTTCTAAAGAAGGAACTAGGGTAGACTTAGAAAATAGTAGTGGTTCGAACTTAGGTTTCCACCCATTACTAGTGTATAACAAAGGGGTTGAATCTAACAAAGCATTCACCTCATTAATCACATTATCATCATCAAAATCAATCCCAAAGTGAGCTAGGCATTTCTCTAATGGATCTTCTAAAAAAGTGTTTGGTAATGAATCCTAGACTAAAGTTCCTATCATGTTTACCTCTTCTATGCTCGAATCATCTAGTTCAGAGGGTAGCTTACTAATATTAAAAATGTTCAGCTCAATAGTCATGTTACCAAAAGACAAATTCATAATACCATTTTGACAGTTAATGATCGCATTGGAAGTAGCTAAAAACGGGCGACCTAAAAGCACTGGTATTTGGTTCTCTGGGTCAGGGACAGGTTGGGTATCAAGGATAACAAAATCCACAGGATATATAAACTTGTCGACCTCAATAAGAATATCCTCGATCACACCACGATGAATTTTAACGGACCTATCAACTGACTGAAGTGTCATCTAAGTAGGTTTCATCTCACCAAGTCCTAGCTTAAGGTACACATGGTATGAGAGTAAGTTCACACTGGCTCCTAAGTCAAGCAACGCTTTCTCAACACGGTATTTAACTATTGTGAAAGAAATGGTAGGGGACCCTGGGTCTTTATACTTAGGAGTAGTGGTATTCTGAATAATAGAACTCACGTGACTAGCTAGAAAGGCTTTCTTCTGGACACTACGCTTTTTCTTTTGCGTACACATATCCTTAAGAAACTTGGCATAAGAGGGAATCTGCTTGATTGCATCTAATAATGGAAGGTTGATTAATAAAGTTTTTAATTTGTCGTTGTAGTAGTAAATAGGTTGTCGTTCACTCGGACGTTGTTGAGATTAAATTTAAAGGTTCAACGAAAATAATAAACAAAAGCGAGAGTCACTGGGTCTACGATTCCACCGCATTCATATTAATAGGTTCAATTATTTATTCTTCAGCAATTGTCGCTCAATAAATAAAATAACACTGACTCTTATTTTTGCCAAGGTAGATTCTCCAAATATTAGTTATAAATCGTAAGCATGGGACATCAAACATCTAAGCAAGCATGACCCATCTAATAAAATGATAACTAATTTTTTCAAATCATAAAACAATTTAAAATAAATGCAAAAGCCATAAAAAGAATAAAATAAATTCAGCCATGTATGAAATTCGGCTTCCTCCGTCGACCCAGTGTAGGGGTCTAGTTTCTCATGATAAAAACACACTCAAAAATATAATTCATAGCTCAAATGGCGTTTTTATTAAAGAAAACTAATAATTCTCCCCAAACTCTCGATACCTTCTCCTATGACTTCCAGTGATTATTTATAGCCCAACATCCACTCCAAATCTCCCAGTAAATGCGAATATCTTTGATTTATTCCCCATGCAAGTTACGGGAATTTTCTTACCAGATTTATCTCCTCACACTTTTTCTTCTCAAAAAACAAAAACACTCTAGCACGACGGTAATAATTCTCTGATGGAGTAAAACTTGCAGAAGTCACACGTCTAAAACCAAAAATATATCAATAATATCCCGATAACTCTGTTTTCTCCTGTTTGCCTATTCATCCCCTTCTTTTTCGAATTAATCCACGTGGCTTTCCTGTTTTATGGAAACAAGATAATTAAGCATTTAATTACGACAAAAGACTCCAACAAAATCTTCTCCAAATTAAAAACAGAATATCCAGTCTGTTTATTAGCCCTGTTTTATAAAGATCGTGAATATTTAGAATTTATGCACCTTACCAATCTTGTTATTTGACAACTGATTTCTAACCAAAACAGGCGAGAAAATCTCAAATAATATCACCTCAATCAAGGAAAATATTTTACAAAATTCTTCGCAGCCGTGAGAATATTTTCTCCCCTGTTTAACCCAAATCTTCTTTATTTGCGTGATGAAGTAATTACCACCCCTGTTTAGGTAAGACAGGATCTTTCCAAATATAATCCACCAGAAAATCTCTTTAAATTGCCACCAATTATATTTCATAGTGTTACGCACATTGAAAGAAATATTTTCCCGCCAAACACTTTTTCAAACCGTGAGGAAGAAGGTCAGCCCTTATCCAAGCAGCTGGGGTGCGAATATCAGTGGGCGCCCCTTAACCAAAGTGAGAGTCCGAATAACATGTGTCCTCCGGGTGCCAAAATCAGCTTTTTCGAGCCAATTCTCCACAAGATCTTATTCTTCCAAAAACAACTAAAACAAGTTTATTAGTGATAAAAATGAGTCCCAGCTAATGTATTTATGGGTGAAAATGCGTCACACTTGCGTGTTCATCATTGATAGTTACCTGCTTAAAAACCTCCAGTATATCATTAAAGTTGGACTCCCTCTTAGTTGGAACTAGCAGCTGTGAGAATGGGGCTCGGGAACAAAGCCGGACTCATTAGGACCCTCATTGGTCTCTTTAGAGACTCTATCGATCTTCTCATTTTCTCGCTCGGAAGGGTGAACTACAAGATGTTCACTTTCGGGTATGGCGACCTTATTGTCAACTTTCTTTCCACTCCTAAGGGTTGTAATATAATTCACATGATTGCACGATTTCTCTCCTTAGGGGTTAGGATCAGTATGACTAGGGAACCTTCCATCTTCTCTCTCACTTATAAACTTAGCTATTTGGCCGACTTTAAGTTCTAATTTAGCAAGAGTCTGGGAATTATTCTTCAAATTATGTCTGGTTTCTTGTTGAAAGCTAAGGTGGTTATTTGATAACATATCATGGTTCTTTGCTAACATAGTAAGAGTTTCTTCTAAGCTAGAGATTTTTTTCTCAGAAGGGTTTTGAAATCGGGTTTAACCTGAAGAGTTCTTATTATAACCAAAACCTGGGGGAGGCTGAGAATTACTAGACTGACCTTGGCTTTGCCCCTTAGACCAAGACAAATTAGGATGGTTTCTCCAACCAGGGTTGTAGGTCTCTAAGTATGGGTCAAACTTCTGACGGTTTTCAAACCTAGAGTTGTTATAGATAGCATGGGCTTGCTCTTCACTAACCTGACCTTCCCAAAATAAGTTGTCGGGCTCTATTCCATAACTTGAGATTTGAGATGCTCTATTCCTAGCATCAGGTTCAACAAGAGACCTATGTTTAGACTGATTCAATTCCAAATCTTTTAACCTTCTAGAAAAAGCAGCAAACTTATCATCTGTTCCAAAGCTCGTATCTACCACACTGGTGCTACTTTTATTAACCAAGAGTCTTTTAGAGGGTCCAATAAAAGATTCCCACTGTTGGGATTTTTCATCTATATCTTCTAAGAAGGAGAATGCTTCATTAGCGTTTTTACTCGTGAACCTACTAGCGTACATAGACTCGACCATGGCTTTGGTCGAATAGTCTAAACCGTCATAAAGAATTTCAACTAGTTTCATTTTCTCGAACCCATGGTGAGGACATTGCGACAAGAGATCATTAAATCTCTGTAAAAACCTATAAAGAAATTCTCCTTCTTGTTGCACACTGGAACTAATTTTCTGCCTAACAGAAGCGGCTCTATGCTTAGAGTAAAACTTTAAATAGAATGCAGCAGTAAGTTCGACCCATGTTTCTATAGACTCAGATGGTAGGCTATGCAGCCAGGATTTGGCTTTATCTTTCAAGGGAAAGGTGAACATCCTAAGTTTCAAGACTTCATCACTAAGGTATATAATCTTAATTGTTCCACAAACTTCTTCAAAGTCCCTAACATGAAAGTAAGGGTTTTCATCGTCCTTTCCTAAGAATATAGGGATCATCTGAAGGATACTAGGTTTCAACTCATAATTAGTCGTAGAGGCTGGCAATTTAATGCATGATGCTCGGTTGGTCCTAGTTGGGTACATGTAATCTTTCAAAGTAGCCATTGCTAGCACAGCTGAAGTACTAGGGGTACTTTCTTCATGAAGAGACAGATTCTCAAAACTGAAGTTTGCAAAAACGGGGCTCTCAAAAGAAGTGTCTTCGAGATCCCCGCTTCCACAAGAAGAATTACTAGATTTTTCACTAATCAATCGACCTAGATTGTCTCTTTTCCAAGACCGCTCTCTAATAACCTCGGGCATACACTAGAAGAACAAATTAAAAAGAAAAATCCTAAAAGGAAGGGAAGTTCTATGCAAACACAAACAAGGCTGACTCCACCACAACGAACCTACTGATTTCTAGCAAACAAAAAGCATGATGGCTCCACTTAGATTGTTTCTAGACCAGCTTCTAATCCTTCGAGGGAATTCATAACAATTTAAGCAAACCCTTATGGAATCAATCTGAGTTAAAGTAAGATGAATAGAGTCAAGGAAAGCTCAATGGAGCTTTGACACCCAGGCCTCACTGGCAAAACGTTCACTTGAGGCGGCACGCTCAAATTACATTAACCATCATGAACTTCAAAGTATGCTTAAAAGAGCAACCAATATTTCTCGAACGACTTTCCTATTAAGCTCGTTACCCTTTCGGTCTCGTTCTAGTCAATATTTTAAGCTTGGGTTCACGTAGGTTTTGTGTTCCTAAGGCGGGCAAGAAGAGAACGGTGATGAAATCCGAACCCTTATCTTGTATGGCCAGTCCTTGCCCCTTACTAGAAAATTAAACCGTTTTCAATCCTTAACATATATTCACACGAAGGAGGACAGTAACCCGCTGACAGGGGATTCGCGAGTGTTTCGACAAACTTACCTCCCGTTCCAGACGGGGGATGAACCGTTGTAGTCGACTCGGGCCACAACTCCTATGTCATGTACGAACCCGAGAGGCCGAGGCAATATCGTAATTTCCGTCCTTCTCTGCAAATAGTTTAATATTTAATATACTACCCTTCCGTAGGGTTTAAAAATAAAAGAATGTCCAAATGTCCAAGTCCAAAGCCCGAAAAAGGAAAGTGCAAAAATAAAAAGAAAATTACAAAAATAGAGAATATCCTAATACAATTTCTAAAAACTAAAAAAAAAATCTAAAAGATAAAAACAAAATCAAAATCAATAAAATTCTCTCTGTTTTTTTTTTTTTTTTTTTATTTTTTTCTTCGTTTTTTTCGCTTTGTCTTTTGACTCCAAATCTTTAAGTGGTCACCAAAAGCTTTGGCAACTCCTTTTTCTTTCCCTCCTAAATCCAAGAATCTGTAATAAAAAGACAAATACCCAAAAACGTAAAATAGAACAAAAAAAAAAAAAAAAAAAAAAAAAAAATCAAAAACCAAAAAAAAAAAATCTAAAAATTCTAGCCTAAAGACAAGTCCGCGTCGGCGGCGCCATAAATTGATCTTATTTTCAATGATGTTGTAGTAATTGTTCGTTCAAGACTTGTGAAAGAAATAGATTTAACTTAATAGAACTTAAAATAAAGAAAACTTAACTCAAAATTAAAAGTGATTTCAAGATTTAAAAATTGACCAAGGCTCTGGATTCCACTATTCCTTCTAGTTGATAGGTTTATAATGATATTCTGAAATTATTATTAAGCTCTTTTTCTCATTAATTCAATATTGATCTATAAAGTGTCCAAACATTAAATTGTAATCCCTAAGCATGAATTATCAAAGAATTGATTCTAAGCATAACACATCGAATTGATTCACAACTAATTAAGAAAACCAATTTTATCTTTATGTTGATCCTAGTGAATTAAATAAAATAAATAATTAAAGAAATTGTAAAAGAAATTACCAATCAAGCATGAGTGAATAGTTTCCTCCGTTGCCTCAGTCACCGGGTAATTTAGCCGCTCATCATGTTGAAAACCCTCTCAAAGAATTTATTTATGCTCAAATATGGTTTACATATGATGAATAAGGGAGAAATGATGAAAAACCGGGTTTGTAACAATTATATTTGTTACAAACCAAATGTTACAAAGAACGATATAAGAGAAGTGTCAATGTAGCGTAAACGACTGTCACCAGGCGTCTTATGTTCTTCGAGCTCTCTTCAATGGCGTAGTAGCAGATTTTTCGAACTCTCGTTTCTTTGCTCTGTTATCTCCACAAATCACTCCGTCACCCTTATCTGACCTCCGAACACTCTTTATATACTCCACAGGGCCTAAGAATCACTGTAATAACTCCAGGATAATTCTCAATAACTCTTCCAAACACGGAAAAATATTCTTTCCCTTTTCTGCTCCTTCACGCGTTATACAGCTGAAAAATCTCCTTATTTATCTCTGTCACGGTCCAAATGGTTGTTAGAATCTTCCTAGCATGCGCGAACTCTCTTTAACTCATGCAAATCCCGTGAATATCTCCATCAATAACTTGCTCATCTGTTTTCTTCTCACCGAGAATCTAGCTAAATTTATCCGATGAAATCCACCATATCCTGCCTGTTAAGAAATGTCACGTCATCCCAGCAAATCCCAGCCATTGAGTCTCCTTCTAGCACGCCCAAAAATCAAACCCTAATCTGCCAGTTGAGAAATAAGTTTCCCGCCTTTTTTCAGTTTCAAATGAGGAAGGAGAAGGTCGCCCCTTATCCAATTGGTTGGGTGCGAATAAAAATGTGTACCCCTTATCAAGTGGATGCCCCTTATCCAAAATTGGGGTACGTTTAAGCACATGTCCTACGGAGGTGCGCCGAGTAATTTTTCGAGCCGAATTTTCCAAAAATACCTACACACATATAAAACACCAAAATTAGTACAAAATCGAGCACTAACAATACAGAAAATTGGACAACTAAGACACAAAAATGTGTCTATCAGGGCTTCGGATGCCATTATCATTACTGCAAACCATAGGAGTTAGATTTTAAGAGTCCAAGTGGCTGCTTTGTGTAAGGAAGTTGAAAAAATCTTCAAATGTAATCTGCAAGACCTGTTTTAAATAAACCACCACATTTGATATATTATACTCCCTCCGTTTCTGGAAAAGAGATATTTTCACTTTTTCAATTTGGCCTATTTTTAGGCTAAAATGAAAAAGTGAAAGTATCTCTTTTCCAAAAACAGAGGGAGTAGATGTTGTCGTAACATACCCATAAACAATTAAAGATGTTCAAAATAAAACTGATTATTAGTTTCAAAAGGATGTCAAAACCATAATATCAGTTTTTACTCTGAAAATTAGAACATGCTCACAACATAAAAAGAAAGCAACATACAAACTAAAAATACTCCTTAAATAGCAAATATAACCTAAACTACTTCTTCTTCTGCTTAGTTTGTTTCTTTGCCTTTCCTTTTGCATTTGATAAAATCTGTGAAACAGTTTGTTGCTTAGAGCTAACACTTAATAAGCTTTGAATGATTGTTTGCTCCATTAGAGTTCCACTAGTTTTTGAAGTAGTTGGATATAAATTTGTCTTTCTTATTACCAAATGGTTGAGATGAATCCCGACAGATGTTGATTTTCTATTACCTTTGTTTGCTTTACCACCAGAAGTATTGCATTCAATTTGATTTGTTATAGTGTATGTGTTATAGTTGTTAGAGCACCGCTCGGTCAAACACGCAAGTGTTGCTATCTCATGCTTGTTTGTCAAGTTTAGTTGCCAAAACTATAAGTCTTGACTTCTAGTCTACTTATAGTTATGTATCGGATTAAGATAAAATGTGTAGTTGAGCTTTAGACTTCATGACGTTCATCGATTGAAGACGAAGAACTACTAAGGGGAGCTTGTGGAACTTCATCAACAAAAGGTATGTGGAGACTTGAACTCATCTATCACTTGGAAAGTCTATTTCTATTCTATCTCATATTGAGACAAAAGTCGTATAGCTATATAGACTTCATAATTATACACATTGGTATTTCGAGATGAGTTTAACTCGCTTATCTATTTCTCGAAATATGTGTTGGTAAGATTTCGCTTTAACCAAGTTCATCTTTTATTCTTGACGAAAGTCAAAAGATGATCATGTGAAAATCGCCTGGTAACATCTTATATGATTTATGTGAGACAGTCTCGGAATGTTTCGTATTGATCATTTGATCACTTGAAAATTGATTTGAAGCAAATAGTTTGTGTGAGACAGCTATTATCGTCTTCTAATAACGTTTCAATGATTGAAATGAGATTTTACGACAATTAACCTTTGATTGGATATAACACAATATGCGTACTTGTATGCTAACTGCATGTAAGTTATTCCAAGTCCGGGAATCTAGTGTGCATACTGATAGACGCATTTATGTGTCTGAATTGTCCTCAGTGTTGGTATTGTTGGAACTCGATTTTTGTACTAATATTGTGTTTTTATGTATTTTTAGGTATTTTTGGAAATAAATATTTTTTAGAAAAATCGGCTCGAAAAGTTGCGCGGACCACCCCCGGAGGACATTTGATATTCGGACTCCCACTTTGGATAAGGGTGTAGTTGCGGGAAATCCCACAATACACCCCTCACAATAATTCACTTAACTAATCCATTCAAAGATAATAGATGAACAATTATAAATGTTTATTAATAACTGTCTTGAAATGTTTACACAGAAAAATGGAATTTCACTTAAGAATTTACAAACTCTCTCTCAGTTTCTCTCTCCTAATGACTTGTTTTTCCCTTCCAAAAGAACTCTCTCCCACAACGGATTCACTCATCCCTTTATATAGGGTAATACATAGTGAATGACAGCTAAGCTGTCCTTTATTTTCGGGAATGTCTCGCGAAGTGTCGCAAATGAACAAGTATTCATTCTCGCGACACTTCTTAACCTTCGCCCGATTTTATATTTTCCTGTCGTCACCCCTTGCGTCATTCATTTTTAGTACCCTGCGACTCCCTCGCAGTGTTATTGTTTATTATCTTCGCGAGCTTTGTTCGTTGCGATATAATGATCCTACATCTTGCCTCTTTTTCCTTGAATATTGCTTGAAGAGCATTCTTTAAGGAAAAATCCGTTGTTGATGTAATCTTTGATTTTTGTTTGATGAAGGAACAAGCGAAAGAATATTTTTCTTTAAAAGTACGTACTTGCCTCTGTTCTTTGGCGAAGTTCCGAAGCTTTGAGGAGTACATATGAAGTATCATTTTTTGCCTCAAGTGTTATGAAAGTGATAAATTTCGCGAGCTCATCTCGCAAGTTAAAAAGAGTGATGTATCGTGAGAATTTATGCCTCTTGAATTGTCGCGAGTGTTCGTTTTCCACTAAAAATCTTCTTCAGCATAGTTCCGTGAATTTAGTAATGACCGTTTACACGTGTTTAAAACTATCCTTTTTACCGGTGTATTTAATGTTATCCGGTCATAACGTTTTCTTGTCTATTTATAGGGGGATCTTTGGTGAAGAACACTTCTTTTCTTTTACTTCATCTCCTTCATCGTCTGCAATTATCTTTCTGCTGTTTTTCTTCATCGTCTTCTTTACCGTTTTTCTACTATTTCCTATCTGCTATTGCTTCCATGGCATCCAGGTTTGCTATCCTTACTAAACTCGATCGATTCTGTGATTGATTGATTTTGTGATTGATTTCTCTTGTTGAAATTATTTTATTCTGATCTCTCTTTTAACCTCTTTCTGCCAATTTTGCTTCAGTAAGAACAAACCCAGCACCAAGTTCACCGTGAAGAACCCCATTCCCTCTTTTGGTTCGCAGTCGAAACCCACTTCTCAACAAGAATCCACCCTGCAACCAAAGTCCTCTTCGCAAACAAAACATACCGTTTCTAAAAGAAAGTCTGCGAGTGATAAGGTATTTAAGAAACATTTACTTTTTAATAACAATATTGTTTCCTTACTTAATTTATCATTCGCAGGATGACAAAACTGTTGATAGAACTCCCAAAAAATCTCGCTATTCTAAACCTGTTACTCCTGATGTTCCTTTTCCCTCCTTTACACCTTCATCTCCTGTTGCGAAATCATCGCAGGATAACCTTATTACCAACGACAATATTCCTATGCCTCAACTCCTTATAGACCAAGTTCCTCATAATAGTCCTACTACAAATGAATTTATTCCTTCTCCTATCATCAATGCCCCTGTCATTCCTCCAATCACTACCTTTCCTGAAATCTCCTCTTCTCATGATGTTCCCTTGGCGAAGAATGATTCGTCTCTTGCTTCTTTATCCGAACAAATCCCTCTTACTGCAGAAAATTTGGAGGGAATAGATGTGGCTTTCAAATTTCTCTCAGACCTTGTGAATGATGCCAAGAAGACTTCTGTCGATCCTGTCAAATCTGATGTCTGCGAGATTTTAAGTAAACATCTCGGTCCTGATAGGATCTCGCAAGCATCCCTAGTTCAAGAAATTAATGTGCTGAAGAATGATCTTCAAGCTATGACTGCGAAATGCAATAATCTCCATCTTGAAAATCAAAAATTTCTCGACCTCTCACTAGATCGTGATAATCTTCGCAGGAAGAATGAAGAGTTAAAAGGTATATTCTTCTCTCTTTTTTTTTTTTTTTTTTTTTTTTTTTTTTTTTACGACTTAAGCTCTTGTTCGCCCTTCAAGCTTTAAATCAGAAATGAATAATGGAGATATATCAGTTGGAATCAATTGTTGAAGAAGTTCGAGTTGAAAGAGATGCTTGGATGGAGCAATATAACCTCTTAAATAATCTTCATACATATGCTGCTGATCAAATAGATAATTTGTCTAAAGAAAATTTTGATTTAGTTCAGCATCAAGACTCATTAAGTAATGACTTATCTCGCCTTTCTTACTCTTTGACTAAAGCTAATTTGGAGTTGGAAACTTTATCAGATGAGAATGGGACTCTTTCTCAGGAGAAGCGTTCTCTGTTAAACAAGGTCGCGATGTATTCGCAACAATATGATGCTTGTCAAAAATTATGTGAAAAACAAGAACAATGTATCCACACTTTGAAAAATTAACTTGATGAAATTACTGCCGAGAGAGATAAACTTATTCAGGGTAGAATAACCTTGAGTCTAAAAGCAAACCAATTCAAGGATCAATGTGCCAATTTAGAAAAATCCAACTCTACCCTTGTGACCGAGAATTCCATACTTGTTTCGAACGAAAAAAAGCTTGCGAGCTCGATTGAAAGGCCTAGTTGGAGATACATTCGATGATGCCATGGACTGTTTGGGGAATAATTTTGCAGCTTTAATTCAACATCTTACTTCTCAGAAGGAAGGTAGTCATATTATTTGACAATCTTAATTCATTAATTTATTCCATGAATCTTTAATTACCCTGAAAATTCCAAAAATATTCTATAATAGTTTTCTTTAATCTTGTGTACTTGTTATGCAGATTCTGAGAAAAAGCTTCGCTCCACTATCTCCACCCTCAGATCAGATTATTCTAAAATTCGCAAAGAAAATGGGTTACTCGCCGCCTCCCTTGCTCGTTCTCGCGACCGTGCAGAACGAAGATTTGATTATATGTCTGACTGTAAAGACATAGATAGTAAGAATCGTCAAAAGGCGTTGCTTCGTCAATTCCCACTCAAAGCTGAAGTTCTCGTGAATGAGATTTTATTGTCTAAGTCTCTTGATCCCATTCATGTTGATCCTTTGGAGGTAAGTGATGATGAAGTCCCTAATTCTCCTGATAGTGATTATGACTATGAAAGCTGCGAAGATATCGCTAATATTGAAGTTATCAACGAAGATCCGTCTGGAAAAATTTCTGATGAAAATCCATCAACTGGCGAAAATGAAGGTGCTGAAAACTTTTCTGATGAAAATCCACCAACTGGTGAAGGTGAAGCTGATAAAAGCGGTGAAAGATCTCATCCATCCTCTGCAGTTGATAACGTTGATGTAGAGAATTAAGCTTTCTTTATAACTTGTCAAAACTTCTTTTTGTTTGGAAAGATTAAATCTTTGATTGAGTAATTTCCTTATTTTCTCCTTCTTCTCTTATTTAAGATTTTTGAACACAATCTCGCGAGCATGTTAAACTTCTTGAATCTTTTATTAAGTAAAACCATTCCAATTAGGAATTTCAATTTATTTCTTCTTATTGCGACAAGGTCGCAGGTCGCTTTACATTTTCATGCAATGACCCATTGACCTTGCCTTATCATTTTTATATGGTCTTCCAAGTAAGACCTTCCTAATTAAAGGTCTTACCACATCATCATTATTGCGACAAGATCGCGGGACGTCTTTACACTTGCATGTAAAAACCCATTGATCTTGCCTTATCATTTTTCAAGTATTTTTGCCTCTGCAGGATATTTTGTTTGCGACAATATGACAGGTTTAAATTCTCTTGCGAGAATAAACTCCCATGACATTGTCGTCTTTGCGACGAAATCGCAGGACGTCTTTACACTTTCATGTAAGGACCCATTGATCTCGTCTTACCCTCGCGTTAGTATTATTGCCTCTGCGGGATCATTGCACAAATATGACAAGCCTAAATTTTCTTGCGAAAATAAAGCCCCATGACATTTGCGTCTGTTTTGACACTCTCCCTAATGGAGGGTGCCGCCCTTATCATCTCCATGGTTGCCCCTTCAAGGAGGCGTACATCGGCCATACAAGGCTAGCTCCTCCCATCCGGTCTTAACAACAACCAGTTGTTTTCGCAGCCTCTTATCCCTTATACCTATAGGGTTTATGGTTACAAGGCTGCACCCTAAGTGGAGTTTTCTTCGGGCGAGTGCAGCATGCGCCAAGACTTGTCAAGAGTGGTAAGGAAGTTCCATGCTCCCCGCACTCTTGACTCAACCGTGTACCTCGGCGCCTTGATCATACGCTGACTCCTTGGAAGAGACCCTCGGTCGCCCAACCAGGGTATAACCTACATATATAGTTGGGAATCCAAGGTACCTCTTCCGGATAGGCTTTCATGGGCCCCAAATCTTCATGACCCAGGTTCCAGGGGCGGTGTAACCTTTTCCCTGAGTCATGTCAAGAGATACCCCCTTATATGACGCACTTTAGGTCTTACATTTGCCTCTTACGAAATATCATTCGCGAACTAGGGTGTACGCCATAAAGGTTCGTCCCATTCATTCAATCATGTTTATTCATTCATTCATTTATTATCTCTTTCCATTTTGCTTGCGAGACATTCGCTGATATTCTCTGTATTTTATTGAATTTCGCAAATATCTTGCATTAAAGTACTTCATCTGAGTCACTTTTACGGGTAGTATTTCTTTAGGTATAATCTGTTCCACGGCCTGCCCAATCTTTGTCCCATATCTTTGCCTTCAGGATCCATCAATCTATAAGCCCCTGTACTAACTACTTCTTTGATAATATAAGGTCCATCCCATTTTCTCGCCAGCTTGCCTCCATTTTCTCGCTGATATATTGGTGTTTCTCGCAGCACCAAGTCTCCTGGTTGAAATTCACGTATTTTGACACGCTTGTTATATTCTCTAGCCAATCTTTGCTGATAATTTTCCATATGTCGTAATGCCTTTTCCCTTTTTTCCTCTAATTCATCCAACTTAATTAGAATGTTACATGCACTAAGATTTTTCTCCCAAACCTCTTTCTTGGTTGTTGGGATCATAACCTCTGTTGGGAGCACAGCTTCAACTCCGTATGTTAAGCAAAAGGGTGACATTCCCCGTAGCCTCTCTTAAGTTGTATTATATGCCCATCTTTGCACTGGGTATTTGTTCGCACCATCCCTTATTATGTCCTTCTAATTTCTTCTTCAATATATCTGCTATTGTTTTATTTGTTGCCTCTGCCTGACCATTAGCTTGTGGATATAATGGAGTTGATTTTCCACACCTTATCTGAAATGCATTAAGCAACAATTCTATATTTTGCCCTTCGAATTGTTTCCCATTGTCAGATACCAACTGTGCGGGGATCCCGAATCTGCATATGATATTCTCAAATATGAAAGTAAATACGTCTTTGTCGCGGATGTGTTGTACCGCTTTCACTTCTGCCCATTTTGTGAAATAATCCGTTGCGACAATTAAGTATCTTCTTTGTCCTGTTCCCGGTAAAAATGGTCCCACAATATCTAAACCCCATTTTCCAAAAGGCCACACACTTTTCGAAGAATTTAACGGTGCTCCGGGTGCATGTATCTTCTTCCCATGTCTTTGACAATCTTCGCAGCGCCTTGATATTGCTTTTGCATCCTCATGCATATATGGCGATAATATCCTTGCGTTTTTGCTTTGTATGCTAAAGATCTTCCGCCGCTATGATTTCCAGCATCTCCACTGTGCAACATCTTCAATATGGTTTCTCCCTCTTGCCTTGTCAAGCATCGAAGTGAGGGTCCATCAAAAGATCGCCGATAAAGTACACCATCTCTTAATTCATAATTCGTTGCACGACTTTTCAGTTTGTGTGCCTCTAATCTATTTCTTGGTACTTCCCCTTTCATCAAGTATGCGTGAAGTTCTGTTCTCCAGTATTTATCGCGACATTGTGGTATGTCTTCTACCAACATTGCATCTGCATCTTGCTCTTCCTCTTTATTGATTGACGGTGCCAGAAGTGTTTGTATTTTGATGTTCCTCGCGGTTGGGTCTGTCATCATACTTGATATAAAGGCAAAAGCGTCTGCGAGTCTGTTATTTATCCTTGATATATGCCTCCATTTCATTTTCGGTATCTGTGCTGACAGTTCTTCGACTAGCTTCCGGTACTTTTGCAAAGATGGCTCATTCGTAGCATACTTCTCTGTTATCTGGCGAATTGCTAATTGCGAGTCACTGGTAATCCTCACATTCTCCAGTTTCATTTCTATTGCAAATCGCAGAGCATGTATTATAGCTTCATATTCCGTTTCGTTATTGGTGGATTCAAACTCCAATCTAAAAGAGAAAGCCAATTTATTGCCCTCTGGCGAGATCACAACAATTCCCACTCCATTACCTTCTCCATTTGATGATCCATCTACTAATATCTCCCACATCGCTCGGTTAGAAGATCTTTTGGGTCTCCATGCTCTTCTTCTACATCCATCATTTCATCCATCGCCGTCTTCCTCCAAGGGAAATTCTCGCCAAAATCTGCGACCACCGTGACTTGGTTGAAGATAATATTTCATATTTGAGTTTACAATGGCTTATTTGAGCATTCCATCTTTCAACTCTTCCCATCTTTTGAGTTTTTCATTATCGACTCGATTGGTATTTTTGTTACCACTTCGATGTATGTGCTTGAAAATATATGCGAAGCTTAAACGTTGCATAGACTAACGCCAGGATTAGTTTTTCAATCTTTGAATAGTTCCTTTCTGCGGCATTAAAAGTTTTACTGATGTAATAAATTGGTTTTTCTACTCCTGCATCCATTCGCAGCAATACTGCGCTTAAGGCGTGCGACGTTGTCGCAAGGTATATTAACAATTCCTCTCCTGGTTCTGCTTTTTGCATAATGGATATTTCCATTAAATGTTCTTTGATTCCTTGTAAAGCCTTCTCACATTCTTCTGTCCATTTAAACTTCGATCCTTTTTTCAGGATGCTGAAAAAATGCTTGCACTTATCAGATGATCGCGAGATGAATCTTCCTAGTGATGCTAACAACCCATTTAGCTTTTGAACATCTTTTACTGTCGCAGGTGTAGGCATATCGCGAACTGCTTTCACTTTTTCTCGGGTCGACTTGTATCCCTTCTTTTGATACGATGTAACCCAAAAACTTTCCCGATGCAACTCCGAAGGTACATTTTTCTGGATTTACTTTGATGTTGAAACGCCTCATCTGTTCAAAGATTTCTTTCAGATCTCGTACATGATCTTCTGCCTTCTTACTTTTTACGAGCATGTCATCTACATATACTTCTAGTGTTTTATGTATCCACTCTGCGAACACTTCTTCCACCATTCTTTGATATGTGGCTCCAACATTTCGTAAACCAAATGGCATTTTTGTATAGCAATATAACCCTCTTGGAGCGAAGAAAGCAGTATGCTCTTGATCTTCCTCTGCGAGAGGAATCTGGTTATTAACCTTTATATCCATCCAAGGATGATATTCTTTCATTCCCTGCCGCCGATTCGACCAGTTGTGGAATATCTGGCAATGGAAAACTATCTTTAGGACAAGCTTTGTTTAGATCAGTAAAATCTATGCAAATTCTTATTCCCTTTTTCTTCTTTGGGACTATAACCATATTTGCTATCCATTCAGGATACTTTGCTGGCCTAATGATTCCTGCGTCTAGCATTTTCTGCAATTCTTCTTCTATTTGAGGATGGTATGCTGTTGCGATCTTTCTAATTCTCTGCTTGAATGGCTTCACCTTTTTGTCTATTTCTAATTTATGGCAAGCTATCGATGGGTCTATACCAGGCATATCATCCATATTCCATGCGAAGATATCCTTATAATCTCGCAACAAATCAACAGTCCTCTTTTTTTCATCCACTTCCATACTGGTCCCAATTTTTAGCATCTTTGGCTCTTCGTTAGTTCCGACGTTCACTTCTTTTGTTTGCTCTGCCGCGACATAACTAGCCTTCGGTTCTCCCATAGGGGTCAGTCCTTTCAGTTCTTTCGCGAGCTCATTTTCTTCTCCCGAGATCTCGCTAGGTATCCCCTTTCCTTCCTTTGCTCTTATCATGTAAACTCTAAATTCTTCTTCTTTTTTAGCTGCTTTCATCATTTTCCTGCGATACTTTCGTTTTTTTTGCCTGCTCCTCATAATATTTTACTTCAATTTGGTAACATACTCTTCCTTTGTCGACGTCTCCTCTAATCTCGCCAATTCCAGTTGGTGTGGGAAATTTGACACATTGATGAAATGTTGAGGCTACAGCTTTTATTGCGTGTACCCATGGTCTTCCTAGCAATACGTTGTATGGCGATTCCATATCTACTACACACAATGTTACCTGTGTCTCGATTTCTCCTAACAGAATTCGCATTTTTACTTCTCCTTTGACTTTTGTTATGGATTTACCAAAACCATGGATATTGTATGCCGTGGAAATCATCTCTTCATCTTTATATCCCATTTTCTTATAAGCATGATAAAACATGATGTTCACCAAGCTTCCTGTATCAATTAAGGTCCTGTTTATCGTCCATGTTTTCTTTTCCTTTGCTAATTCTTCTCCTTTGCACGTGTTTATTGTGATTACCAGTGGAGATGTGTGATTCAAATTTTCTTTAGATAATTCTGCTGCTGTGAATGTTATCTTTTGCTTTTCCCAATCTTCTAAAATCAATGTCACCTCTCTATCTATAATTTTATTTCCTTCAAAATCCCGCTTGTGTATTCTTCCTTTGATATTTTCGTGAAACTCATTAATCATCACTTTTGTGACCGAACTGTATTCCATATCTTTCTCCTTCCCCTCATCTAATTTATCATTTTTCCTTTTCATTTTCTTGATTTGAATGATTTCAAATTGCAATCTTCTTTTCTTCAATCTCTCGATCCCTGTTTCTAGCGCCAATATGTAGTTGCAGGAAATCCCACAATACACCCCTCACAATGATTCACTTAACTAATCCATTCAAAGATAATAGATGAACAATTATAAATGTTTATTAATAACTTTCTTGAAATGTTTACACAGAAAAATGGAATTTCACTTAAGAATTTACAAACTCTCTCTCAGTTTCTCTCTCCTAATGACTTGTTTTTCCCTTCCAAAAGAACTCTCTCCCACAACGGATTCACTCATCCCTTTATATAGGGTAATACATAGTGAATGACAGCTAAGCTGTCCTTTATTTTCGGGAATGTCTCGCGAAGTGTCGCAAATGAACAAGTATTCATTCTCGCGACACTTCTTAACCTTCGCCCGATTTTATATTTTCCTGTCGTCACCCCTTGCGTCATTCATTTTTAGTACCCTGCGACTCCCTCGCAGTGTTATTGTTTATTATCTTCGCGAGCTTTGTTCGTTGCGATATAATGATCCTACAAAGAGGTAACCCAATTACTAAGGGGAACCCATTTGATATTCGCACCCCCAGCTGTGGGATAAGGGGCAACCCTTTCTTCCTCGTTTGAATTCTGGTTTTTGGCGGGAAAAGCTAAGGTTTCACGGGCAGAATAGGGTTGCGATTTTGGAGGAATTCCCGTGAGACTCAATGGCTGAAATTGGTTGGGAAGCTTTGTTGGAGCATAACAGGCACGGTATGGGCTTTTGTTTCGACTGAATTTGGCTGGAAAGTCCGTTCGAAGTGAAACAGAGAAGGAGATATTTTCCGGATATTTTCCAAACTATTTACGGCAGTTACGTGTGACCTGAGTGCGCTATCCTCATTCTGCTATGCTTTTGGATGATGACTCAACGTGTTTGGAGGGAGTATACACCAGTTGACAGCAACAAACGCGTAAAAGAGAAACAAAATATTTCCGAGTTAAAGGAAATAATTCTGGAGTTATTACAGAGATTTTTGAGGCCCTGACTAGTATATAAAGAGTTCTGGGGTCGAGTAGAAGTGGATGGAGAGTTTGGGAAGAGTTGGGAGCGACCACAGAGCTTAGAAAATCGATTTGCAGAGAATGCTGCTGCTGCTTCCATTGAAGAACACGAAGAACATTCAACGCACGAAGGACCGTCGTTCTTGTGGGTCGTAGTCCATAGGCGTACTTAAATCAACAGTGTCAACGACAAATCATTTTATCGTTCTCTCTCGTAACAGATCGGATTTGTAACAAATAAAACCGTTACAAACCCGGTTTTATAATTTCTTCTCCCTTTTCATCATTTGTACACCTCTTTTGAGCAATAAAAATGGATTTTGAGCGTGTTTCCAACATGATGAGCAAGACAAATTCCATACATGGGTAATTTTAATTAATTCTTTATTTGACTTTTGCATTAATTAAAATAGAATTATGATTTGATTAAATTGGTTGTTATTCAATTAGATAGGTTATGCTTTGTTTAGATAATCTATGCTTAGGGATACAATTAATCTTTTGAGAGTCTACCTTGGCAAAAATAAGAGTCGGTGTTATTTTGTTTATTGAGCTTTAATTGTTGAGAATAAATAAATTGAACCTTTTATTATGAGTTTGGCCGAATCCTGAGTCCCAGCACATCTCTCCATCTTGTGACATAAATTGTATATATTCTTTATATTTATTATTTTTTTCTTTATTAAATCCTAGAATCAATTTCATCAAGTCCGAGTGAACGACAACCTTACTACCACTTTCTACAACATTATTGAGTCACATCAATTTTTGGCGCCGCTGCGACGCGGACTTGTCTTTAGGCTAGAGTTTTTAGATTTTTTTTTTTTAGGTTTTTATTTGTTTTTATTTTTATTTGTTCTTCTTTACGTTTTTGGGTTTTTGTCTTTTCCTTTCAGATTTTGGGATTTGGAGCGAAAGAAATATTTGCCAAAGCTTTTGGTGGATACTTAAAGATTTGGAGTTAAAGACAAAGCAAAAGGAGCGAAAGAAGAAGATTTTTTTTTATATTTTATAAAAGAGAGAAAAAAAAAGAGAGGCATTTTTATTATTTTTTTTTAGATATTTTTTTTTAGACTTTCCTTTCCTTTTCTTTTACTTTTTGGACTTGGACATTTGGACATTCGGACATTCCCTATTTTTTTTAAACCCTACGGAAGGGTAGTATTAAATATCAAACTGTTTGCAGAGAAGGACGGTGATTACGATATCACCTCGGCCCCTCGGGTTCGTACATGACATAGGAGTCGTGGCCGAGTCGACTACAACGGTTCATCCCCGTCCTGGTACGGAGGTAAGTTTGTCGAAACACTCGCGAATCCCTGCTAGCGAGTTCTTGTCTTCCTTCGTGTGAATATATGCTTGAGGACACAAACTAGCTGTTTTTAATTTCCTAGTAAAGGGCAAGGACTGGCCATATAAGATAAGGGTTCGGATTTCATCACCGTTCTCTTCTTGCCCGCCTTAGGAAAACAATACTTAACGCGAACCTAAGCCTTAAAATCTGGAATAGAACGAGACCGATAGGGTAACGAGCTTAGTAGGAAAGTTTTCCGAAAATATTGGTTACTCTTTTAGCATACTTTGAAGTTCATGATGGTCTCGTGAAGTTGAATGCGTGATCTAGCCGCCTTGTAATAGCGGTAAGGCCTTGGGTATCAAAGCTCCACCGAGCTTCCCTCGCCTTGATTCAACTTACTTTGACTACGATTGATCCAGAGGGGTTTGCTTAAATTGTAACAATTCCCTTTCGGACGATTAGAAGCTGGTCTAGAAAACAATCTAAGTGGAGCCATCATGCTTTTTGTTTGCTAGATATCATTAGGTTCTTTGTGGTGGAGTCACCTTGTTTGTGCTTGCATAGAACTTCCCTTCCTTTTAGGATTTTTTTCTTTTTGTTTTATTTTTTTAGTGTATGCCCGAGGTCTTTAAAGAACGGGCTTGGAAAAGAAACACTCTAGGTCGTTTGATTAGTGACAAACCTAGTAGTTCTTCTTGCGAAGGCGGGGAACTCGAAGACTCTTCTTTTGAGAGCCCCGTTTTTGGAAACTTCAGTTTTGAAAATCTGTCTCTTAGCGAGGAAAGTACCCCTAGTACTTGATTATGCCAACGATGGTAACTACGAAGATTACATGTTCCCAACCTAGACCAACCGAGCTTCATGCATAAAATTGCCCGGCCAATACGGCTAACTTCGAGATAAAAGCTAGTATCCTTCGGATGATCCCTATATTCTTAGGAAAGGAGGATGAGAACCCTTATTTTCATATTTGGGACTTTGAGGAAATTTGTGGGACAGTTAGAATAAAAGACCTTCACTCGATGAAGTTTTGAAACTTAAGATGTTCCCATTTTCCTTAAAAGATAAAGCCAAGACCTGCTAAACAACTTACCGTCTGGATCCATTGAAACATGGCGGGAACTTATTCTTGCTTTCTATATGAAATTCTACCCTAAGCATAAAGCTGCAAATTGTTAGGCGTAAAATTAGTGCTAGTGTGCAACAAGAGGGAGAGTCTCTTTATAGGTTTTTAGAGAGATTCAATGATCTCCTATCTCAGTGTCCTCACCATGGATTTGATAAGATGAAACTTGTAGGGATTATTTATGATGGTTTAGACTATTCGACCAAATCCATGGTCGAGTCTATGTGTCTTTGGTGAGTTTACTAATAAAAGTGTTGAGGATGCCTTTACCTTCTTAGGAGTTGTTGCCGAGAAATCCCAAAAGGTGGGAGTCTTGTGTTGAACCCCTAAAAGACTCTTGGTCAATAGAAGTAGCACCAATGTGGTAGATACAAGCTTCGGGGTCGGATGCTAAGTTTGCTGCTTTATCTAGAAGGTTAGAAGCTTTGGAAATGGGTCAGTCTAAAAATAGGTCTCTTGGCGAACCTAATAGAACCTCTCAAGTATCTAGTTGTGGAATAGAGCCCGATAACTCATTTTGGGAAGGTCAGGTTAGTGAAGAGCAAGCTCATGCTGTCTATAACAATGCTAGGTTTGAGAACCGTCAGAAGTATGACCCATACTCAGAGACCTACAATCCTGGTTGGAGAAACCACCCTAATTTCTCTTGGTCTAAGGGCCAGAATCAGGGACACTCTAGTAATTCTCAGCCTCCCCCAGGTTTTGGTTATAATAAGAATTCTTCGGGTCAAACCCAGTTCCAGAACCCTTCTGAGAATAGAATGACTAGCTTGGAGGAATCTTTTAGTATACTAAAAAAGAGCCAGGATATGTTAGCACAGAGCCAGGAAATGTTAGTAAAGAGCCAGGGTAATTTTCAAGAGGAAACCAAGCAGAATTTTAAGAATAATTCCCAGTCTCTTGCTAAACTAGAACTTCAAGTCGGCCAAATTGCTAAGTTCCTTAGTGAGAGAGAAGATGGAAGGTTCCCTAGTCATACTAATCCTAACCCTAAAGGAGAAAAATCGTACAATCATGTGAATTCTATTACAACCCTTAGGAGTGGAAAGAAAGTTGACAATAAGGTCGCCATGCCTGAAAGTGAACATGCTGTGTAGTCCACCCTTTCCGAACCGAGAAAATGAGGAGACGATAGAGTCTCCAATGAGACCAATGAGGGTCATATTGAGCCGGGCTTTGTTCCTAGAGCCCGTTCCCCAAATGCTAGTTCCAACTAAGAGGGAGTCCAACTTTAATGATATATTGGAGGTTTTTAAGCAGGTTACTATCAACCTCCCATTGTTGGATGCGATTAAGCGATTCCCGCTTATGCCAAGTTTCTTAAGGACTTGTGTACACGAAAGCGTAAGCTTAGTGTTCGAAAGAAAGCCTTACTATCTAGTCACGTGAGTTCCATTATTGAGAATACCACTACTCCTAAGTATAAGGACCCGGGGTCCCCTACCATTTCTTGCACAATAGGTAAATACCGTGTTGAGAAAGCTTTGCTTGACTTAGGAGCCAGTGTGAACTTACTTCCATACCATGTGTACCTTAAGCTAGGACTTGGTGAGATGAAACCTACCCGATGACTCTTCGATTAGGCGATAGGTCCGTTAAAATTCCTCGGGGTGTGATCGAGGATGTTCTCATAGAGGTTCGACAAGTTTATTTATCCAGGTGGATTTTGTTATCCTAGATACCCAACCTGTCCCCACCCGAGAGAACCGGATACCTGGTAATTTTAGGTCGCCCGTTTTTAGCTACATCCAATGCGATCATTAACTGTCGAACTGGTATCATGAATTTGTCTTTTGGTAATATGACTATTGAGCTGAACGTCTTCCACATTAGTAAGCTACCCTCTGAACTAGATGACTCGAGCATAGAAGAGGTGAACATGATAGGAACATTAGTCGAGGAGTCATTACCAAACACTTTGTTAGAAGATCCATTAGAGAAATGCCTAGCTCACTTTGGGATTGATTTTGATGATGATGATGTGATTAATGAGGTGAATGCCTTGTTAGATTCAACCCCTTTGATAGACACTAGAAATGGCTGGAAACCCAAGTTCGAACCTCTACCCGTTTCTAAGTCTACCCTAGTTCATTCGTTAGAAGAGCCTCCTAAATTGGACCTAAAACCATTGCCAGATACCCTGAAGTATGTGTTTTTAGGCCCATCTGAAACTTTACCTATGATTATTGCTTCCGACTTGGATAGTGATCGGAAAGTAGGCTAGTAACCGTCCTTCAAAACAACAAGGAAGCTTTAGGGTGGACCATAGCGGACATTAAGGGTATAAGTCCTCTTTGTTTGTATGCATCGGATCTATTTAGAGGAAGATACCAAACCTTCTAGGGAGATGCAACGTCGACTAAACCCTAATATGAAGGAAGTAGTTCGAACTGAGGTTCTTAAGCTGTTAGATGCAGGCATTATCTACCCTATTTCAGACAGTAAGTGGGTCATCCCCGTTCGGGTTGTTCCCAAGAAATCCGATTCTTGTAGTCCGAATGATAACAATGAGTTAATCCCAACCCGAGTGACCACGGGTTGGCGTGTTTGTATTGACTATAGGAAATTGAACAAGGTCACTAGGAAGGACCACTTTCCCCTTCCCTTCATCGACCGGATGCTAGAGAGATTAATGGACATAGCCGTTATTGCTTTTTAGACGCTACTCGGCTATAATCGGATCGTTATTGCCCTGGAAGACCGGAGAAACCACTTTTACCTGTCCATTTGGTACCTTTGCGTATAGACGCATGCCTTTCGGGCTATGTAACGCCCTGCAACTTTTCGCGCAGCATGATGAGCATATTTTCAGATGTGGTAGAGCGGTTCTTGGAGGTCTTTATGGATGATTTTTCGTGTTTGGTTCGTCTTTCGATGAGTGCTTGCATCATTTGTCATTAGTGTTGACTAGATGTAGGGAAAATAATCTAGTGCTTAATTGGGAGAAATGTCATTTCATGGTTCAATCAGGAATTGTTTTAGGGCATATCGTATCTTCTAAGGGTATAGAGGTAGATAAAGCCAAAGTTGACCTTATTAAGACTTTACAGGTCCCAAAAACCGTAAAAGATATTAGGCCATTCTTAGGGCATGCAGGTTTTTATCGTCGATTCATTAAGGATTTTAACTTGATTTCTAGACCTCTTTGCAATTTGCTAGCAAAAGATGTTAAGTTTGTCTTTGATGATGCTTGTTTAGAGGCTTTTGAGAAGCTTAAGACTTTACTCACTACCGCCCCCATAGTCCAGGCACCTAACTGGAACTTACCCTTTGAGATCATGTGCGATGCTTGATTATGCTATTGGTGTTGTGCTAGGTCAGCGAGAAAAAAAATTACTTCATGTGATTTACTATGCTAGCAAAACTCGAATGATGCCCAGTTGAACTATACCACTACGAGAGAAGGAACTGTTAGCCATTGTGTTTGCCTTAGACAAGTTTAGACCCTATCTCTTAGGTTCTAAGATCGTAATCTATACCGATCATGCTGCTTTGAAATACCTTTTGTCTAAGAAGGATACCAAACCTAGATTGATTAGATGGATCCTTTTATTACAAGAATTTTGTCCAGACATTAGAGACAAAAAGGGTGCAGAAAATGTAGTGGCAGACCACTTGTTTAGGCTAGTTATTAGTTCCCCTGATGATTCCCTTCATATAAGGGATAGCTTTCCTGATGAACAATTGTTCTCTGTTTCCCAATCACCTTGGTATGCAAATATAGTGAATTATCTTGTTACTGGTCGAATGCCCCAACATTGGGGTAAACAAGATCGTTCTAGGTTTTTAGCCGAGGTTAAGCACTTCTTTGGGATGATCCTTATTTGTTTAAGTATTGTCCGGACGAGATTATTAGGAGATGTATACACGAGAGTGACCATCCGATGTATTATTTCCTTTGTCATGATCATGCTTGTGGGGGTCACTTTAGTGCTAAGAAGACATTGCTAAGATATTGCAGTGTGGATTCTCTGGCCGTCGTTGTTTAAAGACTCCCACAGATTCTTGTGTTACTTGTGAACGTTGCCGGAAATTAGGAACCATTTCCGTAGGAACATGATGCCCTTGAACCCTATCTTAATCGTTCAGGTCTTTGATGTGTGGGGTATTGACTTTATGGGTCCGTTTCCTAATTCCTTTGGTAACCTATACATCCTTGTCGCCGTAGACTATGTCTCTAAGTGGATTGAGGCGGTTGCGTGTAAAACCAATGACCATAGGGTTGTGATTGAGTTCTTGAAAAATAATATACTTACACGTTTTGGTACACCGCGAGCTATAATTATTGATGGAGGGTCGCACTTTTGTAATGGACCTTTTAGGCTTCTAATGAAGAAATATGGTATTACACATAAGGTAGCTACCCCATATCATCCTCAGACTAGTGGTCAGGTAGAGGTTTCCAATAGGGAGATAAAACGTATATTAGAGAAAACAGTTACTCCTACTCGGAAAGACTGGTCGTCTAGGCTTACTTGATGCCTTATGGGCTTACCGTATCGCATTTAAAATCCCTATTGGAATGTCGCCTTATCGGCTTGTTTATGGCAAGGCATGTCATTTACCTGTTGAGTTAGAACATAGAGCTTATTGGGCTGTTAAGCACTAAATTTTTCACTTGACAAGGCAGAGCCCATAGGAAACTCCATCTCAATGAGTTGGACGAGATTCGTATAGATGCTTACGATAGTGCGAAGGAGTATAAGAACAAAATGAAACTTGTGCATGATAGAAATATTTTACGGAAGTCATTTTCTCCAGGTCAAAAAGTTATTCTGTATGATACCCGCTTGCATCTTTTCCCTGGGAAGTTACGTTCTCGGTGGACGGGTCCTTTTATTATTCGCACTATATTTCCTCATGGAGTTGTTGAGATCGAGACACCGGATGGTAGTAGTTCTTCGAAGGTTAACGGTCGAGATTGAAACCCTTTTAGAGCCCTTTCCTACGGGTGATGTTGAGGAGGTCCTCCGGAGGACCCCATTTACCCTTGATTGACCATCGAGGCGATTGTATGTTGTATATTAGTTTTTGATTTCTCTCACCCGTGTACTATCTTTCCGACTTCTCTCTTTACTGATTCCTCATGTTGCTTTACTTTTGGTATTGCTCTTTCATTAGAAACATTGAGGACAATGTTAGATTTAAGTTTGGGGGTGGGAAGAAACTTCTTGTTAGTTTTTAGTTGCAATAAATAAACTCCGCAGCCTAGAAATTTATGTTTATTAAGGTCGGCACTAACCAATCTAAGTGGATGGAAGCATTTTGGTTGTAGGAGTTGAGGAACCAAACTGATTAGATGGCAACATCTAAAGAGTCTATTCATAAAAGCACAGAGCTCAGGTGTTAGAAATAATATGATAGTTTCACCATATCTCGTTGAGTCCTGTTCACTTCGTTTTTATTTCGTTCTTTGTAAACTATGTTTCTCTAAGTGATTAGGTGGGGCCCACGAATCAAGTTGTTACCGATGCTAGAGTGAATTAGAGTGATTGATATAAAAAAAAAAAAAAAAAGTGAAAAAAGTGAAAAAAGTGAAAAAAAAAAAAAAACTAAGACCAGAGCATCAGACCAACCGGAATAAATTCAATAAAGTCGACCACTGGAACCCTTGTATATGCCAGTTGTGTTGACCTAGAGTTAGGATTATCGACCACTGGTTCCCTTGTATATTCCAGTGTGTTGATATTAGTCAGACTAGTATCTCAATCCATTAGGATAGGTTCATTTTAAGCGAGGCCTTGAGATGAGATATGGGAAACACCCGTCACTTAGTAAACATCAAAACCATCTATGTTTTTCTCTATATCCATCTTCTTGATCTATCCATGTGATTAGTTTTGACTCCGGGTATTGATGTCCATAGTGCAACTATCTGAGTAGAGCTCGTCACTTTATATGAATTTTAGTATGCTTGAGTGCAAACTCGTGTACAAAGAATTGGAATTTCGCATCGTGGTACTTCCTCCCGTAGTCAATAAGTATGCCAACCAAGGAGATTCTTTAGTGCCTTCCAAGGTTACGTGTAGATAGCTAGGGTCCTGAGTAAAGGTTTTGTGGGTACACCTCTGGTAAACCCTCTCGGAGACAACACTCCGCCACTAGGGCCACCTAGGGGTTCAAATGATTTTTATTTTCTAGAATAAATTTGCTCGAGGACTAGCAAATAATAAGTTTGGGGGTATTTGATAGACGCATTTATGTGTCTGAATTGTCCTCAGTGTTGGTATTGTTGGAACTCGATTTTTGTACTAATATTGTGTTTTTATGTATTTTTAGGTATTTTTGGAAATAAATATTTTTTAGAAAAATCGGCTCGAAAAGTTGCGCGGACCACCCTCGGAGGACATTTGATATTCGGACTCCCACTTTGGATAAGGGGTAACCCAATTACTAAGGGGCGCCCATTTGATATTCGCACCCCATTTGTGGGATAAGGGGCAACCCTTTCTTCCTCGTTTGAATTCTCGGTTTTTAAGGAAAAGCTAAGGTTTCACTACGAGAATAGGTTGCGATTTTGGAGGAATTCCGTGAGACTCAATGGTCGAAATTGGTTGGGAAGCTTTGTTGGAGCATAACAGCACGATGGGCTTTTGTTTTACCGAATTTGGTGGAAAGTCCGTTCAAGTGAAACAGAAGGAGATATTTTCCTGGATATTTTCCAAACTATTTACTACGCTTACGTGTGACCCGAGTGCGCTATCCTCATTCTCGCTATGCTTTTGGATGATGACTCAACGTGTTTGGAGGGAGTATACACCGGTTGACAAGAACAAACGCGTAAAGAGAAACAAAATATTTCCGAGTTAAAGGAAATAATTCTGGAGTTATTACAGAGATTTTTGAGGCCCTGACTAGTATATAAAGAGTTCTGGGGTCGAGTAGAAGTGGATGGAGAGTTTGGGAAGAGTTGGGAGCGACCACAGAGCTTAGAAAATCGATTTGCAGAAATCTTCTCTGCTTGCCATTGAAGAACACGAAGAACATTCAACGCACGAAGGACCGTCGTTCTTGTGGGTCGTAGTCCATAGGCAGACTTAAATCCAAAGGTCAACGACACTTACATTTTATCGTTCTCACGTAATGAGATCGGATTTGTAACAAATAAAACCGTTACAAACCCGGTTTATAATTTCTTCTCCTTTTCATCATTTGTACACCTCTTTTGAGCAATAAAAATGGATTTTGAGCGTGTTTCCAACATGATGAGCTAGAACCCATCACTGGGACGACGGAGGAAGACAAATTTCATACATGGGTAATTTTAATTAATTCTTTATTTGACTTTTGCATTAATTAATATAGAATTATGATTTGATTAAATTGGTTGTTATTCAATTAGATAGGTTATGCTTTGTTTAGATAATCTATGCTTAGGGATACAATTAATCTTTTGAGAGTCTACCTTGGCAAAAATAAGAGTCGGTGTTATTTTGTTTATTGAGCTTTAATTGTTGAGAATAAATAAATTGAACCTTTTGTTATGAGTTTGGCCGAATCCTGAGTCCCAGCACATCTCTCCATCTTGTGACATAAATTGTATATATTCTTTATATTTATTATTTTTTTCTTTATTAAATCCTAGAATCAATTTCATCAAGTCCGAGTGAACGACAACCTTACTACCACTTTCTACAACATTATTGAGTCACATCACATACCCGTATGCATACATGATTCAACAGTTGAAGTCTGGGAACTATAGTATGCGTACCCATTTGCATATTAACTTCAACTGAGTTCGGTTGTGAACGACAATATGCGCACCCTTTTGCATACTGGCAAACACAGGCCAAGTCCGGAACTCTAAGTATGCGTACATGTTTGCATACTTGAGTAGGTTAAGTTCTAAAATCGGATAAGTCATGAAAAAACATATTTATATAATAAGGAATGCAATCTTTTGCAAACCGTTCTATAATGTTCATGAATTGATTCGAGTGAATCAAAACCGATTTTGCTTCAATTGTGTCTTTTATACTTCTATGAGAATATAAACAATTGAACAACTCTATAACTAGTTTCATTTGAGTCATTTGAATTAGTTGTGTTAAGATGAACAAGGTTGATATGAAAGTGTTCATATGGCCAACTTCGGTTAACTATTGTTGAGCCAACTAAGTGTACACGTTTAGGTACGGTTACCCATATCTAAATGAAGGTACATTTCATTTGTGTGTAACAAGCTAAGTCAATCTAACGGTTTAAATATTTTAGCTTGAATCTAATCAGGTTTTCATCTAATAGTGAATATTGATTGCTTTCTCCCAAAATATCAAACCCTGATTTTGAGACTATATAAAGGAGAACTCTAGCAACTGGGAAACCTAATCCCCGCACCTCCTGTGTGATACTAGTTGCACACTAGAGTCTATTCTTTTTTAACCTAGGTTTTTCTTAAAACCATTATAGGTTAATGACTTAAAGACTTCATTGGGATTGTGAAGCCAGACCCAACTATTTTCTATGTAGTTGTGTATTCTGATCTTATTTTGTTCTATCGTATTGAGTACTATCTTCTCTAAGATTTGCTCGAGATTTAATCTTCGATAGGTAAGATAAAAAGTAGTCACAAACATATTCGTCTCATCGTTTGTGATTCCACAATATATGGTTCCGCTACCATACAATTAATATTATTGTGAGGTGATTGATATTACTTGGCTGTTCTTCGGGAATATAAGTCTGGTGTATCAATTGGTTCATGTTCACCTTGATTTATCAAAAGACGGAACAAAACTCGTAGGTATTTCTGTGGGAGACAGATTTATCTATTCAATAGACTTTTTTATGTGAGACAGATTGGTTTATCAAGTTTTCGACTTAGGGTCGTAGCAACTCTTAGTTGTGGGTGAGATCAGCTAAGGGAATCAAGTGCGCAGAATCCGGCGTGGTTCTAGAGGCGTAAGGAACGCGACTCTACCTTGATCAGTGTGAGATTGGTTAGGGATCAACTACATTCCAGTCCAAAGTTAACTTGCAGTAGGCTAGTGATGCGTGTCGTAACCACAACAAATTAATCAAGATATTTCCACCTAATTAACAAGTAATATAGTGTAGTCAAGTTCGTTCCCACGAGGAGCAAGAGATTCTAGTTGTCAAAATTGTCACGAAAGGGGGGATGTATAAAGCAAAAGAAAGTAAATAAAGCAATTAAAAGTTAAAGTTGAAATCAATAAGAGAGAAAAGATCAAGGAATCCTTCTTCGTTGCAAAACAATGATTAAAGTTATGTTCTTTTCTACTTGTTATAAGTCACAAATTATCACCAACCGTAGGTAAAGCAGCTAGATCAGTGCTAAACCCCTAAATCCCTTCTATCACCGGACACGGAAGTTCTCGACTACCGGATTCTATTTACCAAACCACCTAGTAGTAGATCACTCTAGATGTAATTTAAATAAACGCATTAAGATTCATGAACTTATTAGGTTGATATTAGTAGTTAAACTCTTAGATCAAGGTCTACTTGCTAACGTTGTTTCTACACACAATTGCTCCACTAATCCCTCCGCAAGGTCTCGTGTTTGCTACTTATGTAAAGAGTCAAGAAACGATTACTTATCTCCTAACTTTCACTAGCTTTAGATCAAATTAACAAATCAATTTAGCGTGCACTCCAAACAATCTATCAATCAATCATGAATGACTAAACATTCCTATTAGTAAAAACAAGCGATAATTATGTGAAAAACTTCAAGATAGAATTGAAACAAAACTCAAATCATGTATTAAGAACTAGGAATTCATCCTCAATCAATAAGAAAATTAGCTACTCATGCTTTTGAAATTCACACAAATAATAAATATTAAAGGGAGAATTTTCAAGTTCACACAAATAATTAAAAAGAAGAATCTTAGAAAAGCAAGCAAAAACACAAGTGTAGTGTGTGTAGAGAGGTGTGTAAAAGATGTAGAAAACTTCTCTATTTATAGGCTTCAATATTCTCCAACTCTTCCAAGGATTAGAATCCTTTTCCTTTTGCAATTCAACTTCCAAATTCAAGTCTTTCTCTTCTTCCATCTTCTCTTTCCAAATTTGAGTCCAATTCTCCATCCAATTCCTAGACCAAGTCTTCACAACCATGAGAGAAGTCCATAGAAAATTCTGGAATTTTTGGCTCACTGGAAAAGGGATTGTGGCTGAATCCGGCCCGGAATTGTCGCCGCCACCCACCTCGAAATTAAGTGTCAGTCCGTGGAATATTCCGTTTAGATTCTCGTTATATATAACGGTTGACTAACGGTCGTTAACTCGTTGACCGGTCAAAGTCTAAGTCACCGAGTCGAACCGAGTCGATTCTTTGTCGGCCGACCGGTCCTAGCCGTGACACTTTGCACAGCCAAACTTGTTGCAAGACCATCCTTGTGCATCATGGCTATCACCCCGCGATTTCTTCACAAAGATTTCAAAGACACTCAAGACATGACTGCAACCAAAAGTGCCGTTCATTGCCTCGCACATTCCATTCAAGCCCCCGTAATTGTAATCCTAGCATTCATTCTTAAGACAACACACATACACAGAGAGAGAGCCAACACCATCTAGCCATTGCACGAAACTCAACTCATGACTCCACCGGACTTAGTTCACCGCACTCGTACCTTGTATTGCACAGCCTTTCAGTCTAGCTATGAACCACCATCTTCCCTGCAAACCTCTTCTTGTAACTTGCAACTCAAAACCAGGCCATGGTGCTGATGCTCCAAGCCTAGCCATTCACTTCCAATACCACACCGCAATACATTGTAGTCGCCATTTGCATCTTGACTCCACTACTTTGCAGACCACTATGAGCTCAAGCTATATTCATCTCACCAACGCAGCCCTTAACCTCCGTGAGACTCCATTTCAAACACCATCCTATCTTCTCACCGCCATCACCGAGTTGCATGACAACTTCACCGATTTCCCATCTCAACTCAATAATTCATGGCATCATTTCCCATTGCGTTCAGTTCAACACAATCCCGACCAAATCAACCTATCCTAAACATACATCTAGGTAGCCTCATCTTCCCCAGAACCCATGTCAACACCAACACCACCAACACAGACCACTTCTGCAATTTCCTAACACCTGCAACACAACTCCTCAAAGCATCAACCTGCCAAAAATTGCACAACCACCTGCAGTTTCTGCAACTTCATAGACCCATCAGACCCCCTTCTTCCAATTTCTCGATTTCAACCAGTGACCACCAACATCACAGATCGAACTCATCACTTTCGTTTCCCTGAGCTTCAACAGCAAACCCATTTCATCTCTTATTTCTCTTAATCATTACCAACTTCAATCATTCCCTGTTTCATACTCTCTCCAGCTCAAATACCTTCCATCGATCCTTGCTTAACATTCATCCCATCACCAACTCGAAATTCAACCACAAAACGATTCCCAGGTCATTTGATTCTTCTTCTAATTCAACCATAGGAATTCTCAGATTCGAACCCATCTTTCTCCATCGATTTCTCTCACCAACAGAAGCCTCATACAACAGCAGCAGGTACCACTTCGATCTGATTGATTTCATAGCATCGGCTACTTCTCGATTCAGCATCTCCCTTAATTTCAACTTCTCGATCTGTTCTTTTCTCTGAATTTCTCATCTCTCGATTTTCAGACACAAAATTAATTTCAGGCGAAATGAAAGAATAGAATGGGATGAAATCACTTTGGTTTTAGGGTTGGGAATGATTGGGATGCTATTTGCGCCCAAGATAAAGACCACCCATTGATAATTACAACCTCTAATAATGATAAGGGGCACCCCAATATGACAACCCCTTAACCGTAACCGGTTTGTGTTTAGTACGCCTCCAAGAAGAGTTGCCCCTTAACCGTGGTTAGGCTCCAAATATCAATTGCAAGTAAAATGACCTTTTTGCCCTTTTGACTCAAATTGGGTGATTTCTTCTCCTTTTCCTCCGTGTGACTTCATAGTAGCTACAAAACTCAAAACAAGCGTAAAATACATAATTTACAAGAAAAATAGCAAAGAAAGCATAAACTACTATATAGTAAATACGGTGTATTCTACACCTATCAAATTCCCCCACACTTAGACTTTGCTAGTCCTCGAGCAAATCAAACTAAAAACTCACAACTTCAAAGCGTTCAAGCGTCACAAGCATCCAAAAAGTTATGAGGACATAGAGTTTCTGCATGCTAGTAATAAGAAGTTGGAAATACTAAAGAACATATTCTCGTTCTTAAATGTTGAGTGAGAAATAACCACACCATGATGAGAGAACGCGTGTTTGAGAAACGATCAATAAGCATTTCGCCTCGACTTCTGCCTCACCAAAAAGGTTTTTATGATAATTGCACTCAAAAAGACGGTTTTTTTTATGGTTCTCACATGTGTGCAGGTAGGAATGAAGAGAGAAATCCTGCGACACGTTGAACGGTGGGAAGAATAACTTCCGAAATTTTGAAAAACCCACATCTTTTAATATTTAAAAAAAAAAAACCATTTTTCTGACGATCTCTACGAAAGGAAATCAACCATTATTGAGGATGAGATTACTTACTCACCTTCACATCCGATCGCCAATTATGATAACACCACTCTCACGGCATCCAATAGAAACGTCTTCCGCTCCTCGTCTTGATCTTCATGGTCTTCGTCTTCGGTTTCAACTATTGATGATAAACCCTTGAATTTCATAAATCCTTAACAATTTGTAACTCTTTTACCTTAAAACCTTGTCGCTTGAAACTTCCTTATAAATTTTTCTTCCCCACGGCTTATAAAAACAAAACAAATATTTCTCTTGTTTATTTTTTTTTTCTTCTTTTTTTTTTTTTTTTTTTTTTTTTTGAAACAAGAGAAATAAAATACAAAAAATAAGCCATGGCCGTGGGAGAAGTATTTTACCGCTTGATTCTTCACAACTTGTATCGTCTTGAAATCATAAACTTTCAAAAATTCTCACCTTTTAATTTTCTTCGCTTTTATGAATAAGTCTTCATACTTGAATATAAAATTACCTCATTGTAGTGTAAGTCTTCAACATATATGTAAAAATCTGCCCTTTGTATGTTGCTTTACTTGTATTTGAAATTTGCTCTTTTTCCCGTTCCGTTGCTTGTAAACCTTAAACTTTTTCCAACTTTCCTTGTAGATTTTGATGTCGCTCCTTGTTGATGATGAATGTGTTTCTATGGACCCGTTGTTGTCGAGAGAGAATGGTGCTAACTGCAAATCGAACTACAAGAAGGTGGCTTTCATCTATAGACGTCACCCTTATGATTGACAAAATTAGCACTCAAGAGATCAAAGAGTAGTGCTTCTATTGGTGGGAGGTTGGGTAGCTCACCATTCTACCCGGAATTGACGTATGGTGACACACACTCAAAAGAAGCTCTTTAGCAAATGGAAGAATTCTGGTCGGTGCCTCTCATGATATGAAAACGGGTAGTCTCCACTAATGATTGATCATCAACTCTAATAATGCCCTTCTCCCTGCACCAAATTCGCATCACCGGCATGATTAAATCCATTATTTAACACTCAAACAAGCAAGAAATCCGAATGTAGTTCTCTAACATTTCCAAGTTCCATTATGTCGGTCAAAATCTCTATGTAAACATACCTCACTACGGGAAAAATCATCATTTACAACACTGTATTAGGGTTGTAGTAACCCTACTACAACGCTTTTTTGAGTATTGTGTAGGTGGGGTATTGTAGAAAGTCCAATCTTTTCTACAATACTTGGCTAAGTGTTGTAAAGGGTGATGTGATTCATGGTTCGACAATATTTTGCCAAAGTTGTGATTCTCTTTCGATTTTTTTTGAAAGCCTAACACAACCCTTGCTTGTTGCTGCAGGAATATATTGGACAAGAAGGGATGTGTATCGTAAAAATATGTAACACAACACTTGTATAAGTTGAAGGTCTATCTTAGACAACCTAGGATGCGTATCGTAGAAATATGTTACACAACACTTGTTAAAATTGTAGGACTATCTTGGACAACGAAGAATGCGTATCGTACAAATATGTAACACAACACTTGTTAAAATTGCGAACTATCTTGGACAACCTAGGATATGTATCATAGAAATGTGTAACAACTCTTATTAGTATTATGAATAAGATTTGCACAACACTTGTTCGAGTCGTAGAACTATCTTGGACAACACCTAATTTGTGTAGTTGAAACATGGAATACAACTCTTATCGAAGTTGTGTGTATACAAAATTTTCCAAAAAATATAGTTAAACCGAATTGCCGTAAGTATTTCACATTCACATTAAGATGCCATGTAACACATTTACATTCATTCAAATGACCATTTATTTAAAAATTGGTATTCATTGTACAATTCATAACTTAATTCATCAACTAGACACTTAACTTTAGTAAAAATATGGAAGTCTACCAAATCTAGCTAATAGGTTCTAATGTGTCTTAGATACAAGTGTACAAACAAACCAAAGAAATCCAGAATCTCCACAACTTGTAGTCCGCTTTTTCCCACATTGGATAGATGCGGTTGGATTCGATTATATTATCCGAGCAATCATCATTACCAGCAGCTTTATCTTTCCTTGTTACTCGATTGATGAAATGTAACCAATTTGATTTGCACTTTGACAATCATCATTACCAACGACGTCATCTTTCCTTGGTACTTCCTGCAAATAAACAATGATAGTTCAGATCTCGAGCATTCAAAAAATGATGCAGACAATAAGTAAAACAAAGTTATAAATCGTGTCCAGTTTCAATGTGGGCTCATCAGTTCAAAAAGGTACTTGCAAGGTCATCATCCGACAAAGATCCTAAACCTTCCCCTTGCAAATGAAAACCAAATGCCACACTTTAGCAAGGCAATACATTACATCATAGCAAATAGTTAACATGTTATAACTAGGCAATGATCTTATAGAACCTGCGTTACATGAAAACTTCTCATGAATGCTCATGTCCCGTGTCCATACGTATGGACACCGATACCGACACCGACACTCCTCGACACTCCTAAGAACACTAAGTGATTAAGACTTTATTATTTTATTCATACTTAGAAAATTTGCACACAAAATTCTACCGTGGGTGTAAAATAAATGGTATGAGTTGGTAAAACCCAAGGTAGTGCTACTTGTGTGGTTCTAATTAAAACTCAAGTTTAGAAAGCCACCCAAGGTATCGAATCAACATACTTCAGAAGCTGATTTCAGTGATTTTTAAACACATAACAATCGGAATCAACATATTTAAGAAACTGATTTCAGTGAATTCTTAAAAGCACATACCGGTTGATCAAGGCACAAGATCTAGAGATAAGCTCAACATCATTCCCATCCAACACAAGCTCATCCTTGACCTTCTCGGACCACAATACCGACTCCATCAAGCATATCGACTTTTCTCACCTATACAAGTAAAAAAATTATGTAAATAGCAAGACCGGTTGGACTCGATTCAAATAACCTACAATCAAAATTGCCATATAACCAACAAACTATAGAACCTTTAGTGCATATTTTATAATTACATTTCATGAATTACAAATATGTCGCTTAAGAGTTTCCAAACTACAGATTAGATGCATTTAGATAAAACATTTTAACAAACTCCCATACTGAGCTTAGTCTCGTGATATATCAAGATAAAACAATCACATTCATATTTGAAGAAAACTCACTTCCGAGGTTGTTCATGGATAATCCGAGTAGCAGATTCAAAAACCACATCTTGCTTTGGCTTCAACACGAATCCAGTTTCTTTCTTTGGTATCACCAATTTCAAGAATTTTAGGATCACTTACAATCTCACTTTCAAGCACAGGAGCAATACTCAACAAGGATGAGGCCAAGATTTTGGAAATTTCCCCAATCGATATCGATAACATATTGGATGGAAGCCTTGCCTTGAGTTTCATTTTTCCATCACCAGTTGTGAATCAAAATTATCAATGTAAAGGAGGTAAATTTCAAGATAACAATACACATCAAGGCAAACGCAAAACTTAAAAAATCCATCTAATCAAGGATTGAACAACCCAATGATCTAAATCTTCTCAAACCAAGACTACAAACACCATCTTTACAACTCCTTTGATAACCCAATCTAAACACAAAGAAAAATGCGAAAGGGTAACGAGTTCATTACCAAATCGATCCCTTGTTTGAACTTCAAATCCATGTCTTTAATCTTCTAATCTTCGAAATATCTTTCAACCCTTATGCATATCCATAAGCAGCAAGTCCATCTTCCCCGTCTTGTAATTTCGGATCAAACACAACCCAAATTATCACCATACTCTTCATACTCTCGGCTCACCGAGAAATACCCATCCTTCATGTCCTTCTTCATCCGAATCTCCACCAACGACCATACCTAACCAACCAAAAAAAAAAAAAAAAATTATTCCATCAGATTGATCAAAATTTCAGATTATTTCAACCAAAACCAACAATCTCCAAATCAAATTAATCATCAACAAAAGCTCCGAGAGATCACCAAAACTGTTTCTCGAGCTTCAATTAAAAAAAAAAATGAACTAACAAATTAGATTCAAATCGAAATCGGAATCATAATTGACAAAATTGATGAAGAAATTGCAAGATCTATAAATAGATGATCTAAAGAAGAAGAAGAGATGGAGATCTTACGAGATGAAGAGGAGATTTGATATGTTTAACAAGAGCGAGAACTACACCGATTATCTCTCATTCAAAATTATTTCATCCACGCCGTTGTTAACTTGAATCCATTAAAACCCATCTTTTTATTCTTGAAATCGAGCTCATCTTCTTCCTCAATAAAAAAACTGGTTTCAAATCAACCATAGATTCAACCATGGCAAAGATAGAGACTTGTTCTTCATCATTTCTTTCTAATAGAAACAGTCCAAACCCATGAATCCATTTTCACTATCAACACCCGAATAATCTTATTCGTCTCTCTTCTCAAATTCTCAAACCGTGCCTCCATTTCCTTACCTCTCTCAATATTTAAATCTAGGGTTAGTTTTTTCTCACTCAACATTGAGATTTGGGGGTTTTTACTTTTGTTTTGATATCTAGGTTTTGAAATCTACAACTTCCATAAGTGTTTTTACATAGAGAGTGAGCGAAAAAAGAGATTCAGTGGTGGTAGTTGAGGTTTTTTTGAGTTTGGGTTTTCTTTTGTGAAGATGAGAGGAAAGAGGAAGGAGGCAGACGATGAGAGAAAGAGATTAGAAAAAAGTGAGGAAGTGAGAGAATTATTTTTTGACCATTTTGTATAAAAGAACTCGGACGGTGATTAAAATGCTTTCATACGGATCATGAAAATCTTTGGACGGTAAAGATTTGATTTAAGATTGTCATACGGATCAAGGAAAGGGTGTTTTCTTTGTGCTTTCTCATTGTGTTAATACGAACTCATGTTTTTGGTTTAATTATCAACCTTCGACATGAAAAAAAATCCAAAATAAATATTGATAAATTTAGGACATTGTTATCGACATTCTGATAAAAAAATCCAACAAATGTATAAGAATGAATCGGAAAATGAAAAAATGAATTCGATAATTGGTGTGTTTCTTTGTGTTTTTGTGCTTTCTCTTTGTGCTTCTGGTTTGAATTTCGACTAGTTACATAGGCCATGAAGTATTTTCGATTAGTCATACAGGTCATGAAGTAACTTCAAACTTAGTATGATACATCATCGAAATCGAAAAATATGAAACTCAAGTGTTGATTTGAACTTCGAATGTGGTATAAAGGCATACGAAATATGAACAAAAAAGCTCCGGGAGTGTTCTGACTTCAAACTTAGCATGATACATCATCGAAATTGATGAATATGAAGCTTGGTGTCGATTCGAACTTCAAATGTTGTATAACAACATACAAACTATGAACCAAGAAGCTCTGAGAGGGTTCTGACTTCAAACATAGCATGATACATCATCAAAATCTATAAGTATGAAGCTCAATGTCGATTCGAACTTCAAACTTGGTATAATTGCATACAATCTATGAACCACGAAGCTCTAAGAGTGTTCTGACTTCAAACATAACATGATTCATCATCGAAATTGACTACTCTAAGTCAGAAACTTGGTAAGAACGACGAATCCATCCATTTACAGGTAAGATTCCTTCGAAATATTCTACGAAACCTTAAACAAACCTTATTTATGCATATTGTATGCATACCAAGCTCCGAGATCGAAACCTGGTCGCGACATAAGTCAGAAAGTTGGTAAGAACAATGAATCCATCCATTTACTGGTAAGATTCCTTCGGAATATTCTACGAAACTTTAAACAGACCATATTTCTGCATATTGTATGCAAACCAGGCTCCGAGATCGGAATCGACGCGAGTTGACTACTCTAAATCGAATTTTGGTAAGAACGACGAATCCATCCATTTAAAGGTAAGATTCCTTCGAGATATTCTACGAAACCTTAAACAAACCTTATTTATGCATATTGTATGCGTACTAGGATCCGAGATCGAAACCTGGCCGCGAATTGACTACCCTAAGTCAGAAACTTGATAAGAACGACGAAACCATCCATTTACAGGTAAGATTCCTTCGAGATATTCTACGAAACCTTAAAAAAATCCTATTTCTGCATATTGTATGCGTACCAGGATCCGAGATTGAAACCTGGCCGCGAGTTGACTACTCTAAGTCATAAACTTGGTAAGAACGAAGAAACCATCCATTTACGGTGTAAGATTCCTTCGAGATATTCTACGAAACCTTAAACAAACCCTATTTATGCATATATATGTGCATACATGCTCCGATATCGAAACACAGTCGCGAGTTGACTACTCTAAGTCAGAAACTTGGTAAAACGAAGAAACCATCCATTTACAGGTAAGATTCCTTCGAAATATTCTACGAAACCTTAAACAAACCCTATTTCGGCATATTGTATGCGTACCCAGGGATCCGAGATCAAAACCTCGGCCGTGAGTTAACTACTCTAAGTCGAAACTTGGTAAGAACGACGAATTCATCCATTTACGGTAAGATTCCTTCAAGATATTCAACGAAACCTTAAAAAACCTTATTTCTACATATTGTATGCGTACTGGATCCGAGATCGAAACCTGGCCGTGAGTTGACTATTCTAAGTCAGAAACTTGGTAAGAACGACGAATTCATCCATTTACAGGTAATATTCCTTCGAGATATTCTACGAAACCTTAAAAAAACCTTATTTCTGCATATTGTATGCGTACTAGGATCCGAGATCGAAACTCCGGCCGCGAGTTGACAACTCTAAGTTAGTAACTTGGTAAGAACGACAAATTCATCCATTTTACGGTGTAAGATTTCTTCGAGATATTCTACGAAACCTTAAAAAAACCATATTTCTCGAATATTGTATGCGTTTCGTGATCCGAGATCGAAACCCCGACCGTGAGTTGACTACTCTAAGTCAGAAACATGGTAAGAACGACGAATTCATCCATTTACAGGTAAGATTCCTTTGAGATATTCTACGAAACCTCAAAAAAACCCTATTTATGCATATTTTATGCGTACTAGGATCCGAGATCGAAACCTGGCCGCGAGTTGACTACTCTACTTCAGAAATTCGGTAAGTACGACGAATCCATCTATTTACAGGTAAGATTTCTTCTAGATATTCTACGAAACCTTAAACAAACCCTATTTCTGCATAAATGTATGCATACCACGCTTTTAAATCGAAGCTTGGCCGCGAGTTGACTACTCTAAGTCAAAAACTTGGTAAAAATGACGAATCCATCCATTTACTGTAAGATTCCTTCGGTTTTTCTACCAAACCTTAAACAAACCTTATTTCTTCATATTCTATGTATACAATGCTCCGAGATCGAAACCTAGCCGCGAGTTGACTACTCTAAGTCAGAAACTTGGTAAGAACGACGAATACATCCATTTACAGGTAAGATTCCTTCGAGATATTCTACGAAACCTTAAATAAACCCTATTTATGCATACTATATGCATACCAGGCTCTGAGATCGAAACCTGGCCGCGATTGGACTACTATAATTTAGAAAGTTGGTAATAACAATGAATCCATCAATTTACAGGTAAGATTCCTTCTGAATATTCTAGGAAACCTTAAACAAACCCTATTTCTGCATATTATATGCAAACCAGGCTCCGAGATCGAAATCTGGCCGCGAGTTGACTGCTCTAAGTCAGAAATTTGGTAAGAATGATGAATCCATCCATTTACAGGTAAGATTCCTCAGAAATATTCTACTAAACATTAAACAAACCCTATTTCTGCATATGGTACGCATACCAGGCTTCAAGATCGAATCCTGGCCGTGAGTGGAGTAGTCTAATTTAGAAACTTGGTAAGAACGACTTAATCCATTCATTTACATGTAAGATTCCTTCGTAATATTCTACGAAACCTTAAAACAGACCCTATTTCGCATTATTATATGCAAACTAGGCTCCGAGATCGAAACATGGCCGTGAGTGGACTAATATAAGTCATAAACATGGTAAGAACGACGAATCCATCCATTTATAGGTAAGATTCCTCCTAATATTCTACGAAACCTCAAACAAACCCTATTTCTACATATTGTACGCATACCAGGCTCCGAGAACGAAACCCGCCATGAGTGGACTACTATAAGTCAGAAACTTGGTAAGAACGACGAATCCATCCATTTACAGGTAAGATTCCTCCAAAATATTCTATTAAACCTTAAACAAACCCTATTTCTGCATATTGTACGCATACCAGGATCCGAGATCGAAACCTTGCCGCGAGTGGACTAGTCTAAGTTAGAAACTTGATAAGAACGATGAATGCATCCATTTACAGGTAAGATTCCTTCTTCCTCAGGAATATTCTACGAAACCTTAAACAAACCCTATTTCTGCACATTGTACGCATACCAGGCTCTGAGATCGAAACCTGGCCGTGAGTGGACTAGTCTAAGTCAGTATAGTGTATTGTTTTTACGATATTGAATTTTTACTGTCATTGTCACTCTTGTTGCATTTCCTTTACTAACACTAGTATTTTTCTTGTAAAATAGACAATTAACAGCTCCATTTGGGTTCTACGGTGTTTTAGAAGAAATTTTATTGTTGGACTACAATCATATGTTTTAAATTCCAATATTCAAATGTGATTGGGCTCACACCAGTTTTGGTGTGAAGGTAGAAGATGGCTTTACATTAGTCAATTTAAAACATCATAAGAACCAATACTGTAACGATCATTCATTTTAGCAAAACAAGCGCGACAAGTTTTCTATTCTCGAGAGTCAAATACATCTAACTCGGTATGTGATGCATTACGAGAAGCTTCACACTGCTTACGGCTCAGATCACTTGAGCATTACTTTTTGAGCATTATAGTTTGTTTTACAACACTTATGAAGGGTTGTCATAAAGTTAGTGTATAGTTAGTGTATTAAAGAACCACAAACTTGACAGAACATGTGATACTGTAGGATGGTTAGTGGTGTAGACTTCCACGCTTGAGGCTCGTGGATCGAATCCCCAACCTCATTTTTTCCAACATTATATATTTTTACTTCAACAACACTTATAAGTGTTGTTGAAGTTTTCTATTTAAAAAAAAGAAAAAAAAATCAAAACTTGTGAACTGAAAGGGTGGTTGATGAGTTAGACTTCCATGCAGTAGTTTCATGTTCGAATCTCCCCTCTAACATATTTTTCATTGTCATATTTTTGTGTTCTTCAACAACACCTGTGAGAATTGTGATAGGCTAAGTCACTACATATATGGAACATTATATATTTTTATTTCAATCATATTTTTGTGTTCTTCAACAACACTTGTTAGATGTGATAGGCTAAGTCACTACATAAATGGAACATTATATATTTTTACTTCAACAACACTTATAAGTATTGTTGTAGCTTTCTATTTAAAAAAAAGAAAAAAAAAATCAAAACTTGTGAACTGAAAGGGTGGTTGATGAGCTTGACTTCCATGCAGTAGGTTCATGTTCGAATCTCCCCTCTAACATATTTTCCATTATCATATTTTTGTGTTCTTCAACAACACTTGTGAGAATTGTGATAGGCTAAGTCACTACATATATGGAACATTATATATTTTTACTGTAGGTTTCTATTTAAAAAAAAAGAAAAAAATCAAAACTTGTGAACTGAAAGGGTGGTTGATGAGCTAGACTTCCATGTAGTAGGTTCATGTTCGAATCTCCCCTATAACATATTTTTCATTATCATATTTTTGTGTTCTTCAACAACACTTGTGAGTGTTATGATAGGCTAAGTCACTACATATATGGAACAACGTTGTTATAGCTAAATGTCGTCACAACTGTTTTGCTTAAGGAGTTGTCGTTTGTTTTCTTAGCGCAACCCCTTGTTTCCTAAGGGTTGGCAGTGATGATATACGACAACTCTTCCTTTGAAACCAGTTGTAAAACATAGGACTTTCTACAATACTTAGCGAAGCGTTGTAAATCTCCAGTTGTAGATGTATATTTTTCCTGTAGTGCCTAGAAGTATGCTAGTGACTCTAAAATCTTTAAAAGTTGGAGTTTTTAAGTAAAACTTTTTTTTTTTTTAATTTTTTAATTTTTTTGTAATTTTTGTTTTAAAAACATGCTTAACCACTCCCCCACACTTAAATCTTACATTGTCCTCAATGTAATTGAATCCTCCTAGTAAAGTCAAGGTGAGAAATTTTAACATGATAAGAAACAAGAAAAAGAAATAACAAAAAGTAAAAAGATAAGAAATACAAAACCGATGGGTTGCCTCCCATTAAGCGCTTGTTTTAAAGTCGACGGCCCGACTTAGCTCGTGCGGCACATTACTCCTCCAGAGGGAGTGCATCTCCGAATGAAAGTTCATCCAAATTCACATAAGCGATGTTCTCATAGTATGGCTTCAACCTATGGCCGTTGACTTTGGAAACCGAATTATCTCTAAGACTAGTAATTTCAACTGCACCATGAGGAAAAACATTAGTAACAACATATGGTCCAATCCATCGGGACCTTAACTTTCCAGAAATAATTTAAGGCGAGAATGATATAAAAGGACTTTTTGTCCCACGATAAAGCTTTTACGAGAAATCATCTTGTCATGAAAAAGCTTGGTCTTTTCCTTGTAAATCCGAGCACTCGTAAGCATCATTACGTATCTCCTCTAACTCATGTAGTTGTAACTTCCTTTGTTTCCCGCTTCATCATACTCCATGTTGAATTTCTTTATCGCCCAATAAGCCTTGTGTTCAAGTTCAACCGAAGATGACAAGCCTTGCCATAAACCAACCTATATGGAGACATACCAATCGGTGTCTTATACGCCGTTCTATACGCCCAAAGTGCATCATTGAGCTTAAAGCTCCAATCTTTCCTTGTGGTATTCACCGTTTTCTCAAGAATGGACTTGATCTCACGATTTGAAATTTCCGCTTGTCCACTAGTTTGTGGATGATAAGGCGTACCAATTTTGTGTGTTATGTTGTACTTCTTGAGGAGAGCGTGGAAAGCCTTCTTGAAATGTGAGCCTCCATCGCTTATCACCACTCTTGGTGTACCATGCCTATTGAAAATGTTTTCCCTTACAAAATCACAAACAACTTGAGAGTCATTAGTTTTGGTGGCTCTAGCTTCCACCCATTTCGAAACATAATCAACGGCAAGAAGTATATAAAAGTTCCCATTCGAATTGACAAAAGGGCCCATAAAATCAATACCCCACACATCAAAAATCTCAACGGTGAGAATTGGTGTGAGTGGCATTTGATTTCGAGCACCTAGATTGCCCGTTCGTTGACATCTATCACACGATTTACAAAAAATATATGAATCTTCAAACAAGGAGGGCCAATAAAATCCACTATCGAGAACTTTGAGAGCGGTACGTTTAGAACCAAAGTGGCCACCACATGCAAAAGTGTGGCAAAAGGAGAGGATGGATTGAAATTCGGAGTTAGGTACGCACCTTCGCATTATTTGATCAACGCCATATTTCCATAAGTATGGTTCATCCCACACATATTGTTTAGCTACCTTTTTTAGTTTCATCTTTTGGAAATTAGACATTGTACTAGGTACCTTCCTTGTCACCAAGTAATTCACTATATCCGCATACCAAGGTGTTGATTCTTCCATGGAGAAAAGTTGTTCGTCCGGAAAGCGGTCATGTAATGGAAGTTCTTCTTGAGACATAACAAGTCTACTAAGATGATCCGCAACGGTATTCTCCACACCCTCTTATCACGAATTTCTATGTCGAACTCTTGTAACAATAGGATCCACCGGATTAATCTTGGCTTAGCTTCTTTCTTCTTTATTAAGTGTCTTAGTGCGGCATGATCGAAATACACAATAACCTTTGTACCCACCAAGTATGAACAAAATTTCTCCAAAGCAAAAACTATAGCCAATAACTCCTTTTCCGTGGTAGAATAATTGATTTGTGCATCATTAAGGGTCCTAGATGCATAATAGATAACATGGGGCAACTTGTCCACTCTTTGACCCAAAACGGCTCCAACCGCATAATCACTAGCATCACACATTAATTCAAATGGAAGATTCCAATCCGGTGATTTGATAATCGGCGCACTTGTCAACATCTCCTTTAATTTGTCAAAAGCATCCTTGCATTCCTTGTTGAAGTCGAAAGGTACCTCCTTTTGTAATAACTTGCACATCGGCATGGAGATTTTGGAAAAATCCTTGATAAACCGCCTATAGAAACCTGCATGACCAAGAAAAGAACGGATCTCCCTCACCGAAGTGGGATATTGTAAGTTTCTTATTAAATCTATCTTTGACTTGTCCACTTCGAGCCCTCGAGAGGACACAATGTGACCAAGTACTATGCCGTGGTTTACCATAAAGTGACATTTCTCCCAATTAAGGACAAGGTTTGTGTCTATGCATCGTTTAAGGACTAGTTCAAGATTGTTTAAACAACCATCAAAAGAATTGCCATAAACACTAAAGTCATCCATAAATACCTCGATGATGCGCTCCACATAATCCGAGAATATACTCACCATGCATCTTTGAAAAGTAGCCGGCGCATTGCAAAGGCCGAACGGCATCCGTCTATATGCAAACGTTCCAAACGGACAAGTGAAAGTGGTCTTCTCTTGGTCCTCCGGTGCAATAACAATTTGGTTGTATCCCGAATAACCATCCAAGAAGCAATAATAAGAATGCCCCGCTAACCGCTCCAACATTTGATCAATGAAAGGTAAAGGAAAGTGATCCTTTCGGGTTGCGGAATTAAGCTTTCTATAATCAATGCACACTCTCCAACCGGTTTGAACTCTTGTAGGAACAAGTTCATCGTCTTGATTACGAACAACCGTGACTCCGGATTTCTTTGGTACCACTTGAACCGGACTAACCCACTTGCTATCGGAAATTGGGTAGATTACCCCCACACTTAGCAATTTGAGTATCTCTTTCTTCACAACCTCCATCATGGGAGGATTAAGCCTACGTTGAGCATCACGTACCGGCTTCACGTTTTCTTCCATTAGAATCCTATGCATGCACATGGATTGACTAATGCCCTTGATATCCGCAATTGTCCACCCAATAGCCGTTTTGTGCTCTCTCAAGACTCTAAGAAAACGGTCTTCTTGTACCGGTGTGAGGTTCTTAGAAATAATCACCGGTAGCTCATCTCCATCTCCCAAGAAAGCATACTTCAAATGGTCCGGAAGCGGCTTCAATTCTAGTTTGGGCGCCTTCACAATAGATGGTACAATTACTTCATCATTCACGGGTAAAGAAATATATGAAACATTACCCTTTTTAGCTTCTTGTGATGTCTCCAAAGCACCACACATCTCCACCAATTCATTGGAGATTTCAACATCCAAGTTAGACAAGCCGTGGACGTCCAATTCAATGCTCTTTTGCAACACCACATCAAGTTCATCCTCTCGATTCAATTCCACCATTTGTTGCGCCAATGAATCAACCACATCAATGGAGTAAACGGAATGCACATCACTTGGGTAGCGCATGGCTTCAAATATATTAAAGTGTATTATATCCTTGTCGAATTCCATAGTGAGTGTACCCATGTCAACATCAATCTTCGTCTTTGCGGTTTTCATGAATGGCCTCCCAAGAAGTAAAGAAGTAGATGCTCGGTTCTCATTGTTGTCCATATCCACCACAAAGAAGTCCACCGGAAAAATAAGCTCGTTTACTTGCACTAGCACATCTTCTATAAGTCCCTTTGGATATATGTTCGACTTGTTTGCCAATTGGATAATAACTCTCGTCTCTTTCAAAGGTCCAAGGTTCAAGGAGTCATATATATCGGCCGACATCACACTAATGGAAGCACCCAAGTCAAGTAAAGCATGTTCAAACCTTTGCTTACCAATAGTAATTGGCACCGTGAAACCACCGGGATCCGTGCACTTTGTAGGCATCTTCTTCAATAGCATAGCCGACGCACTCTCACCAACTTTAGTAATTTCATTATCAAGCAACCTATCCTTCTTTGTGCATAATTCCTTCATGAACTTCGCATACCGTGGCATTGACTTGATGGCCTCGATGAAGGGGATGTTGATTTCAACCTTCTTGAAAATATCCATGAGTGCCTTGTCTTGAGCTTCTTTCTTGGATTTAGCAAAACGACTAGGAAAAGGAGGAGGAGTAGTGAAAGTAGGAACCGGTTCCTTGGATTGGTCGGTTGGTGCGGAATTCTCCTTTGGTGCGGCTCCCTCCTTATCTTTGACTACCTCTTCAATAGCTTCTTCATGATGACTTGGCCCCTCCACTTGTCTTCCACTTCTTAAAGTAACCGCATTAACATTCTCTCTTGGATTAACAAATGGTTGCGAAGGAAGCGTTGTAGATGCTTGTGATTTCAATAGGTTCACATCGGTTGCCAATTGTCCCATTTGCGTTTGTAAGTCCTTGATGGCCGAATCGGTCTTTTGTTGGTTTTGTTGGCTTTGTTGGAACATAGAAGTAAGACCTTGCACACCTTGCATTAACGCATTGAGCTTGTCATCATTCAAAGAATCACGCTCCTTGACTTGTTGTGGTTGGAATTGTTGAGAACCACCTTGTTGTTGAGGTTGAAAGCGTGATTGTTGAAAACCACCTTGTTGCGCATATGGATTAGGAGCCGCCGCTTGCTTGTTTGCATAACTAAAGTTGGGATGATCCTTCCACCCGGGATTATAGGTATTGGAGTATGGATCGTACCTTGGCCTTTGATTTGGATATAAAGCATTCACTTGTTCGGTCTCACCATCCGGAATAAGTACCGCGGCCATCCTTTACATCATTATCTCCATGTTACTCATCCTTTGATCAAGATGTGAAGATGAATCACTAATTTCATGCACTCGCCTAACCATAGGTTCATCCCTTGTGTAGAATTGTTGCGAGTTTGCCGCCATACTTTCAATCAACTCTCTAGCCTCGGTCAAAGTCTTGTTCATTAGTGCACCACCACCCGCGGCGTCAAGAAGAGACCTATCACTTGGGTGAAGAGCTTCATAGAAGTATTGGAGTATCATAACATCACTAAATTGATGGTGTGGACAGCTTGCCACCAACCTCTTGTAACGCTCCCAACATTCATACAATGATTCTCCCACTTGTTGTTTCAATCCACAAATCTCCTTGCGAATTTGAGTAGCTTTGGATGCGGGAAAATATCTCTCGAGGAAAAGTTTCTTCATCCCATTCCATGTTGTGATACTTCCGGAAGGCAAATAATATAACCATTCCTTAGCATTACCCACCAAACAAAACGGGAAAGCTTTCAACATTTCTCCATCCGCATTGGTATTCGGTGGAAGCATGGCCATAACTATGGTATAGAAGTCCATAAGATGTTTGTTCGGGTCCTCATTCACCATGCCATGGAACTTTGGTAACTCTCTAATCAACCCCGGCTTGATCTCAAAAGTTGAGTTAGTTTGGATACACCATTGTTGTGTGTCAAGCTTGTGAGAAGCTAGGTCCTTGAGTGTACGATCAGCCATTGTTTCTTCCTCTATGTCCGAATCTGTGAATTCACTTGATGAAGAAGGAGGAAGTGGAGTGTTAACCGCACGAATGAAATCCTTTAGTTGAGTGCCCGATCGAAGACGTATTGGACTCGGTCTGCCCTCTTTAAGCATTCACCAAAGGTATAGCACCTGAAATAAGATTCTCAAAAACTAAGTTAGATACGGTAGAGAATCTAACAAAGCAAGAATAAAGCAAAAAGAAAAACAAAAACAACTAAAAATCGCCCGTTGCTCCCCGGCAACGGCGCCAAAATTTGATGCGTGTCGTAACCACAACAAATTAATCAAGATATTTCCACCTAATTAACAAGTAATATAGTGTAGTCAAGTTCGTTCCCACGAGGAGCAAGAGATTCTAGTTGTCAAAATTGTCACGAAAGGGGGGATGTATAAAGCAAAAGAAAGTAAATAAAGCAATTAAAAGTTAAAGTTGAAATCAATAAGAGAGAAAAGATCAAGGAATCCTTCTTCGTTGCAAAACAATGATTAAAGTTATGTTCTTTTCTACTTGTTATAAGTCACAAATTATCACCAACCGTAGGTAAAGCAGCTAGATCAGTGCTAAACCCCTAAATCCCTTCTATCACCTTCGGACACTTAAGTTCTCGACTACTGGATTCTATTTACCAAACCACCTAGTAGTAGATCACTCTAGATGTAATTTAAATAAACGCATTAAGATTCATGAACTTATTAGGTTGATATTAGTAGTTAAACTCTTAGATCAAGGTCTACTTGCTAACGTTGTTTCTACACACAATTGATCCACGGAATCCCTCCGCAAGGTCTCGTGTTTGCTACTTATGTAAAGAGTCAAGAAACGATTACTTATCTCCTAACTTTCACTAGCTTTAGATCAAATTAACAAATCAATTTAGCGTGCACTCCAAACAATCTATCAATCAATCATGAATGACTAAACATTCCTATTAGTAAAAACAAGCGATAATTATGTGAAAAACTTCAAGATAGAATTGAAACAAAACTCAAATCATGTATTAAGAACTAGGAATTCATCCTCAATCAATAAGAAAATTAGCTACTCATGCTTTTGAAATTCACACAAATAATAAATATTAAAGGGAGAATTTTCAAGTTCACACAAATAATTAAAAAGAAGAATCTTAGAAAAGCAAGCAAAAACACAAGTGTAGTGTGTGTAGAGAGGTGTGTAAAAGATGTAGAAAACTTCTCTATTTATAGGCTTCAATATTCTCCAACTCTTCCAAGGATTAGAATCCTTTTCCTTTTGCAATTCAACTTCCAAATTCAAGTCTTTCTCTTCTTCCATCTTCTCTTTCCAAATTTGAGTCCAATTCTCCATCCAATTCCTAGCCCAAGTCTTCACAACCATGAGAGAAGTCCATAGAAAATTCTGGAATTTTTGGCTCGCCGGAAAACTGGGATTGTGGCCGGAATCCGGCCGGAATTGTCGCCGCCGGCCACCTGAAATTCGTTGCCGTCCATGGAATATTCCGTTTAGATTCTGTTATATATAACGGTTGACTAACGGTCGTTAACTGTTGACCGGGTCAAAGTCTAAGTCACTGAGTCAGAACCGAGTCAGTTCTTTGAGTCATTGATCGGTCTAGCCAGGACACTTTGCACAGGCCAAACTTGTTGCAGCACCATCCTTGTGCATCATGGCTATCACCCTGCCAAATTTCTTCACAGCATTTCAGCACACTCAGCACAGCTCTGGCAACCAAAAGTGCCAGTTCATTGCCTGCACATTCCATTCAAGCCCTGTAATTGTAATCCTAGCATTCATTCTTAAGACAACACACACACACAGAGAGAGAGCCAACACCATCTAGCCATTGCCTGAAACTCAACTCATGACTCCACCAGACTTAGTTCAGCTGCACCTGTACCTTGTATTGCACAGCCTTTCAGTCTAGCTATGAACCACCATCTTCCCTGCAAACCTCTTCTTGTAACTTGCAACTCAAAACCAGGCCATGGTCTTTGATGCTCCAAGCCTAGCCATTCACTTCAATACCACACAATACATTGTAGCTGCCATTTGCATCTTCACTCCCACTACTTTGCAGACCACTATGAGCTCAAGCTATATTCATCTCACCCAACGCAGCCCTTAACCTCCAGAGACTCCATTTCAAACACCATCCTATCTTCTCACTGCCATCACCAGTTGCATGACATCTTCACTGATTTCCCATCTCAACTCAATAATTCATGGCATCATTTCCCATTGCAGTTCGAGTTCAACACAATCCCATTTCAAATCAACCTATCCTAAACATACATCTAGGTAGCCTCATCTTCCCCAACCCATGTCAACACCAACACCACCAACACAGACCATACGCAATTTCCCTAACACCCGCAACACAACTCCTCAAAGCATCAACCTGCCAAAAATTGCACAACCACCTGCAGTTTCTGCAACTTCATAGACCCATCAGACCCCCTTCTTCCAATTTCTCGATTTCAACCAGTGACCACCAACATCACAGATCGAACTCATCACTTTCGTTTCCTTGAGCTTCAACAGCAAACCCATTTCATCTCTTATTTCTCTTAATCATTACCAACTTCAATCATTCCCTGTTTCATACTCTCTCCAGCTCAAATACCTGCCATCGATCCTTGCTTAACATTCATCCCATCACCAACTCGAAATTCAACCACAAAACGATTCCCCAGGTCATTTGATTCTTCTTCTAATTCAACCATAGGGAATTCTCAGATTCGAACCCATCTTTCTCCATCGATTTCTCACGACCAAATTTAAGCCTCATACAACAAAGAGCAGTACCACTTCGATCCGATTGATTTCATAGCATCGGCTACTTCTCGATTCAGCATCTCCCTTAATTTCAACTTCTCGATCTGTTCTTTTCTCTGAATTTCTCATCTCTCGATTTTCAGACACAAAATTAATTTCAGGCGAAATGAAAGAATAGAATGGGATGAAATCACTTTGGTTTTAGGGTTGGGAATGATTGGGATGCTATTTGCGCCCAAGATAAAGACCACCCATTGATAATTACAACCTCTAATAATGATAAGGGCACCCCGTATGACAACCCTTAACCGTAATCGGTTTGTGTTTAGTACGCCTCCAAGAAGAGTTGCCCCTTAACCGTGGTTAGGCTCCAAATATCAATTGCCAAAAAAATGACCTATTTGCCCTTTTGACTCAAATTGGGTGATTTCTTCTCCTTTTCCTCCGTGTGACTTCATAGTAGCTACAAAACTCAAAACAAGCATAAAATACATAATTTACAAGAAAAATAGCAAAGAAAGCATAAACTACTATATAGTAAATACGGTGTATTCTACACCTATCAGCTAGTGTCTGTAACGGCTTAATAAAGTGGGGTGTTCAAATCTGGACTAGGTCCCGTGGTTTTTGTGCATTTGCGGTTTCCTCGTTAACAAAATTTCTGGTGTCTGTGTTATTTTTTTTCCGTATTATATTTTCTATATAATTGAAATATCACAGGTTGTGCGTAGTTCAATCAATTGGTAAATCTGACCTTTGGTTGTTGATTGAAATTGATTGAAACTTGAACATTAGTCTTTGGCACCGTTCAAGTTATTTCTCATATCAATCAGGCTCACAGAACTTCTCTTGTTTGATTGCAGATTCTCAGCAAAACATTATTCAAATTGTTAACTTCAAGCAAGTCTACGGAACATTCTGGATTTCATAAAAATATAAAATGACCGGACACTTTGAAATTGAAATACATAAGCAAAATCACGGAAACTGAGTTTCATTGCTAACGTTGTCACTAATCACACATATTGTCTTCAAGAAATAATAACAATGGAGAAACAAATCAAACACATAGTAAAAAACTAACAACTGCGTTTTAGGCTTTGTGTGGTTTAGCCGATGAGGAATTATTCTAGGCTTTGTGTGGTTTAGCCAATGAGGACTTAGATCGCATACTATTGCAGGCCTTGGGGAAATCATATACAACACCAAACAAAGGATTCTATGCAACAAGATGTTGGATTAGTCCAGCTACAACAGTGAGCCAAGCAGAGACTTCGGCCCTTCTTTCAGCCATTGACATATCAGATCTTGCTCAAAATTACGTTTTGCTTTTATCTAAGTTTTGTAAATCCGATTGTAAACAAATTTTTACGTCATCCTTGCATAGGGGCCATGCTAATCTTCTCTGTATCGTTCCAATTTTATCAGATGTCCCCGAAGGGACGAGCTAATTAGCAAGCTCAGACTATTTAAACCAATATCTGTTGCGTAATATGAGCACTGTGGGACTACTTAAACCAATCTCTGTTCCCATCCCCATCCTGTACGGATAGTGAAAAAACGCTAGTCACGGACTCTGAATTCCTTTCCTGAGGCGGTTAAGAGTTCGAATCTCTCTAGTATCTAGGTTCATATACCTCCGAAATTTATTCTACTGTACCGAAACAAAGAAAGAAAAAATCTAGTGTTGTACTGAATTTCAAGTGACATAAAGAAAAAATATCACCATACACAACTACAAAACCGAGCCTAAGAATGTTGAGGTTTATGCAAGGATGTTGGAAAGAGTCGAAAGATCGTATCAGGTTTGAAATTACTTTAGATAAGAAGTTGTACTAGAGAGTATAGAACTCTTTCTGGGTCTGGAAATCTAAAAACGAACTAGAGACGTTTCCGAGTCGACCATTTCATACGTTGCAAAGTTACTGTATCCCTCAGAACTGAAATGAACTTCAGCTTGCTATCACCGACTTGAATCATCGATGGTTAATCATGAAGGATGTAGGTTAAACTCTTAAGCTGGGAGCTAAATAGAACATCCGGAAGAGTAGAAACTCAGTTCTGTTTGACAGGATATTAAATTAGCTGCACAAGGCAACAAATTGAAAACGAACTAAACAACCAAGATAACGAATAAAAAAAGGGGGAAAATAGTGACAGTTTATTCAAACGATACAAGATAAATTAGGTTTATTAGGGAAAATTGGGAATATGTCTCATTTTCACTAATTTGTTTGGGGATCTATCCTATAACGGTAAAAATTAAGGAATCTATCTCGGAAAGAAAAAAACTGTTAGCTAATTTCCCACATGTGTGGGATTTCACGTGTGGAAAACTTACATTTCTACCCTATCGTTAACAAGGCTATCGTTTTTGCGGTAGAAACTCCAAAGTTGGCAGAAGATGCTGGATGGTTGCACCCCAATTGAAGAACTCTGATGGTCTTTTCTCAACTGAAGTGGTTGTTATGCTTATATATCTATTCTTTGGAAATCGGGATTGTCCTTTAATCATTTGATTGCAATTCAATTCTTCTAATCATTTTTGCAGGAGAACTGGAATGTTTTGGAATGTTTTGCTAATGATGCGCTACAAGATGAATTTGAACAAACCATGGCATTTCCATGGCCCTACGCGGCTGGTGTTTTGTGAAGGATACAACGAGGAATCATGAAATAAATAATATCAAGATGAGCATGATGCCCTGGATGTATCCAGCACTACTTTGTTTTTATTTTTTCTTATTATGGTTATCAATGATGAAGTATATGTTTCCACTCTGATTACTATACTGCTGATAAATTTTATTTTCGTGTTGTACACAGGAACATGCTTTAATTAAAAAATATGAAGGTAAGGATGTCAATTTTGCATCATACTTTGTTGTTGCCAGAACCCCATTAAGGTCTAAATAAATCTATGTAGTCCTTGTCTTTTACTATACGCACCTTTTTACTCTCATTTAGATGTCGAAAGAGGAGATGAAGGAGATTACTATTTTGCATTTACGAAGGAAAGGTTGAGAACCAAGAAAAAAAAAATCCCAGGCAAAAACAGAAGTACATATATCTTTATTTTTGGAGCCGAGAACTTTGCAATGAGAGATGAGTTATCCGTTAAAACTGCGCCTGTTTATGTTTTCTCATATCAATAACAGAAATGGAGATACAAAATTTGAGGGTACAAGTTATCGAGAAGACCAGAATTTCAGCAAAAATAGATAAAACTCGAACTTGTCCTTCAGCTGTTAGTATAACGTTATCTTCATCACCTTCATGAATTTATAATGAGCTTTCGAATTCAGAAATTTACCTGGAAGAGTTTCTTGCGACATGAAAATAACTTACAGTGGAATGGTAAGGGTAAAGATGTAAGTTTTCCACACGTGAAATCCCACACATGTGGGAAATTAACTATTTAATGGTTATTTTCTCTCTCCGGGATAGATCCCTTAATTTTTACCGGATAGATTCCCAAATGAATTAGTGAAAACGAGACATATTCCCAATTTTCCCTTATGTTAGGGTGACGGAGTGATTGGTGGAGAGAGCCGAAAGATCCCTTACACTATTAATACGCTTCATTTTTACACTATTTCTTGTTTTTATGGATAGAAGTTGAGGCTGTAAAATTCGCATTACAGCCTCACTGATCCTTGACCAACAATTTTGATGGAAGTTCCACTATCAATTCCAACTTATTACGGCTTCTTTAATTTTTAATCTTCAAGAACAGAGGCAGTGGTTGAGACTTTTGCTCCCCCAAAATTGAAAATCTTCTTATGGAAATGTCTTCATAATATTCTGCCCCTATAAATAAATCATTCTTTTATGTCCTTTGTTTGGTGTTGACGTGTTTACGATGAGAACTTGGAAGTTAGATCATATATTTTTTCGCATTATTGCAAGGGAAGCATGTTTCGGAATAGCCCTTCAGGTGTTTCGAATGGTGTTTTACAATTGGATCTCATCCTGGTTCTCCGAGTCTTTTTCTGCTTCTAGGGAAAGCTCGCTGCACAGTCTGTTCTGTCCATGTATACAAAACCCATCCATAACTATATTACATCTATGCTTAAACTCTAATTACTCATCCCAGTCCACTCTTGGAATTTTTTGGGTGCTTTTATCCCTAAGATTCTGATATTTCAGGGAAATCATGTACAAACGATTATATGCAGCAAGATGTTGGATCTGTCCAGATACAACTGTGAGCCAAGCAGAGACTTTGGCCCTTCTCTCAGGCATTGACATGAACTTCAAATTGACACGGTTCTTTTTTGTCATATAATGCTAACCTTGTAACTGCTACAAATGTTAGCTCTAGTAGTACCAGATGGGAAGATCAGAATCTTGACCAAAATTACATTTAGCTTTCATCTAAATTTTGTAAATTAGGTTATAAGTATGTCTCAATGGGTGTATGTAGATCAGCTGATAGTATGTACTAGTATCTGTAATAAATGCCTCCTTTTTTTCTCTAAAAAAAATCTCATCTTGTCTATGGAGGTGAGAAAAAGATTTAGTCCCATATAGACTAGCTAAAGCAGAGTAATGGAAACAAGACTGTATAAAAAAAGAACCGTGAAACGAGAATAATCATACCTTTCTCGGCCTTTTGGCTAAGATCAAGTGTAGTATCTGTTCTTATTAGTTTAATATCTGATATGTGAGCCATCGGCTCACACGATATTAAATTAATTTTTTTCATGGGGGAGTTCCCATCACAGCAGCTTGCTGCTGGGGTTCTCACGCGTCGCCTTTGCGTTGCACTACTGCAAAGGCCTGGCGCACCCCCACCAAATCTAATCTAAAACATTCAGTTCCTGCATAAGCTGGTAGGGGTTATTAGAGGCAATCGATGTGATAAGTTAGTTCTATCTATGATGTGTGTTTATTTAGTCTCAACCCCCATATCTCAAACTTGTATGAAACTGAGCATTTTGGATTCCAGGTTCAGATTAAACCAAGAGTTGGACTACTACAAAGGCCTGGCGCATCCCTAACAAAAAAATAATTCAGTTCCTGCCTATGCTGGAGAGGGTTATTAGCGGCATCGTTCTTTATTATGCTGTGTGTTTCAAGTTTTTGCTGAGCATTTTGAGTCTTGTGCTCTCAGTCATGACTAGTTAGCATCTCAATTATGATTTCTGTTGACTTTGTATGTACAAGTAATTCATTCTACCTTTTGAAAGTTGCACTTGGCATTTCAACTATTGCACAAGGCAACAAATTGAAACGATCTGAACAACCAAAAAAACATCCTCTGAAGGAAAAAAGGTTCTAGTTCATTCAAATGATTAAAAGATATATTGATGCGAGTTTTAAAGCCTACAGTTTTATTGTAGCTATATTCCTGTACATAAGGATGTATATCTAGTTGGTTTAGATCCATGAAGTTACAAAATTCTTGTTAGGAAGAGGATTGTTAATATCACACTGAGTGCTGTGTTTGAAAATAGGGTAAATCCTAGTATCTGATACACTGTCCATCGGATGGCACGGTATTAATCTTTTTATGGGGGAGTCCCCATCACAGTTGCTTGCTGCTGGGGTTCTTATGCCTCGCCTTTACATTGCACTGCTGCAAAGGCCTGGCCTGGGGCACCCCTACCAAAGAAAAACTTTTCTTGCTTATCCTGTGGGTTTTACTGGTGGCCTTTAGTCTAGTTATTCTATGTTGATGAGTAAGTTTCTACCAAAACTCAGAATAAAATCATTCAGTTCTTGCTAATGCTGCGGGTCATTATAGGCAGTTAAGTCTAGTCACTATGCTGATAAGTGTCTCAAACTTGTTTGCAATTTAAAGTATGAAATCTAAACATTTGAGTCTGTGATTTCAAAACATGATTAGTTAGCACTTGATCACAATTTTCGTTTTGTAAAGAAGTTGTAGCTTCATTCAACGCTAATTAAAAGAGGGCAGTCTCAATATCAAAGAAGCCATGACCAGGTCGAAATACCAACCAGAAAGTAACAAACCAGCTAATCTTCTCTGTATCGTTCCAATTTTATCAGATGTCCCCGAAGGGACAAGCTAATAGCGAAGCTCAGACTATTTAAACCAACCTCTGTTGTGTAATATGAGCACTGTGGGACTAAAGCAACCAAAACCCATCCCCATCCTGTACAAACAGTGAAAAAACGATAGTCACGGATTCTGAATTCCTTTCCTGAGGCGGTGCAGAGTTCGAGTCTCTCTAGTCACAACTTTTTATGATATCATCTTTCCAACATTCTTGCCTAAACCTCAACCAATATATCATTCTCACCGACTTCTTCGGTCTGTTCTTACTTTTATACGCAATCTTAGAGCTTCTCCAATGGAATGTATGTGAAGATAAATGTCTAAGTCCACATAGGATAGACATTTATTTTCCCTAAAAATCTTCTCCAACCCAACTTTTTAAATCAATGTGAAGATGAGGTGGCTTAATTTTTGTTAGACATTGTCAAGGTAAATGTCAAATTTTAGACATTCACCTTGACAATGTCAAGCTATCCTAGTAAGCTTTTGCTTCCTAAAATTAATTCCAACACATTAAATAACCCTCTTTAGGTGTAATAAAATCTAAAATTTACTAAAAAAAAAATGCATTTAATTCATAAAAAATCACCAACAACACCATTGGAGATGAAACGCTTTTCCCCCCTAAATTTAAGGAAAAATTGGAATAAGGATGTCTTGTTTGGATTGCCACCTAGGAAACACACACAACCACCATTGGAGAAGCTCTTAGGCTGCTTTACACCTAGTACATGTTAAATGTACATAATTGTAAATCCCCGGCCATCTAACAATCGCTTAGATTGCTCAAAAATTGTTGTAAAAAGAATTCTTTGGACAAGTTTGTTCGTCCTTAAAAAAAAATAAAAAATCTGAACATTTACACACAAAAAAATTACTCTCTCCGTTCCGATTTACTTGACGTTGTAGAGTTTTTCACGGATATTAAGAAATATCATAGAGAGTAAAATCTTTCCAATAATACCCATATTAATTCTTACTTAAAAGTTAAATAACCTAGTTTTGTGTTTCTAGAATATAGGGAAAGTTATCAATCCCATAGTAATGTATTTGGGATGTACAAGATTGAGTATATATCCTCCATGGGGTATATTTAAAAGTTAGAGTAATTGTTTTTGTGTTGATTACCATGAGAATTAGTTATCAGGTGTGATTTCAAAGCAAGGGTAGATTAGTGAAAATTTGGGGGAAAAACTAAAACTATCATCTAATTTGGAACACAAAAAAAATCCTAAAAAAGCAAGTAAAATGGAACGGAAGGAGTAAAAAATTTTGGAAAGATCCGCCGAAGCGGGTAGCCTTAACCAAATGTATGGTAACAGGTAAGCTCATAGGGTGAGGTGTACGAAAGTCTCTATAAAAGTTTTAACTTTTAACTTGCCCAAGACTTTTCATATACTACATACATAAACTCATGGGGGTGCCACACAAAATTTATTTACTCATACACGTAAATTATCCGGGCAAGTCCCTTCGAGATATTAACTAGGGTCGAGAACTTATTCTTCATACAGAAACAACTTTTGGCTCCCTTCCTTGTTAATTAGGGTTTTCATCCCAACACTTAAGAATTCGAAGGCACTTGGAGATGTCGGAAGCACGATCATGTGGATTTCTGGACAATTTTTTAAAGGAATGTGGCAAATCATTAGCTGATTCCATCTTTGATAAGGCCGACTCCAAGACCGATTCAATAGGAAAAAGTGTTGATTCGATTGGAAAAAGTCTCGATTCAATCATGGATAGCATGGATTCGATTCATACAAGTCTCAAAATTGGTAATGCTATTTCGGTTATGATTATCATATTAGGTGTCTACTGGATTGTTGTTAACGACGATTCCAAGAAAAAGCCTAAGACTAAGAGATACATTATCACCTAGTACTACAAGGATGATGATAGACCAAGAGGAGGTATGCAGCTCAGCTCTTCATATGTTGTGGCCATGTCTGAATTTGATGAAACTGATACTTCTTGTCCTCCTCGTGAAAATCAATGAGTAAAAATATATATATATTTATTTCAATTATTTTATTTATCTTTTAGTAGACTAATTTTCTTTTAGTGTAAAATAGATAAAAAGGACGTGAAATAATACCACTACAAGAGATTCAGTTTACGATTTTATCTTAATACTAACAAAATAATTCTCTTATTTGATTTCTAATAAATTTGTTACAGCCAACATTTAAACATAAAAGGTCCATAAGTTTAAGCAGTTTCAAATAGAGGTAGATTTGCATGCCACAACCCATTTTGACATCTTTATCTGGGTGATACTTGGAACACGTTTTCAAGCACATAAGCTTGATCCTCGACTGACAACGGTTCGCCTTCCTTGTCCCTTCAAAGACAAACAAGAGGCGTCAGAGCAGACTAGTGAACAACACAAATAACCATAGACATCAACAAGAAGTTAGTAAGTAGGTGTTCATAAATTTCATCCACCAACCAACACAAACAACAATCGCTAAGATAACATGTATACGAGAATCTTTTTCACAATGTCAGATATGGGATCATATCAAACCGGTCCACTGAAAAGTCTAACCATGATCTAATTCGCAGGAATTAAATGCTTGTCAAGTAGATGTGTCCAGTACGTAACATAAACATGTTTGTGGTACAGGCTTGTAGGCCCTAGTATTAAAACCTTAAAGCAGTTTTGGCTCCTCTGACATAAGCGAGATTTGCCTCACAAACCTGTTACGGAAAAAAGGGGAGCATATGTTACAAAAATTACCTTGATTGCTGCATTATTTTCCTTATTGCCAGTATAACGGCGTCAACCTCTGATAGAGCACTTTGTTCCTCAGCTGTAAAACGATCCAGTCGTTGTCTTGTTGCAGTATAAATCCCACTTACATTCCACCCACTTTGATCATCTGGCATTCCTTGGGGATTGTTAGGGCGACCTTTGTTTTTATTAAACCGTTTTCAATCCTCAACATATATTCACACGAAGGAGGATAGTAACTCGCTGACAGGGGATTCGCGAGTGTTTCGACAAACTTACCTCCCGTTCCAGACGGGGATGAACCGTTGTAGTCGACTCGAGCCACAACTCTTATGTCATGTACGAACCCGAGGGGCCGAGAAAATATCGTAATTTCTGTCCTTCTCTGCAAATAGTTTAATATTTAATATATTACCCTTCCGTAGGGTTTAAAAATAAAAGAATGTCCAAATGTCCAAGTCCAAAGCCCGAAAAAGGAAAGTGCAAAATAAAAAGAAAATTATAAAAATAGAGAATATCCTAATACAATTTCTAAAAACTAAAAAAAGTCTAAAAGATAAAAACAAAATCAAAATCAAAATCAATAAAATTTTCTCTCTTTTTTTTTTTTTTTTTTTTTTTTTTTTTGTTCTTTTCGCTTTGCCTTTTGACTCCAAATCTTTAAGTGGTCACCAAAAGCTTTGGCAACTCCTTTTTCTTTCCCTCCTAAATCCAAGAATCTGTAATAAAAAGACAAATACCCAAAAACGTAAAATAGAACAAATAATAAAAAAAAAACTAAAAAAACTAAAAACCTAAAAAAATAAATCTAAAAATTCTAGCCTAAAGACAAGTCCGCGTCGGCGGCGCCATAAATTGATCGTATTTTCAATGATGTTGTAGTAATTGTTCGTTCAAGACTTGTGAAAGAAATAGATTTTAGACTTAATAGAACTTAAAATAAAGAAAACTTAACTCAAAATTAAAAGTGATTTCAAGATTTAAAAATTGACCAAGGCTCCGAGTTCCACTATTCCTTCTAGTTGATTGGTTTATAATGATATTTCTGAAATTATTATTAAGCTCTTTTTCTCATTAATTCAATATTAATCTATAAGGTGTCCAAACATTAAATTGTAATCCCTAAGCATGAATTATCAAAGAATTGATTCTAACCATAACACATCGAATTGATTCACAACTAATTAAGAAAACCAATTTTATCTTTATGTTGATCCTAGTGAATTAAATAAAATAAATAATTAAAGAAATTGTAAAAGAAATTACCAATCAAGCATGAGTGAATAGTTTCCTCCGTTGCCTCGGTCACCGGGTAATTTAGCCGCTCATCATGTTGAAAACCCTCTCAAAGAATTTATTTATGCTCAAATATGGTTTACAAATGATGAATAAGGGAGAAATGATGAAAACCCGGGTTTGTAACAATTATATTTGTTACAAACCAAATGTTACAAAGAACGATATAAGAGAAGTGTCATTGTAGCGTAAACGACTGTCACCAGGCGTCTTATGTTCTTCGAGCTCTCTTCAATGGCAGCAGCAGCAGATTTTCGAACTCTCGTTTCTTTGCTCTGTTATCTCCACCAATCACTCCGTCACCCTTCTCTGACCTCCGAACACTCTTTATATACTCCAGAGGGCCTAAGAATCGCTGTAATAACTCCAGGATAATTCTCAATAACTCTGCCAGACATGGAAAAATATTCTTTCCCTTTTCTGCTCCTGCACGCGTTATACAGCTGGAAAATCTCCTTATTTATCTCTGTCACGATCCAAATGGTTGTTAGAATCTTCCTAGCATGCGCGAACTCTCTCCAACTCATGCGAATCCCGTGAATATCTCCAACAATAACTTGCTCCTCTGTTTTCTTCTCACCGATAATCTAGCCAAATTTATCCGATTAAATCCACCATATCCTGCCTGTTAAGAAATGTCACATCATCCCAGCAAATCCCAGCCATTGAGTCTCCTTCTAGCACGCCCAAAAATCAAACCATAATCTGCCAGTTGAGAAATAAGTTTTCCGCCTTTTTTCAGTTTCAAATGAGGAAGGAGAAGGCCGCCCCTTATCCAACTGGTTGGGTGTGAATAAAAATGGGTACCCCTTATCCAAAATTGGGGTCCGTTTAAGCACATGTCCTCCGGAGGTGCGCCGAGTAATTTTTCGAGCCGAATTTTCCAAAAATACCTACACACAAATAAAACACCAAAATTAGTACAAAATCGAGCACTAACAATACAGAAAATTAGACAACTAAGACACAAAAATGTGTCTATCAGGGCTTCGGATGCCATTATCATTGCCGCAAACGCCATAGGAGTTAGATTTTAAGAGTCCAAGTGGATGCTTTGTGTAAGGAAGTTGAAAAAATCTTCAAATGTAATCTGCAAGACCTGGTTTAAATAAACCACCACATTTGATATATTATACTCCCCTCTCGTTTAGGAAAGAGATACTTTCACTTTTTCAATTTGGCCTATTTTTAGGCTAAAATGAAAAAGTGAAAGTATCTCTTTTCCAAAAACAGAGGGAGTAGATGTTGTCGTAACATACCCATAAACAATTAAAGATGTTCAAAATAAAACTGATTACTAGTTTCAAAAGGATGTCAAAACCGAATATCGGTTTTACTCTGAAAATTAGAACATGCTCACAACATAAAAAGAAAGCAACATACAAACTAAAAATACTCCTTAAATAGCAAATATAACCTAAACTACTTCTTCTTCTGCTTAGTTTATTTCTTTGCCTTTCCTTTTGCATTTGATAAAATCTGTGAAACAGTTTGTTGCTTAGAGCTAACACTTAATAAGCTTTGAATGACTGTTTGCTCCATTAGAGTTCCACTAGTTTTTGAAGTAGCTGGATATAAATTTGTCTTTCTTATTAGCAAATGGTTGAGATGAATCCCCGACAGATGTTGATTTTCTATTACCTTTGTTTGCTTTACCTCCAGAAGTACTGCATTCAATTTGATTTGTTATAGTGTATGTGTTATAGTTGTTAGAGCACCGCTCGGTCAAACTCACAAGTGTTGCTATCTCATGCTTGTTTGTCAAGTTTAGTTGCCAAAACTATAAGTCTTGACTTCTAGTCTACTTATAGTTATGTATCGGATTAGGATAAAATGTGTAGTTGAGCTTTAGACTTCACGACGTTCATCGATTGAAGACGAAGAACTACTAAGGGGATCTTGTGGAACTTCATCAACAAAAGGTATGTGGAGACTTGAACTCATCTATCACTTGGAAAGTCTATTTCTATTCTATCTCATATTGAGACAAAAGTCATATAGCTATATAGACTTCATAATTATACACATTGGTATTTCGAGCTGAGTTTAACTCGATAATCTATTTCTCGAAATATGTGTTGGTAAGATTTCGCTTTAACCAAGTTCATCTTTTATTCTTAACGAAAGTCAAAAGATGATCATGTGAAAATCGCCTGGTAACATCTTATATGATTTGTGTGAGACAGTCTCGGAATGTTTCGTATTGATCATTTTATCACTTGAAAATTGATTTGAAGCGAATAGTTTGTGTGAGACAGCTATTATCATCTTGTAATAACGTTTCAATGATTGAAATGGGAGTTTACGACAATTAACCTTTGATTGGATATAACACATTATACGTACTTGTATGCTAACTGTTGTAAGTTATTCCAAGTCCGGGAATCTAGTGTGCATACCCGTATGCGTACATGATTCAACAGTTGAAGTCTGGGAACTATAGTATGCGTACCCATTTGCATATTAACTTCAACTGAGTTCGGTTGTGAACGACAGTATGCGTACACGTTTGCATACTGGCAAACACAAGCCAAGTCCGGAACTCTAAGTATGCATACATGTTTGCATACTTGAGTAGGTTAAGTTCTAAAATCGGATAAGTCATGAAAAAACATATTTATATAATAAGGAATGCAATCTTTTGCAAACCGTGCTATAATGTTCATGAATTGATTCGAGTGAATCAAAACCGATTTTGCTTCAATTGTGTCTTTTATACTTCTATGAGAATATAAACAATTGAACAACTCTATAACTAGTTTCATTTGAGTCATTTGAATTAGTTGTGTTAAGATGAACAAGGTTGATATGAAAGTGTTCATATGGCCAACTTCGGTTAACTATTGTTGAGCCAACTAAGTGTACACGTTTAGGTACGATTACCCATATCTAAATGAAGGTACATTTCATTTGTGTGTAACAAGCTAAGTCAATCTAACGGTTTAAATATTTTAGCTTGAATCTAATCAGGTTTTCATCTAATAGTGAATATTGATTGCTTTGTCCCAAAATATCAAACCCTGATTTTGAGACTATATAAGGGAGAGCTCTAGCAACTGGGAAACCTAATCCCCGCACCTCCTGTGTGATACTAGTTGCGTATTAGAGTCTATTCTCTTTTAACCTAGGTTTTTCCTAAAACCATTATAGGTTAATGACTTAAAGACTTCATTGGGATTGTGAATCCAGACCCAACTATTTTCTATGTAGTTGCGTGTTCTGATCTTATTTTGTTTTATCGTATTGAGTACTATCTTCTCTAAGATTTGCTCGAGATTTAATCTTCGATAGGTAAGATAAAAAGTAGTCACAAACACATTCGTCTCATCGTTTGTGATTCCACAATATATGGTTCTGATACCTTACAATTAATATTATTGTGAGGTGATTGATTTTACTTGGCTGTTCTCCAGGAATATAAGTCCGGTGTATCAATTGGTTCATGTTCACCTTGATTTATCAAAAGACGGAACAAAACTCGTAGGTATTTATGTGGGAGACAAATTTATCTATTCAATAGACTTTTCTATGTGAGACAGATTGGTTTATCAAGTTTTCGACTTAGGGTCGTAGCAACTCTTAGTTGTGGGTGAGGTCATCTAAGGGAATCAAGTGCGCAGAATCCGGCGTGGTTCTAGAGGCGTAAGGAACGCGACTGTACCTTGATCAGTGTGAGATTGGTTAGGGCTCAACTACATTCCAGTCCAAAGTTATCTTGCAGTAGGCTAGTGTCTGTAGCGGCTTAATAAAGTGTGGTGTTCAAATCTGGACTAGGTCCCGTGATTTTTCTGCATTTGCGGTTTCCTCGTTAACAAAATTTCTGGTGTCTGTGTTATTTCTTTCCATTATTATATTTTTTATATAATTGAAATATCACAAGTTGTGCGTAGTTCAATCAATTGGTAAATCTGACCTTTGGTTGTTGATTGAAATTGATTGAAACTTGAACATTGGTCTTTAGCACCGTTCAAGTTATTTCTCATATCAATAAGGCTCACATAACTTCTCTTGTTTGATTGCAGATTGTATTGAGAAATTGAGATACAACTCTTGGATATATTTCCATTGACTGAGTCTGGATGTCTAGTTGATTTTCTTAAAAATATATTGGAGTTAGTCCATACAGATTGCCTAAACTAAATATTGGGTGTGGTTGTTAGACCCCCGCTTTTCAATTGGTATCAAAACATGCAAACACGTTTAAGACCTCATAAGTTTATGTTTGTAGCAATCTGACTCTATGGACAAAAATGCTATCTCAATAAATGCACCACCAGATCCAGGGATTCCGGAATTCTCTTCCATGATTGATTTAATAAAATATGTAGAAGAAATTATATCTAAACCTCCACCAGGTTTAAAATCCCTTGAAGTGTTTTCAGGGATTGAAAAGAAACTTGAAAGTTTATCTCTTGATGTTGAGTTACATCTCCAGAAAGAACAAGAAACTTTTTGACAAGCTAAATCAAGTTATGATGAATAATATTCATGTTGAGGTTGATCTTTATTTACTAATCAGTGAGAGCAATGCTCCTTCTCTGCGTAATCCAATTAATTGTAGCAAACTAAACAAATTACCAGAGGAGTTTAAATCTCAGTCATCTGACTATATCTCCTCAAAGCATGAATCTGTTCATTGGTCAATTCATGATTCATCCTATCAAGATAATAGTATTGTCTTCTCTTATGAAGAAGTTAAGACGTCTCTTTTTATCAAAAGAGTTTCCCTTCACGGTACCAAAAATTATCTGCAGAGACTATTTTTTATTTTATAAGTAATAAATCAAGAAATCAGAAACACAAATTTTTTTGGGTTCTCTTGATGTTCTTTGATAGACTTGTAAAAACAGTCTTTTGGGTTTTTCTCAATACTGTAAAATGCAAGAGTAGCTGGAAAGAAATTCTTTCTTGGTGTCATGATATGCAAGACTATTTATTCTTGTAAATTATCGAAGAATTTCTCATGAGAGATTTGTTGAGCCTTGCTCCAAAATTCTCGTCCGTATTTTGTCTATTCAAAATATGTAGTAGCATAAAAAAACAAGCCCTTAACTGCACACGTATGGTTCACATACTTTAGCGTCTGAACCGTGTTCCAGAACTGATTGGTTCCAGTTCGTGAATTAGTTTTACCGGTTCAGGAACTGTTCGGGCGGTTGCATATATAAAGAGAAGTTCTTCTCTTGTTTTCTTCTCCATCTTCTCTTGTTCGAGAACTCAGTTAAGAAAACTCAGCAGTTCGCTAACCATTGATTCGCTTTTACCTCATCTCTCATTCGTTTTGAGTGTTCTTGATACCATTGGTTTCACAACGAAAAAATACTCAACGGGTCAATATCGGTTTCTCTTCTTCTCACAGTTTCAGAGCTCTAGCATTAACGACAATTCGTGTACCGGATAAGTTCCTTTCCTTAGTTTGAGTTTTATTTATCTCCAATGGATTATAGGAAGAGATTTAGTCATGGTGAGAGTTTGGGTACTCCTGTTAGGGATGAAACTTATTATGATCCTAGTTTGCGTAATAGGTTTGTTAACAAACAGGCTTGTAACCTATACTTGGAATACATTAAGAAAGATACAATTTGTAGAAAAGTATTATGATTCTTCAAAACTTAGTGTAGAACATCTCTCTAGGTTTTTTGGAAATTTTGATTGGGGCATAATTCATCATCCTATGAGAACTGACCATGTTGAAATGGCTGCCCAGTTTTATGCAAACGTACATGAACCATGCGAATAAAATTATTTTGGTGAATCGTCAAGTTGTTACTAAGCTTATGAACTTGACCCGGGTTGGTATAATTTCCAATTTCCACCTCTTGAGCATGAAAGGACGTCACCTAACGTGTTTTCGAATCGTCTCATTAATAAAGACATTTCCTGGAAAGATGGTAAGATTGATGTTCATAGTGCTGAGTTATTTCTTTAAGTTGTTGGAAAATTGGTTATGGCAAACATGATGCCGAATACAGTTGACAATATGGTATGGACTAGGTAACTTGTTAAATTGGTCTGTTACATTGTTGAAAGGAGGGATATTGAATTCTGCAGTCTTATTATCCATTAGATGATAAGTGTAAAACAGACTTCTAAGAAGACTCCTGGTTTTCCTTATCTCATTTCAAGGATTTGCAGTCATTTAGGCATCGTTACTTTTGGAACCGATCTTGGAGGACCAAAAGTCTTAACCATGGAAAGCATCGAAAAGATGAAACTTTAACTAGAACCTCAGCAAGAACTTCAATAGTCTCAAATAGTGCGATTACTCATGTTAGAGATTAGGTGGAATGCTTGAAAAAGCAGTTGGAGTATGCTACTGAAGCTCATCCTGAACTGATTAAGAAGTTTCATGAAATTTCTATAGACTATTATGATATGATCGGTTAAACGTTGTGTATTTATTTTATCTTTTCTTTTGCTATTTTCTGTTGAACTTCTTATGTCGAACTTATTAAAACTGCTATCTTAATGGTTGTAATAATTTTAATGGTATTTTAGCCTTGAATGATTTTATCTTTCAATTAAATTCCTAAATGTGTTAAATCCATGAGAAGTTTAGCCGAAAATATACTCAAAAGTTAAGTCTATTATATGTCTTTATGCAAATATTGATGAAAAATAGAATGAAGTTTTGATGACAAAGATTAAGTTTATGATATCATTATGCAAATATTGATAAAAAAATAGAATGAATCTTTGAATATTCCGCAGTATTGATCTTTTCCTGATCCACTTCTATGTGAAAGTACTGTGCGGCTCCGTAAATTCTCTTATGTTGAGTATTTCCGATTAAATTAATCATGGGTTCTCTTGTGGTTAATTTAATTGAGTTTTCTGGATACAAATTCATGTTTCATGTAATTTTTTAATGTCCAAAGAAATCCTTCTTTTCTCGTGAAAGTAAGGTCGCTCTTGTTGTTCCTTTGGGAATGACATTTTATGGGGGAGAGTTCTTAATTGAACTTGTGCTTAATTGCCAAATCTTTGTGGGGAGTGCGGTTGTGGAATATTGTAGGAGTTATCTTGTATCTTTATAAACTCCTTGATGAATACACTAAGTTTCGACTATGTGAAATCATCGAAACAAAGTTGATATGTTCTCATGAAGTATCTCTATGAGAATTTCATTATGATCCCGCTAGTTTTCGTACCTTTGCCAATTTATATTGACAAAAGGTGTAGTTCACACTACAAATACATATGGTTTACGGATCATTATGTAAGGGGGAGTGGTTTTCATTGTGAGATGAAATATTGACTAAGGGGGAGTGATACATATCACCATAGTATTATTGTCAAAGTTGTGATATAATTGAACTTTGATGCTAATAGTTTGTGTGAGACAGCTATTGTCGTCTTCTAGTAATGTTTCAATGATTAAAATGGGAGTTTACGACAATTAAACTATGATTGGATATAGCACAGTATGCGTACTTGTATGCTAACTGTTGCAAGTTATTCCAAGTCCGGGAATCTAGTGTGCATACCCGTATGCGTACCTGATTCAACAGTTGAAGTCCGGGAACTATAGTATGTGTAACGTTTGCATACTAACTTCAACTTAGTTCGGTTGTGAACGAAAGTATGCGTACCCGTTTGCATACTGGCGAACACAAGCCAAGTTCGGAACTTTAAGTATGCGTACACATTTGCATACTTGAGGGTTAAGTTCTAAAATCGGCTAAGCCATAAACAAACATATTTATATAATTTTGCAAACCGTGGCTATAATGTTCATGAATTGATTCGAGTGAATCAAAATCGATTTTGCTTCAATTGTGTCTTGTATACTTCTATGAGAATATAAACAATTGAACAACTCTATAACTAGTTTCATTTGAGTCATTTGAACTAGTTGTGTTAAGATGAACAAGGTTGATATGAAAGTGTTCATATGTCTATAACTTCGGTTAACTATTGTTAAGCCAACTAAGTGTACACGTTTAGGTACGGTTACCCATATCTAAATGAAGGTACATTGCATTTGTGTGTAACAAGCTAAATCAATCTAACTGTTGGAAGATATTAGCTTGAATCTAACCAGGTTTTCATCTTACGGTGAATATTGATTGCTTTGTCCCAAAGTATCAAACGCTGATTTGAAGACTATATAAGGGAGAACTCTAACAACTGGGAAACCTAAACTCCACACCTCCTGTGTTATACTAGTTGCGTACTAGAGTCGATTCTCCTTTAACCTAGGTTTTTCCTAAAACCATTATACATTTACATTAAGAAATTCTGATGTTCATATACTAACATTCATTTAAAATACAATAAGACCCAAGATATTTCTGAAATTCTGATTTACATTGAAACACAGACCTGCAACCATCTATGAAGGATGCACTTCTTCATCATATTGGACAAAAGGTTGTTTAGGTTTAGGTTTAAATTCAACTCAGAAGTTCATTGCATACTCAACTTTAAAGTTCATTCTCTTCATCCTTCTATCACGTTTCTATCGTGTTTGGGTATCTAGTGTAATCTTGAATAAAGTTGACCATGCTGGATAACTTATGTCCTTCAGGTATTTATATGCATGGTGAAATTTGCAGAAGCATTTCCATACTTCAGTTCTTCTAGAAAAGACGATTATTGATGTCGCTATTTGAACGTGAGAGTCCAAGAAGAAAAAAAACATCCCATATCCAATAATCATAAGAAGTCGTCGAATCGAGTACAATAGTTGGTTTTGTGTAGTGTCCATTATACTGACCTTGACAAGCATAAGGACATCCATGCCAAACCAATGGATGCAATCAAGGATACCCACTCAGGTAAAGCCCCTCTTCATATTTTGTTTTAGTAGTCGATCGACATTATCTTGCATTGGTTGTTGTAAAAAAGCATGGACCAAAATGGTTGACTACAGTTTCGCAAAACATATTGAGATTTTCGTATGCGTTTGTTTTTTCCATATTAATACACCTATCACACATATATGCTGGACACCCATAAGATAATCCTTAGAGCTACAATCACCTTTTGTTTAGGACTATGTCCTCGTATGTTTTGTGCATCAAATTGATAGTTGATTTTAAGGTTTACCCGCAAAGATCTCCAATAATATTAATGACCAAGTGTTGCGGCATTACAGAAGTGACATTGAAAATCTTCATCGAAGTACATACATCTGTTGTTAAAACAATTATGCATCATATGTTGGTGTCCTTCCGCTTGAATACTCCATGTATATCTTCTTGTCAATATTTCTCTTGGTTCTGGAGCTTGCGGTATTTGCCATGTGTTCAATTGTACCATGGCATCGGTTATCGTTCTCTCATCGTTTGAATCTTCCTCCATTTGATTGAATTGTTGTATAAACACTTGTTGTTGTTGGACAAAGATTAGCACATCCGTATACATTTCCTCTTTTTCTAAATTAGGATCCATAAGAAAAAGAAAATCTTGATTGAAAAGACCGAAAGCAAGTAATAAATCAGAGAAATGGATTAATTTCTGTAAGAATAGAAAATAGATAGTAGTTGTGTATGTTAATTGGTAAATGAGAGGAGATTTAGGCTGGGTTTGGTAATGCTTTTTTTTTTACAAAAGCACTTTCAAAACCTATATATGTCAATAATTTTTGAAACTAGTGTTTGGTAAAAAAAAATTAAAGTACTTTTTACCCAAAGCACTTCCAAAATTTCTCAATTTTCAAAAGCTGGGGTGGAGGAGCTTTTAAAAGCTACGAAAGCATAAGGTTTGGTCCCACCTAAATTTAATGCTTGATTTATCTTTTTTATCCCTATTTAATTTTATAAATGACAAAAGTTACCCTTAAATTTTTATACAATCAATTTTTATTTTTTGTTCTTTAAATGTTATTACTTTTTATTTTCAAACTATTTTATATACCATTTAATTTAATTTGTCAATAATAATAAAAAAAATTAATAAAAAATAATATTTTATTTTAGTTTGACTTTTTGTTTGAAAAAATATATATAAAAGTGACTAAGTAAAATAATTTTTTTTAATAATCATAATAATAGTGATAATTAGTAAATTTAATATTACATATATTTATATTTAACTAGGTATTACCGGGGCCTTACGGCCCCGGCTCAACCTCCCATGTTACTATCAGTTTACATAATTTTTTATTTTCTCATTCCAGGGTATACTCGAAATTTGATAATATTAGTAAAACACCTAATAATATTAGAACTAATCGAATCAGTCTGCATTTAGATATCATTTCCAGCAAACAAAAAAAAAAATCAATCACTTAATTTAATTTCATCAATACTCTATCATTACTGGAGCGTTTGTAATCGAGTTTCGAGGTTAGTGGTCTTTTTCTAATTAACCAAAACATGTGCCGACAATTGCATTTTTTTTTGTTACCTAACAGACCATTATCCCTTGCAACAGGTGCACTTGCATTGGCAACTACCAATGCCTCTAAGAGTATTGATCAATCTGGAGGTATGAGGCAATGAATTCAAAAAGAAGTAAGTGCCCAGAACAAAAAGTAGTACTTTTTTTTACTGCTAAAACCATGACATAAATTTACACAGGTTCAAATCCCGTGACAACTGAGTCACAATGACCGGCGCGCCACAACCGGATGATCCCAATGAAAATAAGAAGACTATTCAGGAAGCAACTTAGTTTAGTTTAGAATATAATGATGATCACGATGAGAGAGAAACAAATCAGATGTCTTTTTTCTCTACCAAACATATTTCAATATATTTAGAGAATGATATAGAACAAAAGTGCTCAAATTAGGTCAACTCCATAAAAGATTAAATTTACGGGTAATTTACTTTGAAAATACAATATGTTAGTATTTTACTTAACAAAAGACATGTAATAGAGTGTAAGAGCTAGAACAACGTGATACTAAAGCATCAATTTGGTAAAAAAATAATGGTATAAGCCTGCTCAATTTGGTAAACAATATTTTTTAGCAGATAATATTCCAATGTATGTTGTTACTTGTTTTTATAATCATCTGATTTAGTATATGTAACCAATTTGATTGCTTACAAATTTTCCGAGAAGTTGCACGTTGATAAATTCCCTTGAGCAACTGTATCAAGTTTCTAATGTATAATGAAACTTCTAGAATTCATTCGTGTATCTACTAATATCAATAAAAATGTAACACAATGTACATGTTTGGATTACATGATCATAAGAATCCATAAAATCATTCATTAACTAACACAGAAAAATGAGATGTTCATCACCACTTTCAGTTGTCATATTTCTACTAAACCAGTAACTACATACATTCACAAAATCACCAAAAATATAATCTATGTCACCACTTTCATCCACCCCCATCGATCAACGACATCATGAGAAACATGATCAACAATATGATATGGTTCTCTCTTCCTTAGATCAAAAAAATAAAATTCAATCTAGTGAAATCAAGTGCACTATTTAGATTCAAATAAAAATTCAACTCACGGAAGGTAAAAGTCATATAGTCCTAATTTTATTCCGTGCATTTACTTTTTCTTCAATTTATTGACTTGTGGTATATCCAAATTGATTAACACTCTATTGGTAGTGGTAGTAGCTAATTCAAATGCACCTATTGCAAGGTATAGTTGTCTGTTAGGTGAATAATTAGTTACATACCTCTAACCTTGGAACTCACTTAAAAACGTTTTAGTAATAACTAAAATTATCAGAGTATTCGTATGTTCCTATACAACACCCTCTTCTACTGATTTGCGCCATTCAACCCAAACAACAACGTCATAAGATTTATCGTTAAATTATTAAGGATCTGAGTTCATAATTTAGAAATAATATACCTTTTAAATCAAAGTTACTTACTTTGTATCTTCGATGACTATCTCTCTCTTATGAACTCCGCCAGACCCTTTTTGGCCATCAAATGCAACCATAGTAATACCTGAAAAAGATTTCAATCTTTTAATAGTATTTGCAAGGAACAATGTTGTTAATTATATGTATCTTATATATGTCGCATGGAAAATACAAAGGTATCTTGTCTCTTACTTAGATGGAGTGTAGTGTCCTTCACTTTTTTTGCACTTTTGAAATTTATAAAATTAAATTTGTGGTCAGGAAATCCTGATTCACCGATGTATAGTTGCTTCACTTTGCTAAACTTGATAAAACACCGAATGTGTTTATAGTTAACATTTCAAAAACTTCCCTTTGAGGTAGAGAGATTAAACCTTTCGATGAAATATAAATTCCATTCCACCAGCTGGGTTTCTAATATTTCAATCAGTTGCTTTGTACTTTTGCATGCTTCTTGGTTTTCTGTGATTTGCAATAAACATATATTTTATCTACATAATTCAAGAAATAGGCACCCAAAGAGGGGATTTTCTTACCTTTTCATCCATTAAGTGCAGTTCCAGCGCATACACTTCCTTTGTCTTTCTATTTCCTGATTTCCAAATCTTTAAAATCCTTGCCCTGACCACCTTATGACAAACTTGGTAAGGATCTAGGTAATCAAACATAATATAATCCATGTTTCCTACTAATTTATCTACTTAAATTATCATAGGCAAAAATGTAATCAGTAAACCTTTAAAGCACTTGTTAAAATAAAAAATTTATATGCATAAGAATGAATTTGCAAGAAGATGATCACAAACCTTGGTCGTTTGCTCCGAGTATTTGCTCCCGACATTTTTACCTGTATCAGCGTTTGTCTTTCTAATATAAGCATAAAATTTATATTAATTATTATTCAAAATCACGCAATCAAACAATTTTATTAGACATGCAAAGAAATAAATTAAGAGAAGCGTATCTGGGGAATCATGTGTTCTATCTCGCAAAAGAGTCTTTGGTATATGTTCAGAGTATGCGGTCGTTTGTCCTATGTATAGATTTCAAAGAGGCCTTGTTAAGGAAATCGGTGTTTCCATATAATTAGAATTGTATTAACTTCCCAATAAGGAAATCAACATTTTATAATAACCAAATTTGTATTAGGTTTCCTATACCCATCCTAAATCAATTTTGTTATTTATTATCAGTCGACTCCCTAAATTAATACACCTAAGTGAACTTGAATTTGGGCGAGGTGTATTTTATAGTTCAAATTGGGCTAGTATTTGACTTTTGGCCATGGGTGATTACCTTATTACTCGTTGCATGAATTTTACCCCACATCATTTGAACCTAGTTAGTACTTTTTTTTTTCCTTCAAAAATTTAGATTTTGAATAAGAATAATCTATTGATAATTACAGATTCTCCTTGAGTCAGCAGTAATCTTGAGCAAAAATAAATGCAAACAATAGCTTGTTGTGCACTGGAAGTCAACTACATGCACACTAAAGCAAGTAACGATCCATCAAATATTTAAATGAACAAACAAAAAAGTGAATCGATCATTTAAAGTTTCCCATGACATTTATTTAGTGTGCAACTAATACGACAACACCTTCTTCACATCCCTACACCAAAAAATTGGTAAAGCAAGGCCCTTGAATATGTTTCATGCCATAAACACCCAAAATCACAGCTAAGAGAAGTTTTTAAGCATCATTAATTAATCTATTCCCCACCCTCCATTTAAATTTTTGGTTTATATTGTTATAAGATCATGGATAAAATGCTCGCATACATCCTTCACATATCCCGCATTATATCTCTTTTTTATTCCCAATCAAAACTGAATCACAAAATATGAAAATCAACCAATTCATTTATAGAGCTTAGTATGGGAATCTGGTACGTAGTTGGAATTGAAGATATTGATTGGGAAGGATCTTCCTATGCACTACGAAATTTAAAATGATTTGTTATATGCATAGACTCGTGCGCACTCACTTTATAAGTTATTTGAGCAATATCCATATGCTATCTTATCTTTGGTGATTTTACCATCTTGTTATATTATCTGTTGGGTATCCTGCAATTTTCCACCTTTAAAGTTACACTATCATCGTAAATACACGGATCCACCTTAGACAACGATGAGTCCCATAATTATATTTCGTATTAATATAATACCGATAGTAACATCATAAAAGATTAGTTTCACCAATGGTATGAGTTTGTAACTTGGGTTTTTTTTTTTTTTTTTTTTTATTTTTTAATTTTCAATACCTATCAAAATTAATTAACATAAATCTATGGTGTTTATAATTTGAAACAACACCTTGAATTCCAAAAACTAATATCATATTTGTCTAAGCCTTTCATGATTCCGAAGCTTCTCTCTTTACAGAGAAGAATTGAAAAGATAAAATGTACTTTATATCATCGTACGTTAGTTGATATGAACTTGTTATGAAAAGCAAAATATAACCTAGAACATTTAGAAAATTAAATTATGTAAAACCCAATTCTAATCTTGAACTAACTACTTATTATAAATGGGCAGTTAATAGAGATAAAAAATCGGAGAAGGTATCGATATTTATAAAAACCAAGCAACTTCTTCATCTAATAAACTTCACCCTCTATGCCTATATATGAGGGACGGAGGGGTATGTAGCCATTTCAAACTCCATGTCATTCCAAAAATTCATGTTCTGAGAAACTATTGGATTTATAGGTGGTGAATTCTTAGTAGCGCCTTCACCCACCACAGTTTTTTTATACCCATTTGGAAAAACATTCTTCTGGATAACAATAATCTTTAGTTGGTGGGATATTTTTGAAAGACCAATATACATTAGATTTTCATCTTTTGTAGAAATACCACATGTCAAGTAGAGTCCATCATTATGTAGCTATATATCAATTTTCATTCAAAACAATGGGTGAGATACCGGTAGCTAGATTTCAATTTCCAGTGAAAGTTTGATCGATGGTTGCAAAAATATCCATTGTGCAGCCACCATCTAACTCATTAGTAAAACCAATGTTACCCATTGAGATCATACGCAATGATCCCTTCCATTTTTAGAATTGCCTTCAAAAAATCATAGTTAGAGCTTGAACTCTAAAATTGTTCAGACGTTCAGAAATAAACAGTGCAAGTAATTAGTACACGCTAGTTATGTCATTTGATAAAATGGTTACTCATGCGTGCAGCAGCTAGCACTCGGCAATGGAAGATTATTACAGAAATAAGGTTGTTATTTCAAATAACTTGTGGGTGCCAAATGCAAATAACTATTGAATACTGGTGGTTTTATTCTTATTCTTATTTAGAGTATCCGTCTGTGAACAGGACAACGTCTACAAAGATAATTTATTCAAATTCTTAACCGATTTTCTGGGACAAAACCATTACACAATTATTTGAATAATATGTATGTGTCTGTTTAGTGTCTGGAATCCGTAAATGCAGCTAAATACTAATGCATATCGATACTTCTTGCAAGGCCGCATCTTTTCACTGCAAGGTCTATTTCCCACGACGTGCTTGTGAGGAAACTCGTAAATTTGAAAACAATGACAAACATATATATTATTTTAGGATAATGCCAAACATTTGATGTAAACATTTTTGTACAAAGATGTCGTACTAATGACATGGTTGTTCATTCTTTTGAGTGAAGAGGCTCTTGCTCCATATTTATAACTTTATACAGTACGTAGGAAAGATAAGACATGTAGAATTGGATATTGTTAGGCGGGTCAAATTAGACGGGGCCTACAGCCTCATCCGTAAATGCTTAAGCAGTTCCCAGTATTTTTTTAGTGGGGTCAAATTAGTCGGGATTGTTCACCATTTAAGCAGTTCTCATTGTTTTGTTAGTCGGGTAAAATTAGTTGGGGTCTACATCCCCGATCGTAACCACTTAGCGCTTCCCGAGTTTTGTTAGTCGAGTAAAATTAGCCGGGAATGTAGACCATTTAAGTAGTTCTTAGTGTTTTGTTAGTCGGGTCAATTTAGTTGGGGCTACAGACCTGACCGTGGTCACTTAAGCAATTCTTAATGTTTTTTTAGGCGGGTCAAATTAGTCGGGGCTTATAACCTCGGCCATGCCAACTAAAGCAATTCCATGTGTTTTGTTAGTCGGGTCAAATTAGTCCGGGCCTACAACCCGACCGTGATCACTTGAGTATTTCCCAGTGTTTTGTTAGTCGAGTCAAATTAGCCGGGATTCTTTTGGGGTAACCAATAAAAACTACATTTTATTTGAACGAATGATTAGGCACTCTGATAAGTCTTGGGTTTGCCCAGAAAAAAGTCACTGTAGCTGTTTAGTATTTTGTATTCATTGCGGTCACGATATTATGTTGGTCGCGTCATTAAGTCCCGGCTGTGGCTCATAAAATATACGGTTAAACATGGTCCCCACATTAAAATTGTCCTGATTAAAGTTGAAATCTAGGAAGTTGAACCTAAGTTACGGTCGGGCTCAATCTTTTCCGGATTTTTGTTTATTGTTTGGATGGCCAGTCAGTATTTCCCACAAAAATTTTAGTCATTATGTAATGGTTGGGGCCGTGTTCAATTAACATAGTAGCCATATTTTGTTGGTTCGGATTGGTTTTCACAAACTTAAATATACGAAACCTTGTAAATGAATGCATTGGCATTATCGCAACTCATACATCAACTTGCACATCTAATATTCTCCGAGTTTTGGTTCAAAGTTTCTGGTGCATCACTTCAAAGTTTCATCAAAGTGAAATCCCCATGGAAGAGAAAGAAGGTTAATACTATCGATTTTCCAGAGCTATAATTTTTCCACTTATTAATCATCTTGTCCACCGAATCACCAGTTGGAAGGTTGTATTTTTCATCTGCCAAAAACATCCGACAACATCCCACTACAGACCTTGTTGCCCACAGGATAATAACCCGAACTAAAGGGTGAGCATGGGCTTCCCTTGAGATCTGCACTAAGTGTAATGCGTGATCCAAAGCATTAAATAGCCAGAATGTTTGCAAATGTAAATTTTTTTACACTGAGAGTAAAAAATCACCCGATGCATAACAAATCACATAACCAAGAAGAGTACTTTCATTACAAACAACCCACTATAATCATTTATCATTGTGATAAAATTAAGGAGAATCAAAATCCTGAACCTAAACAGTACTTTCAGATTAATGCATACAGATTCGCTTGAGCCAGTGAACACCTACAATAGCGTATATATGCAATACTGGCATTGTATCCCCTTGCACAAAGACTTAACATATCAGTTATATGCCATTTGTGGGAGTCAACCCCGCTGGCTGACGGCCATGTGCTCTACCAAACAGCTAAGATAGCAGCAAGAAATTAACGCATATACAATAGAACTTGAACATTTCAAATTCCAAATTATACAAATTTCATATGTCTAATTAATTTACAATCAGGAGTAATCAATTGCAAATCTCCAAGATTTTCCGTTTATTGATTACTCATGTACCACATTGTAGTAATGAGATCGCTTAGTTACAATGCATACAACATTGAAAAGACATTTCATTCTTCGTACGACTATCAAGTAGACGTTCACATTTACCTTGTCGCTGAAATGTTGTGTATTAGCTGATCCGATGTCGTACTGTCGAGTAAGACCATCACGCTTCCCTTTTTTTTTTATCGGTAAGACCATCACGCTTCCCTCATTTCTACGTTATTAGCATTATTTGCAAGGAAGATTTGTTATTCATTTAGTGCATAAAACTAAGTTCACATGTCACATGTGCATAAAGAAGTTGAAATAATCAACACTTACCAAGGTAAGGTGCACCTGCACCTGGTTCTGGAGATCCCTAAAATACCCAATAGTAGTGTTGTAAGAGTATTTCATCCTGTTATGTTCAAGTTTCTATTGTTGTATACCCAAAAAGTAGGCTTTGTTCCTGGTTTCATCCATCCTGTCCTAGTCGCACTTCGCATCCCCTTCACATGATAACCACCATTCACCAACCAACAAAAAATTTGCTCGATTAGCGATTAAGGCGCTTTTTTGAACTTAGTATTATGCCACGTAGTAACCACCAATTAAAAGATGCAAATAACATAAATATAGTTCTTACAAAAATGAATTTCTGAGGCGAGTTAGTAACTCGAAGAACTTCCTGGTCAAGAGAAACATAAAGCACAAACACAAATAACATATACAAAGCAAAAGTAGAAAACCTAATCAACAATATCATCTTTCGTGCACTTTCACCGGTCAGCTCATATAGTGATCAACTTCACTACCAAAAGTATTGAAAGTCCTAGAGGCAGTGTTGGTCTCTCGTCTATTTTTCTCATTTTTCTATTTCTCATCATCCTATTCTCTCCATTCTAAAAGTAATTTATCGGATCTTCCATAAACTTAATAAAATTTATTGCTCATTGGAGGATCAGCAAAATTACTTCCAAGGAAGGTGAAACTCTTCGAGCAAGTATCCACCACCAAGAACGAAAATATGAGAAACTGGGGACATCATTTTTCATAGAGTATCCAGGAAAGCCTGATTTATGACAGGATTTTACAATATGCTATAATCTCAACAGATCAACCCAAATTGTAATATCACATTATCAGTCATCATCAACATGGATTTCCACCTATTACTACACCAGTAAGAATCATATCGTTTGCACGGGAGTTTAGCAGCGGATATCATACTTTCAGGTAAGTACGACTAATGGTACGATTTAAATTATTTTTGAAATGAAAAACAAAACTAATAGTTAAAAATTACAAATATTACCTTACAAATGGAAGGCTGCACTGTAGTTGATCAACTTTAGATTTACAGAGGAGAGTACAATTTGAGGAGTGCACTAAATCGGTTGTGTTAGAAACAGTAACGCTAGCTATTAGAAGCAACAATATTATTATCACTATTGTAGCCAATATGATGTTTGGAAACCACTGTGTTTTGGGTAATAAGTCATTATCAACATCTCATCATAATTCAAATAAAATGTCGAGGAGCAAGAAAGAATAACTAAAATAAATTACCATAAGATTTGCTAACATGCTAACAACACAGAGGCCAAGGTGTATAAATCAAATCTTAGTTAAGTAGCAAGAAGTGCAAGAGCTAGCAACTTTTTAGGTGGAAAATCAATGCACTCAAAGATGTTTATGTAATCAACAGATAAACACAAAAACCTATATGCACAGTTGCAAGGAGCAGGAAAAAAATATGTGTAAAGATCACCTTGCAGGTCATTCTCATCACCCATATGCTTGTTTTCTTTGTGTTTCATTCCCATACCCTACAAAAGATAGAGTCTCCTGTAGATAAACAAAATAAAATGTAAAACATTTGCAGACCTCAAATACAAAGGAAACAGAAAAATAAATAAATCTAGTACCTGTAGTGTCGCTAGCTAATTTTCCAATTTTCCCTTGCGTGTTGTTCCTGAATGAAGTTGGTGGTAAGATATAAGTTCACATGGATGTCATACAGTTATCAAGAAACCATAACAAATACAAATTATTAAGGTGGATCAAAGAAACTCTTACGTGCTCAGAACAACGAAATTTTGATTAGACGTGCTCCACATTAGTGTTGTGGATGTCTTGAAGATATTCCCAACACAACAATGTTCATACGATCCCCGTCCCTCTCTTAGAAAATCACTTGGTTGCAACTCCCGTAAGATATAATTGAGGCAGCGACCAATAAAGTCTTATATCCAATAACCCAGTTGTTAATTTGAGATGAAGTAGGATACATGATATAAAATGAAAGACATATATATTGGAAACCAAAGCAGGAATCTGTATGATTGAGTTTGAGTAAACCATAAATTTTCCATCAATTTACACATCCGTGAAATTAGGGGCTAAACCTAGCAAAAGTTGTCTCCATACTTGATTATGGATAATGGGGTAACATTCCATCGCCCTGCTGTAGAGTCTGAACCTGAAAAATCAAGCCAAAAACTTGTTGTTTAACATAGAATGAGGTAAGATAAAAGATTGAGAGTCTTATAATCATATGGTAGGGCTAGCTGGTAGTGTACCCAAGTTACTACTAAGCTTTGGGTCAGCTATTTCTCCATGTTCGACAAACTCAAAGATATGATTTATACACCACAGCTTTCCTTTTTTCCTGCATTTGGCATTATTTGGATGATGGGTGCAATATTATTGAACCTGGCAATGATGCGTGTTTTTTTTAGTAAATTCGTTAGTACATAAGAGTGAAAAATAGAAAATATTAGTTAAGACCAAGACTCATAAACATGTGCGATCTTTGAATGCAATGTTAGAAGTCTCACCAATCATTTTCTTCCAAGGATATTTTTTCCGTTCATGAGACATTTTGCTAATGGTTGCGTACCTTTTTGAGAATGAGCAAGCCTTCTTATTCTAAGCGTTATCTGAAGAACCAAAGATTTAAATCATTTTCATTTAAAAACACACTTTTTTAATAGTACCACAATATTCACACCAACCTACACATCCCCCAATAAAAAGATAAATGGTTCATGTTGTTAACTGATATTGTGTTAGTTATTATACATCTAATATCATTCCTTTGAAAAACAGTGTAGATTAATTAGACGTATAAATACTAAATCAATCCGGTTAACAACCATCTCTTCCTCTACGTACTGTGTAAAGTATCACCCTCGTGAAATTGTATTCCATCTTCTTCTGGACCCATTATCATCCAAAGGAAAGTTGTTACATGCCTGTTGTGAGATTGTATTTCATCTTCTTCTGGACCCATTGTCATCTGAATTGTCATCCAAAGGAAGTTGTTACGTGCATGTAGTAAAAGAGCAAAAATGTAAGAATACAACGTGACTTTAAGGTATGCCATTACATTTGCCAAATCTAAGCCACAAAGAATATGTCATACCATTTGCCAAATCTAAGCCACGAATAATATGTCATACCAAGAAAAGGAAAAAAAAATATCGAATGTTATCCATTGTTGCAGTTGTACATGTGGTTTTCTACTTTTGGGTTGCAATCTGAGAAACTTAGCACTACTGTCATGAGTTTGTTCATTATCAAAATGGTGGTGTATACTATTCAATAATCACAAACAATAAATACCTACCTTGTTTTGCATCTACTGAAGCCAATCCTTGAGATCATCTAGAGCCTAAAAAAACATCATCATTATTAATTTCTGTAATAGCGGTTATACCTGGAATCTTTAAGGCTTAATATGTACGTTGATAACGGGCGTCCAAAGAGATTTTTGGCTTTTTTGAGAAACACATGAGTGCAAATACTGTCAACTCCTCCTAGTTGCGAGTACTGCCATGATCAAAGACATCCGTAACTCCTACTTTCTGAACAAAAAAATACAAAATACCATCTTTGATAAGAACTAAAAATTGCAAAAAAGAAAGGGAATGCACCATTAACTGGAATCATAAGTCGTTACTATTCAACGTTATCAGAATTTTGTCATAAAAAATAGTAAAAGAGAAAGACCATTATGCAAAAAAGAAGTTATTGTATCTGTAAAGTAGAATTTAACGAATCAATTCATTTCACGTAATTAGCCGAAACATATGTGAATACCCACTCTCTTAATCCCCCAGCGATCCCCTCCTTGTATATTGAACAATGCTTCCCTGTCGATCCAATTTCGGTTTAGAATTTTACTTAAATGGAACCAAATTCATATTTTTGGGGGTCAGGATGATAATACTGAACACAGTCGCTTAATAGACATAGTTGAACATTCGTAATCCATGTCAAGACCGAACCAAACACTTAGGCGAGATGAAATTCAAACATTCGGTTATGTTTAGTAACATAGTAACCAAATAGCTCACCAATTTTAACCATATTCCACCTAGTTCTTCGCAATAACCATCTGCAGGAAGCATTTTTGTACCCATTTTTTTATCTGCCTCCAAATATCCACAAAATAAATTAGGGTTCTTCTTGAAACTAACCCCAAAATGAATTAGCTTCTGAAGGACTTGCAAAAGGAAATACTTGCTGAGTTAAATCTAATAGCAGAAGCTAAGCTAAGAATAATTTAGAACTTAACAGCCAACCCATGATTAATTGTAGACGGTGTTTGTAATCCAAAAGATTTAAACAACATCTGCGAGTCATATTCACATTCACGTCACGGGAATGTAATCAACCATGAAAACATGACATCCTCTAGAGATTGTATTAGGTAAATTACTCACTGCCGGATATCTTCTGCATAAAACTCTCCCGTAATTTGCTACAACGGGTTCCAACTTGGAATCTGGGCAGTACATTCCTAGCTGTCTAAGACCATGTCGATCATTGACAATCATCCTGTGCAACACCATGCAAAAGAACGACTCATGTAAGAGTTAATACCAAAGGTCAGTTGTAACTTGTAAGGACGAAGGAACTGCACCATTTATACATGATAATAAAAGGTGTTTAGTGACTCAAGAAATCCCCTAACCCAAAAGTGAAGAATTGTAGGTTTCAGCATTCTTGTTTATGCTGATATTTTGCACTTTTTTATGCCCTTACATTTATAATAAGACCAAAACATAAATATTAAGTACTCAAACAAATTAATTAGTACTTACTGAAACAAAATTTTTTACTGCAGTACATTTATTCTAAACACCGTTCCACCAACGACAATGATGTGAACGCATAATAAAAGTTTCCCATGGAGTTTTCTGGTTGTCTTTACATTTTCTTCCGGTCTAGCTCTTCACAATTGTACCAATCATTCCAAACAACGAATTAATCCCCAATTTCTTTGCTCTTAAAAACCGATCAAAATTCAAAAGTGTAAAATTGACCCACCTTTAACTATGAGCATACCGAATCAGAGCTATTTGTTTCTGTTTGTTAAATTCAACATCCGGAACTCCATAATAATATAAATCATCATCTATTTCGTTTAATACAATACCCTTATCTCCCTAATCGGCCATTTTTGTATCTAAGCAAGCATCTTCCAATTATACATAAAAATCGGAATCGGTGTTTACCTTAATCCGACCATCACCAGCACTCCTGGCCATTAGGTTTTGTCATTGACTGGGCATTCGCAAGGCATGTCAGTAAACCAATTAATAACATCTGTAGAGACCAATGAACAATCATGTACAAGTTCTTTTCTTTTCCAACGATTATGTGTATATCAGATAACAACCATCTATAAAATATGTGAAACCTGTAACCATAAAAAGTTCCCCCAAATAAAATGCTCACGAAACTTAAAGAGAACACACAAAAACACATACAAATTCACTAAGAACCAAAACAGTCAAAGTAAGAAGTAAGAACTAAGAAAACAAAAACAAAACAACAAAATTTTCTATTGGTTAATGACTACCTGAAAAATTTATTATTGGTGATTGAAGCTAAATCCCAGTGCAAAAGAATCAAGAACCCATTTTATTGGTCTGGTTTTTATCATCATTACTGAAAGTGAAAAGTGCACAAAGAATAAGATATGATTGTACCAAAAGTAATACATAAATTCTGCAATCTATTCTCTTTAAGCACAAAATCCAATAAAAGTGAAGGAAATCACAAAGAGAATACAGAGAAAACTTACTCCTTAGTTTAATGGAGATGTTCGTGTGTTCAATATAGTTTCTTACTGAGAAGAAAAGCAGATTATCAAAAACCCAAGCAAACATAAGTGTCATACCTTGATGCAGCTCGTCCTCAGCTTGATTAGAAACAAAGCTCATTAGGACGCGGACATGGGATACAACTGTACGTATTCTCTGCTCAACGAACATTGTAAATCGTCAGAGATCAAAATATTTGGTAAAAGAAAACCATACGATAAGAAACCCTAATTAAACCCAAAATACAACTGAAATTGATAGAAAAAAGAACTATTCTCTGCTCAATTGATGTTTTATTCATTATATTGTGTACTTATAACAGCGAGAGATGCCTTTCCCCAATTGATGGAAGCAACGTCAAATCCATTTGCGACATAAAACCCTATTTATTCATCCGGTTAACAAAAACAAGAACCCTAGCTCCTCCCCGGATCTCGAATAAAACTCGATCATTTTCCATAACTCTTCAATCTCGATCATTTTCATGCAATCCAACTTGATTTGACATTAGCGAAAGAAAGGGTTATAAAAGAAAGCCCGATAGCTACTCCTCCAATAGTATTGATGGTTATAACAACTTCTATCAAGCAAAGAACCCTCTTTTAGATTCAACATCAACCCATGCGGTGAATAAGATGAAACAATCGAACCGAGAATCGAGATCAAAGTAAGAGAAAGACTAAATTCAACTTCTTTCTTCGGGTTTAGCATTTGCAGAGAACTTAACGACGATCACAAAACCAACCAAGGGTCCAATACCGGAGAAAAAGCTAATGAGGGTAAGCGTAAGAGGGAATAGAGTGTTCAAAGATGAACGAAGATTGGAAAATAACTACAACATTCTTGAAAAGTAAGTGACTACGAGATCTTAAAAGGTTGTCCGTTTCATTAATGAACATCAATGAACTTCAGACACTCATGGCACTCAGAGACACTTTACAACCTAGATTCAACTAAAACAGCCATGTAAAATGTATATTACATAACCATGAGTTACGATACATAACTAAATTATAATGAGTAGGAAGCTCGGGATGAATATAGATAGCCTAAAAGTACTAAACACAACTATCGCCCATTAAATATACGCCCATTAAAAATACATTCACTAAAAGTACTAAATCACTTAAAGCTTGCGCTAAGCTACTAATGCAGATTTAGGTGAGGGTGCTTAAAAACACTAAAGAAAATATTCTTCTTCTTTTTGAAATAAAGCTAGCTAATTCACCTAAAATCACAACCACGACTTTGATCATTGCATACCCATTACCCTCTACATGAGCTATATTACCCAAATAGGAGTTGCTGGTAGTGGTGACCGTAGGATCGTCAATTGTAACTGTTACTGTCTTTAAATGTTCCTGGTCAATAACATGTGGCTGATTTACCTTCCTTTGCACTGATGTGAGTGTACGTCTCATAGATTAAAAGCAAAAACAATCGCTGATGTTTAACTCATTCACATTAGCAGCTTCGATCAAAGCTTTAATAACCTCGAAATCAGTCCGTTATTTCATATTGATCAAGCCAGAAACAAAGTAGACTAATATTTAGAAAAAGGGTCCTCGGTTAATCAATGGTTACTTGTCATGACCCTTAAAACACGATTGCGTATCCTAAGACAAGAATGATTACACAAAAAGAGTATATCTTACCATATCCTTTGTTCGATATCCTCTTGAAACACAATTGCCTATCCTCATCAAGATCATATCCAAGTTAATGGTGCCATTACATCCATCTACGTCACTCATCACCAAATTACATCTTGATAATCTGCAATGAGCCTCTTAAGATGTAAGAATTTATCGAAGAAAGGTATTAGACCTTCACATTGAACCTAAAATTGATTCAGATTTAATGATACAAAATAATGGAAAGATGTACTGATTTCAAATACACTAATAAGTAATAACCCTAGCATTATCAACATCTCAATAGCTTCTGTTCAGATAAAGACATAAGAGAGCCAAAAAAAGAAGAGAACTGTAAAGTAATAGAATCAAATAATAAGAGATTCGAAATTAAGTTTTGATATTAACCTTATAAAACTTGATATTAGTATGATTAACCACTGCAAAGATAAAGAAAAATACATTAGTTTTGAATTAAAGTTTGTTGAAAGACATTACTGAAACCTAACCTGTAGTTGCAGGAAATCCCACACTACACCCCTTACTCAATTTCGTAGATCTAAATCTTATTAATCATCTAAATTTCAAATATAAGTGCTAGAAATATAAATTGACACAAGGATTTTTTACGTGGTTCGATCAATGTGATCTACATCCACGGTTCTTCACTATGATTGTTGAGGTTACATTTGAATTACATTGAGAATCTCCATTAATGGATATTTTCTAGAGCTCTAGATCTAATTATTTGGGGAAGAAGATGATAAAGAAAATAGATCTCTCTCTAAAAATATCTCTCTCCTCCTAAAAGTGTCCTCTCCAAATTATTCCTCCCCTTTCTCTCTCCTGCTCTCCTCTTTATATAGGTGTTTACATAATGGATGACATTTCACATACATTTCATATTCTCGCGAGCCCTTTAATGATTTCGCAGGCTCTTGCTACCTTCTCTCGAGACATTCTCTCGAGTCTTGCTACCTTCTCTCGAGACACTCTCTCGAGCCTTGTTACCTTCTCTCGAGACACTCTCGCGAGTCTTGCTACCTTCTCTCGAGACACTCTCGCGAGTCTTGCTACCTTCTCTCGAGACACTCTCGCGAGTCTTGCTACCTTCTCTCGAGTTATGAAAATAATGAATCTCGCAAGCTCTTCTCGCGAGTTAAGGAAATAATTGAATCTCGCACGCTAAGAAAATATGTTGTGCGATATTTGAATCCTACATCTTGCCTCTTTTTCCTTGAATATTGCTTGAAGAGCGATCTTTAAGGAAAAAATGCATTTGTTGTAGTAATCTTTGATCTTTGTTGATGAAGGAACAGCGGAAGAATCTTTGGACTTGAAAAGTACGTACTTGCCTCTATTCTTTTGCGAAGTTCGAAGCTTTGAGAAGTATATATGAAGTATCGTTTCTTGAATTATGTGAAGTATGAAGTATCCTTGAAGAAGTATACGAAGTACTTAATCCTCGAAATATATAAGAAGGATGAAGTATCCTTTGAGAAGTATAAGAAGTATTTAATCCTCTAAATATAAAAGTATTGCGAATCCATCGTGCGAAACTCTCGCTCCATGTTCTTTGCCTCATGCTATGCTCTATTCTTTCGCGAAGTTACGAAACTTTGTGAAGTGGATAAGAAATATTAATCCTTGAAGTATAAGAAGTATTGCCTCTTGTTCATGCGAAGTCATTATTCCATTTTTGGTGAGGATTCTTGTTGTTCATTGGTAAACATCTTCTTTGGAAATGATTCTTGCCGAGAAAATAAAGAACATAAGATGTTTTTTTCGGTAATCCATTGTTGCCTCATTCTTTATCTACGAAGGTAGAATCGTTGAAAAAGTGTTGAATGAGTGAGTTATTTCTTCATTCCTATCTTTCCTCTATCTCTGCGTTGTGCTCATGTAATAGTATAATCTCTTCATTGCTTTTCGTTGAATTTTATCATCGCGACAAGATCGCGGGGACGTCTTTACATTTTCACGTAATGACCCATTGATCTTGCCTTATCATTTTTGTGTGGTCTTCCAAGTTAGACCTCCCTAATTAGAGGTCTTCCCCTGCCACCTTTCATTGCGACAAAATCGCAGGACGTCTTTACACTTGCATGTAAAGACCCATTGATCTTGCCTTATCATTTTTCAAGTATTTTTGCCTCTGCAGGGATGTTTTAGTTGCGACAATATGACAGGCTTAGATATCCTTGCGAACATAAAGCCCCATGACATTGCCGTCTTGCGACGAAATCGCAGGGGGCGTCCGTACACTTTCGTGTAAAGACCCATTGATCTCGCCTTACCCTCGCGTTAGTATTATTGCCTCTGCCCGGATCATTGCACAAATATGACAAGCCTAAATTTTCTTGCGAAAATAAAGCCTCATGACATTTTAAATGTTTTGACACTTCCCTAATGGAAAGCGTCGCCCTTATCTTCTCCACTGGTTGCCCCTTCAAGGAGGCGAAACATCGGCCATACAAGACTAGCTCCTCCCATCCGGTCTTAACAACAACCGATTGTTTCGACCCTCTTATCCCTTATACCTATAGGGTTTATGGTTACGAGACTGCACCCTAAGTGGAGTTTTCTTCGGGCGAGTGCAACATATGCCAAGACTTGCCAAGAATGGCCAGGGTAGGTTCATCCATCCCGGGCACTCGGCTCAACCGTGTACCTCGGCGCCTTGAGCATACACCGACTCCTTGGAAGAGACCCTCGGTCGCCCAACCAGGGTATAACCTTATATATATAGTTGGGAATCCAAGGTACCTCTTAGGATAGGCTTTCATGGGCCCCAAATTTCCATGACTCGGGCTTCGGGAGCGGTGTAACCTTCCCCCGAGCCATGTCGAGAGATACCCCCTTATATGACGCACTTTAGGTCTTACATTTGCCTCTTACGAATTGTTATTCGCGAACTAGGGTGTACGCCATAAAGGTTCGTCCCATTCTGGTTATTTTATTGATTCTTCTTCATATGCAATAGGTACCCCCTACTACGACGCACGTTAGGTACTTTTGCCTCTTGCGAAATTCTGATTTCGTCATAGTAGGTTTGCCTCTATCTGATTATTTTGTTGATTCTTCTGCATATAAGCTCTTTTGTAATTTCGCTGATCTTTGATGATCTTTTGTCATTTTTTGTTCGAAATTTTCACATGTTTTCATTCTTTCATTCATTCTTCCATTCTCATATCATTTGCGGTTTGCTGCTGTTGTTGTCTCTTGCGAAGTATATGATTTGCTTGTGAAGCTATACTCCTTCAGAAATACAAAAAAAAAAGAAAAATTTCTGCGAGGAGGGAGATTCGAACCCAAGTCTTCTAGTTTGCATACTCCTTCTTTGACCATTTGGGCTACTTATTGTTTGCAAAAGAAAGGTATAGTTCTGATATATTGCTCCATTTCTTCGCCCCTTGAGGTTGAAAAATGAGTAGATAGGAAAAATATGCTTAGCGAGGGATTCGAACCCGCGATGCTGAACTTCTTATCTGTGCTACTGTCCATCTGTACTAGCTTCTATTTGCGAAATAATGTGATCACATTGTTCATTTAATGTGATCTTTTGGTCTAGCATTTAGAGTAGAAACATACAAAAAGTCTGCGATAATTGGGATTCGACCGTGCGACCTCAAGCTTGTTGACTCATGAGACAACCATCTCTGCTTTGTCTTTGTTTTGTGAAAGTAACGTAAGCTTTTTGTATGTTATTCTCTTGTCATCGCTTTTTGCATATCCCTCACAGTATGTTATTTTCTTCGTCTTCATCCCTCCAACTGGTGTGTTTTGAATCCTTTCTTAACCGAGTGTCTTTGAGACTCCCTTACTGCTTGTAGTTTGATTATTGGATTTTTTAAGCTTTCCTTCATTAATGCTAATATTTGGTATGTGATGCTCTATCGAAATTCCGGAATCATGGTTCATTGAGCTGCTGCTGTTCATAGTTTGTTCTTTTGCTCTTTGTATACCTTGAACTCTGATTACTTGTATATATGTCTTTGAAGTGTATTCCTTAGCCTCTGACTTGATATTCTTTACTTAACATGATGTCTTCTCATTACTTTTGCTATACAATTATTTCCTAGTTTATACAATCGCAGGAGGACTTTATGCTTGATCCCACAATCTTCCTTTCATTCATTTGTCTTGAATGAAAAGGTAGGCTTGGTCTTCATTTTAGCTTGGTCTTATTTGTGCATGGTCACTTGCCTGGAAACAAAGAGTGCTTGGTGTGGTTTATTTCTCATATCTTATCATTTTGTTCTCGCTATTTGCATAAACTTTCTGTTCGTCTTTTCTTATTCAGTTGATTGGTAGCTCATTTCGGCTTCTTATTTCTTCGCAATTTTGCACAATTTGTTCTCGAGAACGATTTGTTTTATTCTTTTGCCCTTATTACCAATGCGTCTTTGAAGTTTGGTGGTTCACTGCATGAAGATGATGAACTAGGCGTGTCTTGCTGATGCGATAACCCAAAACTCTATCTTCATAATCCCCTGAATTCTATCACGTCATGATTCTTCTACCACCTGTCTTATTCTTTCTCCTTTGTAAAACTGTGTGATGATAAAGAATCGTTTGCTTGATGCTTGATCCTCGCAGGAGTGCTTTATGCCTTTGCGAGACTTACTCCTTGTTGAACCAAAGCTCCATAATTCTTTACTTTACCCCCTATGATGAAGTCTTTTTCATGCATCCCTATCTTTGGTTATTTCCTCTTGCTTCAAGTATGGATTTATATGATTCCTTCTTTGGGTGATTTGCTTGTACTCATGAAATTTGCTCCTTTGGTAGCTTTCTTTGCAATTTAGGCTTTAAGATTTAATCTTTTCAGCAACTCTTCCTTTCAATTTCTCTTTATCTTCTGACGTTTCTTGTAAATGATGTTACGAATTTCTCCATGTTGGTAAGTTGAGTTCTCCCCGCCGTAGTGTTTGCAAAGTAAACATATTTGAAGGAAATATCTCTGCATTCTGTGAAGTTGAGAATCCCGCATACACTTCTTCGCAGGTTGGCTTAACTGCTCGTCACCTTAGATATAATGAAGATACCCGATCAGCCGGATTTTAGCCGGTGATGATTTTTGCGAGAATCTTTAGCTTTGTTGGTCTTTGTGGCTATTGTGATGATCAAGGAATTTTTCTCCATAGAAGACGTTTGGTCGTTCCTTGTGCTTCTTTTAGAGCTAGTGGTTAAGGCAGCCAAGCATGGTTAATTTCTTTGCTTTCATCCATTGTTCCCTTCGTGCTGATGAATCTTTGCTCTGCGAACTGAATTGGTGTTACTTCCTTTCTCTTATTTCTTTGCCTGTTAACTTCTTTTCCTATGAGACTGTTGAACTGATATCTTTTTCTGCTTTGGGCAAAGTTAGTTTACACATCGCACCCTGTTAACATGCACATTTTTCGCGTTGATATTTCTTTGCTTGCCATATTATTTCATCTATACCTTTTACGAGAGCTCATCGCCTTCTATTATTTGATATTTTTGTCTTCTTTTTCTTTGTACCTATTTGTTATATTTCCCCACCATACTGGTTACTCGAAATGATCTTTTTTGTTTGCTTTCTTCTCTGCTGGTTCCTTACCTGTGACACTTCAAGTACGATAAGCCCTTAGTTCTATTCGCTATCTGATTCTTCATTGTTCTTATCCCTTCTCCTTCGCAGGCAGTCAATAATACTTCTCTGAGGTAGCGAAGTTGAATTGCAAGTTTCATGTGCATGAACTGCATGAGAGATATTACTTGTCGGTTTTTGATCTTGCATTTAACTTAAAATGAATTTTAGCTGCTTATTGTTTGGTTCACTAAGAATCTTTTACTCATTGATGACGATGCCTGCTGATGACTGTATGGTTGATCCTCTTTCTCGCAAAGCTTCATTGATTGCTTTGCTTGCCTTTTATAAATTTTTGACCAGTGATTAATTGCTTCTCATCCTTCGCTGGCTTTGCGAGTGATTCTCATCCTTCCTTGGTCATTTCCGAAGTGGTTGAACTTCGCAAAAGAAAACTCATGCCACGAGCTCTTTGGGAAATAACATCTTCCAAATATTTCAAATCTCTCTTTGAAGGGAACGTGCTGCTATGAACTCTTTGCGAGATAACTTCTTCCATATATTTTATTGATGTTTGTTAATCCGAAGTATACTGATTATGTCTTCTCTGGTTATAAGTGCATTGTTTTTGAATGTGCTCCGGCGAAGCTAGCTGTGATTATATTGGCTTCGTCAACTTCTTTTGCTCGACAAAGTATCCTTGCATTAAATCATCTAATTAATCAAATTTTATTAATGACTTAAGTAAGCCTTGAATTCTCACGAATTGAGAAGATGGGTATTAGGAGTTGACGAGGTAGATCATTCTTTGGCGATTGATGATAGTTTCTTTCGTTCTGTTGAATTTTCATGATGCTGTTAATAAATAATTTGCTGTGATCTGGTGACGATGAGAATTCTTCTTTATGAAGTATCTTCTTCGCCAAATGTTGTGGACGATATATCTTCTTTTCTGTATGATGTTCTTATGCTCTAACCTTGTCATTTTTTTTTTTTTTTTTTTTTTTTTTTTTTTACGTGCTGCTAATGCTTGTTGTAAGAAATCAATAATCTTTAGCAGAATCTTCAACTTTTACCCTTGAAGTTTATAGATCCAATTAAATACATCACTAACAGTAGCTAATTTCTTTGATTCTCCTTCATACCAACAAGCAGTAGGTCCCTGTTTCTAGCGCATATGTAGTAGCAGTAAATCCCACACTACACCCCTTACTCAATTTCGTAGATCTAAATCTTATTAATCATCTAAATTTCAAATATAAGTGCTAGAAATATAAATTGACACAAGGATTTTTTACGTGGTTCGATCAATGTGATCTACATCCACGGTTCTTCACTATGATTGTTGAGGTTACATTTGAATTACATTGAGAATCTCCATTAATGGATATTTTCTAGAGCTCTAGATCTAATTATTTGGGGAAGAAGATGATAAAGAAAATAGATCTCTCTCTAAAAATATCTCTCTCCTCCTAAAAGTGTCCTCTCCAAATTATTCCTCCCCTTTCTCTCTCCTGCTCTCCTCTTTATATAGGTGTTTACATAATGGATGACAGCTCACATACAGCTCATATTCTCGCGAGCCCTTTAATGATTTCGTAGGCTCTTGCTACCTTCTCTCGAGACATTCTCTCGAGTCTTGCTACCTTCTCTCGAGACACTCTCTCGAGCCTTGCTACCTTCTCTCGAGACACTCTCGCGAGTCTTGCTACCTTCTCTCGAGACACTCTCGCGAGTCTTGCTACCTTCTCTCGAGACACTCTCGCGAGTCTTGCTACCTTCTCTCGAGTTATGAAAAATAATGAATCTCGCAAGCTCTTCTCGCGAGTTAAGGAAATAATTGAATCTCGCACGCTAAGAAAATATGTTGTGCGATATTTGAATCCTACATAACCTTCTACTCCAGTTGAGAAGTTGAACTCATGCCTGTTGATATTTGTCTCTCTAGCACTGTTTCTTTCCGCCATACTTCTACTTCTTCCTCCTCTAGTTGCAGAGATTTAACCTAAACCAAAAATATCATTCACCCATTGCAGATTTTCCTATAGTTGCAACAAAATCACAAACCTAACAAAACTCTTCAGTTCTTCAATTACCACACTTCAATTATCACAATACGTTCATCAGCTTTACCCTATTAGAAAAAGAAGTTATATTTAGCAAATAACAATAGTAATTTACCTCTGTTGTCAAGCAAAACAATAATTTTATATAATCCTTACGAATTTTCACTTAGTCAGCAAAACAAAAACCCTAATTACTTCCAATTTTTATTGGGTTTAGGGTTTGTTTTACCGGAGAAAGAATGAAGGGGTTTGAGAGAATAGACCGAGTCTGAGAGTCCGTGACCCCTAAAATTCAATTTACAGTCAAAACCCTAGAAAGCGACATCAATTTACAGCGAAAATAAACAATAGAAACATTTGAAAAAATTATCGAAGTTTACCTTAACCGCTACTATGTTCTTCGATCTCCTGGATAATTCTGATGCTTTTACAGTTCTTGGATCTCCTGGAAAATTAGTCTGTTTTCTCATGGAAAATTAGTCTGTTTTTTAGCGGTGAAAAAACAGATGGAGAACGAAGAGATTTGAGAGTTTAACGAAGAACCCGATCTTTTTAATTTTTTTAAAGAGATTTGAGATTTGAGATTTAGTTTTTCAGAAGGTTAATAACAAAGAAGAATCTGATCTTCTTTATTTCCTTATTTCTTAAAATATATGTGCAATGCAAAACAAGACTGAGGTTATTAACATAAACGCAAGTGCATCGTTTAACTCACCAGCTGAGGCACATGATTTATTAACTGTTTATCAACTATTTTTTCATTGTTCTCATAGTGCTCCATGAACCTGAACACTAAGAACAGAAAAGTAAATATAAGCTGAGATATCAAGGAGAAGAATTTGCCTAAATTAACTCGTTAGCATTCATTACCAAATTAACTCCATTAACACTCTTTCCGATACTGCTCATTTTCAATCCAAGAATCCCTCGAAAGAAAGAACCAAAAGATCAAGTCAGTAAAAGCTCCTACACAAATTCACAATCAACCAAAATAACACAGAAAGTAGTTGCCTTTGTATCTGAAAAATCACACCTGTATAGTCTAGAAATGGCACTGCATTTATGAGCAAAGTTCTTCATTGCTTTCTCAAGTTCTGTATTGCTCATATACCCATGACTTAAATCAATACTGCTGTATTACAAAACCCAACATAAGAATCCTAAACATATTTTAGAAAGAAATAGAGAGTGAGAGTGGGATCCGTAGGTACACGGGAGGAGTTTCTCCAAATAGGTGCCGCCATGGCTATGATCAACGTAGAACTGTCAAAACAATCAAAATTAATCAAATCGGCTTAAACCCAACCAAGGGTTCTTTAATTTCATTAAATCACAACAGTGAACTGCTGATATGTTTTCACAAACTCTAATCTTAACAACAACAAAAAACGAAAAACCAGACTAACTTAGACAAATTTAAGAACATTAAATTGCATTCATGCACAGTCGTAGCACAGAAACAAACTAATTAAATGAATCAATTGATGAATAAATTCCTCGAATCTACAATTCAATCACCTAAAACTAAGTATGATTTTCATCAAAAATCAATAAGATTCAAAATTTGAGAACGAAAAATTCAAAATCAATCAAAAAACCCAAAAAGAATCAGGAACCTGCGTCGAATTCGACTTCATGAACCCATTGATTGATAAGAATTACTTGTTCATTCGAGTAAAGAGAATATATTACCGCAACAGGGAGTAGAAAGCCCAGAATAGCTTTGCTTCAATGGAATTTCTCAAAGGAATCGATATGCACGTAACTCTAGCGCATCAATATGGATACAAAATAAATTGTGTGATTCACAATACAGGGGAGGATGGTTGTCGAGTGCAATCCATACAACTAATCCACTGTTATCTTTTGAACTTTATTCACTTATTATAGAAACTAATTTTAATTTGATGTTACTTCTATTGAACATAATACACAGAATACCTAAAAACCTCAACAAAGAAATTCAATATGAAAAATTAACGAATTTGTACCTCATATCATTACCTGCAGCAAATAGGACGTTACTGCGTTAGAAAAATCGAACAAAAAAATCAGTTGTCTCTCTTGAAACCCAAGATTTTGTTTGAAGCTTATGAGAGACCGACCTCTATCGATCCATGAGAATATGAGAGGCTCGTATTACACTCTGAGAACCACAGTAAAACCAAAAATAAGGGTCCAATTTCTTCAACAACAAATATCAAACTTTACTTTCATCAGAAACCCTAACTCCAATTTTACCATTATCATCTTCTCTGAACTGTTAATTCGAGACAAACCCAAACCTACTTCAATCAAAACCACTTTAATTCCTCGCTGTTGTTGTTAATTTAAATCTTCATCCCCAACACTAACCCATTCAACTGATAATGGTTGATTCAACTGATTTGATTCAAATTCAAAAACCCAATTAGCACAGCTCCAGAAATCCCTAATTACTGTTTCTCGGTGTATGAAGTCCCCAATTACTTTGACGAAGTACCCAATTACAAAGACAACCCCAGTTGTTGTTTTTCATTGAGCCGATTCGATTGAAACAGGGAAACATATGAAATTAGGGTCGAAGGTTAAAGAGAAAAGAGGAGAAAAGATTAGGTCTAAGTTTCTCAGAATTAATCTATCTTCTCATATGTATTCTTCGAGGAATTGTTGCTGAGAATCGGTGAAGGAGACGAAGAAATTACTCGAAATTGAAGACAGCGCGGAGGAAACGAAGTTTTTTTTTTTTTCTCCGCGCGATGGTCGATATAAGAAGATATGTTTTTTTGATTGGGTACTATCGGAATCATCCTTCTTTGTTGGACAATGCAACCTTAAATCGATTCTTTAGTCTTCAATGAATTTAGACGTGGAAACAATCAATATTAGGGTTGAAAAAGAAAAAAAGAACCATCGTTTTATTTTCTTTCTCTCCCAAGTGTGGCCCCCTATCATTCCCAGCCGTCCAAGTCATAGCTCAATCAGGATGATTCCGACCGCCGGATCAGGGTCCCCGTCAAATCCTGTCCGTCTAATGACTCTCAAATCTCAAAGTCAAAGACCACCTTTTTTTATAACAGTGATAGTAAACAATTAATTATTTTTAACCCCAATAAAATTGAATAAAACTATTTTCAGATTTATGTCTGTTTTTGTCATTTGCTACAACAACAGTGGTTGAATCTCATATTTTACCAAACACACTTTGATTGTTTTTTTAATCAACTTTAACTTTAATTAATTTTTTACCAAACGTCTAACTGTTTTTTTTCTCACAGCACAGCACAGCAACGCACAACAGAAAAATGGTTTTACAAAAAGCTGCAACAATACCAAACTACCAAACCATGGCCGATCGAGTCAAGTTGAACAACGGTAGAATGGAGATACAGCCGTTGGACAACGGTAAAAAAATGTAACCTTTGGATAACATCTCAGCTCAAGTTGAACCAAGCATCTGCGGTGAGAAACTACCAAACCATGGCCGATCGAGTCAATCATCTCCGAAAAAACTTTTCTCCACCATGAGAAACTGACTTTACCTATTCATGTGGGCCATCAAATATTTACTGGGCTTGGTCTGGTAGAGGTACCAATTTACCTGGGGATAATTCACAGAAGAGAAGACGAAATATTTTTCACATGTGAATTGTCACACACCCAAAAAAAAATAAAAATAAAAAAATAAAACAACGGTGCTACACACACCGTGATTTATCACGGTGAGATCACCGGTACACACATTCCTGGGGACCCCACCGGGAGAAAGGGGGCGTTGGTTTTTTGTGTTTGGTGGGCCCACCATTTTTTGTGAGTGAGTGTGATATCACCGTGATTTTATCACGGTGAAGCTAGACTTTTCGTAAATAAAAACCCCTATTATTGACAATGAATTGTTGCATACCTTAAAAAAAAAAAAAAAAAAATTTTTGGGTACCCACATCAGCAATGTTGACAAAATCTGGACTCAGCGGACAAGTATTCGTGTATCAGCGTTCTCGTATGTTCCTATTCAATGTGTTCATCTTCTTTTACCGTGTTCTAGATCTACTATGAAACTCTGTGTCTCTGTGTAAACAACAGTGAAGTGACTGCATATTCAATTCTTTATTACTTTCTCCCTCTCCAATAAAAGTGACTGCATATTCAATTCTTTATTGCAACAGAGAAAAATGTTAGAAAGAGCATTATCAATGAGAGGAAGAACAACACAAGCGACTGAAGAAGAAAGATTAGGAGGAGGAGGAGGAAGAGTAGGAGGAAATGAAGAAGAAAGAGATGATGATGAATCAAAAACAAGAAAGATATCATTAGCAATGAGAATAACAAATCTAATTACATACAAATTTGGTGTGTTTTGGCCATGTTCTTTCATTATTTTCTCCTTCCTTCTTCTTCTCTCTTCTATTATTATTCGTTCGAGGAATTCCGTTTGTGTTTCTACTCTGGATTCAAGAAGTTTGATTGGGATTGATGGGTTGGATTCAGATTTTGGTACTCTTGGTGTTCCTTGGTGTAAGTTCATTCTTTTACCCTTGATCTCTTTCAATTTCAGTTGCCCCTTTTGTTATCTTTCAATTCTAGGGGTTTCTTGGTAGATTTGATGTACATTTTTTGTTATCTTTGAATATGGTTTTCATGGGATTTTGGATGTGGGTTTTGTCACTAATTTTGGGGTTTTTTATGATTATCATAAAATATTGGTATTTGTCACTGTTTTAGGACTTTTTTTTAGTTCAATTTTAAGTTGATTTGCTAATTAGGTTTCTTGATTTGCACATTTATTTGGAAATTGGTTATCTTGAAGTAGAATGTGGCATCTGCATTTGTTTAGTTATCACTGGTTTGCTCATTAGAGAATACTGTATTGGTGTAGAAGTGGCATTTCTCAATGTTTTAGGACTTGTTGTTAGTTGATATGTGTAGTGATTTGCTCATTAAGATCTTGCAGAACTCGGGGTTTCTTGATTTGAATATTGGGGTTTTCTACAATTTAGGGACTTTGTTTTTAGTTTATATGTGCAGTGATTTGCTCATGAAGATCTTTCTAAACTTGGGGTGTCTTGATTGGAATATGTTTTTTTTTTTTTTGACAATTTAGGGAGTTTGATGTGTTTGATGCTTACTGGGTAGCTCATTTTTAGTGTATAAAGAACATCTGATTAGAGTAGAGTGAATTGGTACTATAAGTGTGATCATTAAACCCCAACTTTAATTTCTTCTCCTTGTCAAAAGGCAGATCGAAATCGGGACGAACGGTGGAATGGACAACGAAGGATTTGTTAAAGGGATTGGAAGAGTTTGTGACGATCTATGAGACACGACCAATCAAGAATAATCAGTATGGGTTTTGATCATAGTTTTGGACTTTGGTTTATGACTAGGTGGTTAAAACCTGATCTGATGATGGAGAGTGGTGCTTTCAAAGGGCATTCGACATGGGTTCTTCGTCAAGCGATGCCAGACTCACCGATACTGTCACTTACACCTAGACACCCTGAGAAATAATGAGAACTATCTTAAGAAGGGTCCTGCTTATGTTGATGGCAACTGTGCTGAAAAGGTGGAAATGTTGATTGGAAGAGTGTGATGAAGAAACACGGTGTTACTGATTTAAGTTGGGTTCTTATTTTTTTAAATCATCAGTATGAACTCAAAAGGTGTGTTTTCCAAAACATTTTGTTCCGAGTTATACTTATATTGGGGATTATAAATTTGTCTTTCTGGGTTACTGAATCTGTCTTTGTATATACTCTTGTGAATAGATTGAAGCAGGCACTGAAAGCTGGGTTCAAGGCGTCAAGCATTTGATTTTTGAGGATAATTATGATACTGGTACTGATGATCATTATTGTTTGAGGTATATGTGACCAATCCTATATCAGAGGTGCATGCTCATACACACTTAACATTTGGTTAATTAAGTTATATTTGAAACAAAATTTTCTTGTAAAACATCTTGTTACCATTACTTGCAACTACGGTAGATTGCTTATATGTGTGTGTATTCTTTTTAGGAAACTTTATAAGTGGTATTTGTTAGCCGGAAAATAATTGTTCTGAAGGAGTAACTGTTCAAGTAGTGGTGCAGTTGTTTGATGTTGAACTTGTACTATTTAGTATAAGAATCGAGATAGACAGATAGGAAATGCTTGAGTAGCAATGTAGCATAGAAAACACAGGTCCTAAACAATCACCTAGTGATGTATCTCTTCACATCATATGACCTTATCCATGATGGATGTAATTCTGTGTAATTTTATCAATGATGGATGTATCCTCTCAAAGAAATGCATTTCTTTATCAAATGAGGTACCACTGACAGTCCTCTTCTATTCGCTTTTAATAAAACCAGTAATATATTCCCTTCAAGACTGATCATCTTACAACCTGATACGCATCACTTTCGGGATTGAATCACATACTTAGAAATGATATCTAGACCAGTTTAGGGAGATGAATATGTAATCCTCCGTGGAATTTGGTAACTTCCTGCAGCAGTCAAGGAATGCTTGTTAAGTTGATCTCTTATACACACACATGCACTGGTTATTATCATGTTTGCTATGTAGGGTAGGAGTGAAATTAGACAGGAAAACATATACCAATCAACATCATGGTATGAAAATGTGGATTGACCACCAAGAATAATCAGAGCTAACAAATTATGAGCACAAACTGTGTATGTTCAGTTTCATATACGACTAAGAGCAACTGCAGTGGTGCGACTATTACCAAAGATCAAAGACCAAAAAAAAAAAGACCAAATTTTAGTTTGGTCCGTCGTGTGACGCAGCGGTAGAAGACTAAATTTGGTGGGGCGGAACATATAAGTTCGCCTGGTGTGGGGCGAACATTTTATCCCCGCCCGACGAAAAAAAAAAAGAAAAAAAAAAATGGGGCGTTGATATAATGTCCGCCCCACACCAGGCGGACATTATATCAACGCCTCACAAAGATTAAAAAAAAAAAAAAATTGGGCGTAAACTTTATCCCCGCTTGATGTGGGGCGTAAACTTTATCCCTGCCTGGTGTGGGGCGTAAACTTTAAGTTCGCTCGACTATATTTGGGTTTAGTCTTTGGTCCCCGACCAAATATAATCGCCCACTGTTCATTTAATCTGGAATTTGGTCGATGGTCCGTCCCGCTACGCCTGGTTCAGATACCAAATAAATGGGTTTAGTCGCCCACTGTAGTTGCTCAAAGCTACTACATTTTTTTTTCATTTTTTTTTCTTTCTGATAAACACTTCTGTCTTGTCCATGATGGCCATATATGCTTAGTTTTCTGAGAATGGGACATGAAATTTCACTAGGTTAAGGGCTAGAACCCACTTTGATCAGCTTGTGGAAATTTTATATTTAGATTTCAATTTTAAATACAAACCGTTTCAAAATAAGAATCGAATATGAGGAATGAATTTTATTGAAATGTATAGTAGAAACAGTCAGTCATGACCAGATACACGGATATTTTTTACTTCTAACCCGGTACTTTTAGAAAGAAAACCGTAAGGTTTGCTAAAAGTATCAGTGTCTTTGTTAAAAAGAAACATAAAACTATATATTATCTATGGCGAATCTAATGATACAATCTGCCATCTTATCCCAGTCTGGAGAGATATGCTTTCCTGATTGATTGCAGCTCTTTCATGACTTGTGCCATTTCCATCCGTTCGTTGGGTGATTCGATCGAACACATAACACCAAGATTGAAAATCCTTGCCAAAGCCTCGCATAACTTGGTCTCATTCTCGACATTGATTAGAGCTCTGGTGTTGTTATCATTTTCGAGACGGACATGAGCATGCAGTGTAGGATCAACAATTTCCATTACACGATCTTGAAGGAGAGCCGTCTTAGCAAAGGTATGAAGGTTCAAACCATCTGTGAATATGTCATCTGTAGGTCTCCTTCCAGTGAAAATCTGTACCACCATGATCCCATAGCTGTAGACATCTCCATGAGTGGATACGTCTCTACCCATTCCATACTCTGCATGCCAGTATAAAGACAATGGATTATATGTTTTATGGTTTTTAATACTATAATTTTTCTACAGGTTTATCAGAGGGAGATGAATCTTCTACCTGGAGCAGCATAGCCAACCGAGCCCCTTATCCCGACTGAAGTACTGGCGGTATGATGTTCAGATTCAACATTGATGATGACCCCACCAAGAAACTTCGCTAATCCGAAGTCACCGACACGACTGTTCATGTCATTATCAAGTAAAACATTGCCTGGCTTCAGATCACAGTGAACTATAGGTGTCTGACAACGATGATGAAGATAATCTAAAGCAGAAGCAACATCGATCGCTACATTTAGTCTTTCCATAAAATTTAACGGTCTCCAGGATGATTGTACGTCATTTGCTGTTGGGTGCAACCAATCCTCAAGACTCCCATTTGGCATGAACTCAGAAACAAGAGCTTTGAATTCATCTCCTTTAAAATCAATAGAGGAACATGATGTCAACATCTTCACGAGATTTCGATGCCGAATGCATCTCATTGCATCACATTCCGCCACGAAACTTTTTGAAGCTCCCCGCCTTTGAAGGTCTAGTACTTTCACTGCAACAACTGTTGTTACCTCATGGCTCAGCGATAACAATCCTTTGTAAACAGATCCGTAACTTCCAACTCCAACTAAATTTTCTGCCGAAAATCCGTTTGTCGCTTTGAGAAGTTCATTGTATGAGACCTTTTGAAACATATTATCCAAAGGATTGTTCAAAGGCGACGAATTTTTCTTTGTTGCTTTTCTCCTCCAGAACCATACGAGGAAGGAACTCAGAAGAATAACACAGACAACAACTCCGAATATTATTAGCAGCAATCTCTTGAGAGGGGATCGCTTACTTGCTTTTTCAAAGCTGGGTCTCGGGCAACTCGGCAGATGAAGTAGCGGAATTCCTCCACAGAGCTTGTCATTTCCGAGGACTGAAAATGCACTTATATTCTTGAAAATCCCTTGTTTCGGTACTTCACCTTCGAAGTCATTGGAAGACAGATTCAGATATCTGAGGGAAGCAAAGGACTCCAAATACTCCGGAATTTGCCCCGAAAACTTATTGCCTGACATGTCTAACATTTGGAGTCCCTTTAGATTTTTCAAGGATGGAGGAAGGACCCATTCGAATGAGTTACCGTCTAGGGAAAGTTCTTCCAAACCAATACATTTCCCTAAAGAATCTGGAATTTTCCCAGATAATCGGTTATTTGATAAGTAGAGTTGAGCAATCCTCTCCATGTTACCAACCTCAGATGGCAAATCTCCAGTTAACTGATTTCCCGATAAATCCATCCCACCAGTTATCGAAGAAAGGCCAATGAGTTCTTTAGGTATAGCACCGGTAAGTTGATTTTGTGAAAGACCCAACGCCATCATTTTCTGGCAGTTGCCAAAATTTGGCGGAATTCCACCTTGCAATCTGTTGGTGCTAAAATTAATTCGTTCCAACCGAGTGCTATTGCAAATGTTTGACGGAATTTTTCCTGAGATATCGTTATCCGACAGTAAAACGTATATCAATTTAGGAAGTTTTCCTATAAAATCAGGAATACTTCCATTTAGGTGGTTACCCTGCATGCTTAATACATTTAGGTTGACAAGGTTCCCAATTCCTGGAGGAATTTTACCAAATATATTGTTGTACCCCACGTACAGTATCGTAAGCTTTGTCGAGAGGTTAGCTATGGAATCTGGTAGTTGCCCTGAAAAATAGTTAAAAGAAATAGAAATAATTTCTAATTTACTGCAATTTGGTAATGAGTTAAGAAAGCCAAGGCCATCTACTTCCCCCCTTCCAAAATAATTTTCGGCAATATTTAAAACAGTGAGATCTTTCAAGTTACCCAATTTACGAGGTACAGACCCTGTGAACTGATTGTTTACGAGATCTAATGAAAACAATCTAGAAAGATTGGATATGGAATTAGGTAGCACACCAGAAAATCTGTTTCCACCTAATAGGAGTTTTTCGAGATTTGGGAGAGTAGTCCCGATGTAGGGTGGAATGGTTCCTGATAAGTTATTGCCGGTTACAGAAAAAGCAGTGATCGAAGAGATATTAAAAAATTGTAGTGGAATGGTTCCTGATAAGTTATTTAATGCGATTCCAAATGAATCTAATCTTGATAACCGGCCAAGCTCGGATGGAATGTTACCGTGTAAACTGTTGTCTGCTATATCAAATAAGGAGAGATCCGAAAGGTTTGACAGTGAAGCCGGGATGGTTCCTTTTAGGTGGTTCATCTGAAGTACCAAAGTTTGTAGCTTAGATAGGGAACCAAGCTCGGTAGGAATTCCTCCTACTAATTCATTATTTGCTATCACTAAAGTTTCGAGATTTTTACACCATGATATATTCCTAGGAATTTTCCCTGTAAGCGTAGTATTCGACACAAAAAAAGTTTGGAGGCGAGATAAATGACTAACTTCTTGTGGAATTTCGCCTCTGAACTGGTTGTCATACAGGGATAAAACTCTTAAGAATGAAAGGTTGCCAATGTATGGAGATATAGAACCTACCAAACTCATAGAGTTCAAAACCAAGCTAGTGACCCTGCTTGGATGCCGACGACTGCATGTAATTCCTATCCAGTTGCTGCAATGAGACGATGCATTCCACGAATTTAGTACTCCCGATGGGTCATCGGTTATCTTGTCCTTGATTGCAAGTAAAGCTAGTCGATCAGTTTCGGCGATGATAGATTGGGATGTAGGTAGGATATTCCAGAATGAAAAACAAATGAACAACATGAATCTCGTCTTATAATTAAACTCCATTGCGTGCACTTGATTTATGATATTTAGAAATAATTGGATGAGATAAATCTCTCAGTTGCATCAAGTGTTCATATGTATAGTCTCTGAGAATAGAATACAGAGAGATTCACATCCACACATTTTCCTAGATTAGAGAGTCAAGCAAGACTTCAGAAAAATGAAAAGAATACAAAAACGATATAAGAACAAACAAATGACATCAAAGTTTTTTACGTAGGAAATATCTCATCACCCATGCAACCAGACAAGAGTCAAGCAAGACTTAAAAAGAAACAAAAAAACAAAACCTAATGAAATTTTTCTACATGGAAAGATGTTAACAACCACACACACTTGAATCTTATCAACCAATGAAGATTTTGATCGGGTCAGTGGAATTGGTTGTCTGCCCGGAAGAACACGGCATAGGACCACGTCCATGGCTCCATCAACTACTTACGTATCAGTCCAGTCCTATAACGTATACACTGGAATGAACTATTTTTTTCAAAGTTTAATAGCATCCGGATAATCAATGGTGGACATACCCTTGAATGAGCTAGCTAGTTGGAATCAAACAAGCTTTGTTCTCAATAAATTCTGAAAGTGCTCCTGGACCAGATGGATACACCAGTAAGTTCTTTAAAAAAATTTTGGGAAACCACATAAATTCAGCTAATAGCCATGGTACAAAGTTTTTTTGAATCACTGAATATTCATCCTCTCATGAATCATACAAACATTACTCTCATCCCAAAAGTGGACACACCAACAAAACCTTCTCACTTTAAAACCTATCAGTCTCTGCAATGTCACCTACAAAGTGATATCAAAAATTCTAGTCAATCGTATAAGACCGCTCCTCCCATTCCTAATAAGTCCTTACCAAAGTGCCTTCGTGCCACAGCGGTCTATACAAAATAACATAGCAATTGCATGAGAACTATTTCACTACATCAGAACTTCACCAATCACCAAAGATCCCAAAATCGCTATGAAACTAGATATTGAGAAAGCCTATGACAGTCTGGATTGGGGTTTCATCAATAATCATTTTTCCAAACTAGGTTTTCCAACCATATTTGTGGATTATATTATGTTATGTATCTCCTCAGTCACCTACTCAATCAACATCAATGGAACCCCACATGGTTTCATCATCCCATCAAGATGAATCAGACAAGGAGATCCCATCTCGTCCTATATCTTTATTATATGTGCAGAAATATTATCTACAAATTTGGGCAATATGGAAGTGTTTATGGGTAAAAATCGTTTCTGCCGATTTCGGTAAATTCGGTAGGTGAGTGAGAAACTGGTTCAAACCCTAAAAAAATGTGCTGCACGTGAGCACTTTATAGATTCGAGAGATCAATCATGCATAAGTCCGGCCTAAACCAAGAAATTGTCGTTCCGACTTTCTTCGGCCACAAAGTGAGGAGAAGGGTTGATTTGGGGGAGGGAAGCAAAGAAAGGTGTTGAGACCAAATAATTCTAGAGAGTAGTATCTCGACTTGTATCGTAAAGTGAAAGCTTAGGAAGCTTGCAAGAGATGAAAGCTTTTGGAGAGCTTGCAAAGTTGCCTTTTCGAGAGTATTGTATTTTTCCCCGACCGAGACTTGTTGTGCAGTGGAAATAGGTAAGACCTATTTATACAAGTCGAGATTGAAACGTACTCGCCTCATGAAGGAAGAGAGTAAAGGGTGAAATAATAGGAGGAGGTGGTAACCGCATGGTGTTAATGGGTGAAAACGTTTTCACCATTATTTCCCTCATTTATTTGACCGCTTTATTCCTTTTCACGCTTTCTTAATATGAGCGTAGTGTACGCCGCAAGTCAGACCACCAAACCAAAACCCCGGAAAGCATCCCCATTTGTGTTGATATCTCGAGTGTTGGTTGCACCTTGAGTGCAAGTGGCGCTACTAGTGGCGCGTGTGGCATGTGCATGGAATGCCTTGGTGGTAGGTTGTACGTTGAGTGTAAGTGGCAATGCCAGAGTTTTGCTAGTGGCGTGTGTGGCATGTGCCAATGGCATGTGCTTTAATGCCTTGGTGGTAGGTTGCATGGTTTGCAAACTAGGCTACCAGCCGTGGGCTTTGGCATGTGCCAATGGCGCCAGCCTGGCTGAATTGGCCTAGGTTGTACGGCTTGCAAGTTAGGCTACCGGCATGCATTAGGCCACTGGCTAGGTGATGAAGGCTACCAACAGCGTGTTGGCATGTGCCAATGGCATGCGTGGACGTTAGGGCACTGGGCCTTGGTAGGAAAAGCTACCAATGAGCATGTTGGCATGTGCCAATGGCATGCGTGGTCGTTAGGGCCGTGGCCTTGGTAGGAAAAGCTACCAACAGCATGTTGACATGTGCCAATGGCATGCGTGGCCGTTAGGGCCGTGGCCTTGGTAGTAAAAGCTACCAATGAGCATGTTGGCATGTGCCAATGGCATGCGTGGCCATTAGGGCCGTGGCCTTGGTAGGAAAAGCTACCAAATGAGCATGTTGGCATGTGCCAATGGCATGCGTGGTCATAGGGCCGTGGCCTTGGTAGGAAAAGCTACCAATGAGCATGTTGGCATGTGCCAATGGCATGCGTGGGTCAGTGGCCGTGGCCTTGGTAGGAAAAGCTACCAGCGAGCATGTTGGCATGTGCCAATGGCATGCGTGGCCGTTAGGGCCGTGTCCTTGGTAGGATAAGCTACCAACCGAATTATGGCTTGTGGTGTTTGGCATGTGCCAATGGCATGCGTCATGACTTGGCCTAGGTTGCATGGTTTGTAAGCCTAGGGCGCTATATTTGGCATGTGCCAATGGCATAGCGGCTTGGAAATATGGCTTGTGGTACGTGTTGGCATGTGCCAATGGCACGTACGGCCATGTTGACCTAGTTGCACGTTTTGCAAGCCTAGGGCGCTAAATATTTGTGCATGTGCCAATGGCATAATGTTGACTTAGTTTGGTATGGTTGCCAATAAGTGCGATATGTAGTTTGGTTTTGGCGCATGTGCCATGGTGTGCGGTGACCTAGTGCGGCTTTGGTTTTGTATTATATTTGCCATGGTGCCAATGGCATAGCGGCTTGATTTTGGCGTTGCGTGCCATGGTTTGCGCAACGGCACGTATGCGTCTTGGTTTGGCATTTGCTGCCATGGGCGCGGTGTGCATGCTTGGTTTGGCATCGTTATGGTGCGCAGTAGCTTGGTTTGGCATCGTTGCCATGGTGCGCAGGTGTGCGGCTTGGTTTGGCATTGTCGCCATGGTGCGCAGCACGGCTTTGGCGCTTGGTTTGGCATTGTCGCCATGGTGCGCGCAGCAGCGGCTTGGTTTTGGCATTGTTGCCTTGGGTGCGCAGTGTGCGGCTTGGTTTGGCATTGTTGCCATGGTGCGCAGCGGCTTGGTTTGGCATTGTTGCCATGGGTGCCATATGTGCGGCTTGGTTTGGCATCGTTGTCGTGGTGCGCAGTGTGCGGCTTGGTTTTGGAATTAGGGTTCTGTGGTCGAAACCCTAACTGGGTATTTTGAAAAATACCCTATTAATTATTTACACTGAGTTAAATGCTCTTAGTTAATGTGTTGAGGGTAACACTAGGTCATGGGGTTTTACGATTTTACCCTTGTTTAAAAACCACCATCAACATTAAGTCCCCCGCTTAGCTCGGAACAGGGCTTTGTTGCGAGGTAAGCATAAGATGGTGACAAATTATCAACAAGAAACCGTAAAGAGAATTGAGGAGCCTCGTCTCGACCTTTTATAAATAGGATTTGGAATCCTTGCCTCCGGTAGTTTTGCACAAATCGAGAGGCTAGCACAATTGGTGGGGCCGGTGCAGCTTGTGCGACGTTGGGAAGTTGGCGTGAGTTGGGAAACTGAGTGTGCTAGCTGGTGGGACCGGCGCAAGGTGTGGGAGTTGTGCGTGCTTGCAGGCGTGACTTTGGCGGTTGTTGGGAAGTTTGGGGAGACTAGCGCGAGCTTGATGGGACCGGTGAAAACAAGGAGGGAGTAAGTGTTTCTACAGATAGCAAAGTTTCCTTATTTTGCCTTCCTTCACGCGCGGCTTCAATCAGGGCATCATCCCAACGTAATCGCATCATCTCCCCGTTTGAGAAAGGGTTCTTCTTGTTGAGTTTCTCTCTTGTCATGTCGCACAGAGACGAATCATCTTCTAACCAAATGATTCTCCAGGTGAAGGCGCGAGGTCTGACTCTTGCAGGAGCATCTCAACAAAGGTTATTCGGGTTAGGAAAATCATACCGGTATGTTTTCTTCTTCTTCGGTAGACTGACGTACGCTTCACCGCTTGTTTGATGAATGGAAAATTTCCCTCTCGCGCAGAGATATCCCATTGGAGCATGCGTTACTGTTATCGACGAGGATGCAGACTTGGAGAACGTTGATTTAGGGCTCTCTTGTTATGAATACCCCTATGCAGGATTGTCATTCGGGACTCATATGAGGTGTCTCTCCTCCAATTATCGGAATATTGGCGGTTTCCTGGTGCGGAAAGAATTCGTGGTCCTTTATACGAGGATATAGAAGACATACGGCCATATCGCTACCCGGGAGCGTAGTGAAGTGTTGTTCGTCCGCCTTGGTTTCCGTAGTGAACTCGTCTTTTGCCAATGATTCTGAGATGGAGAATATGTCCATCCGTGCCGCCAAGGAGTCAGCCATTCAACGGTGGGAGAACATGGTGTCCACCTTGAATTCTTGGAGTTTAATATCGCTGTTGCGTATCGTCTCAATATTGTGAAAGCTCGACGTAGCCGGTATCCTTGTCGGTGTGATTCCCGCCACAGCCATCTCATGGAAGAGGATAAAGCTTTGGCCTTGGAGTCTCAAAGGATTGAAGATTTTACTCGAGACTTGAAGAGTAGGAATTTTTGATGTAGCATGTTGCAGGGAAGTGATTAGGCGTAGTATGCCTTAAGCCACTTTTCGTTGATGACTGCATCTAGCTTTCCCATCTTCTTTGATAATATTGTAGTAACCACTATCATACGCTTTAGTGATTATGTACGACCCTTCCCATTTGGGAGAAAACTTGATGCCGATGCATCTTGGCCGATGTGACACCGGATGCTTTCGTAAATTACATGATGACAAATTCTGGATAGTGCAGGCTCGGGATCCTCCGCGGCCTCGTAAAGTGTTGAAGGCGTCTTTTAGACAGAGAGGTGATGATATTCTTGCGTTGCACATTTGAAGAGTAGAGGACCCCATTGTGGGTACGACTTTTTGGTGGACTGTGTCTTCGGAGCTTTGACAGTGAAGGGATCCCGTGTATATCTTCCGTCCTCAAGTATGGTTTACGTGTTTCCATCTTTGTAGTAATTGCTGCTGCGGTGAGGCTCTGGCTGGTATCAATGAGTGAGGGGCAACAGTTCTTAGTTGGAGATGTAATTAGGAGAGACTACATTATCGTGGTAACAAAGTAGGTTGGCTGATATTTTACGGGCTTCCGTGGAAGTAAAAGGATTGGCTGGATGCGTAAGCGAGCAAACTTTGCAGGAAGGAGTGGTGTTGAAGCGAACGTTGAAGCGAAGCCGCTGCTGGAGAACGCTGATGCGTAGCTACTTCTGGAGAGAACTTTGATGCGGAGCTACTTCTGGAGAGAATGTTGGAACGACGTCTTGCAAATTTGAGCCTTGATCGGTTACCATTTTGAAGTCGGAGGCCGTGTCACGTTCAAAACTCGACATCCCTCAAGAGAATGGAGGTTAGAGTCCCCATTTCCATCTATCGATCGTGCTTTCTAGAGAGGTTGGGGTTTGGGAACGGCTTCCCTGATGGAAGCGCCGCTTCCCGATGCAGTGCGGTTGAGAGGGTGCAAATATGTCTTGACGCTACGCCTTGGAGAAACATAGAATCTCACATAATTGTTTCATCATAGACCGTACGACTTTGTGGGCGAAGTTCCCATTGTGCGGGTCCTAACGGAGAAGGGTCTCGTGAACTCGGGAGAGTTGTTGATTTCCCTTGCTTTCGATTTTTGAGAAGTCTTTCATGATCTTCATGTGTGATGAAATTGGATTGCTTATCCCCTTCTATCAAGCGTCCAAGAGCAACGTGAGCCTCTTCATCTATAAACGCACGTCCCGTCAAGTATCTTTTATCTTTTCATCAAATCAACAAGTGCTAAAAGGAGGTCGGCTTCTTCCGGATCTTCCAAAGATCTTGCCCCGATGGTGGAGTAGCGTCTCGGTGACGGTTGAAGCTTCCATGCTTGAAGAACCGTTGGGGTGGCGGAAGCGGCTCGGTTCCGGTGATCGTAAGTGTATCGTGCGTAGATGACACGGTTTTGATCACGGGCTTTGGAGCCATGGCGCTGTTTCAAGGGCAAGGATGGTGCTTGGAAGGGCGCAAAATGTTACGCCGGAAGGATGAAATATGTTAGCACAGAGTGTGGTATCATGGCTAACATCATGCGCGTGCGGCATGTGTGCCTCGACATGTGTGCTCGGTAAGCGTGTCTCGTAAGCACGTCTCGGTAAGCGTCTGGTAAGCACGTCGTCAAAGCGCGTCTGGCAAGCGCTCTGCATGTGCGTCTGGGCAAGCGCACGTAAGTGCATTCGGGAAGCACGCCCGGTAGGCGCCGGATCGTCTTGGAATGGGCGCCGACTTGGTGTGGACGCCAGGTTGGATTTCGTGATGGTGTGGACCATTGGATTGGCACGGTCTCAAAGGTGTGGCTCGGACTTGTTCCTGCGGGCCCAGTTTCCCCTTCCCATAATAGCTCAAACAGAAATCCTCGTATCTTTGTTATCACGTCACGGTGTTAGCGGCATGCGCGGTAGTGATAAAGTGGGCAAGCATATTCCAGCTATGTACTCCAGCGTTTCTCTTTCAATCTGTTTTATTCTTGTGCTGATGCAAACCATATATAGCCATAGGTATGCCTTTCATAAACTTGTGGAAATACTTCATCATAAATAATTCTTCAAACGTCACTGTAGTAAAGTCTGCTAATAGTGACAGGTAATTATTATTGTGCAAAGTAGGTACGTACGGGTAGTTGACTTTTTTTTTTGAAAGGCAAACAAAGCGCCTAGTTTATGGTTTTTGTCTTCCTGGATTTCTTGGGTTGATAGATAAATGTTACCTTGACAGTTTGGGTTATTCTTTTTGGAATGAATTGTTTAGGAGTTGATTGTTTTAGTTATGATTGAAAGTGACGCAAACGTCCCAAGAAAACCATGGAATCGTGTGTTGGTAGATGACATGGGATGAAACATAACATGGCTATCGGTTTTATCAGAACTTGAAAAGGCAAACCACGTATTTTTGTCTAGATAAGACTTACTCTGCTTTCTTGGGTCTTCTCGATGAGAATAAACTTTCCGGTGCAAGACCAAGTTTTTTTTTTTTTTAGAAACATGGTCATGGGAAGTCCCTAGCCTTTTCCGAATCGCTGCCGGAAGTTGCCTGATAATCGCGACGTTAATCCTCGGGCGATCGTTTTGCTTCTAGCCTCGTGAGAAGTCCCCATGCCGTCCCCTTGTCACGTCATGACCGATAATCGAGCCGTCGAGTAACTGAGTCGGAGTGGATCACCTTTCTACCATCTTGACGTCTGGGTCGAAGAATGAGATCGCCGGTTGAAAATTGACATTGTAATCGAAAAATCGAACCTCCCACCGTGGTCGCCAATTGTTTATGGGTGTAAATCGTTTCGCCGATTTCGGTAAATTCGGTAGGTGAGTGAGAAACCGGTTCAAACCCTAAACAAATGTGTTGCACGTGAGCACTTTATAGATTCGAGAGATCAATATGCAAGTCCGGCCTAAACCAAGAAATGGCCGCTCCGGACTTTCTTTTGGCCACAAAGTGGGAGGAGAAGGTTGATTTGGGGAGGAAGCAAAGAAAGGTGTTGAGACCAGTAATAATTCTGGGAGAGTAGTATCTCGACTTGTATTAGAAAGTGAAAGCTTAGGAAGATTGCAAGAGATGAAAGCTTTTTGGAGAGCTTGCAAAGTTGCCTTTTCTGAGAGTATTGTATTTTTCCCCCAGACCGAGACTTGTTAACCCAAGTGGAAATAGGTAAGACCTATTTATACAAGTCGAGATTGAAACGTATTCTGACCTCATGAAGGAAGAGAGTAAAGGGTGAAATAATGAGAGGAGGTGGTAACCGCATGGTGTTAATGGGTGAAAACGTTTTCACCATTATTTCCTCATTTATTTGACCGCTTTATTCCTTTTCACGCTTTCTTAATATGAGCGTAGTACGCCGCAAGCCGTGACCGCCAAACCAAAACCTCGGAAAGCATCCCCGCCTGTGTTGATATCTCGAGTGTTGGTTGCACTTGAGTGCAAGTGGCGCTTACTAGTGGCGCGTGTGGCATGGCATGTGCGGGAATGCCTTGGTGGTAGGTTGACGTTGAGTGTAAGTGGCAATGCAATGCCGTTAGTGGCTGCTATGTGGCATGTGCCAATGGCATGTGCTAATGCCTTGGTGGTAGGTTGCATGGTTTGCGTTAGGCTACTGCGTGTCTGTTTGGCATGCGCCAATGGCGCGTGCGCTGAATTGCCTTGGTTGTAGGTTGCACGTTTGTAAGTTAGGCTAGGCACAAGGTGTGGCTTTGGCATGTGCCAATGGCATGTGCGAAATGCCTGGTGGCCTGGTAGGGCCGCACGGCTTGGTAGTTAGGCTACCAGCGTGCATGTTTGGCATGTGCCAATGGTATGTGCGAATGCCTGGTGGTAGGTTGCACGGTTTGAAAAGGCTACCAATGTGTTGGCATGTGCCAATGGTATGCGTGGGCATTAGGGTCGTGGCCTTGGTAGGAAAAGCTACCATGGGAGCATGTTGGAATGTGCCAAATGGCATGCGTGGCCGTTAAGGCCGTAGCCTTGTAAGAAAAGCTACCGAGAGCATGTTGGCATGTGCCAATGGCATGCGTACGCGGCCGTGGCCTTGGTAGGAAAAGCTACCCGGAAAGCATGTTGGCATGTGCCAATGGCATGCGTACGCGTTAGGGCCGCGGGTCTTGCAGGAAAAGCTACCAATGAGCATGTTGGCATGTGCCAATGGCATGCGTGGTCGTTAGGGCCGTGGCCTTGGTAGGAAAAGCTACCAGCGAGCATGTTGGCATGTGCCAATGGCATGCGTGGGTCAAGGCCGCGGGCCTAGGTAGGAAAAGCTACCAGCGAGCATGTTGGCATGTGCCAATGGCATGCGTGGTTAATGGCCGGGCCTGGAAATATTGCTTGTGAGCATGTTGGCATGTGCCAATGGCATGCCATGTTGACCTAGGCATGCACATTTTGCAAGCCTAGGGAAATTTGCATGCGCCAATGGCATGCGTAAATATGGCATGTGGTACGCATTG